>JAWZYU010000003.1:85405216-86836383 GCA_038380435.1 Ryuthela nishihirai | reverse complement strand
TGCATTATTGATAGATGACCGAAGGGAAAAATGACTTCCGATAATGATAAAAAGCTAATTTGAAAATTCAATTATTATATTTTAAAGAGAAAAAAATGCACTTGGATAAAGTCAGAAATTAAGAGAAAAATTTATTTTCTGAAAATGATGCCATCTTTGTGCTGACAGAGGAAAGTAGTTGAAAAACTTACTCGGCTTTTGCGTAAAACCTTGAATTAAATGTGTGAAATTTCCGTCGTGAAAATCACGTAGTCTACAGAGTGAAATGGAAACGAGAGGTGTTAGTTAATAAACTAAGTAGACTTTCTATAATAGCGTATAATTATATTTAAAGAAAAATTATAAAAATGCAGATTTTAGAAGGATTGGTAGTAACATATTTAATATTGCCATTTGCTTTTCCTGACTCTTCCATTAGTTTGAAATGCTAAACTTTTTCCTCTATTAATATGAACATCCCTTATTTGTTTACAGGCATTTGCGATTTTTATTTTGAAAACAATTTTAAAATCTAACTGAGAAGATTATTGAGCAAGCATCTAGCATTTGGAAAATTTTTAATTATTCTACGCCTAATGCTACCCATTTTAATTTGAAATGAAGAGTGATAGGAAGTTAAATCACTGTTTTCTTGCATTCCTTGTCACATCAATATGTTCTAGTACATTGCGCTTGTGTCAGATCTGCAGCCGAAGTATTTTACTTGATAATAATTCGAATTCAGTCAGCATCGATAGGGCATCTCGTTTTGGACGCAAACACCTTTCCTATAATGCACTGTTGCATCTTACTGATTAATGACAAAGGACAATCTTTGCAATTTGCTGCTTAATGTTGCGAAAGCTATGAGGTAACTAAGCAGGTTATGGTCTGAATGAATCTCAACCTGGGATCCATATAACCAGGTCACAAGCATTTCTAGCCCCCCCCCCCCACACACACACACAACCACCATTACATTCTGTTGGGCTCTGTGAGCTTATTTGAAGTAAAGGCGATGGGATGTTTTTGTTCTTAGGCTTCATTCTGGGAGATACATACTCGGACGCAAGCGCAGATGCATTTCGATGCAGAATGTAAGGTCACGCAAGATCAGGCGTATTGCATTCTGCTGCCTCGTAGAGCCCCCCCCCCCCCCCACCAGTGCCTGAAATGTCTTATCTGCTTGTATGCACCGTTTCAAGTATGCAAGTGTCTGCTTCAGAGTCACGTCCCTGAATGGCTTTGCAATCTCTGCAAACTAATCTAGGTAGTGTCGGTAATATCCGAAGAATCCTTTCGAGGAGCTTTCATCTTTCTGATGACATCTAGTTTTGCATGTTGGGGGCGGTGCGTGATCGAACCAAAAATGTGACTGAAATATCTGTTCTCGCTCCTCCCCCAAGTACACTTTGCTAGGTTGATTGTGAAATAATTGACATTGATATCCCTAAGATCCCCTCCAGGATATTAAGATGATCCTCTCAGCTGTTCGAAAAAGAAAGCTATATCATCTAGATATGAACAGCAATAATCAACATGGGGCGCAATTATGGTATTCACAATTTCTGTAAAAATGTCCCAGAGTTCTTCAGCCCTAAGGGAAGCACTTCCCACTGGTACAGCCCTCGGTGGGTCACGAATGCTGTGTAACCTTTACTACAGAGGCTGATTGGTATTTGCCAATATCCCTTTTGCATATCCAGAGTTGTTATATATCTCGTCCGTTCCACCTGGTACAGCAACTCTATTGGGTTTGTCACTCAGTGATGGCATTGAGGCTGTGAAAGATGATGCATAACCTCACTGTACAGTCTCTTTTCGCCACACACACAACTGGGTGCGTAAACTCACTGTTGAAAGGCATAATCAATCCCTTCTGTCTCCCACCTGACGTTCAACTTCATCGCATAGTGCAATGGGAACCATATCATGATGTGGTTACTTCACCACTTGTATAACCCTGGCATTAAAGAACACTATGAATGGCATTGAAGGGAGGCTACCGTCTGTTTTCTAGCAGTTATCCAGTGGTTCCCCCTTCAAGGTCGTTGTAACCTGGCCACTTCGCCCATTGTTTGCAAAAAGGTGCTACTCATAGGTAAAACAACCCAAATCAATTTATATTGAAATTCACATCTGAAAGATAAAAAAAAAGCGGTGATTTTAGGTTGTTTTTAAGTCTTAATTTAAGGAATCCAGGGTAAAATACGTACAATCCACAAACGTTGTTGAAGCACTTCCCACTGGTACAGCCCTCGGTGGGTCACGAATGCTGTGTGACCTTTACTACAGGGGCTGATTGGTATTTGCCAATATCCTTTATTGGCAAATACTTGTAATATGTAATTATTGTAATTTTTGTGGCACAATATCTAATTTCACCTATCTCTTATGATTTCCTGTATTCGTAGTTTTTCCTTACACGATTATATATTCATCTATTTCAACTTTCTACCAGGAACAGAAAGGGAATTCCTCTTTCTGTGAAGAAGAATTGAAATGAGAAATGGAAAAAATTGTTACTGAAAACCTGTTGTGTGCTTTGTTTCGTCAAAGATGATTCAATTGTTTATATTTTTTGTAAGATATGTAACATTCTGTAGCGAAATAATTAATGCTCTACGTAATTAAGAAGTGTCCTTTATGATTCACTTTTTGATGCCATGACTAAAAGAATTAATTTATTGTAATATATTGCATAAAATTACTATTTCTGATTTTCCATCCATTAGAGATTTACAAAGAGAAATCGAATATTTCTATTCAGAAATTGACATAAAAGATAATGATGTGATTATCAAACTATCCATCTCACCCTCGAATATCTTCGGTATTTAGAGATGAGTCCCTACAGAGTACAATCGCTCAAAAAATATCCGAACACTATGGTTGATTTCAGAATTCAAAAAAAAATATCTGGCAAGGATTTTTTTAGAAATTAGTGATCTGGCAACCTTTGTGTACGTACAAAATGATCTTCTCAATAAGATTTTAAAATTATTTGCCAAATAAAAATCGCAATTACCTGTGAACAAATAAAGGTTGTTTATATTAATACTGGATAAAATTTAGCATTTCAAACTATTCGAAGAGTTAGGAAAAGCAAATGACAATATTAAATATGTCAGTACCAATTTATCTAAAATCTGCATTTTCCAAATTTATCTTCAAATATAATTATACGCTATTATCGAAAGTCTATTCAGTTTATTAACCAACATCTCCCCTTTCCATTTCACTTTGTAGACTTCGTGATTTGCACGACTGAAGTTTCACACATTTAATTCAAGTTATTTACGGAACAGCCGAGTAATTTTTGCAACTTCTTTGCTCTGTCAACAGAAAGATCGCCTCGTTTCAATAAAATAAATTTTCCCTTTAATTTGTGACTTTATCCAAGTGCATCTTGTTCTCTTTAAAATATCATCATTGAATTTTCAAATTAGCTTTTTCTCATTATCGAAAGTCATTTTTCCCTTAGATCATCTATCAATAATGCAGAAAGTTTTGCCCACGTTTCTTCAGATTTTATCTACTGTCCGTGGTAATATAAATATTTTATTCGAGGCTTAAGGGACACACCTATCAGAATACTACCACGCACACCCTATCAGAATACTAGTAAGAGTAAGAGAGTGTCTTAAAATATTTAAGATATTTAGGAAATTTTAAAGAGCTGAAAAGTAAGGGGATCTGGTTTACTACATTAATGCAGTCTTTTGCGTCCACCCTTGCATTTTTCCGGTTCGATGGTGTTTCTTACCGCCACTCCCTGCCCTTAGATGTTTTTTAAATTCGGAACCGATCACTATTGTTGTGACGTCTTGTAATGAATCCCACTCTACGTGTAACACGATAGGATATTTTAGATTGAATCCATTATCCATCGGTAATAAACTACTTTTTCAAGTGATTGTTTCGATTCTTGACTTCTTATAACGCATCCAATGGATTTGTTCCTGTTTTTATGGTATAAATGACAACAATTTTCGTTTAAGCGAAACATTTCTTATTTGTAATTTACAAGCGTGAAAGAATAGTAGTAGTTATAACAGGAGTAAAGAAAAACCTTTTTGGCCGATTGGATAGTCACTGTTTGGAGTCTAAAGATATCGAAACACCGTTCAACAATATCAATATCAGCAACGGGGAAAATACAAGCAGGAAAGAAGCAACTATTGACGTTTTTCTTTACAAATGACGTATCACTATTGTTCAAGGATGAGCCTGAAACGTAATCTCTGGAGTTGAACTTGCGCCTTTAGCCCTGTATAAGCAGAGGATGATAGCGATGATGAGAGAACAATTGACGACTCTCAAGCTATATATCCAGCATCATCTACCACATAATAATTTCCCAACTCCATCTTCAATGAAAACAACTCGTCATTTCCTTCTTAAAATAAAGGTTTTGCTTTGAATCCTTTAAAATATATTGCGTTTCATGAATTTTTCACGGGTACGCGACAATTAGGAGGAAGTCAAATGAGTGGATAACAACTGAAAGTGAGACAATTTGTTTGGATACGACAACCAGGAGGATACGACAGTTGGGTGGACAATTGGATGGAACACAATTAGTAGGATATGACAATTGGGTTGAAATATGGAAATTAGAAGAAATAACAATTATCCACCTGAAAAATTATTACTGACGTGGCGCGAATCGAACCCGCAACTCTTTAGATACATGCCAGAGCGCGCTACCATAAAAACCACTCATCAGACAAAAATACTCTTCCAGGAAAACATAAATTTTTCACTGAAATGTGGCGGAACTTGCGACATCTACACTTCGAGAGAGACAACTTATTTTCCAATTGTTGCGAATGATTTAGAATGAGCGTTCAGCCCGAAACAATTTTCAATCACATGACGCGCTGCAGTATTTGTATTTATTGTCCTTAATCCTTTTTTTCTATATAGGATCTGAATGTACCCTCTCTAATCCGACACCACATTATGGCAGAACTTTTACAAAGTCTGTTCCTTCTAAACGCAGTAAACGGAAAATGAAGAAAATGCCCTACTGCAAAACAAAGATTCATAGGATAATCTGCTTTTCTCTCTGATACGACCCTAATTAAAAGGAATTTTATTAAACGAAATATTTATAAAAGAAGCAACTGGAAACAATTGAATGTATCACAGGAAATCCAAACAGATTGAAAAATTTTTCTGGCTAATGCGTTTTTCATTGAAACGGATTCTTAAATTTTTTTTCCGATTCTCTTGGTTTTCAGTGAAACAATACCAAATAAAAGGATCGACTAACGGACACGACGATGCATAAGACTACCAGCAATCACTTTAGTCAATAAAATATATATTTAAAGATCCTTTACTTCTAATAGAATCATTTCGATATTAATGAAATATATTATAGAAAATCGGAACGAGGGTTATTGAGAATTATTCTCGCTTATCCGTCCTCGGTTATAACGTAATTTTGTATTCCTTCCTGCATCAACTAAATGAAGCAAAGTGAAACCAAATAACGCAGTACAGGAAAAACAAACAGAAAAAAAAAACAGTATGCTCACTAAACCCGACATTCATTAGAACGAATTTTACTTCCAATGAATCTTTTTGTTTCATGGAATCATTCATTGAAACCTTTCTAAATATTCTTTTTTTTTCCCCAAAAAAAATACGGAAATCTTGACAGCTAATAGGATACCTGATATCCGAACACTAAGGTTGATTAGAGAATTCAGAAAAATATCTGGCAAAGAAATTTTTTAGAAATTAGTGATCTGGAAACCTTCGTGTACGTACAAGAAGGTTGGCAAATCACTAGTTTCTAAACGAATCGTTGCCAGATATTACAGTCGCTCAAAAGAAATCCGAATTGCCAGATCACTAATTAAAAAAAAATCGTGGCCAGATACTTTTTCTAAATTCTGCATCAACCATAGTGTTGGGATACTTTTTTGAGCGACTGTACAGAGGGTATGTGAAGCTTAAATCTCATCCGATGTACGGTGATCTTTCCATGTCAAACCGTTGTCCCCTTTATCACTGAGCAAGAATGTAGTTTAGAGGAGAAAATCTCAAAGCAGACATAATTGGGAACCGAACTTCGGAACTGAAGTTTAAGAGTCCGGCACACTACTGACTGAGCCATCTCCCTCTGCGAAAGAAATGGGCCTATACTCTGAACAGGACATCTAAAATGAAGGGTCAAACGCTGTACAGTTCCTTTGAGGAAGATGAAAGCTTCCCTTTGAAGCTAACAAGAATATTCTTTAAAGTATTCAACATTTTAGGGGTAAACTTCCTTTGGCAGAAGCAGTACGCTAAGCCTCAGGATATCTCTAACTCAGTAGAACTAGTTAGTACTTCCCCCAGTACGGGGGAGAAACGATCGAGCCACAAAGGCTGACCTTGACCCCGGAGGGTGGTTAGATCTCCTGGCAGTCGAGAAGCAGGCTGTTGCGGAACCCTCGTTCGTTCTACTGCGCACGGCTTAACCGATCTACGACAGCCGTTCAAACTAATTCGTGTCTTCTTTCTCACATACAGAGCGATGTAGTTTAGCGGGGATAAGTTTCTTCGCTGACATAATTCGGACTGGAACCTTGGAACTGCAGATTAAGAGTCTGGCACGCTGCCAACTAAGCCAATTCTCGTCTCTCATTCAAATGAGCTATATATTTCATTCAATATTCTTTTACAAAACACAAAGGAGGGAGATAAAAGCTCTATTAAGCCATTCCGGGTTTCTCATACAACATCAAACACCGCCTTCTCTACAACACATCTCCTTTCGCCTTCAAAATTCCTAAAAAAAAAAAATCAAAATTCGATTAGTTTAGGCATTGAACACTAGATGGCAGCATCTGCCTGGAAAACATTTCAATATGGGAAGAACTGACACTTGATAATTTTCTACATATTCAGCTAATAATATTTACAGTTATTCGACCAGTACAGAAATTAATGTGCATGGCAGTGTTTCTGTTACAGCTCAAACATAGGAAAAACATATATAGGGTGTCTCAAAAATATAGGTACAAACTTTTAAGGGAGGTAGATCACATCTAAAGGAATGAGAATTGCACAGGAACCCATAACCGGAAACGTCATGGGACAGTGGTAGCAGAGGTACAAGATCTGAAAGGACACAAGACAGTGATTAATGGGAAAACATTTATTGGACATGATTATTACAAATGGCGTACTAGATGATACATTTCATAATGTTACAGCTCTTAATGACCCATAATCGCACAAATTTTGATGCTCACGCCAAACGGTGGCCCGGAACATGTCTGTGTGGGAAGTTTCTTGATACATTCGTTGAGCGGTTCGTCCGTTGCCCTCAGCTATTCCATACACTAAGTGCATGTCTGCCAGCTCCCTGTTCGAATACCTTTGCATGCACTTCGTAAGCCGACTACCGCTCGAATGAGGAAATCCGAAATTTCCCCTCTAGCGCACTGATGAACAGCGTCGGCTATAGACCTACGGTGACCTTTCCGGTTATGGGTTCCTATGCAATTCTCATTCCTTTAGATGTTATCTACCTCCCCTAAAAGTTTGTACCTATATTTTTGAGACACCCTGTATATTCTATCCATTATCCTAATTGCTAATGGATAGTTTCAGATGCTTTAGTCCTATAGGCTGGTCGAATATTCATTTCGAACATGAAAATCTCTCCAATTGATCGTCATAAACGTAGTGATTCATGACACGTGTCGTTTTTTAAACGACTCCTTTTTTCTAGTGATGCAACGAGCCTTGCTTGCCATTTGGGAAAAACCTTCTCTAATCGCTATGCACTGTTTCTTTGCAGTGTTTTCATACAATAAATTCAAAGTAACGCAAGCATGTTATTATAACCCTCTGATAAGCCTGCTAGTGGCAGGATTTAGATGTAAATGATTTTTTTTTTCAAAATTATAGCCAACTAATTTGACTTTTGATTTTCTCTTCGTGAACATTCCTCAGTATAGAAATGAACACTGGTGACCTTAAAAAACCCAATGCCCATTTAATGGGATATTTAGGAATGGGGGCGGGTGTGGCTCAGTCGGTAGCGCGCCAGGCTCGTAATCTGTAGTTCCCAGGTTCGAGTCCCAGCTGGGTCAGCGTTGAGATTTAACTCCGCAAAATTTCCCCGCCCTGCCCACAGTCAGTAGGGGACACCGATGGGCTTGAAAAGGCCGCCGTCCGTCGGGTGGGACATTAAGCCGTAGCCCCGTGTGCGGGAGAGCCATACCCTGTGCACGTTAAAGAACACGCTGGATGGCCTTGACGGGAGGCTACCATCTGTCTCCCAACAGCTGTTCCAGTGGGTCCCCTTCTCCAACCTTCTCTGAGCCTTCGGGGTCCATGTGGCCTGGCCATTTAGCCCATGGTGTGCAAAAAAGTGCCGCTCAGAGGTAAAACAATCCAATCCGATCTTTAGGAATGGCTCTATGTGAGGAGAGACAAAATTCATGAATGTTGAAAAAATCTACAAATACATTTCAAGTGATGATGATTTCTGCATTCACTCCTTGATCAGTAAAATCCCTCTCTCTGTTTATCAAGTATTTGAGAACTAATTAAAATCAAACATTATACTTTCTTTGTTTTAGGAAAGAGTTAAAACGTATTTAATTTCTCTTAAAATTCTATATTTTGAAGCTCAGAATTGAAGAAAAAAAAAGAAACTACCACTTTTATTTCCGTTTAAATGTAAAATAAGTTTGGAGCTCATAAAAAATATACTTTTGGTCTTAGTCCAATATTAGTTGATTCTGCTAAAAAAAACAGATAAAAAATTTATAATTTCTTAAAATCGTTTACTGGCATTTTGAATGGCTTTTGGTAAGAACTGTAATAAATAGGTGTATATCAGAAGGGTATGTCTTCCCATGGCCGAGTGGTTTACGCGCTTGGCTACTGACCTAAGGGACTCTGGGTTCGAGTCCCGGGTTAAGGCATGGATGTTCGTGTTGTTTTTCTGCTGAGGTCCTGCCATCCTCTCAGACCTTCTACTATGGCGTATAAACTGATAGGCTCCTGTCAGACCTCTGTGGCAAGCAGCTGCTTGAGGGGGTATTTATTTTTTAGCCGTCCCATGGCCGAGTGGTTAGCGCGCTTGGCTACTGATCTAAGGCACCTGAGTCATTTTTCTGCTGAGGTCCTGCCATCCTCTCAGACCTTCTACTCTGGCGTATAAACTGAAAGGCTCCTGTCAGACCTCTGTGGCAAGCAGCTGCTTGAGGAGGTATTTGTTATTTATTTATTTTATTATATCAGAAGGTTAAACGTGGATAAAAACTCGTAGTGAATTAGAAATTTTGTTAACGGAATCGCTGTCGAACTTGAAGTCAATCTTTATGCTTATTTCTCGAAAGTGAGTTGGTGTAAGTCCAAGGATATGGTTCGAACAAGACTGCATAGTGATACAGTTGGAAATTAGCTAATGGTATTCTGTAAGTTTAGATTGCTGTATTAATCGGATATTTATTTGAGCGACTTTATGTATACGAAGGTTACCAGATCACTAATTTCTAAAAAAGACTTTGTCAGATATGTTTTCTGAATTCTGTATTCAACCATAGTGTTCGGATATTTTTTTGAATGTACTGTACCACTCAGAGGTAAAAGTACCGAACCCAAATGCTCTCGAGCAAATTGGTTTTGCGATACGAATTGCTTTCGCTTCTTTAGATGCTTACGTGCCACCACTGAATCTATATATAATGGGTTTTCATGTGTATTTGAAGGCTGTTACACACATCCGTGGTCATAATATAAGTTTGTACTTCTATTTCTTTATGAAACTAAATAACATTTTAGGTAATATTTCAAGAAATAAATGATTATTTATTATCTCAATCGAGTGTAGGATTTAACCTTGAAATTTATAAAAGGAGGAGGCTGGGTTGTTTTACCTCTGAGCGGCACCTTTTTGCACACCATGGGCTAAATGCCCAGGTCACAAAGAACCCGAATGCTCAGAGATGGTTGGGGGAGGGGACCCCTGGAACAGCTGTTGGGAGACAGATGGTAGCCTCCCCTCAAGGGTCATCCAGTGTGTTCTTTAACGTGCACAGGGTATGGCTCTCGCGCACACGGGGTCACGGCTTCACGTCCCATCCGACGGACGGCGACCTTTCAAATCCCATCGGTGTCCCTTACTGACCATGGGCAGGGCGGGGGATTTTGCGGAGATAAATTCCAACGCTGAACCAGCTGTGACTCGAACCTGGGAACTACAGATTGCAAAACTTGGGTCACTACCGACTGAGCCACCCCCGCCCCCAAAAGGAGGAGGAGGTCTCCAGTGAAATGTTTCAAACTGATGATATATATAGAGCGTGGTTAAATTAAACTACATTACTTTGTAAGTCTGCGTATAAAAACGGTCAGTTGCACAAAGCTGAAATTTGAAGGGGATAATAATCAGGTCATGCAGAATAAAATGGCAGGTGAAAAATGAAATTCTTATAAAAACTGCCAGCGGGTTGAACGTGGCGCTGTACAGAAAAACCATGCACCATATTTGCCAATCACTTGTTAGTAAGAGAATATATCACGTGGTTACAGTATGAAAACAGAAAGCCATGATGAGACCTGACACTTTTGTAATAGAGAGCATGATCATTTTCACTTTCCCAAACTTTCCAGAAAAGTGAACAGGAAGAGCCACGACACTGGAGCTGAAGGATTGTGCATCATTCGTTAAGCTCTATTTCGAAAACAATAACAAAGACACAATTGCTATAGCCGAATATTGCTTACTGAAGAGATGGAGACGCCTTTGAGGAGAATGAGTTACAGAACAGGGCTCGGAATTTTGAAGAAACAGTTATTAATCGTAATGCCATTGCAGAGGAGGTCTACCGGTTTTTGAACATATTGTAAATGGCTGATGCAGTAGTCTTCTCTGAGAGCCAGGGCCGATATAATACTCCTGAATCTTGCGTGATCAACTGTCTTCAAGGTCCTACGAAGTGTGTTGCGCTGGTTAATGTACAAAGTGGTATTTTCATGACTTAGGACTGGATAGGATGGAGCAGGACAAAAACTGGCCATGTAACATTTTACGGAGTAAGAAGTCGTACTTCCGGCTAAATGGTAATGTCATCACACAGCATTGTTGGGTAAGGGAATCGTCACATCCTCCGGCATTGATAAAATTTCACAGCATTCTCCACCTGTTACTGTGTGGTGTGCTTTCAATTCTCATATCATCTAGGAACCCTTCTTCTTCGAGGAGGTCCAAGCCATGATTCCTAACACGTATAACACAAATAAAGCATGTCCAGAGCACATTGCTTTATTTGAAACAGTTTCATGTTTTCTCAGTAATAACTCAGATACATAACTTAGTAACTTCTTAAATAAACATTACATTAAAATCATCGCAATCAAATCTATTTCAGTGTCGATTTTCAACAAAATTCGTTCACTGTTTTCACAGTTGCGCATATTGTAATATTTAACAGCCAGAATGACAGTTTAAATAATTGTTCTGCTAAGTTAATAAAAATTAGTTCTCCCATATAAGAGTGTTTTTAGCAGTTCTTATAATAAATATGTTAATTTCCACTAATTATAAATGACGTTTTACAGAACAAGCTAACTTGCTAAACGTTTCATTCCACAACACTTTAAACACTAAACACATATTTTTTTTAAAAATGTTGCGTTTGGAAAAGATATTTTGATTTCAATAGATTTGATGGAGATTTTTAAATTAGGAATCATGTTTTATAAAACTCTTATTTAAGGAATTTACTGAATTCTGCAACTGACTTACTATTGACATAATATAGGACTGCACTTAATGATGGAACTGCTTAGTATACATGTATAGTCGAACAAAAGAAATATCCGAACACTATGGTTGATTTCAGAATTCAGAAAAAAATCTGTCAACGATTTTTTCAGAAAATAGAGCTCTGGCAACCTTCGCATACGAACAAGAAGGCTGCCAGAACACTAATTTCTAAAATAATCGTTGTCAGATTTTGTTCTGAATTCTGAAATCAACCATAAATAATAAAAAATAAATACCCCCTCAAGCAGCTGGTTGCAACAGAGGTCTGACAGGAGCCTGTCAGTTTATATGACATAGTGTTCTGATATTTGTTTGAGCGACTGTACTCTGTAGGGACTCATCTGTAAATACCGAAGAGATTCGAGGGTGAGATGGGTGTTATAATGTGGCATCACAAAACATACTATATCACAAAACATACTATTAACGTTCTTATTAAACAATTATAAATAACAAATTAATAAAAAAAAATTATTTTACACTACGATATTAAAATGCCATATTTATTTTTGCGATAAGTCTTTAGCGTTTTCCGATTTCAAAAATATTTTTACGTAATATCCCTTGTAATTAAATACTAGTACAGTTAATACTCACCTGGTATGTTGACATTCGTACAAAAGATTCTTACACAAAATAAGTTAGGAAAATGAAGAGGCGGTCCTGCTATGTACATCGGGTGGGGTGAAGTGTTAAATCCTTTTGATGCGTTGTATAAATTATAACGCCCTGTTCTAAAATAACAGGTCGTACACTATTATCGTTAATTTTTAGCGACTTACGTTGGTAGTCACTGAACTGGAATCCATAATGGTAAGAAATAATAATTGTGATTAAACGACCACACAAAACTACACTAAATAATACTATAATTTATAGTGGTAGTTGTCTTCGCCCTCCTTTAATTACTTTTATCTAGCAAATGGCATACGGTAAAAAATGATGACTTAAGTTTACGTTGAAAATAATATCTTCATTATTACACTAACTGCTTTTTAGAATGAAATAAAGATTTCTACGGTTAAGGCCGTTACGCACAAATATTAAAATACTTACATAAGAAAAATTTCGTACAAACAATTATTTAAAGAGATACTGTGGATAAACTTGGTAGACTACAAGTTCTTTTATGTCAATGTCGATATTAGTTGTGATCCGAGGTATCTGCTCAAATGCCGTATCCTTAATGCAGTATTTGAAGTCCCAAATCTCTTAAGTTTGGATATTTTTCTGTTGATAGAAGTTTTTTAAACAATTCTTTCCCGCTTTCTTTTCCACATCCAATAAATGCATCTGCCTTCAACTCGCATAATACCATTTCATATTTAGGATCTACATTTGCAATATCAATATTTAAGGGATTGTTAAATAACATTACAGCATTTTGTACACCAAACAAAGAAAGTTATTCGATTATGCAAATGAGATGCAAACCCAACTTTTATTTCATTGGTGAAAATGCACTATGCAAAAAGTTGAAGGTACTGGAGTATCTGCACGTTCCCTGATCTTGAAGGTGCACATCCTGCAATTTCCTAGCCTTTGCAATGCCCCTGCAACACGATTTGCCCGAATGCGAAGCCTGGAGAGCCATAGGATGTCTTGAAGCTGGTCGAACACAGACGACAGTGGCAACAGCACTTGGAAAATTCCAAAGCGTGATTAGCAGACTGTGGAATCGCTTTCAAGAGAGTGGCACAGTACGAAGAAGATGAGGGCAGGGTCGCCCATCTGCCACAACAGAAAGAGATGACCGCTACTTGACCTTATTGGGAATAAGGAACAGGGGCAACAATGCAGCAGAGCTGCGGGGACAGTTCTTGCTGCCACTAGACGACGGATATGCACCCAGACCATACGAAATCGGCTCCATCGTGTTGTACTGCATGCCCGGCGACCAATAGTATGCATTCCGTTATCTGCTGAACACCGTAGAAGGTAGGCTGATGAGCATCGTCATTGGACACGTGATGAGTGGTCAACTTCTCTGATGAGTCACGGTTCAGTCTGCAGCCTGACAGTCATCGTGTCCTGATCTGGCGTGAACGAGGAACACGGGAGAATCCACGTTTCATGCGAGAAAGGGACTGCTTCGGTGGTGTTGGAATCATGGTGTGGGCTGGCATCAGCATTGGTGGTCGTACCGACCTCCACGCCATCAGAAACGAATCGCTGACTGCTGTCAGATATCAAGATGAGGTCCCGCACCTCATCTTGATATCTGACAATATAATGTTTTAACACAATGAAAACTAATTTTCGTAAAAAGCATTTGTCCAAATTTCGTTTTTGTGCAAACCAATACATATATTATTACATATGATACCACTAAAGTGCAGAAATCAGTTATTCTACAGATTATCTAGGTATTGTGCAGATTAACTAGGGTGATCCGTTAACGTGCCGAAAATTGTTTCATTTCTCAAATTACCTAGGTAATCTGCAAATTACCTGGATAATCTGCACATTACCTACTAGGCACTCGTTAAAGTGAAAATAAAATATGGCGTATCGGCTATTATCGGAATTGGTAATAGCCGGTACATTGTACTTTTTCGTTTTTTAACTATCCTATTATTCAGATAACGTATCTAGCTCTACAGTACACCGCCTGCCGCATTATAGAAAACGCCCCAAATGAGCGAAGGCCAAGTGAGAACGAATCTGTCAAGTGATGAATCTCTTGAGTCTCAACCTTCGGGTCACGTGACTCAGTGTTCCGAATTATCATGAAACGGCCCGAATGAGCGGAGGCCAAGTGACAACGAAACTAAAAGTGGAGTGAGAGGGGGGAAGGAGTAGGGAAAGGAAATGAGAGAAACAAACTTTTGAACTTTAACGATACGGAAGCCGTTAATGTGCACGTTACCTAGGTAAAATGCAGAAAACTCTTGATTCCTCACGTTAAAGGAGCAAATCAGTTAATCTGCAGATTGCTAGGTAATGTGCACATTAACGGCTTTCGAGCTTTAGCGGTAACATATATTATATATTATATACAGTAGCACCCTATAGTGGTACCCTATGCTGGGAGCAGTTGGAAACAACTTTCTTTTCATGGACAATAATGCAAGGGCCAACTATGCGCATCACGTCAACAACATGCTTCAGGAGGCAGGAATCGAATGCATGGACTGGCCTTCACGTTCTCCAGACCTGAATCCCATTGAACATGCTTGGAATGCACTGGGAAGACATTTGGCAAACCGTCCAATTCCTCCCACAACACTTCTTGAGCTCGAAGTTGCCCTGGAGCAGGAGTGGCAAAGGATCCCACAAGAACTGCTGGACATTCTGATCCTGTCCATGCCCCATCGCTGTCAGTGTGTTTTGGCAGTCTTGGGTGACCATACACCATACTGAACAGTCAATGTGTGGCACTCTCGTCCAGTTTGACATGCTTCTGTTCACCCCCACCAATATGTCACTTGCTACTTAATCACGATAATTGAGTTTGCATCTCATTTGCATAATCGAACAACTTTCTTTGACTTGTCGTTTGCTTTTCTGATGTTCTTGTTTAATAAAAAAAAATTCAAATGCTTCTTTTTTTATCGCTTCATATTCATTTTGAAATATTCTCTAATTTTTGTGAGCAGTGTATATACGTTAAATTCAACCTATATTCATCAAAATGATAGGTATGAAAACTAATTTTCATAAAAAGCATTTGTCCAAATTTCGTTTTTGAGCAAACCAATACATATAATATTATGTATATTATATATTATATACAATATATATATTATTGTGACCTGGTCATTTAGCCCATTGTATGCAAAACATATTGCCGTTCAGAGGTAAAACAACGCAACTGGACGGGAGGTTACCATCTGTCTCCCAACAGCCTTTCCAGTGGGTCCCCTCCCACAACCTTCTCTGAGTCTTTGGAGTCTTTGTGACCTGGCCATTTAGCCCATTGTGTGCAAAAAAGTGCTGCTCAGAGGTAAAACAACCCAACCCTCCGGATCCAAAGTATTATCTGTTTTCGAGATCTACTGCCTGAAATGCTAATAATGTAGACAACCATTTATTAAACGTGTGAATATTTCACGTATTTTTGAAGAATATTTTTCAAGACCTCTATAAATGATGCGAAAAATGTTACACTGCAATGGATATCGAGGATCCTCCCAATCCCTCTCCCATTTATTTAATCCGAATCTATTACATCAGTTCCAGCCTCCCCTGTATTTTTTTCCTACATTCGGTCCTAGTCTGACCAGTATTTTAGAATCACATTATGTTGCTCAATCCTGATAAAATAAGAATTCAAATATCGTGACAGTTTATTTTTTAATCATTTTGAAAAACAATTACATCAATGTTGTGTACGAGACTCTCTAGTATTGCTAACGACTGTTTTTATATAAAATGTATTTAAATTTACTTCCTCAATAATATCAAAGGTAGTGAATTATGTTCTTTTTTTTAATGAATATATTTATGCTAACATTAATTTATTTTAGAAAATATATTAAAATTACATGACAATCGAAACTGCAAATTCGATTATTTACTTTCTTATTTATTTCAGGCTTGGCTTTTTTGTTCCATCTACATCAATATCTTTGAAGATATCATTGAGTTGGGCTCGATTATTTTACCTCTGAGCGGCACATTTTTGCACACAATGGGTTAAATGACCAGGTCACAAGGACTCCGAAGGCTCAGAGAATGTTAGGGTAGGGGACCCAATGGAACAGCTGTTGGGAGACAGATGGTAGCCTCCTGTCTAGTTGGGTTGTTTCACCTCAGAGCGACACTTTTTTCAACACAACGGGCTAAATGGCCAGGTCACAAGTTCCCCTAGGAGTCAGAAAAGGTTGGGTAAGTGGACCCACTGGACAACTATTAGGAGAGAGATGTTAGCCTCCCGTCCAGTCTATCCAGCGTCTTGTTTCATATATAAACAAGATTCGGCTCTCTCTCTTCAACATCCATGGCTTACGGCATTGCATCCCATCCGTGGATGGTAACCTTTACAAGCCTATATTTGTCCCATTGGCACAGAAATCAAAGAAGGTTAATGGGAGGGGTTGTCATTGGCACAGTTGGGAATCGATCCTAGGAACAGTAGATTACAACCGTGGCACGATACCGACAGAAACATCTCCGATCTGTGTTCTTAGGGAATTCTATTGTTTTCACATTTAGAATAAATGAAATGAATATTTAAATGTGGTAATTTTCAGTTCCTAAGAATGTGGTGTATTTTCTATTTCATTCATTAAAATAAATCATTACATATGAAAATTAAAAATATAACTTATTATTAAAATAAATTTTCAATAATATAGCAGCCCGCCAGGTTCCTAATCTATAGTTCCCAGGTTCGAGTCCCAGCTAGGTCAGCGTTGAGATTTATCTCGAAAAACTCCCAGCCCTGCACACAGTCATTAGGGGACATTGATGGGCTTGGAAAATCTGCCGCCCGTCGAATGGGACGTTATACCGTGGCTCGGTGTGTGGGAGAACCATAAGCTATGCACTTTAAAAAACACGCTGAAAAATCTTGATGGGAGGATACCATCTGTCTCCCAACAGTGTTCCATTGGGTTCCATCTCAAAACCATCTCTGAGCCTTCGGGGT
The DNA here is from genome assembly GCA_038380435.1 of Ryuthela nishihirai. NCBI lineage: Eukaryota > Metazoa > Arthropoda > Arachnida > Araneae > Heptathelidae > Ryuthela > Ryuthela nishihirai. The sequence goes on along the minus strand of JAWZYU010000003.1, from coordinate 86,819,023 downwards.
CCTTGTGACCTGGCCATTTAGTCCTTGGTGTGCAAAAAGTGCTACTCAGAGGTAAAACAACCGAACTGGACAGGCTACCATCTGTCTCCCAACAGCTGTTCCAGTGGGTCCCCTCCCCCAATCTTCTCTGAGCCTTTGGGGTTCTTGTGACCTGGTCATTTAGTCAATTGTGTGCAAAAAAGTGTCTCTCTGAGGTAAAACATCTCAACTGGACGGGAGGATACCATCTGTCTCCCAGCAGCTGTTCCAGGGGGATCCCCTCCCCCAACCTTCTCTGAGCTTTCGGAGTCCTTGTGACCTGGCCATTTAGCCCATAGTGTGGAAAAAAGTGCCGCTCAGAGGTAAAACAACCGAAAACAACAACTCCTAGTTTTGTTCCCATGTCAATTTCATTCGAGCTAATTGTTCGTCTGTGTTAATTTCATTCATTAATATAAATCTCTAAATGTAATAATTTTGATTCTCTGCGAGACTTTTTTCAATTTTCTTCATTAAATGTAATCTCTAAATGCAATCATTTGACATCTCTCTGAGTGCTATTTCCTTCCTATTTGATTCAAAGAAACAAATCTCTAAAGGCAATAATTTCGAGACCTTAAGCGAAGTATATTTCTTAGGTTTTATTCATTGAATATCGAAGTGTGATAATTTTAACTCTCTCGTAGAGCTAATGTTTTAATAATTTATTTAAAGTTAATCTCTAAATGTGAAATTTAAGCGTCTCCCCTGAGTGCTACTGACTAACCATTTTGATTCTTTAAAAATGCCTAATGCAATTGCTTATACACTCTCTGCTTACACTCTCAAACAAAACAATCTATAGTCTATGGGCGGGGTTGGCTCAGTCGGGTGCGCGGAAGACTTGTATTTTGCAGTTCCCAGGTTAGTTGGGTTGGGTTGTTTTACCTCTGAGCGGCACTTTTTTGCACACCATGGACTAAATGGCGAGGTCACATGGACCCCGAAGGCTCAGAGAAGGTTGGGCGAGAGGACTCACTGGAACAGCTGTTGGGAGGCAGATGTTAGCCTCCCGTCAAGGCCATCCAGAGTGTTCTTTAACGAGTCCAGGGTCTGGCTCTCCTGCACACGGGACCACGGTTTAACGTCCCATCCGACTGACGGCGGCTTTTCCAAGCTCATCGGTGTTCCCTACTGACCGTGGGCAGGGCGGGGAATTTTGCGGAGATAAATCTCAATGCTGACCCAGCTGGGACTCGAAACTCGGAACTACAGATTACGAGCTTGGCGCTTAACCGACTGAGACACCCCCCGCCCCTCCCAGGTTAGAGTTCTGCCTGTGTAGAGAATTATATCCTAAAAACTCTCTGCCCTCAGTCAGCAGGGCAAACCGATGGGCTTGGAAAGGACACCCTTTGTAAATTAAAGAACACGCTGGATCTCCTTGATGGGAGGCTGCTACCATCTGTCTCCCAACAGCTGTCCCGTGGGTTCCTTGTCCCCAACCGAAATTCACAAAAAATCACACGAAATTCTATGCGTCAATCTTCTGCAAAATGCATTCTTTCCCAGGAAACGCCGGATACTCTGTCAAGTCTTATTTTTTCTTGTTCAGAGAAAATCCAATAATCAAGAAGAGCTTGTAAATACACAGGTGACCCAGAATAATTTGCGAAATATCGTTCCGTTATAAGCATTTTGGAAAAATGTCTGTTTTTGTTTCTGCTAAGTGTTTGAGAACTTTTAAAGATATTGTAAAGAAATTTTGCATGATGTTTCAGGATAAGAAAGGAAGATAAAATACAAGGTAAGTTTTACATTTGGTTACTACTCCAAAATATATTACTGCACTTACAGAAAAAAGAACAATTTTTCATAAACTTTAAGAGCTACGACCAAATTGGTTCGCCCTTAAACATTTTCCCCCTATAAAAAAGGGGGAACTTCTTTAAACACTAAGAGTTAAGACCATGGAATTCGGTTACAGATTCCTCTTATTATAACTTTAAGCAACGTTTTCCCCCTAAGAAACCACATTCTCCTACCACTAAAAGGAGTAGAACGCCTCTTAAATGGACCACTAAATTCGGAACAGTTTCCGTTTAATCGGTAGGTCAGGAAACGTAAGGGTTTGTCAACAAACTCTTATCAACAAAGCCACTTAGAGCAGTGGTTCTCAACCTTTTATGCTTCACGTACCCTCTGGAAATGTGTATTTAACAGGCGTACCCCTTGTATAGATAAACTATAGCTACAGTATAACAATGGGGAAAAAATTAAACATATATCAGTGGTTTTTAACCTTTTATGTTTCACGTACCCCCCTGGAAATGTGTATGTAACTGGCGTACCCCTTGTATAGATAACACTATAGTTATAGTATAACAATTTTCGTGCTACCGTGTAAAATTCATACAATACGATATATTTTAAAGGATTCAAATGAAAAACCTTCATCTTAACAAGGAAATGACGAGTTGTTTTCATTGCAGATGTAGTTGGGAGATGATTTTTTGATGGATGATGACAGATATGTAGATTGAAAGTCCTCAGTTGTCCTCTCATCAACGTTATCATCCTTCGCTTACACAGGGTTAAAAGCGTAAGTTCAACTACAGAGATTACATTTCAATCTCATCCGTGAACAATTGTGATTACGGCGATTTTAAGGAAAAACATCATTAGTTGCCGCTTTCCTGCATGTATTTTCCCTCTTGCTGATATTCATATTGGTGAACGGCCTTTAGATCTGTTTAGACGCGAGACAATGACTGTGCAAACGAGCCCTAAAGGTTTTTCTTTACTTCTGTATTAACCACCACTATTCTTCCAAATATGTTAATTACAAATAAGAAATGTTTCGTTTAATCCACGGCTATATGACATTAAACTCCAAATATCTGGAACGCATCCTCAGGATGCATTTATAAGAAGGCAAGAATCAAATCATTCACTTGAAAAGACGTTTATCACCGATGATAATGGATTGAATCAAACATATCATGTCGTGTTACACATTGAGTAATATCGGATGCATTATAAGATGTCACAATAACAGTGACCGGACACAGATCTACAAGACATCGAAGGGGACGGAGTGGGGGCAAGAAACACTATCTAGCCGGAAAAATGCAAGTGGGAGGGGGGCGCAAAAGACTGGATTAATGTAGTATAACACATCCCCATCCGTTTTACAAGTCTTTAAAATTTGCGAAATATGTTAAATATTTTTTGACACTCTCTTACCCTTACTAGTATTCTGAAAGGGTGTACGTGCTGATCCTCTAACTCGGATAAAATATTTATATTACCACGAACAGTAGAAAAAATATGTAGAAAGGTGTGCAAACATTACTGCATTATTGATGTATGACCTAAGGTAAAATGACTTTCGATAATGTGAAAAAGCTAATTTGAAAATTCAATGATGATATTTTAAACAAAAAAAAATGCACCTGGATAAAGTCACAAATTAAAAGAAAAATTTATTTTATGAAAATGAAGCGATCTTTCTGCTGACAGAGCAAAGAAGTTGAAAAAATTACTCGGCCTTTGCGTAAAAAAATGGAATTAAATGTGTGAAATTTCAGTCGTGCAAATCACGAAGTCTACAGAGTGAAATGGAAAGGAGAAGATGTTGGTTAATAAAGCGAATAGACTTTCGATAATAGCGTATAAATACATTTAAAGAAAAATTAGGAAAATGCAGATTTTAGATGGATTGGTAATAACATGTTTAATATTGTCATTTGCTTTTCCTGACTCTTCCATTAGTTTGAAAAGCTAAACTTTATCCTCTATTAATATGAACATCCTTTATTTGTTTACAGGCATTTGCGATTTTTATTTTGCAAATAATTTTAAAATGCTACTGAGAAGATTACTGAGCTGGCATCCAGCATTAGGGAAATTTTCAATTATCCTACGCATAATGCTACCCATTTTAATTTGAAATAAAGAGAAATACGAAGTAAAATCTCTGTTTTGTTCCTTTCAATGGCACATCAATACATTCGAGTATACTGCGCTTGTGTCAGACCCTCTTCACAAGTATTTCCATTGTTAATCCGATTTCACAGGTTCAGTCAACCTCGATAGGGCGTCCGCGTTTCGGTGGGAAGTACCTTTCCTATAATGCACTGTTGCATCATACTGATTAATGACAAAGGCCAATCTCTGCAGTATGCTGCTCAATGTTGCGACAGCTATGAGGTACCTAAGCAGGTTATGGTCTAAAAGAATCTCGACCTGGGATCCATTTAACCAGGTCAAAAATTTTTCTTCTCCTCCCCCACCCCACCCACACACTCACAACCACCATTATATTCCTGCTGGGTTCCGTGAGTTTCTTCGGAGCAAAGGCGATGGGATGTTCTTGTCCCTGGGCTTCAATGTGGGAGAGACATGCGCAGATGCATTTCAATGCAGAACGTAAAATCACGCAGGATAATGCTTATTGCAGACCCCCCCCCTCCCTCAGTGCCTCGAATGCCTTATCTGCTTGTTTGCACCATTGCAACTATGCAGATGCCTGCTTCAGAGTCACGTCTGTGAGTTGCTTTGCAATCTCTGCATACTGATCTAGGTAGTGTCGGTAATATACGAAGAGTCCTAATATACTCTTCAGTTCCTTCTTCATTCGAGGAGCTTTCATCTTTCTGATGACCTCTAGTTTTGCATGGTGGGGGCGATGCGTGTCCGAACCAACAATGTGGCCAAAATATCTGGTCTCGCTCCTCCCTCAAGTGCACTTTGTTAGACTGATTGTGAAATACTTGACATTGATATCCCTAAGATCCGCTCCAAGATGTTAAGGTGATTCTCTCAGCTGTTAAAAAAAAGAAAGCTATATCATCTAGATATGTACAGCAATAATCAACATGGGGCGTAATTATGGTATTCACAATTTTCCAAAAAAAGATGCCCCAGAGTTCTTGAGCCCTAAGGGAAGCACTTCCCACTGGTATAGCCCTCGGTGGGTCACGAATGCTGTGTAACCTTTATTAAAGGGGCTGATTGGTATTTGCCAGTATCCTTTTAGCATATCAATGGTTGTTATATAGCTCGTCCGTTCCACCTGGTACATCAACTCTTTTGGGTTTCATTGGGTGTTCACACGTGTACGAACACGAAGGTTGCCAGATCATTAATTTCTAAAAAAAAATCATTGCCAGATATTTTTTCTGAATTGTGCAATCAACCATAGTGTTCGGATATTTTTTTGAGTGACAGTACAGAGGGTATGATAAGCTTAAGTGCAATTCGATGTACGTGGTCTTTCCAAGTCCAACCGTTGTTCCCTTTATCACTGAGAAAGAATGAAGTTTAGAAGAGCAAATCTCTAAGCAGGCACAACTGGGAATCGAACTTCGGAACTGAAGTTTAAGAGCCCTGCATTTTTTTTAAATTTTATATTATTATATTATATTGTATATATTATTTATATTGAACCCTATAATTTTTGGAAAAAACTTGTATATTTCACTGGAAATCAGTTTATAGTCTACAGTTTGATAATCATATCGTTATCTTTTATGTCAATTTCTCAAGAGAAAGATTCGATTTCTCTTTGTAAATCTCTAATGGATGGAAAATCTGAAATAGACAATTATGCAATATATTTCAATAAATTAATTCTTTCAGTAATGGCATCAATAAGTGAATCATGAAAAACAGTTCTTTATTACGTAGAACATTAATTATTTCGCTACAGAATATTACATATTTTACAATAAATATAAACAATTGAATCATCTCTGACGAAACAAAGCGCACGACAGGTTTTCAGTAACAATTTCTTCCATTTCTCATTTCAATTCTTCTTCACAGAAAGAGGAATTCCCTGTCAGTTCCTGGTAGAAAGTTGAAATAGATGAATATATAATCGTGTAAGTTATAACTACGAATACAGGCAATCATAAAAGGTAAGTGAAATTATATATTTTGCCATAAAAAGTTACAATAACTTAATACTTATTTTTTGGATTGCACGTATTTACCTGTATTTTTACCCTTTTTTAGATTGCACCTATTTATTGTATTTTTGTATACAATATAATAAAATATTTTTATAATATATAAAAATTTTTTTGTATTTATTGTATTTACCCTTTTTTGGATTGCACGTATTTTTGGATTACACGTTTTTGGATTGCACGTATTTTACCCTGATTTCCATAAATTAAGACTTAAAAACAACCTGAAAGCACTGCTTTTCTCGAAATCCTTTTTGATCTGTTACAGGTGAATCGGAATATAAGTTGATTTGGGTTGTTTTACCTATGACTAGCACCTTTTAGCATACAATGGGCTAAGTGGTCAGGTCACAACGACCCTGAAGAGGGGGGGGGGAACCACTGGATAACTGCTAGAAGACAGATGGTAGCCTCCCTTCAATGCCATTCATGGTGTTCTTTAAGCTCAGGGTCACCAGTGGTCAAGTAAGCACATCATTATATGGTTCCCATTGCACTACGCGATGAAGTTGACCGTCAGGTGGGAGACTGAAGGGATTGATTATGCCCTTCAACAGTGAGTTTACGCACCCTGTTGTGTGTGTGGCGAAAAGAGACTGTACAGTGAGGTTATGCATCATCTTTCACAGCCTCAATGCCATCACTGGGTGGCAAACCCAATAGAGTTGCTGCACCAAGTGGAACGGACGAGCTATATAACAACTCTGGATATGCAAAAGGGATATTGGCAAATACCAATCAGCCCCTGTAGTAAAGGTCACACAGCATTCGTGACCCACCGAGGGTTGTACCAGTGCGAAGTGCTTCTCTTAGTGCTGAAGAACTCTGGGGCATTTTTCCAGAAAATTGTGTATACCATAATTACGCCCCATGTTGATTTTTGCTGCGCATATCTAGATCATATAGCTTTCTCTTTCGAACATATGGGAGGATCATCTGAACATCTTGGAGCGGATCTTAGGGATATCAATGTCAAATATTTCACAATCAACCTCGTAAAGTATACGTGGAGGAGTAGAGAGACCAAATATTTTGGCCACATTGTAGGTCCTTCAGGCACCGCCCCCACCATTCAAAACTAGAGGTCATCAGAAAGATGAAAGCTCCTCGAATAAAAAGGAACTAAAGAGCATATTGAGACTCTTCGGATATTACCGACACTACCTAGATCAGTATAGAGCGATTGCAAAGTCACTCACAGACGTGACTCTGAAGCAGACACCTGCATAGTTTCAATGGTGCATACAAGCAAATAAGGCATTCGAGGCACTGAGGGGGGGGGGGGTCTGCTAGACAGCAGAATGCAATACGCCTCCAGAAATCAAAATGCAGAATATAAGGTCCTGCATGACCTTACATTCTGCATTGAAATGCATCTGCGCTTGCGGTCTGCGCATGTCTCTCCCATATTGAAGCCCAGGGACAACAACATCTCATCGCCTTTACTGCGAAGAAGTTCACGGAACCCAGCAGAAATGTGGTGGTGATGTGGGTGTGTGTGGAAGGATTTGGCTAGGGCGTTAGAATTTAGCATATCAAACTAATGTCAGGAAAAATCAAATGACAATATTAAATATGTTACTACCAATCCATCTAAAATCTGCATTTTTCTAATTTTTCTTTAAATGTAATTATACGCTATTATTGAAATTCTATTCACTTTATTAACCAACATCTCTCCTTTCCATTTCACTTTGTAGACTTCGTGATTTGCACGACTGAAATTTCACACATTTATTTCAAGTTTATTACGCAACAGCTGTAATTTTTTCAACTTGTTTGCTATGTCAGCAGAAAGATTTCTTCATTTTCATAAACTAAATTTTTCTTTTAATTTGTGACTTTATCCAAGTACATTTTTCCTCTTTAAAATACCATCATTAAATTTTCAAATTAGATTTTTATCATTATCGAAAGTCATTTTTCTGTTACGTCATCTATCAATAATGCAGTAACGTTTGCATATGTTTCTACAGTCCGTGGTGATTTAAATATTTTATCTCAGCCTTAAGGGACCAGCTCGCACACCCTTTCAGAATACTAGAAAGGGTAAGAGAGTGTCTACAAATATTTAACATATTTAGCTAATTTGAAAGACCTGCAAAACCGAGAGGGAGGATGTGTTATACTACATTAATCTGGTCTTTTGCGCGCCCCACTTGCATTTTCCCGGCTAGATGATGTTCCTTGCCCCCACTTCCTCCCCTTCGAAGTTTTGTTGATCCCGGCCAGGTCACTATTATTGTGACGTCTTATATTGCATCCCATGTTACTCTATGTGTAACTCGATAGGTATGTTACATTCAATAAATTATCCAACGGTTAAAAAATCTCAAATGAATGCTTCGATTCTGGACTTCTTATAATGCATCCTATGGAGGCGTTCCGGTTTTCCATGACAAATAAGAACCAGCTGAGATAAAAAAGAAACACTTCATCTTTGTAATTAACAAATTTGAAATAGTAGCGGTAGTTTAAGCAGGAGTAAAGGAAAATTTTTGAAACCGATTGGATTAATCACTGTTTCGAGTCTAAACATGTCGAAAGGCCGTTCACCAATATGAATATAAGCAAGGGGGAAAATACAAGTAGGAGAGCAGCAACTGTTGATGTTTTTCCATAAAAACGACGTAACACAAATGTTCACGGATGAGCCTCGAACGTAACCTCTGGAGTACAACTTGCGCCTTTAGCCCTGTATAAGCGGAGGATGATAGCGAAGATGAGAGAAGAATTGAGGAAAATCAAGCTACATATCCAGCATTATCCCTCACATAATTATCTCCCAACTCCATCTGCAATAAAAACAACTCGTCATTTCCTTTTTAAGATAAAAGTTTTATATTTGAATCCTTTAAAATATATTTTATTCTATTAATTTTACACGGGAGTGCGACAATTGTGTGGAAGTCAACTAGGTTGATAACAAATGGAAATGCGACATTTCGGTGGATACGCCAACCGGGAGGATACGACAATTGGATATATAATTGGATGGAAAACAATTAGGAGGATATTACAATTGGGTTCAAATAAGCAAATTATGAGAAATACAATACTAGCAACTCTCTAGATACATACGAGAGCACTCTACCATAAAAACCATCTTAAGACGAAAATACTCTTCCAGGAAAGGACATAAATCTTTCAATGAAATGTGGCGGACCTTGCGCCATCTATACTTCACTAGAGGCAACTTATTTTCCAATTGTTGCCAATGATTTAGATCACTGTCTCGCAAACTTTTTTACTCTGCGGCACACTGAATCTAATTTTTTTCCGCGGCACACTGAATCTGTTTTTTTTTTCCGCGGCACACCTAAAAAAGAATTTTTTATGGTTAGGTAAAAAGAGGAAAATTGAAGTTTCGTTAAATGCATTTTATTTAAAATAAATATAATAATAAATATAATTAATCATAACTCGGTGTTTGTTTTAAATATTTGTCCATTCTATGGCTTGAAATAATCAAAAATTAATACCAAAATTTGGAAAAAGCTTGATAAATACTTACAAGATCCCAGTTGATAAAATCTGAAAGATTTTTATTAAAGCACGTCGATATTAAAGCACTTCAATAACACAAGTCAAGTCAAAATGAAATCTTTGGAATATCTAGTGTCAATTTGAAAATCTCTCGCGGCACACTTCGACACTCTTGGACACTTGGAATCTCTCGCGGCACACAGTTTGCGAGACACTGATTTAGTTGTTAATGAGAAGGTCATTCACTCTTAAGTGTTCCTACCGAAATAATTCTAAATTACAGGAGCGCGCTGCAGTATTTGTGTCTATTCTCCTTAATCCATTTTTTGATATAGGATTTGCAGATACCCTCTTTAATGCGACACCACACTATGGCATAATTTTTACGAAGACTGTTCCTTCTGAACGTAGCAAACGGAAAATGAAAGAAATGCCCTCCTGCAAAACGAAGCTTCATAGGATAATCTGCTTTTCTCTCTAATACAGCCCTCATTTAGACGAAATTTCCACAAAAAATTTTATAAAAGAGAAAATTGGAAACAATTGAATGTATCATAGGGAATCAAAACAGCCCATATCGAGAATTTTTCCGCCTAATGCGACTTTCATTAAAACGGATTCTTAAATTTTTGTTCGATTATCTTGTTTTAAGTGAAACAATCTTAAATAAAAGGATCGACTAACGGACACGAGGATGCATAAGACTACCGCTATTCCCTTTAGTCAATAAAAGAAATATTTAAAAAAATCCTTTATTTCTGATAGAAAAAATGGAAATTTATGAAATGGAAACAGGCGTTATTGAGAATTATTCTCGCTTATCCATCCTCAGTTATAACGTACTTTTGTATTCCTTCCTGCATCAACTAAATGAAGCAAAGTGAAACCAAATAACGCAGTACAAGAAAATGAAACAGAAAAAAAAATCAGCATGCTCATTAAACCCGACATTTAATGGAACGATTTTTGATCATCATCATCATCGTCAAGTAGAGATGGGCTACACAGGTCCGACCAGACCATGCAGTTTAATTCTACAAGCATACCTGTCCTGAGCTACATCTGCTGCATCCAGCCACTTCACACCAATTCTAACAAGGTCCTGTTTGACATTGTCTGTTCACCGCATCCTAGGTCTCCCCCTCTTTCTGAGGCCTTTAGGCACACTGTTCATAACCCTATTCGCCAATCTATAATTATCCATACGGGCGACATGGCCAAACCAACGGAGTCTCTCTCTGCACAATATGCTGCTTAAAGGAGGTTGCCAACTCCTTTGCCTAACCTCATCATTAGTTACAAAGTTAAACCACCTAATTCCCAAGATGCTACGTAAGCATCTAGAATCAAAAGCATCTAGTTTCCTGTTACTTTACTTCCAATGAATCTTCTTCCTTCATTGAATCTTTCATTGGAACCTTCCTAAATATATTTTTTTCTCAAAAAAAAGAAACGGAAATCAAGGGATGTCAGGCAGGAAATTGAAACAGTCAATATATAAACACCGTCCACTGAATTAGAAACTTTTATGCAGATGTACGCGTAAACGTCACTTCAGCAGTGTATATGCATAATACTTGAATAGCTGCCTAGATGCATCGCCATGTGATCTAGGCAGCTATTCAAGACTTCTGCTCGTCAGTAGAGTCTAAGTTGACTCGGCTCCCGGGAAGGAGACTCTTAGTCAGGCCTTAAGAGGCCCCTCCGCCCGGGCCCAGTCCAACCTATGTGCCCCCAACACCAGTCAGCAGGGCCCTCAACTTCACCGAGACCCAGCAGTTCGATCGGGACACCGTCCAACCAGATACTCCCCAATACCAGTCAGCGGAGCCCTCATCTTCACAAGGGGCCTACAGCCCCCCACCACGTCAAGGTGGTTTCCTATCGGGGGGGGGGGGGGACCTAATGAGGGAGGGAGGTCGGGGGGAGGGAGCAGGTGGAGGGAGCATGAATATCAAAGGTGGAAGGTGAGGATACTAATAACAGTAATTATTAAACTCAAGGATGTTTCACGTATTCTTTATGAATATTTCTTAAAACCTCTACAAAGAAGGGACAACTATTACAGTGCAATGCAAATTCAGTCTGATGACCCCCCTTACCTTTTTAGGCTCTATTGGGTCATTTGTTTCCGCCCCCCCGCCTCTTTCATTTTCTTCTATATCGGGGCTTTATGCTAGTCATGACATTCAGATTGCATTTTAGCTATCTATCATTTGATCATCACTTGTATCTCTCTGAGATGTGAACCATCGTTATGCTTTCACGTTGCAATTGTCTCAGAGCTTTCGTTGGATTTATCACATGAATGATAATCTCCATCTGGTGGTGAAATTCTGTACTAGTTTTATCTGCAAAATGAAATTTTGAAATACCACATTTGTCCACTAAGTTTTTAGAAGGTTACTTGGGTATTGTCAGGTTAAATGGGTAACTTCATATATAAAGATTAAGTGACATAGTTTGGCAAAGATATGATTCTTTTTTAATTTTTAAAAAACACAGTGTATTAACGATGTTTTTAAATTTTTCTTCTTAACTTTAAAAGATTTTCATTTTTAAATATATTATTTTAACGCAACATTAAACTTCCTTTCCTTCATATGATCTTAGTTTAAGAGAAGTAATTAACGGGATAATTCAAAGAGCCACCGCTACGAATCTCTGTATCTCTCAATGTAGTTTTATTCACTCGTTCAATCACAACATCGTGTTCAGTTCAAGTTCCAGTATCCCAGTTTAGTGGCTTACAGTATAAGTCGCTACATTTAACTTCAAAAGAACAAAACCTCTTACAAAGCATCCTATATCTACAGAATAACTAGCTGGCACAGATGTATGACTCAATGTCACTAGAGGCCTTATATAGGTAGAGATTGGCCATCTCAAAATTAGACGCCATGCTTTATCGTCGCTCGAATTGTTTAGCTTGCAAAGTTGAATGGCATTGCACGAATGCTTATTGATTAGAAAAGGGTTCGTTAATATTTTATACAAATTACAGAGTTCACGATTGGAAGCACTTTACAAAACTGCTGAAACAGACAAGTAAATTTTATGGCTTTAAAAAAAAAGAGATAATAATTTCACTTTGTCGTCTGTCTTTCTGTAGACGTCGAACGTTTTTCTTCATACAGGTAAAAAAAATCTTTTTGTTGTGTTAGATAGGTATTGATGAAAATTGGATTGAATATTAGGATTTGAACTTTCTGAATCTCCCAAAATGTACAGTCGCTCAAAAAGTATCCGAACACTATGGTTGATTACAGAATTCAGAAAAAATATCTGGCAGCGATTTTTTTAGAACTTAGTGATCTGGCAACCTTCATGTCACGTGACACGAAGGTTGCCAGATCACTAATTTCTAAAAAAATCGTTGCCAGATATTTTTTCTGAATTCTGTAATCAACCATAGTGTTCGGATACTTCTTTGAGCGACTGTACAACTACGCCATTTAATGGTAGAAAATTTTGAAATTTCAAAATTTGAGACGAATATTTCAAACGAAATATTTATGTTAGATATTTGAAATTTTTGTGTTGGAATGTGAAGGTCGTGAAGTTACCATGGTAGCAAAATGTTATCCCTTAGAACTGGGGAGGGGAGCAACTTTTTTGGTTTTAACAGAAAACTGTATGTTTTAGAGATAAATTAAAAATAATTTTTGGGATGGACAGGTATTGATGAAATATTACGAGTTTTATTTTCCGAATCTCTCGAAAACTATAACCGCTCCCTCTAACGGTGGAAAAAAATCGAAAAAATTCTAAAATTTATACAAATATTGCAGACTACGTAGTTATTCCAGAAATTTAAGATCCCCGTATGATGAACAGTTCGGACCGAGATGTCTGACATATGGCACCCCACACCCGGTGCTGGAGATGTGTGACGATGTCGTACGCACTGGGTGGCGTTCCTTTCCCCTCGATGAAGGCAAACACGTTGTCTACCGTCGTGCTGACCAAGACAAAAACGATATTCGTCAATAAACACCACGGTACTTTACTCCTGCTAGTTCCAGTTCTGTCTGAGGCGACACCACTGAAGGGTGCTTGCTTGAGGGCAGATGTGAGGGAGAAACGCAGTGACGGACGACATGCTCGTAATAATAAATGTAAAGGCCTAATGTTTACCGTCAGTCTGGTAGGTATTCGATGTGTACCTTTGCCAGTCCCTTTGCAGTTGCGTTATAATCCCGAATCCGTCACGCAATGCCATGCATCGCAAATGGCGGTCCTGTCGCTCCGTGGTCATATGCCGTCTTCCTGATCCTTCTCGATGTGTGCTGGATCCTTATTGAAAACACTGGCGCCTTATGTCTAACATAGTGCTGGGATTGCGGCCAACAAGTTTCGCCATATCTCTGTACGATAAATCAACTTCTCTAAGGCCGATGATTTTTCCACGCTCAAAGTCTGTTAACTGTTGGAACGGCTGTCGCCGTCTGCTTAAGAACGACATCTTTAGAGGTTTAGAACAATTTCCACAACGTTTTGTCAATGAGGGAGCTTTGATTGCCTTTCTCTGTATTCGATTGCTCCGCATTTGTGACGTCAGCTTGCGCCTGTCCAATTGTTTCGATCGTCCTCCAAACCTAATCATTTCCATGCATTTCCATATACTACCGCCTCCCTAAATTTCGTCACATTTCCATAAATTCCTCCAAGTGTTGCATTTTTTTTTGTGTATATTGCTGGTAAAAAACGTTGCTGAAGGCTATTATTCCTGCTTAGAACGATGTTTATACGAAAGACCAACAAAGCAGCCTAGGTAGGTCTATTTGTCATTAGTTTGTGTTCAGTTTGTCCCAAAATAATAAATGTCCCGAGATCGGTAATTAGAGTTATCTTCGGATGTTCAACAGATACTAGTTAGATGTATTTCGTAGTCAGTTAGTGATTAAAATAAAGATAAAATTAATTACAGTAGACTCTCTCTTATCCGCTCTCGGCTCAATTGGCCTCCGCTTTAACCGTTCGTTGCAAGAAGGGGAAGCGAGTCGCCTCGTGTTTTGTTTATAGTACAGTACATATTTGCTTCAGTTCCTCTTTGTGAATATTAGAGTGCACGGTGTACTGTTCGTATACAGGAGTGTGTGTTGTGATCTATTAATTATTGTGTGGTACAAAATGAGTAGGTGCAAACGTCAGCGTAATGTCGTTACGAGGAGATGAAATTAAAAGCGTTAGAACGTATTGGCAAAGGTGATCCAGTAACGCATATTTGTGATGAATTAGGTGTAGGTAAAAGCAAGGTAAATGACTGGAGAAGGAATAGAAATCTTTGCAAGATTTTTGCACTCAAGTCGAGTCTGAAAAAACTCTTCTTTTTTCGGTGCACTCTTAAAAATCCGAAAAATGAAATTGTCGATGATGCACTTTGGTTATGGTTCATGCAAGAGCGTCAATCAGTGGGCCAATCTTGAAAGAAAAAGCATTAATCCTTCATTTTAGATTCGATAATGGGGGATATTTTTCTGCAAGCGAGTGACGGCTTTCTCACTGGAAAAAATGGCATGGTGTTCATAATCTTGGTGTTTGTGTTGAGAAATTGTCAGCTGATCCTTTAGGAGCAAAGGAAATTTCAGAAAATCATTTAGTGCTTATTGAAGATGAATGCGTATGCGCAGAACAAACCTACAATGTAGATGAGACTGCGTTAAATTTTAAACTTTTTTCCAACGAAAACGTTTACGACAGCGCAAGAAACCTCAGCAACAGGATTAAAAACATAGAAAGAATCACTGTAGCTGTTAGTACAAATGCTGCAGGTGCGCACAAACTTCCTCTTTTTGTAATTGGGAAATCAGCAAAACCCCGAGCATTGAAACATTTAAATTTAGCTGCTCTGCCAGTTTACTATAAAGTTCAAAATTCTGTTTCGATAGACTCGTATTTGTTTAAAGAGTTGTTCTTTGCAGAAATTTTTCCAAAAGTGAAAAACTACTTGACAAGTCTTAAAATGCCTGTAAAGGCCCTATGCATTCTCGACAATGCCCCCAATACACCCAAGCGAACTCATTTCTGACAGCATAAAAGCCATGTTTTTGCCACCTAATGTAACATCTTTAGTGCAACCAATAGACCAAGGCGTGCTTGTAAGTTTAAAAAGGCGATACAGGAGAAAGCTTCTTTCAGAAATTCTACAGCGAACCGAAAATGACGGAACAGGACTTTTAAATGCTTTGAAAAGTATAAATATCAAGAATGTGATCCATGAAACAGGAATGCTTCGTCTGGCCCTCATTGTCGCAATGACCGCCCTATTGTCGTTTGGAGAGGGGTAGCCATGGGATGGAACAATGGCCACTCGAACTAGCTGCTAATCCGTCCATGCTGCTAGTAAGACTCTTCCAATACGTTTCAGATAAAATAGCATAAGAAATGCGTGAAAAGTCATAAATTTACCCCAAGTTCCCTTAGGTGACTTATCAGAAGTTTTATAGTTTTCAAATTATTCAACGTGTGATAAGTCACAGAATGTAGGAGAAAATTAGAAGGAAGCATATCGCCTCTGGTGCATATGAGAATCTCGTTTTCAAAGAGAAAGAAGTTTTTCCTTTACCTACTGCTTCATTCCTTAAACGTTTTAATTTGAGTTAGCGGATGATGGAAAAAATGCAAATAGTATTTCATTAGTAATTATACAACATGAAAGTATTTCACTTTTAATTCTTAAATATAAAAAGTTGCATTTTCTACATGTCTCTCAGAATTTTGGTTAGATTATTGGTGTCAGGAAATATATCTTGAAAACAATGGACTAAAAACTATGGATAACTTAAAAAAAATACAAATTTTCAAATTTCTATTCTATGCATATTATTTGTAAAACTCGATAACAGCTCTGAATTTTCATCATTTCACTGATTTGTAAATATGTATGTATTACAACTACTAACTAGTTGAAAAATGCGGATTATAATATTTCATTAGTACCAATAAAATTAATAAAGAGTTCTCTAATTAACATTTCCATTTATTCCAATGGAGACTTCATGAAATTCACATTCCACCACCAAAATGTCATATTTCTATCATTAATACATCGTTGCAATATTATTTGAAATTCTGGAATTTTCCCCATTAGAGCTATCTTATAATGCTAATCTCTTAAAATGCTAATCTTAATATTTTTATCGATTCCTATCTAACCCAAAAAGAATTTTTCATTTATCATTTAAAAAAGGCAATTATCTGCTAAAATTATAAAGGTGTGTTTTCCCACCCCCTCTTGGTCTAAGGGACTCATTGTTGCCAATGCAAACTTCGTGACCTTCATATTCCACCACCAAAATTTCATATTTCTAATATAAATCCATCGATTGCAATATTCGTTTGAAATTCTGGAATTTTCACCGTTAGAGAGCGTAATTACAGTTTTAGAGAGAATCAGAAAGTGCATATCGTAATATTTCATCAATACCTATCCAACACTAAAATACTCTGTAAACAAAAAAGTTCGATGTGTACAAACAGACAGACGGGAAAGCGAAACTATTATCTCGTTTTCAAAGAAAACGCATTAAAAAAAATCCCATCAAAGTTCACAGAATCGTGAAAAACTAGCGAAATCATGAAAAATATCGAAATTCGCGGAATCGTGAAAGATATCGATATTCGCTGGAACATGAGATAAAATAATTTTTATTTCAGATAATGTTTTACAGTATACAAAAACTTTTGAGGTCTCACAAGAGCAGGCTCGTTCGTGAGATCTCCATACAGAAAGAATTTCAATTGAAATCATCAGTCGTCACATTGAATAATACACAAAAAAAAAACGAAAACAATCAAAACAAAAAATTTCTAGTAATCCAGAAGTGTGAAAGTCAGAAAGTCAGCAACATTCAATATCCATGTTACATATAAACAGTTATAGTAGATTAATGCAAAAAAGTTTCCACATCATCCAGTTTCAAAATGTAGTTCTTGAGAACTTTAGAAAACAAATGATAATTCGTGATATTTTTCATGCTGACTGGGAGAGAGGAAAGGAATTTCGGTGCTAAATACAAATAATAGTGCCTAAAAATTTCCTTATGTAATGCAGGAATTTCATAATTTATGTTTTTATCTCGTCATAATCGGTAATTATTCGTGTCAGTTTTAATGCTATCATTTCTAAAGCAAAAGTATTTAATTATTTCGAAAAAATAATCATAGCGTAAAGGCAAATTCCTGCTTCTCGAAACAAAGGTAATGAAGGTTATGTTTTTGGGCTTTTAGTTAATAAGCGAATAAATCTCTTTTGCAGCACTAAGAGTTGTTTAAAAATTATTGAAATACATGCCTCCCCAAGAATTTATACCATATGTTAATTGAGAATGGATTAATGCATAATATAGTGTACACATAAATTTAAATGAAACTAAATGTCTTACAAGATATATGCGGGTCAGGTTACGGATGACCTTTCTTTTAACCCATGTTACATGCACTTTCCAAGTTAGGCCTGCATCAATCCAAATACCTAAATATTTCACTGACGGCACAAAAGGAATTTGAGGACAATTACAGTGACTTTTCGATGAACAATTTGTATCATGATATTTCAATTTATTGCGGTGCAAAATATCTGTAACAGAACTATTTTTCTTTAAGTAGAAATAAACTGCATTTGTCTTTGTCAGATTAATTGTTAAAAAATTACTTGTGGTCCAGTTTCTAATTAATTCTAGATCACTATTTGCTTGTTTAAAAATAATCGAAGGATCAGAACCAGTATATGTCAGGCAAGTGTCGTCAGCAAAAATAGTTAATTTACCTGTTAGGTTAATGGAATCTAGATCATTAATGTAAATAATAAATAATAAGGGACCCAGAACAAATCCCTGGGGCACTCCGTATTCAACTTTAGTCCAAGCACTGTATGTACCTTTTATTTTTACTTTTTGCATTCTGTTAGCTATGTAACTGCGAAACGAATTCAATGCCACTCCTCTAACTTCAGCAGCTTGTAATTTTTATATTAATTTTTGATGATTTACCGTATCGAATGCTTTTTTAATGTCCAGAAAGATTGTTAATGCATGATCACTGTTATTCATAAGCTGTGTAAATCGTATTTGTTACCTGCAATAATGCATCATCCGTACCCATTTTTTCTCTAAACCCAAACTGATTGCTACTGAGAAAACATTTTTTTCCAGATATTCATATAATTTATTTTTCACTATGTTTTCAAAAATTTTAGATATTACTGAGAGTAATGCAATAGGTCTATAATTCCCTAATTCCTTTGGGTCACCGTCTTTAAAAATAGGAACAATAGCAGCTTTTTTCAAAACATCAGGGAAAATTCCTTGCTCAATGGATAGATCAAATTCATTTACAAGTATTTCGATAAATTTTTCTCCCAACAGATGAATTATTTCTGCGGTTAAGCCATCAAAACCTGGAAATTTGTTTTTTGGTAGAAGTAAAATTTGAGTCCTAATATCTTTAGCTATTATTGGCGTTAAGAAGAAAAAACTTACCGCAGTTGATGATTTTCCGTCTCCTTCCCAATCAGCATTTGTTTGAACTAAATCTTCGTTCAAATTCCGTGCAATTACGGCAAAATAATCGATGAAGAAATTTGCAAATTTACAAGGGTCTTCATCATATTTAATTAACTCGTGTTTACTTTTAATTGTACGGGGACAGTTTTCTTTCTCTTTAAAGTTACCACATATTTCATTTATTACATTCCACTGCTTTTTCTGATTTTTACCTGCTTTGGAAAATTTATTAGTAAAGTATTGTGTTTTTGTTTCCCTTATGGCACTAGTAGCAAAATTTCTGTATCGGGAAAATGACAGTTTAAGCGACATATCTGAAGGATTTTTCTTCATTTCCTTATACAGAGTGTTACGATAATATATTAAAATTGCTAATTCATTTGTCATCCACGGTTTAATTTCCTTAAAATTTTTTTCTTTACTTTCGTTGAATCATCAATTAAATGGCTTAGTGTATCAATTAAATTTTTAAAAGAAGCATTAACAGAGCCGTCAATACATATATATATATATCATCCCATTTTATATTTGCAATTAAGTTCGTTAATCTTTTTAAATCCACCATTTTTATTTCATCATTTTTTAATTTTTGTTCAATTTTAATACCTAAATTAACCTTAATTAAGCAGTGGTCTGTAATTCCAATGTCATCCAGAAATATATTACAATTATATAAATCTTTGGTTCTAAGAAATACATGATCAATACATGTAGACGAGTTCTCCGTAATTCTGGTTGGCTCTTCTATCATATTAAGTAAACCATTTTCTGCTAATAGACCAATATATTCATCAGTGTTTGTGTTGTCATTTAATAAGTTAATATTTATATCTCCAAGATAGAGAATATTAAGGGTATCAAGTGATTCTAGGATTCCGTTTAATACGGAAGTTAAATTAAATACATTTTCAGAAGGAGATCTGTATTCAGCCATTAATGTCCACTATTTGTTTTCAATTTCAAGTTTTAAAACCGCAATGTCTGCGCAATTCATTGTGATTGGTTGCTGTAGAGCATCGATGTCGCAGCTAACATATATTAATACTCCATTATCATCATCATCCTCAAGCAGCCATGGGCTACGGAGGTCCAACCAGACCGTGCAATTTAGTTCTCCAAGCAAGTCTATCCTGAGCTACATCTACTGCATCTGGCCACTGCATACCTATTCTAACAAAGTCCTGTTTGACATTGTCTGCCCACCGCATCCTAGGTCTCCCCTTCTTTCTGAGGCCTTTAGGCACACTGTTCATAAACCTATTCGCCAATCTATAATTATTCATATGGGCAATATGGCCAAACCAACGGAGTCTTTCTCTGCACAATATGCTGCTTAAAGGAGGTTGCAAACTCCTGAACCTGCGTAAGCATCTGGAATCAAAAGCATCTAGTTTCCTGTTATCTTGTTTACAAGTGTCCAAGTTTCACTACCATAACTAACCCTAGAAAAAACCAAACTATATGACAGTCTAATTTTAGTCTTTAGGTGTATACGCCTATTTCTTCACAATCTCCATAGATTCTTAAAAGTCCCGGCAGCAATCCCTATTCGTCTGTTAATCTCATGCCGCACATCACCATTATCTGTTACATAGCTCCCAAGATAATTAAACTGTGACACCTGCTCAAGACTGCAACCATTCAGAGTAACTGAATCACAGCCTGCCTGACCAATTTTCATCACTTTAGTTTTCTCTCTGTTTATAACCAAACCTACTCTACTACTAGTCTCATCAACAGCTCGAATGAAAGAGTTCATCTCATCAACATCATTACCTGATCTATAATCATCCCTACAAAATGAGAAGCATTTGTAACCGTCTATTTTGTACAGTGAGACTTCCCAGGAGTAGATCCAAATTTCTGTCAATATAATTAATCTGGGTCTTTCCTGAAAAGTCCCCAAGTACGTCAAAAATTCATCAAAATGTGCTCTAACACTGCATATATTTAACTGAATAAGAGAAAAATTACCAGCAAACATCACACAGAAAAAGAAATATATACAATAATACAATCGGTAATTATCAAACCTGAATAGCATTTAGGTCTTCTAAGAATCTAACACATATTACAGGGCTAGTATCACTACGTCGCAAAAATTTTTGCAATCCCTAGTCCACACGTATTTGAATCCATTAGCACGCTGAAACTTTTTAGTTTCATATAACACATGCTTTAGTTCAGGGATTAGATGTTCATTGACGAAAATTAATTCGCGGAAATTGCCGCGGAAAACTTACAGCTCTTCTAATAGCCTATCACACTCCCCGCATCAAAAGATTTCATTTTACGCACAACTCGTCTATTTCCGCAATCGTGTTCAGAACATATAGGGGGAAAACCATTTTCATATTTCTCCCCTGTCAAGGGGCGAAGAAAGAACGGGCGGGGGTCAATTTTCCATAGCCTATGACACTTCCCGCGTCACAAAATTTTATTTGACACATAAATCATTAAGTTCACAAGATATTGTGCAACAACTATTTTGACAAATCCGCAAATGTCAAAGCGAAAGCAATAGTAAGATAGGGGGAAAAGGTAAATAAACTGGATATTAAAAAAAAAAGCCTATCTTCCTATATGGGCCCTAAAAAGTAGAAAATAATCCTAAAGCATATCGCTGGTGCAATCAGTCACTGAGTTCATATTCACTTCAAAGGAAGATAAGGGGCCGGAAATCTTGTTGAGTAGGTAAATCGGCGCCCTAACTTCCTTTGAAGTGAATACGGATTCAATGACTGATTGCACCATCGACATGCTTTAGCATTATTTTCTACTTTTTAGGGCAAATTTAGGAAGATCGGTATTTTTTAAATTTTTTAATTTATTTATATTTTTTGTCAGTAAAAGAACCTGCTTTAAAATCTTTCATTTGTATATGAATCATAAATATCGACCACAGTGGTTTTCCTTTTTGGAGTCGTGTTCGAGGTAGCTCATGACACTGGAGACGTCATGTTTTAATTTGAGATACGAGTCGTTAAGGTCGAACCCCGCGAAAATCTCCTCTTCTATCAGCGGGGAACAGTGGAGGCAAAATTCAAAATAGTTTATGATTATATGAGCTTTCATTTGACACCTAACTCATAAGGGGGTGGCTCGGTCGGAGGCGCGCCAGGCTCGTAATCTGCAGTTCCCAGGTTCGTGTCCCAGCTGGGTCAGCATTCAGATTTATCGCCGCAAAATTCCCCCGCCCTGCCAATGGTCAGTAGGGGACACCGATGGGCTTGGAAACACTGCCGTCCGTCGGATGAGACGTTAAGCCGTGGCCCCGTGTGCGGGAGAGCCATACCCTGTGCACGTTAAAGAACACGATGAGTGTTCTTGACATCTGTCTCCGAACAGTTGTTCCAGTGGGTCCCCTCCCCCAACCTTCTCTGAGCTTTCGGAGTCCATGTGGCCTGGCCACTTAGCCCATGGTGTGCAAAAATGTGCCGCTCAGAGGTAAAACAACCCAACTAACTCATAACTATAGGATCTCGCGTTCGGAAGATATAGTAGAATGACTTTCACATTACCTATTTTTCTGGGGGTAAGAAAACAAGGGGGTGAATTTATATAGACTATCACACTTCCTACGTCATAGGCTTTCATTTGACACAAAGGTTGTTACTGTTCGCACTCACATTGAGAAGATATAGGAGGACAATCATTTTCATATTTCGTCCTTTTTTCGGGGGAAAAAAGCAGAGGGGGTCACGTTTCTGTAGCCTATGTCTTCCCGTGCTTCAGAAGGATTCATTTGATTTAGCTTGTTGCTTTCTGCATTCGCGTTCTGGAGACATAGCGATAAATAATAATTTCCTCAAATTTCTGAGTCGTGTTTCGTAACTCATTTTGGTCAAAGACGACTCAATCTGTTCAATAAGCGATATTCAGCTAAAGCAGCCATGTCATTGTCATTGTTTGGTAATAGAGTTCAACCAATAATGAACGATTCTTCAATCCCGGTCTCTAATCTGGTCTCTAATTCAGAGAATCCAGAGACTTAGCGCGTTTGATATACGAGTTTGATATACGGAAGTTATGGTGGAGATCCCACAGAGTGCATGTATGCAAAGCGGCCACTTTATTAAGTAATACAGTTCTATGTTATGTCAATAGTAACTCAGGTATCGGTAATTTTTTAAATTAAATGTTTATGAAATATGCGGCTGAAAATATTTTAAAGATCTCAATAAAATTCATTTAAACTCAATCTTTTTTTCAAACACAACAAGCTTTTAAAAATGTGTTCAGTATTTAAAGAGCTATGTAAGCCACCTGAGAGGAGGCCATTAAGTCGTTAAAAATTTTGGGCAAAACAATTTTGGTGTAATATTACCATTTAAATGCATATTTTTAGGTAATGTGTCCATGGCTATCACTCCTTGGTAATAGAAAAAAGCTGTGAACATCCTTTTTCTTGAGCGAAAGTCTTGTCGGAGGATTTGGGCACCCGGTTCATCTTCAGCAACATAAACATAGTTTCGATGTTTCTAGGATTTGCATAGTAATAAAACCACGTCTCATCTCTGTGACAATGTCTAACCGTTTGGGGCCATAGGTTCAACCATTGTCAGATTCGATTAATGTCAGATGATAATGTCAGATGATAATGTCAGATTCGATAATCTGGCATTATCTGATGGTGATGTGTGTGTTTTCCTTAATCAGTTTATGACACAAACATCAGTGACGGTTCTCTCGTTCATGACCTCCTTTGTCTTCGTGCACGAGGGAGTTCTTCGAGCTCTGCCGTCCTATTCTAAATTTGTGCATCCCTCTCGTAACAGTGCCATGTGAACAGGCATTATCCTCATATACTTGTGATAAATTGGCATGAATTTTTTTCTCTAGATCCCGAACCTATACCCTTCTAAAAATGTAAAATCTTTCACCTTCTCTAGTAGGCTCCACAGTAACAATGCACAGAATTCTCAGACCGAACTTTACGCTCCGCCAGAGAAGATCGAAATGATGATAAAGACTTTGATTTTTTTATACATAATGAAGCACTCCGTAAGCATTTTTTAATTGCTTTTCTATTTTCTAAGGAGAAAATGGTTCTTTTTTTAACCCTTTCAGGACCATAAGGTTTCTAAGAGTAAATATTAGTATGTAACTGTTTATTTTAGTTGGTTTAGACGTAAAATAAATAAAAATCATAAGAAAAATACATAACAATGTGTAGTTTTTTTGGAATTTTATGGGAAATATTTTTCCCAATGGACTATAAATGTAACACAAATTATAGTTAGGCTTATTATGCAATGTCTTTTATTGATTGGTTGATTATAACAAAATGTTAACTAAAATAATACAAAATTATGAAATAAAATTACTATACAAAATGATGTGCTAATTATGATATTCTGTCAATTAATTTCTTTTGGTTGTGAAGATGGACATTGCACAGATGCAACATTATTGCAAAGATGGACATGGACTAAACGTTCCCGTTTACGTAATTGTGTTCGGCATACGTTCTATTTTGACATTCTGTATAAAAAATGCGCATAAGGTTATAATTAAATACGACAATCACCAATTTTAAAATGGGGAAAAATGTTTCCCTTAGTCGTGAAAGGGTTAATGACTTATAATTAACTATTACTTTGAGAAAGGAAATCGTTAGGAAAAGGTAAAAGGTTTATGGAGTTCCGTTCAAGCGTTACACTGTGTGACGTAAGTGAGAAAGAATGTTCAATATTTTTCTATTGATTTTTAGTGGTCTTACACTCTAGGCCACTGAACTGCAATACTGTATTACATTCATAAATATATTACGCAATTAAACGAAAGTTTAATTCTTCATCGAAGTATATCAGTATTTATAGTGGTAGTTGTTTTAACTTTCATATTAATTTTTTTCTGAGTAAAAAATTATGAAAGAAATAAACATTTTACTGTTTGTATTTCAAGTAATCGACTTAAGCAACTAATACACCAATATTTAAAAAAAAATATGAAAAATTCTTCCCTAGTCCACTGACTGCTATAAGAATTAATCTATAGGTGTGAAGCGAAGGAATTTAAACCGAAAATATACGAGTATTTTCAGCTTTGTATGTAAAATTGCTCAGTGGATAAATGTGATATTTAAAATTTTCACTGTTTGAAATATGTAAAACATAATAATTCGAATTTGGTCATTTAGAGGGCGATCATCCCTCAAGACAATCTGAAGAATGCCAATTGCAGGTTACAAGCATAAGTATGAAAGTTTCAATGATCTTTATCCCAGATAGATATTATACATGTCGCACAAATAATAGATGTTTAGAAATGCGACCATAGTTCCAATGGCTAGGATATCTGACGAACTTATTAGTTTAAAAACTAACGTAATCCGACACTACTTTGTTTATGACTTAAGCAAAATATCTCCATTCATGATTAAAGACGATATCGTGTTCCAAATGATATTTGTTATTTACTTTCAATTCTTAAAAGAAAATATCAGAAGTGATAATAACATAAATTTATAAGTGGTGTAATATAATTGTAAAAATGTTTTAAAGGGAACTGCAAAGCTGTTTAGATTACAGAGTATTATAAAATCACATTTCATTCAACTAAATAAAAATTTCTACCCTGTTTAGAAAGAGGTTCATTGGATTGAGAAGATCAATTTACAGAATAAAGTTACTTTCATTTTATCTCGTCATGTATATAAAAAGAACGTTTTAGGAGACTGACTTATTAAGGTCGCCTAATTAATCTGCCTTTTTGATAACTCATCCACACTACGTTTCCGTAATCGAGCCCATATCTATAACCGTAGCTCAGGACAGAATATATGGAGAACTAAATTGCCGTCTGGTTGGAGCTTCGTAGCCATGGCTGCTTGAGGTTTCTGTAGGTATGTACAGTCGCTTAAAAAATATCCGAACAATATGGTTGATTACAGAATTCAGAAAAAAATATCTAGCAACGATTTTTTTTAGAAATTAGTGCTCTAGCAACCTTCGTGTTACGTACATAAAGGTTTCCAGATCACTAATTTCTAAAAAAAATTGGTTGGCAGATATTTTTTCTGAATTCTGTAATCAACCATAGTATTCGGACATTTTTTTGAGCGACTGTACGTATGTATTTATGTATGTATGTATCCCAAGAATTTTTTTCAGGGAGAGGGTGGTCCGAGAATTTTGTTTCGTGGGGGCGGAGGTCTTCGAGAATAATTTAGTTTCAAGAGGTAAGGCTTGATTAATTATATTCCAACGAACACGAAAAGTTAAAATGTTATTCTACATGCCATGATATTTTATAGTGTTTTCCAACGTATTTTAATTCGGACACAAAATATGGTGCTAGAATAAATTTATGCAAAGACAAATATTTTGAATTTCAAAGCAGGTAGACAATTTTCAGATTTCGTATTTTTTTTGGGGAGGGGACCATCTCTACCCTGGGTATATCCCTGTGTGTGTGTGTGTGTATGTATGTATGTATGTATGTATGTATGTATGTATGACCACGACCGAATCTAGAAAAATATGAAAGTGGAGGGAAGAGACTGGACATACTCAAATATTATTTTCGTTCACATTTAGTCATAAAAAAGGAACTGATGCGAAAGTGAAGACACCTACCGCTGTGAAGCATTTTGAAAGGGAAATCCTAAACGAAAAGGGAAATCCTACCGAAAGGGGAAATACTATCTTCTGAACGGTCCTAACACTCAATCTAAAGATTTTCGGTAACATAATAATTAGATTTAAAGAATACAGAGAATGAATATTTAAGCCTACCTCCAATTTGTCCTAATTGCCAGAAATTTGGGCATTTTGCAGCTTACTGATATAAACAGAAATCGCTGCAAGAGATGCGAGAGGCATCATAATTATAAAGAATGTAATAACACTTTGTTATTCTTCCTAACAGTGGAGGACAACACCCTTCGACGTACGCAGGATGACATGTGAGACTGCAGGCCTGTCGAGCAAAGGAATTGATGATCAGAAATAGTTTACCATGGTCACAGGCTCTCAAAATGATACAAGAGTACGACACCTACATTACTAAAGGAACTTTACTAATCGATACTAGTGAAACTTGTAATTATCTTACAGATCATGACAGTGAATCACATGGAATTTTACACAGGGAATCAAGAAATGTAGTGAAAAATCAACTTTCATCGAATGGAGTGTCCGTTCAAAAATCTACTGCGAGAAAACAGGATCCGATCAAAAAATCCAATCCCTAGGCACAAAAATCTTATGAAGAAACTGAAGCTGAAATCATCCTCTTGAAAATTAATGATGTTGTGGAATGCCAAACAGAGCTCCTAAACTTTCTAAAAAACTCATCGAAGAAAAATAATATAAATAAATTTATAAACAAGTAGAAAATTTATCAGATACTTGATGATTATGAGTAATAATATTATTAGTAAAATAATAAAAAATATGTTTATGGACCTTAATCACAATCCTAATAAACTTCTCATTTCAGTGGAACTATAAAGGTTTGAAAATAAAATTCTTGAGAAATGCTCTTCTTGGCGAAAAACCTTTTGCAATTCGAGTTTTCATTGAAAAATATGTGGAAAAAACTCCTAAGTTATCTAAGTTTGTTTCTTATCTAAAAACCTAGAAACGATGGATCTAACGGGTGTGGGGGGTATGTGCACTCCAAATTACGCCAAGTTCCTATTGCGATCGCCTGTTCGGAATCAGTTCCCCGTAATTGCAGCAACATAAGTGAAAATTAAAGAGTTTACCTTCAGCATTTTCTCACTATATAATCCAGTATATATATGTCGTTGTAGGATGTCAGAAATATTTTGCACTAAGAGACTGGAAAGCACATAGTACAACTTGAGGGTGCCACACTGCAGACAGAAGAAGAAACATCGTAGAAGATCTGCCCATGGATCTAAACCTGGTTGTTCTCATTGAAGACTCTCCTACGTTTCTCAAACATTCCAGGAAAAGAAAGTGCTATTGATCTCTCTATTGCCTCAGCCCCCTTTTCCAAGCATTTTACATAGATAACAAACCATGGATCTCTTGGGAGCGATCAGCGACCAATCGTTATTTCAGCTAACGTTTGGTCTAAAATCTAAGTCTCAATTGAAAGTTACTAATTGGGTTTATTTCAAGAAAAATATCTCATATGAAATATCAAAACCAGCCAAATCAAAATGAATTTAGTTCTTCTCTCACAAAGAACCACCAAAATAATTCTGAGGAATTCAAAGGTCCTATTAAGATTTGTTCTGATGCTATTAAGTAAAAACGATCAGTGCAAACATGATAAGTAAAGGAAAAGCGGAAGGCCTGGAAATTTAAAAGGCATTGAAGACTTCCAAAACTGTTTGTGCCAAAAGCATAAGACAAACGAAAGTTTTTGAGAAAAAAATGGTGGCAAACCTTTTTCATAGATCGGGCGTGGACGGCTTAGAAAATCTAAACCTAGCTTCAGAGTATATCAATATTTTTTTTCACCAATCGCAACTTAAAAATGCTATAAATAAAACGAAACATAAAAGTAGTTGTGGACGAGATAGCATCATCAATATTAGTATTAAGTGCATTCCACAGGAAGGACTTATGCTTTTATTGAAACTATTTAATGAATGCTGGAACAGAGGAGCAATCCCGGATATCTGAGTGGCGGGGGTGGCTAAGTCGGTAGCGCGCCAGGCTCGTAATCTGTAGTTCCCAGGTTCGAGTCCCAGCTGGGTCAGCGTTGAGATTTATCTCCGAAAAATTCACCGCCCTGCCCACGGTCAGTAGGGGACACCGATGGGCTTGGAAAGGCCGCCGTCCGTCGGATGGGACGTTAAGCCGTTGCTCCGTGTGCGGGAGAGCGTGCACGTTAAAGAACACGTTGGATGGCCTTGACGCGGGAGGCTACCATATGTCTCCCAACAGCTGTTCCAGTGGGTCCCCTTCCCCAACGTTCTCTGAGCCTTCGGGGTCCACGTGACCTGGCCATTTAGCCCATGGTGTGCAAAAAAGTGCCGCTCAGAGGTAAAACAACCCAACCCAACCCGGATATCTGGAAGATAGTACAGAAATTACCTACGTAATGGGAATGCCTGCCGATTTCAAGACGTGAAGCTACAACTTCGCTAGTTACATTTTCGTCCGCTGTAGCGCTGATGATCCGCTGTTTTGCTTGCTACTTGCTCCGCAGCAGTATACCTTGTTACGCTGTTTAAGTTAGTTTAAAAATTGGATTCTGATATGGATTTGTTCATATGTAATTTGTTTACTATTCTGTCTACTTTCTGCCCTTTTTAATCAGAAGTCTGAACGATATGCAGTGCTGTGTGATGTTTTGCAGAAACGAAGCTTAAGATACAAAACTCTGTTTCTATCGAGTCTCTTCGAAATTGGATGTGTGAGACGTGGCTGCAGCAATATGTCGGCAACATAACGTTGACATGAGCAATTGGAAAAAGATTCAAAGATCATTTTGAACAAATAATATTTTGGAATCGCAGGAATTGTCATCAAGGAAAGGTTATTCCCATTAGCTGAAAACGTTGAATATCTTTGCAATATAAGGAACTGAGTTACCCCGCCCTAATAAAGTATTAGAGAATTTCTGTGTTATGTGAATGGGAGTCTAACTTTCAAGCTCTGTAGCTTCTCAAATATTCATTTAATGAAAACATGTTACTGAAAATAAATTCAAGATCATAATCTTATGTATTAAAGTCTCGATTTTCAACAGCATTCGTCTAGTATTTAAGGAATTTTGGAAGTTACAATATTTCGCAACAGTAATGGGTCATAAGAATTTGTTTCAGATATTAATTAAAATTTAAATAATAAGTATTTTTTTTCTAATCGTTTAACATAAATATTAAAAGTTGCATAACGATTATTTCGATGTTAGATAATTATGAATGATTTTTTATCAAACAGATAATTTATTATTAAATATTCCAGCTTCCATAAAAATTTAAGTCATCATCATCCTCATCCACAAGCAGCCATGGGCTACGGATGTCCAACCAGACAGTGCAATTCAGTTCTCCAAGAACGTTTGTCCTGAACTGCATCAACTACATCTAACCACTGCACACAAATTCTAACAAGGTCCTGTTTGACATTGTCAGCTTATCGCATCCTAAGTCTCCCACTCTTTCTGAGGCCTTTGGGCACACTGTTCATAACCCTATTCACCAATCTATAATTATCCATACGGCCAACATGGCCAAACCAACCGAGTCTCTCTCTGCACTAACTTCATCATTAGTTACAAAGTTGAACCACCTAATACCCAAGATACTGCGTAAGCATCTAGAATCAAAAGCGTCTAGTTTCCTGTTATCTTGTTAACAAAGTGTCCAAGTTTCAATACCATAACTAACCCTAGAAAGGACCAAACTATTATACAGTCTAATTTCAGTCTTTGGGTGTATACGCCTATTTCTCCACACTCTCCATAGATTCTTAAAAGTCCCAGCAGCAATGCCTATCCGTCTGTTAATCTCATGCCGCACATCACCATTCTCTGTTACATAGCTCCCAAGATAATTAAACTGTGACACCAGCTCAAGACTGCAGCCATTCAGATTTATTGAATCACAGCCTGCCTGACCAATTTTCATCACTTTACTTTTCTCTCTGTTTATAGCTAAACCTATTCTACTATCAGTTTCATCAACAGCTCGAAAGAAAGACTTCATCTCATCAAGATCATTTGCAAAAGGGCTAAATCATCAGCATAATCTAAATCAAAAATTTTCCTATCTCCAGCTCATTTAAGGCCAAAATCTTTCCCTTGAAGTGAATTTCGCATAACATAATCAATAACCAAACTAAAGAGAAAAGGAGACAAAATGCACCCTTGTCGAACACTAGTAGTAATGCTAAACCAACGGCTACAAGCCTTACCAACTCTCACACACGACTCAGTGTTATTATAGAGAGCTTTCATTATGTTAACTAACTTGTCTGATATACCATATGATCTCACAATTAACCATAAATTCTGACGATCAACAGAGTCGAAAGCCTTTTTGAAATCAACAGAGCTAGTAACCGAAGGTTTCTGAAACTCTAAATATTTCTCAAGAATCTGCCTAAGTGAATATATTTGATCTACACATCCCCTATCACTTCTAATTCCACACTGCTGATCATGTAATTGTCCATCAGCCAGATTCTTAATTCTATTAAGCACAATCATGCAAAGCACTTTACCTGGAACAGAAAGTAGACTGATACTCCTATAGTTATCACAAGAATTGCAATCACCTTTATTAAATTTAGGGATTATAATAGCTTGGGTAAAATCCTTAGGAACCATAACTTTATCATAAAAAATATTCAAAATTTCAGTCATCCGTGTGGTAATCGAAACTTTCCCAGTTCTAATCATTTCCCGTAGTAATTTCATATACCTCTGGGGATTTGTGCAGTTTAGAAACAGCGAAAATAACTTAAGACTGTTGTAGAACGAACATTAAAGCCAGTAATGCATCTATCAACATTATAAATAATGGGAGCAGAACTACCCAAATTGTTTAGAACATCACTGAAATGCTGAGCCCACCGTGCCATGACAGAATTCTCACCTCTATAACCTTACCTTGTTTATCCTTTAATCCCTGTATACCTGTCCATTTTCTATCACATTAAACATTAACTACCTGGTACAGCTCTCTGCTGTTGTGCTGTCTAACTGCTTCCTCGGCTTTATCAGCCAAACCATCAAGCCAAAGATTCTTATCACCAGCTAACTGATCTTTTACATGTTTATTAAGTTCTCTGTAATGCTTTCTATTAGGACTAGTAGGGTATTGATTAAGGACATTCCTGCAGTTCTTTCTTTCCGAAATAAGCTCAAGTGCCTTATCACTCAGATAATTCTGCCTCCTTTGCTTCTTTTTTCCTAAAAGAGTACAGTTAGTGTCCAAAAAAGCCTGTTTAAAATGATCCCATTCTTCCTCAACTTCAGTACTAAGCAAACCATGACTGTCATAATGACTAAGTAACCTATCATAGTAAGCTTTGGCTATAACTGAGTATTTCAGAGCTTCAAAATTAAAGGTAAATTTTTTAACCTTAGCATAACACTTCCTAAGTTTAAGTTGCAAGACACTTTTAACAAGATAATGGTCAGATCGAATTTCAGCTCCCCTGGTATTTCTAACTAGCCTATTTGTTGTTAATTAATATATAATCAATCATATTCTTATGCAGCCCATCAGGTGAAACCCATGTTTACTTATGAATGTCGCGGTGTTTGTAATAAGTGTTAGTTATTCTGAATCCATTGAGTTTACTTACCTGTAGGAGACGTTGCCCATTGCCATTGCAGCTACTAATACCAAAAGGGCCTATCACTCCTCTCCAAAGGTCAGAGTCAGTACCAACTTTTGGCATTGAAGTCACCTAGAACAAGGGTAATATCTCCTTTCTTGACAGAATCCAAAATATCCTGAGCCGGTGTCCGTAAAACCCATCCTTCTCATCCTCATCGGTATCCTCAGTGGGGGCATAACAGCAGATAGCATTCAATTCTTTAACGCTTGTCTGAAATTTTGCTCTAAGAAACCTTTCATTAATGCAACGGTGTTTTGTACATATGGTGTGCTTGTTCACCGCGTTTTGTACAGATGGCGTTTTTGTTCACCTCTTTTTGCACAGGCAGCATTTTTGTTCACGGCGTTTTACACAGTCGGCGTGTTTCGTTCACGGCGTTTTGCACAGGCAGCATCTTTGTTCACGGCGTTTTGCACAGGCAGCATCTTTGTTCACGGCGTTTTGTACAGGCAGCGTTTTTGTTCACGGCGTTTTGTCCAAGCAACGTTTTTGTTCACAGCGTTTTGTACAGCTGGCGTTTTTTTTCACCATGTTTTGTACCAATAGCGTTTTTGTTCCCAGCGTTTTGTACAAGCAGCGTTTTTATTCACGGCATTTTGTACAGATGGCGTTTTTATTCACGGCGTTTTGTACAGAGCTTTTTGTTCATGGTGTTTTGTACAGGCAGCGTGTTTGTTCAGGGCATTTTGCACAGGCAGCGTTTTTGTTCACGGCGTTTGTACAAGCAGTGTTTTTGTTTAGGGCAGTTTGTACAGATGGCGTTTTCGTTCACAGCGTTCGTACAGAGGTTTTTGTTCACGGTATTTTGTACAGGTAGTGTGTTTGTTCACGGTATTTTGTACAGGTAGTTTGTTTGTTCACGGCGTTTTTTACAGATGGAGTTTTTGTTCAAGACGCTTTGTACAGGCGGCGTTTTTGTTCACGGCATTTTATACAAGCAATGTTTTTGTTCACGGCGTTTTGCATAGGCGGCGTTTTTGTTCACGACGTTTTGTACAGTTGTCATGTTTGTTAACGGTGTTTTGTACATATTGTGTGCTTGTTCACCGCATTTTGTACAGATGGCGTTTTTGTTCACCTCTTTTTGTACAGGCAGCATGTTTGTTCACGGCGTTTTGCACAGGCAGCGTTTTTGTTCACGGCCTTTTTTACACTCAGCGTGTTTATTCACGGCGTTTGGTACAGGCAGCATGTATGTTCACGGCATTTTGCACAGGCAGCGTTTTTGTTTACGGCGTTTTGTACAGATGGCGATTTCGTACACAGCGTTTTGTACAGATGGCGTTTTTGTTCACAGCGTTTTGTACAGAATTTTTTGTCCACGGCATTTTGTACAGGAAGTGTGTTTGCTCACGGCGTTTTGTAAAGATGGAGTTTTTGTTCATGGCGTTTTGAACAGGCGGCGTTTTTGTTCACAGCGTTTTTTACAGGCAGCGTGTTTGTTCAGGACATTTTGCACAGGCAGTGTTATTGTTCACGGCTTTTGTACAAGCAGTGTTTTTGTTTACGGCAGTTTGTACAAGCAGTGTTTTTGTTTACGGCAGTTTGTACAGATGGCGTTTTCGTTCACAGCGTTTTGTACTGATGGCGTTTTTGTTCACGGCGTTTTGTACAGGCAGCGTTTTGGTTCACAGCAATTTGTACAGGCAGCGTTTTTGTTCACGGCGTTTTGTACAGGCAGCGTTTTTGTTCACGGCGTTTTGCACAAGCAACGTTTTTGTTCACAGCTTTTTGTACAAATGGCGTTTTTGTTCAGGGCGTTCTGTACAGGCGGCGTTTTTGCTCACGGCGTTCTGTGCAGACAGCGTTTTTGTTCACGGCGTTTTGTACAAGCAACGTTTTTGTTCACGGCGTTTTGTACAGGCAGCGTTTTTGATCACGGCGTTTTGTACAGGCGGCACTTTCGTTCACGGCGTTTTGCACAGGCAGCGTTTTGTATAGATGGCGTTTTTGTTCGCGGCGTTTTGTACAGGCGTTCTGTCATGGAACCCTTTTTATGTTCTATTAAATATCAATAAAAATATTGCTATTTGCATTATTTTATTTCTATTTATCATTTTTGAAGAGTGCTGAAGTCTGTAAACGTAAAACTTCATTCTCTTTGGAAACGAGATTCCTGTATAAGTCAGAAGCGATTTGTCTGTTCTAGTTTCATTTCCAAATCCTTAAGCCCAGCCAGTGCCTCTCCGAGCAACAGATCGAATTACTTGTGTCGCCGAACAGACCCTGATTGTAGTCACATGACATCAGTACTTGTAAGAGAGCGAGCGATAGAGCAACTGTGGAGACTCTGCGACTGCGCAGTTAACACTTAGGCAATTTTTATCGATCATTGGTTGAATGACATGTAACTAATAAGCCATTGACCTATGACCTATGAGAATTATCGAAGCGTCATCTGCGCAGTCTGAGTCATCCCATTTCCTTTCACACTTTCGCGGACAGAAATAAGCAAAACTCTTTCCAAATTCGTCTGCCTCAAAGGCAACTTATCTCACAAATCGCTATCAAGACCTTTCTGTTCTGAGCTAAGTGCTGTATTTGATCGCATAAAACGATGATTATAGCGAATCCGTTTAATTTTTTTTCGTCTTCGCCATTCTCTGCCGAAATCGTGCCGAGCGCAGCAGCGGTGACTGCCGCCACTCGCCAACCATTGATTAACCGTTGTCATGGAAACGGGGCACCAATTTGCTGCTTCCGCAGAGGCTGATGGGAGTGTCGGAGTGAGAGACAGACTCCAAACTCTCGACACGATCATTGATGCTCCACCGACGTCATGAAACCTCGGACAAATCCGTGTTTCCAGTGTTCGGTTTGACGTGTTCCTTAGGAT
Organism: Ryuthela nishihirai; assembly: GCA_038380435.1. Taxonomy (NCBI): domain Eukaryota; kingdom Metazoa; phylum Arthropoda; class Arachnida; order Araneae; family Heptathelidae; genus Ryuthela; species Ryuthela nishihirai. The sequence continues at coordinate 86,783,982 of JAWZYU010000003.1, read as the reverse complement.
ATTAGTTTTAAGATATCAGCTAAGGTGATGAGAGGAAAGATCACCTCATCAGTAGTGATGATGATCAGCGGAATCTGTGTCCGGATCTTGCTGTGGTTTGCCCTTTGGGTCGACGCTACTAACGGTGCCGTGCCTATGGCCGCAGATGTCGGCGACAGTAACAGTGGCAGAGTTTCCGTGATCAGTCAAGAGAAAGATCTGCACATCGGAGCGATCTTTCCTGTCAATGGCACAGGAGGATGGCTAGGAGGTCAGGGATGTCTGCCGGCGGCCATGATGGCTCTCGAGGACGTCAACAACGAGCCAAACCTCCTCCCTGGGTACAAACTGCGCATGCACTGGAATGACAGCCAGGTAACAACATCGCTCAGTTCAATTTCATTTTGATCAAATGCATTTAAATACCATTGAAATTTGGGGGAAGGGGAGGATGGAAGTGTTTAAGGGGGAGGGGAGGTACGTACCCTAATCACTTCGTCGCATGCACTTAACTCTCACAGAGAAATTATATTTTCGTTTAGATCAGAAAGAAATAGCTGATGATGAAATAAATGAGTTACTTAAAATTTTTTGTTTATTTAATAATTGTTGACTTGGTGCAGCAAGCGAAGGTTGTGGGGGGGGGGGGGCTGGACAGCTGTTATGATGCAGATAAAAGCCTTAGGTCAAGATGTTCCAGCATGTTCTTTAATATGCACAGGATATGGCTGTCCTGCACACGGAGCCACGGTTTAACGTCCCATCCGACGGACGGCAGACTTTCTAAGTCCATCGGTGTCCCCTTTGCTGACCGGAGGTAGGGGGGAGTTTAGTAGAGAAGATAAATACCGAAGTTGGAACAGTTGGCACTCGAACCTGAGAACTTCAGATTACGAGTCAGGTGCAGTACCAATTGAGTCAATCTTTGCCAAGATCTCTTTCTCTCTCTGTGTGTCTGTGGGGGGAGGGGGAATGCAAAATTGGAGGAATTGGGTTCATCAGTTGGGTTAATCCATTACTGACTACAACCAAAAAAATCAAGAAGAAAATTTTAAGAGTAATCATAAATTCATTTTATGTCGATTTTCATATTATAATGATATAAAGCTAATGAATTAAGTTCTGAATTTTAACACAGAAATTGTCTTGAATCGATTGGGATTCGAACCAGTGATATGAAAACGTGTCATATGCCCTACTTCTGAGTAAGGTTTATGTCCAGTAACACTAGGAATCATATTTTGTGTAATAAGTAGTTTGAAATTGAATTGAACAGGCAAATAGACAAAAATATTCTCTAAATTATTATCATAGAGAAAAATTGTTATTGGCCAGCTGGAATCTGAATGCATGATCTCTTGATGACATGTCAGTGCTCTGCTGAAATTATAGCATCAGGAGGCCGTGGGTTCGGATTCCACCAGATAATAAATAAATTTCCTTCTATAACTATTTAATGTATATCTCCTATAGGTATTACCTGTGATTTCTATTGTTCAAAAATATTCTTGTTTGTTCATTTGTCTAACAGACATTCAATTAGTGTTAACAGAAATGGTATTATTGCAGCCATCACATTTATTCAAATGTTCGGGTGGTAAGTAAACTGCTAAAAAATCACAAATAGGCACTTTTAAGACAAAATTCTTAGGTATAGAGCAAGTATTCGCAACTGGCAGCTCTGAGCACACTAAAACATGGCTATTCATTTTGTAGGTTGTTTACATTATGGTTTAATTCTTCTTAATAAAATATAATAATTTGCATCTCTCAGAAAATTTCTATTTTTCTCTTATATCTGTTGACCTAATAAAGGTTCCTTACCCCTGATATAGGGGCAGATGTGTCTCAGTCGGTAGTGTACAAAACTCGTGATCTGCATTTCCCAAGTTCGATCTCAACTGTACCAGCTCTCAGAATTTTCTCTGCTAAATCTCATCCTGCCATCAGCAAGAAAGGGGACACTAATGGGCTGGAGAGGCCACCATCCATGGCTTGATGGCCATGGATGGTGACAAAGCCCAGGAAGCAGTTAGACAGCACAACAGCAGAGAGCTGTACCAGGTAGTTAATGTTTAATGTGATAGAAAATGGACAGGTATACAGGGATTAAAGGATAAACAAAGTAAGGTTATAGAGGTGAGAATTCTGTCATGGCACGGTGGGCTGAGCATTTCAGTGATGTTCTAAACAATGTGGTTAGTTCTGCTCCCATTGTTTGCAATGATGATAGATGCATTACTGGCTTTAATGTTCGTTCTACAACAGTCTTAAGTTATTTTCGCTGTTTCTAAACTGCACAAATCCCCAGAGGTATATGAAATTACTACGGGAAATGATTAGAACTGGGAAAGTTTCGATTACCACACGGATGACTGAAATTTTGAATATTTTTTATGATAAAGTTATGGTTCCTAAGGATTTTACCCAAGCTATTATAATCCCTAAATTTAATAAAGGTGATTGCAATTCTTGTGATAACTATAGGAGTATCAGTCTACTTTCTGTTCCAGGTAAAGTGCTTTGCATGATTGTGCTTAATAGAATTAAGAATCTGGCTGATGGACAATTACATGATCAGCAGTGTGGAATTAGAAGTGATAGGGGATGTGTAGATCAAATATATTCACTTAGGCAGATTCTTGAGAAATATTTAGAGTTTCAGAAACCTTCGGTTACTAGCTCTGTTGATTTCAAAAAGGCTTTCGACTCTGTTGATCGTCAGAATTTATGGTTAATTGTGAGATCATATGGTATATCAGACAAGTTAGTTAACATAATGAAAGCTCTCTATAATAACACTGAGTCGTGTGTGAGAGTTGGTAAGGCTTGTAGCCGTTGGTTTAGCATTACTACTAGTGTTCGACAAGGGTGCATTTTGTCTCCTTTTCTCTTTAGTTTGGTTATTGATTATGTTATGCGAAATTCACTTCAAGGGAAAGATTTTGGCCTTAAATGAGCTGGAGATAGGAAAATTTTTGATTTAGATTATGCTGATGATTTAGCCCTTTTGCAAATGATCTTGATGAGATGAAGTCTTTCTTTCGAGCTGTTGATGAAACTGATAGTAGAATAGGTTTAGCTATAAACAGAGAGAAAATTAAATTGATTAAAATTGGTCAGGCAGATGGTGCTTCAGTTGCTTTGAATGGCTGCACTCTTGAGTAGGTATCTCAGTTTAATTATCTTGTGAGCTATGTAACAGATACTGGTGATGTGCGGCATGAGATTAACAGATGAATAGGGATTGCTGCCGTGACTTTTAAGAATCTATGGAGATTGTGGAGAAATAGGCGTATACACCTAAAGACTAAAATTAGATTGTATAATAGTTTGGTTCTTTCTAGGGTTAGTTATGGCAGTGAAACTTGGACGTTTTGCAAAGAAGATAACAGGACACTTGACGCTTTTGAATCTAGATGCTTACGCAGTATCTTGGGAATATGTGATTCGAATTTGTAAGTAATGGTGAGGTTAGGGAAAGTTGTCGGCCGTGTGGATAATTACCCGTATGGATAATTATAGATTAGCGAATCGGGTTATGAACAGTGTGCCTAAAGGCCTCAGACAGAGGGGGAGACTGAAGATGCGGTGGGCAGACAATGTCAAACAGGAACTTGTTAGAATTGATCTACAGTGGTCAAATGCAGCAGATATAGAGTTGGACAGATATGCTTGGGGAACTAAATTGCGCAGTCTGGTAACAGGAATTAAATTGCACGGTTTGGCATGGTCTCTCCGTAGCTCACAGCTGCTTGATGATGATGGTGTTCAAAATCAAATGAGGAATGACATGTCCTATAACTTTAGAGAATTTCCGATTTACCCTAAAAAGGAGGAGAAAAATTATTCTGAGGGAGAATGGGACGAATAAATTGTAATGCGTTTAATGCCAAACGGAAGCTTCTAACGTGGGGAGAGCGATCTACTATATACTGCAGAGAGTTTCAGACTTCCCCTAAAAGAGAATAATGGAATTTTTATTGAGGGACTCGGGGTTAACGAGTTGTGGTGGAGTGGGAGGTGAACTATCTTAGTGAGGTTTATGCCACATGAAAGCCTCCGAAGTGGGGAGCGCTCCTTAGAGAACTTCAGACATCCCTTAAAAGTGGAAGATAAAATTTTTGTCGAGGGGAAGGAAATAAACGATCGAAATAAGTTCTATGCAAATGGAAGCTTCTGACGTGGGGAGAGCGATCTACTCTATACTCTAGAGAGTTTCAGACCTCCTGTGAAAGCGCTAGATAATTTTTTTTTCAGATGGATGGGTTATAAACGATTGTAATACGTTCTACGCCAAATGAACGCTTCCGACGTTGAGAGTACCATCTACTATATACTTTAGAGAATTTCTGACCTCCACTAAAAGAGGAGGATAAATTGTTATTGAGGGGAGGGGTGACAGGGCAATATTGAAGAATTGAACAATTGCAATGAGTTTTATCCCAAGTGAAAGCTTCTGGTGTAGGAGCTCCTTCTACTATATGCTTCAGAAAGTTGGAAAGTTCCAAAATTCACCTAAAAAAGATGAAATTTTCATTGGGGGAGGTAGAGGGGGAAACAATCATGATGAGTTTTATGCCAAATGAAAGCTTCTGGCGTGGATAGCGCAATCTATTATGTAGAATGGATAGTTTCAGATCTTTCCAAAATATTTCCCAATAAAAATTTTTAATAGAGTGTCTGCGGTGGTAAGAAACAATCCTAATGAATTTTATGCAAGGAAAAAAACTTACGTCATGAGGAGTACCATCTATTCTATTCTTTAGATAGTTTCAGACCCAGAAACGCCGTGCAATTCTGCTAGTAATAAAAAAATATATAAACAATATAAGTTATTTTAATGATAATTTTATTAATGTAGTATACTGCCTGAAAAAATGGGAGGAGGGTTGTCTTCATATTCCAGCAACACTGAAGGAACAGGAGGTTCAACAGGGGCCAAAGTAGGATGCCCTCTTTGCCCATTTGATGTTGAAGGCTACTCTGATTTCATTCAAAATATTTTGCTGAAGAAAGATTCTAATACGATTTGAGTTTTTTCTTCATTTGTTCTGTGAGAATTTGATGGTATGTAGAGTCGCTCAAAAAGTATCCGAACACCATGGTTGATTACAGAATTCAGAAAAAATATCTGGCAACGAAAATTTTAGATATCAGTGATCTGGCAACCTTCGTGTCACGTGATTACAGAATTCAGGAAAAATTTCTGGAGCGTGTACAGCAACTGTACACGCTCCAGTTTGCTGCGAACGGTAACTACACACGCTCAATATTTCCGTGAGTGAGCCCACACAATCTAGTATCAAAATAATATGACCACCTACAGTCGCTCAAAAAAGTATCCGAACATTATGGTTGATTACAGAATTCAGAAAAAATATCTGGCAACGATTTTTTTTAGAAATTAGTGATCTGGCAACCTTCGTGTACGTACAAATTAATACCTACGTACATGAAGGTTGCCAGATTTTTTTTCTGAATTCTGTAATCAACCATAGTGTTCGGATAGTTTTTTGAGCGACTGTAGGTGGTCATATTATTTTGATACTAGATCATGTGGGCTCACTCACGGAAATATTGAGCGTGTGCAGTTACCGTTCAACTGGAGCGTGTGCAGTAACTGCACACGCTCCAGTTTGCTGTGATCGGTAACTGGAGCGTGTACAGTTGCTGTACACGCTCCAGATATTTTTCCTGAATTCTGTAATCACGTGACACGAAGGTTGCCAGATCACTAATTTCTAAAAGAAATAATCTTTGCCAGATATTTTTTCCGAATTCTGTAATCAACCATAGTTTTCGGATACATTTTTGAGAGACTGTACTTTGTCCAGTAATGAATATTTGAATATTTCTGTACCATTAGGCATAGACTCCTGTATGGCTGGATAAATTTGTTTCTTATGTGAACGAATACTGCATATTATAATTAATAGTACAAGAAAAAAAATAAATGGTTAGTAACATCCATTTCTATATATTTATATGTTTCATGATGCACCAGAGAAATCTTCCCCCTAAACTGTGCTCGGATGGGCAGAGATTTCAAAAATTGGGCCGAATTCAGCCTGCTGCGTATCATTGACTGGTGCAAGTGATATTCACTGGTCGGATACGCTGCACTCATACTGCCACATAATTTGTCTAATTTGTGTGAGCAGTTCTGCCCGTTAAGAAACTCTCACAACTATATGTGTGGATTAATTGATGCATACAGTTCGAGTGCATTAAGATTTATATAGCATCATCCAGTACGGCGTACCGGAAAAATATTTTTCAGTAGTAGTGAAGTTAAAGAAACCTTTTTCAGCTTAATGCTCTTTAAACCGAGCAGTTGATTTGTTTTTTGTTTTGTCACTCCCGTTTTCCCATTTTCGTCTATGTTGTCAATGAAGACCGATCGCAGTCAACTGCGGTGAATACGAAAAGACATTGCTTTCCTTAAGAATATAGCAAAAAGGAAACGTACAGAAGTGTCATCATCATCATCATCATCATCCTCCTCAAACAGCCATGGGCTACGGAGGTCCAACCAGACTGTGCAATTTAGTTCTCCAATTAGTTTCTCAATTTAGTTCTGAACCACCTAATGCCCAACATACTATGTAAGCTTCTAGTTTCTTGTTATTTTGTTTAGAAAGCGTCCAAGTTTCACTACCATAACTAACCCTAGAAAGAACCAAACTATTATACAGTCTAATTTTAGTCTTTAGGTGTATACGCCTATTTCTCCACAATCTCCATAGATTCTTAAAAGTCCCGGCAGCAATCCCTATTCTTCTGTTAATCTCATGCCTCACATCACCAGTATCAGTTACGTAGCTCCCAAGGTAATTAAACTGTGACACCTGCTCAAGACTGCAACCATTCAGATTAACTGAATCACAGCCTGCCTGACCAATTTTCATCACTTTAGTTTTCTCTCTGTTTATAACCAAACCTACTCTACTACCAGTCTCATCAACAGCTCGAATGAAAGAGTTCATCTCATCAACATCATTTGCCAAAAGGGCTAAATCATAAGCATAATCTAAATCAGACATTTCGTATCTGCAGTCCATTTACGGCCAAAATCTCTCCCTTGAAGTGAATTTCGCATAACATAATCAATAACCAAGCTAAAGAGAAAAGGAGACAAAATGCGCCCTTGTCGAAAACCAGAAGTAATGCTAAACCAATTGCTACAAGCCTTACCAACTCTCACAGATGACTCAGTGTTATTATAGAGAGCTTTCATAATGTTAACTAACTTGTCTGGTATACCATATGATCTCACAATCAACAACAAATTATGACGATCAACAGAGTCGAAAGCCTTTTTGAAATCAACAAAGCTAGCAACCAAAGGTTTCTGAAACTCTAATCATTTCTCAAGAATCTGCCTAAGTGAAAATATCTGATCCACACATCCCCCTACCACTTCTGAATCCACATTGTTCATCACGCAATTGCCTGTCAACCAGATTCTTAATTCTATTAAGCACAATCATGCAAAGTACTTTACCTGGAACAGAGAGTAGGCGGATACCCCTATAGTTATCACAAGAACTGCGATGACCTTTTTTGAAAATAGGGATAATAATAGCTCTGGTAAAATCCTTAGGAACAATGCTTTCATCATAAAAGATATTCAGAATTTCAGTCATCCAAGGGCTAACCGAAACATTCCCAGCTCTAAGCATTTCCATAGTAATTTCATCTACCCCTGGGAATTTATGAAGTTTAAGTTTAAAAATTGCCAAAATAACTTCAGATTGTGTTATAGGGCCAACATTAAAGCCACCAATGCATCTATCATCATTGCAAACAATGGGAGTAGAACTAACCACATTGTTTAGAACATCACTGAAATGCTCAGCCCACCTAGCCATGACAGAATCCTCACCTTCTATAACCTTGCCTTGTTTATCCTTCAATCCCTGTATACCTGTCCGTTTTCTACCACACAAAACATTAACTATCTGGTACAGCTATCTGCTGTTGTGTTGTCTAACTGCTTCCTCGGCTTTGTCAGCCAAAACATCAAGCCAAAGATTCTTATCAGCAGCTAACTGATCCTTTACACGTTTATTAAGCTCACTGTAATGCTTTCTATTAGGACTAGTAGGGTACTGCTTAAGGACATTCCTGCAGTTCTTTCTTTCCGAAATAAGCTCAAGAGCCTTATCACTCAAATTATTCTGTCTCGTCTGCTCCCTTTTTCCTAAAACATTACTGTTAGTTTCCCAAAATAATCATGTTTAAAATGCTCCCATTCTTCCTCAACTTCAGTATCAAGCAAAGCGTGACTGTCATAATGACTAAGTAATCTATCATGGTAAGCTTTAGCTATAACTAAGTTTTTCAGAGTTTCAGTATTAAAGGTAAATTTTTTAATCCTAGCAAAACACTTTTTAAGTTTAAGTTGCAAGACACTTTTAACAAGGTAATGGTCAGATCCAATTTCAGCTCCCCTATATGCCCTGGTATTTCTAACAGAACTAGCCCATTTGCTGTTAATTAATATATAATCAATCATATTCCTATGCAGCCCATCAGGTGAAACCCATGTGTACTTATGTATGTCGCGGTTTTTGTAATAAGTGTTAGTTATTCTGAAACCATTGAGTTTACTTACCTGTAGGAGACGTTGCCTATTGCCATTGCAGCTACCAATAGGGCCTATCACCCCTCCCCAGAAGTCAGAGACAGTATTTGTAAGATGATAGAAAAAAAAAAGTGGTTTTCGTTTCCTTCTTATTGAAAAAATTAAATTTTTCATCTGTGTTTCTCGATTTCGAAGCACTACTTACTATGGGGATGGTCGAGAACAGGGTTATTTAGCTGTTTTGTTATTCCAGTTAGCAATTTTGCAACCCGGAGCGAACTTGGATAACCATCGCCGGTAGTTGGCTTGCGCTTTGCTGCCCCTTTTTCCAAATTTGATATTAGGTATTAAAGATTAATTTATCAGAATTCATTGTCATTTTAAAAGCAATTGAAATTTTTTGTAAAATAGGTTGTTACTTACTCGTGTCAACTTTACTGTAGGTATGATAGTTTTTGCCAAAAACTTGCACGTACGGTAACGCCTCCACTGCACGACATGCACCCATTTAATGTTCCTCCAGAATGGCCAACAGTAGGTATCAGTAATGAGCACTCCTACTAAGGAAGCAAATATTTGCTATGAATTTTAAAAATTGGATTGTTCTCCGTAGAAATTTTAAAAGAAAAAAAATGCTTTTCTATTTCGCTATTTCCTATATTTCTGAGGATCCTAAACAGAATGAATTCTGAGTACACACACAGAGAGAAAGTTAGAACGCACACTCATAAATTCTACGACAGAAAAATGTTCGAAAGATTAAGATTTAAGAAACGAATTTTGGTGCATATTAATTTATTTTCAACTGTCACTTTTTCAGAGTTTCACTTACATCTAATTATCAGTTTTAACAAAAGTAAATGAATGTATTTGTTTACTTTTGATAATTTTATTTCGAGCTAAAATAAAAGGCATTACACCTCTGTTGAATTTTTCACTTTATCGCCTCCTTCATTCGTCCACCAGAAGTTTAGCTTCGGGTGGCTTTTGTTTTTCTTAATATGGTTGAGATCCATGGGTTTGGTTGTTTTACCTCCGAGCGGTACTTTTTTTTGCACACAATGGGCTAAATGTTCAGGTCACAAGGACCCCGATGGCTCAGAGAAGGCTGGGCGAGGGGACCCACTGGAACAGCTGTTGGGGAGACAGATGGTAGTCTCCCGTAAAGGCCATCCAGCTTAATCTTTAACGTGCACAGGGTATGGAACGTGACACGAAGGTTGCCAGATCACTAATTTCTAAAAAAAAAGTTGCCAGATATTTTTTCTGAATTCTGTATTCAACCGTAGTGTTCGGATACTTTTTTGAGCGACTATAGGTGGTCATATTATTTTGATACTAGATCGTGTGGGCTCACTCACGGAAATATTGAGCGTGTGCAGTTACCGTTCACAGAAAACTGGAGCGTGTGCAGTAACTGCACACGCTCCAGTTTGCTGTGAACGGTAACTGGAGCGTGTACAGTTGCTGTACACGCTCCAGATATTTTTCCTGAATTCTGTAATCACGTGACACGAAGGTTGCCAGATCACTAATCTCTAAAAAAAAACGTTGCCAGATATTTTTTCTGAATTCTGTAATCATGGTTTCATAATCATGGTTTTCTGAATTCATGGTGTTCGGATACTTTTTTGAGCGACTGTACAATTCGCCAACTGTCATTGAAATAATGATACGATTCGTCAAATTGGATGAGTCGTCTAAAGCCAATTGGCCTAAATTGCACAATTAGTCCAATGCGAATGAGTGTAACCTATCCATTACATTATTTTTTTTACCATACATATAAGCAAGAGCATAATCAGCATTTTTTGCTAGGTGAGGATTTTTCGAACGTTTTTTTTTATCAGTTTCGAGTTTACGATTTTTACGATCAGGTTTTAATCCATTCTTATGAATGTTGCTGATATAAACCATTGCTTTCGAAAATAAGGCAGACGAAAGGGCATTATTTCTCGATGTATTTGACTTCGAATAGTCCACATTAAAGATGCAACAGCTATTTTTGAGTGACACCCCCCCCCCCCTCTCCCTCCTATTCTTTGGGGAGCTCAGGAACTAAAAACTATGCGTTGGAAAACTAAGCCCTACACTTTATCCAACGCAAAAGGAATCATTGCGATTGGTTGGTTGCAGAGATATTGCATGCAGTGGAGACTGACTGACCGGGCGATAACATAAGAACGTTTTTCTTTTTTTCAAGAAAACGTGCTAAAATAAATTAAATGAAAAGAATTTCTTAATCCTCATTAGTGCACATGTAATATAATATTATTTTATCGTCGTTGAACTTTGGTATTTTTCGGCGAATGAGCTTTGGATAAGTTGTCTCTTTGTACGTCATTGGACGAATAGTATCAGACTATTCTAGACCAACCCTAAATGGAAGCATCCAAAGTTGGACAATGTGTAATAAAGCTGACGTTTCAATTTCACTCCCAGGGTCTTGATTGAGTTCCTAGACCGTGGTGAAAACATAAACACAACAATTCTACGAAACTTTGGCCTTTATGGCAGGCAATAAATTCGAAGCATCCAGGGTTTTGAACAAGAAGGTTGTTTTGTTGCATGACAACGTCCTTAACAACGTTGAATAGGGAACTTTTGTGTACCTGATGCACCTAACCTCTCTTCACGTGATTTTGACGTTTTCAGTCCTCTACAAAAAGTCGTGAAAGGAAGCTGGAGTCAGAAGAAGAGATGCGGCGCTTGAGTACTGAATTCCCCGAAAAATAAAACCAAAATGGTTGCAAGAACAAGTTATCACGTTGCTAATATCTCAACAGGCATGAACGATATCTTTAGGTAAATAAATCCTTTACGATTTATTTTCCACTTGTCCACTTTTCATTTAAACGACCCTTATAATTTATGAAACATTCCAAAAATTTAAGGCTGTTTGCTTGGTAAAATAATATATCCCTTATAACTGCCACTATATTACGTACAGTTAGGTATGTCAATAGTAACTCAGATAAAGAAAGTATTCTGAAATAAGCATTTTATTTAAACAATGTGACAAACGATTGCGAGAACCTTAACTATTCTGTTGCTTGGTCACTTAAAGATTCCTAGTTCGTTCCTAATAGGATAACGGAGTGAAAGAGTCCTTATATTGCTGACTCAAGTGTAAATGCAGAGACTGACAATGGGATCCTCTTAATAAATATGTTACGACCCCAGTCTTTATAAAAACAAACAATCCTTTATTCAGGCATTAATTATAACGTTGGCTGTATGACAAAGGCATATAGTCATAACTCATTTGCTAGGGCACTTCGGAGCTAAAACTCTTTGCTCTTTAAATAAAATAAATACCCCCTCAAGCAGCTGCTTGCCACAGAGGTCTGACAGGAGCCTGTCAGTTTATATGCTATAGTAGAAGGTCTGAGAGGATGGCAGGACCTCAGCAGAAAAACGACACAAACGTCCATGCCTTATCCGGGCTCGAACCCAGGTTCCTTAGTTCAGTAGCCAAGCGCGCTAACCACTCGGCCATGGGACGGTCACCCTTTGCTCTTCACTCTCTCTTTTTCCTGTTGTTGGAACTCCCTCTCTTACCCCTTGTGCGGAGATGGTCGCTGACTTCCTGTCAGGGTGAACTGTCAGAGTTGCTCCCAAGTTGGGCTGTCATTCCTCTCACATCGACCTGCTACATCGCTTAACAGACTTTTTAACTTTTCCACAAGAGTTGCACTTACATGGTCTTGCTGGAACCAAAGACGTCTTGCATTATATATCCCTCAGTGTGAAACAGAAAATAATGGTAGAAGTATGAAACAAAGAAATATATACAAATGACTCTATCCTGGATAAGATAAGCCTTACAAAGATAATTTAAAGATCTCAATTAAATCTGTTTCAACCTTGATTTTCGTATTTTAATAATTTCGCGAACTACTAAAACACTATTAAACGTGTTAGTAATGTTTAGTATAAGAGTATTTCTGTTAAACGTTTTAGATTCTATAACTCTCAAATTTTAAGTCACATTTTTTTTAAAAAAAAAGCTTATTTAAAAGTTATCGAGTTCTGCACTTAAGTTCCTAATTGAGAAAGCATGAAGTTTGGGGGCGGTGGTGGCTCAATCGGTAGCGCGGCAGGCTCGTAATCTGTAGTTCCCAAGTTCGAGTCCCAGCTCCGTCAGCATTGAGATTTATCTCCGCACAATTCCCCGCACAACATTAGTAGTGGACACCGATACAGTACTGTGCGAATTAGTTGGGACAAGCGAAGGAATGCTAAGTCCCTTCCGCTGCAGAGTCTAAACTGCTGCAAGTTTAAACTTGTTCGTAACCTTCTGCTGCAAGTCTAAACTTGTTCGTAACCTTCTGCTGCAAGTCTAAACTTGTGCATACAGCTTCCGGGCCACAGACGCTTCACCTCATTGAAGGAATGATGGACAGCAATTTTTGCTGTCAATCATTCATAGGCGTTCATATAAATATATAATAGTATTAATATAAAATAAAAATTATTTAATTATTATTTATTATTAATATAAATATATGTTACCGCTAAAGCTCGAAAGCCGTTAATGTGCACATTACCTAGCTAATCTGCAGATTAACTGATTTGCTCCGTTAACGTGCGGAATCAAGAGTTTTCCGCATTTTACCTAGGTAACGTGCACATTAACGGCTTCCGTATCGTTAAAGTTCAAAAGTTTGTTTCTCTCATAATGGTGAATCTCTTGAATATGAATCTTCGTGTCACGTGATTCACTCGTCCGCATTATAGAAAACGCCCCGGATGAGCGAGAGCCAAGTGAGAACGAATCGGTAAAGTGATTCATTCTTGATAACCAATCACTAAAATGATTCGTTCTCACTTGGCCTGCTCATTTTGGGGGCGTTTTTTATAATTCGGACGACTGATTCATGTTGACAGAGGGATGACCCTGGTTTCAACTCTACTCTCGGACACTAGATAAATAACATTATGTTAATTTAAGCGTACAGAAACGTTCCTGTTGTTCCAGCAAAGATCTTATTTTCACTTTAACGAGTGCCTAGTAGGTAATGTGCAGATTATCCAGGTAATTTGCAGATTACCTAGGTAATTTGAGAAATGAAACAATTTTCCGCACGTTAACGGATCACCCTAGTTAATCTGCACAATACCTAGATAATCTGTAGAATAACTGATTTCTGCACTTTAGCGCAGTTTTATATATATAGTTATAATTCATACATAGGCGTTCTGGAGGCGAAAATGGTCCCAACACTGCAGAAGCTGTTTCCTAATGGCGATGGGGTATTTCAACAGGATCTGGCTCCATGCCACAATTCTAAGCTTGCGAAGAGCTTCTTTACCCAGCAACATTTGAAGGTATTGGAGTGGCCAGGAAATTCACCAGATCTAAACCCCATTGAAAATTTGTGGGCCATTATTAAAGCGCGCATAACTAAGATGAATTGCACGACGAAAACCAAAATGATAGAAAGTGTCATGAAAGTGTGGTACCACGACCCTGAAGTGAAGGAGATGTGTGGAAAGCTAGTGGCATCAATGGTTGAGAGGATGGAAGAAGTAATTAAAGCTAAGGGAGGTCACATTCACTAGTAACTACACTATTAAACAAATAAATATTTTAGTTGTGTCTTTACTACTGCATTTTCCTATTGTCCCAACTAATTTTCACAGTACTGTAGGCTTGAAAATGCCGCCTTCCGTCGGATGGGACGTTAAGCCGTGGCCGTGTGGGAGAGCCATACCCTGTGCACGTTAAAGAACACGCTGGGTGGCCTTGACAGGAGGCTACCATCTGTCTCCCAACAGCTGTTCCAGTGGGTCCCCTCCCCCAACCTTCTCTGAGCCTTCGGGGTCCATGTGACCTGACCATTTAGCCCATGGTGTGCAAGAAAAGTGCCGCTCAGAGGTAAAACAACCCAATCCAACCATGAAGTTGTACCTAATAAAGTGTCCGATGAGTGTATATTGCAGAACACCTTAAATTCGCTGTAGAGAAGCATTTCTCTGCTCTCCAATCTCCTTCCCAATCTCTCAAGATACTTAGAAATGCTCCAATGCATCAGAGTGTAATGTCGTAATGAGTGTAATGTCGTTCTTGATTCCTCATGAAAAACATGTTTCATCGCTGCAGTGTTCCGACATTGCAGCTAGGGGGACATTGGACTTATTGCCATTATTTACGATTCCTTCGAAAATTTTGGGATGTGCATTCAGATTTATTTCATTTTCTCTTTTCCAAACGACACTATTAATTAAATAAAATTGGGGGAAGAAAACAATTCCCTCCTTCAGAATGCTAGTAAGGGTAATAGAGGCAAACAATCATTAAGCTTATTTGTCTTTCATGCATTTAAAAAAAGTTTTAAGGCCTTTAAAATGGTGAGGAAAATGTTATACTGAATTAGAAATCCATTCTGTTGACCCCCACTTTACATATTTCCGGCTGGATTAAATTTCTTGCCCCCCTTCCTGATTTTTTTTTCATATCAGGGCCTCTTTTGCTTTATGGCGTCATAGATTCTCTAAACAAATATTTTCTCTTTCACTTCGTTACATTTATTTACTTCTTTTTCTTTATTTTTTTGGGTTGGGTTGGGTAGTTTTACCTCTGAGCGGCACTTTTTTGCACACCATGGGCTAAATGGCCAGGTCACATGGACCCCGAAGGCTCAGAGAAGGTTGGGGGAGGGGACCCACGGAAACAGCTGTTGGGAGACAGATGGTAGCCTCCCGTCAAGGCCATCCAGCGTGTTCTTTAACGTGCATAGGGTATGGCTCTCCCGCACACGGCGCCAGGGCTAAATGTCCCATCCAACGGACGGCGGCCTTTCCAAGCCCATCGGTGTCCCCTACTGACCGTGGGCAGGGCGGAGAGTTTTGCGGAGATAAACCTTAACGCTGACCCAGCTGGGACTCGAACCTGGGAACTACAGATTACGAGCCTGGCGCGCTACCGACTGAGCCACCCCCGCCCCTATATATATTTTTTTTTTGGGGGGGGGGGAACTAACAGATATAGTATATAAATACCGAAACAAGCTACGTAGCCTTGTAGGGCAACTGAAGATCGTTTTGTAACATTATGACTATGAGAATAAAGATTCAATTATTTTTTAAAAAAAATCTTTGATAAGCTTGTGAAGCTCTTCAGAGAGAAGATTTTCAGCTCATAATGAAGATAAGGATATTGTTTGGACTGCAGAGCAAACTGAAATAATAAAAAGATTCTGTCCCATTGCTACTCACTAGTCAATTAGTAAACCTTTAATGATAACCAAAGGCTGATATGAAAGAGAAGAATTTTAAATAAAATTAAAAGTCGGAAATAAACCTGATTTCTTATATGTTCTCTTAAAATAAAAAATAATAAACCTAAATGTTGCTGAATCAAAAGTGTACGGTTGCTCAAAAAAAAAAATCCAACCTTTTTGATCTGGCAACCTGTGTGTCACGTGACACGAAGCTTGCCAGATCACTAATTTCAAAAAATATCGTTGCCAGATATATTGGTGGTCATATTTTATTCATACTAGATCGTGTGGGCTCACTCACGGAAATATTGAGCGTGTGCAGTTACCGTTCACAGCAAACTGGAGCGTGTGCAGTAACTGCACACGCTCCAGTTTGCTGTGAACGGTAACTGGAGCGTGTACAGTTGCTGTACACGCTCCAAATATTTTTTCTGAATTCTGTAATCAACCATAGTGTTCATACTTTTTCGCGCGACTGTACCATCAAGTTCTAATGGGGAGTTGGTGGACATGTTCGAGCCCAATGATGTTGATATTCTTGAACTTGATTGGCGACGACTGTCTTAGAAAATATATCTTATTAATTACTTCAAGGAGGGACGGAAAAGGGGAGAGTTTCCATTTAAATAATATGGAAAGTTTTTAATATTTTTGTAGGGCAACGTATATTCATACATTCTAAGTGATGAAAAAATGATTTCGAAATTTAACTCTTCATCAAAAAGATCAACATGTTTACATAATTTTCTCATCCAAGGTGAAATAAAAAAGACCCAAATTGTGGAATCCTTTTTCTCTTTTCAGTGCAATCCAGGTCTTGGCGCTACTGTCATGTACGAGCTTCTTTACAATCCCCCGATGAAATTGATGTTGCTGGGCGGATGCTCCATTGTCTGCTCAACTGTAGCAGAGGCTGCCAAGATGTGGAACCTCGTCGTGGTAAGTGCAGCCAAACATAGATAAAAAAAATAAATACTCCCTCAAGCAGCTGCTTGCCACAGAGGTCTGATAGAAGCCTGTTAGTTTATATGCCATAGTAGAAGATCTGAGAGGATGGCAGGACCTCAGCAGAAAAACAACACAAACGTCCATGCCTTCTTCAATCTGGGCCAATATTTCTCTGCTGTTCCTCAAGAGGTTTTAGATTAATGATAGGAAGAAGGGGGTTCTTGAATGTTACTTTAGTAATAGATTAAATAGAGTATCAAATGATTTTTAGATGAAGATAGATCTTCACGTTTTCTTTATCGAAGAGAAATTCATAGATGCGAAATACTCGTAAATTTACATTCCTGGTAAATATTATTTCAGCTAGTTTTAGACAGGAAAAGATATTTTGAATTCCACGAAGAAATGGAAGAGGTTTTAACGATTGGTCTAAACTTACTTCCAATAGAAAGGAAGAAGTTGGAAAATGAAAGTAAAAATTTCCCATTAAACTTTTCAGTTGCGTGCACAGTCAGAATGTTTGTAACTCTTTCTGTAGAAATAAAGTAGTATTATATTCAGTGGAGTAACACTAGGGTGACAGTGAGAAGGCAAAATGCCAGGTGCTAGGTGCTTTGGGAGGGGTGAGGGCATTAAAAATTAAATTCATACCACATCAAAACTGGGAATTATCTCGAATAAATATGCTTTAGCTTATCAATTGAATTTAAGGGAAATCATTGATCATATTACGACAAGAAAGATTTCTAAAGAGTTTTTAAACATTATATCAATAAATTTCATTATAGGCTTACACTGATGTAGTACGTATATTTTAAAGTATATTATTATAAGGAATAGGTTATCTCTTTAGATAAAAAAAAATCAAGTCTCAAAACAAATCATCATTTAAATAGCTGAGATAAGCTATTTAAAAAATAATAAAGTTTTTCCAGGGGCCCTTTTCTCCTACTAACGCCACAAATTATATTCGTGCAAAATTGCATTTAGTTCAGCTTCCTGAATCCTTTTCCATGCTCCATCAATGACAAGATATGGAATTCGTCCTACTAACATAAATATACTCTTTAAATTAAGAAAATCGTTTACAGAATTTACACCAATAGTGAATAAAGGCTTTCAGTATTGGATGATGAAAACAGCATTAAAATTCTTTCTAATCCCAGATAAAATTGATGCTCCATGGTCAGTCTCAAATGTAACAGAGATTATCCAGATATGGAATTTCGTCCTGGTAAATGGAGTCCTTATATCTAATGATGAACTCTTTTCCAGAATCTTTAGAACTAGAGTACAAAGTTTTTCATCTTTGGATGATACAGTTAATGTTAAAATCCTTCAAAATTCCAGGAAGAAATGCAGGGTGCTTAAAAAATTCGTCATCTTCTGCTGAACTTCAGAAGTGGCACACAAGACATGGATCATGCTCTATTAGTTTCAGAAAACATGTTTATTATCCAAATTTTAATCCCAACTTCTGATTTTGTCTTCGATCTACACAAGACATCTTTTTACTTCGTTTCTTTTGCTTTAAATTTTTATTTTTTACTTTTAATTTCATCATCATCATCATCATCATCATCATCATCATCATCATCATCATCATCATCATCATCATCATCATCATCATCATCATCATCATCATCAAGCAGCCATGGGCTACGGAGGTCCAACTAGACCGTGCAGTTTAATTCTCCAAGCATAACTGTCCTGAGCTACATCTGCTGCATCCGGCCACTGCACACCAATTCTAACAAGGTCCTGTTTGACATTGTCTGCCCACCGCATCCTAGGTCTCCCACTCTTTCTGAGGCCTCTAGGCACACTGTTCATAACCCTATTCACCAATCTATAATTATCCATACGGGCAACATGGCCAAACCAGCGGAGTCTCTCTCTGCACAATATGCTGCTTAAAGAAGGTTGCAGACTCATTTGCCTAACCTCATCATTAGTTACAAAGTTGAACCACCTAATGCCAAGATACTGCGTAAGCATCTAGAATCAAAAGCATCTAGTTTCCTGTTATCTTGTTTACACAGCGTCCAAGTTTCACTACCATAACTAACCCTAGAAAGAACCAAACTATTATACAGTCTAATTTTAGTCTTTAGGTGTATACGCCTATTTCTCCACAATCTCCATAGATTCTTAAAAATCCCGGCAGCAATCCCTATTCGTCTGTTAATCTCATGCCGCACATCACCAGTATCTGTTACATAGCTCCCAAGGTAATTAAACTGTGACACCTGCTCAAGACTGCAACCATTCTGATGAACTGAATCACAACCTGCCTGACCAATTTTCGTCACTTTAATTTTCTCTCTGTTTATAACCAAACCTACTCTACTACCAGTTTCATCAACAGCTCGAATGAAAGAGTTCATTTCATCAACATCATTTGCCAAAAGGGCTAAATTTACTTAAGTGAAAAGAAAAGAAACTCTTATGTATCCTACTTGCAACAGATGTTGGTTAGATGTTGTTTCACCTCTGAGCGGCGCTTTTTTAACCCAAAATGGACTAAAGAAACAGGTCACAAGGGCTCAGAGAAAATTGGAGTACAGGTACCCATAGGTAGATGAAAGCCTCATTAACGTCATTCATTTTTAATATGCACAGAGTAAGGCTCTCTAGCACAGAAGGCAGCGGCTCAACATCCCATCTGACGGATAACAGCCTATCCAAGCCCATCGGTATTCCTTTTTTCACTGAGAGCAGGGAAGAGGTTTAAGGGAGATAAATATCTACACTAGATCAGGTTAGACTCCCACTTGTGAATTATAGATTAAGAGCCTGATCTGTAACCGATTGAGCCAACCCCTGCTCCAGTTTGATAAGAGTTTGTCAGATTAATCTCTTTGAGAGATAGGAAAATAACGAACAGCAAGCAGATGGATGTGAAGGGAATAAATATTCAGAGGAAAAAAGAGTTAGAAAAATGTTTTAATTTCTTTAAAATGAAAACCAGCAACCACGTATAACTTATTGGACGATTAAAACAATTATCCAATCTGTTATCCAATTTGTTTCCTTAATGAGATCACGAACAGCAGCGATGATTTTCTCGTTCACAGCCTCCCTCGGTCTTCCTGTACGAGGGAGGTCTTTGAAGCTCTGCCATCCTTCTCTGAATTTGCACATCCATCCTGTAACAGTGTCATATGAACGGACATGATCCCATATACTTTGTGATAAATCAGGTGAATTTTTTTCGCTTCGTCCTCAAGCTGCATCCTTGTGGAAATGTAAAATCTTTCCCCGTCTTTAGAAGGCTCCATAGCAACAACTCATAGATTTCACAGAACGAACTCTACGCACCGCTAGCGAAGGGAGAAATGATGATACGGACTTTGTTTTTAACACATAGGGATAAGTTTAGGCAAGCTTTTAAACAAGCCGTAGGTACTTGACTTCGGAGGAACGAGTGTTAAACTACAGACGCGTGTCAAGAACTCTTTTCAACACCCTCCGTAATATTGATTAAATATAGTCGTTGTACCTATAAACTTTGTTGTCGAGTATTAACAGCCCATTATTGGTCTAATGTATGCAGGATTAGAGGAATTTTACTCTGTTTGTTATTCCTAAGGTCTACGATGTTCAACAGATCTATCTCTGCCCAGTATAAGAGTTGAAAGGGATATTTCGTCGGTGATTTTGCTTTAAATAATTGACGACAGAAAGGGGCTTGAGAAAAAAGCAAGAATAAAGGCACTAAAAAAGAAAAAAATTCGGCAAAATATTCTTACATTCTTCCCTGATATGAATACTGGTTACAGTCGCTCAAAAAAGTATCCGAACACTATGGTTGATTACAGAATGCAGAAAAAATATCTGGCAACGATTTTATTTTAGAAATTAGTGATCTGGTCACGTGACACGAAGGTTGCCAGATCACTAATTTCTAAAAAAAAGTCGTTGCCAGATATTTTTTTCTGAATTCTGTAATCAACCATAGTGCTCGGATACTCTTTTGAGCGACTGTACACAATCCGTTTACGTCATAGTGATTTATTGGAGTTTATTTCCTACCAGTTTATTTATGTTTTTGCACCATTTACGTTTCAGTTATAAAAAAAATAATTTTACCTTCAGTGTTTTTTTTTAATTTCCTTCAGTTACTGGGTTACTGAATTTGGAATTAGGTTTTAGAGTTTTTTTCTACTAACCAGAAAAGAAAATTTTCTCTCAGTGGATTTGAAATGTCATTTCGTATATTTTTGGTTTTAGTTTTACAATTTTGTCTGTAAATGAGACAGATTTTGTTTCCTCCAGATATCTTACGGATCGAGCTCCCCAGCATTGTCTAACCGCAAGAGATTTCCAACATTTTTTAGAACCCATCCATCTGCCACCATTCATAACCCGACTAGGATTAGACTCTTCCAGAAGTTCAAGTGGTCCAGAATTGCCATCATCCAGGAGGCAGAGGAAGTCTTTATTTCAGTAGGTGGAGTTCCTGTTTCTTTGCTTTTTTAAACATTACTGTCTTGCTCACACAGATATTTTTGAACGCATTCATAGCTATATATTAATATATAAAAGTATATATAATTTTTTGCACCTCTCACTTTTAACTAAACAAAGCAATTTTTATTACTATATGTTTATAAAACTTACTACTGATGACCATAGGCGCTAACTTTACTGACTTTACTTCTTTTCGCTTCTATGTCATTTCATAATAAAAAAAACATAAATTATGTTTTGAATCTTTTATCGTTCAAGGAAAATTACAAATCGCACGCATACAACAGTGAAATGTGGAAGACAATAATTTTATGTCACGGTCCGATTTTTATTTTAGTTGCGGTTGACAACGCTCAATAGAGAAAGAAGATGCACTACTGTCTGAAGTGCTGCAAAGAATACTATGTGAAGTGCTGCGCCAGCACCTCAATAGAGTGACTATAACACTCTAATAGAGTGACAACTACTATCTGAGAACTACTACTTCTACTGCCGAAGAATAATATGTGAGGTGCTGCCACAGCACCTCTATTGAAGTGCTGGGGCAGAGATTCTGTTGAGTATATTGAGGTTCTATTGAGGTTCTATTGAAGTGCTCTGGCAGCACCTCAATAGGGAGGTAGCACAGAGGAAATGCCAGATGTCTGCTTGACTGGTTTCTTGTGTGCTCAGTTAATGCAGTGCAAACGCTATTTAAAAGAAATGCATTTCCGAAACAAATCGAAAAATCTGACACATTATTATGTTGAAAATTATAAGCAGCACTTTAAAATGCTTAGAAGCAATATATTCAGAGCAATGTATTCAAAGGAATTCCTCTATCTGAGGGCCAATATCTGCCCTTCCAATATTCCAAGTCATAAATTATAACGATGTGCAATGACATAGGGGGATGGGGCACCAGAGTGGAAATCTGCAGCTCCCAGGTTCGAGTCCCAACTGGGTCAGCATTGAGACTTATCTCCGCAAAACTCCCCGCCCTTTCAACAGTCAGTAGGGGACACCAATGGGTTTGGAAAAGACGCCGTCCATCAGATGGGATGTTACGCCATGTACCATGTGCGGGACAGCCATACCCTGTGCACGTTAAAGAACACGTTGGATGACCTTGACAGGAAGCTGCCATCTGTCTCCCAACAGCTGTTCCAGTGGGTCCCCTCCCTCAACCTTCTCTGAGCCTTCGGGGTCCTTGTGACCTGGCCATTTAGACTATGGCGTGCAAAAAAGTGCCGCTCAGAGGTAAAACAACCCAAATGACAGAGGATTTAGTATTTTTAGCAAAGGGCATTAATATGGCGAAGCAGTGCATAGGAGACTGACACCTGGAAGCAGTTGCAGGTACGTTTAAAAAGAATGGAGTGCCAAGCCTTATATCAGATATTATCAAGAAGGCCCACACAATGGTTAGTGGGCAAAACCTAGCAACCCTGATAATGATCAACAAAGCCAAAAAGCTGTCCCATCGACTTTCCATAATACCATTCGAGACGATCTTCGCACACAGTGTATGTATAAGTTCCACATCCACAAATTGCTGCCTCGCCATGTAACAGAAAGACGTACCAATTGTCGCAAGCTCTGGTGGGAGATAAGTGGAGAAATGTGACCACATTGAATGACGGATAAGTTTACTTAGACAACTGAAATAAGTCCTGGTCAATATATTGCAAACCAATCGACCAAAAATCCTGTCTCGAGTAGTAGAGAGAATGCACTGAAAGTTTTCCCAAAGGTTTCATGTCACTAGTGAGCACAGTCAGACCGTGAAATTGCAAATCCGGGTAGGACGCAAAAGAATGTAAAAGTACGTTCCCTCTACTATGAGACAAATGCCTGAAGCCAATATAAAAAAAAAATACCCCCTCAAGCAGCTGCTTGCCACAGAGGTCTGACAGGAGCCTGTCAGTTTATATGCCACAGTAGAAGTTCTGAGAGGATGGCAGGACCTCAGCAGCAAAACGACACATACATCCATGTCTTACCCGGGGCTCGAACCCAGGTCCCTTAGATCAGTAGCCAAGCGTGCTAACCACTCGGCCATGGGACGGCGAAGCCAATATACATGGACGAATTTGCCTGCCTTATATAGTACGGACGTCAACAGTGTATCGTTGCATTAAAAAGCTTCGCCGTTCATCAGATCCTGCACTCACCATCTTCAATGGATGGCAAAGAAACCGGAATCCCCATTTATGTCATTCGAGGACATTCATGTGAAGATCAGTAGCCAAGCGTGCTAACCACTCGGCCATGGGACGGCGAAGCCAATATACATGGACGAATTTGCCTGCCTTATATAGTACGGACGTCAACAGTGTATCGTTGCATTAAAAAGCTTCGCCGTACCTCAGATCCTGCACTCACCATCTTCAATGGATGGCAAAAGAAACCGGAATCCCCATTTATGTCATTCGAGGACATTCATGTGAAGTCTCGGATGCTTTGCTCATGGACGTTTTCCAACTTGGACTGTTGAAACGGACTCTGGATAAATGTCTACCGTGGACTGTTGATGGATTATGGAAACTTGTTAAAAGGACATGGTCTCGCGAAATTATTATGAAAACCTATCAAACACTTCGTCGCGTTTCTTGGGCAGAGATGACGGGCGGGAAATTTTAATTCTCTGCACGTAGTTCAGGTTGAAATGTGTTTTGAAGTACTACTAGCAGTCATTTCGCTCAGCTGAACTTTAGCAGCTCTGTTTTGTGGTACAGTTTGTGTTATTAAGCTCCAGTCTCTGTCTGTCAGAATCTTTTTTTCTCCCGCATTTGACACATGTTGTGCCCCGTGATTTTCCACTGAGTTCCGTCACTTCCGTTACGGATGCTCCTGCTTATCGCGCTTCAACGATGAGTTCCCTTTCGAAGTCATCAGAGCAGTATTTTTTCCCCGTGCTACATTTGACTTCGCTTTCTGCAAACCTTTAAGGCTTTTCTAGGACTCTGTAGAGACGTCGAATGGCAATGTAAGTAAGAAATTTTACAATTTTGGTAAAACGTCTTTAAAATATTTTAAAATCGTGTACATAGGAAAAATCCCCGCCCTGCTCACGATCAGTAGGGGACACCGATGGGCTTGGAAAGGCCGCCGTCCGTCGGATGGGACGTTAAGCCATGGCCCGTGTGCGGGAGAACCATACCCTGTGCACGTTAAAGAACACGCTGGATGGCCTTGACGGGAGGCTACCATCTGTCTCCCAACAGCTGTTCCAGTGGGTCCCCTCCCCCAACTTTCTGTGAGCCTTCGGGGTCCATGTGACCTGGCCATTTAGCCCATGGTGTGCAAAAAAGTGCTTCCCAAAGGTAAAACAACCCAACCCAACATAGATAAAAGTAATATTAAAGCATAGGTTAAGGAAATGGAAAAATGGATACTAAATTATAACAATCTTGATGCATTGTTTATTTAATTAAATATCTTAGTTAATTGAAGCCATATGGTTAATTTGATTTGAATCTGCGAACTATTTTACTGAGCTGTAATGAGTCTGTTCACATAAGCATATCCTGTTGTGAATATATATGAATTCAGTTTTATTAATAAAATCAACATGCGAGTCTAGTTACGCCTGTAGATAAGCAAATTGGATTCGATAAATAAATTATGAATGCATGCATTAAATAAATATAAATAAATAAATGCTCCTTCAAGCAGTTGCTTGCCACAGAGGTCTGACAGGAGCCTACCAATTTATATTACATAGTAGAAAGTCTGTGAGGATGGTAGGACCTCAGCAGAAAAACAACACATATATCCATGCCTAACCTGGGGCTCGAACCCAGGTCCTTTTGATCAGTAGCTTAGTGCCCTAACCACTCAGAAACGGGACGACAAAATGCATGCATTAGTACTAAATATTTAGCGTTGAAAAGGTTACGACTATGTTAATATTGTAGTGTAATTTACGTATAATAAGAATTGTAATTAATTGTTGGAAAATGTACAATGAAATGTAGTTGAACGTTGTTGCCTCTTTCGATAAGGTAATGTAAGAATTTAATTTTATGTTCTAATTTGTTAATAATAAATAGATAAAATAAATATGCTTAAGTATGTGGTGTATTGGCCCGCCCTGTTTGAAAGTGATTTAATTCCAGTCTTACGCAAACGAATGCATCTATTGTCAGAAAGTGACAACGAATAAAATCTAGTTAATAAGCATATGTAAGTCATACTTTTTTGCACTTATTTATTCTTGAATTAGTGACATATTATTTTCTTTATGAAGGATAATTTACTTTATATATGTACATATAATTATCTTATAAGTTTATAAAATAAAAAATGAGTTTAAATGAATAAAAATCGAATAAAGATTTAATTAAAGATTTTGATATGATTTGTTTGAAAACAACTTATGATTTGTACTGGGTTTTCACGTATGAAATCAATCTTTTATTTTTTCAAATGCACTGTGTTTTTTTTACATGTTTTTTTGGGAACTTATCTACCATGTAAAAACAGAATTGGGTGTATACTAATTAAATAAAATATAAGAATATTTAAATTTTATTTCATATTTGGTGTATCTGTGTTGTCATTCTGGATTTTCGAAGTGCAATGGAAAATGCTATTCTGCTTTTACAGAGGGCGTCCTAAAATAACTGAGAATATTTTTACTATAAATTGACAACACTCTTTAGAATTCTTGCGCGTGTACCCATTGGTTAATTATACTGTCTCGTAACCATGACAACAGTTTCTCGCGGTGCTACACAGCGCATAGAATTCATTTGAAGGCATATCTTTGTAGCTGCTTGTTAAATGCATTTTTGTGACTAAAGTGTGTGTTTTAAGTTTTTTAGCTTATGGCAGTGGTTCTCAACCTTTTATGCTTCACGTACCCCCTGGAAATGTGTATGTAACTGGCATACCCCTTGTATAGATAGATAAAACTATAGTTATAGTATAACAATGGGAATAAAATAAAACATATATATGTTACCGCTAAAGTGCAGAAATCAGTTATTCTACAGATTAGCTAGGTATTGTGCAGATTAACTAGGGTGATCCGTTAACGTGCGGAAAATTGTTTCATTTCTCAAATTACCTAGGTAATCTGCAAATTACCTGGATAATCTGCACATTACCTACTAGGCACTCGTTAAAGTGAAAATAAGATCTTTGCTGGAACAACAGGAACGTTTCTGTACGCTTAAATTAACATAATGTTATTTATCTAGTGTCCGAGAGTAGAGTTGAAACCAGGGTCATCCCTCTGTCAACATGAATCAGTCGTCCGAATTATAAAAAACGCCCTCAAAATGAGCAGGCCAAGTGAGAACGAATAATTTTAGTGATTTGTTATCAAGAATGAATCACTTTACCGATTCGTTCTCACTTGGCCCTCGCTCATCCGGGGCGTTTTCTATAATGCGGACGAGTGAATCACGTGACACGAAGATTCATATTCAAGAGATTCACCACTATGAGAGAAACAAACATTTGAACTTTAACGATACGGAAGCAGTTAATGTGCACATTACCTAGGTAAAATGCGGAAAACTCTTGATTCCGCACGTTAACGGAGCAAATCAGTTAATCTGCAGATTAGCTAGGTAATGTGCACATTAACGGCTTTCGAGCTTTAGCGGTAACATATACATAACATATATCTAGCGACTTTTGAGCTCTCACTGCCTATCCCAGGTTGAGAACCCCTACCTTATGGATATCAAAACTGAACAGCGTTGTGCGATAAACTGGTGCGTTCGATTTTCTATTGCTCTAAAAGGCAAACTTCTGTCTTCATGATAATGACCGAAATTGTGTTGAGGGATATTTCATCAGTGTTCTTGGACGGTCTGCCTCCATGTGCAAATCAAAGCAGTCGATTCTCGACCATTTTCGAAATCCCGTTACCATCTGTAAACTGTTAATTGTGTTAAACATTCTTCTTTGGGCGCTTCTTTCAATAATTACTCAGTTTCCGAAACGCTTTTTCCAAGTTGCATATAAAATTGCGTTGCACACCGCCGTGTAATTTTGGCTTTCACAAAAGTGCATTTTACAGATAACGACTTGGCTTGTTTTTACCTCTGAGCGGCACTTTTTTGCACACCATGGGCTAAATGGCCAGGCCACATGGACCCCGAAGGCTCAGAGAAGGTTGGGGAAGGGTACCCACTGGAACAGCTGTTGGGAGACAAATGGTAGCCTCCCGTCAAGGCCAACCAGCGTGTTCTTTAACATGCACAGGGTATGGCTCTCCCGCACACGGGGCCACGGCTTAACGTCCCATCCGACGGACGGCGACCTTTCCAAGCCCATCGGTGTCCCCTACTGACCGTGGGCAGGGCGGGGAATTTTGCGGAGATAAATCAACGCTGACCCAGCTGGGACTCGAACCTGGGAACTACAGATTACGAGCCTGACGCGCTACCGATTGAGCCACCCCCGCCCCAATTAATGAAAGGATATATTAATCTTTAACCATTACACTCAGTACCATCGTCGACAGGGTGTATCATAGAGCAGCCTGTGATGATCCACCAATTCACTTTCCCTTAACCAGTTTTGCTTAATTTACGTTATACTTATCATTTTGGGGATTATTATTTCATTTTGCGAACAGCAATGACCCAAGAAAGATTGGTTGGTTTAGCAACTATATCGATAAAGGCGGACGTAGCTTATAATTTAAATTTAGAAGAGCTTATAAATAGTTTTATTATGCGATACACCCGAAGAACAAACATTTAATTAATATTATTATATAATTGCTTTGTATTAATGTTTCTCTTGTAATAAAAACAAAATAGCAATTGGAGATTTTCTTATAGTTTTGTCTTAAAATCCATCATTTAATTGTTTGCCTCAGGGCTTCTAATCTGGCGACCGCCATGATTACACTACAAATATGGAAATGGTTAAATTCCTATTAATCAATTGTAAACTTAAAAGTTTAGTTTAAAGATAAATACTTAATATGAATAAATGTGCAGAATAAATTTTGGAATATTCTGTGATGCTATTAAAAATACATTATCTTTCCCCAGAAACTGGAGCATGAAAATTCCAGTCTTCAAAACGACAAATTAGAGGAATGCAACTGTTTGACCTTGACATGTTACAACATATTAAATTATTAACATGTTCAGTAAGTCATATTTGTTTGTTTGTTTGTGATATGTTTTTTGTAATCAGTTAAACCTTTGATTTATTTCATTGTAGACTGGACAAGACTTAGAAGCCAGATGCAAAGAAGCCGAAATCGAAATTGTTACGAGACAAAGCTTCCTTACTGACCCAACGGACGCTGTTAAGAATCTTGTCGTAAGTCCTCACTTCCTCTGCTCACTTCGTCTTCATCTCAATCTTATTATAGTCATGCATATAAAGACGATTGTGGATAACTGATTGAATGATAGAGGTTGGGTTGGGTTGTTTTTTCTCTGAGCGGCACCTTTTTGCACACCATGGGCTAAATGGCCAGGTCACATGGACCCCGAAGGCTCAGAGAAGGTTGGAGGTGGGGACCCACTGGAACAGCAGTTAAGAGACAAATGGTAGCCTCCCGTCAAGGCCATCCAGTGTGTTCTTTAACGTGCACAGGGTATGGCTCTCCCACACACGGGGCCACGGCTTAACGTCCCATCCGACGGACGGCGGCCTTTCCAAGCCCATCGGTGTCCCAAATGATAGAGGATATCGCTATTCTAACTAGGATGCAGAAGTGGTATAGTTCTGATAATTTGCACTTAGAAGCAGTGCTGGAAATGAAATTTTTGAAATAGTTGTATGGAAAAATGCATCGCTTTTCTTACCCCTCCCCTTGCAAAAAAAAATTAGAAAAAATATGATTTATATGAAAAAAAAAGTTTGACGTAAAAAAAAAATTCAAAAATGCGATTTACCCGAATTAACACTCAAAGTAGCAGCCAAAGCAGAGGGTTATTTTAGCTTCTCAAAAGCTAGTTTGATTTTACGTCTTTGGAACTAATGGTAGCCGTCCACACTTTTTCCACTGCCGTTCACTAAGTTCTAAAATAATCGTTGCCAGATATTTTTTCAGAATTCTGTAATCAACCACAGTGTTCGGATATTTTTTGAGCGACTGTAATCTTGATCGTATATCTAGAGGGGGGGGGATTCGAAGTTTGACCTTTGACCTGTCATTTAAGGTCAAACAGAGTTCACATAGGAGTCAAACCTTAATTTACAAGAGCTAGTAACATGACAATTTATGCCTAAGTATGTTTTGTGTTGTAGATCTCAAAAATGTCAAGGAATTTAGGTTCCGGGGGTCTTCCAGGTCAAAAACCAAATTTCAATCCTACCCTTCTAGAGATCTGAAAATTGATGCCTGGCAGCATTTGTAGGTCGTAGATCTTCGAAATATTGTGATTTTGGATGCGATGGGTTCTTAGAGGTCAAGGGTCACATTCTGTATTTGGGCACTAAAAATGTTACATAGGGCTATTTCAGGACGTCAGTCTCAAAAATGCTAAGGAATTCAAGATCCGGTGTTACATTGAAGGTCAAATAGGGGTTAGAGTAACTGTCGAAAAATTAAAAGACGCTGAAAGCACCAATTGTTGTGTCATAGTCACAATTGTTTTCACCAAATATATATTTCTTACAACAACTATATATTTCTTAACTATATATAAAACCAAATTTAATTAAATTTAGTTATATTGGACAAGTAGACCATACAGTCACTCAAAAAAGTATCCGAACACTATGGTTGATTACAGAATTCAGAAAAAATATCTGGCAACGATTTTTTTAGAAATTAGTGATCTCGCAACCTTCATGTCACATGACACCAAGGTTGCCAGATCACTAACTTCTAAAAAAATCTTTGCCAGATATTTTTTCTGAATTATGTAATAGTGTTCGGATACTTTTTTGAGCGACTGTACCACTTAACGACAAATGGATCATATCAATTCTAGTAATATGCCTTTTCACATAAGGTCAGATTTCATAATAATGGATAGGAAGGAACACGAATGACAAGCTTCGTCCTACGAACTATTCGGTACAAGTGAAAATTGTTTTATTATGTCTGCACTGGTATTAGGCTACCAACTGATTTCCTAACATTGGATATGTGAGCTATGTGTACCCATGGTGTGGAATTACAAATTAAATTTTATAGCAATAATCAAATTAAGAGTAAGTGAATGAATTTATAGGTCCCATCAGCACAATAATTATGGAGGGCGTTCAGAAAGTTCTTGACACATGTCTGTAGGTTTGAACTCATTCATCTGAAATTAACGATCTACGACTTGCCATTACACATTGAAAACAAAGACTGTATTATCATTTCTCTCTTCGCTGGAGGCGTATAAAGTTCGGTCTGTAAACTTTGTCCGTTGTTGCTGTAAAGCCTACTTAAGATGAGGTAAGATTTTATATTTTTACAAGGATGCAACTTGCGGATGATGTGAAAAAACTTCGTACTGATTTATTACATGTATATGAGGATCATACATGTTCATATGGCACTGTTACGGGATGGATGCGCAAATTCGGTGAAGGATGGCAGAGCTTCGAACGCCTCTCCCATGCAGGAAGCCCGAAGGAGGCCATGAACGAGAGAACCATTGCTGCTGTTCGCAAACTCGTCAAGGAAAACCCACACATCACCGTTCAGGTTAATGTAGTAGTTTAGATGTTAATGTATCGATTGGCAGTGTAAAAACAATTATTCATTAACATTTAAAGCTCCGAAAGTACTGTGCCAAATGAGTACCCCAAAAACTGAGAGAACAGAAAAAAAGAGCAAGAGTCGATTCGTGCAAGGAGATGCTGGCAATGTTAAAACCCAATAGCTTTTTCGATCTTGTTAAACCTCTGACGTCACTTTTTTGCACACAATCAGCTAAATGGCCAGCTCACAAGGACCTTGAGGGCTCACAGAAAGTTAGGGGGGGGGAAAACCAACTGAATAACCATTAGGAGACAGATGGTAGCCTCCCATCAAGGCCATCCAACGTGTTCTTTAATGTGCACAGGGTATATCTCTCCTGCACACGGAGCCATGGTTTTACATCCCATCCGACAGACAGATCCTTCCAAGCCCAAAGGTGTTCCCACTGATGGAAGGAAGGGTTGGGAGTTTTGCGGAGATAAATCTCAATGTAGTGACGTACACTAGGGTCATATGGTTACAGTCAATTTGCTCCAGATGGTACTCAAACCTGAGAACTGCAGATTACGAGCCTGGTGCGCTACCAACTGAGCCACCCCCACTCCGAACCTAGTGGCCCCAAACGGTAAACAGACATTGTCACAGGTAATTAGATGTTGTTTTATTACTATACAACTCGCAGAAAGTTCGACAACTATGTTTGGGTTATGGAAGATGAACAGAATCCCCAAATCCTCCACAAAACTTTCGCTCAAAGAAGATGTTTACAATTCTTTTCTGCTGCCAAGGAGTAGTAGCCATGGACACCTTATCTGGAAAAATGAATATAAACTGCCAATACTACAATAACATTTTTTGTCGGAAATCGTTAAGGAG
The DNA here is from genome assembly GCA_038380435.1 of Ryuthela nishihirai. Lineage (NCBI taxonomy): Eukaryota > Metazoa > Arthropoda > Arachnida > Araneae > Heptathelidae > Ryuthela > Ryuthela nishihirai. The sequence continues at coordinate 86,752,283 of JAWZYU010000003.1, read as the reverse complement.
ATAAAGGAACATCGTTCAACAACAGGTTTGTCAAGGGTTCTCCTTCCTCACGACAATGTCAATGGTCACAAAACACGCCAAATTACTACCTATCTGGAGCAGGAAAAAATCACAAAGCCACCCCCATCCTGCATATTCCCCTGATTTTCTACCATGCGATTTTTGGTTGTTTCCAAAAATTAAAAAGGAACTTACTTGGAAGCTTTTTTCAAAGATGGAAGACCTTGCAAAATGCATTCATTCAGAGTTGCAGAGTATTCTCCAACAGGAGTACCACCAAACTTTCCAGAATTGGTGTAGATATCTGCAACTTTGCATAGATGCTGGAGGTGGGGGGGTATTTTGAAGGAGAGTAAATGTTTTGCTGAGGTAAGCACAGTGGTTTTTGTTCTACAGATGTATGCGAAGAACTTTTTGAATGCTCCTCATATCAGAAGAAACGTACCAGTGGAAGGACTTACCATTTCAAAGTTAGTACCATAGAACATCAAATGAACATGGACTACACAGATATTTGTTCAATCAGTGGTAATTTCTTCTCAGTTAATAGTATTTACATGGGATTCTGTAATCATGTCATTTTCCTAAGTGGACTTGTTTTAAAAAAAATTTTCCTTCAGTGAAATAGTAACTCTTAGCTTACAGTTCATGTCACATTTTCATGATCAGAGTAATCAGGTCAAATGAAAGCAGTTTAACACACGTAACTTGCTCAAATGTGGGGCGGGGGTGGCTCAGTCAGTAGCGCGCCAGGCTCGTAATCTGTAGTTCCCAGGTTCAGGTCCCAGCTGGGTCAGCGTTGAGATTCATCTCCGCAAAATTCCCCGCCCTGCCCACGGTCAGTAGGGGACACCGATGGGCTTGGAAAGGCCGCCGTCCGTCGGATGGGACGTTAAGCCGTGGTCCCGTGTGCGGGAGAGCCGTATGCTGTACACGTTAAAGAACACGCTGGATGGCCTTGACCAGAGGCTACCATCTGTCTCCCAACAGCTGTTCCAGTGGGTCCCCTCCCCCAACCTTCTCTGAGCCTTCGGGGTCCATGTGACCTGGCCATTTAGCCCATGGTGTGCAAAAAAGTGCCGCTCAGAGGTAAAACAACCCAACCTTGCTCAAATGTTGCTATAATATTTTATTTCATCAGCTTACTACCACATAGATTATTAAAAACTCAAAATCCCTGACCATACATTAACAACCACCATAATATAAATAAATATAAATACTCCCTTCAAACAGCTGCTTGCCACAGCGGTCTCACAGGAGCTTGTTAGTTTATATGCCACAATAGAAGCTTTGATAGAATGGAGGGATCTCAGCAGAAAGACAATGCACACTTAATGTGTTTGACGACACACATGTGTGTAATGCTACCCATATTCTAGGTACTATGTGTGCCATCCAGATCATAGAGATAGAGATCATACAGAGGATCATGGTCCCTAAAATAAACCACAGCTTCATCAGTTTTTCTGAACGATCATAGAGAGGATCACAGACCCTAAAATAATATAAACATCATTAATTTTCCAGAACGATCATAGAGAGGATCACAGACCCTAAAATAATATAAACTTCATTAATTTTCCAGAACGATCACAGAGAGGATAATAGTCCCTAAAATAATCAATAGCTTCATTCAATTTCTGGAAGATCATAGAGGGTATCACGGTGCCTAATGTAATCCACACCTTCATTGATTTTGCTGAACGATCATAGAGAGCATTACGGTGCCTAAAATGATCCACAGTTTCATCAATTTTGCTGAGCGATCATAAAGAGGATAACGTCCCTAAATTAATCCACAGTTATATTAATATTTAATCATATTTATCAACCAGAAATTAAGACGATCAACGGAATCGAAAACCTTTTTGAAATCAACAAAGCTAGCAACCAAAGGTTTCTGAAACTAAACATTTCTCCAGAATCTGAATAAAAATATCTAAACTACGTATCCCCTACCACTTCTGAATCTATATTGCCACGCAATTGCCTGTCAACTAGATTATTAATTCTATTAAGCACAATCATGCAAAGAACTTTACCTGGAACAGAGAGTAGGCTGATACCCCTATAGTTATCACAAGAACTGCGATCACCTTTTTTGAAAATAGGGATAACAATAGCTCTGGTAAAATCCTTAGGAACCATGCCTTTATCATAAAAGATATTCAGAATTTCAGTCATCCAAGTGGGAACCGAAACATTCCCAGCTCTAAGCGTTTCGGTAGTAATTCCATCTACCCCTGGGGATTTATTTAGTTTAAGTTTAGAAATAGCCAAAATAACTTCAGATTGTGTTATAGGGCCAACATTAAAGCCACCAATGCATCTATTATCATTACAAATAATGGGAGTAGAACTAACCACATTGTTTAGAACATCATTGAAATGCTCAGCCCACCTAGCCCTGACATAATCCTCCCCTTTTATAAACCTTACCTTGTTTATCCTTCACTCCCAGTATACCTGTCCGTTTTCTACCACAAATAACATTAACTTTCTGGTACAGCTCTCTGCTGTTGTGCTGTCTAACTGCTTCCTCAGCTTTGTCAGCAAAGCCTTCAAGCCAAAGATTCTTATCAGCAGCTAACTGATCCTTTACACGATTATTAAGCTCTCTGTAATGCTTTCTATTCAGAGTAGTAGGGTATTGATTAAGTGCATTCCTGCAGTTCTTTCTTTCCGAAATAAGCTCAAGTACCTTATCACTCAAAAAATTCTGTCTCCTCTGCTCCTTTTTCCCTAAAAGAGTACTGTTAGTTTCCAAAAAAGCCTGTTTAAAATGGCCCCATTCTTCCTCAACTTAAGTACTAAGCAAACCATGGCTGTCATAATGACTAAGTAACCTATCATGGTAAGCTTTAGCTATAACTGGGTCTTTCAGAGCTTCAGTATTAAAGGTAAATTTTTTAACTTTAGCACAACACTTTTTAAGTTTAAGTTGCAAGACACTTTTAACAAGGTAATGGTCAGATCCAATTTCAGCTCCCCTATATGCCCTGGTATTCCTAACAGACTAGATCATTTGCTGTTAATTAATATGTAATCAATCATATTCTTATGCAGCCCATCAGGTGAAACCCATGTGTACTTATGTATGTCGCGGTGTTTGTAATAAGTGTTAGTTATTCTGAATCCATTGAGTTTACTTACCTGTAGGAGACGTTGCCCATTGTCATTGCAGCTACCAATACCAAAAGGGCCTATCACCCCTCCCCAAAGGTCAGAGTCAGTACCAAATTTGGCATTGAAGTCACCTAGAACAAGGGTAATATCTATTTTCTTGACAGAATTCAAAATATCCTGAAGTTATCCCTAAAACCTATCCTTCTCATCCTCATTGACATCATCACTGTGGGCATAACAGCAGATAACATTGAAGTCTTTAATGCTTGTCTGAAATTTTACTGTAACAAACCTTTCATTAATGCACTCATATCCCAGAAGAGCATCACTAGCGTGTCTGCCGAGAAGCAGACCCACCCCTTGATGATTCTTAACTGTAACAAACCTTTCATTAATGCACTCATATCCCAGAAGAGCATCACTAGCGTGTCTGCCGAGAAGCAGACCCACCCCTTGATGATTCTTATTATCTTTCCTCCCTGAAAAGAGAAATTGAAAATTACTTTACGAATCTGACCTTTATCTGTCCATCTGGTATCTTGCAAGCTGAGAATATCTAAATTATAACGGTGGAATTCTTGTTTGAGGACATCAAGAAAATAAGCTCTGTGCAAAATCCTCACATTCCAACTACCTATGGAGAGAAAATGGTTAGTGGGATGTTTAAAGAAACTATGTTTATTGAGAGAGGGAATGCCAACAATATCAAACAGCTTCCTAATCGCAGGCATGAGGCAAAGATCCGTTCCCCTAGCACTAAAGACTGAAGCCATTTACACTGGAAGACTTCCTCCAATGTAGAATTTGATGATGCCAGTAGAAGCAAAGAGTTCAGGTGCCTGCGATGACCTCTGTTCAGGATTATCCAACAGCTGATAAACATATCCTGTGAATCTATTCTCTTGAGGCTGTCAACCCACAAACAAACAGAAAACACATCGGAAGATTTTCTCTCCGCAGACGCCCACCAGTGCAGCAAATTCAGCATCCATATTCAAGTTCAGAGCCTTATATCAGTCCAGTCTAGTAGGTTTATATGGTCAGCATCAGGACCCTGTGTGATCCTGGTGCTATCCCTCCTCAGCAGGGTTGAAAAAAAAAAGAAAAGTAGCCATAGTTGTCCAGATCAATAGGCCACACTAATCTGGCAGCCCTCCCCTTCCATTCACTTCCACAAGAGAGTATCTCTTTTGAAAGGTACTAACGGTCTGCAGAACGAGAAGGTGGGGTTGGACATTAGGTGCTAGCCCTGACCGGTTCTATGCATCATTACAGGGGATTGGTACATAGCTCTCCTTCCAGTGACTACCTAGCTACCAATTACAGATTCGTTGTTCCTAAAATAATCCACAGTTACAATAATGTTTTTGAACGATCGCCAAGAGGTTCACGGTCCCTAAAATGATGAAAACTTCATTAATTTTGCTGAACAATCACAGAGAGCACACGGTCCCTAAAATTATCCAGAGCTTCATCAATTTTTCTGAACGATCATAGAGAGGATCATGGTCACTAAAATTATCTACACTTCATTACTTTTGCTGAACAATCACAGAGAGGACATGTTCCCTAAAGCAATCCACAGCTTCATCAATTTTGCTGAACGACCACAGAAAGGGTCACGGTCTCTAAAATTATCCACAACTTCATGAATTCTGCTGAACGAGCATAGAGAGGATCACGGTCCCTAAAATAATTCGCAGCTTCATCAATTTTCCTGAACGATCACAGACAGGATCTTGGTTCCTAAAACAATCTACAATTCATTAATTTTGCTGAACGAGCACAAAGAGTATCATAGTCCACAAAATAATCCACAGCTTCATCAATTTTTCTGAACGATCATAGAGAAGATCACGGTCTCTAAAACAATCCATATCTTCATCGATATTGCTGAACGATCACAGAGAGGATTATGGTTCCTAAAATAATTCACCGCTTCATTAATTTTTTTGAACGATCATAGAAATGATCATGGCCCCCAAATTAATCTACAGCTTCATTAAATTTCAACATTATCATAGAAAGGATCACGGTCACAGCTATATAATCCACAACTTTATCATTTTGCTGAACGATCACAGACAGGATCTTGGTCCCTAAACAATCTACACTTCATTAATTTTACTGAACGATCACAGAGGTCATCATAATACTTAAAACAATCTGCAGCTTCATGAATTTTGCTGAGCGATCATAGAGAGGATCACGGTCTCTAAAATAATCTACACTTCATTAATTTTGCTGAACAGTCCCAGAGAGGATCACGGTCCCTAAATCATCCACAGCTTCATTAATTTTTCTGAACGTACATAGAGGGGATTACGGTCCCTAAATTAATCCACAGCTTCATTAATTTTACTGAAAGATCATAGAGAGGATCACAGTTGCCAAAGTAATACACAGTTTCGTCAGTTCTGCTGAACGATCATAGAGTAGATCACGGTCCCTAAAATAATCCGTAGCTTCATCAAATTTGCTGAATGACCACAGAGAGGATCATAGTACCTAAATTATCTATACTTCCTAAATTTTGCTGAACGATCACAGACAAGACCTTGGTACCTAATATAGCATATACTTCATTAATTTTTCTGAACGATTACAGAGAGGATCACAGTCCCTAAAATTATCAAAACTTCGATAACCTTGCTAAACGATGATAGAGAGCATCATTGTTCCTAAAATTATCCACAGCTTCATGAAATTTGCTGAACGATCACAGAGAGGATCATGGTACCTTAAATTACTCACATATTCATTAATTTTTCTGGGCGTTCATAGAAAGGATCCCCATCCCTAAATTAATCCATAGCTTCATTAATTTTTTTAATGATCATAGAAAAGATCACGCTCCATAAAAAAAATCAACAGTTTCCTCATTTTTACAGAACGATCGCAGAGCGGATCATGGTTCCTAAATTTATCCACAGCTTCATTAATTTTTATGAACGATCATAGAAATGATCACGGTCCATAAAAAAAATCAACAGTCCTTCGCCGGGCGTAGCTCGTCGGAGAGCAGATTGTATATTCGGGTACGCTATTGTCCACTTCTTTTTCCTTATGATGCCTTCAGAAACATGTGGAAACATGTAGAAGTAGCAGTCATTTACATGATTGCTTGGCTCTCTCCAAACCATAGAAATGGTTTGAAGCAAGCAAAGAGCATCACCATTTTTTCGCCTTTCAGCCACTTCTGAAGATTTCTTACACGCGTCCTGCAGCATATGTGTGGGGTCCAGGCCTTGTCCTGGCCCCTGATCTTGCATCCAAAATAAAACTCATGTGCCACTTTCACTATTGAAGTGATGGACCTTTTCTGGCTTGTAAACGTCACTTCCCCGCAAATGTAACAAAACGTATCTGCACTATTAACACTGTTACAAGGCATCACTACTGCTGGATTAAAACTGCAAGGATCACTTGTTGTACTTATGACTCAGGGGTAAATGACAGTCGTTCAAGACTTGCTCACCCTACTAGACGTCGCTTACAACTAACGATTGCATAATCTTTTGTCCGCGATCGTAAAACCGTGATGTCATGACTCAACTACATTGCATCAGACAATGATGCAAAACCTCCGGGGGTTGTGTGTATGGCGGACTGATGCAATACAATGCAATATGCTGCAATTTGGAGTTTAAAATACAGCGTTGCAAAATGGTTACCTATGTATTTAATGCGGACTGAACCATTTATACATGACCATCTCTGTCTCTCCTAAACAAAAACCAATCGACAAATTTTATTCTCATTTTCGTGTTCAGCACCTCGAAATTAGTAAAGATCGGCTATTTTCATTTATTTCAAAGTTATTTTGTGTGTTGCCCAATGTTATCCACAGCTTCATCGGTTTTGCTGAACGATCACAGAGATTATCATGGTTTCTAAAATAATCCAGGGCTTCATTAATTTTTCTGGACGAATATAGAAAGAATCACGGTCCCTAAATTAATACACAGATTCATTAATTTTCATAAAAGATCATCGAAAGCGTCACGGTCCCTAAATTAATCTACAGCTTCATGAATTTTACTGAACGACCATAGTGAGGATCACCGTCCCTAAAATAATCGACAGCTTCATCAACATTGCTGAACGATCGCAGAGAGGATCATGGTCCCTAATAAAATACATAGCCTCACTAATTTTGCTGAACCATCACAAACAGGATCATCACAAACAGGTTCTTAAAATAATCCACACTTCATTAATTTTCTAAGCGATCATACAAAGGATTATGGTCCCTAAAATAATCCACAGCTTCATCAATTTTGCTGAACTATCAAGGAGAGGATCACGGTTTTTAAAATAATCTACAGTTTCATCAATTTTGCTGAACGATTATAGAGAGGATCATGGTCCCTAAAATAAACCACAGCTTCATTGATTCTGCTGAACGATCAGAGAGAGGATCATGGTCCCTAGAATAATCCATAGCGTCACCAGTATTGCTGAATGATCATAGAGAGGATCACTGTCCCTAAATTAATCCACTGCTTCATGAATTTTGCTGAACGATCATAGAGAAAAATCATGGTCCCTAAAGTAATTCATAGCTCACCAATTTTGCTGAACGATCACAGAGAGTATCATGGTTCCTAAATTAATCGACGGCTTCATCGATTTTTCTGAACGATCATAGAAAGGATGACAGTCCCTAGGTAAATCCACAGCTTCGTTAATTTTTCTGAACGATCATAGAGAGCATCACGGTCCCTAAAATGATCCACAGCTTCATTTCCTTTGCTGAGCCATCATAGAGAGGATCTGTTATAAATCCACAGCTTCACTAATTTTGCTGAACGATCACAGAGAGAGGGTCATGGTTTCTAAAATAATCGACAACTTCATTAATGTTTCTGAATGATCATAGAAATGATCACAGTCTCTAGATTAATCCACAGCTTCATTAATTTTTCTGAACTATCATAGTTAGTGTCATAGTCCCTAAAGTAATTCACAGCTTCATTAATTTTTTTGAACCATCATAGATAGGATCGCGGACCCTAAATTAATCCACAGCTTCTTCAATTCCGCTGAGCGATGACAGAAAGGATCACGGTCCCTAAATTAATTCGCAGCTTCATCAATTTTGCTGAACGATGAAAGAGAGGATCACAGTCTCTTAATTAATCCACAGCTTCATTTAATTTTGCTAAACGATCAACGATTAAAAAATTAAACGATTAATTTTGCTAAAAGATCAATTAAATGAAGAAATTGATCTAAACGATAAAATTTCTTCATTTAATTTTGCTAAACGATTCCCTAAAAAAATATTTTAGGGATCCATGAGAATCATGGTCCCTAAAATAATCTACACTTCATTAATTTTTTCTGAACGATCACAGAGAGGATCACCATTCCTAAAATAATCTACACTTCATTAATTTTGCTGAACGATTGAGAGGATCATGGTCCACAAAATAATCTATAGACTATTTCATTTTTCTGAACGATCAGAGAAATGATCACCACCTCTAAAATAATCCGCCACTTCATTAAATTTTCTGAACAATCATAGAAAGAATCATGGTCCTTAAATTAATCCACAGCTTCATCAGTTTTTCTGAACGATCATAGAGAGAATCACGGTCTCTAAAATAATGTAATAAAAAAAATAAATACCCCCTTAAGCAGCTGCTTGTCACAGATGTCTGACAGGAGCCTGTCAGTTTATATGCCACAGTTGAAGATCTGAGAGTATGGCAAGACCTCAGCAGAGAAACAACAGGAACATCCATGCCTTATCCGGGGCTCGAACCCAGGTCTTTTAGATAAACAGCCAAGCGCGCTAACCACTCGGCCACTGGACGGACACTTAACTAATTTTGTTGAATGATCACAGAGAGACTCACGGTCCCTGAAATAATCTACACTTTATTAATTTTTCTGAACAGTCGAAAGAATCACGGTCCCTAAATTAATCCACAGCTTCATCGAGTTTGCTAAACGATAATAGAGAGGATCATGTCTCCAAAATAACCCACAGCTTCATTAATTTTTCTTAACGATCATAGAAAGGATCATGGTCCTTAAATTGATCCACAGCTTCATCGATTTTGTTGAACGATCACAGAGTGGATCATGGTCCCTAAAATAATCCACAGCTTCATCAATTTTTCTGAACGATCATAGAGGGGATCATGGTCTCTAAAATAATCCACAGCTTCATCGATTTGCTGAATGATCACAGAGAGGATCATGGTTCCTAAAATAATCCACAGCTCAATTAATTTTTATGAACGATCATAGAAAGGATCACGGTCCCTAAATTACTCCACAACTTCACCAATTTTGGTGAACGATCACAGAGAGGATCACGGTCCCTAAAATAATCCACACTTCATTAATTTTGCTGAAGGCTTCTCTTAAACCTTTATTTGTTAAACTCTTCTGAAATGACATTGTCTTCGTGCTTTGTGATACACGGAAGTGATCCTCGGAAGTGCAGTGAATTATTACCTATATTTCCTCAATAATTTGTCCCCGTATATGCGAGGAAAAGGATAAGGGAGACCTTCTGTATTTATGAAATTAAGAATAGTTTATATATATATGTGTTAAAAAATATTTTCAACTGTCAATCATGTGATGTGCATCTGTTGGACCTTTACCACATCGCATTAATAATATAATATTTAAGAGAAAAAATATTTGGATTCGATGCAATTAAATCCAATGCAATGCAAATTTCATGCAATTGAATTCAAAGCAATGCAAATTTCATGTAATTGGATCCAATGAAATTGAAATTTTGATTAATACTTATCCTGTATCACGCGTGTGTGGAGAAATAGGCGCATACACCTAAAGACTAAAATTAGACTGTATAACAGTTTGGTTCTTTCTAGGATTAGTTATGGTAGTGAAACTAGGACACTTAGTAAACAAGATAACAGGAAACTAGATGCTTTTGATTCCATATGCTTACGCAGTATCTCGGACATTATTAGGTGGTGCAACTTTGTAACTAATGATGAGGTTAGGCAAAGGAGTTTGCAACCTCCTTTAAGCAGCATATTGTGCAGAGAGAGATTCCGTTGGTTTGGCCATGTTGCCCGTATGGATAATTATAGGCTGACGAATAGGGTTAGAAACAGTGTGCCTGAAGGCCTCAGAAAGAGGGGGAGACCTAGGATGCGGTGGGCAGACAATGTCAAAAGGGCCTTGTTAGAATTGGTGTGCAGTGGTCAGATGCAGTAGATGTAGCTCAGGATAGACTTACTTGGAGAACTAAATTGCACGGTCTGGTTGGACCTCCGTAGCCCATGGCTGCTTGAGGATGATAATGATGATGATCACGTGTGTTTGGCTCTTAATTTTTTCCTTCAGTGCAGGAATGAATTTTAAGGAATTTGAAAGCTCTCGCCTGCTTTGCCACACGAGTCACAAGTGATTTGTTGTTGACTTTTCTACATTGCATCAAGAGCAGTGGTCTCAAATTCCGTCATCAAACAATACAGGCGCGACCACTAGAAAATTTAAACTCAATGAAATAAAACGAGTAAATGATCATTTTTATATTTATATCATACATATTATCCACAGAAAGAACATTTTCAAACATGCACATCAGTATATATATATATTGAGACTTATTCGCTATTTATTAAAAAGCTTTCCATTAAACCAAAGCCATATAAAGTATGATGACTGTAGTCTGTGCACATATGATGATGATTGATTAATTACATTTAAAAAAAAGATTTGGTATTCACAAGTTTTTTTAACTTTTATTCTAATACATGTTTAGCCTTTCATTTTATACAGTTTTTGTTAATGAGGCCAGAACGAATTTCTCGTGGCCAATAATGCGAACCACGAAAAAATGTCTCCTGAGAACCAGTGGGCACGAATCGCCGATCACTCGTAATGAGGGAGTAGTTTGAATTTCATTCACTAGATGGAGTTACTTGCTCCATTGCTAATCTTCTACGACAATACGTCACACAATTGTGAAGATGTTTTGACATGCGCAGAACGAAGTACCCGAGACTAACAGAAAATACAAACTGAAACTTAATATTAGTTTCTGATGTTTTAGTATCATTAATTGCAAAATATTAGTTTCCGATGATATATTATTCCATTGTTCTTTATCAGCATAAAACCACAATGTTAAAATAGTGTATGTTCCCGAATTCAATATTTGTTCACTTAAAGTTAAAAAATTGGAACATAGAATATAATTTGAAGAGCAATTTTTTCACAAGAATATCAATGTTATTGCTATAAATGCTTTTTTTCTCAATTTCTATTTAATTTGTTGAAAACAAACAACTTGATACCAGTGTTTTAATACTAAGGTGGAAGTGGTTTTTGTGTGTCTTCCTCAAAACATTAGGGATTTTGTCGTACTGTGGAAGGAAGTTTTCCCTACGTGCGTCTGCAGTTCCCCGTGACTCGCTTAATATAAAAGCTCATAAATATATTCAACTGCATTCTTAAACTATGAGGTCGCACCATATGAAAATGAAGTGAATTTAGGAGATGCGAGAGTGAAAGATAAGCACGAGTCACCTGTGGCTCGTATCCAATGCAGGTTACACTCCAAAATTCTCTTCCAGCAGCTAACTTGTGAACATATGTTTCCATGTTGAATTTACCGAATCGGTATTAAATGAGAAGTAAGTAATTCTGAATGTTCCAGAATTGTGTGAATGGCCCTGGATGGCCCATTCAGAAGTAAGTAATTCTGAATGTTCCAGAATTCATGTTACGAAAAATTTAAATGATTCCCTGTTAGTACCAAAAGCAGAAAAGTTGCTATTTTTTTGTTTATTTATTATTTGGAGGATGTTTCAATGAAGATATTTCAATTCTTAAAATTTTCTGTGAAAAGCACCAATTATTCAAAAAAAAACCTTCAAAATAAGGATTAGTCTAACATTTTACCTCTTATAGTTCCATCCAGTGGCCTAATGGTTAGCATGCTTGGTTACGGATATGATGGATCTGGATTCGAGCTCCTCTAAGGCCTGGATATTTCCTTTCTTGTGTTGTATTACTGAGTTTCTTTATCTCACAGATCTTCTCTTCGGCGCATTACACTGAGAGTCTTTTTGTCAGACTTCTGTGGCAAGCAGTTGCTTTTCAGGTAGTTGATTTATTTGACTGCAAGTCTCACACTATGCCGCTGCAGACCACATGTAGCAGACAAAATCTCTACTCTCAGAAAGCCCATGATTGAATTTACATAACATGGTGCGAACTATCCACACTATTAATGTACAGTAGCTCAAAAAAATATCCGAACACTATAGTTGATTACAGAATTCAGAAAAAATATCTGGCAACTTTTTTTTAGAAATTAGTGATCTGGCAACCTTTGTGAAACGTGACACGAAGGTTGCCGGATCACTAATTTCTAAAAAAAACGTTGCCAGATTTTTTTCTGAATTCTGTAATCAACCATAGTGTTCGGATATTTTTTTGAGCGACTGTAGTCTTCCACGTGTCCTTCATATTGAAGTGTCTTGAAGAGTCCCGAATTTAGAGAAATAAATAAACAATAAGAAGAAGAAATTGAGTGGCGGTGGGGGGTGGGGGACAAATGACACAACTGAACAGGAAAAAAAGTAAAAAGGGAACAAGAAATTGGATTTCCATTGCAGTGTAACATTTCCTCCTTTTTAACTTTTTAAAGATCTTTAAAAGTTTATTGAAAATGATCGAAATATCACAGTTTGTTGTTTCCATTACCCTTACTAGCATTCTCAAAGGAGAGGTGGGTGGATGGTCCCTTTCACCTTCCTCTTTCCTCCCGGATGGCCCCTTTCCCCTTCCTCTTTCCTCCTGGATGGCCCCTTTCCCCTTCCTCTTCCCTCACAGATGGCTCCTTTCCCCTTCTCTTCCCTCCTGGATGGCCCCTTTCCCCTTCCTCTTCCCTCACAGATGGCTCCTTTCCCCTTCCTCTTCCCTCCCGGATGGCTCCTTTCCCCTTCCTCTTCCCTATTGAATGGTCCCTTTCCCCTTCCTCTTCCCTCCTGGATGGCCCCTTTCCCCTTCCTCTTCCCTCACAGATGGCTCCTTTCTCCTTCCTCTTCCCTCCTGGATGGCCCCTTTCCCCTTCCTCTTCCCTCCCGGATGGCTCCTTTCCCCTTCCTCTTCCCTATTGAATGGTCCCTTTCCCCTTCCTCTTCCCTCCCGGATGGCTCCTTCCCCTTCCTCTTCCCTCCTTGATTGCCCCTTTCCCCTTCCTCTTCCCTCCTGGATGGCCCCTTTCCCCTTCCTCTTCCCTCCTGGATGGCCCCTTTCCCCTTCCTCTTCCCTCACAGATGGCTCCTTTCCCCTTCCTCTTCCCTCCTGGATGGCCCCTTTCCCCTTCCTCTTCCCTCCTGGTCTTCATCATGGATAAGTCTGGGAGTTTGAATTCGAATCGCCACGTTTTCGTCCGTCGAAATGGGGCGATTCGAATTCAAACTCCCAGACTTACCCATGATCAAGACCAGGATCAAGACAAAACTTACCCATGATCAAGACCACCAAAATTAATTCTTAAAAAGTTCCTAAGACTTCTAATAGAGTAGGTCTCAAAATACGCCAGGTCTAGGTTCTTAAGTACCCCTGCGTAAATTGGGGTTCTGATATAGAAAACTTATACTAAAATAAAACTACTTGAACTCCTACAAACTATGTACACGAGTATATAAGCTTTATTTCTGTAAATTAAGCATACGTAAGTCTTAAAGCATATATTTTTTAAAAAAATATTTTTCTTGAACACTATATTTTCTTTTATTCTTGATAGTGCCCTTCTGACCTTTAATAGATAGATGATCATCGGGATCGACTCTGGCCTTCAGTTTTGATAAGCGTTTTGGTCGGTGATTTCGCGCCCTTTTCTCGCGCAGGCGACGAAACAGGAGTGCACGAGGATAATCTTTGCGGCGATACGGTGGCAAACTGAGGAGTGATGGCAGAGGATGAAGATGGCGTTTCTTGGGGCGTTTTCATGAAGAACATAAGGATAGAGATTTGGTTTTTCTTACGCTGGAGTTGCATTACAGTAAATAATGAAAAAAAAAAACCCTCAAGCAGCTGCTTGCCACAGAGGTCTAACAGGAGCCTGTCAGTTTATATGCCACAGTAGGAGATCTGAGAGGATGGCAGGACCTCAGCAGAAAAACGACACACACATCCATGCCTAAATCCGGGACTCGAACCCAGGTCCCTTAGATCAGTAAAATTTTTACCCTTGACTAGTTCAATATATAAAATGTGGACAGCATATAAAACCGCCGACATATAATCACCCTATTTATAAACAAACTTTCTTATTCTTATGTTTAATTGAAAAACATCTACTTTTTATTCTATATTGTTCAAAAATACACTTACAGAAGATTTAGACAGTCTTGAAAGTTTTGTATTAAAAAAAGTCTGATCTTGCAATTTGTTTGATAGCAAATTAATAATCAGTGCCTATTTATAAAGATCTTTAATAATGTTTTTGTTTTTGACAACCGAGCGTAAATTCAATATACAGTCGCTCAAAAAATATCCGAACACTATAGTTGATTACAGAATTCAGAAAAAATATCTGGCAACGATTTTTTTTAGAAATTAGTTATCTGGCAACCTACGTGTACACGTGACACGAAGGTTGCCAGATCACTAATTTCTAAAAAAAAAATCGTTGCCAGATATTTTTTTCTGAATTTTGTAATCAACTATAGTGTTCGGATATTTTTTGAGTAACTGTACATAAGCAAACTATAAACGAGCTGATTCAATATCTAAGGCAACGAAACTACATAATTCATTATAATTTTAAAGACATACAATCGTGATAGAGATACTTTGCTGATATATCACAAATTTTGATTAACCTTCCACTTTCATACTTAACACTTATTACTCTGCTAACACTGAGGGGCGAGGGTGGCTCAGTTGGTAGCGCGCCAGGCTCGTAATCTGTACTTCCCAGGTTCGAGTCCCAGCTGGGTCAGCGTTGAGATTTATCTCCGCAAAATTTCTCGCCCTCCCACGGTCAGTAGGGGACACCGATGGGCTTGGAAAGGCCAACGTCCGTCGGATGGGACGTTAAGCCGTGGCCCGTATGCGGGAGAGCCATACCCTGTGCACGTTAAAGAACACGCTGGATGGCCTTGACGGGAGGCTACCATCTGTCTCCCAACAGCTGTTCCAGTGGGTCCCCTCCCCCAACCTTCTCTGAGCCTTCGGGGTCCTTGTGACATGGCCATTTAGCCCATGGTGTGCAAAAAAAAGTGCCGCTCAGAGGTAAAACAACCCAACTCTCTTACATTTCTTCGTGATCTACTTATATCTCATTAAACTATTTTCACAACTCCTGCGCAATACACTAATAAGTATATTTCTTCTTTTGACTATCGCGCACAAGGTCAAAAGTAATTCATTTCCTGCATCATACAGATTCTTCAGAAGTTCTTCATCGTTCGAATTAGCTAGTGACGTAACTCTCACTCCGAGCCACAACTCAGCGTCACACGGCACCACAGTCACGGCTTCATTGTTGCAGGTTTTCCTTTCATTACAATAATTATAATTGGCGTTACATGTTACAGCCTCCGCTTTCTCACTTCCCACAGAAACGTTTTTTTGGGGGGAGTGGGGAGCGGGCAGCTTTTTAAGTCACCCATCTCAAAACTGGGCAGACATGTATCAAAATAAATCATAAAACAGACTGCAATACAAGAACAATAATTGAAAAAGAAACCATTCATAAGAAAAACTGAAGAAGTATTACTAATACAGTCAACAGATGGCGCCATGAACGATGTGCAGAGAATATTTTTACCCAAAATCTGGCAACCACTACTACAAAAGAGAGGAAGTTCCAACAAAGTAGCAAATACTCCAGATCTATAGAAATAAAATCTTGAGAGAATTATGGTTTGTGACCAACAGACAAATACATGGAGATTTAGGTGTCCAACGTATTTACACCCATATAAAGCAGATTTCTAAGAAATTCTTAGAAGCTGTGGACACGAATGCTCACGATTTCATTACTAACGTTTTAAAGTGTGATCATAATCCTATGAACAGATTCAAGAAGGCCAGACCATTGGTTTTCGATGAGGAAATATTTTTGGTCTAGTACAGTCGCTCAAAAAAGTATCCGAACACTGTGGTTGACTTCAGAATTCAGAAAAAATATCTGACAACGATATTTTTAGAAATTAGTGATCTGGCAACCTTCGTGTCACGTGATTACAGAATTCAGGAAAAATATCTGGAGCGTGTACAGCAACTGTACACGCTCCAGTTACCGTTCACAGAAAACTGGAGCGTGTGCAGTTACTGCACATGCTCCAGTTTGCTGTGAACGGTAACTGCACACGCTCAATATTTCCGTGAGTGAGCCCACAAGATCTAGTATCAAAATAATATGACCATCCACAGTCGCTCAAAAAAGTATCCGAACGCTATGGTTGACTTCAGAATTCAGAAAAAATATCTGGCAACGATTTTGTTTAGAAATTAGTGATCTGGCAACCTTCGTGTCGCGTGACACGAAGGTTGTCAGATCACTAATTACTGTACCCTGATCTACCACATTTATCTTTGATTTCCTGCCCCTTGGGGCTCACCTTTTTATTGATTTTTGTGTTGTCCTTTGCGACTCATGCCATTTATTGGATACCCTCAGATGGAGAAGGTTATGGGATCTTTTATCCTGCTACTTCGAAAAATCATAATTACGCTACATGCTACATATAAATCAGCAACTTCCTCGGATGACGACCCCAGTCAGGGGTCGAAATATTAGGATATTTACTCACAAGTAAGTGAATCTACTTCTCTTAAGTTTCACTGTATATTAATCTATCTATTCTAAGACAACCATGAATATAATTATTGCTATCTAATCGTCTTATTAGTTATAAATATTTACAACTGTACGTTTCTAAAACTCCATTAGACATAAAAACTCAGTTGAAGTTATTTAAAATGATTGACAAGAAAGAATCTGTTCTGATGTATTGTCTTCATTTCCAGAGACAAGACGCCAGAATCATTGTTGGGATGTTTTATGTTGCAGCAGCTAGGAAGGTCATCTGTGAGGTAAGAATGAAATGTACATGGCGTAATTTATTAGAAACAGTATAAACTGTATTGGACAACGTAATGAAAAAGCATCATTTACAAGGGTTTATCAGAATAATGTTAACTCCTACGGCGTCCGGATTACACGCAATGCGCGATATGCCTATTACAAGCACAACTATATAATATCACAAGGACGACGTCCCCAGCGATGTAAGATATATAGAGGGGAGAAGTACAGTCGTTCAAATAAATATCCGAACATTGGTTAATTACAGAATTTAGAAAAAATATCTGGCAACGATTTTTTTAGAAATTAGTGATCTGGCAACCTTCGTGCACAGTATACAAAGGTTGCCAGATCGCTAATTTCAGTAAAAAAAACTGGCAACGATTTTTTTTTAGAAATTAGTGATCTGGCAACCGTATACTGTGCACGAACGTTGCCAGATCACTAATTTCTAAAAAAATCGTTGCCAGATATTTTTTCTAAATTCTGTAATCAACCATAGTGTTCGGATATTTATTTGAGCGACTGTACGATGTCAGCTATCACGTAGCATTGCCACAGGTGCAGATGAAACAGCTTGTTGTGGTGTAATTGTCGACAATGTCAGATCTCAGTGACATCCAAAAAGACATGATTATTGGTGCGCGTCTTGCAGCAGCTTCAGTAACTAAAACGGCGGAAATAGTAGGTGGAACACGAGGAACTGTATCGAAAATTATAACTACCTATCAAAAACGACAGCCGTTGCCTCCAAACGTGCAAATTGTGGACGCTATATGAGATTGCCAAAAATAGGGTAGGCAAACGTTGGCACGTTGGATTATACAACGGAAGCACATGACCATGGCACTGCAAATAGCAGCAGAATTGAACACCAGTCAGAATGATCCCGTTTCAGTCCGTGATTTGATGAAGTTCATCAGGAACTTCATCGTGCCACTATTTATGGCCATGCTGCAATCCACAAACTTCTGATTCCCAACATCAATGCAACAAAACGTGTAAGGTGGTGCAAAGCACATAAAAACTGAGATGATAAAGACTGGCAACGTGTCATCTGGTCTGATGAATCGTGCTACATATTGTTTCCCACCACTGGTAGAGTGTGTGTCTGGAGAAAACCTGCAGAAGCGTATCACACCGACTGTTTGGTTCTGACTGTGCAGCATGGAGGTGGATCCCTGATGCTGGGGGTGCTATATCATGGCATTCATTAGGGCATTAATTATTCTGCAGGGTCGTGTCACATCCACAAAGTACGAATCCATTCTTGGGGACCACCTGCATCCAATGTTGCGGGCATTGTTCCCTAATGACCATGCCCGGTTTCAAGCGAATAACGTACCCGTGCATTGTGCGAAACGTGTCAAGTTGTGGTTTGCACAACAATTTGTTTGCAGAACATGAGGATGAGGTATGGTAGCTGCTCCGTCTACCTCAATCTCCAGATCTCAATATTATGAACATTTGTGGGAATATCTGGAGCGCAAGGTCAGATCACACTTTCCATCTCCAGCATCACTGGCACAGTTGGGCCATATTTTACAGGAAGAATGGTCCCACATTCTATTGCCGTATGTGCATGATTTGTATAAGTCTATTCCACGTCGAATTGCGTCTGTTATGAACGCCCGAGGTGAGCCTACAGCTTATTAGATAAATAAATAGATAGATAGATTTATTCTCAGAATCTGTAGTAACATTACATTTACGTTTACATGTTTTTACCTTACAATTAAAATTACAACGAAATATACAAACTTTCATACCCTATATACACAAATTTAAAGCATTGCATCTTTATGTTTTAATATATATATATACAGTGGACCCCCGATATAACGCGCATGTCGGGCGGGAAACAACACCCGCGTTATAAGGTGAACCGCGTTATTCCGAGCGGCGAGGTGGCGACACAATAAATTTCACACTGTAAGCTTTTCTTTTACTCATCATGCATACAATAATTAAACACTATTCAAAATACATGCAGGAACTCAATACATACACAATTACTCAATACGCAGTAACAATAAAATGCGATACTCACTAACGGCGCACGGACCTGTATAAACATGTTTGAACTTATCGCGAACATCGCCCGCGCTATAACCGAGTGCGCGGTATAGCGAGCAGCGCTATAACGAAGGTCCACTGTATATCTTTATATTTTAATATATATCGTTTCTGTAGTAAAAATCATATTTCATTCGTAACAATATATATATTAATATCTAATATTATATTTCATTAATCTTTTATAATTTTACGTACATTTTTCGGTAGAAATCTGAGAAAAAATGTTGGATCTTCCACGAGAGTAAAAACTCACTTGTGGAAGAAAATTAATAGTTATGTTTTAATGAAAAGGCAACATGCTTCCGTTTCACAATTTGTCATATTTTCCTAGCTTCAGCATAAAAATCGTAAAGTAAATATTCACCAATTTAAATGTTCTAAAACTACCGTTATGAATAAATGAGAAGAAAACAAAATAAAAGTAAAATATTATATTGAGTTTGTATGTTGATAAATATTTGGTCAAGATTGAGCACTTTAATAGCAACTTTGCGTTTAATGGATTTATATTACATTTTATTCTCTTTTTTTTTTTCTAAAACAAAGTCTCAATATTTTTTATATTTAAAATCTATTTCCTTAAATCCTTAAAGAAAATATTGTCACTCCTTATTTTTTAATGTACTCTGGTAAAAATTTAAAAAATTTTGGGCCAAATAAACGTAATGTTTTTCGACAATAGTTTTGTACGGTTTTAAATCAAGTAATTCTGTACATACTGTAATGGTTTGATTGTAGTCAAATAAGCTCCACCCCATGATAATAAACCATAGAGCAAATAATATTTAATCCAAGAAAAGTAAAGGATTTTTAATAAATTTATAAATTTCCGGATATAATAAATTTTAGGTATAATGCAATTATTTTTTTAACAACATCAGACATTTGCATTTTCCAGGATATTTCTCTATCTATAAAAGTATCTAAATATTTATAGCATTCAACCACCTCAATTTTGTCACATTTGCAGTTTTCTCTTGGTCTAATATAAATATATTTCGTCTTCTTGGTATTTTAAAAGAGTTTATTGACATTTAACCAGATTCTTATTTTTTCCGGTCACTATTTATATTTTCTAAAGTTTGATTTTGTCCCCAGAGTATAATAGTGCAGCATCATCTGCAAATGAAATTATTCTACCATTCAAATCCATTGTAGAGAAGTCATTTATATAAATAAAAAAACATAAATAAATGTCCCGAAACAGAAACCTGAGGGACACCAACCTGTACATTTGTTTCTTCACTAATATATTTTCCAATTTTCACTTTTTGTTTCCTATTTTTTAAATTACTTTTAATCCATAAAAGTGAATTTTCCCTAACACCAGACGTTTTTAATTTTTCTAATAATATCTCATAATTCATGGAATCAAATGGGTTTTCCAAACCCAAAAGAAAAAAATGGCTGTTTTTTACATTATGGTTTAAATTTCTGTAGATTTCTGTGGTCATTTCTAAAATCGCACTTTGAGTATTCAAACCTTTTCGAAATCCGAATTCATTTCGAGAAAATAAATTATGCATATCCCAAAAGTTAACAAGTGTTTTTTTAACCATTTTTTTAAGAATCTTGGAAAAAAACCGATAGAAGCGAAATTGGTCTGTAATTTTAAATTGACTTAGTGTCCCCATTATTAAACTCTGGAATAATTAAAGCAGTTTTTAAAATTTCTGGAAAAACCGTTCTATAAAAGAAAAGTTTGCAAGTTTGCAAAATATAGATCCAATTTCTGTAAAAATATTTTTAATAGTGGTAACTGTAATTTCGTCCATACCAGGTGATTTTCCCTCCTTCAGTTCCTTGACAGTAATCAAAAATTTCTTTTTCTGGTATATAAGGGAAAAAATTGAATTGGGTATTTTATATTTTAAATAGCTCTTTATCTCTTCTATTTGGGTCTGATTATGTAGGTTTGGTTGAAATACTGAAGAAATTAAATTGAATAAATAAAAATGAATACCCCCTCAAGCAGCTGCTTGCCACAGAGGTCTGACAGGAGCCTGCCAGTTTATATGCCAAAGTAGAAGGTCTGAGAGGATGGCAGGACCTCAGCAGAAAAACGAACATACATCGATGCCTTACTCGGGGTTCGAACCCAGGTCCCTTAGATGAAGTAGCGAAGCGTGCTAACCACTCGGCCACGGGACGGCAGAAGAAATTACCCCAGTAAAATAATTGTTAAATTTATTGACAAATTCCTGCGGCTTTTCATCAAACAGAAGCAAGTAATTTTTAATCGTGATAATTCGAGGATCGTCCTTTACCTTTCTTCCATCAGATATTTCATTAATAGTTTCCAAATTTTTTTCTAATATTATTTCCATTTTTTATAAAAATATTTTTAAAGTAATCATTTTTAGCTTCCTTGATTGCGTTAGTTACCATATTTTAATATCTTTTAAAATATTCATGTTCAGTTTGATCTAATGTTTTTAAATTTAGATCTTTTATATAAATTTCTTTTAAATTGATTGAATTAATAATAATCTGTTATTCATCGTTTGAGTTTTTTAATTTTCTTTTTAGAGTACGTAATCTGCGCGTCTTTAATTAGTAAAGTTAATTCCCGCAGAAAAGTATTGAATGCCAAATTAACATTTACCTGTCTCGCGAGGGGCGGGGGTGGCTCAGTTTGTAGCGCGCCAGGCTCGTAATCTGCAGTTCCCAGGTTCGAGTCCCAGCTGGGTCAGCGTTGAGATTTATCTCCGCATAACTCCCCGCACTGCCCACGGTAAGTAGGGGGACACCGATGGGCTTGGAAAGGCCACCGTCCGTCGGATGGGACGTTAAGCCGTGGCCCCGTGTGCGGGAGAGCCATACCCTGTGCACGATAAAGAACACGCTGGATGGCCTTGACAGGAGGCTACCATCTGTCTCCCAACAGCTGTTCCAGTGGGTTCCCTCCCCCAACCTTCTCTGAGCCTTCGGGGTCCATGTGACCTGGCCATTTAGCCCATGGTGTGCAAAAAAGTGCCGCTCAGAGGTAAAACAACCCAACCCAACCTGTCTCGCGACATGATCCCATGGTTTTTCTGAAAATCACTTTTTTAATTTACTGTATTGAAACTTGGTAAAATGTGTAGAAAGCATTTCTGTAGAAACATTTCTATAAAAAACACATTTTATATCGCTTCCAACAAAAAAAAAATGATCTGAGATATCAATTTTAACGATATATGTAGTTACAGTGTCTAATCTAAAATTTTTAATGTAAAGATTTCTAGGCAGGTTTTAATACTTTCCCTAGTACAGAAGCATGACAGGTATGCAAACCATTTGAATTTATCATTTGTAAAAAATTTATTTTGTATTGATCATCAGATATCAAATCCAAATTAAAATCTCCTGTCATTATCATACTATTTCGTTCAGCGCAGTTCAGCCATGTTGCCAATTCATCAATAAATTCCGATTTACTAAATTCATGAGCGCTATAAATTGCAACAAAGCCAAGTTCGTAATTGAATGCTTTTATATGCAATTTCACAGATTCAGCAGTTTTAAAATCAGAAAATATCTGGTTTACTTCCCATCCTTCTTAGGGGCGGGGTGACTTAGTCGGTAGCGCGCCAGGCTCGTAATCTGTAGTTCCCAGGTTCGAGTCCCAGCTGGTCAGCGTTGAGATTTATCTCCGCAAAATTCCCCACCCTGCCCACGGTCAGTAGGGGACACCGATGGGCTTGGAAAGGGCGCCGTCCGTCGGATGGGACGTTAAGCCGTGGCCCCGTGTGCGGGAGAGCCATACCCTGTGCACGTTAAAGAACACGCTGGATGGCCTTGATGGGAGGCTACTATCTGTCTCCCAACAGCTGTTCCAGTGGGTCCCCTCCCCCAACCTTCTCTGAGCCTTCGGGGTCCTTGTGACCTGGCCATTTAGCCCATTGTGTGCAAAAAAGTACCGCTCAGAGGTAAAACAAAGTTCAGGTTCTGTTCTTAAAAAGTACAGGTTAAAAAGTACAGGGGTCTTTAAACAGGGGGGATTAAAAAATACATGTCAACCAGGGGTCAGTTTTGATAGGGTTTTTTAATAAAGGAGGGCGGAACTTTTGATAAGGGGTTTTTTAATGAGGGGGGGTCAAAAAATTGGAAAAATTACGGGTAAAACAGAGGGCTTTTCTAAAGCATAGTACTCATAATATACACTAGATGGCACCATGGTTTTTTAATAAAGGGGTGGAACTTTTCACAAGAGGTTTTTCTTAATGGATCAACCAAGGGCCTTTATTAATTATGAATTATTATTTAATTATGAATTATGAATTATTAATTTCGAACATTAATAAGGGGACGTGGTCGGTTACGTCATAGTTATGAATATTAATAAGGGGGTAGTAGTGGGGGCACATAGGGAGCGTGGCCGGTGACGTCATAGGGGAAAGCACTGTGCGTGGGTGACTACGGTGTCAGGTCACTACTCGCGTGTTCAAACGTCCTTCCTGTTTGACAGACTGTTGTTAACTCTCGCTGTCATAATCTTCAGCGCCCGAACTCGCGCCCAAGGTTAGTGTCAAAAGCCATAAAACGGCTTTTCGGACTTGGCATGTGCAGGCAGCCAGCTCAGAACCGAAAACGTCTATGAGTCACATCCCCACAATAGCACTTCCAAAAACACACTTAATGCATAAAAATATTTACAACAACAAAAATACAATAAAAATGCAATAATAAATAAAAATAAATGAATTAGAAGTACGTGACAGTGGCCGTATCATGCTGATCAGAAGATTGTCGGTGATTGGCTGTGATGACCCGATATATAAATATATCAGCATCGGTTATCTCAAAAACTTGTTTTCCGGACGTCACCACTTGAACTTTAGGCAACACACTATATACTCAAAGAATTAATACATTTACTACCGCCGCATTTATGTGTTAGAAAATTACTTATGTTAAATCATCAATAACAATTGCATTTTTCGAATCTAGAATGCATGTCTTCAGGTCAGATATTTTAAATGATACATACAGGCAACCTCTACCTAACTCGGGGGGGGGGGGGTTGACCGTGACCACAGGTTGACCAACACCTCTTATAAAGAAGGAGCCGTCCCGTGGCCGAGTGGTTAGCGCGCTTGGCTACTGATCTAAGGGACCTGGGTTCGAGCCTCCGGTAAGGCATGGATGTGTGTGTCATTTTTTTGCTGAAGTCCTGCCAACCTCTCAGACCTTCTACTCTGGTATATAAACTAACAGGCTCCTGTCAGACCTCCTGTGACAAGCAGCTGCTTGAGGGGGTAATTTTTTTTTTATTTTACAATGTACCAAATTTTTAACGTCATTAAGTAGTCCTAATATATAGACCAGTGGTTTTCAACCTTTTATGCTTCACGTACCCCCTGAAAATGTGTATATAACTGGCGTACCCCTTGTATAGATAGATAAAACTACAGTATAACAAGGGGAATGAAACTTTATTACTAGATCTAGCGATTTTTGAGCTCTCACGGCTTACCCCAAAAACCTTTACCGCGTACTCCACGTTGAGAACCTCTAATATAGACAATTCTTATATTTTTTATTCTAATATTATTACTGGTGGTTCTTGTGCAAATCTTTATACTAATGTTTATCTACAAATGTATTTTATTTAGGAGAAAATTATTCGTATTTATTATTAAATATAACAATGCTAATTAAAAAAACTAAAATTTCTCTTAAATAAAATATATTTATAGATAAACCTTAGTATAAAGATCAGCGAAGAATCCACTAGTAATAATATTACAATAAAAAATATAAGAAGTGTCTATATGGTAGGATTACATAAGCTGACGTCGTAAATTTAGTCCCTTGGCTTTCTGTTATAGGAGGTGTTGGGTTGATCAGTCGTAGCGCGGCAGGCTCATAAACTGCAGCTTCCCAGGCTCGAGTCCCACCTTGGCCAGCGTTGAAATTTACACGACAAAACCCCCTGCCCAGGGTCAGTAGGGGACACTGATGCCCTTGGAAAGCCCGACATCGGTCAGATGGGACGTTAAGCCATGGCCCGTGTGCAGGAGAGCCATATGCTGCGGATGTTAATGAACAGGCTGCATGGCCTTGACGGGAGGCTACCATCTGTCTCCCAACAGCTGTTCCAGTGGGTCCCTTCCCCCAGCCTTCTCTGAGCCTTCGGGGTCCTTGTGACCTGGCCATTTAGCCCATTTAGGCTAGAGGTAAAACGCTCAGAGGTAAAACAACCCAACTCTACTAAACGCGTCTCTGACCAATACGGAGTTTAAAATATTAAATTTTGTCATCAGACTATTAAAAAATTAAAGGAAATAATATCTCACTCACATCGTAAACACACATAGCTGATGAAAGAGTGTGTCCATAATGCATTATTGCCTTGAGCGAGAACTCTCATGAAAGTGTGAGCTATCACAGTCTTGAAGACGCATTTCTTTCCATAATCAGTGCAAGGTTTTGTAGGAAGGGCACAACTATGACCTCACACGAGATAATGCCGGGAAACGTAATTTTGATATATTATCAGAGTGATATAAACAAATATTGCTTCAAAGAAAAAAAAATCCTAATGAGTCCATATTGGACGCTTTTTAAAGTTAAATCCATGCCTAGGTGCTTAATTTAGTTAGGTTTTGAAAGACTTCGTGATGTCTTTATATGTTTAGTAAAATTTTAATTAATAAAATGAAACCTAACTGCATTTTTTCTAATTTATATGTTAATATTTTACAGGCAGAATTGCTCGGTATCTCTCGGGCCTCTATATAATGTATTAAAATTTCTTTTTCACTCGCTATTCCGACAAACATCTCTCCGTGAAATCTTAAATGATAATGTGTTAGAGAGTTGTAAATTTTCAACACATTATCAGGAATATCTTTCCATGTCATTACGAAAAGGCGGAGACTTCGCGCCATATTGGTAGTTAATAAGGAAACTAATTAACGAACTTAAACAACAATAATTACGAATACAAAAATAAATTTAACGAATAAATTTAACGAATGATAAAATATAACGTGTGGATTAGAACTGCTTTGATAGAACTTTGCGCTGACATTACCCTTACCCACAATGCAATACAATTAAAGCTAGTGGTGCCAGGGGGCGGGAGTGGCTCAGTCGGTAGCGTGCCATGCTCGTAATCTGCAGTTCCCAGGTTCGAGTCCCAGCTGGGTCAGCGTTGAGATTTATCTCCGCAAAACGCCCTGCTCACGGTCAGTAGGGGACACTGATTGGCTTGAAAAGGCCGCTGTCCGTCGGATGGTACGTTAAGCCACTGCTCCGTGTGCGGGTTAATATCCTGTGCACGTTAAAGAACACACTGGATGGCTTTGACTGGAGGCTGCCATCTGTCTTCCAATGGTTTTCCAGTGGGTCCCATCCCTCAACTTAAACCATGGCTCAGTGTGTGGGTTAATATCCTGTGCACGTTAAAGAACACACTGGATGGCTTTGACTGGAGGCTGCCATCTGTCTTTCAATGGTTTTCCAGTGGGTCCCCTCCCTCAACTTAAACCATGGCTCCGTGTGTGGGTTAATATCCTGTGCACGTTAAAGAACACACTAGATGGCCTTGACTGGAGGCTACCATCTGTCTTCCAATGGCTGTCCAGTGGATCCCCTCCCCCAACCTTTTCTGAGCCTTTGAGGTCCTTGTGACCTGGACGTTTATCCAATCGTGTGCACAAAAAAGTGCCGCTCAGAGATAAAACAATCCAACAGGTGCCAGTTGCATCCGATGAGTTCGGACTCTCCAACTCTAATTTTTCGTGCATGAATAGATCTGTAGGACGTGTAAATTGATCCAATAATTTGCCAGTCTGTTCAGTAATCCATTTCAGTGTAAAGTAGCCTTTAGAAATGCGTAGATCTCGAAATTTGAAAAATACCCTTTTAATGCTAAGAAAATGTGGCAACGCTGTTTAAAGCGTTATGCTCGCACGTGCAGATAACATCTAATCTCATCTGTGAGATCGACACAAATGGGTGCCAAGCGTTATGTAATAGCATCTGATTCTTTGTCCCCTGATTAGTTAGATATTTATAATGTTGATAGTTGGAGTTGAAAAATCCATGAAAGTTGACCCCATTTTCTCGGAAGCTTTGCCAGATGCTAAAACCATAGCATGAAAAGACGGAAAAATATACATTGTACATATTGTTTAAGGATTTTACTTTACAAATTTCGTTATACTGATCATATTTTTTTGCATCGGGAAAAATATTTATTTTTATTAAAATAAAACATTTCTACCCACAGAGATATACAGTAATTGACTGGGTTCAGAATAAAAATTGTTTTATCTGCTTTGCCATAGATTGCACCCCAAGACCTAAATAAACAGATCTCAAAGAATATATATATATATTTCTACCACTATATTTATACTTTCAGATAATTAATAACCGAGCTTTCGCTTCAATTTCAAAATTTTTGACTTAATCTAAAACTATGTTCTAGAATGTATCTTTCTAGGTACAATATTAATCTAAAATAAATCATAAATAGTCGCTTTGTATACTTCCCGATTTCTTCAGGTACCACGTGAAAAAGAATTAAAAAAAAAAGGATGGTGGAGGGGCGTTGTTTCTCCCACCATATAAATTGTTTATTTCTGATTTTTATACTTATTAGTGATCTGGATAATATGTCCTGTTTATGTTTCGATATGAATTTGATCACGGGGAAGAGATCTGGTTCGCTTCCCGGAATCGGAGATTCTCTTTAAGGTGAATGGACCAACGGGGTTGAGTCTGCCCTCAGACGCTGGTTTATAGGAAGAAAGTCGGCTTCGTGGTTTGCACTTCCACAATTAGCACTGAAGAGAGACCCGTTGGTTGGTTGGTTGGTTGATTGTTTTACCTCTGAGCTGCACTTTTTTGCACACAATGGGCTAAATGGCCAAATCACAAGGACCCCGAGTCAGGTTCGGGTCCTTGTGATTTGGCTGGGAGAGAAGGTTGGGGGGGAGGACCCACTGGAACAGCTGTTGGGTGGCAGATGGTAGTCTCCCGTCAAGGCCATCCAGCGTGTTCTTTAACGTGCACAGGGTATGGCTCTCCCGCACATGGGGCAATGTCTTTACGTCCCATGCGACGGACGGCGACCTTTTCAAGACGATCGGTGTCCCCTAAATGACTGTGGGCAAGGTGTGGAATTTTGCGGAGATAAATCTCAACGCTGACCCAGCTCGGACTTGAACCTGGGAACCGCAGATTACTAGACTGGTGCTCTACCGACTGAGTTACCCCCGCCCCAAGAGGACCCGTAAAATCACTTACGGGCAAGTCACCAATGGCAAAGAAATAAAGACGATAAATAAATAGTCCCTCAAGCAGCTATTTGCCACAGAGGTCTGACAGACGCTTGTCACTCCATAGCAGAACGTCTGTGAAGATGGTGGGACCTCAGCAGAAAGACAACACATGCATCCATGCCTTACCTGGGGCTCAAACCCAGGTTCCTTAGATCAGTTGTCAAGCCCGCTAACCACTGCAGATTTGGAAGTGAAAGCTTGAACAGTGCGAAAAGAGCACCAACTGGTAAGTCCCACTTGTATGTACCGTTTTTCTGGCACGCAGAATTGTGGGGCACGCTGTCAAGGATGTTCCCATCTTGGAGTTGCATGCAACCGCCTGATACTACAGGGTCGGGGGTGACTCAGTCGGTAGCGCGCCAGGCTCGTAATCTGTAGTTCCCAGGTTCGAGTCCCAGCTGGGTCAGCGTTGAGATTTATCTCCGCAAAATTCCCCGCCCTGCTCACGGTCAGTAGGGGACACCGATGGGCTTGGAAAGGCCGCCGTCCGTCGGATGGGACGTTAAGCCGTGGCCCCGTGTGCGGGAGAGACATACCCTGTGCACGTTAAAGAACACGCTGGATGGCCTTGACGGGAGGCTACCATCTGTCTCCCAACAGCTGTTCCAGTGGGTCCCCTCCCCCAACCTTCTCTGAGCCTTTGGGGTCCATGTGACCTGGCCATTTAGCCCATGGTGTGCAAAAAAAAGTGCCGCTCAGAGGTAAAACAACCCAACCCAACCACTGGAGATTTGGAAGTGAAAGCTTGAACAGTGCGAAAAGAGCACCAACTGGTAAGTCCCACTTGTATGTACCGTTTTTCTGGCACGCAGAATTGTGGGGCACGCTGTCAAGGACGTTCCCATCTTGGAGTTGCATGCAACCGCCTGACACTACATTTAGTGATGCGAGAGCCATGTGTTGCACGTATGACCTGCCAAGGGTATGCCGGACTGCAGAACTCAGACCCAGGCGCCGCAGGGTGTTACGAACAGAAGGAGCCCTAATGAGGTCTACAGCCGTTTGTGCGAAGGGGAGAACGAAGAGAGGGACACTTGTCCCTTGACCGCAGACTGGGTCGGAAGGAGAGTGGGATTTTGACTCAGGGAGCCAAGATATTGAAAGACTTTTTAGTAAAGTCTAGTGTCAGCATTCAGGGAGTGCTTGACTTTATTTTACTTTGCTGGGGCAGTGAACTAAGGCTGTGAACATTTAGTTGTAGTGTGAGTCAAGTTTAGTAGAGACATTAAGCCAACAGATCTCTCAGAAAGATCTTAACACACGCCGAAGTGAAGGCCTAAGCAGGGCCGAATCAAGGAAGGCGTCTTTGGGCTTGTGCCCCGATGCGACGTGTGTGTGGTACTTACCGGATTGTGGTGCTCCAATGTGGTACTTATTGGATTGAGTTGGCTCCTGAGAAAAGGTAGGGTGCCTTGTAAAGAGCAAATATAGATCGTACAAGAGTCCTTTGGTTTGCAAGGGAAGACATAGAAAGAAGTTGGGTTGGGTTGTTTTACCTCTGAGCGGCACTTTTTTGCGCACCATGGGCTAAATGGCCAGGTCACATGGACCCCGAAGGCTCAGAGAAGGTTGGGGCAGGGGACCCACTGGAACAGCTAGCTGTTGGGAGACAGATGGTAGCCTCCCGTCAAGGCCATCCAGCGTGTTCTTTAACGTGCACAGGGTATGGCTCTCCCGTACACGGGGCCACGGCTTAACGTCCCATCCGACGGACGGCGGCCTTTCCAAGCCCATCGGTGTCCCCTACTGACCGTGGGCAGGGCGGGGAATTTTGCGGAGATAAATCTCAACGCTGACCCAGCTGGGACTCGAACCTGGGAACTACAGATTACGAGCCTGGCGCGCTACAAACTGAGCCACCCCCGCCCCTGCATAAAAAGAAAATATCGAATTAGGTGACAAGGAAAATATGGAATATTTTTATGTCTACGAAGTGGAAATAGAGTGGTGCCTTAGAATCTGGGGAGAGCTGGAAGCCAAGGTCTCAGGCTACGGAACTCATTAAATCCCCTGAGAGTTAAATATCTCAAAAGAAGCTGAAATAAAACTTTTCACTTTATTCAGAAATTAGGTGTTGGTACTTTTTTTGCAATATCTGCTGAAATCGACATTCTGTTGAAAGAATCATGAGGAGTAAGTAAAGCGAAAAAGAAACGGAAAGAGGCGCAGGCATATGAAAGAAAAGAACAATCCTTTATAAAAAATGGCGCAGTAAAGTCGGAATCCGCTACAGATTGGCGTAAGGATACTAGTCTTTTAAAGATTGGTGCAGCAGAGTTAGAGTAACGTGATAGGAAGCGAGTTGTGTAAATAATAACTAGAATCAGAAAGCGTTTCTCATGCTTTCTCAGAAAAATTTTTGGTTAACTAATGTAAAACACAACAAATTATTTCCCGTTATCCAGTTCGTGAATGGGGCGAGGGTGGTTCAATCGGTAGTAGCCAGGATCCTAATCTGTAGTTTCCAGGTTCGGGTCCCAGCTGGGTCAGATTTGAGATTTATCTGCGCAAATCATTTTCTGGAATTTTCCTGGAAAACGGGAAGAAAAAGGGAGTGATTGGATCATTTTCGGGACCTTCTATGACGTCACACCTGCGATTTCGTTATTTTGGAGGGACTTTTGAACAACATCCCTTCCGGTGGGCGTGGAGTAATCTTTGGACTTTTCAAGGTCAAAACCTACCAGGTTGCATCACCACTATTAGTGGCGTAGCAAGGCAACGCTGAGCCCTGGTGCTAGAATTTTTTATCGAGCTCCTCCTTCTCCTCAAAACTATTTTTTTGAAAAAAAAATTTTAACGGATAGAAAAGTAATGAGGCTTGTGCCCTCTTTTTGAATGGCTACTAAAGGCCACCGGTAATAAGTAATAAAGAAATATTTTTAAAGCATAAAGCAAAACGATGTAATAGTCGCGTCAAGCACTGCGTCTTGGATTAAATGAACCATAATAGCTATGCCACTGCGTTGCAGCTCGATTCCAAGATAAACTTCGGGGGTCGGGGAAAAATTGCTAGAGTTAGTTCTCACAAGTTGTATTAGGTGCAAGAATAGTGTATTATCACACGGTATATTATCCTGCAAATACTTTATTTTGATTGAAAAAGTAATGGAGGACTTTCAGCGAGGCTTAAGTGGTGCACAGATAGTCGTAGAAATGACTCAAGTGTGTGGAAAACAGTTCTTGGTTGTCCACTTCATGTGTCGACCACGGAATCGCGTTGGCCTATTAAACGTTTGTGCCACTTGAAAATCATGCTTTGTTTCAAACACTCCTGTACCTATACTTTAGTCATTTTTGTGACACTTAAGCCTCGCCTACAACACTAACATGTCACATACCACTACTCAGTTTCATGCTCAGCCATTGCATGCAGAAAATCAAATACAGAGGAATAACTATCCTTCTAAAGTGAGAGGAAAATAGACTAAATGAATCGTTTCCTTCTGATACGTGCAACAGTATCCCAACATGTTTGGACTTGCACACACTGTTTCGTGCTTTTTAACGTAGCTGTGTTGCCACATAGCACTTGTAGGAAAAGCTGCTAATTGTTCACATTCGCAGCCCATGAAGTAAATGATGCAACCTTGTTTTTTTAAGATGTAATATCTTTAGATGTAATATTGTACCTAAAAAGATACACTCTTGATTGGCCACTTTAATAATATTGTAGTTAGTATGTGTGAATTAAAGCGGAAGAATATTTAATTAATTATTTAAACTATAATACTGACGGTAGCGTATAGATATATACATTCAGATGCTTAGGGAAAAATTTACTGCAAAGTTCGTAAAACAGGTTTTTTGAGAAAAATTGACCTTTAAATTTTTGCATAAACTCGAATTCTGTGGTTGAGTAACTTTTTCAAAATATTACAAATAGAATTTTTACAGGTGATAGCCAGCAGTAGTAGGTAGCACATAATAATAAGCAAAATAAACTCGTAGTAGTATAAGTACGAAGTGTTTGCAGTACTGAAACATGCAGCAGACAGAAGGCTTATGAAGAAAACACGTCACTCGAAAAGATTCCGTAAAAACGTTTAAAGGCCAAAGGCTCAGAGAATGTTGGAAGAGGGAACACACTGGGCAGTTGTTAGGAGACTGATGGAGGCCTTTCTTCAAGGCCATTCAGCTTGTTCTTTATTGTGCACAGGGTATGGATGTCCGGACACGGTACATTGGCTTAGCCTCTCTTCCGATGGACGACAGGAATTCCAATCCCATCGGAGTCAGAGGACAGGTTGGGGGGGGGACAGAATTCGGACTCGAATCTAGAAACTGCAGATTACGATCCCCCCCCCCCCCCCTCTTGGTGAAAACTTGTCCAGATTACAAGGGATTTATGGTACACATTTGGATATTTTTTTCGCTAGGACACATTTCAGCTGTACTTATTTTCCACATAGAAATTTACGCATGCGCCGTTCAGACACGACAATTTCATAAGGTCAATCGGCACGCCCTTCTCCCGCCCCCCGCCACACACACATATTTAATTTTAATGATGATGAATTAATAAGATAAGGATAAAGTTATTTTATCTCTGAGCGGCACTTTGTTGTTCACAATTGACTAAATGTCCAGGTCACAAGGACCCGAAAGGTTTAGACAGAAGGTTGGGGACCCACTCGAACTGCTGTTAGGAGACAGGTGGTAACTTCCCGTCAAGGACATCCAGCTTGTTCTTTAACCTGCACAGGGTATGGCTCTCCCACACACGGGGCCACGACTTAATGTCCTGTCTGACGGACGGAGGCCTTCCCAAGCACATCGGTGCTCTTACTGATCGTGGGCGGGGAAGGGAGTTTTGCAGAGATCAATCTCAACGCTGACCCAGCTGGGACTCGAACAGGGAACTGCAAATTACGAGACTGAGGCGCTACCGACTGAGCCACCCCTGCCCCCTTCTGACGAAGAGACAGGTCTCGGTTGTAACATTATGGCAGTGGCTTTCTCTCTAATATCGGCAAACGCTGCAGCCTGATTGGTCACATAGTTTAACCATTTGCATATCTCGAGGCAACTCAGCCGCCCGCTTCCTTCTGGGTGTTGCAATTTCAAAGTTACAGAGTATTTTTGGCAGCTATTCGGGAGACGTATATGTTTACAAACCTTCAGTTGTCTGGAAGCTGTTACTACATTGGGCAGTTAGGGCAGTTAATAAAAACACTTTTTACACTGGGGCGGGGATGGCTCAGTCGGTAGCGCGTCGTCTCGTAATCTGCGGTTCCCAGTTTCGAATACCAGCTGAGCAGTGTCGCCGATCAAGTCCAACCTGCATATGTTGACTTTTTATCCAGCAGTTTACGGCTGTTTCATGGACGACAATACTGCTGTCCATCGCGCAAGATATGTTT
Organism: Ryuthela nishihirai; assembly: GCA_038380435.1. Lineage (NCBI taxonomy): Eukaryota > Metazoa > Arthropoda > Arachnida > Araneae > Heptathelidae > Ryuthela > Ryuthela nishihirai. The sequence continues at coordinate 86,718,378 of JAWZYU010000003.1, read as the reverse complement.
AGTAGTGGTTCAGCGAGTATGACAGCGACTTCCACCATCTTCCCTGACCACCACAGTGCCCGGATCTGCACCCCATTGAAAATGGTTGATTCAGTGAGCTCACTTCCTTGAACGTATACTTTGTTAAATAAAATTGAAAAAAATTCAATAATGAAATGGAAATCATGAACAGAATTAAAGTCAACAAACAAGCGTGTATAGCAATTGAAAAGATTTTCGTGATTCAAAGAGACCGATTACCTTTCGTGATGGTATGGACTTTAAAAAAGTTAGCGTGAAGTTATATGAAATATTCTGACAAAATTATTCCTCACACTTACGAATACGGTCTCCAGGCATATCCAAATATGTGATTAAAGCAGTTGAAGTAAGAAATAAGATAACAAAGTGGATAGAAATAACTACATACTCAGATACGGAACTCCAAAGTAGGGAAAAACTGCAAAACAAAACTCCTACACACCTTGAAAGTTGGCAGGAAAACGAGAATTATGGTCTGTTCCTGAAGAGACCGCTGTAGTGGTTGGGTTGTTATTGTTTGGATTATTTTATATCTGAGAGGCACTTTTTTCACATAATGGTCTAAATGGACAGGCCAAAAGGTCCCCAACGGCTCAGACAAGGATAGGAAATGTACCACTGGTCAGCTATAAGTAGACAGATGATAGTCACCGTCAAGGCCATCCAGTGTGTTCTTTACAGTACACCGAGTATGGCTCTCCCATACGTGAACCAAGGCTTCATGGGTTGGGTTGGGTTGTTTTACCTCTGAGCGACACTTTTTTGCACACAATGGGCTAAATGGCCAGGTCACATGGACCCCGAAGGCTCAGAGAAGGTTGGGGGAGGGGACCCACTGGAACAGCTGTTGGGAGACAGATGGTAGCCTCCCGTCAAGGCCATCCAGCGTGTTCTTTAACGTGCACAAGGTATGACTCTTCCGCACACGGGGCCACGGTTTAACGTCCCATCCGACGGACGGCGGCCTTTCCAAGCCCATCGGTGTCCCCTACTGACCGTGGGCGGCAGGGCGGGGACCAGGGCTTCATGTACGATTGACGGACGGTAGGTTTTCTAACCTATTGGTGTCTACTAATGACCACGGGCAGGCATGGAGTTTTGCGGAGATAAATCTCAACGCTGGCCTTGCTGGGATTCAAATCTGGGATCTGCAGATTACTAGCCTAGCGCGCTACCGAGCGAATCACCCCTTTCCCAAATCAATCCTTCCCAAGCAATAGTGGTCGTTTCAACTTTCACATACTGCTCCCCTGGGGCGGGGGTGGCTCATTCGGTAGGGCACCAGGCTCTGTATCTACAGTTCTCGAGTCCCAGCTGGGTCAGCGTTGAGATTTATCTCTGCAAAAATTCCCCGCCCTACCCACGGTCAGTAGGAGACACCGATGAGCTTGGAAAGGCCGCCGTCCGTCGGATGGGACGTTAAGCCGTGGCCCCGTGTACGGGAGAGCCATACCCTGTGCACGTTAAAGAACACGCTGGATGGCCTTGACGGGAGGCTACCATCTGTCTCCCAACAGCTAGCTGTTCCAGTGGGTTCCCTCCCCCAACCTTCTCTGAGCCTTCGGGGTCCATGTGACCTGGCCATTTAGCCCATGGTGTGCAAAAAAGTGCCGCTCAGAGGTAAAACAACCCAACCCAACCAATGGGCTTGGAAAGGCCGCCGTCCATCGGAAGGGTTGTAAAGCCGTGATACCGTGTGCGGGAGAGCCATACCCTGTGCACGTTAAAGAACTCGTTGGATGGCCTTAACGGGAGGCTACCATCTGTCTCCCAACAGATGGTCCAGTGGGTCCCCCAACCTGCTCTGAGCCTTTGGGGTCCTTGCGACCTGACCAATTAATTCATTGTGTGCAAAAAAAAAGCAACCCAACATACTGCTCCCTGCCCTTGAAGAGTCGCTACGTTGCCACATATCATGTGTTGCTTCGTAAGAAAAGTCGCTAATTGTTTTCGATGGTAGTCCATGAATTATCCAGCCTCTATTTTTCTTCAGATGTAATAATGTACCTGAAAAAGCTGCTTCCCCGACCGACTTTTGCCACAGACACTGAACTTTGGATTACAATGGAAGAATATTGTTGTAAATTTATATGGATAAGCACTGAGTGTGAGTATAAATAAGCAATTTTTACAATACAAATTACAATACAATGCAATTTATTACAATTGTATGGATGAAATAACTTATTAACAAACTAACTACTATCGTACATAAGTTAATAACCTTTTTCTACAGAACAGTTAAGACCGATTCTGTCTTCTGGAGCGAATTATTACTTCATTTTGATTGCCAAATCTCTTGAATTTCTTCACTTGTGTAAAGAATCCTTTTATTTCTGCTAACTCACTAGATTTATTATACTAGTAAAACGTAACCACCCGCGCACACACCACATAAAAGTGTCTGTTGTTTTCGACTTATCGTGCACTGACTCAGGTAATCTTTACCTCCTTTCTAGACCTCTTCAATTCCAGGATTGAAATTCTATTATTCTCTTTTTCTGGTCGGTTCTACATTCAAATTGGGGCGGGGGTGGCTCAGTCGGTAGCGCGTCAGGCTCGTAATCTGTAGTTCCCAGGTTCGAGTCCCAACTGGGTCAGCGTCGAGATTTATCTCCGCAAAATTCCCCGCCCTGCCCACGGTCAGTAGGGGACACCGATGGGTTTGGAAAGGCCGCCGTCCGTCGGATGGGACTTTAAGCCGTGGCCCCGTGTGCGGGAGAGCCATGCCCTTGCACGTTAAAGAACATGCTGGATGGCCTTGACGGGAGGTTACCATCTGTCTCCCAACAGCTGTTCCAGTGGGTCCCCTCCCCCAACCTTCTCTGAGCCTTCGGGGTCCACGTGACCTGGCCATTTAGCCCATGGTGTGCAAAAAAGTGCCGCTCAGAGGTAAAACAACCCAACCTACATTAAATTCGTTTCTTGTATAAATCTCACGCACAAGTATATGTGAGCGTTCATGTCACGTTTTTCATGAAGTCACTGCAACACGTTCATCTGTCATAATAATATTTTATTCGATCGATTGATCGCAATAACTGAGGCGATAGGGAAGGACATATACAGTAAACTACCTGTTGTTATCCAGTATTCAAATTTCGAGAATTCTCACGCAACCGGAATACATTTTCTGAAATTAAAGTTTAACTTACTTTCATTATGCTCATGTCCCGGATTTTTCTGTAGTTAGCGCCATCTGGAGGCCAATGTTACACTTTCCATGATTTTCTACCGTGGGTTTCAGTGAAGAAGTTCCCGAAGTTCCTGACGATTATATTTTAAATATTTTCTTTTGCTTTAAGGGTATTATACTTCATTTTCATTGTTTTTAACTGCATTTGTATTACAATTAAAACTTAAATACAAGATTACACTTACGGTTTTTCTTTTGTATTAAAATATTTCTCAAGTACAGTCGCTCAAAAAAGTATCCGAACACTATGGTTGATTACAGAATTCAGAAAAAATATCTGGCAATGAATTTTTTTTAGAAATTAGTGATCTGGTAACTTCGTGTCACTAATTTCTAAAAAAATCGTTGCCAGATATTTTTTCTGAATTCTGTAATCAACCATAGTGTTCGGATATTTTTTTGAGCTACTGCAACCGGCAGATTCGTCTATTCATCTAACCGGCAACTTTCATTCACCATAAAAGCCGGATAACCAGAAGTTTACTGCATACTGTACATATATATATATATACTATTTTATATACATATATATATACTCTATAACATTGAAATTGCAACACCAAGACGGAGTGGGAAAATCCATATATGCAAATTAAGAAGAACTTTGAGAGAAAACGAAGACATGATTAATTTTTCAAACCAAATTGACATTTTTTTTATATAAAATATAAGCCATATCAATAGGAGGTACAACAACTATTAGCTATTGCTAATATATTGAAGAATGCTTCGTGGCAATGAGTCGTAGAGGGTAGGGTTGGGCCTCTGAGCGGCTTACCTCTGAGCGGCACCTTTTTGCACACCATGGGCTAAATGGCCAGGTCACATGGACCCCGAAGGCTCAGAGAAGGTTGGGGGAGGGGACCCACTGGAACAGCTGTTGGGAGACAGATGGTAGCCTCCCGTCAAGGCCATCCAGCGTGTTCTTTAACGTGCACAGGGTATGGCTTCCCTCGCACACGGGACCACGGCTCAACGTCCCATCCGACGGACAGCGGCCTTTCCAAGCCCATCGGTGTCCCCTACTGACCGTGGGCAGGGCGGGGAATTTTTCGGAGATAAATCTCAACGCTGACCCAGCTGGGACTCGAACCTGGGAACTACAGATTACGAGCCTGGCTCGCTACCGACTGAGCCACCCCCGCCCCATGAGTCGTAGAGACTGCTGATAACCTGCTGTGGCACTCTCCATTACACCTGCTGTACGGGGCGAGGTGGCTCAGTCGTTAGCACGCCAGTCTCTTAATCTGCAGTTCCCAGGTTCGATTCCCTCCTGAGTTGAGATTTATCTCCACACAACTCCCTGCTATGCCCAAGTAGGGGAAACCGATGGGCTTGGAAAGGCCGCTGTCCGTCGGATGAGACTGTAAGCCGTGTGTAGGAGAGCCATATCCTGTGAACGTTAAACAACAGATTGGATGGCCTTAATGGAAAGCTAACATCTCTCTCCCAACAGCTGTTCCAGTGGGTCTTCACCCCCGACCGTTCGGATTACTTGTGACCTGACTATTTGGCCCATTCTGTGCAAAAAACGTGACACTCAGAGATATAACAACCCAAGCCAACACACTGCTCCCTACCTTAAAGTGTCGATAAGTTGCCACACACTGTATCATGCAAAGTCGCTAATTGTTTGGGACGGCAGTCGACGAATTTCTCCGTCGTAGGTCGTGTATGGATATGCGATGTTCCAGATAAAACATTACCCATCTCCATCTGAGAATATGCCCAGTTGGCAAAGTAAAAACATATAAAAAGTAAACCACCCGTGGGTGGGCCCCTAGAGGCTAACATAAAACACAAGCTAAAAAATAGCAAATATGATGCACAAGAGGCCTAAAACGAGTAGCTTTCCTCAGAGAAAATCATTATTTAGGGCACTTGTACTTATTAAGAACATTATGATCATAATTAAGCAAAGAAAAAATAATCTCATTAGGATTATTTTTAACGCCTCAAAAAACCTTTTTGAGAAGCATTTAATATGAATATATATGTAGTTGATTTCCAAGTCTTTATGAAGTTGCCTGTTAGTAACAAACCAAGGGGTATCGACCGCAGATCTCAATATTTCGTTTTGCAAGAGCTGAATCTTGCGTATATTGGTGGAATTGGTGGTGTTCGCCCATATAGGGGAAGCATAAGTGATTATGGGATGATGGACCATGTTGTACAATAATAATTTATGGTCAATCATCAAGATCGCATTTCTCCGAAGGAGAGGTCCTAGTTGATATCTCACTGCATTGACTTTAATTATAATATCATGAATATGAGGGTCCCATTTGAGCTTGTGATGTAGGGTTATACCGAAGTATTTGATGGTCTTTTACTGTTCAATTGGTTTATTTAAAAAATTTACACACTGGGTTTTATTAAGTTTTACACTGAAGAGGATGGCAGTGCTCTTCTCAGTGTTTATCTTGACCTTCCAATTATCGCAACCCTCCTCCACCTCATCAAGGCATCTCTGTAGCCTGTCTATAGCAATCACTGGACCCAATGAGGGGGGGACGAATTTATCTTCGAATTATTCTTTAGATGTAAAGTTGTACCTTAAAAAGATACGTTCCAGACCAAGTAGTAGAAGTTACAGCAGAGGAAGAATTAAAACGGAAGAATAGCTTATTAGTTATTTTTTACTATTATGGAGGCGGTAGAGAAAAGATAACAGTAAATTCCTGGTTATCAGGTACCCAAACATCCAGAATTCTCATCCAACCGGAATAAATTTGAAATTGAAATAATGAACTTTCTGAAATTAAAGTTTAGGTTAGTTTTATTGTTCTCATATCTCGGAATCCAGACTTTTAACTTTCAAAAATTCTCTTTCACATTTCGTTTATTAGGGAAAATTTGACACTTCTGTAATCAGCGCCATCTGGCGACCAATATTATAACTCTCTTTATGGTGGCTGGAAGGAGAGCTATGCACCAATCCCCTGTGATGATGCATAGAACCGGCCACGCCTAGCACCTAATGTCCGACCCCGCCTTCTCGTGGTGCGGACCGTTAGTAACTTTCAAAAGAGATACTCTCTTGTGGAAGTGAACGGAAGGGGAGGGCTGTCAGATTAGTGTGGCCTACTGATCTGGACAACTATGGCTACTTCTCTTTTTTTTTCTACCCTGCTGAGGAGTGGTCAACCACACAGGGTCCTGGTGCTGACCATATAAACCTACAGGACTGGACAGATATATGGCTCTGAGCTGGATTATGGATCCTGATTTTGCTGCACTGGTGGGCTTCTGTGGAGGGAAAATCTTCCGCTGTGTTTTCTGTTTGTTTGTGGGTTGACATCCCCAAGTGAATAGATTCACAGGATATGTTTATCAGCTGGTGGATAATCCTGAGCAGAAGTCATCGCAGGCACCTGAACTCTTTGCTTCTATTGGCATCGTCAAATTCTACATTGGAGGAAGTCTTCCAGTGTAGATGGCTTCAGCCTTTAGTAGTGGGGGAACGGGTCTTTGCCCCATGTCTGCGATTAGGGGGCTGTTTGATATTGTCGGCATTCTCTCTCTCAATAAACATAGTTTCTTTAAACATCCCTCTAACCATTTTCTCTCCATAGGTAGTTGGAATGTGAGGACTTTGCACAGAGCTTTTTCTCTTGATGTCCTCACACAAGAATTCCACCGTTATAATTTAGATATTCTCGGCTTGCAAGAGACCATATGGACAGATAAAGGTCAGATTCTTAAAAATAATCTTAAATTTCTCTTTTCAGGGAGGGACGACAATAAGCATCACCAAGGCGTGGGTCTGCTTCTCAGCAGACACGCTAGTGATGCTCTTCTAGGATATGAGTGCATTAATGAAAGGTTTCTTACAGCAAAATTTCAGACAAGCATTAAAGACTTGAATGTTATCTGCTGTTATGCCCCCACTGAGGATGAGAAGGATAGGTTTTATGAACAACTTCAGGATATTTTGAATTCTGTCAAGAAAGGAGATATTACCCTTGTTCTTGGTGACTTCAATGCCAAAGTTGGTACTGATTCTGACCTTTGGGGAGGAGTAATAGGCCCTTTTGGTATTGGTAGCTGCAATGGCAATGGGCAACGTCTCCTACAGGTAAGTAAACTCAATGGATTCAGAATAACTAACACTTATTACAAACACCGCGACATACATAAGTACACATGGGTTTCACCTGATGGGCTGCAGAATATGATTGTTTACTTATTAATTAACAGCAAATGGGCTAGTTCTGTTAGGAATACCAGGGCATATAGGGGAGCTGAAATTGGATCTGACCATTACCTTGTTAAAAGTGTGTTGCAACTTAAACTTAAAAAGTGTTGTGCTAGGGTTAAAAAATTTACTTTTAATACTGAAGCTCTGAAAGATCCAGTTATAGCCAAAGCTTACCATGATAGGTTACTTAGTCATTATGACAGTCATGGTTTGCTTACTACTGAAGTTGAGGAAGAATGGGATCATTTTAAACAGGCGTTTTTGGACACTAACAGTACTCTTTCAGGAAAAAAGGAGCAGAAGAGGCAAAATTATCTGAGTGATAAGGCACTTGAGCTTATTTCGGAAAGAAAGAACTGCAGGAATTCCCTTAATCAATACCCTACTAGTCGTAATAGAAAGCATTACAGAGACCTTAATAAACTTGTAAAGGATCCGTTAGCTGCTGATAAGAATCTTTGGCTTGATGGTTTGGCTGACAAAGCCGAGGAAGCAGTTAGACAGCACAACAGCAGAGAGCTGTACCAGATAGTTAATGTTTTGTGTGGTAGAAAACTGACAGGCATACAAGGATTGAAGGATAAACAAGGTAAGGTTATAGAAGGGGAGGATTCTGTCATGGCTAGGTGGGCTGAGCATTTCAGTGATGTTCTAAACAATGTAGTTAGTTCTACTCCCATTGTTTGCAATGATGATAGATGCATTGGTGGCTTTAATGTTGGCCCTATAACACAATCTGAAGTTCTTTTGGCTGTTTCTAAACTTAAACTTAATAAATCCCCAGGGGTAGATGAAATTACTACCGAAATGCTTAGAGCTGGGAATGTTTCGGTTCCCACTTGGATGACTGAAATTCTGGATATCTTTTATGGTAAAGACATGGTTTCCTAAGGATTTTACCAGAGCTATTGTTATCCCTATTTTCAAAAAAGGTGATCGCAGTTCTTGTGATAACTATAGGGGTATCAGCCTACTCTCTGTTCCGGGTAAAGTTCTTTCCATGATTGTGCTTAATAGAATTAAGGATCTGGTTGACAGTCAATTGCGTGATGAGCAATGTGGATTCAGAAGTGGTAGGGGATGTGTGGATCAGATATTTTCACTTAGGCAGATTCTTGAGAAATGTTTAGAGTTTCAGAAACCTTAGGTTGCTAGCTTTGTTGATTTCAAAAAGGCTTTCGACTCTGTTGATCGTCATAATTTGTGGTTGATTGTGAGATCATATGGTATACCAGACAAGTTAGTTAACATTATGAAAGCTCTCTATAATAACACTGAGTCGTGTGTGAGAGTTGGTAAGGCTTGTAGCAAATGGTTTAGCATTACTTCTGGTGTTCGACAAGGGTGCATTTTGTCTCTTTTTCTCTATAGCTTGGTTATTGATTATGTTATGCGAAATTCACTTCAAGGGAAAGATTTTGGCCTTAAATGGGCTGGAGATACGAAAATTTCTGATTTAGATTATGCTGATGATTTAGCCCTTTTGGCAAATGATGTTGATGAGATGAACTCTTTCATTCGAGCTGTTGCTGAGACTGGTAGTAGAGTAGGTTTGGTTATAAACAGAGAGAAAACTAAAGTGATGAAAATTGGTCAGGCAGGCTGTGATTCAGTTAATCTGAATGGTTGCAGTCTTGAGCAGGTGTCACAGTTTAATTATCTTGGGAGCTATGTAACAGATAATGGTGATGTGCGGCATGAGATTAACAGACGAATAGGGATTGCTGCCGGGACTTTTAAGAACCTATGGAGAGTGTGGAGAAATAAGCGTATACACCTAAAGACTAAAATTAGACTGTATAATAGTTTGGTTCTTTCTAGGGTTAGTTATGGTAGTGAAACTTGGACACTTTGTAAACAAGATAACAGGAAACTAGATGCTTTTGATTCCAGATGCTTACGCAGTATCTTGGGCATTAGGTGGTTCAATTTTGTAACTAATGATGAGATTAGGCAAAGGAGTTTGCAACCTCCTTTAAGCAGCATATTGTGCAGAGAGAGACTCCGTTGGTTTGGCCATGTTGCCCGTATGAATAATTATAGATTGACGAATAGGGTTATGAACAGTGTGCCTAAAGGCCTCAGAAAGAAGGGGAGACCTAGGATGCGGTGGGCAGACAATGTCAAACAGGACCTTGTTAGAATTGGTGTGCAGTGGCCAGATGCAGTAGATGTAGCTCAGGATAGACTTGCTTGGAGAACTAAATTGCACGGTCTGGTTGGACCTCCGTAGCCCATGGCTGCTTGAGGATGATGATGATGATGATGATGATGATGATGATGATGATGATGATGATGATGATGATGATGATGGTGGTGGTGGTGGTGGCTTTCAGTGAATAAATAACATAAAAAAAAAACCCTCAAGCAGCTGCTTACCACGGAGGTCTGACAACAGCCTGTCAGTTTTTACGCCATAGTAGAAGGTCTATAAGGATATGGGGACCTGAGCAAAAAAAAATAAAAATAAAAAATAATAATAATACAAACATTCATGCCTTACCCGGGGCTCGAACCCAGGTGCAGCCCACGGAACGGCCAAGTGGTTCGCGCGCATGGCTATGGAACTTTGAGAAGCAGTTGCCAAAATTTCTGACAATGATATTTTAGATATTTAGATTTGTATTAAGGGCATTATACTTCATTTTCATTATTTTTAACTGCATTTTTATTACAACTAAGGCTTGAATACAAATTGCACTTACCGTATTTCTTTTGTATATAGAATTTCCCGTGCAACCGGCAGATTCATCTAACGGGCAACTTCCATTCCCCATAAATGTCGGATAACCGGGAGCATTGTCACATCCTGTAACGTTGAAATTACAGCACCAAAAAGAGGTGGCAAAATTCAAATGATATTCACATATGAAGCAGTATGAGAGACAAGGAAGACATGATTAATATTTCAAAACAAATGGACAATGATATTACACAAAATATAAGCCACATCATTAAAAGGTAGAACTACAGCTATTGAGCACCTATTATAAGCTTCGTGGGTTGGGTTGTTTTACCTCTGAGCGGCACTTTTTTGCACACCATGGGCTAAATGGCCAGGTCACATGGACCCCGGAGGCTCAGAGAAGGTTGGGAAGGGGACCCACTGAAACAGCTGTTGGGAGACAGATGGTAGCCTCCCGTCAAGGCCATCCAGCGTGTTCTTTAACGTGCACAGGGTATGGCTCTCCCGCACACGGGGCCACGGCTTAACGTCACATCCGACGGACGGCGGCCTTTCGAAGCCCATCGGTGTCCCCTACTGACCGTGGGCAGGGCGGGGAATTTTGCGGAGATAAATCTCAACGCTGACCCAGCTGGTACTCGAACCTGGGGACCACACATTACGAGCCTGGCGCGCTATCGACTAAGCCACCCCCGCCCCAGCTTCGTGGCAGTGTCGTAGAGATTCCTCTGGAACTGTTCACCACGCTTCCTGCACAGAATCGAGTACCAGCTGGGTCAGCGTTGAGATTTATCGCAAAACTCCCCGCCTTGCCCACAGTCAGGGGAAGACACCGATGGGTTTGGAAAAGCCTCAGCCCATCGGATGGAACGTTGAGCCGAGGTATATCGTGTGCGGGAAAGTCATACGCTTAAAGAACGCGCTGGATTGCCTTGACCAGAGACTACTATGTGTCTCACAACAACTTTTCTAGTGAGTACCCTCCCCTAAACGTCTCTGAGCCTTCGGAGTCCTTGTGGCGTGGTCATGTAGCACCTTGTGTGCAAAAAAGTGCAGCTCACAGATAAAACAACCCAAATTGTTGTAGATCTTACGAAACATTGGAGTGGAGGAATCCTTTTTTCAAAGGTGAAATTTCGTTCTAATTGTACAGTCGCTCAAAAAAATATCCGAACACTATGGTTGATTACAGAATTCAGAAAAAATATCTGGCAACGTTTTTTTTTTTAAATTAGTGATCTGGCAACCTTCGCGTCCCGAATTACAAATAAAACCTGATTTAGAGCCACGAATCGCTTTTCCCTACACCAAGATAATTATATAGCTTTTCGTTTAAACAAATTGAAATGTGTTAAAGTTATAATTTTATTTCGTAATTTTCTTTCTCTTGTGTATAATAAAAATTCTTAAATATATATGTATAATAAAAATTCTTAAATATATATGCTGATCCTTTGTTATAAGAGATCTTGGGGAAAACTTTTCAAGCAATTCCATTTTTTTTTAATTCTAAAGTCTATTTGGTAATTACCGGGTGTGTGTGCTTATGATGGGGTTTACTTTCCAAAATTGTACTTACGGGTTTTTCTCCTTAGCTCTCCTGGTTGTTTTAGAAATTCAGTTGCGTCCCTGTGATAGAACCCGCATTTAAGCTGAATCGATGGAACTCAGGGGAAATAGGATGATATGCTTTACACTGATTAACAGGAATTATTTCTCAGGAAGAAATATCGGAAGGCGTTCTGATTTAATATTGTAGCTAAACAATCCCTCTTTTTTTCTCCCCTACTTTTAAAATTTACAGTATCGCATTGGCGGAATTTTATTATATTCGTTGTACCTGGAAAGATACATACTAGATTAAAATTCTGGTCTTCAATAAATGAGAATTAAAAAGGAAAGCATATTTTATTAACTGTTCAAAACTGTAAGTTCGGCGGTAGAAAACGTATACAATTAAAAGTCATGTGAAATTACCAGTAGAACCAAATCGATCATAGGAAAATACAATTAAAAAATTGCTAAGATAGTAATATACTACGAAATAAACATTATGAAAAATATTTACCTTGTAATAGAGTTAACGTCTTAAAATCATGGGTAATTTCTATCACTGTTTCAACAAGCATCTCTCTGTGAATTCTTTAATGATTTTTCACAACTGGCCAAACATTGTTCGGAACACAGAGTAAGGAAGGTAGAGAATAATGGCTCCACTAAGAACTGTACACGTTTTGCCCACTCTGCACCACTAATGGCAACTTTTCCACAATATTTCAACTCTCATAGAGCAGCGCTCCTGTGGCAGTTTGTGTTGTTTCACCTATGAGCGGCACTTATATGATGCTCATAGGTGAAAATGAGCTAAATGGCACACAATACACTAAATGGCAATGAGCTAAATGGCCACATCACAAGGACCCCGAAGCCTCAGCGAAGATTGGAGGAGGGGACCCACTGGAACAGCTGTTGCGATATCTTCCCGTCAAGACCATCCAGCGTGTTGTTTAGGCTATGGCTCTCCCGCACATGGCGCCACGGCTTAAAATGTTCCATCTGACGGACGGCGGCCTTTCCAAGCGATCGGTGTCCCCGACTGACTGTAAACAGGGCGGAGATTAATATCAACGCTGGCCCAGCTGGGACGCGAACCTGGAAACTGCAGGTTAGTAGCCTGGTGTGCTACCGACTGAGCTATCCCCGCCCCATGTCGTTGGCATAAACTACTATTTTGCAGTGTGGTTGGATATGTTGTGTTATATCCTGAATATAAACATTGAATAAAAATGGTGATAATACACTACTCTGAGGAGACCAACCTTCAAGTGCTGTGCTATGGTTGAAAATGTTACCTTTAATACTGAAGCTCTGAAACACCCAGTTATAGCTAAAGCTTACCATGATAGGCTATTTAGTCATTATGATAATCATGGTTTGTTTACTGTGGAAGTTGAGGAAGTGTGGAGCCATGATACATAGGCTTTTCTTGAAACAAACAGTACTCATTTAGGTAAAAAGGTGCAGAGGGGGCAAAATTATTTGAATGGCAAATCGCTGGAGACTATTTTGGAAAGAAAAAGCTGCAGGAATGTCCTACTAGTCGTAACAGAAGGTGTTACAAAGAGCTTAATAAACGTGTAAAGGATCGGTTAGCAGCTGATAAGAATCTTTAGCTAGTTAGCTTGGCTGAGAAACCTGAAGAAGCAGCTAGACAGCTTAATAGCTGAGAGATGTATGAGAGAGTAATGTTTTTTATGGGGCAAAAAAAGGACAGTTATACAGGGATTGAAGGATAAACAAGGTAAGGTTATAGAAGGTGAGGGTTCCGTCATGGTTAGGTGGGCTGAGCATTTCAGTGATGTTCTAAACAATGTGGTTAATTCTACTCCTATTGTTTCTAATGAGGATAGATGCATCACTAGCTTTAATGTATATCATAGTCTGAAGTTATTTTGGGTATTTCTAAACTTAAACTACATAAATCCCCAGGGATAGATGAAATTACTACTGAAATGCTTAGAGCTGGAAATATATCTGTTACCACATGGCTGACTGAAATTTTGAATATCTTTTATGATAAAGGCAGATTTTAACAGAACTCTTATTATTATCCCTATTTTTAACAAAAAGTGATTGCAGTCCTTGTGATAACTATAGGGGTATCAACCTACTTTCTGTTCCAGATAAAGTTCTTTGCATGATTATAATTAATAGAATTAATAATCTGGTTGACAGGCAATTGCGTGATGAGCAATGTGGATTCAGAAATGGTATGGGATGTGTAGATCAAATTTTTTCACATAGGCAGATTCTTGAAAAATGTTTCGAGTTTTAGAAACATGTGGTTACTAGCTTTGTAGATTGAAAAAAGGCTTTTTACTCTGTTGATCGTCATAATTTTTTGTTGATCATGAGATCGCATGGCATACCTAACAAGTAACACGGAGTTGTGTGAGAGTTGGTAAAGCTTGTAACAATTGGTTTAACATTGCTTTTGGTGCTTGACAAGGGTGCATTTTGTCTCCTTTCCTCTTTAGTTTTGTTATTATGTTTTGCGAAATTCACTGCAAGGGAAAGATTTTGGCGTTAAATGGACTGGCGATACGAAAATATCTGACTTAGTTTATGCTGATGATTTAGCTCTTTTGGCAAATAATATTGATGAGATGAACTCTTTCATTGGAGTTGTTGAAGAGACTGGTAGTAGAGTAGGTTTGGTGATAAACAGAGCGAAAACTAAAGTGATAAAAATTGATCAGGCAGGCTGTGGTTCAGTTAATCTTAATGGTTGAAGTCTCGGGCAGGTGTCTCAGTTAATTATCTTGGATGCTATGTAACAGATGCTGGTGATGTGCGGCACGAAATTAACAGACGAATAGGGATTGCTGCTGGAACTTAAGATTCTATGAAGGATGTGGAGAAATAGATGTAGACACCTAAAGTACTTTATAATAGTTTGGTTCTTTCTAGAGTTAGTTATGGTAGTGAAACTTGGACCATTTATAAACAAGATAATAGGAAACTTGATGAATTTGATTTTAGATCCTTATGCAGTATCTTCAGCATTAGGTGGTTCAACTTTGCAAGTAATGATGAGGTTAGGGAAACCTCCTTTGAGCAGCATATTGTTCAGAGAGAGACTCCGTTGATTTGGCCATGTTGCCCGTATGCGTAACTATAGATTAGCGAACAGGGTTATGAACAGTGTGCCTAAAGGCCTCAAAAGAAGGGGAGTCCTAGAATTATATGGCAACAGACAATGTCAATTGTTTGTTAGAATTGGTCTACAGTGGCCAGATGCAAGAGATGTTGGTCAGGAGAGATGGGTTTGGAGAACTAAATTGTATGATCAGATTGGACCTCCATAGCCCATGGCTGCTTGAGAATGATGATGATATACCAATAATAATGATGCAAATAAAAAACTAATTTTTAAATTAAAGAAAATTCCTTTATCAATGATAAAGTTATTACAAGTTGTGTCATATGGAAAACAATTTTAGAAAAATTATACTGTTTAAGAACTTTATATTAACCTGGACCTAAGACACTGCCTCGTATTCATTGTGCGAGGCCTCGAGGTGAACTCACGAGGTGGTCTCGTGTTTTTTTCCGTTTCTGTCTTGTGCACGAAATTTGGGATATTCTTTAGAGATGTCGCTAAGAGTATTCGTTGCAATATTCTAAGAAGAATTCTTCATAAGAATAAAATAAAATGAATTTTGTACAGTCAGCTAGTTTAGTATTTTATTATCATGAAAAATGTCCATGTCTTTTGGTTAATCAACTAGAATATGCGTTCTCAACGTGCGGTACGCGGTAAAATTTTTTTTGGTTCGCCGTGAGAGCTGAAAAGTTGCTAGGTACATGTTATATACATATATGTTTTATAATATTCTCATTATTATACTATAACTATAGTTTATCTCTCTATTCAAGGGGTACGCCAGTTACATACACATTTCCAGGGGGTAAATAAATAAAAATAATAAATAAATACCCCCTCAAGCAGCTGCTTGCCACAGAGGTCTGACAGGAGCCTGTCAGTTTATATGCCAAAATAGAAGGTCTGTAAGGATGGCAGGACCTCAGCAGAAAAACAACACAGACGTCCATGCCTTACCTGGGGCTCGAACCCAGGTCCCTTAGATCAGTGGCCAAGCGTGCTAACCAGTGGGCCACGGGACGTGAAGCATAAAAGGTTGAGATCTAGAAGAAAGCTTATCGCCTCTGTCGCATATGACAATCTTGTTTTCAAAGAGAATGACGTTTTCCTTTACCTATTCTTTCACTCCTTAAAACTTAAAAGTTTTAATTGAGCTAATGGATGATGGGTAAAGGAAAAAGAGTGGCAGATTATTTTATGGTGGATTCCAGTCGATCTGCCCTCTGAGAAAAGGTGGCAGATTATTTTTATGGTGGATTCCAGTGGATCTGCCGAAATTTAAAATTTCGGCCTTAAACAGATCACTTGCAACATTGTTAAAAGTTTCGAGGTTTGCATATTTAGTGAGCTCTAACGATGTACATTGAAACTAAGCATTTGAAAAATGCGAATTATAAAATTACGTTAGTTATAATGTAAAAAGAGTTTTCTAATTATCTATTTAAACAAACAACTGTTTTTTCATCCACCTTCGGCATAAGGTGTGAACTTATTGCTGCCAGCAGAAACTTTATGATCTTCATATTCCACCACCACAATTTCAAATATCTAGCATAAATTTATCATTTTTAATATTCTTTTAAAATTTTGAAATTTTTAACTTTTTCACCGCAGAGTCATTCATAGCAGTCATTATTAGTTTTTGGGAGATTCAGAAATTTCAAATCGTAATATTTTATCAACACTTATCTAACACAAAAAATAATTTTTATCTCCAAAAAAAAAGTTCGATGTCTACAGACAGACAAACAAAAAAGTGAAACTATTTGGCGTTTCTTTAAAATAGAAACAAGATAAAAAAGAGTGTTACAGTTAGGTATATGTTATATATATATATGTTTTATTATATATATATATATATAATATATGAGCACATGGGGACAGGTTAATGGAGAGCTTAATTTCTGATAGCAAAAATGATATTACAAAAAAAAAAAGGATGATATTTAATAGAAGTTTAAGAGAAAGGGTCTTTAATACAAATCATAACCTCTAATAGGACTGCAATTTATGATAGAGATCATATCTTTATGAGAATATCATATTTTATAAGAAGCACAAGATCTTTAAAAGGTAGAATAATGTTCAATAATAATTCAAAATAATAATAAATAATATTATTAATGTTTCTAATAGAAAACTCATTATTTAAAAGAGTATATGTGCGTTAATAGAGAATATGATATTTAGTTGAGGGCCCAATCTTGAATAGAAAACACATTGTTTAACAGAAAGCAGTATCTTTACTAGTCAGCATAACATTTATTCGTCATTTTATGATATAATATAGAGCGTAATCTTTGTAAACACTGTCACTGAGTTAAGCACCCACAATAGAAAATGCTCCACAAAATCTGCAATAGAAAATGCTGTAGAGGACCTGCAATGGAAAAGGCGCTACAAAACCTGCAATAGAAAATGCTGCACAAGACCTTTCCAGGATAAGGTTCCATATAAATGCTGTAGTGAATCTCCAATAATAAATGCTATGTAGAATCTGCAGTTTAAAATATTATACAGTATCTGCAATTGAAAATGCTATACAATATCTGCATTTTGAAAATGATATACAGAATCTGCAATTGAAAATGCTGTACATGACCTGCAATAGCAAATGCCATACAGGATTTGAAAAATGCTGTACAGGGCATGCGATAGAAAATGCTGTAGGGGACCTACAATAGAAAATGCTCTACAGAATCTGCGATAGAAAATGATGTAAAAGACCTGTAATAGAAAATAATGGAAAGCACCTGTAATAGAAATGGTATAGGGATCTTCAATATATAATGCTGTAAAGACCTGCAATGACAATGCTGTAGGGACCTGCAATAGATAAATTGTATTATTTAAATAATAATATAGGGAATCTGCGATAGCAAATAATGTAGAGAACCTACGATAGAAAGTGATGTAGAGAGCCTGAGATAGAAAATGATGTAGAGAACCTGCGATAGAAATGATGTAGAGAACCTGCGATAGAAAATGATGTAGAGAACCTATGATAGAAAATGATGTAAAACACCTTTAATAGAAATTAATGCAAAGCACCTGTAATAGAAATGGTATAGGGATCTTCATTATATAATCCTGTAAAGACCTGTAATAGATAATAATAATAATAATAATAATAATAATAATAACCTGTCTCTAGGGACCCGCAATAGATAAATTGTATTGTTTAAATAATAATATAATGAATCTGCGATAGAAAATGATGTAGAGACCTTGCCATAGAAAATGATGTAGAGAACCTGCGATAGAAAATGATGTAGAGAACCTGCAATAGAAAATGATGTAGAGAACCTGCGATAGAAAATGATGTAGAGAACCTGCGATAGAAAATGATGTAGAGAACCTGCAATAGAAAATGATGTAGAGAACCTGCGATAGAAAATGATGTAGAGAACCTGCGATAGAAAATGATGTAGAGAACCTGCGATAGAAAATGATGTAGAGAACCTGCAATAGAAAATGATGTAGAGAACCTGCGATAGAAAATGATGTAGAGAACCTGCAATAGAAAATGATGTAGAGAACCTGCAATAAAAAATGATGTAGAGAACCAGCAAGAGAAAATGATGTAGAGAACCTGCAATAGAAAATGATGTACAGAACCTGCAATGGAAAATGATGTAGAGAACCTGCGATAGAAAATGATGTAGAGAACCTGCAATAGAAAATGATGTAGATAACCTGCAATAGAAAATGATGTAGAGAACCTGCAATAGAAAATGATGTAGAGAACCTGCGATAGAAAATGATGTAGAGAACCTGCAATAGAAAATGATGTAGAGAACATGCGATAGAAAATGATTTAGAGAACCTGCAATAGAAAATGATGTAGAGAACCTACGATAGAAAATGATGTAGAGAACCTGCAATAGAAAATGATGTAGAGAACCTGCAAAAGAATATGATGTAGAGAACCTGTAATAGAAAATGATGTAGAGAACCTGCAATAGAAAATGATGTAGAGAACCTGCGATAGAAAATGATGTAGAGAACCTGCGATAGAAAATGATGTAGAGAACCTGCAATAGAAAATGATGTAGAGAACCTGCAATAGAAAATGATGTAGAGAACCTGCAATAGAAAATGATGTAGAGAACCTGCAATAGAAAATGATGTAGAGAACCTGCAATAGAAAATGATGTAGAGAACCTGCAATAGAAAATGATGTAGAGAACCTGCAATAGAAAATGATGTAGAGAACCTGCAATAGAAAATGATGTAGAGAACCTGCAATAGAAAATGATGTAGAGAACCTGCAATAGAAAATGATGTAGAGAACCTGCAATAGAAAATGATGTAGAGAACCTGCGATAGAAAATGATGTAAAAGACCTTTAATAGAAAATAATGCAAAGCACCTGTATTCTAATACAGTGCTTTGCATTATTGGTATAGGTAGGTATAAATGGTATAGGGATCTTCAATATATAATGCTGTAAAAACCTGCAATGGACAATGCTGTAGGGACCTGCAACAGAGAAATTGTATTGTTTAAATAATAACATAGGGAATCTGCGATAGAAAATGATGTAGAGAACCTGCGATAGAAAATGATGTAGAGAACCTGCAATAGAAAATGATGTAGAGAACCTGCAATAGAAAATGATGTAGAGAACCTGCAATAGAAAATGATGTAGAGAACCTGCAATAGAAAATGATGTAGAGAACCTGCAATAGAAAACGATGTAGAGAACCTGCAACAGAAAATGATGTAGAGAACCTGCAATAGAAAATGATGTACAGAACCTGCAATAGAAAATGATGTAGAGAACCTGCAATAGAAAATGATGTAGAGAACCTGCAATAGAAAATGATGTAGAGAACCTGCAATAGAAAATGATGTAGAGAACCTGCAATAGAAAATGATGTAGAGAACCTGCAATAGAAAATGATGTAGAGAACCTGCAATAGAAAATGATGTAGAGAACCTGCAATAGAAAATGATGTAGAGAACCTGCAATAGAAAATGATGTAGAGAACCTGCAATAGAAAATGATGTAGAGAACCTGCGATAGAAAATGATGTAAAAGACCTTTAATAGAAAATAATGCAAAGCACCTGTATTCTAATACAGTGCTTTGCATTATTGGTATAGGTAGGTATAAATGGTATAGGGATCTTCAATATATAATGCTGTAAAAACCTGCAATGGACAATGCTGTAGGGACCTGCAACAGAGAAATTGTATTGTTTAAATAATAACATAGGGAATCTGCGATAGAAAATGATGTAGAGAACCTGCGATAGAAAATGATGTAGAGAACCTGCGATAGAAAATGATGTAGAGAACCTGCGATAGAAAATGATGTAGAGAACCTGCGATAGAAAATGATGTAGAGAATCTGCAATAGAAAATGATGTAGAGAACCTGCAATAGAAAATGATGTAGAGAACCTGCAATAGAAAATGATGTAGAGAACCTGCAATAGAAAACGATGTAGAGAACCTGCAACAGAAAATGATGTAGAGAACCTGCAATAGAAAATGATGTACAGAACCTGCAATAGAAAATGATGTAGAGAACCTGCGATAGAAAATGATGTAGAGAACCTGCAATAGAAAATGATGTAGAGAACCTGCAATAGAAAATGATGTAGAGAACCTGCAATAGAAAATGATGTAGAGAACCTGCGATAGAAAATGATGCAGAGAACCTGCAATAGAAAATGATGTAGAGAACATGCGATAGAAAATGATTTAGAGAACCTGCAATAGAAAATGATGTAGAGAACCTACGATAGAAAATGATGTAGAGAACCTGCAATAGAAAATGATGTAGAGAACCTGCAATAGAAAATGATGTAGAGAACCTGCAATAGAAAATGATGTAGAGAACCTGCGATAGAAAATGATGTAGAGAACCTGCGATAGAAAATGATGTAGAGAACCTGCGATAGAAAATGATGTAGAGAACCTGCAATAGAAAATGATGTAGAGAACCTGCAATAGAAAATGATGTAGAGAACCTGCAATAGAAAATGATGTAGAGAACCTGCAATAGAAAATGATGTAGAGAACCTGCAATAGAAAATGATGTAGAGAACCTGCGATAGAAAATGATGTAGAGAACCTGCGATAGAAAATGATGTAGAGAACCTGCAATAGAAAATGATGTAGAGAACCTGCAATAGAAAATGATGTAGAGAACCTGCAATAGAAAATGATGTAGAGAACCTGCGATAGAAAATGATGTAAAAGACCTTTAATAGAAAATAATGCAAAGCACCTGTATTCTAATACAGTTCTTTGCATTATTGGTATAGGTAGGTATAAATGGTATAGAGATCTTCAATATATAATGCTGTAAAAACCTGCAATGGACAATGCTGTAGGGACCTGCAACAGAGAAATTGTATTGTTTAAATAATAACATAGGGAATCTGCGATAGAAAATGATGTAGAGAACCTGCGATAGAAAATGATGTAGAGAACCTGCAATAGAAAATGATGTAGAGAACCTGCAATAGAAAATGATGTAGAGAACCTGCAATAGAAAATGATGTAGAGAACCTGCGATACAAAATGATGTAGCGAACCTGCAATAGAAAATGATGTAGAGAACCTGCGATAGAAAATGATGTAGAGAACCTGCAATAGAAAATGATGTAGAGAACCTGCAATAGAAAATGATGTAGAGAACCTGCAATAGAAAATGATGTAGAGAACCTGCAATAGAAAATGATGTAGAGAACCTGCAATAGAAAATGATGTAGAGAACCTGCAATAGAAAATGATGTAGAGAACCTGCGATAGAAAATGATGTAGAGAACCTGCAATAGAAAATGATGTAGAGAACCTGCGATAGAAAATGATGTAGAGAATCTGCAATAGAAAATGATGTAGAGAACCTGCAATAGAAAATGATGTAGAGAACCTGCGATAGAAAATGATGTAAAAGACCTTTAATAGAAAATGATGTAAAAGACCTTTAATAGAAAATAATGTAGAGAACCTGCAATAGAAAATGATGTAGAGAACCTGCGATAGAAAATGATGTAGAGAACCTGCGATAGAAAATGATGTAGAGAGCCTGTGATAGAAAATGATGTAGAGAACCTGCAATAGAAAATGATGTAGAGAACCTGCAATAGAAAATGATGTAGAGAACCTGCAATAGAAAATGATGTAGAGAATCTGCAATAGAAAATGATGTAGAGAACCTGCAATAGAAAATGATGTAGAGAACCTGCAATAGAAAATGATGTAGAGAACCTGCGATAGAAAATGATGTAGAGAACCTGCAATAGAAAATGATGTAGAGAACCTGCAATAGAAATGATGTAGAGAACCTGCAATGGAAAATGATGTAGAGAACCTGCGATAGAAAATGATGTAAAAGACCTTTAATAGAAAATAATGCAAAGCACCTGTATTCTAATACAGTGCTTTGCATTATTGGTATAGGTAGGTATAAATGGTATAGGGATCTTCAATATATAATGCTGTAAAAACCTGCAATGGACAATGCTGTAGGGACCTGCAACAGATAAATTGTATTGTTTAAATAATAACATAGGGAATCTGCGATAGAAAATGATGTAGAGAACCTGCGATAGAAAATGATGTAGAGAACCTGCAATAGAAAATGATGTAGAGAACCTGCAATAGAAAATGATGTAGAGAACCTGCAATAGAAAATGATGTAGAGAACCTGCGATACAAAATGATGTAGCGAACCTGCAATAGAAAATGATGTAGAGAACCTGCGATAGAAAATGATGTAGAGAACCTGCAATAGAAAATGATGTAGAGAACCTGCAATAGAAAATGATGTAGAGAACCTGCAATAGAAAATGATGTAGAGAACCTGCAATAGAAAATGATGTAGAGAACCTGCAATAGAAAATGATGTAGAGAACCTGCAATAGAAAATGATGTAGAGAACCTGCGATAGAAAATGATGTAGAGAACCTGCAATAGAAAATGATGTAGAGAACCTGCGATAGAAAATGATGTAGAGAATCTGCAATAGAAAATGATGTAGAGAACCTGCAATAGAAAATGATGTAGAGAACCTGCGATAGAAAATGATGTAAAAGACCTTTAATAGAAAATAATGTAGAGAACCTGCAATAGAAAATGATGTAGAGAACCTGCGATAGAAAATGATGTAGAGAACCTGCGATAGAAAATGATGTAGAGAGCCTGCGATAGAAAATGATGTAGAGAACCTGCAATAGAAAATGATGTAGAGAACCTGCAATAGAAATTGATGTAGAGAACCTGCAATAGAAAATGATGTAGAGAATCTGCAATAGAAAATGATGTAGAGAACCTGCAATAGAAAATGATGTAGAGAACCTGCAATAGAAAATGATGTAGAGAACCTGCGATAGAAAATGATGTAGAGAACCTGCAATAGAAAATGATGTAGAGAACCTGCAATAGAAATGATGTAGAGAACCTGCAATGGAAAATGATGTAGTACCTGCAATGGAAAATGATGTATGGTATAGGGATCTTCAATATATAATGCTGTAAAAACCTGCAATGGACAATGCTGTAGGGACCTGCAACAGAGAAATTGTATTGTTTAAATAATAACATAGGGAATCTGCGATAGAAAATGATGTAGAGAACCTGCGATAGAAAATGATGTAGAGAACCTGCGATAGAAAATGATGTAGAGAACCTGCGATAGAAAATGATGTAGAGAACCTGCGATAGAAAATGATGTAGAGAATCTGCAATAGAAAATGATGTAGAGAACCTGCAATAGAAAATGATGTAGAGAACCTGCAATAGAAAATGATGTAGAGAACCTGCAATAGAAAACGATGTAGAGAACCTGCAACAGAAAATGATGTAGAGAACCTGCAATAGAAAATGATGTACAGAACCTGCAATAGAAAATGATGTAGAGAACCTGCGATAGAAAATAATGTAGAGAACCTGCAATAGAAAATGATGTAGAGAACCTGCAATAGAAAATGATGTAGAGAACCTGCAATAGAAAATGATGTAGAGAACCTGCGATAGAAAATGATGCAGAGAACCTGCAATAGAAAATGATGTAGAGAACATGCGATAGAAAATGATTTAGAGAACCTGCAATAGAAAATGATGTAGAGAACCTACGATAGAAAATGATGTAGAGAACCTGCAATAGAAAATGATGTAGAGAACCTGCAATAGAAAATGATGTAGAGAACCTGCAATAGAAAATGATGCAGAGAACCTGCGATAGAAAATGATGTAGAGAACCTGCGATAGAAAATGATGTAGAGAACCTGCGATAGAAAATGATGTAGAGAACCTGCAATAGAAAATGATGTAGAGAACCTGCAATAGAAAATGATGTAGAGAACCTGCAATAGAAAATGATGTAGAGAACCTGCAATAGAAAATGATGTAGAGAACCTGCAATAGAAAATGATGTAGAGAACCTGCAATAGAAAATGATGTAGAGAACCTGCGATAGAAAATGATGTAGAGAACCTGCAATAGAAAATGATGTAGAGAACCTGCAATAGAAAATGATGTAGAGAACCTGCAATAGAAAATGATGTAGAGAACCTGCGATAGAAAATGATGTAAAAGACCTTTAATAGAAAATAATGCAAAGCACCTGTATTCTAATACAGTTCTTTGCATTATTGGTATAGGTAGGTATAAATGGTATAGAGATCTTCAATATATAATGCTGTAAAAACCTGCAATGGACAATGCTGTAGGGACCTGCAACAGAGAAATTGTATTGTTTAAATAATAACATAGGGAATCTGCGATAGAAAATGATGTAGAGAACCTGCGATAGAAAATGATGTAGAGAACCTGCAATAGAAAATGATGTAGAGAACCTGCAATAGAAAATGATGTAGAGAACCTGCAATAGAAAATGATGTAGAGAACCTGCGATACAAAATGATGTAGCGAACCTGCAATAGAAAATGATGTAGAGAACCTGCGATAGAAAATGATGTAGAGAACCTGCAATAGAAAATGATGTAGAGAACCTGCAATAGAAAATGATGTAGAGAACCTGCAATAGAAAATGATGTAGAGAACCTGCAATAGAAAATGATGTAGAGAACCTGCAATAGAAAATGATGTAGAGAACCTGCAATAGAAAATGATGTAGAGAACCTGCGATAGAAAATGATGTAGAGAACCTGCAATAGAAAATGATGTAGAGAACCTGCGATAGAAAATGATGTAGAGAATCTGCAATAGAAAATGATGTAGAGAACCTGCAATAGAAAATGATGTAGAGAACCTGCGATAGAAAATGATGTAAAAGACCTTTAATAGAAAATGATGTAAAAGACCTTTAATAGAAAATAATGTAGAGAACCTGCAATAGAAAATGATGTAGAGAACCTGCGATAGAAAATGATGTAGAGAACCTGCGATAGAAAATGATGTAGAGAGCCTGCGATAGAAAATGATGTAGAGAACCTGCAATAGAAAATGATGTAGAGAACCTGCAATAGAAAATGATGTAGAGAACCTGCAATAGAAAATGATGTAGAGAATCTGCAATAGAAAATGATGTAGAGAACCTGCAATAGAAAATGATGTAGAGAACCTGCAATAGAAAATGATGTAGAGAACCTGTGATAGAAAATGATGTAGAGAACCTGCAATAGAAAATGATGTAGAGAACCTGCAATAGAAATGATGTAGAGAACCTGCAATGGAAAATGATGTAGAGAACCTGCGATAGAAAATGATGTAAAAGACCTTTAATAGAAAATAATGCAAAGCACCTGTATTCTAATACAGTGCTTTGCATTATTGGTATAGGTAGGTATAAATGGTATAGGGATCTTCAATATATAATGCTGTAAAAACCTGCAATGGACAATGCTGTAGGGACCTGCAACAGATAAATTGTATTGTTTACATAATAACATAGGGAATCTGCGATAGAAAATGATGTAGAGAACCTGCGATAGAAAATGATGTAGAGAACCTGCAATAGAAAATGATGTAGATAACCTGCAATAGAAAATGATGTAGAGAACCTGCAATAGAAAATGATGTAGAGAACCTGCGATACAAAATGATGTAGCGAACCTGCAATAGAAAATGATGTAGAGAACCTGCGATAGAAAATGATGTAGAGAACCTGCAATAGAAAATGATGTAGAGAACCTGCAATAGAAAATGATGTAGAGAACCTGCAATAGAAAATGATGTAGAGAACCTGCAATAGAAAATGATGTAGAGAACCTGCAATAGAAAATGATGTAGAGAACCTGCAATAGAAAATGATGTAGAGAACCTGCGATAGAAAATGATGTAGAGAACCTGCAATAGAAAATGATGTAGAGAACCTGCGATAGAAAATGATGTAGAGAATCTGCAATAGAAAATGATGTAGAGAACCTGCAATAGAAAATGATGTAGAGAACCTGCGATAGAAAATGATGTAAAAGACCTTTAATAGAAAATAATGTAGAGAACCTGCAATAGAAAATGATGTAGAGAACCTGCGATAGAAAATGATGTAGAGAACCTGCGATAGAAAATGATGTAGAGAGCCTGCGATAGAAAATGATGTAGAGAACCTGCAATAGAAAATGATGTAGAGAACCTGCAATAGAAAATGATGTAGAGAACCTGCAATAGAAAATGATGTAGAGAATCTGCAATAGAAAATGATGTAGAGAACCTGCAATAGAAAATGATGTAGAGAACCTGCAATAGAAAATGATGTAGAGAACCTGCGATAGAAAATGATGTAGAGAACCTGCAATAGAAAATGATGTAGAGAACCTGCAATAGAAATGATGTAGAGAACCTGCAATGGAAAATGATGTAGAGAACCTGCGATAGAAAATGATGTAAAAGACCTTTAATAGAAAATAATGCAAAGCACCTGTATTCTAATACAGTGCTTTGCATTATTGGTATAGGTAGGTATAAATGGTATAGGGATCTTCAATATATAATGCTGTAAAAACCTGCAATGGACAATGCTGTAGGGACCTGCAACAGATAAATTGTATTGTTTAAATAATAACATAGGGAATCTGCGATAGAAAATGATGTAGAGAACCTGCGATAGAAAATGATGTAGAGAACCTGCAATAGAAAATGATGTAGAGAACCTGCAATAGAAAATGATTTAGAGAACCTGCAATAGAAAATGATGTAGAGAACCTGCGGTAGAAAATGATGTAGAGAACCTGCAATAGAAAATGATGTAGATAACCTGCAATAGAAAATGATGTAGAGAACCTGCAATAGAAAATGATGTAGAGAACCTGCAATAGAAAATGATGTAGAGAACCTGCAATAGAAAATGATCTAGAGAACCTGCAATAGAAAATGATGTAGAGAACCTGCGATAGAAAATGATGTAGAGAACCTGCAATAGAAAATGATGTAGAGAACCTGCAATAGAAAATGATGTAGAGAACCTGCAATAGAAAATGATGTAGAGAACCTGCAATAGAAAATGATGTAGAGAACCTGCAATAGAAAATGATGTAGAGAACCTGCAATAGAAAATGATGTAGAGAACCTGCGATAGAAAATGATGTAGAGAACCTGCGATAGAAAATGATGTGGAGAACCTGCGATAGAAAATGATGTAGAGAACCTGCGATAGAAAATGATGTAGAGAACCTGCAATAGAAAATGATGTAGAGAACCTGCAATAGAAAATGATGTAGAGAACCTGCAATAGAAAATGATTTAGAGAACCTGCGATAGAAAATGATGTAGAGAACCTGGAATAGAAAATGATGTAGAGAACCTGCAATAGAAAATGATGTAGAGAACCTGCAATAGAAAATGATGTAGAGAACCTGCAATAGAAAATGATGTAGAGAACCTGCAATAGAAAATGATGTAGAGAACCTGCAATAGAAAATGATCTAGAGAACCTGCGATAGAAAATGATGTAGAGAACCTGCGATAGAAAATGATGTAGAGAACCTGCAATAGAAAATGATGTAGAGAACCTGCAATAGAAAATGATGTAGAGAACCTGCAATAGAAAATGATGTAGAGAACCTGCAATAGAAAATGATGTAGAGAACCTGCGATAGAAAATGATGTAGAGAACCTGCGATAGAAAATGATGTAGAGAACCTGCGATAGAAAATGATGTAGAGAACCTGCGATAGAAAATGATGTAGAGAACCTGTGATAGAAAATGATGTAGAGAACCTGCAATAGAAAATGATGTAGAGAACCTGCAATAGAAAATGATGTAGAGAACCTGCAATAGAAAATGATGTAGAGAACCTTCAATAGAAAATGATGTAGAGAACCTGCGATAGAAAATGATGTAGAGAACCTGCAATAGAAAATGATGTAGAGAACCTGCGATAGAAAATGATGTAGAGAACCTGCAATAGAAAATGATGTAGAGAACCTGCAATAGAAAATGATGTAGAGAACGTGCAATAGAAAATGATGTAGAGAACCTGCGATAGAAAATGATGTAAAAGACCTTTAATAGAAAATAATGCAAAGCACCTGTATTCTAATGCAGTGCTTTGCATTATTGGTATAGGTAGGTATAAATGGTATAGGGATCTTCAATATATAATGCTGTAAAAACCTGCAATGGACAATGCTGTAGGGACCTGCAACAGATAAATTGTATTGTTTAAATAATAGCATAGGGAATATGCGATAGAAAATGATGTAGAGAACCTGCGATAAAAAATCGTGTAGAGAGCCTGAGATAGAAAATGATGTAGAGAACCTGCGAAAGAAAATGATGTAGAGAACCTGCGAAAGAAAATGATGTAGAGAACCTGCGAAAGAAAATGATGTAGAGAACCTGCAATAGAAAATGATATAGAGAACCTGCGACGAATATAATGTTTCATTATAGCATTCGTCGCAGGAAAAACCCCCATATAAACAATGTTTATATGGGGATTTTTCAATTTCGAAAAATTTAAATTCCAGTGATTTTATAATTTTATTGCATTTATAAAATTATATTTTTAACTTCAATAACTTAATGGTAGTGCGTCTTAGACCCTTTAACCACAACGAGGCCAGTAAATTCTACGAGCGATACATACTCCTCTGTCATGCAACGTTTCGTCTTCAATACTCTTCTTCAGAGTGTTTGGGAATCAGGGCCTCACTAATGACATCGTGGGTCGAATCTCAGCTCTACGCTCACCGTAGTCTGGTTTCTCCACGCCTCGGGGGTCGAACCCAAAACACACCAACAGTCCATCGGAATGTTTCAGTATGGGCTGAAGCATGCGAAGGATTCTCCACTCACTAGGGGATCAATGCCCAGATGACGATCGCGGGGGAGATTCTCCCGACCAATACCAAAGGGGCCACCTCAGGTCTTTTGTGTCATGATGATTTGTAAAAATAAGGCTGCAAATAGGAACTTACCTCCTTCAGTTGCAAGCTCAGGAATCACGACACATGCCACTGAGATTAAAGCCTGGAAAATGAATGCAATTGAAATGCGATCCTTTTAATACTTGCTGTATTGAACAATCATGCAATTGTCTTGTTCGTTATTGTTTTCCAGTAATAATGTTTGATGACGTATTGCCATTCTCGATTATTGATGTAATAATGGTTTCTTGAAGTTACAAATGTGGTTATATCTGGTTTCCGCTGCAACTGGCGAAAATAAACATGGATAATTTCGAAACAAATGTTGATTTTCAAAGATCTGGACATAATCTCTGCTAACCACCCCCTCCCCCACCCTGCCCTCGATAAGAAATGGGACGATGATGGGCATCCAGCAGAAGGTACGTTAAGCTGTGGCTCCGAGTTCAAGACATGCATATTTCGTTCACTTTAAAGAACATACTGGTGCCTTGATAGGAGGCTATCATCTCTCTCCTAACAGCTGTCCAGTACTCCCACTTAGCCAATTTTCAGCCTTTGGGATATTGTGAATCCATTGTGTGTAAAATAGTCCTTTGAGAGGTAAAACAATAGAACGTTTCATGTTGTGATTTGTTAGCGGGAAAAGCTTTACTTTTATATGACATGGGTATTTGTGTTGTGTACTCGAGGCTCGTAATCTGCAGCTTGGGTTATTTTTACCTCTGAGTAGTACTCTTTTGCCCCAATGAGCTAGATGGGGAGGTTACAAGGACCCCCCAAGGGCTGGACAGGTTACAAGGAAGAAAAGCTGAACCCCTAGACTGATGTTAGGAGAGAGATAGAAGTCTCTTGTCAATGCAGTGTAACGTGTTCGCTAATGTTCCCGGCGTATTGGGGGCGGGGGTGGCTCAGTCAGAGCGCGTCAGGCTCGTAATCTGTAGTTCCCAGGTTCGAGTCCCAGCTAAGTCAGCATTGAGATTTATCTCCGCAAAATTTCCCCGCCCTGCCCACGGTCAGTAGGGGACACCGATGGGCTTGGAAAGGCCGCCGTCCGTCTGATGGGACGTTAAGCCGTGACCGCGTGTGTGGGAGAGCCATACCCTGTGCACGTTAAAGAACACGCTGGATGGCCTTGACGGTAGGCTATCATCTGTGTCTCCCAACAGCTGTTCCAGTGGGTCCCCTCTCCCAACCTTCTCTGAGCCTTCGGGGTCCTTGTGGCCTGGCCATTTAGCCCATGGTGTGCAAAAAAGTGCCGCTCAGAGGTAAAACAATCCAAACAATCCAAACCCGGCGTATTGCTCTCCTGCAACGGCTTTATGTTCGATTCTTCAGGCTTTCCAAAGTCATCCGCCTCCTTTCTGACCAACGGTAGGGTGGAGGTTAGAAAACATAAACCTGATAACTGCAGATTATGAGGCTCGCTCACTATCGACCGAACTGCAGATTATGAGGCTCGCTCACTATCGACCGAACTGCAAATTACGATCCTGGTGCACTATCGGCTGACCTGTAGATTATGATCTTGGTGCACTATCGGCTGATATGCAGATTATGAGCCTAACACACTATCCATTGACCTGCAGATTGTGATCCAGGTGCACTATCGACTGATCTGCAGATTATGAGTCTGGCACACTATCGACTGACCTACAGATTATGATCCAGATGCACTAACGGCTGATCTGCATATTATGAGCTTAATACACTATCCGTTGACCTGCAGGTTGTGATCCAGGTGCACTATTGATTGATCTGCAGATTATTATACAGGTGCATTATGGGCTGACTTGCAGTTGTCTTGTTTTACCTCTGAGCGGCACGTTTTTGCACACCATGGGCTAAATGGCCAGGTCACATGGACCCCGAAGGCTCAGAGAAGGTTGGGGGTATGGGACCCACTGGAACAGCTGTTGGGAGACAGATGGTAGCCTCCCGTCAAGGCCATCCAGCGTGTTCTTTAACGTGCACAGGGTATGGCTCTCCCGCACACGGGGACACGGCTTAACGTCCCATCCGACGGACGGCGGCCTTTCCGAACCCATCGGTGTCCCCTACTGACCGTGGGCAGGGTGGGGAATTTTGCGGTGATAAATCTCAACGCTGACCCAGCTTTGACTCGAACCTGACTGACTTGCAGATTATGAGCCTGCCACACTC
Organism: Ryuthela nishihirai; assembly: GCA_038380435.1. NCBI lineage: Eukaryota > Metazoa > Arthropoda > Arachnida > Araneae > Heptathelidae > Ryuthela > Ryuthela nishihirai. The sequence continues at coordinate 86,687,157 of JAWZYU010000003.1, read as the reverse complement.
TCGTCTGAGCTGCAGTTCACAATCCAAGCGCACTATCGGCGGTAGTCAGGTCATCTCACTTATTAGCAGGATACGTATTAGCAGGATATGATGACTTCATACTGCTCTTTGGCTCGAGACAATTCTTTTGTCTAAGTTGTAGAATCGGAAATCAAGAGTAATTTCCTCTACTTACAGAATATATACATATTTACACATTTCAATTAAAATAAATATGCTAGCAATTTTTTGCACAGGAGAAGAAAACTTGGGATAATCTGTAGTACATAATTGATACATTCTACTGTACTTGTAACATAATTAATTGTTAAAAAATATTGCGTAAAATCCTCTAATTTGTATTCATTTCTTGTATAGACTTGTTTTCAAGGAAATGTCAAACAGCAGCAACGCACAGTATACACCTGGAATGCAGGAATATTTTAAACGAATAAGTGTTTTTATATCATTTCTGCAAGGTTATATTTCTGACGTTAGAGATAACATCCATCAGTAACTGGTAAACAATCTAAGGTTCACTGTACTTATTACATTGATTTGGTAACCTAAAACCGCTTGCAAATCAGAAGATTAATTCAAGAGAAACGAAATCGAATAAAAGAAAAAGTCAAGTATTTTTTCGTTTTTTTTTCCACTTAACTGTACTGCGAATTGAAAAAGATTTGAATTCAACATTAAGTATGATTCGAAATACGTAAACACTCAACTGCCACTTCATTAGGTAAAGTATCGTGTTAAGTCAATAACAACTCTTCTGAGAATTCGGTAAATTCTTAAATAAGTTTTTTTATGAAAAAGATGTGACCGAAGATAATTTAAAGATCTTAATATGATTTCTATTTCTATATTGTTTGTTATCTATATAGGCTATTATTATCTATATTAGATTTCTAAATTGACTATTCAAATACTATATTGATCATAATAATTGAACATTTCTATATTGATTTTTAAATTGACTCTTCTAATATTATATTGATTATAATAATTGAATATTTATATTTTGATTATTATTATCTATATTGGATTTCTAAATTGACTGTTCTATTACTATATTAATTATAATAATTGAATATTTCTATATTGACTTTTATTATTTGTATTGGATTTCTAATACTACATACTATTCTAATACTACTGCATTATTTTATTATCTATATTGTATGAATCCAATATAGATAATAAATATCTATATTGATTTTTATTATCTTTATTGTTCTTTACTATATATAATCTATATTGATTTTTATTATCTATATTGGATTTTTAAATTGACTATTCTAATACTATATTGATTATAAAAATTGAAATTATTATATTAATTAAATAAAAAATATTAAATACCTCCTCTAACAGCTGCCTTATTATCTGTATTGAGTGTCGCGCTAGGCTCATAATCTGTAGTTCCCAGTTGGGTCAGCGTTGAGATTTACCTCCGCAAAACTCCCTGCCCTGCCCACGGTCAGTAGGGGACACCAATGGGCTTGGAAAGGCCTCCGTCCGTCGGATGGGACGTAAGCCCTGGTCCCTGTGCGGAAGAGTTATACCCTGAGCACTTTAAAGAACAATCAATATAGATAATAAACAAAAATATAGATAATGAAAATCTATTGATTTTCATTATCTACATTGGGTTTTTGAATTGACTGTTCTAATACTATATACTCTTCTAATACTAATGAATTTTTTATATTGGATTCATCCAATATTAAGTCTCATTAGTAGGTGAAGTAAGATGGATAAGGTTAAGGATTGGATGAATCCGTTAATCATTTGCCAAGAAAGCAGCAACCATTATATGAGGTCCGCATTTAGGGTGGGGAGTAGGGCTCTACCTTCCCCCCTTTGGAAAGATAGTGAGTGGAATGCAGCCGGAAAAAATGTTAAACCCCTATAAAAAGCATCTTTCAACAATTTCTGTAAAGGTCATTAAAACTGATAGGAATTATTCAGAACGGGGTTCCGGTTTACTCTTCCCCACTTTCATTCGGAGCACTTGAATTCTTCTTCTAGATTCGGGCCAATACTGAACTTTACTACTCGTGTAAGTGCAGTTTTATCAGTTCGCGTAAGATTTATGCTAATTTTTGGCAATTTTTTAATGATTTTTTTGCCGAACGTTTCAGATTCCATTACTCTTTAAATACCGAACGAATATTGTTGAAGATCTAGAATGAAATTGATTTGAATGAGACTTTAAATTTTTCTTCAGTCACATTTTTCCTTAAACAGATTATTTAAGAAATTGCTGAGTTATTTTAAGAAATTACTGAGTGTTGTTATCGGAATTATTATTTTTATAAAATGGAACTGTACCTAATAAATTGACCGCTGAGTATATATAAGTTTGAGTCTTGCAGTTTTCTCTCTATGACTCACAGAGCTCCGAAACAAACACACAATAAATACTTTATAGAAGTGTTGCCAAAATTTCGTGGGGTGGCGCAGTCGGTAGCGCCCTAGGCTCATGATCTGTAGTTCCAGTTGGGTCAACGTTGAGCTCCGCAAAACTCCCCGCCCTGTCCACGGTCAGTAGGGGACACCGATGATCTTGGAAAGGCCTCCGTCCGTCGGATGGGACGTTAAACCCTGGTTTCGTGTGCGGGAGAGCCATACCCTGTGCACGTTAAAGAACACGCTGGATGGCCTTGATGGGAGGCTACCATCTGTCTCCCAACAGCTGATCCAGTGGGTCCCCTCCTCCATCCTTCTCTGAGCCTTCGGAGTCCATGTGACATGGCCATTTTGCCCATGGTGTGCAAAAAAGTGCCGCTCAGAGGTAAAACAACCCAAAAGCCAAAACTTCGCAAGTAGAAAAATAAATAAATAAAAAATAAATACCCCTTCAAGCAGCTGCTTGCCACAGAGGTCTGACAGGAGCCTGTCAGTTTATATGCCATAGTAGAAGTTCTGAGAGGATGAAAGTTGAAAGAAAATACGCTATAAAAAAATGGAGGATGAGGAGAGAAAACTGCCTTGCACCTAATCAGGAGGGTTTTAGACTCCACACCTGGAACACAGTTAATAATTTTTATCTGCCGATTATGATAACAGTTTCCTGCACTCTGTTCAGATTGTCGACCTTGTTAATTCTCGATCAGGAATAACATTCGTAATGAAAGTTGAATACGCTCAGACCCAAAACATTTAATCATTAGAGTTCTCATTCAATCTTTCACTTGATCATCTTCACTTTCAAAATATGACGTAGGCTATAAATGGCGTTACGAGTCAGCAATGTAATAAATATATTCATCAATATACTCTTACACGAAATTCAGAAAACACGAAGCTTTAAACTGGTCCCCTGATTTTCGTGTTAGTCCTTTTGCACTGTATACGTTTCTTCTTTCTCTCTCAGTTAAAAAAAATAAATGCCCCCTCAAGCAGCTGCTTGCCACAGAGGTCTGACAGGAGCCTGTCAGTTTATATGCCACAGTAGAAGATCTGAGAGGATGGCAGGACCTCAGCAGAAAACAACACGAACATCCATGCATTACCCGCGGCTCGAACCCAGGTCTCGTAGATCAGCAGCGAAGCTCGCTAACCACTCGGCCACGGGACGGCTACGGTTATTTAAATTCTTTAAGTGGGGTAATGCCTCCCCCCCACCTTAGATTCTTTCTGTCAACGTCGAATGTTATTTGCTGTCTTTAGACAGTTCCTAGCCCTGTACTGATCGCATTTCTTGCCTTTCAGAAAATTATTCAATTTTGAACATTATTAGAAATACAAAATGGTTTCAAATGATAATTTCTTTATCCAAAACAAATTTATTAAAAAAAAGTGATATAAGAAAAAAAAAAATGCCGTTAAAAGACAACAAAGCTGTCATCTTTCCTTTAAAAATTGGAGTGATGGGGTTGGCTCAGTCGGTAGTGTGCCAAGCTCATAATCTGCAGTTCTCAGGTTCCAGTCCCACCAGTGACAGCGTTGAAATTTATCTCCGCAAAATTCTCACCCTGCCTCGGTTAGAAAGGGGACGTCTTGGACAGACTGTCGTTCATCGGATTTGATGTTAAGCTATGGTTCCCTGTGCAAGAAGCCATTCCCTGCGAACGTTGGATGTCCTTGGGTTCCATCTGACTCTTGACAGATGTCCAGTGAATCTCCCCTCAGAGTTTCTCTGAGACTTTGGGGTCCTCGTAACCTGGCCATTTAGCCCAGTGTGAGAAAAAAAGTTCCCTTCAGAGGTAAAACAACCAAACAATAAACTCATTTTTTATTACCTTGAGGGAAATCTATCATCGATTATGCGGAATCCGAAATGACATAAAAGAAAATACATTTCGTTGTCTTGCTTTACACAGACTAAAAATGTTTTTAAAGTTGCATTACACTGCAATAATCTCCGAAACATTTCCCGTAATTGTGTAAAGCTCTTTCTTAACATTGTAAAATGATAAATTGCCATAGCACTTCCTAAGCCAAGGAGATGCTGTAAGAAATCATTAAAAGAATGGTAATCGTTTTTTTTTTTCCCTTAAGCGGATATAAGATAGAATCTTTATGTTTTTCCGCTTGGCACAACGAGGATAACTTTTTATCTTTAAGGAAATCGGAAGTTTATCTGTAAACTTCCGCGTCTCGTGTTTTTAATCGTAATCTTCATCGTTTTTCAGAACCGACAGCAAATCAGGAAGAGAATTTAGGAAATAATGCCTTTAACAGAGTACGCTTGGCGGCTTCTTGCTCTTGACAAATTATTTCAGATTAAAATAGTGTATACACGAAACAGTTGCGATCGAACAAAGAGGTGAAATAAGCCTTCGTTGAGTTGGGTTGTTTTACCTCTGAGCGGCACTTTTTTGCACACAATGGGCTAAATGCCCAGATCACATAGATCCCGAAGGCTCAGAGAAAGTTGGGGGAGGGGACCCAACTTTACCACTGGAACAGCTGTTGGGAGACAGATGGTAGCCTCCTGTCAAGGCCATCCAGCGTGTTCTTTAACGTGCACAGGGTAGGGTTCTCCCGCACACGGGACCACGGCTTAACGTTCCATCCGACGGTCGGAGACATTTAACAAGCACATCGGTGTCCCCTACTGACCGTGGGCAGGGCGGGGAATTTTGCAGAGATAAATCTCAACGCTGACCCAGCTGGGACTCGAATCTGGGAACTACAGATTACAAGCCTGGCGCGCTACCGACTGAGTCACCCCCGCCCCATCAGCCTTCGTCTGAAAGGAGAACAATACAAGTCGATGAATGGAAAAAAATACTCTAAAAGCTAAAAAGATCATATTTGAATCAGTTTTGCTTAAAAAAATATTTGTTACGTCCTGAGTGAGGACGAAATCAAATTTTTTTCATCTAATTGTTTCAAGTGTTTCTTGCCAACAGGACATTTCCTATGATGCTTTATTTCTGAATTATATATATATAACCCTGTGAGAGTGAGTGATAGATATTACTACCATGATATGAAGCAGCGAGGTTGCACAATTTCCGACATAGATAGCGCCAGTGGAGAATCAACAAAACATGCGGGAATGCTTATACTTATGTTAGCATTCCCGCTAAAGAAGGGGGTGGGGGTGGCTCAGTCGGTAGCGCGCCAGGCTCGTAATCTGTAGTTCCCACGTTCGAGTCCCAGCTGGGTCAGCGTTGAGATTTATCTCCGCAAAATTCCCCGCCCTGCCCACGGTCAGTAGGGGACACCAATGGGCTTGGAAAGGCCGCCGTCCGTCGGATGGGACGTTAAGCTGTGGCCCCGTGTGCAGGAGAGCCATACCCTGTGAATGTTAAAGAACACGCTGGATGGCCTTGATGGGAGGCTACCATCTGTCTCCCAACAGCTGTTCCAGTGGGTCCTCTCCCCCAACCTTCTCTGAGCCTTCGAGGTCCATGTGACCTTTCCATTTAGCCCATGGTGTGCAAAAAAGTGCCGCTCAGAGGTAAAACAACCCAAAACAACCGCTAAAGAAAATCATTAGTCACCGCTTCTTTAGTGGTTTACTTATTTATTTAATGTTACACACCTATCGGTGTTTATGACGTCTGAGGTTTAGGAGATGTGGGCTTGTATTCCACTCAGGACGAAACACATTTCCAGTGATATTGAGTGGATTTTAGATGATGCTTTGGAGACCCAGGTGAAAACAAGAATTTTATATCAAAAGCACACAGGAGACTGCGGAGTAAAGATGCCAACGCAAATTTTGGGAACCAGCTGGAAAACGCTAACTTTTGAGAGCCAAGATGCAAACGTTGATTTTGGGATCGGATGCAAACTGTAATTTTTTAGGAAAACCATGATACAAAAGCTAATTTTTTTTCTGAATTGTTTTTATTTTCTTTTATTTATTATTATTATTTTGTTAGATAATACGCAAAAGCTAATTTTGGAAAGCAGATGCAAAAGGAAAATTAATTTAGGGGACCAAAATGCTAACTTTAAATACCCATCTTCCTGTTGATCTGGATAATATAATATCTGGAGCGTGTACAGCTTTTCGCTCGACATTTATCTGTTTGTGGACTTGTTAAATCAGTCGATCCGCCATATATTTCGAACGCGACGTGATGTGTCAAATGAAAACTTATGACGCGGGGAGTGCCTCAGGCTATAAAAAATTGACTAACCGTGCTTTCTTCCACCCTAAAAAAGGGGAAATATGAAAATTATTCTTCCACTGCGTCTTCGGAACGCGATGGCTTGCCGGGGCGGGGGTTGCTCAGTCGGTAGCGCGCCAGGCTCGTAATCTGCAGTTCTCAGGTTCGAGTCCCAGCTGGGTCAGCGTTGAGATTTATCTCCGCAAAATTCCCCGCCCTGCCCACGGTCAGTAGGGGACACCAATGGGCTTAGAAAGGCCGCCGTCCGTCGGATGGGACGTTAAGCCGTGGCCCCGTGTGCAGGAGAGCCATACCCTGTGCACGTTAAAGAACACGCTGGATGGCCTTGACGGGAGGCTACCATCTGTCTCCCAACAGCTGTTCCAGTGGGTCCCCTCCCCCAACCTTCTCTGAGCCTTCGGGGTCCATGTGACCTGGCCATTTAGCCCATGGTGTGCAAAAAAGTGCCGCTCAGAGGTAAAACAACCCAACCAACAACGCGATGACTGTGCGTGAAATGAAAATTTCTGACATGCGGAATGTTACAAGTTAAAAAATTTCCACTAAGTAAGCAGGATATTATTTTCACATATTCACAATAGAACAAAATACTCTGTATACGATAGAAATTCATAAACTGTGATATTAAACATTTTCCATACTCCATAACAAAAAAAGCAAACATTGTATATGTATATATGCATTATATCATAGAAAACCTTGAATTCGTATAAAACAATATGAACTGTCATAATTGCTATTAGCATACAGCAAATAAAATCAAATGCCAAATAAGTATTATAATTGTTCAATGAAACATTATAAAACACTATTGATATTGTTTCCTAATAAATAAAGTATAATTTATGACAACCAAACATAAAATGAAATTTCTCAGTTTTTCATTTACAATGATAGTGAAAATAAGTATGAGCCTCCATTAGAGTTGTTGTTGGTTTTACCTCTGAGCGGCACTTTTTTGCACACAATGGGCTTAACGGCCAGGTCACATGGACCTCGAAGGCTCAGAGAAGGTTGGGGGAGGGGACCCAGTGGAACAGCTGTTGTTGGGAGATAGATGGCAGCCTCCCGTCAGGGCCATCCAACGTGTTCCTTAACGTGCACAGGGAATGGCTCTCTCCCGCACACGGACACCCGGCTTAATATCCCATCCGACGGACGGCGGCCTTTAAAAGCCCATCGGTGTCCCCTACTGACCGTGGGCAGGGCGTGGAATTTTGCGGAGATAAACCTCAACGCTGACCCAGCTGGGACTCGAACCTGGGAACTACAGATTACGAGTCTGGCGCGCTACCGACTGAGAACCCCCCCTCCCCCCCTCCATTAGAGTGAACCACTCGTGTTCGGAAGAAATTATGCAACTCAATAAAGAAATAAGTTAATTTGGAGCAAATATAAATAGATCATAAATATCAAAAGATTTGTAAGTATGCAACAGAACAAATTACCGTTCCTCCCCCCTCCCCCTCCCCCAACAGTGGAAATATGAAAACAATTGTTCCGCTATATCTTCGGAACGCGAGGGCACAAAGTAGCATGCTATGCTTCAAATGAAAGCTTATAACACGGGGAAGGTTAGAGGTTCAAAAATTCCTCCCCCTCCTTCATCCCCCCCTACAAAATGGGAAAATGTTTGAAAACTATTATTTAGCTATCTCTTCCGAACGCGAGGGCCTACAGTTACGAATTAGGTGTCAAATAAAAGAACATTTTTAGTACGGTCGCTCAAAAAAGTATCCGAACACTATGGTTGATTACAAAATTCAGAAAAAATATCTGGCAACGATTTTTTTAGAAATTAGTGATCTGGCAACCTTCGTGTCACGTGATTACAGAATTCAGAAAAAGTATCTGGAGCGTGTACAGCAACTGTACACGCTCCAGTTACCGTTCACAGCAAACTGGAGCGTGTGCAGCTACTGCACACGATCCAGTTTGCTGTGAACGGTAACTGCACACGCTCAATATTTCCGTGAGTGAGCCCACACGATCTAGTATCAAAATAATATGACCACCTACAGTCGCTCAAAAAAGTATCCGAACACTATGGTTGATTACAGAATTCAGAAAAAATATCTGGCAACGATTTTTTTAGAAATTAGTGATCTGGCAACCATCGTGTCACGTGATTACAGAATTCAGAAAAAGTATCTGGAGCGTGTACAGCAACTGTACACGCTCCAGTTACCGTTCACAGCAAACTGGAGCGTGTGCAGTTACTGCACACTCTCTAGTTTGCTGTGAACGGTAACTGCACACGCTCAATATTTCCGTGAGTGAGCCCACACGATCTAGTATTAAAATAATATGACCACCTACAGTCGCTCAAAAAAGTATCCGAACACTATGGTTGATTACAGAATTCAGAAAAAATTTCTGGCAACGATTTTTTTAGAAATTAGTGATCTGGCAACCTTCGTGTCACGTGATTACAGAATTCAGAAAAAGTATCTGGAGCGTGTACAGCAACTGTACACGCTCCAGTTACCGTTCACAGCAAACTGGAGCGTGTGCAGTAACTGCACACGCTCCAGTTTGCTGTGAACGGTAACTGCACACGCTCAATATTTCCGTGAGTGAGCCCACATGATCTAGTATCAAAATAATATGACCACCTACAGTCGCTCAAAAAAGTATCCGAACACTATGGTTGATTACAGAATTCAGAAAAAATTTCTGGCAACGATTTTTTTAGAAATTAGTGATCTGGCAACCTTCGTGTCACGTGATTACAGAATTCAGAAAAAGTGTCTGGAGCGTGTACAGCAACTGTACACGCTCCAGTTACCGTTCACAGCAAACTGGAGCGTGTGCAGTAACTGCACACGCTCCAGTTTGCTGTGAACGGTAACTGCACACGCTCAATATTTCCGTGAGTGAGCCCACACGATCTAGTATCAAAATAATATGACCACCTACAGTCGCTCAAAAAAGTATCCGAACACTATGGTCGATTTCAAAATTCAGAAAAAAAATCTGGCAACGATTTTTTTAGAAATTAGTGATCTGGTAACCTTCGTGTACACATGACACGAAGGTTGCCATATCACTAATTTCTAAAATAATCGTTGCCAGATATTTTTTATGGATTCTGTAATCAACCATAGTGTTCGGATTCTTTTTTGAGCGACTGCTCAAAAAAGTATGCACCTGATTCAGAAATTTCTTTTATTGTTTTCGATCTACGTACTCCTTTTGCAATGAGGATACAAATCCCGATTCTGTTAACGCAAGGAAACTGGAAAATAAATATCCGGATATTACCATTAAGCAAAAGAATTCTTTTTGCCGAAAAATGCGTCGTTCGCCTTCAGGGAAGTTTCGCCACGTATCCCCGAGGTTGCGATGCACAGTTTGGCTAACGCTTCGATAAGAGACATTTAGATTCAACTGGCCCCGATGTTAGCGCTGCCCATTAAAATAAGCCGTGTTTTGTTCAGTAACTGCGAGTTGGGTTGCTTTACCTCTGAGCGGCACTTTTTTGCATACAATGGGCTAAATGGCCAGGTCACATGGACCCCGAAAGTTCAGAGAAGATTGGGGGAGGGGACCCACTGGAACAGCTGTTGGGAGACAGATGGTAGCCTCCCGACAAGGCCATCCAGCCTGTTCTTTAACGTGCACAGGGTATGGCTCTCCCGCACACGGGGCCACGGCTTAACGTCCCATCCGACGGACGGCGGCCTTTCCAAGCCCATCGGTGTCCCCTACTGACCGTGGGCAGGGCGGGGAATTTCAGTAACTGCGAAGACCCCAATGTACAATGATGGACCTGCACACTTTGCATCTCCTGAAACTCATTTTAGTAACCTGAAATTGTTATTGCTTTCACTGTAATGTTTGAAATTCTTTTTTTTTCTACTTTTCCATCTTTTTTTAAATGTCCGATAAATTACTGCTGCTCTTAACTATTCACGCTCTCAAAACTCTAAATGCAGTAAAAAAACTCAGTCACTAGCGCACCAGGCTCGTAATCTACAGTTCCCAGGTTCGAGTCCCAGCTGGTTCAGAGTTGAGATTTATCTCCGCAAAATTCCCCGCCCTGCCCACGGTCAGTAGGGGACACCAAATGGGCTTGGAAAGGCCGCCGTCCGTCGGATGGGACGTTAAGCCGTGACCCCGTGTGCAGGAGTGCCATACCCTGTGCACGTTAAAGAACACGCTGGATGGACTTGATGGGAGGCTACCAGCTGTCTCCCAACAGCTGTTCCAGTGGGTCCCCTCGCCCAACCTTTTCTGAGCCTTCGGGGTCCTTGTGACCTGGCCATTTAGCACGTGGTGTGCAAAAATGTTCCGTTCAGAGGTAAAACAACCCAACGCAGCAAACGTTTGGTATAACGAACGCCGGAGTAACGAAATGTTGAGAAAAAGCGAAAATATTCCCATCCCCAGGAAATTAATTGTACATTTTTATGTTAATGCTATAACTAAATTTGTGAAAGGAAAATCGCTTTACGATTTTTATTTGGCTTGCTTTTTAGCATATGAACATTTATTAAGTAGTCCCATGGCCGAGTGGTTAGCGCACTTGGCTACTGATCTAAGGGACCTGGGTTGGAACTACGGGTAAGGCATGGCTGTTTGTGTCGTTTTTCTGCTGAGGGCCTTCCATCTTCTCAGACCTTCTACTTTGGCATATTAACTGACAGGCTCCTGTCAGACCTCTGTGGCAAGCAGCTGCTTGAGGGGGTATTTATTTATTTATTATTTACATTAATTAAGAGTTAATATTCTTATATTTTTTGCAATATGTAATTTTTCTGAAATCTTATTTTACCTTCCACTCTAACGAATTTTTTTTTCTAACGAATATATCTTGTCGCTCGCACGTTCGTATTATAACGAAAGTTCACCGTTACTGAGAGAATATTGTTTAAAATAGAGACTCAGCTTGGATCACTATTTTTAAAAATCATTAACCAGTTTTAATATTTCTTCTACATTTACATTCAGTGATAAAAAAGGAATTATTGTCAAAGGAATATTTTTTGATAACAATAAGATACCCCCTAGCACTTATTACATTCCCTACGATATGAACCCTTATATTTCAGGGTTCAACATCCCTGACTTTCTAAGTAGGACGTAGTAAACAAGGAAAGAAACATAAAGATTTCCAAAATGACTTTTATAGCTCGTTTTCAAAAGAAATAAAACGAACTCTTGTCTCTAAACTTGCCTGTAGACACTCATTTTTTGTTTCGTTTTCAGAGATAAATGAAAAATTCTTTATGGAATTCATAAATGAAAATATTTTGGAAAGGAAATATTTGGATTCGTACTTTACAAATCTCCTGATACTTTTAATAGCGCCTTATAAATATAAATAAAAATAAATACCCCCTCAAGCAGCTGTTTGCCACAGAGGTCTGACAGGAGCCTGTCAGTTTTTATATGCCATAGTAGAAGGTCTGAGAGAATGGCAGGACCACAGCAGAAAAACGACACATACATCCATGCCTTACCCGGGGCTCGAACCCAGGTCCTTTAGATCAGTAGCTAAACGCGCTAACCACTCGGCCATGGGACGGCTAAAATAAATACCCCTTCAAGCAGCTGCTTTCCACAGGAGCCTGCCAGTTTATATGCCATAGTAGAAGGTCTGGGATGGCAGGACCTCAGCAGAAAAACAACACATACATCCATGCCGTAATCCGGGACTCGAACCCAGGTTCCGTAGATCAGTAGCCAAGCGTGCTAACCACTCGGCCACGGGAGGTTCTAGCGGTTGTAAAATTTGGAAAATGACCACATATAAAACAAATAAGAAAATGATCTATTTATATGTTTAAATTTGAACTTTTGATTGTGCAAAATGAGAGACAACATTGTTTGCATTGATAACAACGATTTAATCCCTTAACACCAGTTGTTGGTGGTGGGGGGGGGGGTTTATAGGAAACGCCAATCTTGTCATTTTCTCAACATTTCGTTACTCCGGCGTTCGTTACACCGACGTTTTGTTTTATTTAGAGTTATGACCGCTAGAGAGCAAAAAATTTTGGAAAATTAAAACTTTATTCTCTTCCAAAATGAGATTTGGATATTTGCTGCTGGACCGGATTGAGGTAGGGTCTTAAGGGACGCTCCAGCCAAAAGGGAAAGGAGAAACCGTAGCTGTTATGACTTACTGAGGTTTTTAATAGAAATTAACATTTTTTTCAGCTTAGGCAATTTTCACAATGAAATAAAAGTGTGGAATCATTACGAATAGAGTAATCTGAGCTACGTATAAAACTAACGAATTATATTTCTATCAGTTAACTATTTAGAGCACCAAGAGAAAGAAGGGTAGTGCATGTAAAAAACAAAGTTCACTGAGGTTAATCAATATCATTGATATTATTTACTGATTTTATTAGGGGCGGGGGTGGCTCAGTCGGTAGCGCGCCAGGCTCGTAATCTGTAGTTCCCAGGTTCGAGTCCCAGCTAGGTCAGCGTTGAGATTATCTCCACAAAATTCCCCGCCCTGCCCACGGTCAGTAGGGGACACCGATGAGCTTGGAAAGGCCACCGTCCGTCGGATGGGACGTTAAGCCGTGGTTCCGTGTGCGGGAGAGCCATACCCTGTGCACGTTAAAGAACACGCTGGATGGCCTTGACGGGAGGCTACCATCTGTCTCCCAACAGCTGTTCAAGTGGGTCCCCAACCTTCTCTGAGCCTTCGGGATCCATGTGACCTGGCCATTTAGCCCATGGTGTGCAAAAAAGTGCCGCTCAGAGGTAAAACAACCCAACCCAACTGATTTTATTTGTGATTCATTTCTGGTAGCAGGAGGGGACCCAAAATCCTGAGTTTCTGAAATCATTGGCTCCAGAAAATTTTGAACTGACGCTTGAGGGGCGATATCCATTCTTTTAGTTTCTCTTTTAACGGTCTGATTTTTTATATTGAAGGAATATTATGTTTCTGCTCTATAACAGTAAAATAAATTAACAATCACCGGGGCAGAAATGGAAGCATTTTGTGGCACGAGATAATTTTCATTTTATTCACGATTCAGTTATTAGGCATTACAATCTCTATACATCGCAATTTTTTTATTCGTCTAGGCCTACAAGCAGAAGGTTTACGGCAAGCAGTACGTGTGGTTCCTCATCGGGTGGTACGAAGACGATTGGTACACGTTTCAAGACAAGAGCCACAACTGTACGGTGGAGCAGATGAAGGAGGCCGTGGAAGGTCACCTGACCACCGAAGCTCTCATGCTGAATCAAGGCAGCAGTAGGACCATTTCAGGAATGGTAAGGAATTCGCCTATTCTCTTAACTCCTTCAGAACCGAATATTATTCTTCATATTTCTGCTTAAATTTATATATGAAAAAAGGAACGAAAATTAAAAAAATACAATTTTTTTTAATATCATTTCACTGAAATTCAGCATCTACAGTCGCTCAAAAAATATCCGAACACTATGGTTGATTACAGAATTCAGAAAAAATATCTGGCAGCGATTTTTTTAGAAATTAGTGATCTGGCAACCTTCGTGTCACGTGATTACAGAATTCAGGAAAAATATCTGGAGCGTGTACAGCAACTGTACACGCTCCAGTTACCGTTCACAGCAAACTGGAGCGTGTGCAGTTACTGCACACGCTCCAGTTTGCTGTGAACGGTAACTGCACACGCTCAATATTTCCGTGAGTGAGCCCACACGATCTAGTATCAAAATAATATGACCACCTACAGTCGCTCAAAAAGTATCCGAACACTATGGTTGATTACAAAATTCAGAAAAAATATCTGGGAACGATTTTTTTTTGGAAACTAGTGATCTGGCAGCCTTCGTGTCACGTGATCACAAAGGCTGCCAGATCACTAATTTCTAAAAAAAAATCGTTTAATTTTTTCTGAATTCTCTAATCAACCATAGTGTTCGGATATTTTTTTTTGAGCGACTAAATTACAATGTAGAAATTGTTCCAAAAGTGGAAAAATTCAGAAATCTCAGAAAGCCGTAAAAAGGAACATAATAAACGGAAAGAATTATACTGGATATGCATTGTTTCGTAATAAACACATCAAATGAACGACATCTGTGAAATGTAGCAAAACAGTTCTTGTTGCGTGCCAGGCACAGTTATCTTTAATGCTATTATAACGTTGTAGGCAGTTTCATATATACGTTGTAGGCAGTTTCTGTTACATCTATGGGGAGGGGGTGCCTCAGTCGGTAGCGCGCCAGACTCGTAATCTGTAGTTCCCAGGTTCGAGTCCCAGCTAGGTCAGCGTTGAGATTATCTCCACAAAATTCCCCGCCCTGCCCAGGGTCAGTAGGGGACACCGATGGGCTTGAAAAGGCCACCGTCCGTCGGATGGGACGTTAAGCCGTGGCCCCGTGTGCGGGAGAGGCATACCCTGTGCACGTTAGAGAACACTTTGAATGGCCTTGACGGGAGGCTACCATCTGTCTCCCAACAGCTGTTCCAATGAGTCCCCTCCCCCAACCTTCTCTGAGCCTTCGGGGTCCTTGTGACCTGGCCATTTAGCCCATGGTGTGCAAAAAAATGCCGCTCAGAGGTAAAACAATCCAATCTGTTACATCTATAGATGGCACCAAATTCCAGGCCATTCCTCTACACTAAAGTATTAGTCCACACTTTGCAAATACTGCAAGACCACAAACACCTCTTACTGTTTTTTAAAAAGTAATGCACATTGTACAAGCTCTGGAGGGGTTAAAATGGGAAGATTAGGAACATCGATTTTAAAATATCTTAAATGTATGGAGTATGTAAAGGATGTCAAAAGAGTTTTATTATTCATTACATCAACTGTTTTCATGCCGATGTTAATGAGGTGTAATATATAACTCAAAAGTTAATTTCGAAAAACCTCACTTTGAGTTGGGATGTTTTACCTCTGAGCGGCACTTGTTTTGTACACAATGGGCTAAATGGCCAGGTCACAGGCACCCCGAGGGCTCAGAGAAAGTTGGGGAGAAGGGACCCAATGGAGAGATGTTAGGAGACTAACAGCAGCCTCCCGTCGAGGCCATCCAGCGTGTTCTGTTACATCTATTTCCACACCTGGGCCATGGAGCTTTTCCACACCTGGGCCATGGAGAGGTGTTAGGAGACTAACAGCAGCCTCCCGTCGAGGCCATCCAGCGTGTTCTTTAAAGTGCACATGGTATGGCTTTCCCGCACATGGACCATGGAGAGGTGTTAGGAGACTAACAGCAGCCTCCCGTCGAGGCCATCCAGTGTGTTCTTTAAAGTGCACAGGGTATAGCTTTCCCACACATGGGCCATGGAGAGGTGTTAGGAGACTAACAGCAGCCTCCCATCGAGGCCATCCAGCGTGTTCTTTAAAGTGCCCAGTGTATGGCTTTCCCGCACATGGGCCATGGAGAGGTGTTAGGAGACTAACAGCAGACTCCCGTCGAGGCCATCCAGCGTGTTCTTTAAAGTGCCCAGTGTATGGCTTTCCCGCACATGGGCCATGGAGAGGTGTTAGGAGACTAACAGCAGCCTCCCGTCGAGGCCATCCAGCGTGTTCTTTAAAGTGCACATGGTATGGCTTTCCCGCACATGGACCATGGAGAGGTGTTAGGAGACTAACAGCAGCCTCCCGTCGAGGCCATCTAGCGTGTTCTTTAAAGTGCCCAGAGTATAGTTTTCCCGCACATGGGCCATGGAGAGGTGTTAGGAGACTAACAGCAGCCTCCCATCGAGGCCATCCAGCGTGTTCTTTAAAGTGCCCAGTGTATGGCTTTCCCGCACATGGGCCATGGAGAGGTGTTAGGAGACTAACAGCAGCCTCCCGTCGAGGCCATCCAGCGTGTTCTTTAAAGTGCACAGGGTATGGCTTTCCCACACATGGGCCATGGAGAGGTGTTAGGAGACTAACAGCAGCCTCCCATCGAGGCCATTCAGCGTGTTCTTTAAAGTGCACAGGGTATGGCTTTCCCACACATGGGCCATGGAGAGGTGTTAGGAGACTAAGAGCAGCCTCCCGTCGAGGCCATCTAGCGTGTTCTTTAAAGTGCCCAGAGTATAGTTTTCCCGCACATGGGCCATGGAGAGGTGTTAGGAGACTAACAGCAGCCTCCCGTCGAGGCCATCCAGCGTGTTCTTTAAAGTGCCCAGTGTATGGCTTTCCCGCACATGGGCCATGGAGAGGTGTTAGAAGACTAACAGCAGCCTCCCGTCGAGACCATCCAGCGTGTTCTTTAAAGTGCACAGGGTATGGCTTTCCCACACATGGGCCATGGAGAGGTGTTAGGAGACTAAGAGCAGCCTCCCGTCGAGGCCATCTAGCGTGTTCTTTAAAGTGCCCAGAGTATAGTTTTCCCGCACATGGGCCATGGAGAGGTGTTAGGAGACTAACAGCAGCCTCCCATCGAGGCCATCCAGCGTGTTCTTTAAAGTGCACAGGGTATGGCTTTCCCACACATGGGCCATGGAGAGGTGTTAGGAGACTAACAGCAGCCTCCCGTCGAGGCCATCCAGCGTGTTCTTTAAAGTGCCCAGTGTATGGCTTTCCCGCACATGGGCCATGGAGAGGTGTTAGAAGACTAACAGCAGCCTCCCGTCGAGGCCATCCAGCGTGTTCTTTAAAGTGCACAGGGTATGGCTTTCCCACACATGGGCCATGGAGAGGTGTTAGGAGACTAAGAGCAGCCTCCCGTCGAGGCCATCTAGCGTGTTCTTTAAAGTGCCCAGAGTATAGTTTTCCCGCACATGGGCCATGGAGAGGTGTTAGGAGACTAACAGCAGCCTCCCATCGAGGCCATCCAGCGTGTTCTTTAAAGTGCCCAGTGTATGGCTTTCCCGCACATGGGCCATGGAGAAGTGTTAGAAGACTAACAGCAGCCTCCCGTCGAGGCCATCCAGCGTGTTCTTTAAAGTGCACGGGGTATAGCTTTCCCACACATGGGCCATGGAGAGGTGTTAGGAGACTAACAGCAGCCTCCCATCGAGGCCATTCAGCGTGTTCTTTAAAGTGCGCAGGGTATGGCTTTCCCACACATGGGCCATGGAGAGGTGTTAGGAGACTAAGAGCAGCCTCCCGTCGAGGCCATCTAGCGTGTTCTTTAAAGTGCCCAGAGTATAGTTTTCCCGCACATGGGCCATGGAGAGGTGTTAGGAGACTAAGAGCAGCCTCCCGTCGAGGCCATCTAGCGTGTTCTTTAAAGTGCCCAGAGTATAGTTTTCCCGCACATGGGCCATGGAGAGGTGTTAGGAGACTAACAGCAGCCTCCCATCGAGGCCATCCAGCGTGTTCTTTAATGTGCCCAGTGTATGGCTTTCCCGCACATGGGCCATGGAGAAGTGTTAGAAGACTAACAGCAGCCTCCCGTCGAGGCCATCCAGCGTGTTCTTTAAAGTGCACGGGGTATAGCTTTCCCACACAT
This sequence comes from Ryuthela nishihirai, assembly GCA_038380435.1. Classification (NCBI taxonomy): domain Eukaryota; kingdom Metazoa; phylum Arthropoda; class Arachnida; order Araneae; family Heptathelidae; genus Ryuthela; species Ryuthela nishihirai. The sequence goes on along the minus strand of JAWZYU010000003.1, from coordinate 86,669,218 downwards.
GGGCCATGGAGAGGTGTTAGGAGACTAACAGCAGCCTCCCATCGAGGCCATTCAGCGTGTTCTTTAAAGTGCGCAGGGTATGGCTTTCCCACACATGGGCCATGGAGAGGTGTTAGGAGACTAAGAGCAGCCTCCCGTCGAGGCCATCTAGCGTGTTCTTTAAAGTGCCCAGAGTATAGTTTTCCCGCACATGGGCCATGGAGAGGTGTTAGGAGACTAACAGCAGCCTCCCGTCGAGGCCATCCAGCGTGTTCTTTAAAGTGCCCAGTGTATGGCTTTCCCGCACATGGGCCATGGAGAGGTGTTAGAAGACTAACAGCAGCCTCCCGTCGAGGCCATCCAGCGTGTTCTTTAAAGTGCACAGGGTATGGCTTTCCCGCACATGGGCCACAGCTTAACCTCCCATCCGAGGACTGCGAGGGGTTTTGCGGAGATAAATCTTAAAGCTGACACAGATGGGACTCGAACCTGAGAACTACATATTGCGAGCCTGGGATGCTACCGACAAAGCCACCCCCGCCCCCTCGTTTGGAGAATCTACAGTTTTGTTAAACAAAATGTATCATGTAATGATGGGAAGAGGGCCCGCAGAGTTAGACTTCTTAGGGGGGTTGCAAAAAAATAGAGATTTCATAGGGTGTCCGCTGTGCAAGGTGGGAACCATTGGTCTCTACTGTTCCCCTACAGCCTGGTCCATGTACAGTCGCTCAAAAAATATCCGAACACTATGAAATTAGTGATCTGGCAACCTTCGTGTCACGTGATTACAGTATTCAGGAAAAATATCTGGAGCGTGTACAGGAACTGTACACGCTCCAGTTACCATTCACAGCAAACTGGAGCGTGTGCAGTTACTGCACACGCTCCAGTTTGCTGTGAACGGTAACTGCACACGCTCAATATTTCCGTGAGTGAGCCCACACGATCTAGTATCAAAATAATATGATCACCTACAGTCGCTCAAAAAAGTATCCGAACACTATGGTTGATTACAGAATTCAGAAAAAATATCTGGCAACGATTTTTTTAGAACTTAGTGATCTGGCAACCTTCATGTCACGTGACACGAAGGTTGCCAGATCACTAATTTCTAAAAAAATCGTTGCCAGATATTTTTTCTGAATTCTGTAATCAACCATAGCGTTCGGATACTTCTTTGAGCGACTGTACCTACTGAATGTTACCCGTTCGGACCATTCAAGAAGCACCTTGAAGACAAACTTTCTTAATGGTGACTGCCGGGAAGCGTCGTGGAGGGAGGGGGAGGGGGTCACACACTGAACTCTGATTTCTTCCGCTCGAGAATCGACCAGTTGATGTAACTCTGGGATGAATATCTCAATCAATCTGGCGATTATATGGAGTAATAAAAGATTTGTTAGGTGTTCTTTGTTGCTATGCAAGGAAATCATATTCTCAGATGTTTCTTATTGAATAGACTTAATGCAGTTTTCCTTCGAGCGGTCTCTTGTATAAAGAAAAAAAGCATTTCTGCAAAATACCTGTAATATGCACATTTACCATTTTGTGTAACCTCAATCCCAGTTATTAAAATTCTTCCAGGGTCGGGTTGCTTTAACTCTGAGATTACATTTTTCCATACAATGGGCTAAATCGCCAGGTCAATAGACCCCAAGGGCTCAGAGAAGGTTGGATGAAAAGGATCCACCAGACATCTGATACAGATGGGAGCCTCCCTTCAAGACCATCCACGTGTTCCTTAACGTGCACAGGGTAGACTCTCTCCTGCACACGGAGCAACGGCTTAATGTCCCATCCGACGGATATCATTCATTCCAAGCCCACCGATGTCATCTTTCTCATCGAGGGTAGAATAAGGTTTAAATCTGAAAGCAGGTGGTACGTTCGGGACTGGAACCTGGAAATTCCAGATTACGAGCTGGCGACTGACCTAAAATCCATCTTCTATGCCACTGGGAATGTCCTACCCCCAACGAGTCTGACTATTTGTACATACATGTTTGGATTTTGTGGAAATATACAAAATGACATTTTCTATAACCCCGCACCCTTGCACTTAATAAAAAAAAATTAATACCCCCTCAAGCAGCTGCTTGCCACAGAGGTCTGACAGGATCCTTTTAGTTTATATATCATACTGGAAGGTATGTGAGGTTGGCAGGACCTCATCAGAAAAACAACACAAACATTCAAGCTTTACCCGGGGCTCGAACCCACTTCACTTAGATCAATAGCCAAGCACGCTAACCACTCGGTACGAGACGGGAAATTAATGCTCACTGAATTATGACCACCTCCCTCTATGTTTTGCCAATGGAAGCTAACCGCGAAACTCTGTACCCTGTAAAAAAAGAATTTTGTGACGAAATGAGACTGAAGATAAATTAAAGATATCAATCAAATGTATCTAAATCTCGATTTTAAACAATATTCCCTTCGTATTTAAAGAGTTATGGAAGTTTGAATATTTAACAACAGCAATGCCTAACGTTAGAATTTAACTCCAAATTATAATTAGAGTAAGAAGTATTATTTTACCCCATTTAATACAACAGATGTATATTTGAAAAGATAATGCAAATAATTTTTCGATGTTTTTCAAATTTCTTAAGATTGCCTTGTTGCTGTTAAATATTCAAAGTCCATAGCTCTTTAGGTACAAAGCGAGCATTATTGAAAATCGAGATTCAGATAGATTTGATTGAGATTTGGGTTGTTTTACATCTGAGCGGCACTTTTTTGCACACCATGGGCTAAATGACCAGGTCACATGGATCCCGAAGGCTCAGAGAAGGTTGGGGGAGGGGACCCACTGGAACAGCTGTTGGGAGACAGATGGTAGTCTCCCATCAAGGCTTTGGGTTGTTTTACCGCTGAGCGGCACTTTTTTGCACACCATGGGCTAAATGACCAGATCACATGGACCCCGAAGGCTCAGAGAAGGTTGGGGGAGGGGACCCACTGGAACAGCTGTTGGGAGACAGATGGTAGCCTCCCGTCAAGGCCATCCAGCGTGTTCTTTAACGTGCACAGGGTATGGCTCTCCCGCACACGGAGACACGGCTTAACGTCCCATCCGACGGACGGCGGCCTTTCCAAGCCCATCGGTGTCCCTTACTGACCGCGGGCAGGGCGGGAAGTTTTGCGGAGATAAATATCAACGCTATACTCGAACTTGGGAACTACAGATTACGAGCCTGGCGCGCTACCGACTGAGCCACCCCCGCCCGAGATTTGATTGAGATCTTTAATTTATCTTCAGTTACATTTTCTCCTAAAACGCTTATTTTAGAAGTTATAAGATTTTCGACCTTAGCTTCTATTTATATAGGAAGGATGGAGGTGCTCGTAATTCAGTAACAACTCAGTGCATACCTTTAGGTATCTTTATCTGCTGGATTTGTTAGCTATGAGACCAATAAGCATCGATAAATTTCCGAAGTGTTATCTTTTTTTTTCTCTTTTTACTTCCCCATAGACTTCAACGGATTTCCTGAACCGCTACAACAGGGAACTGACTGTCAATTATTCTTATGGCGACAGGAGACCTGTGGGATTCCAGGAGGCCCCTTTGGCTTACGATGCGATTTGGGCGATCGCCTTGGCCCTCAACAAGACCATCAACCAATTGAAGGAATCGAACAAGTCTCTGGAAGAATTCAGCTACAGCAATGTAGAGATCGCCAATCAAATCTACTCAGCCATGAACTCGACTCAGTTTGTGGGAGTGTCGGTAAGTGAATTGCTATGATGGTAAATTTTTCCAGTTTTAATGGAGTTAAAAGAATGATGAATCATAACGTAAATTTCATGTTTTATCTTAATTCCAGGGATTCGTGGCCTTCTCTTCCAAAGGGGATCGAATCGCTTGGACTTTAATAGAGCAAATGATCAGTAAGTACAAATTATTTTCTAGTAAGAAACATTTAAAAAAGATAAAAGCTTACAAATTACAAATGTATCCAGGAGAAAAATGTTCAGAAATTATAAATTTTAGAATAATGATTAGCAATATAGCTGCTTATCGCTTCTATGTAGTCTGATCTTGGCCTGCAATTTAATTTCGATACTGCATTTTATGCTTGTGTTGTCCATACTTAATTCCCCAAATGTTAAGCCTGAAATTTATTCGTTAACGAAAAAATTAAAAAAAACCTTTTAACATAAAATGATAATTGCAGAAATTTGATTGTAATTGTGTGGAGACAATAATTTCGACCGTTAATTTGCTTTGAGGCGCATGGAGCTCAGAACTTTATGCAATGCTCTTTAAATATGTATGTATATAAAAGAAAACTTTTAGTATGGTAGGTATATGTATACAGGGTGTCTCAAAAATATAGGTACAAACTTTTAGGGGAGGCAGATAGCATCTAAAGGAATGAGAATTGCATAGGAACCCATAACGGAAACGTCACCGTGGGTCAATAGGCGGCGCTGTTCATCAGTGCGCTAGAGGGAAAATTTCGGATTTCCTCATTCAAGCGGTAGTCGGCTGACGAAGAGCATGCAAAGGTATTCGAACAGGGAGCTGGCAGACATGCACTTAGTGTATGGAATAGCTGAGGGCAACGAACGAACCGCTCAAGGAATGTATCAAGAACGCTTCCCACACAGACATGTACCGGCCACCGTTTGTTTGCGCGTGCGCATCAAAATTTGTGCGATTATGGGTCAAACTTCGAGCATCTGCTGTAACATTATGAAATGTATCATCTAGTACGCCATTTGTAATAATTATGTCCAATAAATGTTTTCCCATTAATCACTGTCTAGTGTCCTTTCAGATCTTGTACCTCTGCTACCACTTTCCCATGACGTTTCCGGTTATGGTTTCCTATGCAATTCTTATTCCTTTAGATGTTATCTACCTCCCCTCAAAGTTTGTACCTATATTTTTGAGACACCCTGTATAAAAAATGTTTGGTTTTTGATCCCAACAAGCATTGCCATCCTTATATTTATTGATTATTCTGGCGGATCGTGGTCCAACAGACTTCGTGGCAGTCAATTTATTTAAATGAATACTTTAATTTCAATTAATTAATTCCTTTATTAATTATTTCCTTAGATTCAATTCCTTTAGAGTACTATTGTTAACTTACTAATCAATATGTTGGCACAATACTCAGCAAATACTTATTTACTAGTTGTTAGGAGTTGCCAGGGTGATTGTCGCCATTTTTCTGTTAAGAAGACGAAATAGTTTAATTTCCAACCTTGCCTTCTCGTGGTGCAGGCCATTAGTGCTTTTCAAAAGAGATACTCTCTTTTTTTTTTCTATCCTGTTGAGGAGTGGTCAACCACACAATGTCCTGGTACTAACCATAAATACCAGCCTGAACGGAATTATGACTCTGAGCTTGATTACGGATTCTGAATTTCCACCACTGGTGATCTTCTGTGGAGGGAATATCTTCCGCTGTGTTTTCTGTTTATTTGTGGGTTGACAGCCCCAAGTGAATAGATTCACAGGATATGTTTTATCAGCTGGTGGATAATCCTGAGCAGAGGTCATCGCAGGCACCGGAACTCTTTGCTTCTATTGGCATCGTCAAATTCTACATTGGAGGAAGTCTTCCAGTGTAGATGGCTTCAGCCTTTAATGGTGGGGGAACGGGTATTTGCCCCATGTCTGCGATTAGGGGGCTATTTGATATTGTCGGCATTCCCTCTCTCAATACACATAGTTTCTTTAAACATCCCACGAACCATTTTCTCTCCTTAGGTAGTTGGAATGGGAGGACTCTGCACAGAGCTTTTTCTCTTGATGTCCTCACACAAGAATTCCACCGTTATAATTTAGATATTCTCGGCTTGCAAGAGACCAGATGGACAGATAAAGATCAGATTCTTAAAAATAATCTTAAATTTCTCTTTTCAGGGAGGAAAGATAATAAGCATCACCAAGGCATAGGTCTGCTTCTCAGCAGGCACGCTAGTGATGCTCATCTAGGATATGAGTGCATTAATGACAGGTTTCTTGCAACAAAATTTCAGACAAGCGTTAAAGACCTGAATGTTATCTGCTGTTATTCCCCCACTGAGGATGCCGATGAAGATGAGAAGTATAGGTTTTATGAACAACTTCAGGATATTTTGGATTCTGTCAAGAAAGGAGATATTACCCTTGTTCTAGGTGACTTCAATGCCAAAGTTGGTACTGACTCTGACCTTTGGGGAGGGGTGATAGGCCCTTTTGGTATTGGTAGCTGCAATGGCAATGGGCAACATCTCCTACAGGTAAGTAAATTCAATGGTTTCAGAATAACTAACACTTATTACAAACACCGCGACATGCATAAGTACACATGGGTTTCACCCGATTGGCGGCATAAGAATATTTTTGATTATATATTAATTAACAGCAAATGGGCTAGTTCTGTTTGGAATACCAGGGCATATAGGGGAGCTGAAATTGGATCTGACCATTACCTTGTTAAAAGTGTCTTACAACTTAAACTTAAAAAGTGTTGTGCTAGGGTAAAAAATTTGCTTTTAATACCGAAGCTCTGAAAGACCCAGTTATAGCCAAAGCTTACCATGATAGGTTACTTAGTCATTATGACAGTCATGGTATGCTTACTACTGAAGTTGAGGAAGAATGGGATCATTTTAAACAGGCTTTTTTGGACACTAACAGTACTCTTTTAGGAAAAAAGGAGCAGAAGAGGCAGAATTATCTGAGTGATAAGGCACTTGAGCTTATTTCGGAAAGAAAGAACTGCAGGAATGTCCTTAATCAGTACCCTACTAGTCCTAATAGAAAGCATTACAGAGAACTTAATAAATGTGTAAAAGATCAGTTAGCTGCTGATAAGAATCTTTGGCTTGATGGTTTGGCTGACAAAGCCGAGGAAGCAGTTAGACAGCACAACAGCAGAGAGCTGTACCAGATAGTTAATGTTTTGTGTGGTAGAAAACGGACAGGTATACAGGGATTGAAGTGTAAACAAGGTTATAGAAGGCGAGCATTCTGTCATGGGTAGGTGGGCTGAGCATTTCAGTGATGTTCTAAACAATGTAGTTAGTTCTACTCCCATTGTTTTCAATGATGATAGATGCATTGGTGGCTTTAATGTTGGCCCTATAACACAATCTGAAGTTATTTTGGCTGTTTCTAAACTTAAACTAAATAAATCCCCAGGGGTAGATGAAATTACTACCGAAATGCTTAGAGCTGGGAATGTTTCGGTTCCCACTTGGATGACTGAAATTCTGAATATTTTTTATGATAGAGGCATGGTTCCTAAGGATTTTACCATAGCTATTGTTATCCCTATTTTCAAAAAAGGTGATCGCAGTTCTTGTGATAACTATAGGGGTATCAGCCTACTCTCTGTTCCAGGTAAAGTTCTTTCCATGATTGTGCTTAATAGAATTAAGAATCTGGTTGACAAGCAATTGCGTGATGATCAATGTGGATTTAGAAGTGGTAGGGGATGTGTGTATCAGATATTTTCACTTAGGCAGATTCTTGAGAAATGTTTAGAGTTTCAGAAACCTTTGGTTGCTTGCTTGTTGATTTCAACTAGGCTTTTGACTCTGTTGATCGTCATAATTTGTGGTTGATTGTGAAATCATATGGTATACCAGACAAGTTAGTTAACATAATGAAAGCTCTCAATAATAACACTGAGTCGTGTGTGAGAGTTGGTAAGGCTTGTAGCAATTGGTTTAGCAATACTTCTGGTGTTCGACAAAGGTACATTTTGTCTCCTTTTCTCTTTAGCTTGGTTATTGATTATGTTATGCAAAATTGACTTCAAGGGAAAGATTTTGGCCTTTAATGGACTTGAGATACGAAAATTTCTAATTTAGATTATGGTGATGATTTAGCCCTTTTGGCAAATGATGTTGATGAGATGAACTCTTTCATTCGAGCTGTTGATGAGACTGGTAGTAGAGTAGGTTTGGTTATAAACAGAGAGAAAACTAAAGAGATGAAAATTGGTCAGGCAGGCTGTGATTCAGTTGATCTGAATGGTTGCAGTCTTGAGCAGGTGTCACAGTTTAATTATCTTGGGAGCTATGTAACAGATACTGGTGATGTGCGGCATGAGATTAATGACGAACATTACGGACGAATAGGAATTGCTGCCGGGACTTTTAAGAATCTATGGATAGTGTGGAGAAATAGGTTTATACACCTAAAGATTAAAATTAGACTGTATAATAGTTTGGTTCTTTCTAGGGTTAGTTATGGTATTGAAACTTGGACATTTTGTAAACAAGATAACAGGGAACTAGATGCTTTTGATTCTAGATGCTTACGCAGCATCTTGGGCATTAGGTGGTTCAACTTTGTAACTAATGATGAGGTTACGCAAAGGAGTTTGCAACCTCCTTTAGGCAGCATATTGTGCAGAGAGAGACTCCGTTGATTTGGCCATGTTGCCCGTATGGATAATTATAGATTGGCGAATAGGGTTATGAACAGTGTGCCTAAAGGGCTCAGAAAGAGGGGGAGACCTAGGATGCAGTGGACAATGTCAAACAGGACCTTATAAAATTGGTGTGCAGTGGCCAGATGCAGTAGATATAGCTGAGGATAGACTTGCTTGGAGAAGTGAATTGAACGGTCTGGTTGGACCTCCGTAGCCCCTGGCTGCTTGATGATGATGATGATGTTAATTGTTTGAGAATAACTAACACTTTTTACAAACATCGCGGCATACATAAGTACACCTGGGTTTCACCAGATAGGCTGCATAAGAATATGATTGATTATATATTAATTAACAGAAAATACCTGTTAGGAATACTAGGTCATATAGGGGAGCTGAAATTCGTTCTGATCATTGCCTTGTTAAAAATGTGTTGCAACTGAAACATAAAAAGTGTTGTGCTATGGTTGAAAAACCTTTAACACTGAAGCTCTGAAACACTCAGTTATAGCTAAAGCTAACCATGATATATTACTTAGTCATTATGATAGTCATGGTTTGTTTACTACGAAAGTTGAGGAAGAGTGGAACCATCTTACATTGGCACTTCTTGAAACGAACAGTACTGATTTAGGTAAAAAGATGCAGAGGGGGCAAACTTATTTTAATGGCAAGTAGCTGTAGATTATTTTGGAAAGAAAGAACTGCAGGAATGTCCTACTAGTCGTAACAGAATGTGTTACAAAGGGTTTCATAAACGTGTAAAGGATCGGTTAGCAGCTGATAAGAATCTTTGGCTAGTTAGCTTGGCTGAGAAACCTGAAGAAGCAGCTAGACAACGTAATGGCTGAGAGATGTACGAGATAGTAATGATTTTTATGGGGCAAAAAAAGGACAGTTATACAGGGATTGAAGGATAAACAAGGCAAGGTTATAGAAGGTGAGGATTTCGTCATGGCTAGGTGGGCTGAGCATTTCAGTGATGTTCTAAACAATGTGGTTAATTCTACTCCTATTGTTTCTAATGAGGATAGATGCATTACTGGCTTTAATGTTGGCCCTATATCACAGTCTGAAGTTATTTTGGATATTTCTAAACTTAGACTACATAAATCCCCAGGGATAGATGAAATTACTACTGAAATGCTTAGAGCTGGGAATGTTTCTGTTACCACATGGCTGACTGAAATTTTGAATATCTTTTATGATAAAGGCAGATTTTACTAGTGTTATTTTTATCCCTATTTTTAACAAAAAGTGATCGCAGTTCTTGTAATAACTATAGGGGTATCAGCCTACTTTCTGTTCCAAGTTCTTTGCATGATTGTGCTTAATAGAATTAAGAATCTGGTTGACAGTCAATTGCATGATGAGCAATGTGGATTCAGAAGTGGTAGGGGATGTGTTAATCAGATATTTTTACTCAGACAGATTCTTGAGAAATGTTTAGAGTTTTTTCAAAAAGGCTTTCAACTCTGTTGATCGTCATAATTTGTGGTTGATCATGAGATCTTTTGGCATACGTGACAAGTATAATAACACTGAGCAGTGTGAGAGTTGGTAAAGCTTGTAAATATTGGTTTAGCCGAGAATTAACTTCTGGTACTTGACAAGGGTGCATTTTGTCTCCTTTCCTGTTTAGTTTTATTATTATGTTGTGCGTAAATCACTGCAAGGGAAAACGTTTGGCCTTAAGTGATCTAGAGATTTTAAAATTTCTGATTTAGATTATGCAGATGATTTGGCCTTGTTGGCTAATGATGTTGATGAGGTGAATTATTTCATTGGGGCTGTTGATGAGACTGGTAATAGAGTTGGTTTGGTGATAAAGAGATAAAACTAAAGTGATGAAAATTGATCAGGCAGTTGGTGCTTCAGTCGCTCTGAATGGTTGTACCCTTGAGCAAGTGTCTCAGTTTAAATATCTTCGGAGTTATATAACAGATACTGGTGATGTTCGGCATGAGATTAACAGGCGAATAGGGATTGCCTCTGGGACTTTTAGGAATTTATGGAGAGTGTGGAGAAATAGGCGTAAACACCTAAAGACTAAGATTAGACTGTAGAATAGTTTGGTTCTTGCTAAGGTTAGTTATGATAGTGAAACTTGGACGCTTTGTAAACAAGATAACAGGAAACTTGATACTTTTGATTCTAGATGCTTACGCAGTATCTTAGGTATTAGGTGGTTCAACTTTGTAAGTTATGAAAGGTTAGACAGAGTAGTCTGCAACCTCCTGTGAGCAATATATTGTGCAGAGAGAGATTCCGTTGGTTTGGCCATGTTGCCCGTATGGATAATTATAGATTGGCAAATAGGGTTATGAGCAGTGTACAGTCGCTCAAAAAAGTATCCGAACACCATGGTCGATTACAGAATTCAGAAAAAATATCTGGCAACGATTTTTTTAGAAATTAGTGATCTGGCAACCTTCGTGTCACGTGTCACGTGACACGAAGGATGCCAGATCACTAATTTCTAAAAAAATCGTTGCCAGATATTTTTTCTGAATTCTGTAAACGACCATGGTGTTCGGATACTTTTTTGAGCGACTGTACCTAAAGGCCTCAGAAAGAGGGGGAGACCAAGGATGCGAAGGGCAGAGAATGTCAAACAGGACCTTGTTGGAATTTGTGTGGAGTGGAGAGATGCAGCAGATGTATCTCATGACAGATATGCTTGGAGAACTAAATTTCGCCGACTGGTTGGACCTCCGTAGCTCATGGCTGCTTGAGAATGATGATGATGATGATGATGAAGAATAGTATTATTAAGAGTGAGAACGATTCATGAAACCATTCAAGATTTATTGTCGAAGTAAACGTAAAATGTGAAAAGATTCTACGGAATCAGAAACGTTCATCTTTCATGGCCAATTAAATGATAACTGATTATATAATAAATATGTAAAACATTTGATAATTAACATCATTAAACGCTTGTGGACCGATGGTTGTAACATTCCTTACTAATTGCCCGATTTTTGTCACAGATTGCCAAAATGTCCACTAAGAATAGATGTTTTGAGCTGTTTAACATAAAAAACGTTTATGCAAATAGTACAGTAATTTTTCTAAGGTGATTTAAAGTCTAGATTTTACTCATAAAAGCATGAGAAAAATTAAATGATGGTAATACAATTATTGGGATATTTTACACCTAAGCGGTTCTTTTATGCACACCATGGTCTAAATTATCAAGTCAGAAGAATCCCAAAGTCTTAGAGATGATTGGGGTAAAGGAAAATTGTTAGGGGAGAGATGTAAGTCTCCCATCAACACCATCCAGCGTGTTCTTTAAATTTTTTTATTTCTCACCAAAAGCAGAAAGTGAATTTGTGGATGTCTCATTGCAGACACAACTGGAACTGAAACCTAGGAACGTCAGATAACGATATTGGGATGCTACTGACTGAGCTGATCGTTATCTAAGCTCAAAGTGTTCCCAACTAATGGTTATTTATTCCTTAGTACATCCTATGTTCATTGATTGTGATTTATGTGAGAAATATGCATTTTTCTTGCCATTTTCTGGAACCATATTGATAACGTGTGGAGGCGGGATAGTACACGCTCGTAATTTCAAGTTCTAAGGTTCGAGTCCAATCTGCTTTTTTTATTTAACCCTCAGTCAATGGGACATCGAAGGGCTTAGAAAAGTCATCGTCCGTCAGATATGATGTAAAGACGTGGCTCAGTGTGCGGAGAGCCATACTCTAGGCACGTTAAAGAGCACACTGTATTGCCTTGATGGGAGGCTACAGTCTTTCTCCTAAGAGCTATCCAGTGGGTGAGTGGCGGGGGTGGCTCAGTCGGTAGCGCGTCAGGCTCGTAATCTGCAGTTCCCAGGTTCGAGTCCCAGCTGGGTCAGCTGGGACATCTCTGAGTTAGGAGTTTTATCCCGATTTATGGGATACTATCCCGTTTCGCATAGTGAAACCCAGCAGACCAGGGGCCAAGAAGCAATTAAAATTTCTTTTTTATTCCCTGTCGAGACGGGGTTAGGGGATCCAAATTAGGCGGAGTACGTTCCTGTATTAGCCTACCAAATAGCACCGAAATTTCAAATTGTAATATAGAATACCATAAATGCAATACAATAACTTAAAGGAAATAATAAAAGAATTTAAATCAGCGATAAATATTTAAAAAATATATATGGAGTAAGAAAATTACTATGTCTTTCTCCAGGAATATGAGGGTTTTTTCGTTCGATTGTACAAAAGTCCAATTAAAAAAAGGAAAAAAAAAAATACTTAAATATAAAAAAATCGTTATTAAGGAACGAAATTTTAATTGCTTCTTAGCCCTTGGTCTGCTGGATTTCAATATGCAAAACGGGATAGCTGCGCATAAATCGGGATAAATCTTGTACTGATCCCAATTGAAAGTGACTCATGAGACGAGATATCCGTACTTGTCATACACAGCCAAAAACGAGTTGTGAATCTCTTTATTTCAAAGAGCAATGAGTTGTGAATCTCATCAGGATTATGAACAAGGCACACTGTTCATAATCCTGTTTGCCAATCTGAGCGGCAACATGTGCCAAACCGATGCAGTCTATGCGTAGAGCAACATAGCCACACCAACGCAGTTTCTCTCTGTAAATATGCTGCTCAAAAGAGGTTAATCACTCCTTCTAACTTCATCATTACTTACAAAGTCAAACCACCTAATGTCCAAGATACTTCGTAAACATCTGGAATCAAAGGCATCAAGTTTCTTGTTATCCTGCTTACAAAGGGACCATGTTTTGCTACCATAATTAACCTTAGAAAGAACCAAACTATTATACAGCCCAATTTAGTCTTTTGGTGTACACACCTATTTTTCCACACTCTCCATAGATTCTTAAAAGTCTCAGAGGCACTCCCTATTCTTCCGATTATCTCATGCTGCACATCACCAGTATCTGTTACACAGCTCCCAAGATAATTAAACTGAGACACTTGCTCAAGAGTTCAGCCATTCGAAGCAACTAAAGCACCATCTGCGTGATCAATTTTCATCACTTTAATTTTTCCCTGTTTATCACCAAACCTACTGTATTACCAGTCTACTCAACAGCCCTAAATGAACGAATTCATCTCATCAACATCATTAGCCAACAATGCCAAATCATCTGTACAATCTAAATCGGAAATGTTGAAATCTCTGCACCATTTAAGGCCAAATTCTTTCCCTTGCAAAGAATTTCACATAACATAATCAATAACCAAATTAAAGAGAAAAGGAGACAAAATGCACCTTTGTCTAACTCCACTAGCAATGCTAAACCAATCGCTGCAAGATGTACCAACTCTCACACACGACTCAGTGTTATTATAGAGAGCTTTCATTATACTAACTTATCAGGTATTTCATATGATCTAACAGTCAACCACAAATTATGTCGATCAACAGAGTCAAAAGCCTTTTTGAAATCTATAAAGCTAGTAACCACAGGTTTCTGAAACTCTAAACATTTCCCAAGAATCTGCCTAAGTGAAAATACACTGGTTTCCATAAATTAAGGAAAATCCCTATGCTCAGTCAATGGGAAGCTAACGTCAAAGCTTTATAATTTCTAAAATAAGTTTTTCTGTTTTGAAAAATGTGATTGCAGATAAAGATCTCAATCAAATAAATCAATATCTCGATTTTAAACAATATTCATTCAGTATTTAATGAGTTATGGAAGTTTGAATATTTAGCGATAACAATGCCAGCCACAAAAATTAACTTCAGAAGTTAATTAAAACTTAGTAATAAGTATTGTTACAAAGTGTTTAATAAAATAAGTTTGCATTTTAGAACTTTGTGTGAAGAAATCTTTCACTATTACTCAGTTTTGTATAAGTTTCTTAAGACTGGTATTGCTGTTGTTAAATATTCAAACTTCCATAACTCATTGAATACTGAACGAATATTGTTGAAAATCGAGATGTTGATTTATTTATTAATTTCTTTCATTAATGCAGTCATATCCTAGAAAAGCATCACTGGCGTGTCTACTGAGAAGAAACCTACACCTTGGAGATGCTTTCTATCCTCCCTCCCTGAAAAGATAAGTTTAAAATTAATTTTAAGTATCTCCCCTTTACCTGTCCATCTCCAGGCTCGTAATCTGTAGTTCCCAGGTTCGAGTCCCAGCTGGATCAGCGTTGAGATTTATCTCCGCAAAATTCCCCGCCCTGCCCGCGGTCAGTAGGGGACACCGATGGGCTTGGAAAGGCCGCCGTCCGTCGGATGGGACGTTAAGCCGTGGCCCCGTGTGCGGGAGAGCCATACCCTGTGCACGTTAAAGAACACACTGGATGGCCTTGACGGGAGGCTACCATCTGTCTCCCAACAGCTGTTCCAGTGGGTCCCCTCCCCCAACCTTCTCTGAGCCTTCGGGGTCCTTGTGACCTGGCCATTTAGCCCATGGTGTGCAAAAAAGTGCCGCTCAGAGGTAAAACAATCCAATCCAATCCAAAACCTGTCCATCTGATCTCTTGACGCCTAGAATATCTAGGTTATCTAGGTTATAACGCTGGAATTCCTGTGTGATGACATCAAGAGAATAATCTCTATGTAACGTCCTCATGTTCCATGTTCCTGTAGAGAGAAAATGATTAGAAGGATTTTTAAAGAAGCAAGGTTTATTGAGATAGATAGGGCCAACAATATCAAACAGCCCCCTGATCGCAGGCATGGGACAAAGACCTGTTCCTCCTCTGCTAAAGGCTGAAGTCACCGATGCTGGTAGGAACTTCAGGCACCACCTTTTCAAGTGGAGTTTTTCAAGAACCATATGGCCTGCCTGAGCCACATTACTCCAGTTTAGGATTGACGATGCCCAACTAGCTAAGTGAGGGTTCAGGTACCTGCGATGGCCTCTGATCAGGATTATCCACCAGCTGATATAAGGTATCCCATGCCTCTGTTCACTTAGAGCTGGCAATCCAGAAGCAAACAGAAAACACACAGCACACTCTCCCTCAACAGAGGCACACCAGTGCAGAAAGTCCAGGATCAATAATCAAGCTGAAATCCATAAACAAGTCCAGTCAAGTAGGTATAAATGGTCAGCACCAGGACCCTGTGAAGTTGACCACTCCTCAGCAGGGTTGACAAAAAAGAAAAAAGTGGCCATAGATGACCAGATCAGTAGGCCATACTGAACTGGCAGCCCTCTCCTTCCGTTCCCTTCCAAAAGAGAATATCTCTTTTAAAAGGTACTAACGGCCTGCATCACCAGAAGGCGATGTTGGACATTAGGCTTTAGACCTGGTCGGTTCTGTTCATCATCACTGGAGATTGATACACAGCTCGCCTTCTAGTTTATTCCCAGCTACTATTTTACAGACCTGAAAATTAATAAACCGTTTAAATCTAAATTCGGGAAATCACAGCTGCGCAAATCGAGAACTACCTGCAATGCGAAGATCGTTCGGTCTTTTCTTTAGTGACATGAATTGCAATACACATGCTTCATGATTGTATCAGAATTTCGTTTTCATTAACCGGATTCAGAATAGAAAATTGTGGAAATGTTTTGAACTAGGGATTGGAATGAATAATTTTCGAAAATGTTCGAGTCCGGACTCGAAAATTTGAGTCCGCCTCGTCTTTGCATGAGAGCCGAAAATTAGGTAGAGAAATATTTCAAGCATGGAAATGTTTCGTTTTCTGTTCTTAAACCATTTTAATTGAATAATTGTAAAGAATTAAAACTAAATATAGTTCTAAGCTAAAGCGAAGAACATCGTACTAAGTGTGAATCTTTTCAACGTTTTTTTTTTAGTGAAAATCCCGAAATTTTTGTATATTTTAAAAAATCGCATTTGTTTTCTTATTTTTCAAATGGAACGAATGGACCAAAATGCTATGAAAAATTGTTTTGATATCAATTTGAAGATTCCAGATTAAGATCTGGTAAAAGTAAAATAAAATTCTGTCATCTGTCTCTTAATAAATAAAATAAATACCCCCTCAAGCAGATGCTTGCCACAGAGGTCTGACAGGAGCCTGTCAGTTTATGTGTCATAGTAGAAGGTCTGAGAGGATGGCTGGACCTTAGCAGATAAACGACACACACATCCATGTCTTACCCGGTGCTCGAACCCAGGTCCCTTACATCAGTAGCCAAACGTCAACCAGTAGCCAAATCTGGCAACCTTCGTGTCACGTGACACGAAGGTTGCCAGATCACTAATTTCTAAAATAATCGTTGCCAGATATTTTTTCTGAATTTTGTAATCAACCGTAGTGTTCGGATACTTTTTTGAGCTACAGTAGATATTTTCTTATTTTACTGAGCTTTGTCAGGGGATGGGTTGGGGAATTGAACTTTCTTCACTAGGGGAAATTTTATATAAAAATAAAACCGCTTTTTCATTCATTTACAGCAACAAAAATGTTAGCAAAATGTTAGCTAAACTGGTGGATATGTCACTGATTTCTTCTTACATTCGCCAATATAAAATTCTTCAGTCATATTTTTATCTACTTAATCAGGTAAGTTCTGTGCTTTTGGGTAAAACATAAAACGGAAATTGGCAATTATTCTTTAGATTACAAAGTGATTTTTTTTAGTTTAGTTTCAAGCACATTATTATTATTACCATAAGAAATAAGAATGCGAATACTGGCACCTGAGGGGTGGGGGTGGCTCAGTCGGTAGCGCACCAGGCTCGTAATCTGTAGTTCCCAGGTTCGAGTCCCAGCTGGGTCAGCGTTGAGATTTATCTCCGCAAAATTCCCCGCCCTGCCCGCGGTCAGTAGGGGACATCGATGGGCTTGGAAAGGCCGCCGTCCGTCGAATGGGACGTTAAGCCGTGACCCCGTGTGCGGGAGAGCCATACCCTGTGCACATTAAAGAACACGCTGGATGGCCTTGACGGGAAGGCTACCATCTGTCTCCCAACAGTTGTTCCAGTGGGTCCCCTCCCCCAACCTTCTCTGAGCCTTCGGGGTCCATGTGACCTGGCCATTTAGCTAATGGTGTGCAAAAAAGTGCCGCTCAGAGGTAAAATAACCCAACGTTAAAGAACACGCTGGATGGCCTTGACGGGAGGCTAGCATCTGTTTCCCAACAGCTGTTCCAGTGGGTCCCCTCCCCCAACCTTCTCTGAGCCTTCGGGGTCCATGTGAGCTGGCCATTTAGCCCATGTTGTGCAAAAAAGTGCCGCTCAGAGGTAAAACAACCCAACCCACAACTGGCCCCTGACGTGCAAAAGATAAATAACATACACTGAAAGAGTTAAATATATTTAATTGACTCACACTGTTTTTATATAAAAATATATAACCTTATATAACAAAAACTAAGTATATGTAAGTATTTCTATTTCTGAATAAATAATAAAGTAATAAATTATTACTCTGTGACTGAATTAATGCCAAAGATTTGTTAAATCGCGAAAAATTAAAATTATCAAATCGCATAATATTGAATTTGGTGATGCATTGCAATTTCCGCCACCGTCTGCCGTTACTAATCCAAGATCAGTTTTACATTGTTTATCCCTTGTTTACCAGAATCATAAGTGATCATTCTTGATATCAATGGATGGCTGTTATCACGAGCTTTGCGGTTGAGCGTGATAAGCTAACAGCTCCTGGGCTCTTGTTTACCGAGTCCTCGAGGAGTGAGTGCGTGTTCCTGGTTCTTGACTCTTTTCAATCTTTTGTCATTTTGAATGTTAAGCACTTCACGATCCCTTGTTTGATTGTGTCAGCCTTCGATTTTTTTTTAGACTGCGAATAGAAGAATCACAATTCATTTGAATGATGCTATCATCGAACCCCCCCACCCCCCCAAAAAAGGGGCGGGGGTGGCTCAGTCGGTAGCGCGCCAGGCTCGTAATCTGTAGTTCCCAGGTTCGAGTCCCAGCTGGGTCAGCGTTGAGATTTATCTCCGCAAAATTTCCCCGCCCTGCCCACGGTCAGTAGGGGACACCGCTGGACTTGGAAAGGCCGCCGTCCGTCGGATGGGACGTTAAGCCGTGGCTCCGTGTGCGGGAGAGCCATACCCTGTGCACGTTAAAGAACACGCTGGATGGCCTTGACGGGAGGCTACCATCTGTCTCCCAACAGCGATTCCAGTGAGTCTCCTCCCCCAACCTTCTCTGAGCCTTCGGGGTCCGTGTGGCCTGGCCATTTAGCCCATTGAGTGCAAAAAAGTGCCACCCAGAGGTAAAACAACCCAACCCAATCCAGTGGGTCATTATCCACCAACCTTCTCTCAGTCCTTGACGTCCCTTCTGACCTTGCCATTTGGCCATTCTGTGCTGGGAACTGCCACTCAAGAGATCAACAATCCAATGATAATGTGTACACTCTACATTATATAATAATTCTTTGATTTCAATTTAATGAGGTATTGAGTTTCAGTGATTAAACCCATGCTTATCTTTGCTTTATAGATGGTACTTACAGTGCTCTGGGATACTACGATACACAGACTGACAACCTGACGTGGTTTAAAGCCGAAAAATGGGCAGGTAAGCATTTTACCTCAGTTAAAAAATAGAGATTTTAACATATATCCAAAGCCAGTTATTATGGGAAAAGGGGCAAGGGTATTTTGACACTTGGATAATTTTACTTAAAATAATGGAAGAAAAGTAATCAAATACTAGAAGGTTCGCCCACAGATGTTCAATTCCTTAATTCAGTTAAATTTAATTCTAAAGCATAGTGCATGACATTTTCCACATCACAAACTTTC
This sequence comes from Ryuthela nishihirai, assembly GCA_038380435.1. NCBI lineage: Eukaryota > Metazoa > Arthropoda > Arachnida > Araneae > Heptathelidae > Ryuthela > Ryuthela nishihirai. The sequence continues at coordinate 86,650,150 of JAWZYU010000003.1, read as the reverse complement.
ATTTGACATCCACTCGCAACGATTTGCCTGATCCATTTGGTGGGAGATAATGATGGCAAGAAAAATGAATGGGTTAAAAGAGGAATAAAATTTCAGGTAGCCCATGATACTTCCCAGAGCAAAAGCCTTAGTAACGCATAAAATAAATATAGCTCATTGCGTTTTTGGCAATCATTAATAAATTTCCCACGGAATAGTTATCTGAAAAAAGAGAGTTTCAACGTGAGTGGGATATCTGATGAAAATATGTAGGTGCTGCGCTTCGTCACTTGCAACCGGTACAGTCGCTCAAAAGAGTATTCGAACACTATGGTTGATTATAGAATTCAGAAAAAATAATATCTGGCAACGATTTTTTTAGAAATTAGTGATCTGGCAACCTTCGTGTCACGTGATTACAGAATTCAGGAAAAATATCTGGAGCGTGTGCAGCAACTGTACACGCTCCAGTTACCGTTCACAGCAAACTGGAGCGTGTGCAGTTACTGCACACGCTCCAGTTTGCTGTGAACGGTAACTGCACACGCTCAATATTTCCGTGAGTGAGCCCACACGATCTAGTATCAAAATAATATGACCACCTACAGTCGCTCAAAAGAGTATTCGAACACTATGGTTGATTACAGAATTCAGAAAAAATAATATCTGGCAACGATTTTTTTAGAAATTAGTGATCTGGCAACCTTCGTGTCACGTGATTACAGAATTCAGGAAAAATATCTGGAGCGTGTGCAGCAACTGTACACGCTCCAGTTACCGTTCACAGCAAACTGGAGCGTGTGCAGTTACTGCACACGCTCCAGTTTGCTGTGAACGGTAACTGCACACGCTCAATATTTCCGTGAGTGAGCCCACACGATCTAGTATCAAAATAATATGACCACCTACAGTCGCTCAAAAGAGTATCCAAACACTATGATTGATTACAGAATTCAGGAAAAATAATATCTGGCAACGATTTTTTTTAGAAATTAGTGATCTGGCAACCTTCGTGTCACGTGACACGAAGGTTGCCAGATCCCTATTTTTTTCCATATTTTTTCTGAATTCTGTAAATCAATCATAGTGTTCGGATATTTTTTTGAGCGACTATACAATTCAAAGCTATTGGGAGAATCGGAAACTGCGAATCGTAATACAGTATGTTAGAAAAAGTAAGCGGACACATCCATGTTTATGTGAGTGGTAAGTTACTTTAAAAGCATTCTAACTTTGAAAATAAATTTTAGTGAAGAAATATTGAGAAAAATTGATGATCTCACTGAAATCTCTCTAAATATCTGGTTTCTGCAACATTCGTTTAATATCTAAAGAATCGTGGAGGCTGAAACTTTTAACTGTAACTTTTGTCCCTCGTGAAAATTTACTTCGAATGATAAAACACAATTTTTCAAACAAATTGCTCACGAACGTAAATCTAATATTTGAAGTATGTAACGATTTTTTTAAATTTTCATCAATTTGGATGAGAATATAGGGAGCATCGTCTGCTGTTAAATATTCCAAGTTTCAATAATTCCTTAAGTATTAAACAACTGTCGTTGAAAAATCGACATATAGAGATATTAATCAGATATTCAATTTATTTCGAGTGAAACGTTTCCGTAAAAGGCATATTTTCGTAGTCAGTGAGCTTTGAATGAGGATTTTCTTTCACTTGACATAGAGGGTTGTGGGTTGTTTTATCTCTGAGAGGCACTTTTTTGCAGAGGATGGGCTAAATGGCCAGGTCACGTGGACTCCGAAGGCTCAGAGAAGGTTGGGGGAGGGGACCCACTGGAACAGCTGTTGGGAGACAGATGGTAGCCTCCTGTCAAGGTGTTCTTTAACGTGCACAGGGTATGGCTGTCCCGCACACGGCACCACGGCTTAACGTCTCATCCGACGGACGGGGGCCTTTCCAAGCCCATCGGTGTTCCCTACTGACCATTCGCAGGACGGGGAGTTTTGCGGAGATAAATATGAACACTGACCCAGCTGGGACTAGAACCTGGGAACTACAGATTACGAGCCTGGCGCGCTACCGACTAAAAGTCTATGGTTGCTTTTTGTAGTACTCTGTACGTATGTATATTTTGTAACCTATGTAACATACATTTCATGAAATGCCTATTCGAAACAAAAAGAATTTGTAATTTCTGTAGAAAAATCGAAAGAAATGAATGTCTCGAGAAGAAGAGACGAAGCAGAGAAAGAGATGGAATTTTTTTTAAACTCGTTTGTTTGAAAACGAGCTAAGAAAAATTAATATTTTTTTCTGATTAAGATTTCAATATTTTAGCATTTAGAAATTGAAATTAACGAGCATCATTCCTCTTTTAATTTTTTTTCCAAATATTCTCCCTCTCATTATTATAATGCTGTTCTCATTTACAATGATGTTACTCAAGATTTTCAGTTGATCCGAACTATTTTAATTTTTCTTCCTTTACGAATTTTATTCTCAAATTATAATCATTAAAGTATATAATACTATACATGGAATTCTCGATTTCGACTGTTTATGCGTTTCTGAACACTACCGCTTAAATCAGATTTGCGCAAGACGAGAATATTGTTCCCATTGGAAATAATGAAAATTTTCAGGTTAAGGATTAGGGGATTCAGGTTAAGGATTAGGGGATTCAGGTTAGGAGTTTTTTCCCGATTTATGGGATACTATCCCGTTTCGCATAGTGAAACCCAGCAGACCAGGGGCCAAGAAGCAATTAAAATTTCTTTTTTATTCCCTGTCGAGACGGGGTTAGGGGATCCAAATTAGGCGGAGTACGTTCCTGTATTAGCCTACCAAATAGCACCGAAATTTCAAATTGTAATATAGAATACCATAAATGCAATACAATAACTTAAAGTAAATAATAAAAGAATTTAAATCAGCGATAAATATTTAAAAAATATATATGGAGTAAGAAAATTACTATGTCTTTCTCCAGGAATATGAGGGTTTTTTCGTTCGATTGTACAAAAGTCCAATTAAAAAAAGGAAAAAAAAAATACTTAAATATAAAAAAATCGTTATTAAGGAACGAAATTTTAATTGCTTCTTAGCCCTTGGTCTGCTGGATTTCAATATGCAAAACGGGATAGCTGCGCATAAATCGGGATAAATCTTGTACTGATCCCAATTGAAAGTGACTCATGAGACGAGATATCCGTACTTGTCATACACAGCCAAAAACGAGTTGTGAATCTCTTTATTTCAAAGAGCAATGAGTTGTGAATCTCATCAGGATTATGAACAAGGCACACTGTTCATAATCCTGTTTGCCAATCTGAGCGGCAACATGTGCCAAACCGATGCAGTCTATGCGTAGAGCAACATAGCCACACCAACGCAGTTTCTCTCTGTAAATATGCTGCTCAAAAGAGGTTAATCACTCCTTCTAACTTCATCATTACTTACAAAGTCAAACCACCTAATGTCCAAGATACTTCGTAAACATCTGGAATCAAAGGCATCAAGTTTCTTGTTATCCTGCTTACAAAGGGACCATGTTTTGCTACCATAATTAACCTTAGAAAGAACCAAACTATTATACAGCCCAATTTAGTCTTTTGGTGTACACACCTATTTTTCCACACTCTCCATAGATTCTTAAAAGTCTCAGAGGCACTCCCTATTCTTCCGATTATCTCATGCTGCACATCACCAGTATCTGTTACACAGCTCCCAAGATAATTAAACTGAGACACTTGCTCAAGAGTTCAGCCATTCGAAGCAACTAAAGCACCATCTGCGTGATCAATTTTCATCACTTTAATTTTTCCCTGTTTATCACCAAACCTACTGTATTACCAGTCTACTCAACAGCCCTAAATGAACGAATTCATCTCATCAACATCATTAGCCAACAATGCCAAATCATCTGTACAATCTAAATCGGAAATGTTGAAATCTCTGCACCATTTAAGGCCAAATTCTTTCCCTTGCAAAGAATTTCACATAACATAATCAATAACCAAATTAAAGAGAAAAGGAGACAAAATGCACCTTTGTCTAACTCCACTAGCAATGCTAAACCAATCGCTGCAAGATGTACCAACTCTCACACACGACTCAGTGTTATTATAGAGAGCTTTCATTATACTAACTTATCAGGTATTTCATATGATCTAACAGTCAACCACAAATTATGTCGATCAACAGAGTCAAAAGCCTTTTTGAAATCTATAAAGCTAGTAACCACAGGTTTCTGAAACTCTAAACATTTCCCAAGAATCTGCCTAAGTGAAAATACACTGGTTTCCATAAATTAAGGAAAATCCCTATGCTCAGTCAATGGGAAGCTAACGTCAAAGCTTTATAATTTCTAAAATAAGTTTTTCTGTTTTGAAAAATGTGATTGCAGATAAAGATCTCAATCAAATAAATCAATATCTCGATTTTAAACAATATTCATTCAGTATTTTATGAGTTATGGAAGTTTGAATATTTAGCGATAACAGTGCCAGCTACAAAAATTAACTTCAGAAGTTAATTAAAACTTAGTAATAAGTATTGTTACAAAGTGTTTAATAAAATAAGTTTGCATTTTAGAACTTTGTGTGAAGAAATCTTTCACTATTACTCAGTTTTGTATAAGTTTCTTAAGACTGGTATTGCTGTTGTTAAATATTCAAACTTCCATAACTCATTGAATACTGAACGAATATTGTTGAAAATCGAGATGTTGGTTTATTTATTAATTTCTTTCATTAATGCAGTCATATCCTAGAAAAGCATCACTGGCGTGTCTACTGAGAAGAAACCTACACCTTGGAGATGCTTTCTATCCTCCCTCCCTGAAAAGATAAGTTTAAAATTAATTTTAAGTATCTCCCCTTTACCTGTCCATCTGATCTCTTGACGCCTAGAATATCTAGGTTATCTAGGTTATAACGCTGGAATTCCTGCGTGATGACATCAAGAGAATAATCTCTATGTAACGTCCTCATGTTCCATGTTCCTGTAGAGAGAAAATGATTAGAAGGATTTTTAAAGAAGCAAGGTTTATTGAGATTGGTAGGGCCAACAATATCAAACAGCCCCCTGATCGCAGGAATGGGGCAAAGTCCTGTTCCTCCTCCGCTAAAGGCTGAAGTCACCGATGCTGGTAGGAACTTCAGGCACCACCTTTTCAAGTGGAGTTTTTCAAGAACCATATGGCCTGCCTGAGACACATTACTCCAGTTTAGGATTGACGATGCCCAACTAGCTAAGTGAGGGTTCAGGTACCTGCGATGGCCTCTGATCAGGATTATCCACCAGCTGATATAAGGTATCCCATGCCTCTGTTCACTTAGAGCTGGCAATCCAGAAGCAAACAGAAAACACAGCAGCAGACTTTCCCTCAACAGAGGCACACCAGTGCAGAAAGTCCAGGATCAATAATCAAGCTGAAATCCATAAACAAGTAGAGTCAAGTAGGTATAAATGGTCAGCACCAGGACCCTGTGAAGTTGACCACTCCTCAGCAGGGTTGACAAAAAAGAAAAAAGTGGCCATAGATGACCAGATCAGTAGGCCATACTGAACTGGCAGCCCTCTCCTTCCGTTCCCTTCCAAAAGAGAATATCTCTTTTAAAAGGTACTAACGGCCTGCATCACCAGAAGGCGATGTTGGACATTAGGCTTTAGACCTGGTCGGTTCTGTTCATCATCACTGGAGATTGATACACAGCTCGCCTTCTAGTTTATTCCCAGCTACTATTTACAGACCTGAAAATTAATAAACCGTTTAAATCTAAATTCGGGAAATCACAGCTGCGCAAATCGAGAACTACCTGCAATGCGAAGATCGTTCGGTCTTTTCTTTAGTGACATGAATTGCAATACACATGCTTCATGATTGTATCAGAATTTCGTTTTCATTAACCGGATTCAGAATAGAAAATTGTGGAAATGTTTTGAACTAGGGATTGGAATGAATAATTTTCGAAAATGTTCGAGTCCGGACTCGAAAATTTGAGTCCGCCTCGTCTTTGCATGAGAGCCGAAAATTAGGTAGAGAAATATTTCAAGCATGGAAATGTTTCGTTTTCTGTTCTTAAACCATTTTAATTGAATAATTGTAAAGAATTAAAACTAAATATAGTTCTAAGCTAAAGCGAAGAACATCGTACTAAGTGTGAATCTTTTCAACGTTTTTTTTTTAGTGAAAATCCCGAAATTTTTGTATATTTTAAAAAATCGCATTTGTTTTCTTATTTTTCAAATGGAACGAATGGACCAAAATGCTATGAAAAATTGTTTTGATATCAATTTGAAGATTCCAGATTAAGATCTGGTAAAAGTAAAATAAAATTCTGTCATCTGTCTCTTAATAAATAAAATAAATACCCCCTCAAGCAGATGCTTGCCACAGAGGTCTGACAGGAGCCTGTCAGTTTATGTGTCATAGTAGAAGGTCTGAGAGGATGGCTGGACCTTAGCAGATAAACGACACACACATCCATGTCTTACCCGGTGCTCGAACCCAGGTCCCTTACATCAGTAGCCAAACGTCAACCAGTAGCCAAATCTGGCAACCTTCGTGTCACGTGACACGAAGGTTGCCAGATCACTAATTTCTAAAATAATCGTTGCCAGATATTTTTTCTGAATTTTGTAATCAACCGTAGTGTTCGGATACTTTTTTGAGCTACAGTAGATATTTTCTTATTTTACTGAGCTTTGTCAGGGGATGGGTTGGGGAATTGAACTTTCTTCACTAGGGGAAATTTTATATAAAAATAAAACCGCTTTTTCATTCATTTACAGCAACAAAAATGTTAGCAAAATGTTAGCTAAACTGGTGGATATGTCACTGATTTCTTCTTACATTCGCCAATATAAAATTCTTCAGTCATATTTTTATCTACTTAATCAGGTAAGTTCTGTGCTTTTGGGTAAAACATAAAACGGAAATTGGCAATTATTCTTTAGATTACAAAGTGATTTTTTTTAGTTTAGTTTCAAGCACATTATTATTATTACCATAAGAAATAAGAATGCGAATACTGGCACCTGAGGGGTGGGGGTGGCTCAGTCGGTAGCGCACCAGGCTCGTAATCTGTAGTTCCCAGGTTCGAGTCCCAGCTGGGTCAGCGTTGAGATTTATCTCCGCAAAATTCCCCGCCCTGCCCGCGGTCAGTAGGGGACATCGATGGGCTTGGAAAGGCCGCCGTCCGTCGAATGGGACGTTAAGCCGTGACCCCGTGTGCGGGAGAGCCATACCCTGTGCACATTAAAGAACACGCTGGATGGCCTTGACGGGAAGGCTACCATCTGTCTCCCAACAGTTGTTCCAGTGGGTCCCCTCCCCCAACCTTCTCTGAGCCTTCGGGGTCCATGTGACCTGGCCATTTAGCTAATGGTGTGCAAAAAAGTGCCGCTCAGAGGTAAAATAACCCAACGTTAAAGAACACGCTGGATGGCCTTGACGGGAGGCTAGCATCTGTTTCCCAACAGCTGTTCCAGTGGGTCCCCTCCCCCAACCTTCTCTGAGCCTTCGGGGTCCATGTGAGCTGGCCATTTAGCCCATGTTGTGCAAAAAAGTGCCGCTCAGAGGTAAAACAACCCAACCCACAACTGGCCCCTGACGTGCAAAAGATAAATAACATACACTGAAAGAGTTAAATATATTTAATTGACTCACACTGTTTTTATATAAAAATATATAACCTTATATAACAAAAACTAAGTATATGTAAGTATTTCTATTTCTGAATAAATAATAAAGTAATAAATTATTACTCTGTGACTGAATTAATGCCAAAGATTTGTTAAATCGCGAAAAATTAAAATTATCAAATCGCATAATATTGAATTTGGTGATGCATTGCAATTTCCGCCACCGTCTGCCGTTACTAATCCAAGATCAGTTTTACATTGTTTATCCCTTGTTTACCAGAATCATAAGTGATCATTCTTGATATCAATGGATGGCTGTTATCACGAGCTTTGCGGTTGAGCGTGATAAGCTAACAGCTCCTGGGCTCTTGTTTACCGAGTCCTCGAGGAGTGAGTGCGTGTTCCTGGTTCTTGACTCTTTTCAATCTTTTGTCATTTTGAATGTTAAGCACTTCACGATCCCTTGTTTGATTGTGTCAGCCTTCGATTTTTTTTTAGACTGCGAATAGAAGAATCACAATTCATTTGAATGATGCTATCATCGAACCCCCCCACCCCCCCAAAAAAAGGGGCGGGGGTGGCTCAGTCGGTAGCGCGCCAGGCTCGTAATCTGTAGTTCCCAGGTTCGAGTCCCAGCTGGGTCAGCGTTGAGATTTATCTCCGCAAAATTTCCCCGCCCTGCCCACGGTCAGTAGGGGACACCGCTGGACTTGGAAAGGCCGCCGTCCGTCGGATGAGACGTTAAGCCGTGGCTCCGTGTGCGGGAGAGCCATACCCTGTGCACGTTAAAGAACACGCTGGATGGCCTTGACGGGAGGCTACCATCTGTCTCCCAACAGCTGTTCCAGTGGGTCCCCTCCCCCAACCTTCTCTGAGCCTTCGGGGTCCATGTGACCTGGCCATTTCGCCCATGGTGTGCAAAAAAGTGCCGCTCAGAGGTAAAACAACCCAACCCAACCTCCCCCCCCAAAAAAAAAAAATCAACGTTCAGCTGCAATGTTGATGAAGGACACAGTTTTATTGAGGGGCAGCAATTCTCCATTTTTTGGCATTTTGGGTTGGATAAAACCTCGACTGTCGGAGCTCAATTCTTGATTGCTAGGCATCGTAAATTGGAAAAAGCACGAGCAGGTACGTACAGTCGCTCAAAAAAGTATCCGAACACTATGGTTGATTACAGAATTCAGACAAAAAAATATCTGACAACTTTTTTTTAGACATTAGTGATCTGGCAACCTTCGTGTCACGTGACACGAAGGCTGCCAGATCACTAATTTCTGAAAAAATCGTTGCCAGATATTTTTTTCTGAATTCTGTAATCAACCATATTGTTCGGATACTTTTTTGAGCGACTGTAGAAGAGTTTAAAAACAAAAGTTCAGTTAGTTATTTAGCAGCAGAAGCGTTTCAGTCTGTTCCTGTCCTCGTCTGACTCATGGAGATATCGAAATAGAAATGTCACTAATTTTTAGGTGATAATTAAAAATTTTTAAAAATACTTCTCTTCCTATATGAGCTTTAAAGAGTAGAAAATAAACCTAAATCATATCGATGATGGAATAAGTCAGTGAGTTCGTATTCCCTTGAATGGAAGAGAGGGCCCCGATTCACTTCCACAAGAAGATTTCCGGCGCCCTAGTGGGGCGGGGGTGGCTCAGTCGGTAGCGCGCCAGGCTCGTAATCTGTAGCGCCCAGTTCGAGTCCCAGCTGGGTTAGCGTTGAGATTTATCTCCGCAAAATTCTCCGCCCTGCCCAAAGTCAGTAGGGGACACCGATGGGCTTGGAAAGGCCACCGTCCGTCGGATGGAACGTTAAGCCTTGGTCCTGTGTACGGAAAAGTCATACCCTGTGCACGTTAAAGAACACGAATGGCCTTGACGGAAGGCTACCATCTGTCTCCCAACAGCTATTCCAGTGGGTCTCCTCCCCCAACTTTCTCTGAGTCTTCGGGGTCCATGTGACCTGGCCATTTAGCCCATGGTGTGGAAAAAAGTGCCGCTCAGAGGTAAAACAACCCAACCCAACCGGCTCCCTATCTTCCTTTGAAGTGAATTCGGTGACTGATATCGATATGCTTTAGAATTATTTTCTACTTTTTAGAGCATATATAGGAAGATAGGTATTATTTAAAATTTTCAATTTATTTACAGTATATTTCCTATATCATTAAAAACACCTCCCTTCAAAATCTTTCATTAGATATATGGCATTACAGTTTTCCTCCTTTGAGTCCTGTTTAAGGTAGCCCATGACATTGGAGACGTCACGAGATTTAATTTGGGATACAACTCTTTAAAGTCTAATCCAGTAAAAATCTGACCCTCCCATTTCATCAGGGGGAGGGGAGAATAGGGGGGGCAAAATTTAAAATATTTTACGACGGTCATTATATGAGTTTTTATTTGACACCAAACTTGTAAGTGTAGGCCCTCGCGTTCCGAAGATATAGTAGAACGGCTTTCACATTTCCCGTGTTTTAGAGGCGGGTGGAGTTTGGGGGTCAATTTAATAACTTTTGATCCTCTCCGCTTCAGAAGCTTTCATTTGACATATGGTTATTGGTTACTTCAGTTGTTGTTGGGTTGTTTTACCTCTGAGCGGCACTTTTTTGCACACCATGGGCTAAATGGCCAGGTCACATGGACCCCGAAGGCTCAGAGAATGTGGGGTGAGGGGACCCACTGGAATAGCTGTTGGGAGACAGATGGTAGCCTCCCGTCAAGGCCATCCAGCGTGTTCTTTAACGTGCAAAGGGTATGGCTCTCCAGCACACGGGGCCACGGCTTAACGTCCCATCCGACGGACGGCGGCCTTTCTAAGCCCATCGGTGTCCCCTACTGACCGTGGGCAGGGCGGGGAATTTTGCGGAGATAAATCTCAACGCTGACCCAGCTGGGACTCGAACCTGGGAACTACAGATTACGAGCCTGGCGCGCTACCGACTGAGCCACCCCCGGTTACTTCAGACTTTCGAATTCTGGATATAAAACAGAAGAATATTTTTCATGTTTTCCCTTTTTTAGGGGGGAAGAAAGCGTGGGATCAATTTCTTATAGGCTATGACACTCCCCGCGTCACAAGCTTTCATTTGACGTATAGCTTGTTATTTTCCGCACTCGCGTTCAGGAGATATAGGGGAACAATTATTTTGCTCTTTTCCTCCTTTTTAGGAGGGGAGGAAAATATGGGGGGATTAATTTTTCGTACCGATGCCATTCCCCGCGTCAGAAGCATTCATTTGACATCGCTTGTTACTATCGGTATTCGCACCCTGAAGATATAGCGGAAGAATAGTTTTCATATTTCTCCATTTTTAGGGGAGAAGAAAGCATGGGGGTCAATTTTTTTATAGCACCCCCCCCCCCCCCCCCCCCCCCCCCCCCGCACCACAAGCTCTCTTTTGGCACTTAAATCATTAAGTTTCTTCACCGCGTTCGAAAGATATGATGGAGAAACGTTTTGTCAAATCCACAAAACCGACCAACCGACAAATGTCAAAGCCAAAAGCAATAGGAAAAGAAATAAAAAGAGAGATATGAGCAGCTTGAAAAAAAAATATGACATGAATACAAATTTATTTTGCAATGGCTCAAATTAAAGTTAAAGGATTTTCTTTTTCCACAGTTTAAAATTATTCCCAAATTTCTCTTGTGTTTTAATTCACAGAGAAACGATATTTTTTACTGGAATCAAAAGCTTCTTGTAAAGGTTTGAAACGTTATGCTACAATCGTCCATTCCCCTGCAGCAAAATGGGGCGGGGGTGGCTCAGTCGGTAGCGCGCCAGGCTCGTAATCTGTAGTTCCCAGGTTCGAGTCGAGGCTGGGTCAGCGTTGAGATTTATCTCCGCAAAATTCCCCCACGGTCAGTAGGGGACACGGATGGGCTTGGAAAGGCCGCCGTCCGTCGGAAGGGACGTTAAGCCGTGGCCCCGTGTGCGGGAGAGCCATACCCTGTGCACGTTAAAGAACATGCTGGATGGCCTTGACGCGAGGCTACCATCTGTCTCCCAACATCTTGTTCCAGTGGGTCCCTTCTCCCAACCTTCTCTGAGCCTTCGAGGTCCTTGTGACCTGGCCATTTAGCCCATGGTGTGCAAAAAAGTGCCGCTCAGAGGTAAAACAACCCAACCCAAAATCCCCTCCAGCAAAAACTTCCAAGTTCTCCATTGTTGTTTGTTGACTTAAATACGAACATCATCAATCAAAAGTTTTAGTCAAGCTCGATTTCCGAATTCTTTTCATTCTTTTGGTTCCGGTTCAATCTTATCCGCTTTGCTTCAGATTATAAACATTAAGATTACGATAATAACCTACGTGAAGCGAATCACTCTTCACAGTCTAATGAACAGTCTGCAGAATGGAGAGTTAGAAAAAACAAAACAATCACTTTTGCAAAAGCCTTATCTTACTTGAGAGAAAAAAATCACCTGCTAATATTCGTAAATAGTGCTAAAAGATCTGTCTGAATGACAAAAGCAAGCTGAAACCAATATTGATCCCAGGAACCTCCAGCAAAGAATCACATTTTTTCGGGGGTTACATTTTAGAATCATTTTTTTGGGGGGGAAGTTATATTTTAGAATAAATTATTTTCGGGAAGCTTATATTTTAGAATAAAATTTTTTGAGGGGAGGTTATATTTTAGAATCAAAATTTTCAACAGTCTAATTTGTTTGAGCCGCTGATTTTAGGGGACTTTCTTAGAAAATATACGTTGCCTTAAAGGAAGGGGTATCCCCAAGAAATGGGGACATTCCTTCGTTCCTATTCTTATATGTAGCTATGCGGGCTTATTCCCAAGCTTCCACCCCCGCATAGCTACACCAATGGTCGAAATATTATACGTATTCAAGATGGTAAATAACACGTAAAGAAAATTTTTAGTAGTATATTGACGCTTTCTAATTATTGTAATATTTCTTGTAGCCATTAACTCTTGTGATTTTTATGTCGTTTCATGTAAGTCTACCAAGTTAGGCTCTGATTGCATGTGTTTAGCCAAATTATCCAGACGTTTGAATCATAACGACATCAGTTGGGTTCGGTTGTTTTACCTCTTAGCAGCACTTTTTTGCACACCATGGAATAAATGGCCAGGTCACATGGACCCCGAAGGCTCAGAGAAGGTTGGGGGAGGGGACCCACTGGAACAGCTGTTGGGAGACAGATGGTAGCCTCCCGTCAAGGCCATCCAGCGTGTTCTTTAACGTGCACAGGGTATGGCTCTCCCGCACACGGGGCGACGTCTTAACGTCCCATCCGACGGACGGTGGCCTTTCCAAGCCCATCGGTGTCCCCTACTGACCGTGGGCAGGGCGGGGAATTTTGCGGAGATAAATCTCAACGCTGACCCAGCTGGGACTCGAACCTGGGAACTACAGATTACGAGCCTGGCGCGCTACCGACTGAGCCACCCCCGCCCCAACGACATCAGTACTAACATATTTAAGAATACTGAAACAAAGTCAGACTCTAAGTTACCGAAACGAGAAAAGCCAAGTGTGAGAAAAATAATGCCAGGTTAATATAGCATTATCTGAAGAAAAAACACTGTAAGTTATGATTAACATTTAGTGAACAAATTTGTGCCTGCTGCATAAAAATTGCGAAGTTCCTGGTCTGTTAGATCAGTACTTCAACAAACTGTGGGCCACATGGTTCCGCAGGGAGATGGGAGATCACAGAATCGACAGAAGTGTTACCAACATCAGCTTCAATTTCAGCAGAATCATCTACGTTGGCGTTATGAATTGGAGGCAAGAAAAGCCAAACCAGAAGAAAATCTACAACATGGAAAAACTACGAAACATATTCCTGATTATTTAACACAGAAGCTCTCGAAGTGCAGTCCGCAAAATTCCCCGCCCTGCCCACGGTCAGTAGGGGACACCGATGGGCTTGGAAAGGTCGCCGTCCGTCGGATGGGACGTTAAGCCGTGGCCCCTTGTGCGGGTGAGCCATACCCTGTGCACGTTAAAGAACACGTTGGATGGCCTTGACGGGAGACTACCATCTGTCTCCCAACAGCTGTTCCAGTGGGTCCCCTCTCCCAATTCCCCTCCCTGCCCACGGTCAGTAGGGGACACCGATGGGCTTGGAAAGACCGCCGTCCGTCGGATGGGACGTTAAGCCGTGGCCCCGTGTTTGGGAGAGCCATACCCTGTGCACGTTAAAGAACACGTTGGATGGCCTTGACGGGAGGCTACCATCTGTCATCTGTCAACAGCTGTTCCAGTGGGTCCCCTCCCCCAACCTTCTCTGAGCCTTCGGGGTCCATGTGACCTGGCCATTTATAAAATGGTAATTGGGGGCCATGGTGTGCAAAAAAGTGCCGCTCAGAGGTAAAACAACCCAACCCAACCCTCGAAGTGCAGGCGGAAGAAGCTTGGAATTGGATCGCAAAGCTTTGAAGAACTGTAATTAAAATAATTAAATATTGTTACACGAGAGAAATACCCACTCACGTGATAGTTGGCTCTTGCCCATCCTGGAAATCTCGTCCAATGTGAACCAATCTGAGAGTATTCCACCACCATCGTCAGCGTTCCTGTCTTTCCTTTAGTTGATCAAAACTTTCTGGTGATGCGTTTTATGTTATTATCTGTAGCATGATGTTTTTAGAATATTCTGTCCCCAATTCAGATTACTTTGGTCAATAGTAAAGAAGTGTGTGGGACAAATTCCGCCAGTGGTAAGAAGGTGGAAGTGATAAATTCCATCAATAGTAAAAGGGGTCTTCAAAAAATTTCATCAGTGGTAAGGAGTGTCGCAATAAAAAAATTCTCAACGGTAAGGTGTGAAACTCGACTAGAAATGTTAGAAAATCACTGGTTGGGTTGTTTTACCTCTGAGCGGCACTTTTTTGCACACCATGGGCTAAATGGCCAGGTCACATGGACCCCGAAGGCTCAGAGAAGGTTGGGGGAGGGGACCCACTGGAACAGCTGTTGGGAGACAGATGGTAACCTCCCGTCAAGGCCATCCAGCGTGTTCTTTAACGTGCACAGGGTATGGCTCTCCCGCACACGGTGCCACGGCTTAACGTCCCATCCGACGGGCGACGGCCTTTCCAAGCCCATCGGTGTCCCCTACTGACCGTGGGCAGGGTGGGGAATTTTGCGGAGATAAATCTCAACGCTGACCCAGCTGGGACTCGAACCTGGGAACTACAGATTACGAGCCTGGCGCGCTACCGACTGAGCCACCCCAGCCCAGAAAACCACTGAGTTAATGACGACCATTTTAATTACAAGGTAGTGGCATCCGAGACCAATTACCATCCTTCATTTTCTTACGTGAGCAAATGTGAAGTGTCACCGCCTTAGATTATCTGGTGAGCAAACTACGAGGTTCCAAGTTCGAGTATGGAAGGTAGCCGGAAATTATTTTTTCCACATTTGTAGTTTTTTTTATTTATATTATTCCTTCACTACTATGAAGCAATAATATAAGTCGGTGTTTCTCATATACACTTGAAATAAGGTTGGGGAAGTGGAATTTAATATCTTTCAGAATTTCTCTGTTCTGATAATTCTGAGAATTTCTTTCTGCAAGTGTCATAATTTTTCTTTCTGCAAGTGTTAATAAATGACACTAATGCTTATTCATGCAATGTCAGCAGATGGTCGACCACCTCCAGATCGAACGATCATCGTCAAGGTCCTGAGGACTGTGTCTTTGAGTCTCTTCATCAGTATGACGGCTGTGTCCTTCATCGGCATCATCTGGGCTTTCGCTCTTCTCATCTTCAACTTCATCTTCCGACATTCCAGGTAAGAAACATCTGCAGTCCCATTCTGTACTTCTCAATAGCTTTCATGTCTTCTACAGCAATGCTTTTTAAACTCAAAATTCTTGCTTATTGATCGTTAAAGATAGTTCATTCGGTTGGGACTACAGTTGAGAAATGGGAGTAGCATTTGGGGAAAGATGGGTTGGATTGTTTTATCTCGGAGAGGTCCACGTTTCCACAAAATGGGCAAAATGGGCAGGACATAAGGACCACAAATCCTCAGAGAAGGACGGGTGAAGACAGGGGGAAGATGGAAGTCTCCTTTCAAGACCATCCATCGTGTTCTTTAACGTGAACTCTTCTGCACATGGTACCATGGTTACACGTCCTTATGGCATCCATCCGAAAATAGTGATGGAACTCCCTCCTTTTATAAGGGGCGGGGGTGGCTCAGTCGGTAGCGTGCCAGGCTCCTAATCTGTAGTTCCCAGGTTCGAGTCCCAGCTGGGTCAGCGTTGAGATTTATCTCCGCAAAATTCCCCGCCCTGCCCACGGTCAGTAGGGGACACCGATGGGCTTGGAAAGGCCGCCGTCCGTCGGATGGGACGTTAAGCCGTGACCCCGTGTGCGGGAGAGCCATACCCTGTGCACGTTAAAGAACACGCTGGATGGCCTTGACGGGAGGCTACCATCTGTCTCCCAACAGCTGTTCCAGTGGGTTCCCTCCCCCAACTTTCTCTGAGCCTTCGGGGTCAATGTGACCTGGCCATTTAGCCCATGGTGTGCAAAAAAGTGCCGCTCAGAGGTAGAACAACCCAAACCTCCTTTTATGATTTCCGGCTCCAGTGAGTCACTCCCCCCTAAATTTTCTTAGATCTCGGAATGGCACTCAGTGTTATTTACTGATAAGTTCAGATTTTCCGAGCAGACGACTCATCTGAAAGGATCGAGAGAAATGCGGCCATCCATTAAACATCGTCAAGAAAGACATTTACATGGAGTTAAAAAAATATAAGATCTTGCAATTTAAAGAGAATTTGTAGGTGATGATCTGGGCGAGTATTTTATTTCGATGGCTCTACAGTCGCTCAAAAAAGTATCCGAACATCATGGTTGATTAGAGATTTCAGAAAAAAATATCTGGCAACGATTTTTTTAGAAATTAGTGATATAGCAACCTTCGTGTCACGTGATTACAGAATTCAGGAAAAATATCTGGAGCGTGTACAGCAACTGTACACGCTTCAATTTGCTGTGAATGGTAACTGCACACGCTCAATATTTCCGTGAGTGAGCCCACACGATCTAGTATCAAAATAATATGACCACCTACAGTCGCTTATAAAAGTATCCAAACACCATGGTTGATTACAGAATTCAGAAAAAATATCTGGCAACGATTTTTTTAGAAATTAGTGATCTGGCCACCCTCGTGTCACGTGATTACAGAATTCAGGAAAAATATCTGGAGCGTGTACAGCAACTGTACACGCTCCAGTTTGCTGTGAACGGTAACTGCACATACTTAATATTTCCGTGAGTGAGCCTGCACGATCTAGTATCAAAATAATATGACCACCTACAGTCGCTCAAAAAAGTATCCGAACACTATAGTTGATTACAGAATCCAGAAAAAAATATCTAGAAACGATTTTTTTTTAGAAATTAGTGATATGGCAACCTTCATGTCACGTGACACGAAGGTTGCCATATCACTAATTTCTAAAATAATCTTTGCCAGATATTTTTTCTGGATTCTGTAATCAACCATAGTGTTCGGATATTTTTTGAGCGACAGTACATATCTCTATCTGCGACTGTCGCTAAATTAGATATGTACTGTCGCTATCTTATTGGCACGATGGCTGTTTAGAGACCCATAGGTGAGCTCCTTGACCGCTATGTGCCACCTGATGCAGGTGCAATAGAAGACAATTTCATTTTGCACCTATCCATATGGGACTCGATTTGTCTATTAATACATCGAGACGAACACTATTATTACGGAGTGGCAAACACATTCTCCCAACCTCAATCTCATAGAGCATACATAGGATGCTCTAGGATGGCATGTTGTTCATCTCAGTTTTTCACCTCGGACCACCATGGGGCCTTGTACCTCGGACCCTTGTATGTGAATGGCACTTCATCCCTACTATATACTTTTGAATAACTTTATGGACACTATGAGGCATCATTGGGAGGCTTGTTTGGTTGTGAGAGGGGAGAGGCTGGCTCAGTCGGTAGCGTGTCAGGCTCGTAATATATAATTTCCAGGTTCGAGTCCCAGTTTGACCAGTGTTGAGGTTTTTCTCAACACTGGTCAAACTGGGACTCCAGAATTCGTCCCCTCCCCTGTCTTTGGTCAGTAGGGGACACTGATGGGCTTGGAAAAGCCATCGTCTATTGGATGGGACAATAAGCCATGGCCCAGTGTTTTGGGAGAGCCATACCCTGTGCACGTTAAAGAACATGCTTGATAGCCGTGGAAAAGGCTACCATCTGTCTCCTAACAGCTGCCAAGTAGGTCCTCTCCCCCCAACCTTCTGTAATCCCTCTGAGTCCTTGTGACCTGGCCATTTAGCCCATTGTGTGCAAAAAGAGTGCCTCTGAGAGTGTTCCGAACCCTTGGTTGTGAGAGATCATTACCAGTCCTAAATTTGTGTCCCAATTGGAGTACCACGTTTGGCACCGTTTGGGCATTTCAGGGATACAAATGATGGAGCTATTATTACATTTTCCACATTAATTCATCTACAGACGCCTCCTCGCCAACTTTCTTATAAATTAATCGAGCGATATTTGTTTTGCGACCTTTTACCTAAAAATTCTCTTTAAATTGCAAGATATTATATTTTCTAAATTTACAGCTTTACATCATTCCTTTAGTTTGAAATTTTACCATCGAGACTCATCTAAGGATTGACGAAGAATCTGACGTTTCATCTGAATCAGAATCGTCAAATCTACGTCAATTTCAGATGAACGTCAAATCTACGTCAAATTCAGATGAACGTCAAATCTACGTCAAATTCAGATGAACGTCAATCTGACGTTCATCTGAATTTGACGAAAAATCACTGAAATCCATAATCAAGAGTAATATGAACTGCATACTTTAATAATACATTCAAAACTAACTATTTGTTCAGAACACACTTGCTTAAGAAAATAACCGATGCATAGACTTTTAAGATAGCTAATACAATACATTTGTATTCGTTTCTAAGATGAAATGCAAGTGATCCTTATCTCTTCCCTTTTCAGATACATTCAGTTGTCCCATCCCATGTGCAACAACATCCTCCTCGTTGGCATCATCCTTTGTCTTCTCTGCGTCTGCTTGCTCGGCTTAGATGGCAAATTTGTTACTGAGATCAGTTACACTCACCTTTGCCAGGTAGAGTAACACCTTTGCTGATAAATTTAACATCTTTGTCTTATTTGTGCATCACAATAACAAATTCATCATAATGACTGTACCTGCTTATTAGAAGATAATTTTCACTGCAATGAGATGTGGATGTGATAGCATCTATTGGATATATGCAAAACTGCTAAAGAATTCTGAATATGAAGGGATCGAATTGCTCTCAGATTTAAACGACTGTTGTGATTCTTAAGTGCATTGCGAATTATATCTTTTATTAGTGATTTATTTGCCATAAGGCCACTCCAGGAGGGGCGGGGGTGGCTCAGTCGGTAGCGCGCCAGGCTCGTAATCTGTAGTTCCCAGGTTCGAGTCCCAGCTGCGTCAGCGTTGAAATTTATCTCCGCAAAATTCCCTGCCCTGCCCACGGTCAGTAGGGGACACCGATGGGCTTGGAAAGGCCGCCGTCCGTCGGATGGGACGTTAAGCCGTGGCCCGTGTGCGGGTGAGCCATACCCTGTGCACGTTAAAGAACACGCTGGATGGCCTTGACGGGAGGCTACCATCTGTCTCTCAACAGCTGTTCCAGTGGGTCCCCTCCCCCAACCTTCTCTGAGCCTTCGGGGTCCATGTAGCCATTAGCCCATGGTGTGCAAAAAAGTGCCGCTCAGAGGTAAAACAACCCAAAAGCCACTCCAGGCCATAACCTGAGGTGGAAAATTTATGGAAAAAAATGAAGAAAAAAACCCTACAATATAAAGTCTGAAATATGAAGGAATTTGGATGTGTGAATTGTGGGTGAAGCTGTTGTGGGAGTAGAACAAAAAAACATCTCCTCAAGCACCTGTTTACCACAGAGGTCTGACAGGAGCCTGTCAGTTTATATTAGTTGGAAGATCTGTGAGAATGGCGAGACTTCAGCAGAAAAAAACAACACAAACATCCATAATTGTTACATAATCACCGGGCAATTATTACCGTCATCGCAATAACTTTGGAACTCTCGAAAATCGAGTAATCGAAATCCGCCATTTTCTATTAAGTTGTTGAGCCATTGAGACTTGTGATTAATAAAATGATCCAGACCGTTCTTAAAAAGCCATGTCTCGAATCTCCCAGAGCACAGGTTATGAAAGGCGTTGCATTGGACAGAGTCAGTTCTGATTTCGGCCACAAGTGCGCTTCCACAAGTTAACTCTGTCCAAGTAGAGTGACGTATGTAACTGGAATGGAGTGAATAAAATGACGTTTTTAGTAACATTTTCGATGTACAGTCGCTCAAAAAAGTATCCAAACACTATGGTATTAGTGATCTGGCAACCTTCGTGTCACGTGATTACAGAATTCAGGAAAAATATCTGGAGCGTGTATAGAAACTGTACACGCTCCAGTTTCCGTTCACAGCAAACCGTTACTGCACACGCTCCAGTTTGCTGTGAACGGTAACTGCACACGCTCAATATTTCCGTGAGTGAGCCCACACGATCTAGTATCAAAATAATATGACCACCTACAGTCGCTCAAAATTGGTCAGACATGTTGTGATTCAGTTCATCTGAATGGTTGCAGTCTTGAGAAGGTGTCACAGTTTAATTACCTTGGGAGCTATATAACTGATACTGGTGATGTGCGGCATGAGATTAACAGACGAATAGGTATTGCTGCCGGGACTTTTAAGAATCTTTGGAGAGTGTGGAGAAATAGGCGTATACACCTAAAGACTAAAATTAGACTGTATAATAGTTTGGTTCTTTCTAGGGTTAGTTATGGTAGTGAAACTTGGACGCTATGTAAACATGATAACAGGAAACTAGATGCTTTTGATTCCAGATGCTTACGCAGTATCTTGGGTATTAGGTGGTTCAACTTTGTAACTAATGATGAGGTTAGGCAAAGGAGTCTGCAACCTCCTTTAAGCAGCATATTGTGCAGAGAGAGACTCCGCTGGTTTGGCCAGGTTGCCCGTATGGATAATTATAGATTGGCGAATAAGGTTATGAACAGTGTGCCTAGAGGCCTCAGAAGGAGGGGGAGACCTAGGATGCGGTGGGCAGACAATGTCAAACAGGACCTTGTTAGAATTGGTGTGCAGTGGCCGGATGCAGCAGATGTAGCTCAGGACAGATATGCTTGGAGAATTAAACTGCGCGGTCTGGTTGGACCTCAGTAGCCCATGGCTGCTTGAGGATGATGATGATGATGATGATCTGGCAACCTTCGTGTCACGTGACATGAAGGTTGCCAGATCACTAATTTCTAAAAAAATCGTTGCCAGATATTTTTACTGACTTCTGTAATCAACTATAGTGTTCGAATACTTTTTTGAGTGACTGTACTTATACGTATACGTAGCTACGTTAAGGTTTCTTCCATTGTTTCTTCATCCTTCAAGGCTTCAAGACTGGTAGGAGTTTATTTATTTCAATATTAGATAATTGATTACTTAAGCTAGAACAAGGTGTTTTACATTTTCACTGAGAAAAGGAACCAAAATGAGTGTTTTTGGTAGAACAACGTTACAGAAGGTGGGAAAACAGATAACCTGTCAAACTAACCTAATCTAATTGAACATAACCTAACATCAACCCGATGTAGGACAAGAGCGAGATTCCATTAACCATAAGTCATAAATTAATATAAAAAAATAAAGAACCCCCTCAAGCAGCTGCTTGCCACAGAGGTCTGACAGGAGCCTGTAAGTTTATAAACCACACTAGAAAGTCTGTGAGGATGGCAGGACTGGGCAGAAAAACGATACATACATCCATGTCTTACCCAGAGCCCCAACCCAGGTCCCTTAGATCAGTAGCCTTCAGTAGCCAAGCGCGCTAACCACCCGGCCATCTGTTTCTTTTCACCCAAGCAAGGTTAGGTTAGCCGTCCCGTGGCCGAGTGGTTAGCACGCTTGGCTATTGATCTTAATGGGACCGGGTTCGAGCCCCGGGTAAGGCATGGATGTGTGTCGTTTTTCTGCTAAGGTCCTGCCATCCTCTCAGATCTTCTACTATGGCATATAAACTGACAGACTCCTGTCAGACCTCTCTGGCAAGCAGCTGCTTGAGGGGTTAGGTTATGTTAATTTCGTAATAAGACTAAATTTTTTTTCATTTCTTGGTGTAAATGTGTTATTAGAACCTAAAATGCATAACCTAAAATAATAATAATGTGTTATTAGAACCTAAAATGCAATAATTAAAACCATAAGATGCATATAATACGAAACGTTAGTTTAGAATGTGTTAGCTAAGATTATGTGAAGTAACTTATTTGTGTTCATTTCTTAATGAATTGATTATTTTTTTGTAAATGTGAAATTTGAAGGGAAAGGGACTTTTTAATACCCAAAAAATGGAGTTTTTTAACTATATCAAGTAATTTTTGTATTGGGGAAAATTCCCTCTTCCCTTCTTGAACGTCTGCACGAATTTTTTTAAAATGTCTTATTTGAAGTCTAATTAAACAATACCCATGGTATTTTTAAGAACGGCGTTATCTTTCGAAATATCTGCCTCAAAATCTGCTGCACCTGCACAAAAAATAATAATTGCGCAGAATGCAAAAAAATTCCTTTGCAACATGACATAATCTAAAACTGTAGGAAACCAAAGCATTTTAAAAAAAGCTTTGTTTTTTCGGTCTTTACCAAGAGAAATAAAAAAATATAAAAAACTTAAATAGATTTGGAATCAGATTGACAAATGTGCTAATTAAAAAGGGTTTTTATGATACTATAAATAGGGCGCTTGGTTACTGCTCTAAGGGACCTGGGTTCGAGCCCCGGATAAGGCATGGTTGTATGTGTTGTTTTTCTGCTGAGGTCTGCCATCCTCTCAGATCTTCTACTTTGGCATATTAACTGACAGGCTCCTGTCAGACCTCTGTGGCAAGCAGTTGCTTGAGGGGGTATTATTTTTTTTATTATAAATAATAAATCAAAAAAGGGTAAGCTTATATAAAAGACTGACATTTTTATGATGAAATATTGAATAGTTTGTTGTTTTAACTGGTATATTGGCGACATACCAGTTATAAAATATATAAAAATTATTCTGAGCAATATAATAACGCTCAGAATATTATAATGTTTTGAACTAATATATTAATTTTTTCAGGCAAAAGTATGAGTGTTTTGAGAAAGAGACTCTCTGATGCAGAGTACAGGAGACGAGCCAAGGTTGGGTTGTTTTACCTCTGAGCGGCACTTTTTTAGCACAACATGGGCTAAATTGTCAGGCCATAAGGACCACGAAGGCTCAGAGAAGGTTGGGGGAGGGGACCCACTGGAACAGCTGTTGGGAGACAGATGATAGCCTCCCGTTAAGGCCATCCAGAGTGTTCTTTAACGTGCACAGGGTATGGCTCTCCCACACACGGGACCACAGCTTAACGTTCCATCCGACGGACGGTGGCCTTTCCAAGCCCATCTGTGTCCCCTACTGACCGTGGGCAGGGCGGGGAATTTTGCGGAGATAAATGTCAACGCTGACCCAGCTGGGACTCGAACCTGGGATCTACAGATTACGAGCCTGGCGCACTACCGACTGAGCCACCCCCGCCACCCAACCCATCTATGAGTGCTTTCTGAGAAAAATGCATAAATATTTTGTAGAAGACTAAAAAAACAAACAGCCTACTCATAACTGTGTTCCGCCCTGCCCACGGTCAGTAGGGAACACCCATGGGTTTGGAAAGGCCGCCGTCCGTCGGATGGGGCGTTAAGCCGTGGCCCCGTGTGCGGGTGAGCCATACCCTGTGCACGTTAAAGAACACGCTGGATGGCCTTGACGGGAGGCTACCATCTGTCTCCCAACAGCTGTTCCAGTGGGTCCCCTCCCCCAACTTTCTCTGAGCCTTCGAGGTCCATGTGACCTGGCCATTTAGCCCATGGTGTGCAAAAAAAGTGCCGCTCAGAGGTAAAACAACCCAAAAACAACTCATAGATGGGCGTGATACCGAATTTTAAACCTACTAATGTTACCCGGAAGAGCCTTTCAGGCATCCACTGGTCAGCAAGAGATGACATGCATTAAACGAGAATTGGCCAGTGGTTTTAGAAGATCTAAAAGACATCGAAAAAGGTGAAACCCAAAAGACAGATAATCGAGTTCAGGCTAGAGTTGGGTTTATTACTTAAACTTCAAAGAATAAAAACTGTGTTCCTGCCCATATTTGGGGATATGGGCTCAATATAATGAACAGAACAAATAAATATTTTCAGTGTCGAGCTCGACGTTTTTGTGGCACTCGAGCTCTTAGAGTCCGTGGTACAGTCGCTCAAAAAAATATCAGAAGACTATGGTTGATTGCAAAATTCAGAAAAAATATCTGGCAACGTTTTTTTGTAGAAATTAGTGACCTGGCAATCTTCGTGTCACGTGACACGAAGGTTGCCAGATCAATAATTTCTAAAAATATCGTTACCAGATATTTTTTCTGAATTCTGTAACCAACCATAGTGTTCGGATACTTTTTTGAGCGACTGTAGGTGGTCATATTATTTTGATACTAGATCGTGTGGGCTCACTCACGGAAATATTGAGCGTGTGCAGTTACCGTTCACAGCAAACTGGAGCGTGTGCAGTTAGCGTTCACAGCAAACTGGAGCGTGTGCAGTAACTGCACACGCTCCAGTTTGCTGTGAACGGTAATTGGAGCGTGTACAGTTGCTGTACACGCTCCAGATATTTTTCCTGAATTCTGTAATCACGTGACACGAAGGTTGCCAGATCACTAATTTCTAAAAAAATCGCTGCCAGATATTTTTTCTGAATTCTGTAATCAACCATGGTGTTCGGATACTTTTTTGAGCGACTGTAGGTGGTCATATTATTTTGATACTAGATCGTGTGGGCTCACTCACGGAAATATTGAGCGTGTGCAGTTACCGTTCACAGCAAACTGGAGCGTGTGCAGTAACTGCACACGTTCACAGCAAACTGGAGCGTGTGCAGTAACTGCACACGCTCCAGTTTGCTGTGAACGGTAACTGGAGCGTGTACAGTTGCTGTACACGCTCCAGATATTTTTCCTGAATTCTGTAATCACGTGACACGAAGGTTGCCAGATCACTAATTTCTAAAAAAATCGCTGCCAGATATTTTTTCTGAATTCTGTAATCAACCATAGTGTTTTCGGATATTTTTTTTTGAGCGACTGTACAATTCATGGAAAAGATCCGAGAAAATTTCGATTCTTATGAATAAAAAGCTCTTCAGCTTTCCGAAATAGAAACTTGGAGTACCATGGAAAGAGAAATAAAATCAGGAAAGTTCAGTTCGATGAGTCCTGATAGGCTGTTGCTTCTATGATGGGCCGAACATTTCAGAATTGGAACATTCTTTTCCGTTCTGATCCGACGGACGGCGGCCTTTCCAAGCCCATCGGTGTCCCCTACTGACCGTGGGCAGTGCGGGGAAAAATAATAATAAATAAATATCCCCTCAAGCAGCTGCTTGCCACAGAGGTCTGACAGAAGCCTGTCTGCTTATATGTCATAGTAGAAGGTTTGTGAGAATGGCGGGCCTCAGCAGAAAAACAACATGAACCTCCATGCCTTATACGAGGTTCGAACCCAGATACCTTTGAAGAGTAGACAAGTGCGCGAACCATTCGGCAAACGGGACAGCTCTATTTCATTATTTTTAAGTATTAAAATGTATTAATTTTTGGTGTGACGTGATTAATTAAACCCAGCACTGAATGCCACAACATGAAAAAAAAAATTTGAGAACCACGACACCAATTTATTCAATTTTCTTTGCATTTTTTAAAGTTGTCAATTTGTTTATATTCTTTAATTTTTCTTCTATTATATTAGTGATGATTTTGGAAAACCTTTCACAATTTTTCAACTCTTACATTTTAGTGTGAATGCATTGAACCTTATTTCCTTTTCTTTTTCAGGCTCGAGCATGGATGTTAACAACGGGCTTCACTCTTTCTTATGGAGCCATGTTCTCGAAAATCTGGCGGGTCCATCGCCTCACCACTAAGTCGAAATCGGAAAGCAAGGTACACAGAGATCACAGGTTGTTACTGAATAGCTGTTAATGTCATCTGTTTCACAGTAAAGGCAAAATAATGTTTTAATTCGTTTCCTTTTCTCTTGAATATTATACTTGAGCAATAATTAACCTATTAACTTTTAACCTACTCACAATTCTTCCCAGACCTGACCCAGCTGGGTCAGCGTTGAGATTTATCTCCGCAAAATTCCCCGCCCTGCCCACGGTCAGTAGGGGACACCGATGGGCTTCGAAAGGTCGCCGTCCTTCGGATGGGACGTTAAGCCGTGGCTCCGTGTGCGGGAGAGCCATACCCTGTGCACGTTAAAGAACACGCTGAATGGCCTTGACGGGAGGCTACCATCTGTCTCCCAACAGCTGTTCCAGTGGGTCCCCTCCCCCAACCTTCTCTGAGCCTTCGGGAATGTGACCATGTGACCTGGCCATTTAGCCCATGGTATGCAAAAAAGTGCCGCTCAGAGGTAAAACAACCCAACCCAAATCCCATACCTGATCTATAGAAAAAAAAAGGGAGGGGGTGAGTGAAGCAAGAGACGAGATTTCACATTGCCCTATAACATTTTTCCCTTTCGTTGCAGATTTATTTAATCATTTTCTTTAAAAATGCATGAAATATGTTCAAATTCATTTTTTTTGTCTCCATTACTTTTACTAACATTTTCAGAGGGGCAATTCTCTTGACCCCCTCAAAATACCCCCCCCCCCCCCCCCTATCGAACCCTGCTTTCTCCATACCTTAATAGAGTTCATCTGTCTTTGTACACTGGCAATTCGTATATTTCGTATATGTTATTTGATGGTTAATGTGATGAAAATTGGTCAGGCAAATGGTACTTTAGTTGCTTTGAACAGCTGCAGTGTTGTTTAAAGAATGTGTGGAAAGTGTGAAAAATATAAATGTATACTAGACTAAAATTAGGCTATACATATAATAATTTGGTTCTTTCTAAGGTTCGTTATGGTAGCGAAACATGGATTATTTGTAAGCAGGATAACAGGAAATTCGATGCCTTTGATTCTAGATGTTTATGCAGTATCTTGGGCATTAGGTTTTTCAAGTAAGACGAGATTAGACAAAGGAGTCGGCAACCTCCTTTGAGAAGCATATTGTGCTCACCACTAAGAGACTCCATTGGTTTCGCCATGTTGACCTTATGGATAATTATAGATTGACGAATAGGATTATGAACAGTGTACCTAAAGGCCTGAGAAAGAGGGAGAGACCTACGATACGGTGGGCAGACAATGCCAAATAGGATCTTGTTGGAATTGGTGTGCAGTGGCGAGATGCAGCAGATATAGCTCAGGACAGATATGGTTGGAGAACTAGATTGTGCTCTGTGGTTGAACCTCCACAGCCAATGGCTGCTTGAGGAGGAGGAGGAGGATTATACAGTGACATTGAAATTTCATCACCCAGAAGAAGTGGTACGATTCTCATAGAAATTAGCAGGCTAGTTCAGTATGGAAAGTTATGCAAATGGTTTTATTGTCATATGAATCAGACAGAGAAGGTTCGCGTTATAAAGCAAAACATTGCGTAGCCTCGCTAATCATTCCAAGAGTTTGCGGGCAGCAGATCTCTGAGCGATACCACAGAATGAAGCCTCTAGGACAGTGTCTCGCAAACTTTTTTACTCTGCGGCACAATGAATTAAATTTTTTTTCCGCGGCACACCTAAAAAAGAATAAAAGCAAACTCTATATAATCGTCATTATAGTTGCGCTTTGTTGAAGTCATCAGCCTGGTTTTACTTGAAGATTTGCTCTCGTTCTTTAATTCATAACTCGGTGTTTGTTTTAAATATTTGTCCATTCTATGGCTTGAAATAATCAAAAATTAATACCAAAATTTGGAAAAAGCTTGATAAATACTTACAAGACCCAGTTGATAAAATCTGCAAGATTTTTATTAAAGCACGTCGATAACACAAGTCAAGTCAAAATGAAATCTTTGGAATATCTAGTGTCAATTTGAAAATCTCTCGCGGCACACAGTTTGCGAGACACTGCTCTAGGAAGAACATAATGTACTTATTGCATTTGAGAGAGGACAAATCATAAGACTCCGTGAAGCAGGATGGTAAAAACAGATTGCAAGAAGCTACACACAGTCGTCAGCCTCGTCGGACAGTGACACCTAGTGCATGCAGAGGACAACACGGGACGTCCGACTGATTTTGTGATATCCGTCCACATCACCAACGGCGATGCTGACCACCATCTGCGATGCGAACAACAGTTGCATCACTTCATAACACAACGAACCATTTCCGGACCACTTTCAGAGTTAAGCTTGCATACACGTTGTGGATTGCGTCACCTCAGGGACTGGCATAAGTCTTAAGTCTGTAGGGGGCCATTTAGAGACGGATGAAGGAATTTATAGTCCAAATATGGCAGTCTTTACAAACGAATTCTTGTAATAGAAATTCTAAAAAAATGAGAAAGAAAACAGCGATCAAATCCCACACCACAAATCATTTCACAGGAATATAAAAATAGATACCTAGAGAATGAAAGAAGTTAAAAAAATTCGCAGTCTGTTGAAGAAGGCATGCCCCCCCCCCCGTGGTTATTTAATTAGTTATTTTCTGCTGGAAGTGCGCTAATACTTCTGTCTCGTAAAGATATGCTCCTTGTAAGGAGATTGTGCTAATCGTAATGACAAATGAACCTTCGATGTATTTAAAATTGCTGTTATTCTGAGAATTTCATGTTCTTCAACAATTTTTACTGGGAATTTGAGAAATTGATCATTTGAAGAGGTTTAAGACTATTGAGCATGAAAATGGGAGAAGAAATTCCTGTTACAGCACTAGTGCTGCCAATACTTGTGAGGCCTATATTAGACAAGCTGGAAAGGAAGGTTGTTACAGCTGCCCAAACATTGAAATCAGCAGTTTCAAAAGTTGAAACTTCAAATCCTGATTTTTTGTATGACTTAGTTATGGGACTTGTAAGACAAGCAGACTTATTTGTAAATGTAGCAGAAAGCCTTTTGAAACTTCAAGGTTCAGTTCCAGATTGTGATGAATACAAGTCAAGTCGCCCAGAAGATGCTTTTCAAGAATTAAACAAAAAATCTTCATCTTTAAAAAAAAAAAGTCGCATACCCGATGAAATAAATGACAGGAAAACTTTCTTAGAAACAATCAAAGAAATAGCAAGTGCCATCAAAAAGTTTTTGGATGCTGTAAATGAAGTTTCTGGATATATACCTTCACCTATAGGAAAACAAGCACTTGATCAGAGAATGAGGAAACTTGTAAAGTTCTCTAAATGTTTTATTAATACGCTAAAGGACTTTTTCAGAGAAGGACAATCACAAGCAGTGTTCCTTAGTGTCATCTGTTTGATTCACCAAACTAATCTCATGATTACAATAAAACACAAATGTGATTGACAGCAGTTAAGGTGTTGGTTGGGTTGTTTTACCTCTGAGCGGCACTTTTTTGTACACCATGGGCTAAATGGCCAGGTCACAAGGACCCCGAAGGCTCAGAGAAGGTTAGGGAATGGGGACCCCTGGAACAGCTGTTGAAAGACAGATGGTAGCCTCCCGTCAAGGCCATCCAGCGTGTTCTTTAACGTGCACAGGGTATGGCTCTCCCGCACACGGGGTCACAGCTTAACGTCCCATCCGACGGACGGCGACCTTTCCAAGCCCATCGGTGTCCCCTACTGACCGTGGGCAGGGCGGGGAATTTTGCGGAGATAAATCTCAACGCTAACCCAGCTGGGACTCGAACCTGGGAACTACAGATTACGAGCCTGGCGCGATACCGACTGAGCCACCCCCGCCCCAGGGGAGGCAATGGAATGCAGAATGGCATCTTTGGTGACGAATCCTGGTTTTGTGTAGAAGCTGAGACGATGCGGTGGATACTCAAATTCAGCTGCCACCATTGAACGGGAAACTGCTCAAGGTTATCTAGATTGATATTCGAGGGCTTTTCTCTTCACAAATGCTATTTCCATAAACTTTAAAGAATATATCTGTAGTAACTATTTGTTTTAGAAACTATTCTTTTTCTTTAATCAAATTGATACCTGTCTCAATGGCTCAGTAGATAACACTCCAGGCTCGTAATTTGCAATTATGAGGTTCGAGTCCCAACTGAACTAATGTTGAAATATATCCCCCTTAACCCCTACCCTGTCCTTGGTGAAAAAGGGAACACTGTTGGACTTGGAAAGACCATCATTGTCTGTCGGTTGGGTTATTTTACCTTTGAACAGCACTTTTTTGCACACAATGGGCTAAATGGCCAGGTCACAAGGACCCCAAAGGCTCAGAGAAGGTTCGGGGAGGGGACCCACTGGAACAGCTGTTGGGAGACAGATGGTAGCCTCCCGTCAAGGCCATCCAGCGTGTTCTTTAACATGCACAGGGTATGGCTCTCCCGCACTCGGGGCCACGGCTTAACGTCCCATCCGACGGACGACGGCCTTTCCAAGCCCATCGGTATCCCCTATTGACCGTGGGCAGGGCGGGGAATTTTGCGGAGATAAATCTCAACGCTGACCCAGCTGGGACTCGAACCTGGGAACTACAAATTACGAGCGTGGCGCGCTACCGACTGAGCCACCCCCGCCCCCTAAATGGCCAGGTCACTTGGCCCCCGAAGGCTCAGAGAAGGTTGGGGGAGGGGACCCACTGGAACAGCTGTTGAGAGAGAGATGGTAACCTTCCGTCAAGGCCATACAGCACGTTCTTTAATATGCACAGGGTTTGGCTCTCCCACACACGAGGCCATGGTTTAACGTCCCTACTATCAACGGCGATCTTTCCAAGCCCATCGGTGTCCCCTAGTGACTTTGGGCAGGGCGGAGAATTTTGCGGAGATAAATCTCAACGGTGACCCAGCTGGGACTCGACCTTGGGAACTGCAGATTACGAGCCTGGCACGCTACCGACTGAGCCACCCTCGCCCCATTGTCTGTCTGATGGGACGTAAGCGTGTCCCTTTGTGCGAAACAGTCAAACGCTGTGTACGTTAAAGAACGTGCTGGATGGCCTTGACAGAAGTCTTTCATCTATATCAGTGTCTCGCAAACTGTGTGCCGCGAGAGATTTTCAAATTGACACTAGATATTCCAAACATTTCATTTTGACTTGACTTGTGTTATCGACGTGCTTTAATATCGACGTGCTATCGACGTTCTTTAATAAAAATCTTTCAGAATTTATCAACTGAGATCTTGTAAGTATTTGTCAAGCTTTTCCCAAATTTTGGTATTGATTTTTGATTATTTCAAACCATAGAATGGACAAATATTTAAAACAAACGCCGAGTTATGATTAATTATATTTATTATTATATTTATTTTAAATAAAATGCATTTAACGAAACTTAAATTTTCCTCTTTTTACGTAACCATCAAAAATTCTTTTTTTAGGTGTGCCGCGGGAAAAAAATTAGATTCAGTGTGCCGCGGAAAAAAAATTAGATTCAGTGTGCCGCAAAGTAAAAATGTTTGCGAGACACTGATCTATCTAGTAACATCTGTGCACTGGATTCTTTTCCAAAATCTTCTGTGAGCCCTTGGGGTCTTTGTGACCCAGCCATTTAGCTCATTGTGTGAAAACATGTCGTTCAGAGATAATGCAACCCCACCTAATCTAGAAATAATCTAAATCAAGATTTAGATTGGATTAATTTGGCATGGCATTCGTTCTTAAAAGAAAATTACTTAACGACGCTTTGCATTCCTTTAATACATGATAATTCTATTTTTCGCAGAAAGTTGCCAGTTGGAAGTTGTATATGATGGTTGGTATCCTCCTGATGTTCGATCTCGTCATCCTGTTGTCATGGCAAATCATCGATCCACTTCAAAGGAAGCTGGAATTGTTCCCTCTTGAGGATCCAGAGGAATCTCAGGACATTAAGATAGCGCCACAATTGGAGCACTGCCAATCGGAAAATAATGCTATTTGGCTTGGTAAGTTGGAAAGATGAATTAAGGAAAATGCTTTATCAGTAGTATTAAAACTTTATTATTACTAAAACTTATTCGTAACTGGGAACTCAAGTTCTTGCCCAGTTGTTTCCAGTTATCTGAGAATTTAATGGGGCGGGGGTGGCTCAGTCGGTAGGGCGCCAGGCTCGTAATCTGTAGTTCCCAGGTTCGAGTCCCAGCTGGGTCAGCGTTGAGATTTATCTCCGCAAAATTTCCCGCCCTGCTCACTGTCAGTAGGGGACACCGATGGGCTTGGAAAGTCCGTCGGATGGGACGTTAAGCCGTGACCCGTGTGCGGGAGAGCCATACACTGTGCACATTAAAGAACACGCTGGATGGCCTTGACGGGAGGCTACCATCTGTCTCCCAACAGCTGTTCCAGTGGGTCCTCTCCCCCAACCTTCTCTGAGCCTTCGGGGTCCATGTGACCTGGCCGTTTAGCCCATGGTGTGCAAAAAAGTGCTGCTCAGAGGTAAAACAACCTAAAAAAATCTGAGAATTTACGTTTATAATGAATGAAAGTTTTCTTTATAAAAATATCACGATGCCACCTGTGAAGTTCATGGATTTAAATTTTAACCCTTTCAGTTTCATTAGTGAATAAGGTTAATTATTCTAAGAATGTTTCGAAGACGAAATTGTTATTATTTGGATCCAATATCTTTCATAGATACAAAGGAAAAAAAAAAGGGAATGAGAAAATAGGGTTCAAAGAAAATTAAAATACAAAAAAATAAAAAAAAATTATATCTTATTGGTAAATATATTACACATCCTGTGATGGGAAGCAATTTTTTAAAATCTATACCATTTAAGAGTTTTATATTAATTAAACATAGTTCTAGAATTAGTGTTACTATTTTAACACTTGAAGACTGAATGGGATTAACAAATGACACATTTGTCTCATCTGTGCATTTTCTATGTACTGTGTAATATGCATCTTTTGCTTAACAATTTTTCTTTTGATAGGTATAAAGAAATTTCGAAGCGTATTTTTTAAACCATTTTCGCATATTTTTTTTCTTTTTATAATAAGATAAGAAAAAGTAAATTACAGTCGCTCAAAAAAGTATCCGAACATTATGGTTGATTACAGAATGTAGAAGAAATATCTGTCAACGATTTTTTTAGAAATTAGTGATCTGGCAACCTTCGTGTCACGTGATTACAAAATTCAGGAAAAATATCTGGAGCGTGTACAGCAACTGTACACGCTCCAGTTACCGTTCACAGCAAACTGGAGCGTGTGCAGTTACTGCACACGCTCCAGTTTGCTGTGAACGGTAACTGCACACGCTCAATATTTCCTGTGAGTGAGCCCACACGATCTAGTATCAAAATAATATGACCACCTACAGTCGCTCAAAAAAGTATCCGAACACTATGGTTGATTGCAGAATTAAAAAAAAAAGATTATCTGGCAACGATTTTTTTTAGAAATTAGTGATCTGGCAATCTTGTGATAAAGGTGTAATGTGATTGAGAACATTATCGATAAGAAAACACGAAACAAACAAACAAACAAGAATACTATAAAGAAAGATTAATGAAAAAGGTTTACAAGCTAGCAACAGCCAACTAAAATATAGACGTAAAACGTTATACTCAGATAAGAAATGTCATAAGAATTCAAATGGAAAGTCAAATGAAGCTCATTAATATCAAAATAATCTATTCGAATCACGATATTCAGCATTATTTTAATAGTACTTAATGAATTAGGGATCATAGCGCATTTAAAGACAACATTGACATTCGTGAACTATTTGTGGCAAAAGTTGTTACAGGTTAGATACACATCGTAGCAGAATAATAATATATATGGAATAATAATATACTATGGAAGGTGGTCATATTATCCTGATACGACTATGTAATGCTGCTCTACAAAAATGTTTTCCAAATAATTGTATTTGCATTAAATTTTTAATGACGTCTTCAACTTCTGTCAACTTTAAACTGAAAACATTTTGAAGGCTTTGAGGACAATTGTTAAAGTGCAGGCTACTTTTTAACCTAATTGTTAAAATAATTAAATACTGAACAAATATTGATGAAATTCAAGATTTTTATGGATCGGATATAGATCTTTAATAGCTTTCAATTTCATTCTCATAAAAAGTTCATTCTTCAAGGTATTAAGATATAATATTTCAAATTTGGCTCTCCATTGGCATAACATGAAAATTCTCCAATAATTTTGTAGAGCAGTATAATATACATTCTTTGTGTATGAATGATTTTGGAGAAAAATAGGTTAGTCACGTGATAGCAGAAAAGTCTTCCTATAGACTCATACCAGATCAAATCAAGGAACATTTAAACGGCAAGAATTTGAGCATGATTATATTAGGACTGTGGTACGAGAAACATTCTGAAATCTGTTGTCCAAACTGTTGTTTAGTATTTCTGTTTTATTGTTTTTCTATTTCCTCATTCGTTTAAACTCGTTTCCCTTTCTTTTCCTCCACGTGATCAGCGGGAAGCTGCCTTGTTGCATTCATTTCCCTGTCGATGTTATTTTTAAAACATCTTTCCATTTACTGTCACGAAAGCAAAATTCTTGATTCGATGCCTGATTGATCTGTCAAAGGAAGTGCTGGATGTCATTCGCTTCCTGTAGATACCGGTGGCCTACGAAGTTGAAAGGAAAAATGACAATTCGTTCATTCAGCAGTTATTAGGAAAATGGGGAAAAAAATACATAAATATGTGCAATGTATACTAATACACGATATACGGTTATAAAAGCTTGTTTCGCAATTTCAGTATATATAGTTAGGTTGTTGTTGGGTTGTTTTACCTCTGAGCGGCACGTTTTTGCACACCATGGGCTAAATCGCCAGGTCACATGGACCCCGAAGGCTCAGAGAAGGTTGGGTCAAGCCACAAACAAGCAGAAAACACAGCGGAAGTTTTTCCCTCCACAGAAGCCCACCAGTGCAGCAAAATCAGGATCCATAAT
This sequence comes from Ryuthela nishihirai, assembly GCA_038380435.1. Lineage (NCBI taxonomy): Eukaryota > Metazoa > Arthropoda > Arachnida > Araneae > Heptathelidae > Ryuthela > Ryuthela nishihirai. The sequence goes on along the minus strand of JAWZYU010000003.1, from coordinate 86,615,496 downwards.
CGAGCTCAGAGCCATAATTCCGTTCAGGTTGGTATATATGGTCAGCACCAGGACCCTGTGTGGTTGACCACTCCTCAGCAGGGTAGAAAAAAAAGAAAAGTAGCCATAGTTGTCCAGATCAGTAGGCCACACTAATCTGGCAGCCCTCCCCTTCCGTTCACTTCCACAAGAGAGTATCTCTTTTGAAAGGTACTAACGGTCTGCACCACGAGAAGGCGGGGTCAGACATTAGGTGCTAGGCCTGGCCGGTTCTATGCATCATCACAGGGGATTGGTGCAGAGCCTCCTTCCAGTGACTACCTAGCTACCATTTACAGATCAATAAAAAACACAACCACATAAAACATTACAAACCACATAAAAGTATAATAAAAAGATATTTTTTTCTAGTGTCTAAATTTTACAATAGATTAGACATTTTAGAAATTAGTTTAGTTCGTTTCAAAAATGAAAATAAAAGAATTATTTGATATTGACAATTTAGGACAATTGTAAAAAATTTGAAAAACGCTTTCTTTTTCTCACTTTTATGTTTGATAAAACGTCGCTCTTAAATGGTTATCACATTTCAAATATGATTTTGAATTAAATATTTAATGCAATATAATTTTAATAAATATGAAACACAGTGTGTATAGTAGTGTGTACAGTAGGGTGGGCCGAAAAAATTCAAATTTTTTTTTTCAAGTCGTAATACCGCGGAAAGGTTGCGAATTGGGGAGACTAAAAAGGGGTAAAAAAAGAAATAAAATCGGTTTATATCTTCCGGTCGCGCATGTGCTCTAAAGTTTGCCGAAATTGGAAAAATTCACATTTTTACGTTAATTTTTAACATTTTTAAATTAGCCTCTTCTCGAATGTAATAGCTCATATTCTTATGTATTAGAACCACAGAAAATAATGTTTAAATATTATTTAAATCCATCAATATCTTCCGGTCGCGCATTGCCTTCAAAATTAATGAAATTTTGAAAAAAATTTACCTATAAAGGTAGATCACAGTTCAAGGAAAAAAAACACTAACAACTTACATGTTCTTTATATTTGTTCTTTATTGAATACAAGTTTAAATGTTTAAAACAAATTATTTTAGACCATTAGTGATATTTATAAACAGTTTTTTTATTGAAAAAACTAAGTTTTTGTATGAAGAGTCGTAAGTCCAAGAAACTCATGTTGAACAATTGAACATCTCCGTTTTCACTCATTCTTAGCTGAAGGTACTTTGAAATCTGATTTATGGGCGAAGTTAGGCATGGTTGACCTTGACAGCATAGTCGTTCTGATAAAACCATCCCTAGACTCAGCTCCGCAAACTTTTCCTGAGGCTTCTGTCACGAGTTTCACACATCGTTCAACTGCCTGTGTGTGAATTGGGAATGTCTTGAATGTTATATCCCAATTAGGGACTAAGTCACTTTGAATATGTGATTTAATCTCATCGTCACTGATATCTTTTAATAATGGGGGAGAAGATAAATCACAGTCCATCCAGTTAATTATTTCCGAGTAGTCTTGAGCCTTGAAATTGAGTTTTGGCGGCATGAATGTTCTGATAGTTGTTCTCTTTTGATCTAACTGTTTCGCCTTTAGTATTCGTCGAAGTCCGAGCTCTCTTATGTGTTTTGTATTCTCTTGTGTCATGGCTAACATTAAATGTTCTGGATGAGCGAAAAAGCCATTTCGTTCGATCACAGGGTCGACAATATTACGTAAATCTTCAGGCAGGTACCTTGAAGATTGTATTGATTGGTACACAAGTTTTGGTCCCTCTGTAAGGTATTTACTTGTTTTAATACTAAACCACATTGGCATGTATGACTTCAAAATAAATACAACTATTTCTTGAAGTTCAGGTGTGGGACTTTCTTCACTTAAGTACAATCTGAGAGTTCGATTTGCTGTTGTCAACCACCTCGAGTGTGACAAGGGACCAGGATCTCGTACAGCCAAATCCTCTTTACAGTTTCCCGACTTTATTGTCATGGAAATATCGAGTAGATATTGTTGATCCTTACTTAGTATACTTCTGTCTATTGCGGGGATCTGACAGCCAATACTCTTGAAGCCAATCACTAGACGTTTTTCGCAGCCACTTAGCTTTTCACCAATTGGCCCTCTCAAAGATTTCGAACCCGTTGATTTACCGTCTAGGTATTGAAACAGATGCCGGAATGGCGGTTCATTGAAATGGAGAAGGCAAATTGCCCATTGTAACGGTTTCCCCAAATGTATTTCGATTCAGCGAATCAGACCATTTTTCCAACCTGTATTAACAGCAGTGCCATCACATCCTATGACAACTAATTTTTCAAGAGAAATACCACGACCAGACAGATAAGGAAATAATAGTAGTGACAATATCTTCAGAACTTCCAGAAGTTGGAGTAACATGGCCGATGTAGACTGAACCAGGTTCTTGAATTAGCGAGTAATGCTCTTCTTTTTTTACTCTACGGAACCTTTTCGAATGAGCTAGACTCACTTGTATTCAATAAAGAACAAATATAAAGAACATGTAAGTTGTTAGTGTTTTTTTTCCTTGGACTGTGATCTACCTTTATATGTAAATTTTTTTCAAAATTTCATTAACTTTGAAGGCAATGCGCGACCGGAAGATGTTGATCGATTTAAATAATATTTAAACATTATTTTCTGTGGTACATAAAGTGTACATAAGAGTGTGTACATAAGAATTTGAGCTATCACATTCGGGAAGAGGCTAATTTAAAAATGTTAAAAATTATCATAAAAATGTGAATTTTTCCAAATTTCGGCAAACTTTAGAGCACATGCGCGACCGGAAGATATAAACCGACTTTATTTCTTTTTTTACCCCTTTTTAGTCTCCCCAATTCGCAATTTTTCCGCGGTATTACGACTTGAAAAAAAATTTTGAATTTTTTCGGCCCACCCTAGTGTACAGTAATTGAATAATATGAAACAAATCAGCGTACGTGTTGCCACATATTTGAAAATTTTTAAAAACCCTTTGGTTTTCAAAATGGCAATTTTCAAAAAAAAACATCTTTTCTATGTATATGTTTTTTCAGTCATTATTCTCTTTGTTAACGTTTTTACTCATCGCTGAATTTGTTTCCTAAAATACCTTATGTAACTAATATATACTGAAGAGCCAAAACGTTATGACCACCTGCCTAATTTGATGTTGGTCCTCCGTTGTGCCGCCAAAATAGCTCTTACCAGGCGAGGCATGGATGCTACAAGATTTCTAAAGGTGTCTTGTGATATCTGGTACCAACACGTTACCAGCAGATCCTTTTAACTCTTGTACAGTACTGTGCAAATTAATTGGGACAATAGGAAAATGCAGTAACAAAGACACAACTAAAATATTTATTTGTTTAATAGTGTAGTTAATAGTGAATGTGACCCCCCTTAGCTTTAATTACTTCTTTCACCCTCTCAACCATTGATGCCACTAGCTTTCCACACATCTCCTTCACTTCAGGGTCGGGGTACCACGCTTTCATGACACTTTCTATCATTTTGGTTTTCGTCGTGCAATCCATCTTAGATATGCGCGCTTCAATAATGGCCCACAAATTTTCAATGGGGTTTAGATCGGGTAAATTTCCTGGACACTCCAATACCTTCAAATGTTGCTGGGTAAAGAAGCTCTTAGCAAGCTTAGAATTGTGGCATGGAGCCAGATCCTATTGAAATACCCCATCGCCGTTAGGAAACAGTTTCTGCAGTGTTGGGACCATTTTCGCCTCCAGAACGCCTATGTACTTTTTGCTGTCCGTCATTCCTTCAATGCGGTGAAGCGTCTGTGGCCCGGAAGCTGTGAAACATTCCCAAAACATGACCTTGGGTGGGTGTTTTGGGGATTGCTGGATGTGGCCGGATCGAAGAGGTTCTCCAGGCTTTTCTTGTCCCAACTAATTCGCACAGTACTGTAAGTTACGTGGTTGAGCTGACGCAGATCGGATATGCTGTTCCAACACAAACCACAGATGCTTGATTGGATTGATGTCTGGAGAATTTAGAGGCCAGGGCAATACCTGGAAGTCTTTCTCATGTTTCTGCGAATCATTCTCGAACAATCCTGGCAGTGTGGCATGGTGCATTATCCTGATTTAAGAAGGCACTACTAGAGGGAGACACGTTGCCACGAAAGGATGTACCTGGTCTGCAATGATGTTTAGGTAGGTGGTAGACGTCATAGTTCCCTGCACATGAATGACTGGACCCAGGGTTTCCCAACACAACATTGTCCAAAACATTACACTTCCTTCACCAGCTTATTTTCGTCCCATAGTGCATCCTGGTACCAACACTTCCCCAGGTAAACGACGCACAAGTACATTGTTATCTATATGATGCAACAGGAAACGAGATTCATCGGACCAGACGACCATCTTCCAAACATTTAAGGTCCAGTTTTGACTCTCACGTGTCCACTGTAGGCACTTTTGACGGTGAGTGCACATGTGACTACTCACTACAGTGAGTGCACATGTGGTTTTGACTTTGACCACATGTGCACTCACTGTAGGCGCATCAACCGAGGTTAGCATGAGCACTCAGAGAGGCTGCGGCTACGCAGCCCCATTTTCAGCAGGGTTCGATGAACACTGATTAACTGAGCTCAGTATTAGGTGTTATTTATACCGTTTCATGACCTTCACATGCACCATCGTTTACCTGCAGTTGCCTCGATTTGCATAAAGACGCGCTGGTCATAATGTATTGGCTCTTCGATGTATAATATGATTTTGAAGGAACAAAAAAAATGATTGATTAAGAATAGATTGCGTGAAATCAATCCAGTAGCTCCTTAACAACAATTAGTGGAAGACGTAAGTTTCCTGTGAAACTCATTCAGCGCTTTTTGAAAGGGAAGGCAGTATCAACCTGCAGTCATGGGGTTTCAAGAGTATCTTTAAAGAGAATTTAGAGATTTCTTCCAATGGAAAAAAAAAAACACTAATAATCTCCCGTAAAGCGATTTTAAGACTTCATTCAAAGGTAGTGGGAATGAACTTTTGATCAAGGGGTGTCAGGGCTTTTTATTTAAAAAAAATAGGGATGAGCTTTCAATCAAGGACTTTCAGGACTCTCTTTAAACGAAAGAGCGATAAACTGCCAGACAAGATGTTTCTTGTTTTTTAGAAAGAAAATGAAATTTCAGTCCAGTAGTTTGAAGGATTAATTCAAAGGCAGAAGGAATGAACTTCAACCAAAGGGCTTCAGAGCTCCTATGAAGAAAGGCGCTCTGAAAGTCAAAGGGCTTCAGAGCTCCTATGAAGAAAGGGGCTCTGAAAGTCAAAGGGCTTCAGAGCTCCTATAAAGAAAGGCGCTCTGAAAGTCAAAGGGCTTCAGAGCTCCTATGAAGAAAGGGGCTCTGAAAGTCAAAGGGCTTCAGAGCTCCTATGAAGAAAGGCGCTCTGAAAGTCGAAGGACTTCAGAGCTCCTATGAAGAAAGGCGCTCTGAAAGTCGAAGGGCTTCAGAGCTCCTATGAAGAAAGGCGCTCTGAAAGTCGAAGGGCTTCAGAGCTCCTATGAAGAAAGGGGCTCTGAAAGTCGAAGGGCTTCAGAGCTCCTATGAAGAAAGGTGCTCTGAAAGTCGAAGGGCTTCAGAGCTCCTATGAAGAAAGGGGCTCTGAAAGTCGAAGGGCTTCAGAGCTCCTATGAAGAAAGGGGCTCTGAAAGTCGAAGGACTTCAGATATCCTATGTAGAATGGGGCTCTGAAAGTCAAAGGGCTTCAGAGCTCCTATGAAGAAAGGGACTCTGAAAGTCGAAGGGCTTCAGAGCTCCTATGAAGAAGTGGGCTCTGAAAGTCAAAGGGCTTCAGATCTCCTATGAAGAAAGGGGCTCTGAAAGTCAAAGGGCTTCAGATCTCCTATGAAGAAAGGGGCTCTGAAAGTCAAAGGGCTTCAGATCTCTTATGAAGAAAGGGGCTCCAGAGCTCCTATGAAGAAAGGGGCTCTGAAAGTCGAAGGGCTTCAGAGCTCCTATGAAGAAAGGGGCTCTGAAAGTCGAAGGGATTCAGATCTCCTATGAAGAAAGGGGCTCTGAAAGTCAAAGGGCTTCAGAGCTCCTATGAAGAAAGGGGCTCTGAAAGTCAAAGGGCTTCAGAGCCCCTTTCTTCATAGCAAACGAGATTAAAATTCAATCACATGGCTCCAGGGCTTTTATTTTTTTTTTTTTTTTGAGTATAGGGGACGAGCTACCAATCAAGTTGGTTTCAAGAGTTTCTTCAAATGTAAAGGAAGACGAACTAGAATCGGTGGCTTCCAGAACTTTCTTTAAAAGGGAAAGGTGAATGTTATTAAGTCGAGTCTCAGTTAAACGTTTACTTGATGAACAGTGATCGGTGATTCTTCCTCCTCTGCAAGAATACTTCTAACACTCACCGTAGTGATCATTTAGCGAAATTATCCAGACGTTTGAATCATAACGACATCAGTTGGGTTGTTTTACCTCTTAGCGGCACTTTTTTGCGCATCATGGGCTAAATGGCCAGGTCACATGGACCCCGAAGGCTCAGAGAAGGTTGGGGGAGGGGACCCACTGGAACAGCTGTTGGGAGACAGATGGTAGCCTCCCGTCAAGGCCATCCAGCGTGTTCTTTAATGTGCACAGGGTATGGCTCTCCCGCACACGGGGCCACGACTTAACGTCCCATCCGAGGGACGGCGGCCTTTCCAACCCCATCGGTGTCCCCTACTGACCGTGGGCAGGGCGGGCAATTTTGCGGAGATAAATCTCAACGCTGACCTAGCTGGGACTCGAACCTGGGAACTACAGATTACGAGCCTGGCGCGCTACCGACTGAGCCACCCCCGCCCCATCATTAGTATATAATATCGAACTTGGAGAAAGAGGCGGCAAATATCCACGTTCGCTCCAGGAGGCAAAAATACCTAGCGTCTGCCCTGCTTCCAATTATCGCCAACTTCCTGCCGATCTTCCGTTTCATTTGCACCTGCGCTATGTTCGATTCTTTTCCTCCTCGTGTTACTATTTTAACTCACGCGAAAGTGTCCTCGAGGCATCTCTTTGTTGGGTGACTTTTTTCTCGGTATCATATGTTGATTCGTTTTCCCTCTCTTCGTCCTCTCTTCTCATATTTTACTCTTTCCTTCCTGGAAAAAATTTCAGTTTTTATTGTCCTAAACTTGGTGTTGAATGTCTGAGGGCTGACAACTGAAGAAAATGATGACGCTTCGGTTTAAAACTAAGTTCTTAAACGCTAGAGTTTGATTTCATAGTGGGGTCTCGACTTCCGACGGCATCGACATCCCATATTCTCAGAAACCGATTTACAGTCGCTCAAAAAAATATCCGAACACTATGGTTGACTATAGCCGTCCCGTGGTCGAGTGGTTAGCGCGCTTGAGTACTGATCTAAGGTACCTGGGTTCGAGTCCCGGATAAGGCATGGACGTTTGTGTTGTTTTCCTGCCATCCTCACAGACCTTCTACTCTGGCATATAAACTGACAGGCTCCTGTCAGACCTATGTGGCAAGCAGCTGCTTGAGGGGGTATTTATTTATTTTTTATTTGCAAACAAATTTTCAGAATTTTTGATTTCAGAATTCAGGAAAAAAAATATGGCAACGATTTTTTTTTCTGAATTCTGAAATCAACCATAGTGTTCGGATATTGTTTTACGTAATACGAAGGTTGCCAGATGACTAATTTGTAAAAAAAGTCGTTGCCATAATTTTTTCCAGAATTCTGAAATCAACCATAGTGTTCGGATAATTTTTTGAGTGACTGTACCTTCCATAAGAGCTTTATTTTAAGGGCCGATGATATTTACAAGAACAGACGACTTTCTAATAGATTGGGAACGATGTGTGGGGGGAAATTTCCAGAAGCTTGATTTGAATCTTGGCCAATCAGCGCGCAGAACGTCGCTTCTACGTTCTCGTACGATTGTTCTCAACCAATCAGCATCTTTGTTATTGTTCAGCACAACATTCTAACTTTGTTTTGAAATACATAATGGCATCACTTGTCTTATGCATGACACGGTTAGTGTAAACAGAGTGCATTTTTATGGATTATAAATAAAAAAAATAAATACCCTCTTAAGCAGCTGCTTGCCACAGAGGTCTGACAGAAGCCTGTCAGTTTATATGCCATAGTAGAAGGTCTGTGAGGATGGCAGGACCACAGCAGAAAAACAACACACACACATCCATGCCTTACCCGGGGCTCGAACCCAGGTCCCTTAGATCACTAGCCAAGCGTGCTAACCACTCGGCCATGGGACGGCTTCCATTATGAATTATACTTGTTTTAATTGAGGTTATTTTTGAATTTGTTAATTAAACAAATTGAATTTAATAACCATGGGTCCAAAAGTGCAAGTTAATATTAAAAATCCAATTAAAATGAAGAAGGAGTAAAAATTTGTGCATTACTGCGTGAACATAGTTTCTCTCAAATTAAACCAAAGGACATTCTAAACAGTATTAAAGTTAGTAACGATTTTTAATGTAAAAAACAAGTATAAAGAATAAATAAATACCCCCTCAAGCAGCTGCTTGCCACAGAGGTCTGACAGGAGCCTGCCAGTTTATATGCCACAGTAGAAGGTCTGAGAGGATGGCAGGACCTCAGCAGAAAAACGACACATACATCCATGCCTTACCCGGGACTCGAACCCAGGTCCCTTAGATCAGTAGCCAAGCGCGCTAACCACTCGGCCATAAGAAATACCCATTTTATGTGTTGTTGGGGGTCACCTGTCAACGGTTGGAACGATTTACAGGAAATCAATATATTATTGTTTTCAACTTATTTACAATGTACAGTGGATTTTGTGGAATGAATTGCCATCGGATCAGTTGGGGTCCCGCTGTATTTCATTTTTATCACTAGGCAATTTTTAGTTCATTAGAAAAGAGGAAATTCAGAGATGATTAGATATTGTGTTGAAATGCTTACTCTAATGATGATCTACATGAGTGATAGCCAATTGGTATTTCGCGAGTCGCATGCGGCCCATAAATACTTTAAAGTGGCCCATGGAAGATACTTCTAATTGCTATACTCCTTGAGTCAGAAGCTTGTAATTTTTTTTTCAAAATTTAGTCTTTATTTTCATTTGGTGACGATTTTTTTCAAACGTTATTTTTTAGCTTTGACTTTATTCATTCAGTGCTTATATCTCTAATCTTAAGTTGCACTTAAATCTGTAATTTATACATTTTTGAAATATTTAACACTTTGACCTGCAGTGTCATTAGTGTAATGTTAGATTATAATCTGTAGATTTCAAGCCAAATTTCTTTTGGATCTCAACCTAATCTCGTTGCTTGACTATTAGATGTTTCGTTTTTTGTTTTCAGGTATCATCTACGGTTACAAAGGGCTCTTGCTCATTTTTGGCATCTTCTTGGCCTACGAGACCCGCAGTGTGAAGGTGAAACAGTTGAACGACTCCAGACTCGTAGGAATGAGCATTTACAACGTTGTGGTAAGTGTCCGTTTTAGATAGTTTGAGACAAGTCAGCTACTGATGGAATTAAGTTGTTTTACCACTAGGTGACACTTTTTTGTACAGAATAGAATAAATGGCAAGGTCGCAAGAACCCCAAGAGCACAGAGAAGTTTGGTGGAAGAGGACTTGGATTGGATTGGATTGTTTTACTTCTGAGCGGCACTTTTTTGCACACCATGGGCTAAATGGCGAGGCCACAAGGACCCCGAAGGCTCAGAGAAGGTTGGGGGAGGGGACCCACTAGAACAGCTGTTGGGAGACAGATGGTAGCCTCCCGTCAAGGCCATCCAGCGTGTTCTTTAACGTGCACAGGGTATGGCTCTCGCGCACACGGGGACACGGCTTAACGTCCCATCCGACGGACGGCGGCCTTTCCAAGCCCATCGGTGTCCCCTACTGACCGTAGGCAGGGCGGGGAAATTTTGCGGAGATAAATCTCAACGCTGACCCAGCTGGGACTCGAACCTGGGAACTACAGATTACGAGCCTGGCGCGCTACCGACTGAGCCACCCCCGCCCCATGTGTGGAAGAGGACCCACTGAAAGCTGTTAGAGACAGATAAAAGCTTATAGTCAAGGCCATCCAGCTTTTTTAACGTGAACAGGGTATAGTTCTCCTGCATACTGACCATGGGTTAACATCTAATTCGATGGACGGCGCTTTTCCATCTTGAAGGACTGAATGAAACACTTCATCATTAAAAATAAATAGACTGGAAAACCAAAGAAATATTTCATTAGTGGACTGAATAATCCGAAAGACGGAATGGATGAATTCATAAACTAAATAGCATGAAAGACTGAATCAAAGATTTCAGTAGTAAACTAAATAGACTGAGAAATTGATTGGTAATTTAAATAGCTTGAAATAGTGAATGAAATACTTCATTAATAAAACTAATTAGTCTGAAAGACTGAAAGACGTCAATAATAAACTAAATAACATGAAAGACTGAATGAAAGATTTCGTTAGTAAAACTAAATATGGGGAATATTTGTGTGAAATGGACATTTGTCAAGTAGAAGACATTTCTATCTCATCCTAAATCTTTGTGCTCTCTCTTCATCTATGTATTTCCAAAATATTTAAGGACAGCATGCATTCAGTGGCCACTTCATTAGGAACAGACTGATGTTATATCAGTAGGGAATCATATTCATCATTTCTGATAGGGAAATGTGATCGAGGGTACATTCCTCATAATTCCAGCAGGCAAACTTCGTGTGTTGTTGTTGTGTTTAGCTCTGAGGCAGTGGTCAGCAGTGACTTTGATCTTAGTTGTGCATGTCTTAGTTGTGATTAGACCCGCAATCTGCAGTTTAGAGCCCCGCAAATCTGCAGTTTCGAGGTTGTTAAGTTTCTTCCAAGGTTCCCAATGCACTAACATTGAGATTCATTTCAGTTAAACCCCACGCTGCCACCAGGAAGAAATGAGACACCAATAAGGCTTCAAAAGACCCCTGTCGGTCAGATGGAATAGCTCCAACACGTGAGCTATGGCTTCATGTGCAGGAGAGCCATACCTTGTGCATGATAAAGCTTATTCTGGATGGCCTGGAGAGGAAGCTTCCATCTGTCTCCTAACAGCTGTTGAGTAAGTCCCCTTCCTCCTACTAACTCTGAGCTGAGGGTTCCTTGTGTCCTGAACATCTAGCCCAGGCATGTCAAACACGCGGCCCGCCGGGAACTGTTCTGCGGCCCGCCAAGATTGATAGCCAATACGTTTATTTAACTTTTGACAACCCTGGATTCTTTAATTAAAATTATAAGTACGTACACGGTACATGAATTAAATAAACGTATTTCAGAAAACATTTCCATTTATATATAAGGGAATAAAAGCTATGCTTCATCTTTATTTCCATTTGTTTTGTTTTTTTTTTTTGTTTTGCGGCCCGCGATTTAATATATAATACTTAATATGGCCCTCGGTGGTTAACGAGTTTGACATGCCTGATCTAGCCTATTGTGTGCAAAGAAGTGCTGCTCAGAGGTAAAACAACCGAAAGGAAAAAACTAGAAATAGTTTCTAAGAACCTTCTTTGTTCATTATGTTGCAAATGAAACCCACAGTTAAAATCATTTAAATTGATTGAATTTTGTGAGAAATCTTTTTAAAGCAATTTGTCTGGCCATCGTTTACATTGATGAAATTTCAATGGGCTTGAAGAGCTTAAAGCAGTGTCTCGCAAACTGTGTGCCGCGGCACAATAATGTGCCGCAAGAGATTTTCAAATTGACACTAGATATTCCATAGATTTCATTTTGACTTGACTTGTGTTATCGACGTGCTTTAATAAAAATCTTTCAGATTTTATCAACTGGGATCTTGTAAGTATTTATCAAGCTTTTTCCAAATTTTGGTATTAATTTTTGATTTCAAGCCATAGAATGGACAAATATTTAAAACAAACACCGAGTTATGAATTAAAGAACGAGAGCAAATCTTCAAGCAAAACCAGGCTGATGACTTCAACAAAGTGCAAATATAATGACGATTATATAGAGTTTGCTTTTATTCTTTTTTAGGTGTGCCGCGGAAAAAAAATTAGATTCAGTGTGCCACGGAAAAAAATTAGATTCAGTGTGCCACGGAAAAAAATTAGATTCAGTGTGCCGCGGAAAAAAATTAGATTCAGTGTGCCGCAGAGTAAAAAAAGTTTGCGAGACACTGGCTTAAAGGTTAAATAAGAGTCCATCATTTCTGACTCTACTACTAATTTCTATTCAGGGGAGCTGTTAAAGATTTTATTTCAAGAATATTTCATTTTTTGTAATATTATACAAATATTTTTTCTAGGTGATTGTATATGCAAGTAATAATACATATATATTATTTTCTCGTGATCCAGGTGCTCTGTCTGATCACTGCTCCCGTCACTCTGGTGATCAGCAGCCAGACGGATGCCACTTTTGCTTTCGTTGCTCTCGCCATCATCATGTGCTGCTTCCTATCGATGGCTCTCATCTTTGTCCCTAAGGTGAGTTCATATCAGCACACATTATACGTAAAGAATGTTTTTAATAATATATCAATAGCAATAAAACAATTTGGGATCAACATACCTTAATCAATCTGAAAGTGCTCCAAATCATATCTTGTTCTAGGAATGGGTCCAACCTATATGTAATGATAGTTGTACAGTCGGTCAAAAAAGTATCCAAACACTACGGTTGATTACAGAATTCAGAAAAAATATCTGACAACGATTTTTTTAGAAATTAGTGATCTGGCAGCCTACGTGTTACGTGACACGAAGGTTGCCAGATCACTAATTTCTAAAAAATCGTTGCCAGATATTTTTCTGAATTCTGTAATCAACCATGGTGTTCGGATAGTGTTTTGAGCGACTGTAGGTGGTCATATTATTTTGATACTAGATCGTGTGGGCTCACTCACGGAAATATTGAGCGTGTGCAGTTACCGTTCACAGCACACTGGAGCGTGTGCAGTATCTGCACACGCTGCAGTTTGCTGTGAACGGTAACTGGAGCGTGTACAGTTGCTGTACACGTTCCAGATATTTTTCCTGAATTCTGTAATCACGTGACACGAAGGTTGCCAGATCACTAATTTCTAAAAAAAAATCGATGCCAGATATTTTTCCTGAATTCTGTAATCAAACATAACGTTCAGATACTTTTTTGAGCGACTGTACTTGATGATCCATGTTAACGATTTTTCTTTTTGACTAAACAGAAGTTGATACAGGAGCTTTCTTCATTAAGGTTTTCATTTGGTTTTGAATGCAAGATTCTTCATATGGTCTGTGCTATTTTCCAATAGTTGAGAGGTTTTTAAAGATACAGTTTGTTCTTCCTACCTCATGAGAAAAGGAGGCTACTGAGTGGAACATTGATAAAATGTGATTTCACAAAAAAAAACAGAAACAATTTCTATTCTTATCAGTAGTTGAGAAATCTCCAGAGAATACATTCATCTCGTAACAGTAAATTTCACATTTAACACATTTTGGATCAACAAAATTCTCGGAATTACAGATAGATCACAAATTTAATCTGCATACCACACTTTACTACAATTTAAAATTCAAGTCATACTTAGAACTCGATTCCGAGCTCAATAACATACTTTTAACTTTTCCATTCATACATTTTCCTGTTTCAATTTCAAATTCAACAGTCTTTTTTTACCCAGCAAATTGATTTCAAAAATTCAAGACAGCACAATCTCAACTCGTATATAAAGATATAATCTAAAACTCTCCCCAAGCTGCATTAGAATTCGTCCATATTTAAAAGGAAATCGGGTTTCTACTATGAAACCATTTTATATTATGAATACCAATTATAAATAAATAAAATAAATATTCCTTTAAGCAGCTGCTTGCCACAGAGGTCTGACAGGAGCCTGTCAGTTTAATTAAACAAAGTAGAAGGTCTGTGAGGATGGCGGGACCTCAGCAGAAAACAGCACAAACATCCATGCCTTACCAAATGTCGCCATCTCGACCCCAGGGTCCTTTGATCAGTAGCCAAGCACACTAACCACTCGGGCACGGAATGGCATCTCAATTATAAATCGGGAAAATATTCATACCATTGGTGACATTTGCAGCGACCATTCAAAAATCATTATTACTACATTAATTAAAAATTATTTTTGCATTATCATTACTCATAATGACATTGCATGTAATAGTAAGTGCATTGCATTATATGGATGACCAACAATGGCAATGGGTGTTACTTTAATTTCTAACTCATATTTGTTTTGGGCGTTTGAGTAAATGACCAGTGATAAGGTGTTAGTGATGTTGGCATGGAAAGCTTTACATTCAGTAGCTTCCCACCACTGCATTTTTTTACAGACCTTTGAAGCTCTGTGCAACACTTTTTGAGAAATGTTCTGTAAATTATCACTATGACAGCTGCACTTGAATGTGTTTCGTGGCAGAATATGATGTGGTGGTTAATTACCCTGAGTACACTGGTTGGCTGAATGTGATGTGGTAGTTAGTCATATTGGGTTCGGTTGATTTTCCTCTGAGTGGCACTTTTTTGCACACAATTGGCTAAATGACGAGGTCAGTAGAACCCCGAAGGCTCAGAGATGGTTGGGGGAAGGGACCCACTGGAACAGCTATTGGGAGACAGATGGTAGCCTCCTGTCAAGGCCATTCAGCATGTTCTTTAATGTGCACAGGGTATGGCTCTCCTGCACATGGAGTCATGGCTTAACATCTCATCTGAGAGACGGCTTTGGGTTGTTGGGTTGTTTTACCTCTGAGCGGCACTTTTTTGCACACCATGGGCTAAATGGCCAGGTCACATGGACCCCGAAGGCTCAGAGAAGGTTGGGTGAGGGGACCCACTGGAACAGCTGTTGGGAGACAGATGGTAGCCTCCCGTCAAGGCCATCCAGTGTGTTCTTTAACGTGCACAGGGTATGGCTCTCCCGCACACGGGGCCACGGCTTAACGTCCCATCCGACGGACGGCTGCCTTTCCAAGCCCATCGGTGTCCCCTACTGACCGTGGGCAGGACGGGGAATTTTGCGGAGATAAATCTCAACGCTGACCCAGCTGGGACTCGAACCTGGGAACTACAGATTACGAGCCTGGCGCGCTACTGACTGAGCCACCCCCGCCCCCTGAGAGACGGCTGTCTTTCCAAGCCCATCAGTGTCCCATACTGACTGTGGGCAGAGTGGAGAGTTGTGCGGAGATAAATCTCAATGCTGGCTCAGATGGGACTCGATCCTAGAAACTGCAGATTACGAGCCTGACGTGCTGCCGACTGAGACACCCCCGTCAAAGTTAGTCATATTGAGTAATCAAGTGGTACAATGTGATGTGATGCTGGTTGTACAGAGTTTATTGGGTTGTAAGGTATGAGATAGTGGTTAGTCATACTCAGTGCATGAGAGGGAGAATGTGATTTGATGATCTACACTGGTTGACAAAATTAAGGTAACACAGGTTTTCATCAGTATTTTAATTTTGATAACATCCCTTAAGGGTTGGGTTGTTTTACCTCTGAGCGCCACTTTTTTGCACACCATGGGCTAAATGGCCAGGTCACATGGACCCCGAAGGCTCAGGGAAGGTTGGGGGAGGTGACCCACTGGAACAGCTGTTGGGAGACAGATGATAGCCTCCCGTCAAGGCCATCCAGCGTGTTCTTTAACGTGCACAGAGTATGGCTCTCCCGCACACGGGGCCACGGCTTAACGTCCCATCCGACGGACGGCGGCCTTTCCAAGCCCATTGGTGTCCCCTACTCCCTTAAGTAAAGATGTGCTATTATAGGCAACATTACTTGCAAATATCGAATATCTAATTGAAATTGGTCTACGACCACGCAATTTCTTTCGCCTTGATCTCAGTTAATAGGGAACACTGATGGGTGTGGAAACATCACTATATGTTGGATGGGACATGAAGCTATGGCACCGTGTGTGGGAGAGAGCCATACCTTGTGCACGTTAAAAAACAAGCTGGGTGGCCTTCACGAGGCTACCATGTCTGCTAACTGCTGTCCAGTGGTCTCCTTTCCCCAAGGGCGGGGGTGGCTCAGTCGGTAGCGCGCCAGGCTCGTAATCTGTAGTTCCCAGGTTCGAGTCCCAGCTGGGTCAGCGTTGAAATTTATCTCCGCAAAAATTCCCCGCCCTGCCCACGGTCAGTAGGGGACACCGATGGGCTCGGAAAGGCCGCCGTCCGTCGGATGGGACGTTAAGCCGTGGTCTGCTGTGTGGGAGAGCCATGCCCTGTGCACGTTAAAGTACACCATGGATGGCCTTGACGGGAGGCTACCATCTGTCTCCCAACAGCTGTTCCAGTGGGTCCCCTCCCCCAACCTTCTCTGAGCCTTCGGGGTCCACGTGACCTGGCCATTTAGCCCATGGTGTGCAAAAAAGTGCCGCTCAGAGGTAAAACAACCCAACCCTTTCCCCAACCTTCTCTGAGCCCTCGGAGGCCTCATGACCTGATTATTTAGTCCATAGTGTGCAAAAAGGTGCCGCTCAGAGGTAAAACAACCCAACCCACAATTTCTTTCATCATGCAAATTACTAATGTTTATGAAAAAACATTTCAAAACTGTTGCCTGCGACGAAGATTAATCTGATTATTTCTACTGAAGATGGCAAGCCATCCTCATTTAGATCAGGCCAGTCCAGCATGCAGCTCATTACAGAAGAACTTGAGGCTAATAAAACAAATAGTCACTATACTGAATCTGGCTCATTTCTTACATTTGTTTTTCGACCAAACATATTTAGATGCATAACTAAACGATTTTGCCAATTTATAGTAACCATTATCAATCAATTAAAATACTTTATTTTCAACACATTACACTAGGCATTTAATACAATATAAACAACCGAAAAGCATTCGCTTTCACAAGGTTGAAAAAAGTGCTCCAACACTTCCATGTTACGTGAATGGAAAGCCACTTTCAAAGCTCCCTAACATTGAAAATAAATCTTTTACGGAAAAACTGTTATTGGCGATAAATTGTAGATGTCACTCAAATCTCTCTAAATATATTTCCCGCAATATTCGTTTAATATTTAAAGAATGAATGGAAGCTGAAGCATTTATCTCCAACTTTTGACACTTGTGAAAAAATACTTCAATAGATAAAACACAAGTCTTTTAATAATTTGCTCACTAACATAAATTAAATATATGAAGTTTGTATGACGATTTTTTAAGATTTCATCAATTTGGAGGCAATGTGACATCAATTTTCAACAATCTTCGATCAATATTTAAAGAGTCATTCAAGAGGTATTCAAATTTCAGATATTTAATTTATGTTAGTGAACAAATTGTTACAAGAGTTGGGGCGGGGGTGGCTCAGTCGGTAGCGCGCCAGGCTCGTAATCTTGTAGTTCCCAAGTTCGAGTCCCAGCTGGGTCAGCGTTGAGATTTATCTCCGGAAAATTCCCCGCCCTGCCCACGGTCAGTAGGGGACACCGATGGGCTTGGTAAATGTCGCCGTCCGTCGGATGAAACTTTAAGCCGTGGCCCCGTGTGCGGGAGAGTCATACCCTGTGCACGTTAAAGAACACGCTTTTAAAAGCGTGTTTAAGGCTGGATGGCCTTGACAGGAGGCTACCATCTGTCTCCCAACAGCTGTTCCAGTGGGTCCCCTCCCCCAACCTTCTCTGAGCCTTCGGGGTTCTACTGACCTCGTCATTTAGCCCATGGTGTGCAAAAAATTGCCGCTCAGTGGTAAACAACCCAATCCTATGTATGTGCTAAGTACATCTGATGGAGGAATATGATAGATGACTGATGATACTTAAAAATAGTAAAGACGTAATATTTATTCTGTGTAAAATAATCCTTTATGTGTATACCCTGATATCCCCAAAAAATGAAGAAAATATTTTTGAAGTTTAAAATGAAGTTTAAAAATATGAAAATATCCTTTGTTTTAAAGAATTTAGCTTTTATAGCTAATGATTTTGTCGAGAAGTGAAAAAATAAGATTCTTTTTTTGCATCTTTTTTAAATGTCTTTCTAGATTATCGAGTTAGTTCGTCGGCCACGAGAGCGAGCTGACGCCAGGACTTTGACTGACACCATCACGAGCAAAGAAGAGGAAGAACGCCATCAGAGGCTGCTCACCGAGAATGAGGAGCTGAAACGACAAATTAATGAAGTGAGAAATAATTAATATTTATAAATTTTAAAAAAAAGTGGATTAATTTTCTACTACAATTTATTTTATTCCTGCAAAAAGGTTTTTTTAACATAGTTTAATTTGCCTATATATATATAGTTTACAGTCGAGTGGTTAGCGCGCTTGGCTACTGATCTAAGGCACCTGAGTCATTTTTCTGATGAGGTCCTGCCATCCTCTCAGACCTTCTACTATGGCGTATAAACTGATAGGCTCCTGTCAGACCTCTGTGGCAAGCAGCTGCTTGAGAGGGTATTTATTTTTTAGCCATCCCATGGCCGAGTGGTTAGCGCGCTTGGCTACTGATCTAAGGCACTTGGGTTATTTTTCTGCTGAGGTCCTGCCATCCTCTCAGACCTCCTACTATGGCGTATAAATTGATAGGCTCCTGTCAGACCTCTGTGGCAAGCAGCTGCTTGAGGGGGTATTTATTTTTTAGCCATCCCATGGCCGAGTGGTTAGCGCGCTTGGCTACTGATCTAAGGCATTTGGGTCATTTTTCTGATGAGGTCCTGCCATCCTCTCAGACCTTCTACTATGGCGTATAGACTGATAGGCTCCTGTCAGACCTCTGTGGCAAGCAGCTGCTTGAGAGGGTATTTATTTTTTAGCCGTCCCATGGCCGAGTGGTTAGCGCGCTGCTACTGATCTAAGGCACCTGGGTCATTTTTCTGCTGAGGTCCTGCCATCCTCTCAGACCTTCTACTATGGCGTATAAACTGATAGGCTCCTGTCAGACCTCTGTGGCAAGCAGCTGCTTGAGGGGGTATTTATCTTTTAGCCGTCCCATGGCCGAGTGGTTAGCGCGCTTGGCTACTGATCTAAGGCACCTGGGTCATTTTTCTGCTGAGGTCCTGCCATCCTCTCAGACCTTCTACTATGGCGTATAAACTGATAGGCTACTGTCAGACCTCTGTGGCAAGCAGCTGCTTGATGGGGTATATATTTTTTAGCCGTTTCATGGCCGAGTGGTTAGCGCGCTTGGCTACTGATCTAAGGCTCCTGAGTCATTTTTCTGCTGAGGTCCTGCCATCCTCTCAGACCTTCTACTATGGCGTATAAACTGATAGGCTACTGTCAGACCTCTGTGGCAAGCAGCTGCTTGATGGGGTATATATTTTTTAGCCGTCCCATGGCCGAGTGGTTAGCGCGCTTGGCTACTGATCTAAGGCTCCTGAGTCATTTTTCTGATGAGGTCGTGCCATCCTCTCAGACCTACTATGTCGTATAAACTGATAGGCTCCTGTCAGACCTCTGTGGCAAGCAGCTGCTTGAGGGGGTATTTATTTTTTAGCCGTCCCATGGCCGAGTGGTTAGCGCGCTTGGCTACTGATCTAAGGCACCTGAGTCATTTTTCTGATGAGGTCCTGCCATCCTCTCAGACCTACTATGGCGTATAAACTGATAGGGTCCTGTCAGACCTCTGTGGCAAGCAGCTGCTTGAAGGGGTGATTTTTTTCAATCGATGTTTTTGGTATTGTGCATCCTAAAGAAAGACCTGGGTCATTTTTCTGCTGAAGTCCTGCCATCCTCTCAGACCTTCTACTATGGCGTATAAACTGATAGGCTCCTGTCAGACCTCTGTGGCAAGCAGCTGCTTGAGGGGGTATTTATTTTTTAGCCATCCCATGGCCGAGTGGTTAGCGCGCTTGGCTACTGATCTAAGGCACCTGGGTCATTTTTCTGCTGAGGTCCTGCCATCCTCTCAGACCTTCTTCTATGGCGTATAAACTGATAGGCTCCTCTCAGACCTCTGTGGCAAGCAGCTGCTTGAGGGGGTATTTATTTTTTAGCCGTCCCATGGCCGAGTGGTTAGCGCGCTTGGCTACTGATCTAAGCCACCTGAGTCATTTTTCTGATGAGGTCCTGCCATCCTCTCAGACCGTCTACTATGGCGTATAAACTGATAGGCTCCTGTCAGACCTCTGTGGCAAGCAGCTGCTTGAGGGGGTATTTATTTTTTAGCCATCCCATGGCCGAGTGGTTAGCGCGCTTGGCTACCGATCTAAGGCACCTGGGTCATTTTTCTGCCGAGGTCCTGCCATCCTCTCAGACCTTCTACTATGGCGTATAAACTGATAGGCTCCTGTCAGACCTCTGTGGCAAACAGCTGCTTGAGGGGGTATTTATTTTTTAGCCGTCCCATGGCCGAGTGGTTAGCGCGCTTGGCTACTGATCTAAGGCACCTGAATCATTTTTCTGATGAGGTCCTGCCATCCTCTCAGACCTACTATGGCGTATAAACTGATAGCCTCCTGTCAGACCTCTGTGGCAAGCAGCTGCTTGAGGGGGTATTTATTTTTTAGCCGTCCCATGGCCGAGTGGTTAGCGTGCTTGGCTACTTATCTAAGGCACCTGAGTCATTTTTCTGATGAGGTCCTGCCATCCTCTCAGACCTACTATGGCGTATAAACTGATAGGCTCCTGTCAGACCTCTGTGGCAAGCAGCTGCTTGAAGGGGTGTTTTTTTTTTCAATCGATGTTTTTGGTATTGTGCATCCTAAAGAAAGAGACCTCTAATGTTTCTTAATAGTGAAGCTGCATTGAAAGCCAAATCCATAAATATGATGTAATGGTCGATCAGGAGACAACATATAATATGTTTTGTAATAGTATTTATTTTGCTGAGTATTTGCATTTTCAGGAACACTTAAAATTATGACTTTTTCTTTGGGTTGTTTTAGGTTTTTATAGCACTTCTTTGAACACAATGGTTTAAAAGACTAGTCACAAAGACCCAAGGGAAATTGGGAAAGGGCACCTATTGGAAACAGAGGTGGCTATTACACAACCATCTGTCTTCTAAAGAAAGTTAAAGCCAACCAGCGTGTTCTTTTACATGCACAAGTACGGTTTAATCTCCCATTCGATGGACGGTGGCCTTTCTAAGGGTTAGTGGAGATATAGCTCAACTGTGACCAGGGGCGTAGCGAAGGACTATGGTTGGGGGGGGGGGAGAAGTCCACAATTTTCCAACTCGAGCAAAATTTTGGCAAAACTTGCCAACTGAGCAAACTTGTTTAGATTTTCGCTCCGTGGGGAGCGAAGACAATTTTAACGTCTCTCCTACATTTTGCCTTGCCATTTGACTTCCAATTTTTTTTGCCAACTAGCCATATTTTCTCAGAACTCAAAAATACTTCCAATATTCCAATATTTACATCTCGTCTGAACGTCTGAAACTCGCAGAGCAGCATGAATTTTTGCCTTCATTTGGTCAAATCTTATTAATTTCACGAAATTAATCCCAATCTTTACATCTCTCCTAAATTTGACAATTCACTTCACACTTTCACACTCCCAAATTTTTTTTTCTTTTTGGAAAATTAAGGGGAGTTGTCAAAATCGAGGCAACTTGGCAAATCTAAGGCAGTTTGGAAAATGGAGAGACGGCAAAATTTAGAGCAGTTGGCAAAATTCGAAGCCACTTGATAAAAACAGGTGAGTTGGCAAAATTTTAGGGAGTTGGCAAAATTCGGAGTGACTTGGTAAAATCTTGGGGAGTTGGCAAAATTCAGGTGAGATGTAAAAATTAGGATTTTTTTCCGTAAAATTATGGCGACTTCGCAAAATCTACAGTAGTTGGCAAAATTCGAATGCTCTTGGTAAAATATAAGCGAGTTGTGAAAATTGAGATTTGTTTTGTGAAATGAATGAGTGTTGGATAAATTGAGGGAACAACAGAATGTAGGGCAGTTGGCAAATTTCAAACCCACTTGGAAAATACGGGCGAGTTGTGATAATTGGGATTGGGTTTGTGAAATTCAGGATAGTTGACTAAAATCACAACTCCCCAAGATTTTGCCAAGTTTTCTCGATTTTAGTCAACTATCCTGAATTTCACAAACCCAATCCCAATTATCACAACTTACCCGTATTTTCCAAGTGGATTTGAATTTTGCCAACTGCCCTACATTCTGTTAAGTTTCCTCAATTTATCCAACACTCATTCATTTCATAAAACAAATCTCAATTTTCACAACTCGCCTATATTTTAACAAGTGCATTCGAATTTTGCCAACTACTCTAGATTTTGCGAACTCTCCGTAATTTTACAGAAAAAATCGCACTTTTTACGTCTTCCCTGAATTTGCCAAGCCACTTCGAATTTTATCAACACTCCTTAATTGCACAAGAAAGGCACACTTTTCCCAACTCCCCTGTGTTTTACCAAGTGGCTTCCAATTTTGATAACTCCCCTAGATTTTGCCAACAGTTCTTGGTTTTTCCAACTTTCCTTAATTTCACAAAACCAATCCCAATTTTTACAACTCACCTGTACTTTACCTAGTGGTTTCCAGTTTTGCCAACTTCCCTAGATTTTGCCAAGTTTTCTCGATTTTATAAACTCTCCTTAATTTCACAAAACAATCCCAATTTTTTTAAATCACCCGTATTTTACCAAATGGATTCAAATTTTGCCATCTCGCCACAATTTTACAGAAAAAAAAACAAATTTTACATCACATCTGATTTTTGTAAAGCCATTCTGAATTTTGCCAACTCTCCTAGATATTGCGAAACTGCCTCGATTTTGCCAACACGCCATAAATTTACAGAAAAAAAGATTGCAATTTTTACATCTCACCTGAATTTTGTCAACTCTCCACGATTTTGCCAACTGCCCCTAGTTTTTGCCAACTCTCCACGATTTTGCCAACTCGCCATAATTTTACAGAAAAAAAAATCCAAATTTTCACATCTCACCTGAATTTTGCCAACTCCCTACGATTTTGCCAACTCCCTACGATTTTGCCAAGTCACTCCGAATTTTTCCAACTGTCCCTAGATTTTGCCAACTGGCCATAATTTTACAGAAAAAAAATCCTAATTTTTACATCTCACCTAAATTCTGCCAAGTCACTCCGAATTTTGCCATCTCCCCAAGATTTTACCTAGTCACTCCGAATTTTGCCAACTCTCCAAGATTTTGTCAAGTTGTCCCGATTTTGCCAACTCCCCAAGATTTTACCAAGTCACTCTGAATTTTACCAACTCCCCAAGATTTTGCCAACTCACCTGTTTTTACTAAGTGGCTTCGAATTTTCCAACTGCTCTAGATTTTGCCTTCTCTCCATTTTCCAAACTGCCCTAGATTTGCCAAGTAGCCTCGATTTTGACAACTCTCCTTAATTTTCAAAAAAAAAAATAACAAATTTTCACAACTCACCTAGATTTTACGAAGTCGCTTCGAATTTTGCCAACTCCGAGTTCCCCCCACCCATACCCCCCATGGCTACGCCCCTGACTGTGACACAGAGTTGAAATTCGAACTGCAGATTATGAGTTTGTCACGTTACCGACCTAGGTAATCATCATCCCAATTTTTTACCAGCAATGAAATAGATATATTAATTTTAACCTGCAATGAAATAGCTCAGATATCCCCATTTCTTTCTCTTTTGTTCTCATTACGAATAGCAACCGTGCAGTGCTGTATCAGATAGTCTCAATGGCAAATTTAAGCAGAACAGGTTGATCGATAATTTTTTTCCGAGTTGTGCAGCTTACTTTTCAGCAGTTTTAGTTATTTCTTTATGCATATGCAATAGAGGCATAAAATAATGGATTGTTTCTTTGCTATCATTTCTTTCCTTTTCTTCCTGTAGCTATCAAAGGGACCTGGGTTCGAGTCCCAAGTAAAGCATGAATATCTGTGTTGTACTTCTGCTTATGTCCAGCCATTCTCACAGACTTCTACTATGGCATTATAAACTGACCGGCTCCTGTCAGACCTCTGTGCAAGCAGCTGCTTGAAAGGATATTTATATATTTTTATTTTTTCTACCCTGAATCTCGCACTGAAGCATCTTATGAACTGGAATAACCTCAGCATACTTCGCATTACATGTTCAATTTCGCCTTAATACTCTTATTGAGTAAAATAGCAGCAATCATCATTCATTCGAAAGGGATCAAAACACGGAGATAAAGTAGAAACTCATAATCCAATCCATTGGGAATTTCTAGTGCCTCTTTTATCGTTAATGACAATCTTTTTATTTACTAACTGAGCATATAAACGATCCTGGAAAGCTGTGAAACGCACCTCAAGAATGATATTTTGATCTCCTAAATTTTGAAGTCTGATTTCCCATGTAAAAAAAAAATTCTGAAATAAAATCAGCATTGAGAAAACTTTGCCAGTGGAAAACGGAAATTTGTTGGTAAAAGGCTTTGAGTAGGTTGCCAATTAAACTAGAAAACTTCTGCTTCATTTGTTATTTTATCTCTTATTGAATATCTGATGCAATATTCTTATGCAATAACTTATTACTATTTTATTCTTATTACTATATTATTACTATATTATTATTTATTATTTTATTAATTATAGATTGGCGCATAGGGTTATGAACAGTGTGCCTAAAGGCCTCAGAAAGAACGGGAGACCTAGGATGCGTGAGCAGACAATGTCAAACAGGACCTTGTTAGAAAATGTTTGTTCATGTTTCTGCATATCGTATCAAATACCAGAGTTTATTCGATTACCAATACAAGGTTATTGCATAATATGCAATATTATTGAATATCCGATGCAATATTTCTTATGCAATAACTAACTAATTCCGATGCAATATCTTATTGAATATCCGATTCAATCGTATTACCAATACAAGGCCTAATGGTAGAAGAAATATAAATAAGTTCGTGATTTTGAAGCCTTTGGAAAGAGTTATTCAGCAATTAAATATAACCTACATGCAGTAAAAAAAAAATACCCCCTCAAGCAGCTGCTTGCCACAGAGGTCTGACAAGAGCCTGTCAGGCTGTGAGGATGGCAGGACGTCAGCAGAAAAACGACACATACATCCATGCCTTACCCGGGGCTCGAACGCAGGTCCCTTAGATCAGTAGCCAAGCGCGCTAACCCCTCGGGCACGGGACGGCTATAAGCAGCAAACACCAGCCAAAAACTTTTCGAGAACTGGTGATTTGTGAGGGGAGGAAGCTGATCATTTTTGTCCCTCCTAGATTTGCACAAATCGTGAACTTTTATATTTAGCCATCAAAATCTAGATTAGAATCCTTATGTAATCATCAAAGTTAATATTAGAGAGTCAAAATATTAAATTAGAAAATATTATGTTATATTAGTCGAAAAAATACAGGGTGATTCAAAACTCTTGGGCCAAACTTTAAGCGGTGACAGAACACACCTAAGCAAGCACTTTTCGTCATACAATGCATGGTCGGAACTCAGGCGGTGAAGCGCTCAGGGGTTAGCAGTTACTGTGTCAGGAAATGAAGAAACACAAGAATGACAGAAGAGGTTTGAAACAATTGCAGAAATTACAGAACAGAAAGTACAGAATTTTATTAAACAAATTACAGAAACTGCTCGAAAGAGCGACCGCCAACATTAATGCAGGCTTCACACCTTCGACGTACTGATCGGCGTACATGGGCGGAAACACCAGGCATTTCTCGTACAGCGGCAGCGGCAATAGAAATCCTGGCAACAAGGTCCTCATTGGAATTCAAGGGAGCTATCGTAGATGAGGATTTTCATATGGCTCCATAGGAAAAAGTCCAGACATGAGAGATCGGGCGATCGTGGTGACCAAGCGATGAGACCACCCAGACCAATCCATCGTCCTGGAAATGTTGCATCCAAGGCGTTCCGCACATACACGCTGAAATGGGGTGGCGCTCCGTCGTGTTGGAACCACATATGTGTTTGAATGTTTCCTGGAACAGGGTTCAGTAATTCTGGCAAGACTTCTTGTAAAAATACGACGATTATTATTTAAAAATACGACGATTTTTAGAAATTAGTGATCTGGCAACCTTCGTGTCGCGTGACACGAAGGTTGCCAGATCACTAATTTCTAAAAATATCGTTGCCAGATATTTTTTCTGAATTCTGAAGTCAAGCATAGTGTTCGGATACTTTTTTGAGCGACTGTACGTTCTCCCTTTCAATCGAGCTGGCAGAAGGTATGGGCCAATCAAATGGTCATGGAGGATTCCAGCCCAAACATTTATGGAGAAACGCCACTGGTACGAATGTGGATGTATGGCGTGAGGATTACTGGTGCAAGTTCGCCTTCTCCTGATTCGTGAAACAATCCATCCGTTCTGCAATCCACGGTAGAAATGACGACTAGTGCGAAAACCAGCGCTTATAAGTGTTCACTGGAAAGCGCCCTCTAGCGCTTCACCGCTTGAGTTCCGACCATGACGAAAGTGCTTGTATGACGAAAAGTGCTTGTTTAGGTGTGTTCTATCACCCCTTAAAGTTTGGCCCAAGAGTTTTGAATCACCCTGTATATCGTAAAAAATTAAAAAAAACATTTTTTTCGTAAAATTATGCTTTACTAAATTTAGAGAAAAATTGACTTACTTCTGATTTTGAAAATTCTTCTGAATTAATTTTGCTCTTTTAAATGCAGTCATCGGAGATTATGAGAAGACATTCCTTTTCATTACCCAGTAATTATCCTGTGAAACTTCGTGGTCTCCCTCCCGACTGGAATCCTCATTCGACTGATATTTAATTCCCGTTTTCTATGTAACACCCCAGTAAGTTTTTCCAGAAAAAGAAATCCATTATTTCACCAGAATCAGTTTTTAAACTTGTGGCTTTATCCCAATTGATTTTTTTTGCTATTTTAGAATGAATTTCATCATCATTGGATTTTTAAATCAGTTTCTTTTAACATTATCCGAAGCAGTTTTTTCACTCATGTCAGCCATTAATAATGCAAAAATGTTTGTTCATATTTCTGCATATCTTATCAAATACCAGATTTTATTCGCCATCCGAATTAACATCATTTTTTCCCCCCGCGGTTTTAACCGCTATCCGCGTTAAGGTTAATCTTTTATCCTCCGAGAGTTTTTAAATGCGGATATCCGCATCCGCTCAGGGCTCTAGTTATAACCCCTCCCCCTCCCCCCTCCTCCCCTCCCCCCTCCTCCCCTCCCCCCTCCTCCCCTCCTCAGTCGGTAGCGTGCCAGGCTCGTAATCTGTAGTTCCCAGGTTCGAGTCCCAGCTGGGTCAGCTTTGAGATTTTTCCCCGCAAAATTCCCCGCCCTGCCCACGGTCAGTAGGGGACACCGATGGGCTTGGAAAGGCCGCCGTCCGTCGGATGGGACGTTAAGCCGTGGCCCCGTGTGCGGAAGAGCCATACCCTGTGCACGTTAAAGAACACGCTGGATAGCCTTGACGGGAGGCTACCATCTGTCTCCCAACAGCTGTTCCAGTGGGTCCCCTCCCCCAACCTTTTCTGAGCCTTCGGGGTCCATGTGACCTGGCCATTTAGCCCATGGTGTGCAAAAAAGTGCCGCTCAGAGGTAAAACAACCCAACCCAACCCTCCTCCCCTCTCCCCTTCAATGCAGCATCTCAAAGTCAGACACTCATGCATCTAAACGTTCCGTAATTAGAATCGCAAAAACATTTTGAATTAATATTTGAAGTAAATATTCACATTTATTTTCGTTTGAAATAAATAATCTTAACAATATGCTATTCATAATATTTTCAACAAATATCTTTGCTTCCTTTTATTAAAAATTCCTTGTCTCAAATTGGCGGTTAAAGTAAAAAAAAAAACAATTAACATAAAAAATAAATAATAATAATAAGGAATAAACGTTCAGTGATTTTCTTTGTGACTCCTTTTTCCTTTACCATCGAGACCAATGCATGCCGAAATATAGAAACCTAAAATTCTATCTGAACACCTTGCCTTCAGTCAGCAGAGGAATACTGATGGACTTGGAAAGGCCGTCATTCGTCGGATGGGACGTTAAGCCATGTCAAAATATTTGGGTTGTGTTGTTTTACCTCTGAGCGGCACTTTTTTGCACACCATAGGCTAAATGGCCAAGTCACATGGACCCCGAAGGCTCAGAGAAGGTTGGGGGAGGGGACCCACTGGAACAGCTGTTGGGAGACAGAAGGTAGCCTCCCGTCAAGGTCATCCAGCGTGTTCTTTACGTGCACAGGGTATGGCTCTCCCGCACACGGGGCCACGGCTTAACGTCCCATCCGACGGACGGCGGCCTTTCCAAGCCCATCGGTGTCCCCTACTGACCGTGGGCAGGGCGGGAAATTTTGCGGAGATAAATCTCAACGCTGACCCAGCTGGGACTCGAACCTGGGAACTAGAGATTACGAGCCTGGCGCGCTACCGACTGAGCCACCCCCGCTCCCCATGTCAAAATATAGGGGAGAACCATACCCTGTGCACATTAAATAACACAAGGGAGATATCGTCTGTCCTAACAGCTGTCCAGTCCCCAACTTTCTCTGCACCCTCGGGGTCCTTGTGACCTGTCCATTTTGCTCACCGTGTGCAAAAAAGTGTCGTTCAGACGTAAAATAACCCAACTCATATCTCTCTGATCGCTGCGTATATTTATTGTAAGAGATAAAATAGAAACTCATTGAAAAAGCATGCTGAATAAAACTTTACTTAATTCATTTCTATAAAAATAAGTGAATAAAAATAAATGAGCAAATTAACTTCTGATAAGCAAGTGATGAACTAGTCATCATCATCATCCAAAATAAATTTCTGCTCTCTTCATTAATCTCCAATTGAATTACATTGTTTTCCTTCTTCCAGAAAGAGGATCAGATCCGTCAGATGAACCAGATTCTTCAAGAGAAGAGCGCTCTTCGTTCGGCTCAGGTGGCATCAGCAGGAGGTGACCGCGTGCGTCTCTCTGTTCCCGGTCAGTATGCCGATGGAGTGATGCTGGCTCCGAAAGAGAACATCATCATCGACCCCGTCTCGGACTCTGGCTTCGTCACAGGAACCTCGATGGCCCGCAGCTCCAGAGCCTCGCATTCGGACTTCGAATTCTCCGAGTCTTATCTCTGAGAAGACCGTGGTAACAACCGCTGAAATCCGGGATCAGTTGTCCTCATCAATCCAGCATGCTGTGTTCAGTGTCGTCAATCCATCTGAAGTCAGTGGGCAGAGATGCTCTGAGCATCTTTGTCAACCTAAACCCCACGAAGGTCATTCAAACTGCAGCTTCTTAACGTGTCACGCTCTCCGCTGATCTACTCACCTCACCACAGTCTTCACAGTCATCACATCCCTGCTCTCCGTCATCCCCCTCTCTTTCCATTGGTAAGAAGCTGCTAATGACTACTGCAATGATTGCATCTAAGAGTCAGCTGAGAGGCAATTCAACAATGAACACAAGAAAGGATTATGCAAGAGTAAATTTGGATAAGACTAATTTCGATCTGTGGTCGAATATTACTGCATAATCAAATAAGATGAAATCAAACATCGAGGTTCCAAAAAAAATCATCATTATTTATTACACATCGATATACAGTTGTTACATATCAAAAATTTATTGCTTATCATAATTCTTTACAAGGGAAAATAGTTATAATCAAATACGTAAATTTGGAATGACTGACTGAATTTTAGTTTTCATATTTATTTACGCTGATGGCAGAAAACTCTTCATGGTGATTATTACAAATTCTCCTGTATTCAAAATTCAATATGACGTTAAAATTAAGGATAATTTAACTTGTTAGAATAATTTGTTAACAAATTACAAGAAATAATATTTTCGTGCAAAGAATATGCAATCAATTAATT
The DNA here is from genome assembly GCA_038380435.1 of Ryuthela nishihirai. Lineage (NCBI taxonomy): Eukaryota > Metazoa > Arthropoda > Arachnida > Araneae > Heptathelidae > Ryuthela > Ryuthela nishihirai. The sequence goes on along the minus strand of JAWZYU010000003.1, from coordinate 86,585,770 downwards.
AAATGCCAAAAATTTATTGAAAAAATTTCCCATTTTGTTTTTTAAATTCGAGAACATTGAGTGGATAATAGGTTGGGTTGTTTTACCTCTGAGCGGCACTTTTTTGCACACCATGGGCTAAATGGCCAGGTCACATGGACCCCGAAGGCTTAGAGAAGGTTGGGGGAGAGGACCCACTGGAACAGCTGTTGGGAGACAGATGGTAGCCTCCCGTCAAGGCCATCCAGCGTGTTCTTTAACGTGCACAGGGTATGGCTCTCCCGCACACGGGGCCACGGCTTTAACGTCCCATCCGACGGACGGTGGCCTTTCCAAGCCCATCGGTGTCCCCTACTGACCGTGGGCAGGGCGGGGAATTTTGCGGAGATAAATCTCAACGCTGACCCAGCTGGGACTCGAACCTGGGAACTACAGATTACGAGCCTGGCGCGCTACCGACTGAGCCACCCCCGCCCCTTATATTAAATGATTGAATATTCAAAAATGTAATTTAGCTTAAACTGCCATTGACTTTCCGATAAGAAAATGAATTCATGTAAAGAGTGTGATGATTAACCGACTCATTTCATAGGGATAAAGGTATGAAAAGGTTTCAAATGATTCATTGCTTCCTCTTCAAGGTAATGTCATGAAGTATTAATCCCTTTTCGAAGGAGGAAGGTTTCACGAGGCAAGGCTTCCTCCTCCAACGAAGAAAATTACATGAAGCATTGCTTCCTCCTCCAAGGAGAAAGGTTACATGAAGCAATACTTCCTCCTCCAAGAAGACGGGTTTCAAATAGCATTGTCCGCGTACAAGGAGAAAAATTTCACGAATTATTAATTCTTCCTCTAATGAGAAAGGTTTTATGAGACACCGATTCGTCCTCTAAGACAGTGGTTCTCAACCTTTTATGCTTCACGTACCACCTGGAAATGTCTATGTAACTGACATACCCCTTGTATAAATAGATAAAACTATAGTTATGGTATAACAATGGGAATAAAATAAAACATAAATATATATACATATTAAATTTTGCATTCATAAATTACATATATCGATAAACGCAAAAAGTGGCATAAACAATTTAACAAATCTTACAGAATTAAAAACATTTTACTGGGTAATCAGTGAAATGGTGGCGCTTGTTTACGCTTGTACAGTCGCTCAAAAAAGTATCCGAACACTACGGTTGATTACAGAATTCAGAAAAAATATCTGGCAACGATTTTTTTTAGAAATTTTTTTAGCAACCTTCGTCACGTGACACGAAGTTTGCTAAAAAAAAAATTCTAAAAAAAATCGTTGCCAGATATTTTTTCTGAATTCTGTAATCAACCGTAGTGTTCGGATACTTTTTTGAGCGACGGTACAGTTGATCAATAGTTAGGGTTATCTTGCTAAGGTAGAGTCGCAAGTCATTTTCAACATCCAGCCTGTTCCTATATTTAATTTTTAAAGTAGTTAAAGATGAAACATTGCTCCTTTTGGAAACCTTCCCCTGGAAAACTTTCCAGGAATGAACCAGTTTCACATAAATAAGTTGTTGTCAAAGGTAACAAATATTTGACAGCAATTCTTGACAAAGTCGGATATTCCTTCTCCACTCCAATCCAAAAACTAATCAATGGCTTTTTGGAATGAATGCTTTTTAAATTATTGTCACAAGATATCTCAATCAATCTTCTTTATTGGACAATGGAAGATCTAGCGACCTTTGAGCTCTCAGGGCGTACTCCAAAAAATTTTTATCCCTACCCCACGTTGAGAACCCCTACTCTAAGGAAAAAGGTTTCATGAACCATTGCTTTTCCTAGAATAAGAAAATTTTCATGAAGCATTGCTGTAAGGAGAAAGGTTTCATGAATCATTGCTTCCTCCTCTAATGAGAAAGGTTTCATGAGACACTGCTTGCTTCTTCTAAGGAGAAAGGTTTCATGAAGCATTGCTTTCTCCTCTAATGAGAAAGGTTTCATGAGACACTGCTTGCTTCTTCTAAGGAGAAAGGTTTCATGATGCCTTGCTTCGACCTCTAAAGAGAAAGGTTTCATGAATCATTGCTTCTTCCTCTAAAGAGAACAGTTTCATAAAGCATTGCTTCCTCCTCTAATGAGAAAGGTTTCATGAGACACTGCTTTGTTCTTCTAAGGAGAAAGGTTTCATGAAGCATTGCTTCCTCCTCTAATGAGAAAGGTTTCATGAGACACTGCTTGCTTCTTCTAAGGAGAAAGGTTTCATGATGCCTTGCTTCGACCTGTAAAGAGAAAGGTTTCATGAAGCATTGCTTCTTCCTCTAAAGAGAACGGTTTCATAAAGCATTGCTTCCTCCTCTAAAGAGAAAGGTTTCATGAATCATTGCTTCCTCCTCTAATGGGAAGGTTTCATGAGACACTACTTCCTTCTTCTAAGGAGAAAGGTTTCATGAAGCATTGCTTCCTCCTCTAATGAGAAGGTTTCATGAGACACTGCTTGCTTCTTCTAAGGAGAAAGGTTTCATGAAACATTGCTTCCTACTCTAATGAGAAAGGTTTCATGAGACACTGCTTCCTTCTTCTAAGGAGAAAGGTTTCACGAAGCCTAGCTTCCTCCTCTAAAGAGAAAGGTTTCTTGAAGCATTGCTTCCTCCTCTAAAGAGGAAGGTTTCGTGAAGCATTGCTTCGTCTTCCAAGAAAACAAGTTTTCATGAAGCATTACTTCCACTCCCTTGACAAAAACCTTTGTAACCATAAACGAGCATCCCGAATTCGAAGTGACTTTTGCTATTTCGACCCCAAGCCAGAATTATCTCTTATTTCAAGTTCTTGTCATTCGTCACAATGTAACGCTACACTAATAAAGGGAATCTTTGAATTTACTTCATTGGTAAAACAGAAATACATTTTTCGAAATATTTTTAAGAATTGACGTAAAATCACAAGCAAATCCAGAGCTTGTGGGTCTGAGAAACAAAATCTCTATTTTTGAATCATTTCGGCTCATTCAAGTTTAATTTTGTTACGTGTACATAAACTCATAAAACTAGGCACTTCGGTGTGATCCTATTTGCACAAGCTTATAATTATACAAAACATGTGTATTTGAATAAAATCGATATATATGTATATCTTGTTAAAATAAATATAATTCTTTGTATTTTCTGAAAGATTGGTTTGACTTATTTATGATACTCTAGAACTAGTGGTTCTCAATCTTTTATGCTTCAAGTACCCCCTGAAAATATGTATGTAACCCTTGTATAGATAGACAAACTATAGTTATAGTATAACAATGGGAATAAAATAAAACATATATATCAGTGGTTCTCAACCTTTTATGCTTCACGTACCCCCTGGAAATGTGTATGTAACTGGCGTACCCCTTGTATAGATAGATAAAACTATAGTTATATTATAACAATGGGAATAAAATAAAACATATATATCAGTGGTTCTCAATCTTTTATGCTTCACGTACCCCCTGGAAATGTGTATGTAACTGGCTGCCCCTTGTATAGATAGATAAAACTACAGTTATAGTATAACAATGGGAATAAAATAAAACCTATATCAGTGGTTCTCAACCTTTTATGCTTCACGTACCCTCTGGAAATGTGTATATAACTGGCTTCCCCTTGTATAGATAGATAACACTACAGTTATAGTATAACAATGGGAATAAAACAAAACATATATATCAGTGGTTCTCAACCTTTTATGCTTCACGTACCCCCGGGAAATGTGTATGTAACTGGCGTACCCCTTGTATAGATAGATAAAACTATAGTTATAGTATAACAATGGGAATAAAATAAAACATATATATCAGTGGTTCTCAATCTTTTATGCTTCACGTACCCCCTGGAAATGTGTATGTAACTGGCGTACCCCTTGTATAGATAGATAAAACTACAGTTATAGTATAACAATGGGAATAAAATAAAACCTATATCAGTGGTTCTCAACCTTTTATGCTTCACGTACCCTCTGGAAATGTGTATATAACTGGCTTCCCCTTGTATAGATAGATAACACTACAGTTATAGTATAACAATGGGAATAAAACAAAACATATATATCAGTGGTTCTCAACCTTTTATGCTTCACGTACCCCCTGTAAATGTGTATGTAACTGGCTGCCCCTTGTATAGATAGATAAAACTACAGTTATAGTATAACAATGGGAATAAAACAAAACATATGTATCAGTGGTTCTCAACCTTTTATGTTTCAACTACCCCCTGTAAATGTGTATGTAACTGGCTTCCCCTTGTATAGATAGATAAAACTACAGTTATAGTATAACAATGGGAACAAAATAAAACATATATATATATCAGTGATTCTCAACCTTTTATGCTTCACGTACCCCCTGGAAATGTGTATGTAACTGGCTTCCCCTTGTATAGATAGATAAAACTACAGTTATAGTATAACATTGGGAATAAAATAAAACGTATATATCAGTGGTTTTCAACCTTTTATGCTTCACGTACCCCCTGGAAATGTGTATGTAACTGGCGTACTCCTTGTATAGATAGACAAAACTATAGTTATAGTATAACAATGGGAATAAAATAAAACACATACATATATATGCACACATTAAATTTTGTATTCATAAATTACATACAGGGTGATTCAGAATTCATCATCAATATTTGGTGGGGAGGTAGGTAATAAGAAACGAAGGAGATTTCACATAGGAAAGCATGGGCGCATATGCCATGTAGTAGGGCAAAATGACCCCAGTTCAATGATGGAAAGAACACATAAGAAGGAAGTGGTAAGGAAAAAACATTTATTATCTTACATGTAACATTTCTTTGCATTGGTTGTACAGACTTACAAGAGGTGCTCGAACTGCCGACCATGTGCTAGAATGCATGACTCACAACGGCGTTGCATGGACAGCCGGACCCTGTGGAAGATGCCTGGCATTTCCCGGATGTTTGAGGCAGCAACTGATATGCGTGCTACAAGATCCATAGCACTATCAACAGGGGTCTCGTACACCATGTTTTTCATAGCACCCCATACAAAGAAATCGATTGGAGATAAATCCGGTGAACGTGGTGGCCAAGAAACCGGTCCACCGCGGCCAATCCATTGACCACCAAACTGTCTGCATAGGTAAGCACGCACAGCATTTGCGAAATGTGCAGGAGCGCCGTCATGCTGGAACCACATTCGCCAGAGACTACCATCAGGAACCTCGTTCAGAAGATCCGGTAACACAGTCTGAAGAAATGTTAGGTACTTGGCACCGTCCAAACGGGATGGTAGTAAATACAGGCCCAACAAACAGTCACCGACAATCCCAGTCCACACATTGACAGCAAAACGTTGTTGCGCAGCTCCAGGTCTTGTACCGTGTGGGTTCTGATGAGCCCACACATGCCAATTGTGTGTGTTGAAGACACCCTCTCGAGTGAACAACGCCTCATCGGTGAAAAGAACATACGTTGGGAAATTGGGATCAACGGCTGTTCTCTGCATGAACCACTGACAAAAAATAACACGCTTTGGATGGTCGTCTGCTGCCAATAATTGCACTCTTTGCAGATGAAACGGATGTAACCCTTCATCGTGTAATATCCGCCACGCTGTTGCTTGCGAAATTCCAAACTGCCTAGCCATACCTCGTGTGCTAGCACCAGGTTGTTCCTCGATTTCCTGTAGGACAGCTTCCTCTACTGCTACTGTCCGTGCCGATCTGCGCCTCCCTCGATTAACATTACTAGCAGCAAACGATCCTGTTTCACGCAGTTGGCAATGAATACGTGAAAACATTTGATGCTGTGGCACACGGCGGTTTGGGAAGCGCGCTGCATACAATTGCCTGGCTCGAAGACATCTTTCTCCTGCCGCACCGTAAGTTACATGCATATCTGCACATTCATTCCACGTATACCGGTTCATGTTACTTCTGCAAATTCACCTTGTCGAATGACAACTGACTGCACGCGTCAAACAGCTGTGCTTCTGTATGAGAGGTGTGTACACACAGCGCCCTCTACACCACCATGCGTTCGTCTGCCCCCATACTTTCCTATGTGAAATCTCTTTCTTTTCTTATTCCCTTCCTCCCCACTAAATATTGATGATGAATTCTGAATCACCCTGTATATCGATAAACACAAAAAATGACATAAACAATTTAGCAAATCTTATAAAATTATAAACCTTTTACTGGGTAATCAGATCTAGCTACTTTTGAGCTCTCACGGCCTATTCCAAAAATATTTTACTGCGTCCCCCACATTGAGAATCCCTACTCTTGAAAATTTCAGAGATTATATAAGATAAAGAAAAATATTTATCGAAACAGAAATAATTATGTTCTTTTACTGTGGAACAACGCTTTTGAAATTAATGTTTATATAACAGACAGCATTAAGGAAAGATATTCAGAACGAGTTAAGAACTCCTTTTAATCTACTTTTTTAAATTTAAGAGATGATTAGGATATTTTGGATGAGGAGATGGAATGGTACAAAATCTTTTCTTCGATTCGATTCTTGAAGTTGAAGAGATTAATATTTTACGACATTTCTTGATGTTAACTCTTCAATCTAAAGATAGCCCTCTATGAGTTCGAATTAAGTCGTCGTAAAAGGTCCTCTTTAAGATTAAGAGATTTAAGAGAGATATTAAGAGGTCCTCTTTAAGTTGAGTAGATTGTTACTCTATGAGGTTCCTGCTTTAATGTATATGAAATATATCTATATATTCAAACATGACAATGTAAACATCAAATAAGTAATTATACACTGCTCGACATTGAAAATGTACCAAGTAGGACATGTCATACAAACATGCAGATAGAAGGGTAGGTGTGCGCAGTTGAGATATGCAAATGATGATAATCCGGAGCCAATGACATGTCAATGTCTTAAACAGGAATGGTATTGTGTTTATGCAGGTGGAAGTCATGCGAACGGTTGAGATTAGGTGGTTCCACTTGGAAATTGTTCAGCAAAAGGGCGAAAATGCCTGGTACACTCCATCGGCAGATTTATCGTCATTTGGATGCTTTTGAAAGAGGAAGAATTATAAGCCTATATAAAGCTGGATGGACTACATGTCGTGTCGCTGCCCATGTTCATCGGGATGCAGGAACTGTTTGACGCTGTTGGCAACCAAAATGGAGGTTCTAGCATGCATCGCAGAGGGAGTGGTGTCGTCTTACAGACGTCAGCACGGCTTGATAGGCGCATTGTTCGATATGCTCGTTCGTCACCACACAGCACTGCATGTGATATTCGATGGGCTGTGTCAACAGTCATGGAAGTCCCCATAACGACCCGAAGGTTGCATAAGGCAAACCTGCACTCTAGGCAACCATTACTTCGACTGCCATTGACTGCAAAGCTACTGCGAGCATTGACTGCTCGTCTGGCTTGGTGCCGAAATCGTGCGAACTGGGATCACGAATGGAACACTTTTGTGTTTAGTGATGAATCAAGTGTCTGTGTGGGTGCTGACGATTGACAGATCCGTGTATGATGACTGGCGGGAGGACGGACCCAGCTTTTGTTCGTGACCGGCATAATGCCAGGCATAATGGTATGGGGTGCTGTTGGATAAGACAGCAGGTCACATCTTGTCCGCATCATGGGAACATTGAAAGCTGCATGATATTAGCGCGGTTCTACAGCCCGTTTTGTTACCATTTCTGGGAGGTATGCAGCAGCCCATTTTCCAGCATGACAACGCCTGTGTACACATTGCTAGAGTCTCCAGACAATGTTTGCAACATGTTCAAGTATTGAGATGGCCACCATGATCTCCAGATTTATCCCCAATAGAAAATCTGTGCGACCACATTGGACGAAGAGTGCGGTCCTCTCACTGGCCATCACAGATTCTCGATGAATTATGGGAGCAAATGAACGCTGCTTGGTGTGCAATTCCTCAGAACCATATCCGTCTACTGGATGACTACATGTCACGCTGTATTGCTGCCTGTATTGCCGTTCACGGTAGTGCAACCACCTACTGAGGCAGTCACATTGTGTTGCATTATCTCATCTTATAACCACTGTAAGTGGCTGCAAATTAAATCATGGTATGCCAATACGTATTGCTCTGTGTGTTCTACATTTCACCCCTATCCCCTCACTCCTTCTGGATGGGGTAATTTCAGTGTCGTGCAGTGTATATAAATAAATTACCCCTCAAGCAGCTCTTGCTGCAGAACTCTGAGAGCAGCCTGTCAGATTAATACGTCATAGAGAACATCTGTAAGGTGAGACTTCAGCAGAAAGACACCCAGAGATTCGAACCAGGTCCCTCTGATCAGCAGCCAAGTGTGCTAACCACTCCGCCACGGGTTGGCTATTGATATATAACGATAACTACAGGTACGGGACAGAAAAATGGAAACTGTTCCGTGTGATCTCAATAGAAAATCACATTCAGAGCTCAATAACTTATTCAATATGAATTTTCATGAAAAATATGTCTAAAGATTAATTAAAGACCACAATCAAATCTATCTCAATCTCGATTTTAAACAATATTTGACTGACTCACAATATTTGTTCAGTATTCAAAGAGTTATGAACTTTAAAATATATTTAACAGGCTACAAAAAAATTGACCACAGAATTTAATGAAAACATCAGACTAAAAACGGGCATCCAGAATCCGAAGTCGTTCTTGCAATTTCGAACCCAAGCCGGAGTTATCTATGGTTATAACTTCGAAAAATCAACTAGAATGTTTGTTTATTCAACTATGATCAATGATCTCTTAACGTGTTTTAAGGTTTTAATTTAATTTTGCGAAACTTTTTGTAGCATGTTAAATATATTACAGCCTTTATTACTTTTTCAATACCGAACAAATATTGTTTAGAATCGATAGATTTGATTCATCTCTTTAATTTACCTTTAGGCATAGTTTCACTGATAATCATATTGAGGAAGTTATTGAGCTACGAATGTGATTTTCTACTGAGATTTTTTTAGTTTCCTTTTTCTGTGCATTTGGGTTGGGTTATTTTACCTCTGAGCGGCACTTTTTTGCACACCATGGGCTAAATGGCCAGGTCACATGGACCCCGAAGGCTCAGAAAAGGTTGGGGGAGGGGACCCACTGGAACAGCTGTTGGGAGACAGATGGTAGTCTCCCGTCAAGGCCATCCAGCGGGTTCTTTAACGTGTATAGGGTATGGCTCTCCCGCACACGGGACCACGGCTTAACGTCCCATCCGACGGACGGCAGCCTTTCCAAGCCCATCGGTGTCCCCTACTGACCGTGGGCAGGGCGGGGAATTTTGCGGAGATAAATCTCAACGCTGACCCAGCTGGGACTCGTACCTGGGAACTACAGATTACGAGCCTGGCGCGCTACCGACTGATCCACCCCCGCCCCCTTTTTCTGTGCAATACCTCTATATTACAAAGCCTTGAGGCTCAAGGCCCAGGTAACACAAGTTGTGTCCATTTGTTCTTATAGTAGCAACGCTCCTGATTTAAGAAATACAATGAAAACGTTCAGGACCAAAATAATTCATCTAAATTAGTTTCTTCTTCGGAACGGAAAATTATATCATTTTACAAGCAGATAATTGATCTCTGGAAGAGGATGAATCTATAGACGTAGATAGCATTCTTATTGGGGATAGGGGGGGGGGGATGGACTGAAATTAATTTAGAGATATGGCGCGGTGGTATCGTATTGGTTCCTGGTTATTTTGCAAGTGCCGGGTCCGGGTTCGAGTCTCCGGGCTTGCACGGCTGTTTCTTTGTGTGTTGATAACTCTAACTGAGACAGTGGTCAAGAGTGACTTCGTTCTTAGTAGGGCATGTCCTTGTATGTTCTTGTATACAGGGTGAATCTGAAAAAGTGGGCAAAACTTTACGGGGTGGTAGAATACGAGCAATATTCGTCATAGAATGTATGGTCGGAACGCAAGCGGTGAGAAGTTAAAAGGTAGTTTTCCACTGTCACATTTAAAGAATAAACATAAGAAGGAGAGGAGATACTTCAGAAAACAATTTATTAACAGGAATGTAACTTGCATTCCCGTCCGCCGCACCGTACACAAAGTGCATATCCGCCATTTCGTGGTTAGTATAACCAGCCATCCTCTCGGCAATCCACGGTAGAAATGCCGTTGGGTGCGAGGACGATCCCTTTATACCATTTCCAACGCCACCTAGCGGCTCGCCGATTGCGTTCCGACCATACATTCTATGACGAATATTGCTCGTATAGCTGCGTTCTACCACCCCGTAAAGTTTTGCCCACTTTTTCAGATTCACCCTGTATACATTACAGTTCGTAGTAGGGTTTTAAAAAAAATACCCCCTGAAGCAACTGCTTGCCACAGAGGTTACCAATTATTAAAATTTTCCACCGAAGAGGAAATATTTTAATGGTATTCTATATGGAGTGAAATTTTATAGTTGCTTTTTTTAAATCTACATTTAGAGTTAAACGTATACTATGGAGCTGAAATAAAATAATACAAAATGCAAATGTTTTGGATCTCAAAGCAAGTAAAGAAGTTTGAGATTTCGTAACAAGACGACCGATTTTTAGGGAGTTGGGGGGGGGGGGTACAGTCTCTCAAAAAATATCCGAGCACTATGGTTAATTAGAGAATTCAGAAAAAAATTTCTGGCAACGATTTTTTTAGAAGTTAGTGATCTGGCAACCTTCGTGTCAAAATAGAACTCAAGGAAACACGTGGCGATATTTTTTCTCTAAAGCTAAGCTTCTAGAATTGACGATTCACGATGTTTCCGGTTTCACTTGTCAGAGATTTGTTTTCACATGTTTCAAGGCAATTTATTTTGTCACACTGACATAGCAAAGATTGAATTCTCCTTTAGCACCTTTCTACTCTGTCAAACTAACAGAGGTTGTCTTCACACTCAAGTGACTGTCTTTTATTATTTCTTCTTTTCACTTCCTCTGCTCGTAACATTAAATGCCGAAACTTCCCTGGCCCGCTTTTGCTGTTGTACAGTCGCTTAAAAAAATATCCGAACACTATGGTTGATTACAGAATTCAGAAAAAATATCTGGCAACGATTTTTTTAGAAATTAGTGATCTGGCAACCTTCGTGTCACGTGATTACAGAATTCAGGAAAAATATCTGGAGCGTGTACAGCAACTGTACACGCTCCAGCTACCGTTCACAGCAAACTGGAGCGTGTGCAGTTACTGCACACGCTCTAGTTTGCTGTGAACGGTAACTGCACACGCTCAATATTTCCGTGAGTGAGCCCACACGATCTAGTATCAAAATAATATGACCACCTACAGTCGCTCAAAAAAGTATCCGAACACCATGGTTGATTACAGAATTCAGAAAAAATATCTGGCAACCTTCGTGTCACGTGACACGAAGGTTGCCAGATCACTAATTTCTAAAAAAAAATTCGTTGCCAGATATTTTTTCGAAATTCTGTAATCAACCATGGTGTTCGGATATTTTTTTGAGCGACTGTATGTTCCTGTCCGCAATGTCTTATGGGAACGACCAACCTTAATCCACATCAACGTATATTGGCTATTTAGTAAACTGTCGATGTTTTGCAAATGCTTGAGGTTTGATGAATGTTTCCGAGTAAAAGAAAACAGGCTAATGGTTTATAATGACTAATAATTAACTAAAAAAATATATTGAGATGGAAAAAAAAAGCATGTATTGCAGGAAAATATGCCCTGCTACATACTCGTATTAAATAAAAAATTTACTTAAATGACGTTTTCCTTTTTTTTTAATTCAGTTATCCACGATTATGAGAAGACAGTACTATTTATTACTCAGTAACTTCCCTCTACATTTAACTAGAAGAACTTCATGATCATCACTGTGGTGACCCTGGGTTCGGATCCTGTCCGACTGCACCAGATGTGATGACCCTGAGTTCGGATCCTTTCCGACTGGGCCAAAAGTGATGACTTCCCTTCACAGGATCTTGATTGACTAAGCCAGAAGTGATGACTTCCCTTCACAGGATCTTGATTGACTAAGCCAGAAGTGATGACTTCCCTTCACAGGATCTTGATTGACTGAGCCAGATGTGATGACTTCCCTTCACAGGATCTTGATTGACTGAGCCAGAAGTGATGACTTCCCTTCACAGGATCTTGATTGACTGAGCCAGAAGTGATGACTTCCCTTCACAGGATCTTGATTGACTGAGCCAGAAGTGATGACTTCCCTTCACAGGATCTTGATTGACTGAGCCAGAAGTGATGATTTCCCTTCACAGGATCTTGATTGACTGAGCCAGAAGTGATGACTTCCCTTCACAGGATCTTGATTGACTGAGCCAGATGTGATGACCCAGTCCACACAGGAGAGAGGGACGATGATGAAAGTACTTAATTCACTTCGGTGTAAATCACAGGTTCTCGGATTTTTACGCCCGTGCCACTGTATGCCTCAACTTTACTGTGTTGAATGAAGAATAGGAACTGTCCACCAATTAACTTCACGAGAGTAGATAGATATTTATTTATAATATGCACAGCTACGTGCTGGGAATGAGCTCCACTCCGTGGGCCTTTGCTGCTTCACTGCTGCAAACAATAATACTGAGGTGGAGAATCGCACACTCTGCGAATTCTCACTTTACAGACCTCAAAAACTCGGCGAAAGGATTTTCCTTTGCCTACACTGTGGTTCCTTCTGAACCACAAGAATAAAGAGAATAGATTCTCCAAGAAACTAGATTCCCTCTTGGAATCGCACCCTGACTTCAAGGGTTAATTTGAGAAAGGCGGCGTCCTTTTGCCGCGTGTAGAAGCGACCTCTTCGCTTGACAGCTAACGCACAGACTAAAGCGTCGAATCTCCTGCCTAGCCTACTCGCTGCACTAGATCTTTCGGCTAGTCGTTTACGGCCATAAACAACTTCTGGCATTGATTCTTAAAACAAGCAGCAAGCTTCAGACCGGAAAACAACAACAGTGAGTCATCCCAGCGCAAACATTTCCAAGAACACATAAAAATATATACAACAATAAAATATAACAAAAATATAGAATAAATAAATAAATATAAAATTCGAGGGACATGACAATCGCGACTGAAATTTTCACAGATTTCCGGTTTTCTAAGTAACAGGCAAATAGTTTTTTTAATTTCATATTCTGCTTTGCCAGCAAAAAGATTCATTTCGAATTTCTAAATTCATGTTTTTATTCCAAACAAAATTTGTGTTTTTATTCCAATGCAGGGTTGGGTTGTTTTACCTCTGAGCGGCACTTTTTTGCACACCATGGGCTAAATGACCAGGTCACGTGGACCCCGAAGGCCCAGAGAAGATTGGGGGAGGGGACCCACTGGAACAGCTGTTGGGAGACAGATGGTAGCCTCCCGTCAAGGCCATCCAGCGTGTTCTTTAATGTGCACAGGGTATGGCTCTCCCGCACACGAGGCCACGGCTTAACATCCCGTCCGATGGATGGCGGCCTTTCCAAGCCCATCTGTGTCCGCTACTGACCGTGGGCAGGGCGGGGAATTTTGCGGAGATAAATCTCAACGCTGACCCAGCTGGGACTCGAACCTGGGAACTACAGATTACGAGCCTGGCGCGCTACCAACTGAGCCACCCCCGCCCCTATTCCAGTGCATCCTACCTTCTGAAATGAATATCATAACTGAATTTTTAAATCAGTTTTTTTTTTCATGAATCTTCTTGGGAAAGTATTTATTATCTTTTTTTTTGTCTTAGTTGATATTCATAATTCTAATATCTTAACTCATCCATTCTGTTAGCCATCAATAATGCGGCAATATTTGCTCATGTTCCTACATATCTTATCAAATTAAAGATTCTATCCCCGTTAACATCGTATTTTCCCCTGGTTTATCCGCTACACGTTTTAATACTAATCCTTTATTCGCCGCAGGTTTTTAAACGGGGAAATCCTCATCTGCGAAGGGCTCTCCAAATGGCATTCTCCTAATCTCTTGTGACTCACTGCTTGAGCGCATGTTTCTCGTAAAGATATCTGCACACGCTCTGAAGTAGAAAAAAATAAGGGATGGGAGGGGGAGACAAGGTCACAGCTGAAGGAACACAGGGACACCAATAACTGAGTCCCAGGATAGGTTTCCACCATAAACAATGCTTTCTCCACGTGACGTCACCCATGTGTTCCTCCCTGGTGGTCGTTTTCTTTCCGTTTTAGTGGTCTTCAACCAATTTCTTTAAAATTAAGCGTAATGTACTGTAGATAAGCAATATATTCTGCCCCTCCCCCTCCGTTGAAAGTTGAGGGGAGGAATCCACTAGATCCTAAAATATTTTCATTAATTAAGTATTTCAATGATCACAGATGTACATATATGTATCGGTGTAATTTACATTTTTACGGACACTGCTAAGAGGGCAAAGTTTGCTTATAACCTGTATTTTGACTGCACTGTATTTTCTATATGATTATGATATAAAACTATGCATCAGAATGAAAGGAAATACCAGTCGATCAATAATATACTGTTTTCATCTCAAATTCTAGTTTATGCTTTACGTCAGTTGATTTCTGCTATTTCCTATAGACTGATAGTTAACAACTTTATAGCGATAGAGAAGGAAAGATTAGACTGATAGAAACTGAAAGATGAAACTAATAGAGATTGATATAAATTAAAAGATGAAACTGATAGACACTGAGAGAAACTGAAAGATGATAGACATTGAGAGAAGATGAAACTGAAATATACTGATAGAAATGAAAGGTTATGGCACTGAAAGATGACAAAAACAGATTGTGGCAATTACGTTGGGTTGGGTTGTTTTACCTCTGAGTGGCACTTTTTTGCACACCATGGGCTAAAAAATGGCCAGGTCACATGGACCCCGAAGGCTCAGAGAAGGTTGGGGGAGGGGACCCACTGGAACAGCTGTTGGGAGACAGATGGTAGCCTCCCGTCAAGGCCAACCAGCGTGTTCTTTAACGTGCACAGGGTATGGCTCTCCCGCACACGGGGCCACGGCTTAACGTCCCATCCGATGGACAGCGGTCTTTCCAAGCCCATCGGTGTCCCCTACTGACCGTGGGCAGGGCGGGGAATTTTGCGGAGATAAATCTCAACGCTGACCCAGCTGGGACTCGAACCTGGGAACTACAGATTACGAGCCTGGCGCGCTACCGACTGAGCCACCCCCGCCCCTTGTGGCAATTACATGAGCCACATGGATTAGTCTATAATAATGAAAATAAGGCTGAGATTTTTGCTGATGTCTTAGAAGATTAATTTACTCCGAATTTATCCCTAAGATTTTAATTTTTATTAGTGAAACAAATCAAATAGTAACTCTATTTCTCTTATAGTCAACTTCATTATTAATGAACTAATCGCTTGTGCTATAAAGAACGTAAACCGAGAAAAACAGTTGGTCACGATAACATGTCTAATAGTGTTGAAAAATTTGCTTAAACAAGCTTATGTTCCGATTCTGTCAAATTTTAACAAACTTCTTAGAATGTTAAGGAAGATATCACTCTGAAGATAACGTCGATCAATTTTAGAGGAAACATTGTCTTGAGCCGGGTGGGATACAAATAAGCATCCCTCGGATTTCTCAGAATGTCTCATTTTCCTAATGTTTGAAAATATATTTCGGGTTGGGTTGTTTTGCCTCTGAGCGGCACTTTTTTTGCACACAAGGGGCTAAATGGCCAGGTCACATGTACCCCGAAGGCTCAGAGAAGGTTGGGGGAGGGGACCCACTGGAATAGCTGTTGGGAGACAAATGGCAGAATCCCGTCAAGGCCATTCAGCGTGTTCTTTAACGTGCACAGGGTATGGCTCTCCCGCACACGGGGCCACGGCTTAACGTCCCATCCGACGGACGGCGGTCTTTCCAAGCCCATCGGTGTCCCCTACTGACCGTGGGCAGGGCGGGGAATTTTGCGGAGATAAATCTCAACGCTGACCCAGCTGGGAATCGAACCTGGGAACTACAGATTACGAGCCTGACGCGCTACCGACTGAGCACCCCCGCCCCGTATATTTCGGTAATTATGATTCACAAGCATGGCCAAGATCTACTTTTTCCATAAAACTATAGACCAATTAGTTTACTTTCGTGTCTTGGAAGGTTTTTGAGGAAAATATTTAGAATCAACCAAATGAATTCCTGGATTCTTCCGATACAGTACAACCTGAACCATTTGGTTTCCACAGCAAGCATTTAACTGTGTTTCAGACTCTCAGAGTTGATGAACATGTCTCAGAAGCTTTGAACGAAAAGGAGATTGCTGCACTGGCATTGTTGGATGTAGCAAAAGCCTTTGATCGAGTTTGAAATAATGGTTTAATTAGAAAACTTATTTTTGGAAAATATCCTGACGCTTTGATTCTCTTGATCAAAAATGATCTGTCTGATAGAACATTTGAAGTCAAAGTTGGTAAGGCTGTTTCATCCAAGAGAAGAATTAATGCTGGTGTGCCTCAGGGATCTGTCCTGGAACCCACACTTTTTAATATTTGTATGGGAGTTATTCGAACTTCATGTAATATCAAGTTAGTTCTTTATGCAGACGATACTGCCATTCTTGCATCTTCTTTGAATGTTGGGTTTGCAGCGACAAATGTTAACTAAATTTTAAATATAATTCACAAAATGGAAAATTAAGCTGGCTGCCTCGAAAAGTTCAGCTTTTCTTTTCGCAAGAAAGAGAGTTCATGACCGGGGGGGGGGGGGGGGGGTGCCCCGGTGATAAAATGTCAGATGAAGATCTCAATTGGAAAGATTTTGCAAAATATCTCAGAATCGTAATTCATAATAAGATCAACTGGAGTCATCATATTATAGAAACTGTGAATAAAGCATATTTACGATGAGATTTAAATCAACTCATTGATTGGCAGCAACTCTTCACTTTCTCTAGAGAATAAACTTTCACTGTACAAGCCCATCTTCCGACCTGTCTTATGTTATGTTTCACCTGTGTATGGTACTATGTAGTTAATCACCTGTGCAGGAACGTAGCCAAAAATGTTCTTGAGGGGTGGAGGGAGCAAACAGTTTACAAAGAGTATCATCAATTAACCGACCTTCGATTATCCGGTTATTGTTTTAAGCGGTCAAAATCTGTTGAGAATTGAATTTTGTTCCGGTATCACAGTGATAAGTTTTTCAAAGATAGTGTTAAGAACTTCTAAAGGAAAAACAGTAGATTACGACACGAAGGTTGCCAGATCACTAATTTCTGAAAAAATCTTTGCCAGATATTTTTCCTGAATTCTGTAATCAACCATAGTGTTCGGATATTTTTTTTTGAGCGACTGTACGAATAGGGCGCAAAATAAGTCTATATTTATTAAGGCTTTTTTTTTCTTTTTTGAAAAGCATGTTTAATCAACTGTGAGGAATTTTTTCAACGAACGAAACCTCTTTCTATTATTTCTTTCGCTTCGTTATAGTTAATTTTCCTGCCCTATCAAAAATATCACAGAATTTCCATTCTATGTCAATGGGAATCTAGCGTCGAAGCACTATAACTTCTAAAATATGCATTTAAAGGAAAGGTGTGATTTAAGATAAATTAAAAATTCATAATCATATCTATTTAAATCTCATTTTTCTGTAATATTCCTTCAAAATTAAGAGTTTTGGGGGCTAGAATACTTTACAACATAATGCACTGTAAAACTTTACCTCAAAAATTAATTAAAAGTTAAATAATAGCATTGTTTCAAACCATTTAATAATATTAGTATAAATTTAAGAAATTGTGTAATGATTATTAAGGATTTTAATATTTTTAAACAATTGTGAATAAATTTTGTAAAACAAGTTAAATAGTTTAGCTTTCATAACTTTAAATACCGAAGAAATATTGTTGAAAATCGAGATTTAAAAAGATTTCTTTATGTTTTTTAAATTTTTTTTCGTTTAATTGCGTATTTTAGAAGTTATATAGGTTCAAAGTTTAATTTTTCACAAATTTTATATGAAATTATATATAACATGAAAATTGTCTAATATTTTAGTATATTGATAATATTAAGCGACGTAAACGTAAATTAAATTGTATAAGAAGCATGAATTCTATATATTGGGAATTTTAAGTTATCTAAATTTGAAAACAAAAGTGCCTCTCGGAAGCAAATGATATCTAGACAGTATATTTTCAGATTTATAGAGTAACATGAACTTGTCTAGTAGTCTAGCAGATTTCGATTACTACTTAACTGCTATCCAGGTTAGCAGTTTTTGAAGGAAGGAGGCGAATCTTTTTATTGCAAATAATGGGTACATTACTGCCAAACTTTGTAAGATACTCTCGCAATAGCTGAACAGCTACTGCAATAATCTTGTGAGGTATTTTTTCGACGAAACCTCTTTATATTATTTCTTATTGTTAGTACAGTCGCTCAAAAGTACCCGAACACTATGGTTGATTACAGAATTCAGAGAAAATATCTGGCAACGATTTTTTTAAGAAATTAGTGATCTGGCAACCTTCGTGTACCCAGATCACTAATTTCTAAAAAAAAAATCTTTGCCAGATATTTTTGCTGAATTCTGTAATCAGTCATAGTGTTCTACACGAAGGTTGCCAGATCATTAATTTCTAAAAAAAAAAAATCTTTTCCAGATATTTTTTCTGAATTCTGTAATCAACCATAGTGTTCTAGACGAAGGTTGCCAGATCACTAATTTCTAAAAAACTCTTTGCTAAATATTTTTTCTGAATTCTGTAATCAACCATAGTGTTCTACACGAAGGTTGCCAGATCACTAATTTCTAAAAAAAAAATCTTTTCCAGATATTTTTTCTGAATTCTGTAATCAACCATAGTGTTCTACACGAAGGTTGCCAGATCACTAATTTCTAAAAAAACTTTGCCAGATATTTTTTCTGAATTCTGAAATCAACGATAGTGTTCTACATGAAGGTTGCCAGATCACTAATTTCTAAAAAAAAACTTTTCCAGATATTTTTTCTGAATTCTGTAATCAACCATAGTGTTCCACACGAAGGTTGCCAGATCAGTAATTTTTTTTAAAAAGATCTTTTCCAAATATTTTTTCTGAATTCTTTAATCAAACAGAGTGTTCGGATATTTTTTGAGCGACTTTACTAGAGGTCTCGTAGTTTACTCTGCCGTAAGTGTATAACTAGACAACGGGATAGGAGAGTTGGTTGATGCGTTAGCCAACCTTCAGAGGAGAGTAATGGTTGCATGGGCAAGACGATAAAGAGCCCGGACACAAAGCTTACTAAGGAAAAGCAGATGCCAACAGTCAGTTCTTTTTCAACAGGAATTTAGAAGCGAAAAAAAAAAATTTAAAATGAAGCATCATTTCGAGATGGGTGCGCAGTAACTATTGCTGCATTATCTCTGCACACGGTTCATATAGCGAGGATCATGCCACGACAGAAACATTAAGCGACATTATAGATGTAAGTGATTGTTGCGTTTAGGGTCAACCGTGACGTCGTATTCTCTGTCAGCTGGGTTTAACTGATTCGATTACGATTCAGCTGGGCGATATAATATTGTTACGAAAATTTGGGATTTGTTAGAAAATGATGCTCTTCTGATTTCTCATGAAAAACAGAAAAAAGACACTTCCTACCAAAAGCATTCTAGCAAATTGCAAACGAAATTTGAAGCTGGCAACTTTGAAATATGTTCTTATTTATTTTAAAATAGAAATGGAACGAAAAATGGTAAAATCTTTATATAACAAAAACAAAGGGTTGTTGCTGGGTTGTTTTACCTCTCATTGGCCCTTTTTTAACGTATAAAAATAGTGTCCTTTGAACTTATGTAAAAGGGGCCCTTAGGGATCTTGTGACCTGATTACTAGATCAAGAAGACTCCAAGGGCTCAGAGAAGTTTGAGGAAGGAAACCCTCTAAACCAGTGGTTCTCAAACTTTTATGCTTCACGTACCCCCTGGAAATATGCATGTAATTGGCGTACCCCTTACATAGATAGATAAAACTATAGTTATAGTATAATAATGCCAATTTAGCGACTTTGTTACCAGATCTAGCGAATTTTGAGCTCTCACCCCAAAAAATTTTACCGCGTACCCCACGTTGAGAACCCCTGCTCTAGACAGCTGTTAAAGACAGATTAAAGTCTCGTGTCAACGCCATCCAGCGTGTTCTTTAACATGCAAAGGGTACGACTTTCCTGTACATTGAGCCACGGCTTATAATGTCTCATTTGATGGATGGTAGCTCCTTTTCTCATTAATGACAGAATATTAAAACAAAGAAAAAAATGCACGTAAGCGAAAAAAGTGACATAAAAAAAAACCTTGAATTATTTATTCTTTGTGGATCGCCATAATCACTAGCTTTATTAAAAAATTGCAGTGGTAACAGAATTCAATTACAATTTACTCTAATTTATTCTCAAATAACCTTCAATACCAATTTGAAATATCAAACAAAAGTTGGCTTCAGTAGTGGCTTACTTTACTTTTGAAACTTTGGAAATTATTTGCATTTCCAGTCTCTCAGGGTAAATTATCGAAAACTCTTCCAAGACAAGTGAAATGTAAAATCTCCTTTCTTATCGTGCGTTTCTCGTTTCTTATCATCAACTTTTAGATATCGTTCCTAAACAAATAAACTAAAAATGGATATCAGACGTGTTAGAAGAAATATCTAGATGTTTATGTTGCTTCAAATTTCAATTGGATTAGCAATAGAGATCGTGTAGCTCAGAAACTGAAATCTGCTATTAATAAGTTTTTATCTTAAGAGATTTTTGAATTATGAAACTTTAAAAAATATTTTATTATGCTTTCGAATAGCTTCATTTACAATTTACCCTTCCTGTGCGAGATGGAGCTGCTAAAAAAATGCCAAACAAATGAAATATACTGTAAAAAAAGTACCTGAAAGAACATTATGAATGGCCTTGATGGGTTAGGGTTATTTTACCTCTGAGCGGCACTTTTTTGCACACCATTGGGCTATATGGCCAGGTCACATGGACCCCAGCCAGAGAAGTTTGGGGGAGACGACCACTAGAACAGCTGTTGTAGACAGATGGTAGCCTCCCATCAAGGCCAGGGGCCAGCGGGGTGCTCAGTGGTAACGCGCACAGGGTAATAGCTCGTCCCAGTCAGCACGGGTCCAGCGTGGCTTTATCTCCGCAAATCCGACGGACGGCGGCATTTCCAAGCCCATCGTGTCCTTTTGCGGAGATAAATCTCAACGCTGACCCAGCTGGGACTCGAACTTGGGAACTACAGATTACGAGCCTGGCGCGTTACCGACTGAGCCACCCCCGCCCCCTGGCCTTGATGGGAGGCTACCATCTGTCTACAATAGCTGTCTAGTGGGTCGTCTCCCCCAAACTTTCTCGGGGTTCCTGTGACCTGGCCATATAGCCCAATGTGTGCAAAAAATTGCCGCTCAGAGGTAAAACAACCCAGGATTAAAACTTGTTGTGAGGATAGTGATGAAAAAGAATAGACTTAGCACATACTGCACTAATATTTTTAGAACTTCAGGTTTTGTTTTTAAAAACGCTGTAAATTTTTAGAATTTTAATTTACATTTGAAAACATTCTATTGATTACAATTCTTCACATCATCTTATTACATGAGAGATAATTTAAAAATATATTGTAGATTCAGAATATTTAAGACAAAAGTTAAACAGAATGTTATGTACAATCGCTCAAAAAAGTATCCGAACATTATGGTTGATTACAGAATTCAGAAAAAATATCTGGCAACGATTTTTTTTAGAAATTAGTGATTAGGATGGCAACCTTCGTGTCACGTGACACGAAGGTTGCCAGATCACTAAGTTCTAAAAAAAACTTCAGAACACTAAGGAATTTAATTTTCTAAAAGGATATTTTGAAATGGTTGTATACAATTGATGAACCTGATGCATTATTTTAACTGAGTTGTGTTGAAACTTAATCTCTAATAATTTTAGGTACATCCACAAACAAGGTTTTTTACCAAGCAATTCATGATAAATTCAAAAATTGGTTTCAATAAATTTGGTATTATTACTATAATTATGTGATCAAACATTACTCCAATCTGTATTATTGGAAGTAAAGAGAAAACAGTTTTAAATATAAAAATATATCTTACGACAAACGAATCTTACTGATTCGCGTGGGTACCACTGTCTCCCAATAGCTGTTCCAATGGATCCCCTCCCCCAACCTTCTCTGAGCTATGGAGTCCTTGTGACCTGGCCATTTAGCCAAGGTGTGCAAAAAAAAAGTGCCGCTCAGAGGTAAAAAAAATACACTTCAGAAGTTTTCTCCAACGATTAGATCCCTAATCAACATGAAATTCACTCTCATAGTTAGGATTTTCATTAAGCAATTCAGATTAATGATTTCTAATGGATGAGCACAGGCCAGGATTTAGGAAAAAATCGAAGTGGGGGCGCAAAACACAATACAGTTGAACACTTGATTTTCAACGCAGTATATTATTTCTAACTCCTTTTTACAGGTTTTTTAAAAACTTTATTAAAAAAATAAATAAAATATAAATAAGTTTGATAATTTTTGCTCTTTTACCCTTACTCGCATTCTGAAGGGAGGAGGGGTATGGCCCCCTCGAACGCTTGCAATGGCAATAACTGTGTAGTATACCACGAGTTTAAGAGACCGCTAGGAAGGAAACGATAGCGTTGGCAAATGTTTCGTACTTATATCAATGTTTTCTGACAACAAACAAGTTTTTAACACCAAAAATGCGATGGAGAAGTGGGAGGTAGAGGAACCAAATGGACCAGAATGCAGTGGATAAGTCCTTGGAGAGTAGAGGAGTTAAATGGACTAGAATACAATAGAGAAGCACGTGGGGGGAGAGGGGAATAGAGGGAACGTAATGGACCAGAATGCAGTGGAGAAGATTGCAGTGGGTAGAGGGACCGAAATGGACTAGAATACAGTGGATAAATACAAGGATAGAGGAAACCGAATGGACCAGAATGCAGTGGAGAAGCTTGCGGGGGGGGGGGGGGTAGAGGGACCGAAATGGACTAGAATATAGTGGATAAATGCAGGATAGAGGAAACCGAATGGACCAGAATGCAGTGGAGATGCTTGCAGGGGGTAGAGGGGGCGAAATGGACTTGAATATAGTGGATAAATGCAGGGATAGAGGAAACCGAATGGGCCAGAACGCAGTGGAGAAGTTTGCAGGGGGTAGAGGGACCGAAATGGACTAGAATATAGTGGATAAATGCAGGGATAGAGTAAACCTAATGGACAGAATGCAGTGGAGAAGCTCGCAGGGGGTAGAGGGACCGAAATGGACTAGAATGTAGTGGATAAATGCAGGAATAGAGGAAACCGAATGGACCAGAACGCAGTGGAGAAGCTTGCGGGGGGGGGGGGGGTAGAGGGACCGAAATGGACTAGAATATAGTGGATAAATGCAGGATAGAGGAAACCGAATGGACCAGAATGCAGTGGAGATGCTTGCAGGGGGTAGAGGGGGCGAAATGGACTTGAATATAGTGGATAAATGCAGGGATAGAGGAAACCGAATGGACCAGAACGCAGTGGAGAAGCTTGCAGGGGTAGAGGGACCGAAATGGACTAGAATATAATGGATAAATGCAGGGATAGAGGAAACCGAATGGGCCAGAATGCAGTGGAGAAGCTTGCAGGGGTAGAGGAACCGAAATGGACAAGACCGAATGGGACAGAATGCAGTGGTGGAGCTTGCAGGGGGTAGAGGGGGCGAAATGGAGTAGAATATAGTGGATAAATGCAGGGATAGAGGAAACCGAATGGACCAGAACGCAGTGGAGAAGCTTGCAGATGTAGAGGGACCGAAATGGACTAGAATATAATGGATAAATGCAGGGATAGAGGAAACCGAATGTGCCAGAATGCAGTGGAGAAGCTTGCAGGGGGTAGAGGAACCGAAATGGACAAGACCGAATGGGACAGAATGCAGTGGAGGAGCTTGCAGGGGGTAGAGGGGGCGAAATGGAGTAGAATATAGTGGATAAATGCAGGGATAGAGGAAACCGAATGGGCCAGAATGCAGTGGAGAAGCTTGCAGGGGGTAGAGGGGCCGAAATGGACTAGAATATAGCGGATAAATGCAGGGATATAGGAAACCGAATGGGACAGAATGCAGTGGAGAAGCTTGCAGTGGGTAGAGGAACCGAAATGGACTAGAATATAGTGGATAAATGCAGGGATAGAGGAAACCGAATGGGACAGAATGCAGTGGAGAAGCTTGCAGGGGGTAGAGGAACCGAAATGGACTAGAATATAGTGGATAAATGCAGGGATAGAGGAAACCGAATGGGACAGAATGCAGTGGAGAAGCTTGCAGGGGGTAGAGGGGCCGAAATGGACTAGAATATAGTGGATAAATGCAGGGATAGAGGAAACCGAATGGGCCAGAATGCAGTGGAGAAGCTTGCAGGGGGTAGAGGAACCGAAATGGACTAGAATATAGTGGATAAATGCAGGGATAGAGGAAACCGAATGGGCCAGAACGCAGTGGAGAAGCTTGCAGGGGTAGAGGGACCGAAATGGACTAGAATATAATGGATAAATGCAGGGATAGAGGAAACCGAATGGGCCAGAATGCAGTGGAGAAGCTTGCAGGGGGTAGAGGAACCCAAATGGACAAGACCGAATGGGACAGAATGCAGTGGAGGAGCTTGCAGGGGGTAGAGGAGGCGAAATGGAGTAGAATATAGTGGATAAATGCAGGGATAGAGGAAACCGAATGGGCCAGAATGCAGTGGAGAAGCTTGCAGGGGGTAGAGGAACCGAAATGGACTAGAATATAGTGGATAAATGCAGGGATAGAGGAAACCGAATGGGCCAGAACGCAGTGGGGAAGCTTGCAGGGGTAGAGGGACCGAAATGGACTAGAATATAATGGATAAATGCAGGGATAGAGGAAACCGAATGGGCCAGAATGCAGTGGAGAAGCTTGCAGGGAGTAGAGGAACCGAAATGGACAAGACCGAATGGGACAGAATGCAGTGGAGAAGCTTGCAGGGGGTAGAGGGGCCGAAATGGACCAGAATATAGTGGATAAATGCAGGGATATAGGAAACCGAATGGTACAGAATGCAGTGGAGAAGCTTGCAGGGGGTAGAGGAACCGAAATGGACTAGAATATAGTGGATAAATGCAGGGATAGAGGAAACCGAATGGGACAGAATGCAGTGGAGAAGCTTGCAGGGGGTAGAGGGGCCGAAATGGACTAGAATATAGTGGATAAATGCAAGGATAGAGAAAACCGAATGGGCCAGAATGCAGTGGAGAAGCTTGCAGGGGGTAGAGAACCGAAATGGACTAGAATATAGTGGATAAATGCAGGGATAGAGGAAACCGAATGGGCCAGAACGCAGTGGAGAAGCTTGCAGGGGTAGAGGGACCGAAATGGACTAGAATATAATGGATAAATGCAGGGATAGAGGAAACCGAATGGGCCAGAATGCAGTGGAGAAGCTTGCAGGGGGTAGAGGAACCGAAATGGACAAGACCGAATGGGACAGAATGCAGTGGAGGAGCTTGCAGGGAGTAGAGGGGGCGAAATGGAGTAGAATATAGTGGATAAATGCAGGGATAGAGGAAACCGAATGGGCCAGAACGCAGTGGAGAAGCTTGCAGGGGTAGAGGGACCGAAATGGACTAGAATATAATGGATAAATGCAGGGATAGAGGAAACCGAATGGGACAGAATGCAGTGGAGAAGCTTGCAGGGGGTAGAGGAACCGAAATGGACAAGACCGAATGGGACAGAATGCAGTGGAGGAGCTTGCAGGGGGTAGAGGGGGCGAAATGGAGTAGAATATAGTGGATAAATGCAGGGATAGAGGAAACCGAATGGGCCAGAATGCAGTGGAGAAGCTTGCAGGGGGTAGAGGAACCGAAATGGACAAGACCGAATGGGACAGAATGCAGTGGAGGAGCTTGCAGGGGGTAGAGGGGGCGAAATGGAGTAGAATATAGTGGATAAATGCAGGGATAGAGGAAACCGAATGGGCCAGAATGCAGTGGAGAAGCTTGCAGGGGGTAGAGGAACCGAAATGGACTAGAATATAGTGGATAAATGCAGGGATAGAGGAAACCGAATGGGACAGAATGCAGTGGAGAAGCTTTCAGGGGGTAGAGGGGCCGAAATGGACTAGAATATAGTGGATAAATGCAGGGATAGAGGAAACCGAATGGGCCAGAATGCAGTGGAGAAGCTTGCAGGGGGTAGAGGAACCGAAATGGACTAGAATATAGTGGATAAATGCAGGGGTAGAGGAAACCGAATGGGCCAGAATGCAGTGGAGAAGCTTGCAGGGGTAGAGAGTGGGGGAAATCAAATGGACAAGAATGCGGGTTTTTCTTTTGTCAGAAGTCTTGTGAAATAGGGCAACATACATTTTTACCTTCCCAGTTTTAGTGGATTCCGTATGGCTTAGTGGTTAGAATGCTTTCCTACCGATCAAAGGAACCCAGGTTCGTGCCGTGGATTAGATATGAATATTTTCTTTCTTTCTTGTGTTGTTCTTCTGATGATGTCTCGCTTTCCTCACAGATCTATGGGGTATTCTATTTATAGACTTCTATTAGACTGCCGTGCCAAACAGCTGCTTGAAGGGGAATTTAATATTAAGAATAAACTTTTGCGAAGAGGACTCAGAACCAAGAACATTCTTGGTTCTGATTGAATGTGTAGAAATCTTCCTGTTAAAACAAACTACGCTGAATTAAATCAACATCTGTCTCATTCAGTTAATATATAACCCCTCTAAAATGTCTTTGACTGATCTCACTTTTCTCTTAATAAACTTTTTGATCATTTTGCTTATTTGGTGTTTACACGCCTGGAAATGAAACAATGCTTTTTATAGTTTATGGTTTTCACGTTTAAGTCCATTAACAACTTTCTCTCAAGGAACCTGGAAGGGAGGAGCAGCAGACACTCCACGCATTGGAAGTAGAACTCTCTCATTAGTCGCTCAACGGGCAGTCAGAACTCTTCAATAAACGCATTCCAGTTTAAAAAATCCTCGCTCTTTGCCATGAAGCGAAGAGAAGAGCACACGCGACAGGAGCGCGGCTCCTTTTTCCGCGTATCTGTCACCTGCTGCGAGCCCGAGCGCAGCATTTCCCTTCCTGCTCCTTCTGTCTCCGTAAATAACCGAAAGGAAAGGGACACCACAGCCCAATCAAAACGATCCCGGAGTAGATCTTTCGAATCGCAAATGCTTTACGATAATGGAGGCTCACTTTCAGGTCGAACCAGAACGGGCTTCTCATCGAGTCAGTGGCCGCGGAAGTCAGTCACGTGGTCAGGCCCGACGATACGTCTTGCGCGGGAAAAGTAGAGCACTCGTTGGTCCCACCGTGCGACCTGGTACTTAAAGGCTGAGAACAGGTGGCCGCGTGGTTTGTCTGTGCGTGCGGGTGAAATGAGGGGTTGTGTGCTCTCGTGTGTGCTGCTGGCGTGCTTAGTAACGGGATGCTGTTCATCCGAGAGGAAGAAGAGGGATGACGGAGAAGATTCGATGGATAATGCTCTGGAGGATGAGAATCATCCGAATTACATCTTTGCGAACTGGAATTTTACGGAGCATAAGTTTGCGGAGATGGTGGAGGGGACGATGAAGAAGCTGATCCCACAGGTGATCAGGAGCAGTTCCAGTGTAGAGCTATCGGGACCCTGCATGGCAGCACTCTTCAAAATGATGCTCGCCATCAGACAAGGCAAACTCTGGGCCTACAGCTGTAAGTAAATGGCGCAAATGTTCCTCTTATTTATTCAATTTAGAAACAATTATTATTAGTTTGCTTAACATCTCCCAAATATATGTTTCACTTCTATTTGATAGTAATATATCCCTCGCTTAAATTGTATGTCAGTTTCTTTATACATTATTCGTATACATTGTTCATATATATTATTTTTCGTGTATATATTCGTGACATATTTAAATTTAATTCATATATATACGAATAAGACGTGTCTGCATCAAATTAGAGTAATTCAAGATATTAACTCTTTCAAGAAATAGTTCTTTCAAGCTTGAGACCTTTTGTTGAAATCTCCGAAGGTTGGCTTTACTGTAACCCTCTGCATGAAGTAACACCTATCCCTCGATTTACACGGTACTCAGTTCACACAATTTTGGCTTTGCACGGTCAAAAAATGCAACCAGTTTCGATTTACACGGTACTGACTGAGACGTACATTTGGGAATGAAATCTCAGTCAGTACCGTGTAAATCGAAACTGGTTGCATTTTTTGACCGTGTAAATCGAAACTGGTTGCATTTTTTGACCGTGCAAATCCAAAATTGTGTGAATTGAGTACCGTGTAGATCGAGGGATAGGTATATAAGTCCGAAAGAGGCGAAGTCTATTACGGACTTCACAACTTTTATTTCGAAAAATTTTAGTCATATTTTTGCTTCATGTTTAAATTTCACATCCTGTTTACTATTAAACGCTGAACATTATCTTCATCTGCAAGATACTTTTTGAGCCATTTTTATTCGTCTTCGGAACTGTTCTTAGAGAGTTGTACATTCGCAACTTTTATGTAACGACCAGAATTAAAAGTTCCCCAATGTATGATTACATTGCATTTAATGTATATATGTGTGTACATAGGTACATTGTCTGCTTGAGGGTTTTTTTTATATAAAAGTTTGTATGTAGAAGAAAAAAGTACTTTTAAAAATTTCCTTTAAAATGTAAATACTAAAACCTTTTGCAGAAAGAAAACAAACTCTAAAATTCTAATCATTATAGCAAAAAAATCATATCAGATATTGAGAAGCCGAAATAAAGTAAAGTTAGCTTTCCTTTCATGACATTTGAAAATCTCACGACTTAAAATGGTAGAAACTTAATTGAAAAGAAAATTTTCAGCTAAAAATGTCTTTTAAGACAAAAAAAATCGCAACTACAGGAAAGTTGAGAACGAAAAACGTTATTTATGTCATTTAAATTAATGTCAAGTTAAAAAAGAAAAATCTTTGACTTTCGAATGAATAGAGCTCGTTAAATGTTTTTTTTTTAAAAAAAAGGTAGAAGGCAGAAGAATAAGGTATTCCGCTACACAGAGAAGACAAATAACCTAGAAGCTTTATGTAGTTTTTCTTGGTTTCTGATAGAACACATACACAAGATCATGATGCGGACTTAAAAAAGTCAGGTACACTGACTACTCCCCAGGAAGAGCTCTCTGCAAAATCACTAATTTTGATGCCCACATGTGGCAATTTGATTGCCTTGCCAATTAATTGATTATCAATGCTCTTTAAAACTGTTGCAGCGAAATAAATGAGAACGAGGTTCAATTACAGAATATCATAAAACCAGACTTATGTGATACTTTTTAATACATCATCGATTGGTGTTTTTGTTCCTTGAGAAATGGCCGTTGCCATTTTTATTCTCATCATCCTCAAGCAGCCATGGGCTACGGAGGTCCGCCCAGACCATGAATTTAGTTCTCCAAGCGTATCTGCCTTGAGCTACATCTACTTCATCTGGCCACTGCACACCAATTCTAACAAGGTCCTGTTTGACATTGTCTGCCCACCGCATCCTAGGTCTCCCCTTCTTTCTGAGGCCTTTAGGCACACTGTTCATAACCCTATTCGCCAATCTATAATTATCCATACGGGTAACATGGCCAAACCAACGGAGTCTCTTTCTGCATTACATATATACTGATGGATTCATATATGGTATATTTTATATATTAGATTTTTAATTTACGGTCGGGTGTGTGTGGTTGGCATTTGAATATTTGATTTTTTGAATTTTCATAGAAAATATAAGTTGGGTTGGGTTGTTTTACCTTTGAGCGGCACTTTTTTGCACACCATGGGCTAAATGGCCAGGTCACATGGACCCCGAAGGCTCAGAGAAGGTTGGGGGAGGGGACCCACTGGAACAGCTGTTGGGAGACAGATGGTAGCCTCCCGTCAAGGCCATCCGGCGTGTTCTTTAACGTGCACAGGGCATGGCGCTCTCCCGCACACGGGGCCACGGCTTAACGTCCCATCCGACGGACGGCGGCCTTTCCAAGCCCATCGGTATCCCCTACTGACCGTGGGTAGGACGGGGAATTTTGCGGAGATAAATCTCAACGCTGACCCAGCTGGGACTCGAACCTGGGAACTACAGATTACGAGCCTGGTGCGCTTCCGACTGAGCCACCCCCGCCCCGAAAATATAAGTTATTTCAGCTCTCAAAGGCTTCTATGTATTGTACTCCCTCCCCCCTCTTCCTGGTATAGTCGCTCAAAAAAATATCCGAACACTATGGTCGATTACAGAATTCATAAAAAAATATCTGGCAACGCTTTTTTAAGAAATTAGTGATCTGGCAACCTTTGTGTCACGTGACACGAAGGTTGCCAGATCACTAATTTCTAAAAAAAGCGTTGCCAGATATTTTTTATGAATTCTGTAATCAACCATAGCGTTCGTATTCTTTTTTGAGCAACTGTACACTTCTATATTCAAGGGAAAAAAAAGCCAAGAAACAAACGAACAAAAACGCGTTGAAAGCAAACAATTTGGAGTGCCAATAAACATCAAAGGGAGGATCTGAGGGGAAGAAATGGAATCCCCTATCTCGAAGAATTTTAGAAAATTTTAAGAATTTTTTAAGTACATTTTTTTTATTTTAAGAAAAACATTAAGTATATATACACCTATTTTGTAATTTATTTCGAAAAATAACTAAAACGGAAGATAAAAAACATATACCAACTCTTTGGCAAAAATAATTTCTTAAAATAAAAAAGTGCTAAAATAACGCTTCGGTTAGCTCCTGTAGGAAACAAATTCCTTATTCCCATCCCTCCCCGCTGTTCTTCCAGTCTAAAGCATTTTTTTACAACCCGAATTGTAATTCATCGATAAAGAATACGAAATGTCGACAAGGGCAGAAAAAACCTTCGCTCTATTCAGTTAAAAGAATTTTGTTGGTTTTCATAAAAGGATAGAAAAGTGATGGTGCGAAGCGTGGCATTGTTTTGCTTTAATAACCGTGAGAGATTTGATTGAGCAATGGACTCAATGCTCAGATCCTAAAGATCATGAGTTGGGTCATTGAGCAAACGATGATGATTAGGTGAAGATGAGGACCCCACGCCAAAGGCCACCCGAAGTGAGAATGCTGGCCACAAGGAACCATGTCTTAGAGAAGGGGTTTGTAAATGATGTTTACGTTTTTCAGTTAATTTGAAAATTATGCGAAATATAGAAATTCTTACACTTTTGCGAGAATAGTAAAACAAAATAATTATCTCAATGCTTCATACATATATATATATTCACATATATTCACACATACAATAAATATATATAGAGAGAGGGGACCCACTGGAACAGCTGTAGCGCGCCAGTCTCGTAAATCTTTAGTTCCCAAGTTCGAGTCCCAGCTGGACCAGCTTCGGGAATTTTCTCGGCAAAATCCCCTCGGTAGCTCTCGGTTAGTAGGGGACACCAATGGGCATGGAAAGGCAGCCGTCCTTTTGGTGGGTCGTTAATCCGTGGTCCCGTGTGCTGGAGAGAGAGAGAAAGAAAGCTATATCCTGTGTATGTCAAAGACCAAGCCAGAAGTCTCTGACGAGAGACTTGTGTGGGCTGTCCAGTGGGTCTCCTTCACCTACCCTTTTTTGAGCTCTTGGGGTTCTTGTGACTTAATCATTCAGATAATTGTGAACAAAAAAGTTACCCTCAGAAGTCAACGCAACAAGAAATTGTTACAGTTGGGATCTTACTTTTGAAGCCTAGTCTCCTCTCCATTGAAGCTCAATAAATTTCAGCTGCTGTGATTGTTTTTTTAGATATTTCTCTTATAAGCTGTGATGTGAATCTAAACGCCAATGAAATATGCATAAAAATTTGTTGCTTTGGTATCCACATGAGGGAAAAACACATTTCCTTACTCTCAGTAGGAAACAAAATGTCTAAACTGCTGGATAGTGGAACTATAGACTTCAAGCAATGGAATTTATTTCACTAAATAATCCAAATTCTATGATTTTTTTTTTTTAGGGGCGGGGGTGGCTCAGTCGGTAGCGCGCCAGGCTCGTAATCTGTAGTTCCCAGGTTCGAGTCCCAGCTGGGTCAGCGTTGAGATTTATCTCCGCAAAATTCCCCGCCCTGCCCACGGTCAGTAGGGGACACCAATGGGCTTGGAAAGGCCGCCGTCTGTCGGATGGGACGTTAAGCCGTGGCCCCGTGTGCGGGAGAGCCATACCCTGTGCACGTTAAAGAACACGCTGGATGGCCTTGACCGGAGGCTACAATCTGTCTCACAACAGCTGTTCCAGTGGGTCCCCTTCCCCACCCTTCTCTGAGCCTTCGGGGTCCATGTGACCTGGCTATTTAGCCCATGGTGTGCAAAAAAGTACCGCTCAGAGGTAAAACAACCCAACCTGTGACTTTTTAGGTGATCATTAACTTTACAAACCTGTAGTTTAGTTTTTCCCTATTTAATTTCGCCATGGAATTCGTTAACAACCGATAAAGGTTTTGCGAATCCTTAATAAATTTTTTCTATACAAAACTAAAGGAAAAAAATAGACGACAGGGTTCTAAGGATAATAATAAATAAATATTAAACAAGAAAATGAGATCAACGTATTACTTAATTGCACTTATTCAGAAACAAAAATCCAATTTCATGTAAATGAAAATTGGAGAAAAATTTAAGCTATCAGTTTTTAAAATATTATAACGGAATTTTCTTGCGGAACATTTATTTTCATTTCACGGAACTCCATTTGGGAAATATTGCTGTAGATTGCGATTTCTGAACTTGGGGTACGCGGTAAATGTTTTTGGGGTACGCCAGGAGAGCTCAAAAGTCGCTAGATCTAGTAACAAATCCATTTCACTGATTAACCAATAAAATGTTTATAATTTTATAAGATTTATCAAATTGTTTATGTCATTTTTTGTGTTTATTGATTTACGTAATTTAGGAATGCAGAAATTTAATGTGTATATATATTATTTTATTTCCATTGTTATACTACAACTATAGTTTTATCTATCTTTACAAGGGGCACGCCAGTTACATACACATTTCCAGGGGGTACGTGAAGCATAAAAGGTTGAGAACCACTGCTGTAGATTATTAGCAGTACTGAACAAAGCAGATGGCAGAACGAAATATCTTTAGAATCAAGAGAAGAATGTTAATGCAAATATGTTTAAGTGCCCCTGGCTCCAAAATTGTTTTAATCCGGTCCTACTCAGAGGTAAAACATCACAAACCTTAACCGTATTTACTCTAACTACATCGGCAACGAATTTTTTTGTTGTTAAGGTCACAGCCTTTCATTACAACAAACAAATTTTTTTAACAGTAATTTTAATCTCCCTTGCGCTATTGCCAACGAAAATAGCAATTCATCGACATTGATAACTCTTTGTAGCTGAAAATTTGGATGTAGTGGCCAACGCATGCAAGTCGAAAGCCTTTCCAGTGAGGTGCGGCTATTGAACTCTTTAAAAAAAACTTCTTTTCTTCCAGATGACACCTCTGCCATCTGGAACTCTCTCCGTATGGTAATGAAGAACTCAATTGAATCCTTTTAACCCAGATAAACGTCATTGGTCAATAGATTCACGTTCCCAGTCCGAAGGTGAAAGGGATGGGATGAGAGAAGGGATGGGATAAGAGGAGGGGATGGGATGAGAGGGGGGGATGTGGCGTTTATGGGTTAGTTGTCACTCGGCTCAATCTAGACATCGGAGCTTTTCTTTTGTGTCTTGCCAGGTGATGCTACAGTCGCTCAAAAAAATATCCGAATACTGTGGCTGATTACAGAATTCAGAAAAAATATCTGGCAACGATTTTTTTTTAGAAATTAGCGAATTTAAACAAATGAAAAAAAGAATTAATCTTTATTTGTAATCTTTATTTGTAAGTAGTGTTTTTTGCCAATTATTCCTTAAATTTGCCATGTAATAATTATGATCCCGGTTGTTGAATTGGCTTGCTTTATTGTGTACAATGGGCTAAATGACTAGGTCACAAGGACTCCCAAGACTTCAGGGAAGCTTGGAAGTTGGGTTGGGTTGTTTTACCTCTGAGCGGCACTTTTTTGCACACGATGGGCTAAATGGCCAGGTCACATGGACCCCGAAGGCTCAGAGAAGGTTGGGGGAGGGGACCCACTGGAACAGTTGTTGGGAGACAGATGTTAGCCTCCCGTCAAGGCCATCCAGCGTGTTCTTTAACGTGCACAGGGTATGGCTCTCCTGTACACGGGGCCACGGCTTAACGTCCCATCCGACGGACGGCGCCCTTTCCAAGCCCATCGGTGTCCCCTACTGACCGTGGGCAGGGCGGGGAATGAAGCTTGGAGGAAGGAAATCTATTGGACATCTCTTAGGAAAGAGATGGGAACCTCCTGTCAAGGCTATGTAGACTGTTCTTTAATGTACAGACGATATGGCTCTCTCTTGTACTCGGGCCACGGCTTAACGTCCCGTCCGATGGACAGCGGCATTTCCAAGTCCATCGGTGGCCAATGTTTCATCAAGAGCAGGGATAAATCTCAAAACTGTCAGTAACTCACGTTAATCATAAAATAATTAGTCCTCCTGTAACCTAGGGGCGGGGTGGCTCAGTCGGTAGCGCGCCAGGCTCGTAATCTGTAGTTCCCAGGTTCGAGTCCCAGCTGGGTCAGCGTTGAGATTTATCTCCGCAAAAATTCCCCGCCCTGCCCACGGTGAGTAGGGGACACCGATGGGCTTGGAAAGGCCGCCGTCCGTCGGATGGGACGTTAAGCCGTGGCCCCGTGTGCGGGAGAGCCATACCTTGTGCACGTTAAAGAACACGCTGGATGGCCTTGACGGGAGGCTACCATCTGTCTCCCAACAACTGTTCCAGTGGGTCCCCTCACCCAACCTTCTCTGAGCCTACGGGGTCTATGTGACCTGGCCATTTAGCCCATGGTGTGCAAAAATGTGCCGCTCAGAGGTAAAACAACCGAACCTCCTGTAACCAAATAATAATTAGGCTCCCGGTATCTATTGTAATTATCACGTTACCTGCACCCATATAATATTTAGACTCTCTGTAGCCATTTAATAGGCCAATGTAGCCAGATAATATCTTAAGCTCCCTGTAGCCATGTAATAATCAGGTTTCCGATAGCCAGGAGTGGCCAGAATTTTTTGTCAGAATTTAAATTTCGCCATTTTATTTTTAATTTTTATGGAATTTTTTTAAATTTGCATAAGTGAAATTTTGTAGGAATGTTACGTACCCTTCATAATCATCATCAAGAAATCTGAGATGTTATTCATAGAACCTGAGGCCCTACTAGATTACGTGAAACAAATTCTTTCAGAGTAGAAGTCAGTAACGATGCTTTCTACCTCAAGAAAAAAATTAAATGAAATAAATACCTCCTCAAGCAGCTACTTGCTACAAAGGTCTGACAGGAACCTGTCAGTTTATACGCCATAGTTGAAGGTCTGTAAGGAAAACGACATTAATGTCGATGCTTTATCCGGAGCTTAGAACCCGGATCATTTAGATCAGTAGCCACTAATTTCTAAACAAAATCGTTGCTAGATATTTTTTCTGAATTCTCTAATCAACCGTAGTGTTCGGATACTTTATGGAGCGACTGTACCATCTTTTTCTCGCACCAAATGGCAAAGACCACAGGAATCAGTGCGTCACGACTGAATGAACAAAATCATCGTTGCTCACAACATCATCAGTCATCTTTTTTTTTAAATTCACTAGCAACATCATCAGCGACCTGTTTTTGTCCATTTGGATGGAGTTTATCTCTTTCTCTGAGACTGGCTTGGATGCTTCAGGGAATGAATCAATTATCGTCATCAGTGCTGCAAACTCATTGACTGATCATCTATGCAAATACCCAGACAATACAGTTGAATCGCTCTTCTCAGAAATAAAAATGTCAAATCCAAACTTAATTTTAGCTTTGTGAAAAGATGCAAAAAATACGCGTCCTTCATAGGCGTCTGCAAGACTTTTTCCAGGGGGAAGGAACAAAAATTGATTCAGGGGGGAGAGGTAAAAATTTTCAAGGAGGAGGGGAAAAATTAATTTTTAAAAAGTAATATGTCCCGTGGCCGAGTGGTTAGCACGCTTGGCTACTGATCTAAGGGACCTGGGTTCGAGCCCCGGGTAAGGCATGGCTGTTCGTGTCGTTTTTCTGCTGAGGTCATGCCATCCTCTCAGACCTTCTACTATGGCATATAAACTGACAGGCTCCTGTCAGACCTCTGTGGCAAGCAGCTGCTTGAGGGGGTATTTATTTTTTATTTAATATTTGGGTCAAGGCATTAATTAATGAGTTCAGTTGAAAATAATGAGTGCTGCATACATCTTGTCATAATACTACAAAGGACGACTGAAATAAAGCGAAAAAGGAAACATTGTTGGAAATACATGCACGAAATGTTTTTTCCAGATTAATGAGCAAAAATAAATCATATGGTTTCCAAAATAAAAGAAATCAAAAGAAAATCAAGATAACATTTTGTTAAGAAGAAAAAAAGACATTTTTCGTACACCCACATATTATTCAACTTGAATTAATTTTTCGACCATTTTTTTTGGACCCAGTGATTCGACCCCCCCCCCCCCCACACACAAATGAAAAACCGGTCGTCTTGCACGAAATCTCTCAACTTTGTCTACCTGGTTTAGAATTCAAAATAGGTGTTTCTGTATAATTTTATTTTAGACCGAGGTAAATTTAATAAATGTCCGGTTAAGGTATGGATGTTTGTGTTGCCTTTAGGCTTAGGTCTCGCCATCCTCACAGACCTTATACATTATGGCAATCAGCTGCTTGAGGAGGTGTTTATTTATTTATTTAGCACATGTCCACCCTCACTAAAAATAGATTTAAACTAGAAGAATGCATATCGTCTGCGGCGCATAAGGGAATCTCGTTTTCAAGGGTTGGGTTATTTTACCTCTGAGCGGCACTTTTTTGCACACCAAGGGCTAAATGGTCAGGTCACAAGGACCCCGACGGCTCAGAGAAGGTTTGGGGGAGGGGACCCACTGGAACAGCTGTTGGGAGACAGATGGTAATCTCCCGTCAATGCCATCCAGCATGTTCTTTAACGTGTACAAGGTATGTCTTTCCCATATACGGGGCCATGGCTTAACGACCCATCCGACGGACAGCGGCCTTTCCAAGCCCATCGGTGTCCCCTACTGACCATGGGAAAGGCGGGGAATTTTGCGGAGATAAATCTCAACGCTGACCCAGCTGGGACTCGAACCTGGGAACTGCAGATTACGAGCCTGGCGCGCTACCGACTGAGCAACCACCCCCACCCCTCATTTTCAAGAAAAATGAAATTTTTCGTTTACCTACTTTTTTCATTCTTTAAAATTTTAATTTGAGCTAATGGATGATGGAGGAAATGCAAATAATAGTATTTTATTACTATTTAATTATACAATATAAAAAGTATTTGTGTATTATATCTTAAATTTAAAAAGTTAATTTTCTCCCACTCCACTGAGAAAACTGGGTAGATTATTGCTCTCAGTGAAATATCTCTTGACACTCTATTATAGAAATTTCAAATCTAAATATTTGAAAAATATTATTTATAATATTTCGTTAGTAACAATTCAACTAAAAAATAGTTTTTCAATTATCTCTTAAAACAAAAAAATTGCGTTTCCTTATTAATTATAATTTTTGATTAATTATGATCAATTATTATAATATTTTATTTAATTGTAGCTTCTGAGATATTCAGAAAGGGCAAATCATAATTGTTCATCAATACCTATCAAACGGAAAAATAATTGTTTGCATTTAGAGATAAATTAAAAATTATCTCTTCAAACACAAAAATTGCGTTCTTCCATCCTCTCTAGGATAAGGGGTCAACAGATTATTGTGAAGGGAAACTTCACGACTCCCACATTACACCAACAAATTTTCAAAATTTTAGCATAAACACATCGTTTACAATAGCCCTTTAAAATTTTGGTATTTTCAGAATTTTAAACCACTAGAGGGCGCATTTTTAGCTCTTGGGAGATTCGGAAAGTGCGCATTCTAATACGTCATCAATAACTACCCGATCCAAAAATAATTTTTTATTTATCGCTATAAACAAAAAGTTCGATGTCTACAGAGAGAGATGACAAAGTGAAACTATTATCTCGTTTTTCTTCTTTGAAAACAAGATAAAAAAAAAACTATAATATTTCATTCCATATAGAACACCATTTTAACCTTTCCTGACCGGTGAATATTTTAGTAATTGGGTTGGGTTGTTTTACCTCTGAGCGGCACTTTTTTGCACACCAAGGGCTAAATGGCCAGGTCACATGGCCCCCGAAGGCTCAGAGAAGGTTGGGGGAGGGGACCCACTGGAACAGCTGTTGGGAGACAGATGGTAGCCTCCCGTCAAGGCCATCCAGAGTGTTCTTTAACGTGCACAGGGTATGGCTCTCCCGCACACGGAGTCACGGCTTAACGTCCCATCCGACGGACGGCGGCCTTTCCAAGCCCATCGGTGTCCCCTACTGACTGTGGGCAGGGCGGGGAATTTTGCGGAGATAAATCTCAACGCTGACCCAGCTGGGACTCGAACCTGGGAACTACAGATTACGAGCCTGGCGCGCTACCGACTGAGCCACCCCCACCCCATTAGTAATTGGGAAACCCTACTGAAGTCTTATTCTCAGAACCGGAGCAGTCTTATTCCCCCCCCCCCCCTCCCGGGAAACTAAAACCCCATACGTTACTGATCATAAACAGAAGAAAGATTTTAAACTGAAAGTTCGGTACATTCGTAAAACGTATTGGGCTCTTTTTTGCTTAACGATATCACGGCGGCGGGGTTAGGGGGGGAAGGGGGGTGGCACAATCGGTAGCGCGCCAGGCTCGTAATCTGCAATTCCCAGGTTCGAGTCCCAGCTCTGCCAGTGTTGAGACTTATCCCCGAAAAACTTACCACCCGGCCCTCGATCAGCAGGAGACACCGATGGGTTTGGAAAGGCCACCGTCCGTCGGATGGGACGTTAAGTCGTGGCCTCATGTGCCATACCTTGTGCACGTTAAAGAACATTTTAGAGCTCAGGGCGACACTTTTTCACAAGGACCCAGAAAAGGTTAGGGGGAGGGGAGCCAGTGGACAGCAATTAAGAAATATAGCAGCCCGGGTTAAAGACATCCATCGTGTTCTTAAAAGTGCACAGTGTATGTCTCTCGCGCATGTGGAACCACGGCTTAACGTCCCATCCGTGGAAGCGACCTTTCCAAGCCAATCGGCGTTCCTACAGACCGAGGGCAGGGCGTGGAATTTTGCGGAGAAAAATCAACGCCGGCCCAGATGGCACTCGAAACTGTGAACTGCAGATTACGAGCCTCATGCGCTCCTGACTGAGCCATCCCCGCTGCAGGCATTGGCAGGAAACTTCCATCTGCTTCCCAAAAGTTGTCCCGTGGTTCCCCTCCCCCTACCTCATCTGAGCCCTCAGGGTCATTGTGTGGGAAAAAGCGCAGTTGAATTCAATTGAATAAGTTTATTTCACCCAAACATACATATATTGGTAGATAAAACACAGACAAGTTCAGAGGTGAAAAAAGGAGAACATAATAAGCGGTAGCTTTTGAATAAATGTTTCCTGAAATACACTTGAATTTAAAACATTGCAGATGACCTTAATTTATACATTTATAAATTTATTTGAGCACATGAATTTTTGTGGGCTGACTCTATCATTGACTTCATAATAAGTGTAGTTTATATTTATATTTAAAAGTTCTATAAATGTTCCATTGCAGCAGTATCTTCTGGTATCTCGTCATTCCAAATCTTAATGCCAATGTACCGTATTGATCTCTGGGCTATAGATTTCTTATAAAGGGGCAACATGACCTTGTTCTTAAGTCGAGTATCATAACTGAAAGTCTTCGTTCTTTCTAAACAGCAGTAAAGTTCCGAGTACTCTGTCACTTTATGCTTCACTCTGTACACAAAATTCCCCATAACATACTTGTAAATATTAGATAAAACAACCCAACCGTCTACGAGATTACTGCTCCGTTTGATCTTTCGAAAGATCGAAATTTCATTCCCCGAATAAACTTTCTAGGGACCAAAATCTTATAAATCATAAATGGCTTCTGCCTTTAAGCGATAAATCTTCCAATTTTTTTCGAAATCTCCCCAGATTCTTAAAAGTCTACAGCAAAACTTATTCTCAATATGGCGCAACTGCCAAGAGAATTAATCAAAGAAACTTCCTGCAAAAGACATCATCATCAAAGGAACTAAAACATCCCCCACTTGACCAGTTTCCATCATTTCCGTTTTCCTTTTCTGTCATGATCCGCAAGCCGACGCCTCATCGACGCCGGCAAATCAAAAACACGCAAAACGCAAAACAGAAATTATTAGTGCATAAAACATTAGCAGACTTACAGAAAGAAATGCAACAACAGAAGTTTATGTCCTTTGGAAAAAAACGTCGAGAACTTTAAAGAAGATGTCTTTGGAATGAATCGACAAGATTCCCGAATGTTCAAAGGTCTGATAGAATATTAGAGAAAGAAAATATATTGAAATATTTCGCACGATTCTTTCAAAATAGGACGAGTAATGAAGAAAGAATTAAAAGACGTCTGTGGACATTTTTATAACCCAATTGTCGAAAAATAAAAAATTTCCTTCAAAGAGGGAAAATTGCTTTCTAGATATTCCTGCATGACGAAAAACAAAAACTATCATAGCGGGAAATAAAAACAAAACTCTTTGGAACAGAAAACAATGGCGGATATTATTAAGAATGGGTAGACTTGCTGGTAGTAAAAAAAGAAACCTTGCTTTTTTTCTTTTGTATTGTTAATAAATGTACAGAATAAATTATACAAAAAATCATCATATTATGTAATAGCCGTAATTCCCGAACAGACGGACACGTGTGACGCCATCAATGTCGGAAATTGGTCTGGTTACGCGGTTCCGCGGCTGCTTCGCCGGTCGGTCCCGAATTTGGTGGGGTGGTCTAGCTTAGGTGTGGCCCTCTTGGGATCTTATTATGGGGTTCCTAGCTGTCAAGAAGCGGGGGGGTGGGGGGTGCTCAGTCGGTAGCGCGCCAGGCTCGTAATCTGCAGTTCCCAGGTTCGAGGTTCAGCTAAGTCAGCATTGAGATTTATCTCCGCAAAATTCCCCGCCCTGCCCAAGGTCAGTAGGGGACACCGATGGGTTTGGAAAGGCCGCCGTCCGTCGGATGGGACGTTAAGTCGTTAAGCCATACCCTGTGCACGTTAAAGAATACGCTGGATGGCCTTGACGGGAGGAGGCTACCATCTGTCTCCCAACAGCTGTTCCAGTGGGTTGGAACACTATGATTGATTGCAGAATTCAGAAAAATATCTGGCAACGATTTTTTCAGAAATTAGTGAACTGGCAACCTTCGTGTCATGTGACACGAAGACGTGTCATGTGCCAGATTACTAATTTCTAAAAAGATCGTTGCCAGATATTTTTTCTGAATTTTGTAATCAACCATAGTGTTCGGATATTTTTTAATATATATAATGTGTATGAATATATAATGCAATGAATATGGAGCGTGTACCGTTCACAGCAAACTGGAGCGGTAGCGGTTAATGTTCACAGCACATTGGATCGTGTGAGCTCACAAAGACCTGGATCGTGTGGGCTCACTCACGGAAATATTGAGCGTGTGCAATTACTGTTCACAGCAAACTGGAGCGGTTGCGGTTAATGTTCACAGCACATTGGATCGTGTGAGCTCACAAAGACCTGGATCGTGTGGGCTCACTCACGGAAATATTGAGCGTGTGCAGTTACCGTTCACAGCAAACTGGAGCTTGAGCAGTAACTGCACACGCTCCAGTTTGCTGTGAACGGTAACTGGAGCGTGTACAGTTGCTGTACACGCTCCAGATATTTTTCCTGAATTCTGTAATCACGTGACACGAAGGTTGCCAGATCACTAATTTCTAAAAAAAATCGTTGCCAGATATTTTTCTTAATTTTCTAATCAACCATAGTGTTCGGATACTTTTTTTGAGCGACTGTAAGTGGTGACGGCTGTGTGCCTTCAACTCTTCGAATCCTTCAATCGGAAATTGTTTCTCTGAAACACCATCCACCACGGATGGAGGGCGAAGAGGAAATGGAGATACGGATGCTTCCCTCACTCGCTTCACTGATAACAACAGGCTTTCGTTGCTTCTAAACGAGGAAAAATATGTCCTTTGATATGTAATATGCTATAGGCACGGAAAAGATTGTCTCCCTTCAAGAGCTAAATGGCCAGATCACGATGAATTTCCTCGATGTAGGAGAATACAATAAGAGGAGACTCGAAAACGAAGAATTTTCAGCATTTCCATCCGTTAGAGTAGCTTACGACTAAACAAAACTCTCTACCATTTCTTTTCTTCTTTCTCTATATTTCTATTCCTTTCGGCGTTTAACATCCCCTCTTCCTCTACATCTCTTGGGGCGGGGATGGCTCAGTCGGTAGCGCGCCAGGCTCCTAATCTGTAGTTCCCAGGTTCAAGTCCCAGCTGGGTCAGCGTTGAGATTTATCTCAGCAAAATTCCCCGTCCTTCCCACGATCAGTAGGGGACACCGATGGGCTTGGAAAGGCCGCCGTCCGTCGGATGGGACGTTAAGCCGTGGCCCGTGTGCGGGAGAGACATACTCTGTGCACGTTAAAAAACACGTTGGATGGCCTTGACGGGAGGCTACCATCTGTCTCCCAACAGCTGTTCCAGTGGGTCCCCTCCCCCAACCTTCTCTGAGCCTTCGGGGTCCATGTGACCTGGCCATTTAGCCCATGGTGTGCAAAAAGTGCCGCTCAGAGGTAAAACAACCCAAACTACATCTCTTCTTCTGCCGCTTTCTTTGTTTTCTTCTTTTAACTCTTTTCTTCCTCTACGTATCTTCTTTCTTTACTCATCTCTCCTTCTATCCTCTACATATCCTGTTTTCGTCTTTTCTTACCACCACCCCCCCTGAAAAACATCTTCGCTTTCTCCTTCTACACCCCCCCCCCCACTCTTCTAAAAACTCCTACTTTTATTCCTTTACATCTCTTGTCTTCCGCTACATATCTTCTCCCTTTCTTTCTTTACACCTCTCCTCCTCTTCCGCTACACATCCTGTTTTCCTCTTTCTTCCCACTAGAGTAGTGATGACGTGGAGGCGGTCCATCAGTATGGGCGAAATGATTTAGTGGAGGAGATTCGGCCAGTTAGAAAAGAAACTTAGAAGAGCTGGTTCATCCACACTGTGAGGCGAGATAGAGGAGGAGATCTTACACATCTTCTCTCTCCCTGTCTCTCCCCTCTACCGCACTTTTTCTTTCGCAACTCTTCCCCTCCTCCTCTATACATCTCACACTCATCCTCTACACCTCTCCTCCTCTACGCATCCTGTTGTTCCCTTTCTTTACACATTTTCCCCTCTCTCCTTTACACGTCTTCTCACTCTCTACATCCTCCCTCTTCTTCTTCCCTCATTCCTCTCCTTCTCTTGATTTAAATTTCCTTATTTCATTAACTCCTATCTTTTACAGTCCTCTTCCCACAACAGCATTAAGACAGAAGTCAGGTTGACGGATTATTACCCAAGTTCAGCTAATTCAACACACAAAGTTATGTTCACAGCAACATGCTTGTTGCAACATCAGTTATGCCAGTTAAAACTATTCTTACTATTCTGTTCTTCCACCAATTTCGAACTTTCTCTTCCTCTACACCCATCTCATTCATTACCTCCTTCTCCTATTCCTCTATACCTATTCCTCTATACCTATTCCTCTATACCTCTCCTCTTCCCCTTCCTCTATATCTATTTCCTTCTCCTAAACCTGTCTTTCTCTTTTTTTATCTTATCTCTTTCTCTTCCTCTAGATCTTTTCTCTCCCTATGTTATCTCCATGGAGTTATCTCCCTGTGTTACATAAACCTCTTCTTTCTCACGTCCTATCTGATATTATTTTTTCCCCAATGTCTTATCTCTTCTCTTCACATGTCCACACCATTTAAATCTTTTCAATCTCCTTTCTTTTACATTTTTTTTATCATTTCAGTCTATCTCTTAATCTTTTCCCTCTATTTCATTTATCTCCATTTTTAAACTAACAATCTGCTCCAAAAGGATTTCTTCAAAGACATATTTGCATCTTAGCTAAGCACATTAGGAATCTGGTCATTCGGACAACCTAGCAACTTATATGAAATAATAATTTCAATTTTCAAATCTTAATCTTATTAAAAAAAATTAATATTCATTAATTAAAAAACTCACCTGGGGAATTTCCTCTCGAAAGAGAAAAAGCGTTTCTCAAATGCTGGAAATATCATGTACTCAACATAGCATTTGTTTTCATTTCGAAAGAAAATGCATTTTTCATGAAGACAATAAGGATTTTTTCCCTCAACCTTTTTTACTTTTTTTCCTTCATGGTATTGATGACGACGATCATCCAAGAAAAACATTTCGTTACAAAGTTCCTGTTTTGTATGTCAGTGTCAAGAAGTGGAATAAAAATTGAAATGA
Source organism: Ryuthela nishihirai (assembly GCA_038380435.1). Taxonomy (NCBI): domain Eukaryota; kingdom Metazoa; phylum Arthropoda; class Arachnida; order Araneae; family Heptathelidae; genus Ryuthela; species Ryuthela nishihirai. The sequence continues at coordinate 86,541,283 of JAWZYU010000003.1, read as the reverse complement.
TTCCTACAAAGTCCCGCGGCAATAACAAATAGGTTGGCAATCGGGTCAACGAGACCTAATTGATTTCACTCTGCATAATTTATGCGCAATTATTTTCAGCTGTTGCCGCTTCACTGGGAGCCTCTTCCTTCATCTGAAATGGGAACATTCCTCTCTGAGGTGGATCAGCGACTGGAATGTCCCGAAGAACCGGACCGTGTAAAAATAGGAAATGAAAAAAAAAATCTCTTCAATTTTTTATTAAAAAAAATAATCTTGTGTAAGTGAGAAAGACTGATTTTACTAGTTTCAAGGGTGAATTTATAGATATGCGCGGTATGCGAAGTTGGTCCACGTGAAGATGAGGAGCCCTAGAATTAAAATTTTCGACATAAGCTCCTCTCTTTTAGGTGAAAGAATAGGGTCCCCAGAAAAGAGCTGCACATAGGGTCCTCTGACAATTAATCCACCTCTGACTGTGTGTACTTATTAACGTTTAGCAGTTCTGGGTATGTTCGTATATTTCTGCAGTGTCGGATCCAGGGCTCATGGCAGCTATGGCAAAAATTCAGAAATGCTCCTTTTTTTAGTTAAAATACTGACTTCTGAAATTAAGAATGCAGGATTTTTTACAGAAGAAAAACTTTAAAGTAATGGTATACAACAGCAACAACAACAAAAAAGTTACATATAGATTTATAATGATTGTTCTTATCTATAACTGCATTGAGATTTATCTCCTCAAAATTCCCCCGCCCTGCCCACGGTCAGTAGGGGACACCGATGGACTTGGAAAGACCGCCGTCCGTCGCATGGGACGTAAAGCCGTGTCCCCATGTGCGGGAGAACCATACCCTGTGCACGTTAAAGAACACGCTGGATGGCCTTGACGGGAGGCTAACATCTGCCTCCCAACAGCTGTTCCCGTGGGTTCCCTCCCCAACCTTCTCTGAGCCTTCGGGGTCCTTGTGACCTGGCCATTTAGCCCATAGTGTGCAAAAAAGTGCCGCTCAGAAGTAAAACAAACCAACCCAACTCTTATCTATAAAATTGCATCATAAAAGGGTATATATTTTCTCGATGTTAATTTTTCTTGCCTTTTTGTTGGTAAAACATTAGAATTTTTTTGACATAAATCACTTTCAATGGATAAAATTGACACGAGAAAGGTTTTTATATATACAATGACTCTTATGTATCAAAATTTACACGTATATTTAAAATATCATTTGGCATCATGAGAGTTTAATTTTCTTAGATTCTAATTTTCGAGACGAGATCGAATTCTTCTAGTTTTGTATTATTTCGGTACAAATTATCACTCATCGCTTTCGAAGTTAATTTCCGTTTCATCCAGAATGAGTTCTTATCTGATCGCCTCCTTATTTGAATCCAAAAGAAAAAGAGCTTTCATTTTTTCTTGCCACGTGGCCCAAAGTGATTCGCATCAAAGCAACGGACTAATTTTTGTAAGGAAAGGTTTACATGAAAGAGAGCAAAACCCTCAAAACTCTTGCAACATTGGCTGCGTTAAACGGTAGTTTTAGTAATCTTTCTGTCGTAGGTGTTCTGGAGTATGTATGTGCGGTTTGAAGTAGTGTGTGTGAGGGGGGAGGGGGGAGGGGGGGGAAGAGGACGACCGTTTACACGTGTGCAGATGCGGGCGATAGTGTTAAACATTTCCCGCCGGATATGCAATTTTCGGTTCAGAAGTGTCTTGACTCAATCATCTCGGAGATAATCGAGTCAACGAACTCGGAGCGAGTATGCCTTTCCGATAGGGAAATTCCTACCAGCGGAACTTCTGCTCGCTTCTCTTAAATGTGACCCATTTCCACCTTGTTTATTTCGCCAAGGAAACAGGAAACGAACACCAGGGAATCATGTTTATTGCGGTTGAAGTTTCCCTGTCAGGTGAGCACGAGAAAGAGAGAGATGGGAATTGCTTTTGATCCTGATAAGCTTTTCTTTACCACCTGAAACTGTCAAAGAGATCTTTCGCAACGCTCGCCCTGACACTTTTTGCAAGATGTGAAGAGGAATTTAATCAATCAGTGGCTTCAATTGTTCTTCTAGTCGCTCAGGAAGTAAACGAGGAAAAATCAAAATGTCAATCTTAATTCCTGCTATTTCAGTTGGTTTTTTGTTTTGGAGGTAACTTATTCACAGATGAGGAAAATCAAGAAATAACTGGTACCTTGTATAAGTTTGTCCTTACAGTGACCTGGCCACTGAGACAGTCAGGCGGGTTTCTGTGTCCACTACATGGCAGACATCAGAGGGGTAGACATGGGGAGATGGGGGGAAGCTCCCCCCCACAAAGTAACTCGGAGTTGGCAAAATTCGAAGCGACTTCGTAAAATCTAGGTGAGTTGCGAAAATGTGTATTTTTTTTGCAAAATTAAGGGGAGCTGTCAAAATCGAGGCAACTTGGCAATTCTAAGGCAGTTTGGAAAATGGAGAGACGGCAAAATTTAGAGCAGCTGGCAAAATTTGAAGCCACTTAATAAAATACAGGTGAGTTGGCAAAATCTTAGGGAGTTGGCAAAATTCGGAGTGACTTGGTAAAATCTTGGGGAGTTGGCAAAATTCGGAGTGACTTGGTAAAATCTTGGGGAGTTGGCAAAATCAGGAAAACTTGGTAAAATCTTGGGGAGTTGACAAAATTCGGAGTGACCTGGCAAAATCTTGGGGAGTTCACAAAATTCGGAATGACTTGGTAAAATCGTGGGGAGTTGACAAAATTCGAAGTGACTTGGCAAAATCTTGGGGAGTTCACAAAATTCGGAATGACTTGGTAAAATCGTGGAGAGTTGGCAAAAATTAATGTAAGATGTAAAAATTAGGATATTTTTCTAAAATTATGGCAGTTGGAAAAATCTAGAAACAGTTGGCAAAATTCGGAATGGATTGGCAAAATAGTGGGAAGTTGGCAAAATTCAGGTGAGATGGGAAAATTTGGATTTTTTTTCTGTAAAATTATGGCGAGTTGGCAAAATCTAGGGGCAGTTGGCAAAAACTAGGGTAGTTGGAAAAACTAGGGGCAGTTGGTAAAATTCAGAGTGACTTGGCAAAATCGTGGAGAGTTGACAAAATTAAGGTGAGATGTAAAAATTGCAATCTTTTTTCTGTAAAATTATGGCGTGTTGGCAAAATCGAGGCAACTTCGCAATATCTAGGATAATTGGCAAATCTTGGGGAAGTTGGCAAAATTCAGAGTGATTTTGCAAGAATCAGGTGTGATGTAAAATTCGGATCTTTTTTCTGCAAAATTGTGGCGAGATGGCAAAATTGTGGCGAGATGGCAAAATCGAGGAAACTTGGCAAAATCTAGGGCAGTTGGCAAAATTCGAATCCACTTGGTAAAATACGGGCAATTTGGGAAAATTGGGATTGTTTTTGGGAAATTAAGGAGAGTTCACAAAATCAAGAAAACTTGGCAAAATCTAGGGAAGTTGGCAAAACTGGAAACCACTTGGTAAAGTACAGGTGAGTTGTAAAAATTGGGATTGGTTTTGTGAAATTAAGGAGAGTTGGAAAAACCAAGAACTCTTGGCAAAATCTAGGGGAGTTGGCAAAATTCGAAGCCACTTGGGAAAATACAGGGGAGTTGGGAAAATTGTGCCTTTCTTGTGTAATTAAGGAAAGTTGATAAAATTCGAAGTGACTTGGCAAATTCAGAGATGTAAAAATTGCGATTTTTTCTGTAAAATTGCGGCAAATTGGCAAAATCTAGAGTAATTGGCAAATTTTGAATGCACTTGGTAAAATACAGGGGAGTTGTGAAAATTGTGGCTTATGCAATTAAGGAGAGTTGATAAAATTCGAAGTGACTTGGCAAATTCAGAGATGTAAAAATTGCGATTTTTTCTGTAAAATTACGGCGAGTTGGCAAAATGTAGAGTAGTTGGCAAAATTCGAATGCACTTGGTAAAATATAGGCGAGTTGTGAAAATTGAGATTTGTTTTGTGAAATTAAGGAGTGTTGGACAAATTGAGTGAAACAACAGAATGTAGGGCAGTTGGGCAAAATTCGAATCCACTTGGAAAATACGGGCGAGTTATGATAATTGGGATTGGGTTTGTGAAATTAAGGAGAGTTTACTGAAATCGAGAAAACATGGCAAAACCTTTGGGTGTTTGAAAAATTTGAAATGATTTGGCAAATTTAGGAGAGATGTAAAGATTGGGATTAGTTTCGTGAAATTAAAGGAGAGTTGGCCAAATCAAGGGAAAAATTCACACTGACTTGCTACAATTCAGACGAGGTGTAAATATTGGAATTATATCGGTTAAATTATGGCTAATTGGCAAAATTGTAAGTTAAATGGCAAATTACGGTTAGTTGGGCAAAATCGAAAGTCAAATAGCAAAATGCAGGAGATTTGTGAAAATTACCTCCCCCCCCCCCTCAACGGATCTGTTAAGTTTGCTCAGTTGGCAAAATTTGAATTTCGATTTGAACTTCCGTCGGATGCGACATTAAGCCGTGACTCCGGGAGAGCCATACCCTGTACACGTTACAGAACACGCTGGATGGCCTTGACGGGAGGCTACCATCTCTCTCCCAACAGCTGTTCCAGCGGGTCCCCCTCCCCCAACCTTCTCTGAGCCTTCGGGGTCCATGTGACCTGGCCATTTAGCCCATGGTGTGCAAAAAAGTGCCGCTCAGAGGTAAAACAACCCAACTCAACTCTTTTTAGGACTATTACGGTTCTGACTTAGAATTTGGTACGTCGACACTAGTGCCGTTACTAGAGTTCAAAACCTAAGAGTATTCTATGGCAGTGTTTCGCAGCCTGTGGTCCGTGACTGCGGTGCCAATAATGCAAAATCTTTCATCTTTAATCTAATTCTCAACCACCGCTGCCGACTACTGAGCACAGAGAAGATTAAGTTGGAACCGAAACCGAAAGGCGAACTGCTGCATGGGTGAGAGTGGGGAGACCAATCGCAACACATCTATCACGTGATAATGTTTGCTAACATCTAGTCCGTCTTGGAAATGAGTAGTTGGGTTGTGTTGTTTTACCTCTGAGCGGCACTTTTTTGCACACCATGGGCTAAATGGCCAGGTCACATGGACCCCGAAGGCTCAGAGAAGGTTGGGGGAGAGAACCCACTGGAACAGCTGTTGGGAGACAGATGGTAGCCTCCCGTCAAGGCGTGTTCTTTAACGTGCACAGGGTATGGCTCTCCCGCACACGGGGCCACAGCTTAACGTCCCATCCGACGGACGGCGGCCTTTCCAAGCCCATCGGTGTCCCCTACTGACCGTGGGTAGGGCGGGGAATTTTGTGGAGATAAATCTCAACGCTGACCCAGCTGGGACTCGAACCTGGGAACTACAGATTACGAGCCTGGCGCGCTACCGACTGAGCCACCCCCGCCCCAGGAAATGAGTAGACTTTAGTTATTGTGGATGGTTTTAGTAGGAACTCTTTTTTACGCGTTATTTTTTATCCCTTCCCTTGAAAATGAGTAAGCAAATTAAACTGTTGGATATTTTAAAAAGAAAACATGATGACAATGAAAGATGTGGAATCTGACCAAGTGGTGTGTCCGGAACTCAAATGTGTTTCGGAATGTGGTCCTCTGGTGTCAAAAAGGTTGGAAACCACTGTTCTGTGGTATTTTAAGTAACTTTTCTGAAAACCGATGGGCGCGTCGTTGCTGCGCGCCCAGCAGCCTTCGGGCGGTGTGGGTTCTCACGAAGTCGCCTCGTGCGGCCGTAGAAAAGAAGAAAAATTCTCCCGTCCAGTGGCCGAGTGGTTAGCGTGCTTGGCTACTGATCTAAGGGACCTGGGTTCGAGCACCGGGTAAGGCATGAATGTTTGTGTTGTTTTTCTGGTGAGGTCCTGCCATCTTCACAGACCTTCTACTATGGCATATAAACTGACAGGCTCCTGTCAGATCTCTTATGGCAAGCAGCTGCTTGAGGAGGTATTTTTTTTTCTGAAAACAACATTTTTTTTACATAGTAATCGAAATTTTAGTTTACATTATTTTTTTTTACTTTAATCCAAATGATGGCTGATCATCACAGGCAATAATATCAGAAAAGAATTTCTTTTACATCAGTTTGAAAGCATCTGGAGCACAGGCGAATTACTGTTTCCAGTTTCACATCTCGGGGTGGGGTGGGGGGAGTTCAGTCTATAGTATGCCAAGGCTCATAATCTGCTGTTCCCATGTTCGAGTCCCATCTGGGCTGGGATTCAGATTTATCTCCGCAAAACTCCCCGCCCTGCCCACGGTCAGTAGGGGACACAAAATGGGATCGTCCGTCGGATGATGGACGATCCCATTGGTGTCCCCTACTGACCGTGGGCAGCTTAACGTCCCATCCACGTCCGTCGGATGGGACGTTAAGCCGTGACCCCGTGTGCGGGAGAGCCATACCTGTGCACGTTAAAGAACTTACTTGGATGGTCTTGACGGAAGCTACCATCCGTCTCCCAACAGCTGTTCCAGTGGGTCCCCCTGCTCCATCTCTCTTTGGGGTCCTTGTGACCTAGTCAGTTAGCCCGCGGCAAAAAAGTGCCGCTCAGAGGTTCATACCTCCAGATCCCTGATTTCTTTCATATCTTTTACATTTTCTTTCAGTCTAATTTTTTAGGTGACGATTAGACTATGATTGATTAAGTGCTTATGATATGACATCAGCTTATTTATTTATTTATATGTTGTCGGATTCTAAACTAAATGATTTCAGTTATTTGTTAAAACACCATAGCTAGGTTTGAATTTACATGCTTAAATACAAAAACACACAAATAAAAGTCAACGAAAAATTTTTTAAAAGGGATGCAACAAAACACGGAAACTGAAAGCAAATTATGTTATATATTGTTTCGTGTTTCGAAATGCTTTCTACAGCACACGTCACGCATCTGCGCTCTGTTGCCACTCTCTGAAGTGGTAATAACACACGGAAATAAATCGTTTGGTAAGATTTCTAAATTTCGGGTTTAAGCTATGCCTGAACAAGTCGACTATCCCATTCAAAGCTGGCATCAAAAGCAACATTAGTATGTTAAAGAGGTTGTATATTTTACTTGTATAACACGGCTTATGCGGATCGACATCTTGTTCAGATAAAACTTTATCGGTTTTTTGAACCGTGTGAGTTTAAAATACCACAGATGATTAGCCACAGATGGTTAGCCACTTGCTTTCCTGTCCCAGGACACTCTTGTTAGAGTGATTATTTCCTTGTGAGTTGAAAATAATCCAGGGAATCCAACAAACACAGGAAATGCATGCCATTGCCCAGGATTTTATACCTGATGTTCATTCGATTTGTTGTTTATGGACTCTGTAAGCGTTAACTTAACTCCAAAGGCACGGGGGCGGTGGGGGCTCAGTGGGTAGCGCGCCAGGCTCGTAATCTGTAGTTCCCAGGTTCGAGTCCCAGCTGGGTCAGCGTTGAGATTTATCTCCGCAAAATTCCCCGCCCTGCCCACGGTCAGTAGGGGACACCGATGGGCTTGGAAAGGCCGCCGTCCGTCGGATGAGACGTTAAGCCGTGGCCCCGTGTGCGGGTGAGCCATACCCTGTGCACGTTAAATAACTCGCTGGATGGCCTTGACGGGAGGCTACCATCTGTCTCCCAACAGCTGTTCCAGTGGGTCCCCTCCCCCAACCTTCTCTGAGCCTTCGGGGTCCATGTGACCTGGCCATTTAGCCCATGGTGTGTAAAAAAGTGCCGCTCAGAGGTAAAACAACCCAACCAACTCCAAAGGAAGGCAGACATTAAACCAGGGCGAATTAAAGATGTCTGAGTCGAGAGTGCTTTTCATGCTATATTCACATTTAAATCTAAGTCACGATCCCTCTTTTATTGCCATGTGGTTATGCGCTTGGCTACTGATCTACGGGACCTGGGTTCGAGCCCGGGTAAGGCATGGGTGTTTGTATTGTCTTTCTGCTGAGGTCCCACCATCCTCACAGACCTTCTATTATGGCGTATAAACTGACAGGCTCCTGTACAGACCTCTGTGGCAAGCAGCTGCTTGAGGGGGTGTTTATTCATTTTTATTAAACCATATTTAACATAATAATTTCGTATTCAGATGTGTTACAAAGAGAATTAGAATGAACAAAAATATAAGGCTTGATCAGAGCCTGTATATGCCAGAAACACATACATAGACCGGGCCTGGACAGTCGTTGAGCAAAGGAAGGGGGGGGAGGGGGGAAGGGGTAAGAAGGAATATTAAATATGCCTAAAGAGTTAAATAATTTAATTCGTCTAACGCTTCATCGGAAACTATCTCTTTTTAAATACCATAAAATAAAATTATTTAGTACGACTTTATTAAAATATTTATGAATATTTTAAATTCAGTTACTTTTTTTAAATAAATAGCTACCAGTTGAATTTCAAAAGATATAACTTTAATATATGTACACTGTTTTTCATAAATTAAACAACAACCTTATGTTATATCAGTGGGAAGCTAAGGTCAAAGCTCTATAACGTCTAAAATAAGTGGGGTTTTCCTTTTTTTTTTGAAAAATATGATTGCAGATAAAGATCTCAATGAAATACATCGATATCTCGATTTACAACAATATTCGGTCAGTATTTAATGGAAGTTTGAATGAATAACAATAAAAATGCCACTCACAGATATTGGAAATGCATTCTTCTGTTAGTGCATTGTCTGAGCTCGGTAACATATACAGTGGACCTTCGTTATAGCGCTGCTCGCTATACCGCGCACTCGGTTATAACGCGGGCGATGTTCGCGATAAGTTCAAACACGTTTATACAGGTCGGTGCGGCGTTAGTGAGTATCGCATTTTATTGTTACTGCGTATTGAGTAATTGTGTATGTATTGAGTTCCTGCATGTATTTTGAATAGTGTTTAATTATTGTATGCATGATGAGTAAAAGAAAAGCTTACAGTGTGATATTTATTGTGTCGCCATCCCGCCGCTCGGTATAACGCGGTTCACCTTATAACGCGGGTGTTGTTTCCCGCCCGACATGCGCGTTCTATCGGGGGACCACTGTAGTTGGTTTTGGCCTGCAGAACTTTCATGTGAAAAGAGGAAAAAATTTAACCGTTTCAGCTCTTGTTAAAAGCTCATATTTTTGAAACAAAAGCTAATTTAAAAAAAATACAATAAAACGCCGATAGTTAAAGTCCTATTTAGGAACGTGGTCGAAATCGAAAACAAACATTGGCATCATCTTCAATCAGTAACCAGATTTAAATGAGGATGGGAATCGAGACTAAGATTTAATGGGATTTAGAACAGTTTTCGAAAGCATCATGATCATCAGAAGTAAATAAACATTGTAATATGATATATCCGGTCTTATTATCCCATTGGTCGAGGGGTTAGTGTGCTTCCCTGCACAGCAAAACGATCTGGGTTCGTTGGGTTTGTTTCACCTGAATGGGACTTTTTTTGCACACAATGTGCTAAATTGTCAGGTCACAAGGACCCTGAAGGCTCAGAGAACGATTCGGGGAGGGAACCCACTGGAACAGCTATTGGGAGACAGATGTTAGCCTCCCTTCAAGGATATCAGCTTGTGCTTCAATGTGCAGAGGGTATGACACTCCCGCACACGGGGACACGGTTTAACGCCCCATCCGACGGACGGCGGCCTTTCCAAGCTCAGCGATGTCCCCTATTGACCGAGGGGAACCTGGAAACTGCAGATTACGGGCCTGGCGCGCTACCGACTGAGAAACCTTCTCCCTGATCTCGGTTAGTGTCATGGATTACACAGACGTTTCCTTTTTCTTGTTTGCTGTCTTTGTGCTTGAGTCATCACCCTCCCAATTAGATTTCCCACTATGACGTATTTTGTTGATGAGACCTATCAGACCTCCGTGAAAAATGGGATCCAGAAAATCTTTGGAAAAAATATGGGTAGTAGGTTAAAATCTTTCCCGTAAACTACTTTACAGTACTGCAGTTTCTACTTGTAAACTGTAAGTGCATTTTAATATCAACATTATTAGACAGACTCCAAAGCCGGAAGTCGACTGACAAAACTTTAATTGGGAATACATTAATAATGTGGAATCTATCTTGTTCAGTAAACGGCAACTTTTTTTTATCCAAAAAACCTTTTGACAGATGTCAACTATAATGAGATTACAACGAACTTCTGTTTTAAGTGATTCTAATTTCTTTAGAATTAGCTCTATTTATAGAAGCATTAACTTTTTATATCATGTCTTGGTACACATCAAAAACAATGAAAAACAACAACAAAATGTTGCAACGTAAATAAGTATTTTTTTTCATCTGTTTACAAAGCGGAAACTTTAGAGGAAAGAGATTTCGTCGCTAACAAGTCCGTGTCAGTTTCACGTTTCCACTAAAACCCGTTTCGTGTGACATTTTACCTAACCACGTTGTTGGCCCCGGGCAAAATGGACGTCTTTTTTTCCCTGTTTGAAAGGAACATTTGGAGAAACGGGTTCTTCGTTGAACGCTATAACTAGCCATTTCAGATCTGCCACAAACAACGGGGTCTTGTTCCTAGGTCAGCAGCGCACAGAACCATTCTTTTGCCCTGTGTTGTTGCCCTCATTAAAGTCAAAACCGACACTTGAGGCTACTTAGAGGCTCATAGACCTCTCTCTTCATCTCGATGACCTTTATGATCGCACTTTCCTACTACTGATACCTCTCCCCTCCTCTCCCTTCCCCCTTTACCGCAGATCTCTCTACGCCAGAAAACGCCTTCCTCTCGCAACGTGAGAAGTCAATTGATGGAATTTTCCATTGATAAATTTCTAAAATAAAGAAACGGAATTAGATTCGGTTCTTTTTTTCCTCCTTTTACCAGAGTGATAAGGTAAGAGGTAAAGAGAGTGTGCTAAGGTAAGAGGTAAATTGGGTTGGGTTGGGTTACCTCTGAGCGGCACTTTTTTTGCACACCGTGGGCTAAATGGCCAGGTCACTTGGACCCCGAAGGCTCAGAGAAGGTTGGGGGAGGGGACCCACTGGAACAGCTGTTGGGAGAAAGATGGTAGCCTCCCGTCAAGGCCATCAAGCGTGTTCTTTAACGTGCACAGGGTATGGTTCTCCCGCACACGGGACCACGGCTTAACGTCCCATCCGACGGACGGCGGCCTTTCCAAGCCCATCGGTGTCCCCTACTGACCGTGGGCAGGGCATGGAATTTTGCGGAGATAAATCTCAACGCTGACCCAGCTGGGACTCGAACCTGGGAACTACAGATTACGAGCCTGGCGCGCTACCGACTGAGCCACCCCCGCCCCAGATAAGAGGTAAAGAGAGTGTGATAAAGTAAGAGGTAAAGAGAGTGTGATAAGGTAAGAGGTAAAAAGAGTGTGATAAGGTAAGAGGTAAAGAGAGTGTGATAAGGTAAAAGTAAAGAGGGTGTGCTAAGGTAAGAGGTAAAGAGAGTGTGCTAAGGTAAGAGGTAAAGAGAGTGTGATAAGGTAAGAGGTAAAGAGAGTGTGATAAGGTAAGAGGTAAAGAGAGTGTGATAAGGTAAGAGGTAAAGAGAGTGTGCTAAGGTAAGAGGTAAAGATAGTGTGCTAAGGTAAGAGGTAAAGAGAGTGTGCTAAGGTTAGAGGTAAAGAGAGTGTGATAAGGTAAGAGGTAAAGAGAGTGTGATAAGGTAAGCGGTAAAGAGAGTGTGATAAGGTAAAAGTAAAGAGAGTGTGCTAAGGTAAGAGGTAAAGAGAGTGTGCTAAGGTAAGAGGTAAAGAGAGTGTGATAAGGTAAGAGGTAAAGAGAGTGTGATAAGGTAAGCGGTAAAGAGAGTGTGATAAGGTAAGCGGTAAAGAGAGTGTGATAAGGTAAAGAAGTTGGCTCCGTCGATAGTGCGCCAGGCTGGTAATATTCAGTTCCCAGATTCGAAGTAGCGGCTGTGCCAGCGTTGACATTTATCTCAGTGAACCCCCGCCACCCTCGGCTAGAAAGGGGGCACCAATGGGCCTGGAAAGGCGTCCGTCGGATGGGACGTTAAGCAGAGGTGTCGTGAGCAGAAAAGCCATCTGCTGTGCACGTTAAAGAACATGCTGGATGGCCTTGACGTGGAGGCTTCCATCTGTTTCCTAACAGCTGTGGATCCCCTCCCCCAACCTTCTCTAAGCCTTCGGGATCCATGTAACCTGGCCATTTGGTTCACTGTTTGCAAAAAATGCGCTCGGAGATAACTCAAGAACGACCCTCATTTTGATTTCGAAAGTTTTCAACATACAGAAGTTAAGATTCGGTTCTACATTTCGAAGCATTTTTTTTTTGCTAAAAACCGCCCCTCCCCCTCCCCCTGCCCTCCCTCTCCACTGCCCAGACCTCCTGGCCCAGGTTCATTCGTTCGTTTATCCTCACTGCTCGAAATCCTTGAGAAAACGATATCTTGAAATATTTAAGAACATTTTTAAATATCGAGATCTGTATAGATCTGAATTATTTGTATTGTTTTTAGAAGTCAACGAGATCAGTGATATCCTTCTCTGTTCATCATGGGTGGGAATGGCAAACAAAATAAATAGTTCGATTTTGTCCAAGGAAAAAAGCACGATTTTATTTAATATTATTTATTATTATTTTTATTTTATTAATAAATATTTAAATCTCTCATTACCTGCGGCGCTTCTCAATCTTATAACCGTCACTCCGACCTTTATACGACCTGAATGACTACCTAGATCGGTATTTTCGAATTTTATCTCAGATATGCGTTCCGAATTACCCCTAAGCAACAATTTTCATCTTCATAACACACGTAGCTAAAAAAACTGGCCTTTTTTCACCTTTAAGAACATGCCGGATCTGAAATTTCCTAACGTTTCTGACATCCACGGCCCAAAGCCCTCCACTTACAGGCGCTCAAAAAAATGTCCGAACACTATGGTTGATTACAGAATTCAGAAAAAATATCTGGCAAAGATTTTTTTAGAAATTAGTGATCTGGCATGATCACTAATTTTACGATTTTTTTTACGATCACTACTATTTTTTTTAGAAATTTGTGATCTGAATTTTACGATTTTTTTACGATCACTGCGATTTCTAAAAAAAATCGTTGCCAGATATTTTTCCTGAATTCTGTAATCAACCATAATGTTCGGATATTTTTTTGAGCGACTGTATCGATTTTTCACGTTTCCAGCACTCGTAGATGCGATTTGACTAAAATTTTGCTTTTATTTGCCCTTGACGAACATGACGGATAGAAAATTCTGCATTTCTCCTGAGATGAACGAACCACATTGCACCAATGACAAATTTTCAGAGTCCTAATGATTCTCCATCACGGTCAGACATAAGCGTTATTCCATCTCCTAACTCAAATATTCAGTCATAATTATGTCTAATATATACATACGAATCCTCAAGCAGTCATGGGTTACAGAGGCCCAACCAGATTGTGTAATGTAGTTCTCCAAGCAAGTCTATCCTGAGCAACATCTACTGCATCTGGCCACTGCACACCAAATCTAACAAGGTCCTGTTTCACATTGTCTGCCCACCACATCCTAGGTCTCCCCTTCTTTATGAGGTCTTTAGGCACATTGTTCATAACCCTATATGGGCAAACATAGCCAAACCAACGGAGTCTCTCTCTGCTCAATATGCTGCTCAAAGGAGGTTGCCGACTCCTTTGCCTAACCTCATCATTAGCTACAAAGTTGAACAATCTAATGACCAAGATACTGCGTAAGCATCTGGAATCAAAAGCATCAAGTTTCTGGTTATTTTGTTTACAAAAAGTCCATGTTTCGCTCTCATAACTAACTTTAAAAAGGACCAAACTATTCTATAGTCTATTTTTAGTCTTTAGATGTATCCGTCTATTTCTCCACACTCTCCATAGATTCCTAAAAGTTTCAGCAACAATCTCTATTCGTCTGTTAATCTCATGCCGCACATCACCAGTATCTGTTACATAGCTCCCAAGAAAATTAAACTGAGACACCTGCTCAAGGATACAACCATTCAAAATAACTGAAGCACCATCTGCCTAGTAAATTTCGAAGGTGATTTCTTAGGTTTATCACCAGACCTCCTCTGTTATCAGTCTCATCAACAGCTCTAACGAAAGAGTTCATCTCATCAACAGCTCTAACGAAAGAGTTCATCTCATCAACATCATAATCCAAATCATCAGCATAATATTTTAGTATTAATTTAGGGAAACAAAGTGATTTCAGATTGCGTTATAGGGCCAACATTAAAGCCACCAATGCATCTATCATCATTGCAAACAATGGGAGTAGAACTAACCACATTGTTTGGAACATCACTGAAATGCTCAGCCCACCTAGCCACGACAGAATCCTCCCCTTCTATAACCTTACCTTGTTTATCCTTCAATCCCTGTATACCTATCCGTTTTCTACCACATAAAACATTAACTATCTGTACAATCCCCTGCTGTTGTACTGTCTAACTGCTTCCTCGGCTTTGTCAACCAAATGTAGCCAAAGATTCTTATCAGCTGTTAACTAATCCTTTACACGTTTATTAAGCTCTCTGTAATGCCGTCTGTGAATTCAGTCTTTATATTAAAACGCCAACGATTTAAAAACACTTAATTTAACTAACATTATGTCCCAACGATTTCAAACTCACTGAGGTCTTTTTCAAGGCATTATTCTTATTTAGTTATACCAACGATTCTAAATTTTTGGTGATTTAATAGAAAGACCTTACATTCGCAGACTTGCAGCTCCAAAGCAGCAGCCTGCTAGGATTCCAATAAAGTGTGGCTATCGGATATGATGATGCCGAGAGTATGCCCAGTATGCGACGCGCCAGCATATCAAGTCCATTGGTGAATGGTAGCAGGAGACTACCAAATATGAAGAAAAGAACTTTTAATAATTTTTTTAAATAGTATAGTGTTATACTGTGAAAGTTGTGATCTTACCTGTAATGTAATCGATCTGGTTACACTCTAATCAAGCAAACACTCTTAGAGAAAGGGAGCCCAATAGGATGGGAAAGGAACTCCAAGAGAAAACACGAATGAGCCCCTTTTCAATCAAGATTTTACAATTATCTAAGATACGAAATCTAAACTGTCCGACTGCACTTTGCCATTGAGAAAGTTTCACCAATATATACTGCACTTTTACATTGAGAAAGTTTGGCCATATACTGCCTTTTGTCATTGAGAAAGTTTGACCAATATATATCGCACTTTGCATTGAGAAAGAATGACCAATGCCATTGCCATTGAAGAAGTTTGACCAATATATACCGCACTTTGTCATTGAGAAAATTTCACCAATATATACTGCACTTTGTCATTGAGAAAGTTTGACCATATATACCGCCCTTTGTCACTGAGAAAGTGTGATCAATTTATAACCCACTTTGTCGTTGAGAAAGTTTGACCAATATATATCGCACTTTGCCATTGAGAAAGTTTCACCAATATATACGGCACTTTGTCATTGAGAAAGTTTGACCGTATATATCGCACTTTTTCATTGAGAAAGTTTGGCCAAATATATTGTACTTTGTCATTGAGAAAGTTTGACCATATATACTGCCATTTGTCATTGAGAAAGTTTGACCAATATATATATATACCACACTTTGCATTGAGAAAGTTTGACCAATATATACCGCACTTTGTCATTGAGAAAGTTTGACCATATATACCGCCCTTTGTCACTGAGAAAGTGTGACCAATTTATAACCCACTTTGTCGTTGAGAACATTTGACCATATATACCACCCTTTGTCACTGAGAAAGTGTGACCAATTTATAACCCACTTTGTTGTTGAGAACATTTGACCAATATATACCACACTTTGTCATTGAGAAAGTTTGACCATATATACCGCCCTTTGTCATGAGAAAGTGTGACCAATTTATAACCCACTTTGTCGTTGAGAAAGTTTGACCAATATATACCGCACTTTGTCATTGAGAAAGTTTGACCAATATATACCGCACTTTGTCATTGAGAAAATTTCACCAATATATACTGCACTTTGACATTGAGAAAGTTTGACCATATATACCGCCCTTGTCACTGAGAAAGTGTGACCAATTTATAAACCACTTTGTCGTTGAGAAAGTTTGACCAATATATACTGCACTTTGCCATTGAGAAAGTTTGACCATATATACCGCACTTTGTCATTGAGAAAGTTTGACCAATATATACCGCACTTTGTCATTGAGAAAGTTTGACCATATATACCGCACTTTGTCATTGAGAAAGTTTGACCAATATACACTGCACTTTGTCATTGAGAAAGTTTCGCCAAAATAAACTGCACCTGTAGACTTCTTGTTTTGCTCGATTTGAAAAACAATTTACTGTTTTTAATTTATCCGCTGTGCGTATGACGGTGGCATTCAAGTTTTTAACATATGAGTGAAAAATTATTTCTAAGTTTTGGATAAATGCAAATGAAACATTGAGATAAATTATCCCTGGGTTAGGTTGTTTTACCTTTGAGCGGCACTTTTTTTGCGCACAATGGGCTAAATGGCCACGTCACAAGGACCCTAAAGTCTCAGAGAACTATTCGGGGAGGGAACCCACTGGAACAGCTCTTGAGAGGCAAATAGTAGCCTCCCGTCAAAGACATCCAGCGTGTTCTTTAACGTGCACAGTGTATGACTCTCCAATACGGAGCTACGGCTAAATGTCCCATGCGACAGACGGCGACCTTCCCAAGAACATCGGTGTCGCCTACTGACCAATGGCAGAGCGAGGAGTTTTGCGGTGATAAATATCAACGCTGGTCCAGGTGGGACTCGGACCTCGGACCTTCAGATTACGAGCATGGCGCGCGATCGACTAATGCACCCATGCCCCTAAATAATCTCTGTAATTGATGCTCGCCACCACAAAAGATAAGGAGAAATGACGTACAAAAGAATACGGGACAATACGAGAAACACCCATGCCTTAATCTGAAGCTTTAATACAGGGTTGATTTGCTTAACCTCTGAATGGGGCGGGGGTGGCTCAGTCGGTAGCGCGCCAGGCTCGTAATCTGTAGTTCCCAGGTTCGAGTCCCAGCTGGGTCAGCGTTGAGACTTATCTCCGTTAAATTCCTTGCCCTGCCCACGGTCAGTAGGAGACACCGATGGGCTTGGAAATGCCGCCGTCCGTCGGATGGGACGTTAAGCCCTGACTCCGTGTGCGGGAGAGACATACCCTGTGCACGTTAAAAAACATGCTGGATGGCCTTGACGGGAGGCTACCATCTGTCTCCCAACAGCTGTTCCAGTGGGTCCCCTCCCCAACCTTCTCTGAGCCTTCGGGGTCCATGTGACCTGGCCATTTAGCCCATGGTGTGCAAAAAAGTGCCGCTCAGTGGTAAAACAACCCAAACAACTTAACCTCTGAGCGGCACTTTTTTGCACACAATGAACCAGATGGACAGGTCACAAGGACCCCAAGGGCTCAGAGAAGGTTAGGGGAAGGGGACTCGCTGGACAGCTGTTTGGAAACAGATGGAAGTGTCCTGTCAATGCAATCCAACATGTTCTTAACTTTTCTTCAGGATGGATATTAGCGGAGATAAGCCAGGTTCCAGTCTCAAAGTTAGCACAGTTGGGATTGCAACCTGGGAAGAGACCTGTCCTCCCATCCCGGCCCCACCTCTTCACCCTCTAGTGAGGCTAGGCAACTAATTCAGTCGATTGGCCCCATATCAGCGTTGTAGTTGCCTCGTGCTCAAATGAGGCAACTACAACTTTCTTTCCCTTTCCTGCTGCGGAGCGTTGAACCAAGAGTCCTTCCTTTTGGCGTGTGCCGGAGCGATGTCGTGACACAGACCTCTTCCAAAAGAGGGGGGAAGGGGAATTCCGCTTCGGCGTTCCCAACCCACCTTGACTTCGAGCTATTGTTTGTTGCGGCTCTCTCCTCGCTCACCGAAGGCGGTGCTCGTGCGTTGCCTGCCTAATTGGGCCAATGAGGTTTCGTGCGAAACTCCTCGGATACCAGATGGCTCGTGCGTCGAGCAGACAAAAATATACACTGTATCAAATTCTGCAAAGGAAGAACAGAGATCGTTTTTTGTTCGTGATTATTTCATTAGATAGACTCTGAGGCCACGTCATTTCATACGGTTCTTTACCTCTGAGCGCATTTTTGAGTATGGGATAAATGGTCAGGTCAGAGGATTCCAGCGGTCGCAACTGCTTAGAGCAAGGGTTTTCAACGTGGGGTACGCGGTAAAATCTTTTGCTGTACGCCGTGAGAGCTCAAAAGTCGCTAGATCTAGTTGGGTTTGGGTTGTTTTACCTCTGAGCGGCACTTTTCTGCACACCATGGGCTAAATGGCCAGGTCACATGGACCCCGAAGGCTCAGAGAAGGTTGGGGGAGGGGACCCACTGGAACAGCTGTTGGGAGACAGATGGTAGCCTCCCGTCAAGGCCATCCAGCGTGTTCTTTAACGTGCACAGGGTATGGCTCTCCCGCACACGAGGCCATGGCTTAACGTCCCATCCGACGGACGGCGGCCTTTCCAAGTCCATCTGTGTCCCCTACTGACCATGGGCAGGGCGGGGAGTTTTGTGGAGATAAATCTCAACGCTGACCCAGCTGGGAATCGAACCTGGGAACTACAGATTACGAGCTTGGCGCGCTACCGACTGAGCCACCCCCGCCCCCTATATAAGGGATACTCCAGCTACATACACATTTTCAGGGGGTACGTGAAGCATAAAAGGTTGAGAACCACTCGCTTAGAGGATCCGCTAGACAGCTGTTAGGAGACAAAGGAAACCTCCCGTTAAGGTTCGAGTTAATGCCTCATTCGAGTTAATGCCCTCGAGCTAATGCCTCATTCGACGGATGTAGTCGTTTGCAATCCCAACAACTCGGGAACATGGGGGACTCGACCTTGGAACATCGGATAAGGAGCTTGTCCCACAGTCGACAGACACAACCCTCATTTCGATACCAAGTCAATATGGAGGAGTCAGAGATCTGTGACTAAATCTTTAAATAAATGTTTTGATGAAAAATGTGGTTTAAAGCATATTAAATGCATCAATCAAATGTATCTAAATCTTGATTTTCAACAGCATTCATCGAGACTTGAAGAGATGTGGAGGCTGAAATAATTAAGAACAGAAATGCCCCGTTTAAATGATTCATCTGAAAAGGTTAAGAAAGAATTTAAAAAGAAAACAATAGCCGATATAGCAAACTTTTATAAAAATGTATTTTTTTAGCAATTTCTGTAACGACTATTCTGTTTTTCGCTGATTTCGAAGGATTTCTACAAAATCAGACAAACTGTCGAATGTTTCTGTTTGCTTAACGCTACAAATACCAAAAGAACAGCGAAGAAATTCGTGATTTAGTTTTGATAAATAAAATAATAATAAATACCCCCTCAAGCAGCTGCTTGCCACAGAGGTCTGACAGGAGCCTGTCAGTTTATATGCCATAGAAGAAAGTCTGAGAGGATGGCAGGACCTCAGCAGAAAAACGACACATACATCCATGCCTTATCCAGGGCTCGAACCCAGGTCCCGTAGATAGGATCTATATTTTCAGCCACATTTTTGAATGAAAAGCTGATTCAAGACTTTTCCGAGAATTGGATCTTAATCCCTATTGCCATTTATATGGACATTTTAATAACGTATAAAAGAAATATAATTAGAGCTTATTCTACGCTTGAGAAACCAAACTTAAAAAATGGATGAATTGTTTTATTCCTAAGCTGTACTTTTTTCATACAAATGGGCTAAATGGCCGGATCACAAGGACCCCGAGCGACCTTCGTGTCACGTGACACGAGGGTTGCCAGATCACTAATTTCTAAAAAAATCGTTGCCAGATATTTTTTCTGAATTCTGTAATCAACCATGGTGTTCGGATACTTTTTTGAGCGACTGTAGGTGGTCATATTATTTTGATACTATATCGTGTGGGCTCACTCACGGAAATATTGAGCGAGTGCAGTTACCGTTCACAGCAAACTAGAGCATGTGCAGTCCCAGCTGGGTCAGCGTTGAGATTGATCTCCGCAAAATTCCCCGCCCTGCCCACGGTCAGTAGGGGACACCGATGGGCTTGGAAAGGCCGCCGTCCGTCGGATGGGACGTTAAGCCGTGGCCCTATGTGCGGGAGAGTCCTACCCTGTGCACGTTAAAGAACACGCTGGATGGCCTTGACGGGAGGCTACGATCTGTCTCTCAACAGCTGTTCCAGTGGGTCCCCTCCCCCAACCTTCTCTGAGCCTTCGGGGTCCATGTGACCTGGCCATTTAGTCCATGGTGTGCAAAAAATGCCGCTCAGAGGTAAAACAACACAACTCAAACCCTTTCTCACATAGAGTAGGGATTAGAAAAGATAAACCTGAACCCTGGCAAAGTTGGAACTGGAAGCTGTGACCTGCAGATTGCGAGCCTTCCGTGCTATCGACTGCGAATCCTCGGCCCACAGGTGTATGAGGAAGTTTCTGTATTTGTTCTCTGCATCTCTAGTTTAACATTTAAAAAAAAGGAAAGTGTTAAATTCTGAAAAGGAAGTGCCAAAGGTTCAAAACCTACTGACCTGGAGGTAAAAAACTTCTGTTTATTTGCAATATAGCCAAAAGCTTTAGGAAGGAAAGGAGGAAAAAAGTTGATAGAGAGAAAGAATAAGTGTTATTATTTTGTTTACAGAGTTGTTTATGATGTCGAGGACGTTGCACTCGGGGGCGGTGTTTCCGCACGTGCAACTGCACCGGGCGGCATTTCTTTAGAGGCGTCATATTTGCAAACAAACTAACGACCAGAGCTGCAGTAAGATTAATAGGATTAAGTGGGCCACATTTTTCAAAACGCTTCCAATTGCTTTTAAAAATGACATTAAATTTCGCTGAAATAATGATTAAGATATGATATCAGATTTGGAGAATGGAATAGTAGATTGCAAGTTCTCTCCTGGCGGCAAAATAGCAGAGGGCCTGGATGCACTCCTTCAGCAAACAAGAAACGCAAATCATTTAAATAAATAAATCAAACAAATAAATTACTTCTCAAGTAGCGGCAAGGGAAGTCTCACAGGACCTATCAGTATAATAACACACCATAAAGAGGATCTGTGAGGAAAGTGAGAACTCCGCAGAAAGACAACATACAACAGAAAGGAAATATCCATTCCTTGGGTTGGGTTGTTTTACCTCTGAGCGGCACTTTTTTGCACACCATGGGCTAAATGGCCAGGTCACATGGACCCCGAAGGCTCAGAGAAGGTTGGAGAAGGGGACCCACTGGAACAGCTGTTGGGAGATAGATGGTAGCCTCCCGTCAAGGCCATCCAGCGTGTTCTTTAACGTGCACAGGGTATGGCTCTCCCGCACACGGGGCCACGCCTTAACGTCCCATCCGACGGACGGCGGCCTTTCCAAGCCCATCGGTGTCCCCTACTGACCGTGGGCAGGGCGGGGAATTTTGCGGAGATAAATCTCAACGCTGACCCAGCTGGGACTCGAACCTGAGAACTACAGATTACGAGCCTGGCGCGCTACCGACTGAGCCACCCCCGCCCATCCATTCCTTATCCGTGATTTAAATCCATGCTATTTTGCTTTACTGTCAAAGCTCGGTTACTATGAATGTGTTTAAAATATATTTCAAAAACTACTGGAGTAATTATTCTTCAGATTTTTATACTGTAATTGCAGAGTTTAAAAAATGTAATCCAAATTAGATTTTTTACTTTATTTTATTCTAAATAAAAAAAATTTCCTTTTGAAAATCTTTTAAAAAATTTTCAATCTAGAAATTCCGTTAAGAAATTTTTGTCTGGAAATTTCATTAAGAAATTTTCTACCTAAAAATCGCGATAAGAAATATTCATATATATATATATGGGGAATATATATATCTAGAATATGGATGGGGAATATATATATCTAGAAATTTCGTTAAAAAACTTAACGTTAACAAATTTTCTATCTGGAAATTTTGCTAAAATTTTTCATTTAGGAAGTTCATTGAAAATTTTTTATCTGTAAATTCTATTGGGAATATTTCTGTCTATAAAGTTGATCCTGTAGCCAAGAAATTAAGAGCAGCAAAAAAAAAATCCATTTCAGAACTGACCAATGATTGCGAACCCTACTTCTGATTTCGCAGAAATGTTTATAAGTATTACTATGGAGAAGTTACGAAGGTTGTGTTGTTTTACCTCTGAGCAGCACTTTTTTGCACACCATGGGCTAAATGGCCAGGTCACATGGACCCCGAAGGCTCAGAGAAGGTTGGGGGAGGGGACCCACTGGAACAGCTGTTGGGAGACAGATGGTAGCCTCCCGTCAAGGCCACCCAGAGTGTTCTTTAACGTGCACAGGTTATGGCTCTCCCGCACACGGAACCACGGCGTAACATCCCATCCGATGGACGGCGGTCTTTCCAAGCCCATCCATGTCAGCTATTGACCGTGAGCAGGGCGGAGAATTTTGTGGAGATAAATCTCAACGCTGACCCACGAACCTGGGAACTACAGATTACGAGAATGGCGCGCTACCGACTGAGCCACCCCCGCCCCTTCTTAATCATGAGAAGCTCATTCCAAAAGCTTTAATGTAGTTATTGTTGTTGCCAGGGCCGGATTTTGACCTTCTGAGGCCCTAAACTACAATAACTTTAAGAGGCTCCAAAATTTCGAAAGTCGAAAAAACTTATATATTTATTATTCTGATTGAAGAGTACATTAATAAATAAATATGAAATTGATTTAGTGAAAACATTATACTAGCATTGGTATACAATAAGTGCTGTGTAACTATGAGATCAACAGAGTTTGCACAATAAATTAATTTGAATATAAAAAACACATTTTGCGACGTCGTAAACTTCAAACTTAAATTTTTTAGCCCCCCCCCACCCCCCACCCCCATAATCGTGAGACCCTAAGCTGTAGCTTAGTTAGCTTATGCCTAAGTCCAGCAGTAGATGTTGTTATCATTTGCATAACACTAGAAATCGCAAAGTTCAGGTGAATTCATTCTCAATAATCATAATTTTACATGTGTCTATGTGCTTATGAAAATAACATCCAAAATTTTGCCATCAGGCAGTACTAACGGAAGCATCATTATTTTAATGGAGAGGCAGAGAAATATCACAAGCCAAATATAGTATTTCTGACTGTTATACTATTAAGGACGAAGAAACTTGAAATTTTGGTATAAATTTATTATACGATTATGGGGAGGGGGCTCAAAAATTTAAGTTTGAAGTTTACGACGTCGCAAAACGTGTTTTTTATATTCAAATTAATTTATTGTGCAAACTCTGTTGTTCAGAGTTACACAGCACTTATTGTATACCAATGCTAGTATAATGTTTTCACTAAATCAATTTCATATTTATTTATTAATGTTCTCTTCAATCAGAATAATAAATATATAAGTTTTTTCGACTTTCGAAAATGCTGTTTTGTTTATACGAAACCCACAAGTCAATGCACCACAAAAGTTTTGAAGTGGACCCTATTTTGCCTATCATGCAAGAGAACCATCGCTGTTGTTCACAACACAGAACACCCTGCAAGAGCCTTGACGGAAGGCTTACATCTGTTTACTAACAGCTGTCCAGTTCCTCTCCCCAATCCTCTCTCAACCTTTAGGGTCCTTGTGACCTGGCCGCTTAGCCATAGCGATGCTCACAAAGTGCTGCTCAGAGGTAAAACAACTCCAGCGAGATGCCCTGTGCCACTGAGGCAGTTACGTTTGAGAGAGTATTAAAACTTTTTCTCATAAATGACACTCTCTAAGTGATTACATCATTTCAGTCATTAACTTCCTAAGAGTTTTCCCCATTCGCAACCTCATTCTCTATTTTCAAGCTCATTTCCTGTCCCCAGAGCCCTTACTTCCTCTAAATTCAACCCAGCCAATGATCCTTGTCTTGTTTCCGTCACATTCGCAAGAAGAAAAGCTACAAAATTGCTAAAACCATTCCCAGAAGGAAACTTTTCTGCCTCGTCAATCTTTTCGGTCACGGTTTTTACCCAAATGACCCCTCGATTGCCTCTTTCACTTTAGAAAGATTTTTCAAGTCTTTCCAAAGACCATCATTTCAATACTTTTAACCCTTAAAGCAGTATTTCCTAAGTGGTGCCAAGCGAACCTACAGAAGTCTGTGAAATGAAAATAAGGGTTCCGGAAATACATTCAGTTGCAATACGAAAAACTATTCAGTTAAATGATATGTCGATCTCATATCCTTGTTTCGCATTTATTTATTAATAGCCTTACTTAATTGCGGTCTAGTTTTTTAGCTTCATATACAAGGACTGATTTTTCACAAGGCATATTAGGTACTTGCCCTGGGGCGCCAACTTATTAAGGGCGCCGTGATTTAAGTATTACAATTTGTGCAATTAAGAAAAAGCAAAAATATGTCCTCTTCAATTCTTCGAAGGAAAGAAAAACTGGTTATAAATATCCTTGATACAAATAGCTAGACAGAAAAAAAATCATTTCAAATTTAGGTTGCTTTACCTCTTAGCGGTACTTTTCTTTTTGTATACAATGGGGATATACTACCAGGTCACAAGAACCCCGAAGAGGTTGGGGGAGAGGAAGAATATTTTATTGATAGTAAATGCCGATACCACAACTGAAAGCGAGCATCATAATGACAGGTAAAACTTTCAGCAAGACTGTACAAGAAAAAATATGGGAATATATAATTAGCCTGTTTCAAGTAACTCTGTATGTATATAATAATCATGTACGTAGAATGAAATGATCTCTTATTTTAAAATTTAGCATACTATATTATATTCGTAGTTTCTTTAGAATGAGATTCAGATCCAAATAAAATAACTTTTCCAGTAAACATTATTAAATTTCTTTTTGGTCAAATATTTTATTTCATAATAATTCCCAATTTATTCAATTGTATGGATAATCTCATATTATTTCGGGATAAGATTTATAACTTGTTATATATTTTTTTTTCTTTTGGAAGTAGAGTCGCTCATAAAAGTATCTGAACAATATGGTTGATTACAGAATTCAGAAAAAATATCTGGCAACGATTTTTTTTTAGAAATTAGTGATCTGGCAACCTTTCGTGTCACGTGACACAAAGGTTGCCAGATCACTATTTTCTAAAAATATCGTTGCCAGATATTTTTTTCTGAATTCTGTAATCAACCATGGTGTTCGGATACTTTTTTGAACGACTGTAGGTGGTCATATTATTTTGATACTAGATCGTGTGGGCTCACTTACGGAAATATTGAGCGTGTGCAGTTACCGTTCACAGCAAACTGGAGCCTGGCCATTTAGCCCATGGTGTGCAAAAAAGTGCCGCTTAGAGAGGTAAAACAACCCAACCCTTGCCCTTTGAATAGTATCTGCTTTTTAATAGTATCTGCTCTTTGAATATTTCCCACACGCCTTGCGCGTTCTCCAGTGGCGAAGGTTCTCGTCCCACGTGGCTCAGCTTAGCCGACTCTGCTCGTGAGGTTAATCCCATCCGGTTCTTGTTACGTATTGGATGACGTTCACTCGAGGATAACAAGATGAAGGAAATAATTTACTGAAGATGAGGCCCATTTGAATGGGAATAGTTCGCCTCCTTTGAGATGCAGATCAAAACCAGCAAGAGAAGTTTATGAAAGAATGGGGCGGAAGAGGACAACGTTGCCATAGAAACGCTCAGCGTGTGGAAAAACCTGTATCATCAATGAATGCTAAATAAAGGGTGGAAGACTTCATTTTATATATAGCTTCCTATAAGCTGTTCGTTTAGGGCATGGGCTCAATACTTTCCTTTGTGCCCAGTTAACATCTGAAGTTCCCATTAAAGGTTCCAATTCTTCACGCATCCAATATTTTCTTCTTCCCACTGACTTATCCTAGGAGAGAAAGAGGAGACTCCTCTGGTCAAAAACGATTCGTGAGAAAAGAGAGGCTGTCTTCATTGATATTTCTTATTCAGAAAAGAAATACCCTTCTCATCGAAAAGAAGGTTTCCATCAGAAAGAGGGACTGTCCATCTCAGAAGACATCTGTCTGAAAGAGGGACTGATCTCTTCGGAAGGTTCCCATAAGAAAGAGGGTCTGTCAGAAACATTCTCTCTGTCTGATGGAGATCTCCTGAGGAGAACAGTTCCTCTTTATAATGGAGGCCTTCTGAGGGCCGAATTAGAAAAAGGCACTGTTATTCTCAGATGGTCTTCATCAGAATGATCGACTGTTCCCCTCACAAGAGCCTATAGTAAAGTGGGACTGTTTTCCTCAGAAGGACCCATGAGAAAGAAGGACTGTTCTCTTCAGAAGGCCTCTATCAGAAAGAGTGACTGTTCCTAAGAAAGCTTCCCCCACATGAGAAAGAGAGACTGTTTCTCTCAGATGATCTCCAGAAGATCTCAGGAGATCAGTTCCTCCATCAGAAAGAGGGACTATCTCCTCAGAAAGCCTCCATGAGAAAGCGGCACTATTCTCCTCAGAAGACCTCCATTAGAAATAGGGACTGTTCTCCTCACAAGGCCTCCATTATAAAGAGGGACTGTTCTCTTCAGAAGGCCTCCATCAGAAAGAGGGACTGTGCTCCTCACAAGATATCTATCAGAAAGAGGGACTGATCTTCCCAGAAGTCCTCCATCAGAAAGAGGGACTGTTCCTCAGAAAGCTTCCCCCCCCATGAGAAAGAGAGACTGTTTCTCTCAGATGATCTCCAGAAGATCTCAGGAGATCAGTTCCTCCATCAGAAAGAGGGAATATCTCCTCAGAAGGCTTCCATCAAAAAGCGGGACTATTCTCCTCAGAAGACTTCCATCAGAAACGTCGACTGTTCTCCTCACAAGGCCTCCATTATAAAGAGGGACTGATCTCCTCAGAAGTCCTCCATCAAAAAGAAGGACTGATCTTCTCAGAAGTCCTCCATCAGAGAGACTGTTCTCTTCAGAAGGCCTCCATCAGAAAGAACGATTGTTCCCCTCAGATGGTCTCCATCAGAAAGAGTGACTGTTCCTCAGAAAGCTTCCCCCTCCCCATGAGAAAGAGAGACTGTCTCTCTCAGATGATCTCCAGAAAATCTCAGGAGATCAGTTCCTCCATCAGAAAGAGGGACTATCTCCTCAGAAGGCCTCCATCAGAAAGCGGGACTATTCTCCTCAGAAGACCTCCATCCGAAATAGGAACTGTTCTCCTCACAAGGCCTCCATTATAAAGAGGGTCTGTTCTCTTCAGAAGGCCTCCATCAGAAAGAGGGACTGTGCTCCTCACAAGATATCTATCAGAAAGAGGGACTGATCTCAGAATCCTCCATCAGAAAGAGGGACTGTTCCTCAGAAAGCTTCCCCCTCCCCATGAGAAAGAGAGACTGTCTCTCTCAGAAGATCTCCAGAAGATCTCAGGAGATCAGTTCCTCCATCAGAAAGAGGGAATATCTCCTCAGAAGGCTTCCATCAAAAAGCGGGACTATTCTCCTCAGAAGACTTCCATCAGAAACGTCGACTGTTCTCCTCACAAGGCCTCCATTATAAAGAGGGACTGATCTCCTCAGAAGTCCTCCATCAAAAAGAAAGACCGATCTTCTCAGAAGTCCTCCATCAGAGAGACTGTTCTCTTCAGAAGGCCTCCATCAGAAAGAACGATTGTTCCCCTCAGATGGTCTCCATCAGAAAGAGTGACTGTTCCTCAGATAGCTTCCCCCTCCCCATGAGAAAGAGAGACTGTCTCTCTCAGATGATCTCCAGAAGATCTCAGATCAGTTCCTCCATCAGAAAGAGGGACTATCTCCTCAGAAGGCCTCCATCAGAAAGCGAGACTATTCTCTTCAGAAGGCCTCCATCAAAAAGAAAGACATCTTCTCAGAAGTCCTCCATCAAAGAGAGGGACTGTTCTCTTCAGAAGGCCTCCATTATAAAGAGGGACTGTTCTCCTCAGAAGGCCTCCATCAAAAAACAGACTGATCTTCTCAGAAGTCCTCCATCAGAGAGACTGTTCTCTTCAGAAGGCCTCCATTATAAGAAGAGTTGTTCTCTTCAGAAGGCCTCCATTATAAAGAGGGTTGTTCTCTTCAGAAGGCCTCCATCAAAAAAGAAAGACTGATCTTCTCAGAAGTCCTCCATCAGAAAGAGGGACTGTTCTCCTCACAAGATCTCTATCAGAAAGAGGGACTGTGCCCCTCACAAGATCTCTATCAGAAAGAGGGACTGATCTCCTCAGAAGTCCTCCATCAGAAAGAGGGACTGTTCTCCTCACAAGATCTCTATCAGAAAGAGGGACTGATCTCCTCAGAAGTCCTCCATCAGAAAGAGGGACTGTTCTCTTCAGAAGGGGCCTATAGGAGATAGGCATTTTAAAAAAATTTAATTTACATTTTTTTGTTGTTGTCACTAAAAACACATACCTTTAAAAACTTGCATTTGCCATACGACTCATAAACACTGAGTACCTCTATCACCCTTTTTGACTCATGTTTAATTTCATTGGAGGCGTCACAAGCTTTAATTTGAGATATGACTCGTTAAAGTCGAACCCCACGAAAATCCATCCCCCCCCCCCTTTTTAGGGGCGAATAGTGGGACAAAATTCGGAATAGTTTGCGACCGTCACTATACGAGCTTTCATTTGACACCTAACTCATAACTGTATCTTCTCGTGCGGAAGATATAGCAGACGACTCCCATATTTCCCATTTTAGAGGGGAAGAAAGCATAGGGGGTCAATATTTAATAGCCTAAGACACTTCCCGTGTCACAAGCTTTCATTCGACACTTAGCTCGTTACTTTCCGCACTCGCGTTCAGGAGATAAAAAGGAACAATCATTTTCATACTTGATCCTTTTTTTAAGGGGGAAGAAAGCAGAGGGGGTCAATTTTTCATAGCTTAGGACATTCCCGCTTCAGAGGGGCGGGGGTGGCTCAGTCGGTAACGCGCCAGGCTCGTAATCTGTAGTTCCCAGGTTCGAGTCCCAGCTGGGTCAGCGTTGAGATTTATCTCCGCAAAATTCCCCGCCCTGCCCACAGTCAGTAGGGGACACCGATGGGCTTGGAAAGGCCGCCGTCCGTCGGATGGGACGTTAAGCCGTGGCTCCGTGTGCGGAAGAGCCATACCCTGTGCACGTTAAAGAACACGCTGGATGGCCTTGGCGGGAGTCTATCATCTCTCTCCCAACAGCTGTTCCAGTTTGTCCCCTCCCTCAACCTTCTCTGAGGCTTCGGGGTCCATGTGGCCTGGCCATTTAGCCTATCATGTGCAAAAAAAGTGCCGCTCAGAGGTAAAACAACCCAACCCAACCCGCTTCAGAAGCTTTCATTCGCCCTGTAGGTTGTTAATTTCGACCTTCGCATTCTGGAGATATGGTTTAAGAATAGTTTTCACATTTCCCTTTTTTCAGGAGGGAAAAGCATGGGGGTGTCAAGTTTTTATGGCCTAAGACACTCGCTGCTTCACAAGCCTTCATTTGACACATAAATTCATTAAATTTCTCCACTGCGTTCGAAATAGATGGAGGAACAACGTTTTGTGAAATCCACAAACTTACCAACCGACAAAACGACAAACTGACACATGTCAAAGCCAAAAGTGGGGCGGGATGGCTCAGTGGGTAGCGCGTCAGGCTCGTAATATGCAGTTCCCAGGTTCGAGTCCCAGCTGGGTCAGCGTTGAGATTCATCTCCGCAAAACTCTCCGCCCTGCCCACGGTCAGTAGGGGACACCGATGGACTTGGAAAGGACGCCGTCCGTCTGATGAGACGTTAAGCCGTGCCCGTGTGTGGGAGAGTCATACCCTGTGCACGTTAAAGAACACACTGAATTGCCTTGACCGGAAGCTACCATCTGTCTCCCAACAGCTGTTCAAGTTGGTCCCCTCCCCCAACCTTCTCTGAGCCTTCGGGGTCCTTGTGACCTGGCCATTTAGTTCATGGTATGCAAAAAAGTACCGCTCTGAAATAAAACAAAGCAATAGGAAAAGAGGTAAAAATGAATTAAAGAATAGGCGGTTACGAAGATACCTCACTTGAATCGATTCCTATGCGTAATAGAGCACCGCGAGAATTAAACGATGGTTGTCATGGTTACGAGACTATGATTAACCAAGGGCTACAAGCGCACGGCTTCTAAATAATATTGCCAATTTACTGTAAAAAATATTCTCACTTATTTTGGGAAATCATTTGTATATTACAATAAATCATTTGTTCTATTCTTACGATGCTTCCAAGTTGAAAGGACTTAAATCTCTATTAGACACGGTAGAGTAATTATAATAAGCAATGATATCAGTTACATAACCGAGAAATTAGTGGATACATTTATTCAAAAGGTAAAACAACTCTCTTTTTTGACGCGTTCTCGTACCAGTAAATGCTCTGATAAATCCCCAAGGAATGCATTAAGGCCAAACTTTTTATGCTTCGCAGCTGTGCAATTTCTAAAGTGAATGCATAAAGTTTGGAAGATTGGAGCAAACAGCCTATAGGAAAGTTTAAATAAGGTTTTTATTTTTTAATGACCGCGCACCTAATTCTTGGTCTTTCCATCTTCATTAAGACTATAAATACACTCTTCGCAATTTATTAGCCAAGTTGCAGTTCCGTATGCCAGCAACGAGACCAAAATTGCAATATCTCTATACCTAAAATGCTTCTTTAAATGGGGCGGGATGGGGCGTGGCTCAGTCGGTAGCGCACCAGGCTCGTAATCTGCAGTTCCCAGGTTCGAGTCCCAGCTGGGTCAGCGTTTAGATTTATCTCTGCAAAACTCCCCGCCCTGCCCACGGTCAGTAGGGGACACCGATGGGCTTGGAAAGGCCGCCGTCTGTCGGATGGGACGTTAAGCCATGGCCCCGTGTGCGGGAGAGCCATACCCTGTGCACGTTAAAGAACTCGCTGGATGGCCTTGACTGGCCGCCCTGCCCACTGGAACAGCTGTTGGGAGACAGATGGTAGCCATCTGTCTCCCAACAGCTGTTCCAGTGGGTCCCCTCCCCCAACCTTCTCTGAGCCTTCGGGGTCCATGTGACCTGGCCATTTAGCCCATGGTGTGCAAAAAAGTGCCGCTGAGAGGTAAAACAACCCAACCCCGCTCCAAAATATTAGGTAATATATGTCATTAAATTCTTATCTGTAACTTGAAATGACATAATTTGAAAAAAAAAATCTTTGACCTAATGAAAATTTGCAGTAATAATGAATTCGTGTCTTGGAAAGAATAAATATTGTAAACCAATTTATAAATCAATATTTCATAAATCTATATCGACATAAATCTATATGACTACGTTTCCTTTTCAAGCGAGTAGAGAATGCGTGTAGAGGAAAACCTG
Source organism: Ryuthela nishihirai (assembly GCA_038380435.1). Lineage (NCBI taxonomy): Eukaryota > Metazoa > Arthropoda > Arachnida > Araneae > Heptathelidae > Ryuthela > Ryuthela nishihirai. The sequence continues at coordinate 86,510,070 of JAWZYU010000003.1, read as the reverse complement.
AAATCGTCCCAGAGGAAAAGTGCCGCTGCACGTGCTCATGCGCATTATCACGGAAAGGGCGGATGAGTGTGATGTCATCGATTCTGCTTTCAAGAGATGACCTCTTTGCCCATGCACGTTTGAAGCGGAAATGTGTGCTTTGAACACCACGTATGGTGGAGACCCGAAAAATTCGCTTTATCCTGAAAATTAAAAATTTCATCTTATGACTTTTTACGATAAAATTAGAAGCAGGGAACAGATTCGGATCTAGGATGGGGAAGATGAGGCTGAGAATGCTAGAAAGGGGTATTAATACAGGCAAAAAACGTTAAACTTATGTATATATCATGTATTTTTGAATAACATTTTTAAAAACCCCAAATAGGGGTGTGTATGGGGGGGGAGAGGATATCGTGGTGCAATGGAAATCCAGTCCTTTGCCCTCTAATTCGGGGGTGGGGGTGAGGTGGCTCAGTCGGTAGCACGACAGACTCGTAATCTGCAGTTCCCAGGTTCGAGTCCCAGCTGAGCCGGCGTTGAGACTTATCTCCGCAAAACTCCCCGCCCTGCCCACGGTCAGTTGGGGACACCGATGGGATTGAAAGGTCTCCTCCCCCAACCTTCTCTGAGCCTTCGGGATTCATGTGACCTGGCCATTTAGCCCATGGTATGCAAAAAATTGCCGCTCAGAGGTAAAACAACCCCTTTTGACTGACCATCCCTGCCCCAAGAAAAATGGAGACTATTGATTAAGTCAGTGCAAGTGAAAATTATTTTGAGTAGAAATGACGTTAATGCATACTTGATCTCACGAACCAGCCTTAGCTTCATTATATGCTGACACAAAAAGTTGGGAATAGAGAGATCGAGAAAATAGTTTTATCCTCTGATAACTCAAATCACGTCCAGTCTTTTGAAGCATCACTGTAAAAAGATACAGACCACTATCACACTCCCGAAGATATGCTCTGAGGGGCGGATCTGCCATCCTATAGTGAGTATCGTTACTTCCTGAAAGAGAAAAAATCTCGTTGGGATGCAGATACACAGAGAACAGTTCCAGCGAGTTAACGCTAAAAGCGTTTCCAAACATTCTTCCTTCTTAAAGCAAAGCCATTACGAACAACTGAGGTGGCCTCACAGCAGACTGGAGTGTCTGCACCACTGCACACACTTCAGTTTACTGTGAGGCCGCCTCCAATGTTGATCATGATTTTGTTTTTAAAAAGACAGAATGTTTGGAAACGTTCAGACACCGAATTGTTTTCGGTGTGGCCGTAGTCTTACATCAGCCGCGATTTCTGCGAGAGGAGACCGTGACGAATGGAGCGTCTTTTCATCAAGCAAAGAGGGTAGTGAAGAAAAGGGTTAAGGAGTCTATCGTACTGATTCCGAGGAAAAGCTGCATTGAATCGCGCTTTCCAAAAGTGGGTCAGAAGGCCTCATAATGATCCCAACCTACGTGTAGGGTGGGTAACGATAGTTTGGGGGGGGGGGGGACGAATGGGCAATTAACTTCGTCTAACCCAGTTCATAAATAACATCGCCTGCTGCTCGGCCGACATAGACACTGATGAACGCACACCTGCCTCAGGCTGATTTTTTTGAAGGCACACTGACTGGCCGACTGACGGAATGAGACTGCGCCCATTTGCATCCTGATTTCACTTGCGATACGTTCGCGTGTTTCCGGACAGATAAATTGCGTTTGCGTTCAGTAACTATGCTTCAGAAAACGGTAATTGCAGAAAGTCGAATGCAAATGCTGTAAATTGTTGAAAAATGTACGTGAAACCATTAAATAGTTTTTTCTGAAAATGTTTCAGTTCTTTTTTAAAGCTGAGTGAAATTTAGTTTTTAAGAGTTAAGGAAATGCATTGTCAAAATACTGGATTAAAATGGCCAGTCACAAAGACCACAGATAAGACAGACTTGGGGAAGAGAAACTAATGAACGGATGGCTAAGGCAGATGACAACCAATGTAATGGCCATCCAATCTGTTTTTAGCGACCAAAGGGTGCAAATCCTTGGCACTCTGGTTCATGGGTTAACTTCTAATCTGAGGGACGGTGTTCTCTTTCTTACTGATAGCAAAATGGAGAAAATCTCGTCTCTAATACAATTCGCTAGTCGGACGTCATAATCTTATAGGTTCAATCGAAGCTAGTGGGTTGTTTTACCTCTGAGTGGCCCTTATTTTGTACACCATGGGCTAAATGGACAGGTCAAAAGGACCCTGAAGGCTCAGAGAAGGTTGTGGGAGGGGACCTACTGGAACAGCTGTTGTGAGACATGGTAGCCTCCTGTCAAGGCCATTCAGTGTGTTCTTTAACGTGCACAGCATATGCACACGGGCACCCCCCCGTTTAATATCCTGTGCACGTTACCATGGCTTAACGTTCCATCCGACGGACGGCGGCCTTTTCAATCCCATCGGCGTCCCCTACTGACCGTGGGCAGGGAATCTTAACGCTTGCCCAGCTGGGACTCGAACCTGGGAACTGCAGATTACGAGCCTGGCGCGCTACCGACTGAGCCACCCCCGCCTCTATCGAATTTGTTACATACGTTTTAAAGTTGAATGCAGAAATAGTTCATCGAAATTAACCAGGTTTCTGTAAAGCTTTTTCTAGTCAGTATTTTTAATAAAAGGGATTATATTTTCATTATGTTTCAAATTATTTTTTTCTGATTTTATGAAAATTTGTAGAGAGGAATTTTTTTTCAGTGTGGAAGTATATGCATGTAGAATCAGAAAAACTGAAACAGATTTTCCCGAAGAGAAATCTCTGATTTTGCATCCATAATTTTAACAAGAATCGCCAAATTTCATATGAAAGGAATCCTGACATATAACTATTGCTTTTCTTCCAAAATTTTGTCGCCATTCATTCTACAAGTAAAGAATATAATTGATCTTTTGAGCTTAAGATACACTTTTTTCCAAAGAATCTCTGAATCAGAAATCAAAATACTCAAGGCAAACATTCAAGAGTAATTGCGAAACAAACATGAAAGAGAGAAAAAATATATATTAGAGTTTTTCCTTTCATCTGGAGGAAATTAAAAGAATTTCTCCAAAACTTTCTGAACCGAGGAAATGCATTTTAAAACTGTAGCGAGGCTAGGAAGCGGAAATGAAAGGATTTGCCATTGTTCAACTCGTCTCTTCAATTACGTATTCTGTTTCTTTATATGTACGCTATTCCTTTCCTAAATGTGTTGGTAACCGCAACCGGTTCCTGCTGCTAACGGTTTTAAGCCTAGAGTACATACGCTCACGTTTCAAGCGATTATTAGCACCACGAACGTCAGACAACGGAACTAAGTTTATCTGCCGTGATTCGAGAGGATTGGGTTGTTTTACATCTGAGCGGCACTTTTTTGCATACTATGGGCTAAATGGCCAGGTCACATGGACCCCGAAGGCTCAGAGAAGGTTGGGGGAGGCGACCCACTGGAACAGCTGTTGGGAGACAGATGGTAGCCTCCCGTCAAGACCATCCAGCGTGTTCTTTAACGTGCACAGGGTATGGCTCTCCCGCACACGAGGCCAAGGCTTAACGTCCCATCCGACGGACGGCGGCCTTTCCAAGCCCATCGGTGTCCCCTACTGACCGTGGGCAGGGCGGGGAATTTTGCGGAGATAAATCTCAACGCTGACCCAGCTGGGACTCGAACCTGGAAACTACAGATTACGAGTCTGGCGCGCTACCGACTGAGCCACCCCCGCCCCATTAGAGAGGAATTCGCGATCATGATTTGTCGGGCTGAATCCGATGCATTCAAAATAGCACAGACGATTTTGGGCTCGGGCTCAGAAGATTTTAAATTTCAAATATTTCTTGCAATTGTAAAACAAAGCAAAATTATATATATTTTTTTAGTTTTAGTTTTAACTGTTTAATCAGTCTTTAGTAATGAAAAATAAGTACCACGCGGTTTTTGATTATTTTTTACCTATTATTTAACTTTATTAATTGAACGGTTATTTGCGTTTATGTCATTCACGAACTTTCTGTTTCCACTAGAATTTCTAATATTTTTCGTCCCAAATACCATCATCAAATATTTAATGGCCTATAATTTGTGGAGCGGGGGTGGCTCAGTCGGTAGCGCGCCAGGCTCGTAATCTGTAGCTCCCAGGTTCGAGTCCCAGCTGGGCCAGCGTTGAGATTTATCTCCGCAAAATTCCCCGCCCTGCCCACGGTCAATAGGGGACACCGATGGGCTTGGAAAGGCCGCCGTCCATCGGATGGGACGTTAAGCCGTGGCCCCGTGTGCGGGAGAGCCATACCCTGTGCACGTTAAAGAACACGCTGGATGGCCTTGACGGGAGGCTACCATCTGTCTCCCAACAGCTGTTCCAGTGGGTCCCCTCCCCCAACCTTCTCTGAGCCTTCGGGGTCCATGTGACCTGGCCATTTAGCCCATGGTGTGCAAAAAAGTGCCGCTCAGAGGTAAAACAACCCAACCTATAATTTGCAAATTCGAAACATTTATTTTGTCGTAAAATGATTATAATTAATAATAAAAGAATCAAATAAATGATTAGCAACATGCATTTCTGTAGATGTATCTTATGATGCGTCACAGAAAGTTTTTCCCAAATCTCTCTGGGGCTTGAAAAAATGACCCCTGACTTATTTCTAGTCGTGATCATTCGCCTATCCATCGACTGCTACGAATTATAGTTTGAAAAAACTATGAAATGAAAAAAAAACTTATCACGGTTATATGAAAATATTATCAAGTAATCTTAAATTGATTGACTAGCTTCTTTACAAACGAATAACACTTAGTTTAATTTCAAAATTTTGCAGATTGTCATACAGGGTTCCATTTCTACATAAAAAATGTAATAAAAAGATGTTTTGTTTTTCCAGCTCCTAAAATTTACAACAGTTTAGACTTAAATATTATTAATAAAATTAGTTCAGTTCCCATTAAATATAAAATAAAAAAGAGCACATATTTTTGATATTATTAATTTGGAACATTTTTTTAAATTTTAAATTTCTATTTCCATTTGTTACTCCTGTGTTTGTTGGGTGTCCTTTGAAATGGTTATTTGACTTCATGATTTGGAATAAAATATTTAATGGCATATAATTTGTAAATTCGAAACATTTATTCTAGACTAGATATAAATCAACGTATATGATGTCACGTATTATAATACTTACTCATTCTAGAAACCTGGACGAGCATAAAGTTCTCGACATTGCTAAGTCAAACAATTTTTTTTTTCTTTCGTTTTCAATATTTTCTTTTTTATCATTACTATTTTCTTTGTTTATTGGCAATTGGTGTTATTGTTTTGTTCTTTTTAACTATTTGTTTCCTACATTATCGTGTCTGTTATGGGTTGGGTTACCTCTGAGCGGCACTTTTTTGCACACCATGGGCTAATATGGCCAGGTCACATGGACCCCGAAGGCTCAGAGAAGGTTACCCACTGGAACAGCAGTTAAGAGACAGATGGTAGTCTCCCGTCAAGGCCATCCAGCGTGTTCTTTAACGTGCACAGGCTATGGCTCTCCTGCACACGGGGCCACGGCTTAACGTCCTATCCGACGGACGGCGGCCTTTCCAAGCCCATCGGTGTCCCCTACTGACCGTGGGCAGGGCGGGGAATTTTGCGGAGATAAATCTCAACGATGACCGAGCTGGGACTCGAACCTGGGAACTACAGATTATGAGCCTGGCGCGCTACCGACTGAGCCACCCCGTATCTGTTATGTAATGGAGCGCTGCTTCTATGAGAGCTTAACATTGTGAATATGTTGCCATTAACCAACGCTTATCTTCATATTTAAGGCCTTAGCAACGATTCAGTTACGTCACAGTGATAGACGGATTTTTTCCATTTTATAAATTTTAATTTTTTTTTCCGGGTTGTTTTAGGAGATATCAAATGATGCTTCGGGACGCAATAAACGAATATAGCACTAAATATATTACTTTCACAGTAAACCTTCAATGTTCATAGCTGCAATTTACAGCAAAGGCAGCATATATAGTTCAATAATGCTTGGTTGATGGTTTTAACAAGAATGTTCGTAATTCTAACATCTGTATAATTCCTCATTATTATCGTTTTATTAAAAAATAAAAATAAATATCCCCTCAAGCAGCTGCTTGCTACAGAGGTCTGACAGGAGCCTGTCAGTTTATACGCCATAATATAAGGTCTATGAGGATGGTGGGACCTCAGCAGAAAAACAACACAAACATCCATGTCTTTTCCGGGACTCGAACCTAGATCCCATTGATCCAAGCCACCAAGCGCGCTAACCACTCGGTCGGCTCCTCGTTTCATTTGATCTATATATTTTCAAATTTATTTCGTATTCTACTGATGAAATTAAATGTGTATTTAAGAGTTCTGATATTTGTGCTATTGATGGGGAAGTAAGAAGCTTAAGTGGTTCATTTAATGCGTGGACTGACGTCGCCAACAATCACTAGATTTTCGTACGAGTTACTATATGATATGTGGCAACACATTAACTCTTCAAGGGCACGGAACAGTGCATGCAAGTTGAAACACGTTACGATACGGTCACAAGTAACAGCAGAATAGCAAGCAGTCATTCTCTAAGGGGCGGCGGTGCTCAGTCGGTAGCGCGGCAGGATCGTAATCTGCAGTTCCCAGGTTCAAGTTCCAGCTAGGTCAGCGTTGACATTTATCTCCGAAAATCTGCCCACGGTCGGTAAGGGACACCGATGGGCTCTCGAAGGCCGCCGCCCGTCAGATGAGACGTTAAGACGTGACCCTAGTGCGGGAGAGCTGTGCATGTTAAAGAATAGGCTGGATGGCCTTGACGAAGGGATACCTTCTGCAGGCTATGACTGATCTGGGAACTGAGCTGTGGTTTATGATACGTTACTCTGTTTGGTCTCTTAATCTTTGTTTTGAAGTGCTGGGTTGGGTTGTTTTACCTCTGAGCGGCACTTTTTTGCACACCATGGGCTAAATGGCCAGGTCACATGGACCCCGAAGGCTCAGAGAAGGTTGGGGGAGGGGACCCACTGGAACAGCTGTTGGGAGACAGATGGTAGCCCCCCGTCAAGGCCATCCAGCGTGTTCTTTAATGTGCACAGGGTAGGGCTCTCCCGCACACGAAACCACGGCTTAACGTCCAATCCGACGGACGGCGGCCTTTACCAAGCCCATCGGTGTCCCCTACTGACCGTGGGCAGGGCGGGGAATTTTTGCGGAGATAAATCTCAACGTTGACCCAGCTGGGACTCGAACCTGGGAACTACAGATTACGAGCATGGCGCGCTACCGACTGAGCCACCCCCGCCCCCGAAGGTTGGGGGAGGTGACCCACTGGAACAGCTGTTGGGAGACAGATGGTAGCCTCCCGTCAAGGCCATCCAGCGTGTTCTTTAACGTGCACAGTATATGACTCTCGCGCACACGGACCAACGGCTTAACGTCCCACCCAACGGATAGCGGTCTTTCCAAGCCCATCGGTGTCCCCTACTGACCGTGGGCAGGGCGGGGAGTTTCGCGGAGATAAATCTCAACGCTGAACCAGCTGGGACTCGAACCTAAGAACTACAGGTTACGAGCCTGGCGCGCTACCAACTGAGCCACCCCGCCCCAAGTGGTTACTCAGAAAGCGTCTTCTTCGTATGTTGTCCACGTTTTATTCATTTCCAACAAATACCTTTTGAAGTGTTGTTAAAAGAGCTATAATTCGCCTGAAGCTGACCTCAGATCATAACAACTGTTTGTTATTAATGGGTTTGAGTGATTATATTAAAGCTTACGTCTTTGAAATCCTCTAATACCCTGGTGTTTTTTTTCAACAAAATTTCGTTAGTTAAATGAATTTAGATTTCTGTTTTCCAGTGCAACCATTATTGAATTATTTTGATCCGGGATTGCCTTGGACTATAACAGTTTTTCAGAAATCCTCATAAATCCGCATGCTTTAAATTCAGTGGGGCGGGGGTGGCTCAGTCAGTAGCGCGCCAGGCTCGTAATCTGTAGTTCCCAGGTTCGAGTCCCAGCTGGGTCAGCGTTGAGATTTATCTCCGCAAAATTCCCCGCCCTGCCCACTGTCAGTAGGGGAACCGATGGGCTTGGAAAGGCCGCCGTCCGTCGGATGGGACGTTAAGCCGTGGCTCCGTGTGCGGGAGAGCCATACCCTGTGCACGTTAAAGAACACGCTGGATGGTCTTGACGGGGGGCTACCATCTGTCTCCCAACAGCTGTTCCAGTGGGTCCCCCCCAACTTTCTCTGAGCCTTCGGGGTCCTTGTGACCTGGCCATTTAGACCATGGTGTGCAAAAAAGTGCCGCTCAGAGGTAAAACAACCCAACCCTTTAAATTCAGTGGTTGTAATCTGGCTATTGAGCCTATTGTAATGCAAAGAAAACATTCTGTCATCACGTAATGCAAGAGATCAACGCTAATCCCACTAGATATTTTTGATATTTAGATTGTAAATAGAACTCAATGGCCTAATTTGCTGTGTGTGATTGACAGAGCGACTGATCTGCATAAATAGATGCAAAAGTGTAATAATCTAACATGTCATAATCTAACACAAATATTTTGTTCATAGATAATGAATGTGAAAAGAGAATGTGTCATAATCTAACATTGGCGTGTGCAGTCACTGCATACGCTCCAGTTTGCTGTGAACGGTAACTGCACACGCTCAATATTTCCGTGAGTGAGCCCACACGATCCAGGTCTTTGTGAGCTCACACGATCCAATGTGCTGTGAACACTAACCGCAACCGCTCCAGTTTGCTGTGAACGGTAACTGCACACGCTCCATATTCATTGCATTATATATATTAAAAAAGTATCCAAACACTATGGTTGATTACAGAATCCAGAAAAAATATCTGGCAACGATTTTTTTAGAAATTAGTGATCTGGCAACCTTCGTGTCAAAAAGGTCTTCATGTCACGTGACACGAAGACCTTTTTTTTTTTTGCGACTGTACGTATTATGAAATATATGTGATTTTAATGCATATATAAAATGTTTATTATTAAAATATTAAAATTTTTGCATTATTGTATGAAAGAGAGTCTCAATTTTCGTACACTGAGACCATCACATTCAAATACATTATAATTCGGGTCTCATTTTTGCCAATTCCATATACGACGGCATCTCCAGGAATTTAACCCCGGCGTAAGTCAAGGACCTAGTGTACTTCGCTTAGAGCGCATGACTTAGATTCTAAGGCATATACAACCCGCCGCTCGCGGATTCATTAAAAGTGCTCGCCAATGCATCCTCTATTAATCCTCGCGAGCACGCTCATAGAGCAAAATTCTTCTGATATTACCGACAGCGCTGCAGTTGTGGCGCTAAAGAATCACTTAAAAGATCTATAAAAAACGAAATATTTTTTTTATTAAAGTGTCGCGATAACCCAGTTGTTAACTATTGGAATAAACAATTGCAATGAAAAATTTTTAATTGCCCTTATATTACTTTGATTTGAGTGAAGATGTCGTCGAAAATATTTGAAGCTATTCAAGTCTATCCTTGGACCACTTGGTGCTCCCAACTTTATTCTTGCAGCTTCATACTCCCTCTCCAAAGGGGGTATGAAAACCTCCTTTGGAGTATGAAGGGACCCTCTTCATACTCCCTCTCCAAAGGGGGTCCCCTGCTTGGGGCGGGTGTTGAGATTTATCTCCCCCAAGCCCTTAGCCTGCCGTCGGTGAGAAAGGAACGCCATAGGCTTGAAAAGGCCGTCGTCCGTCGAATGCGACGTTAAACAGTGGTCCGTGTGCAGGAGAGCTATACCCTGTGAACGTTAAAGAACACGTTGGATGGCCTTGAAAGGGAAAGTACCATCTGTCTCCCAACAGCTATTCCAGTGGGTCCCCTCCCCCAACCTTCTCTGAGCCTTCTGAGTCCATGTGATCTGACCATTTAGCCCATGGTGTGCAAAAAAGTGCCGCTCAGAAGTAAAACAACCTAACCTAACAACCCAACCCTACCTCTAACCTTCTCTGAGGCTTTGGGGGTCCTATTGAAGTGGGGAATTTTGTTCAAAAAAAATACCGCTCTGAGATAGAGTAACCTAGCCGTCCCGTGACCGAGTGGTTAGCGCGCTTGGCTACTGATCTACGGGACCTGGGTTCGAGCCCCGGGTAAGGCATGGATGTTCGTGCTGTTTTCTGCTGAGGTCCTGCCATCTTCTACTGTGGCATATAAGCTGACAGGCTCCTGTCAGACCTCTGTGGCAAGCAGCTGCTTGAGGGGGTATTTATTTTTTAACTTAACAAGCATTATTTTATTGTATCCTTTCCTGTTTTCATCAACAGCAAAGGATCAATGTCCGTTGTCAAGGCATTTAATAACAGAGATTTATTCTTATTGATTAATTTCAAGCTGTCTATGTCAATTAGCGAGTGAGTGTAGAAAATGAAGGAAAGCTTTAAATGTTTTCATCACGCTGAGAATTTTAGATTAGAAAGCTTTTAAGACTGCTCATACGAAATTAAATCCAGTTCCGAAATCCACTGCCCTATAATGGGATGACGTCCCGTAGCACGCGTTGCTCATGAATGCGTCTGACATGACACTCCGAGCTCGCTTGGTAACAATCAAAAAGATACTAAATACATAAATAATCCATTGAACCCTTACACAGTTGTCAACAATTAAGAAGTTTAAATTGCGAAATGAGCAGCGTAAATAGAATTAGAGATCCTTGACTCTATTTGAACAAAATTAATTTTGAAAATGCATCCAGTTGAGGATTGTTCTTTTGGCAAGGTTATTGACCCCTTTCAGCTCTTCTAAATATATATCTAATATGTAAAATATAAAAATAATATCTAAGCACATACTAGAAATAATCGCTGCTAAAAATGACTTTTGATGTCCAGGATAAGGAACACAACTTTAAAGTTTCAGGGATGGACATGATCACCCTTTTAAACTAAATATTCTAAATTTAACAGGATAACAGGAATTTGTAAACTATTTAAGCTATTCCATCCAGCTACCGTCCTACAAGCTTGCTGCCTACAATTAGTAAGCTTTTTGAAACGACTTTGCTCAATCGTGTGAGACGTCGGCAGAGAGAAAGGTGAGCGGTCATGTTTTTGAATTGCTCTTGAATCTAGTTCACTGTTAGCTAATATTTTGCTTAAGTTGCCTAACAACCTTAGGCGAGATCGGGATAAACCCCGGTGGAGCCTTTGGTAGGCAGGTTAGTTTAGGCCTAGCTTTGCTTTTACTTTAAAATGTTAGCATTTTAGTTAGGGTGTGGAGATATCTTCCATATCTTGTGCACACTTAGACAGGTAGTCTCTGACAACTGATCGATATTAGGATATTACCTTAGTTGTGAAGATTTCGGATTGTCCTGCATTTAACTGAAAAATCTTATTTGTCAGTTTCGTGATATATACTTTGACCGTTACAGATTGTGTCTTCTTTTTCCTACGTGATTTTTTTGGGGGGGGGATTAGTATTATCCTGGATTTTATGTGCGTTCCAAATTCTCGGAAGAGGTATTTCTAGTGCTGCGTTTTGAATGTAATTTCATACTTGCTTCTAGCACAATTGCGATAGTTGTGTTGTTTACTAAACGAACTTTACTTTAATAAAAGTTGTATAAATTTAGTTCTGATCTGGTAAATTAACCTGTTCAAGTTATCTAATATTAAATTTAATTAACTTTGCATTTGTTCTATAATATTTTTGGCTAAATTGAACTTTTAATTAAAGCCTTAATATGATTGAATTTGAAGAGATTGAAACTCTTCCGGATAACAGACGAGAAGGTATTCTTCTGCTTCCGAGTAAATTGGACCACACGGAAAGCTATACCAACCAAGCGATTTCAGAAATTTCTTTCGCTGAATATAATGCACGAATTTGTGTATTTCTCACGGATAAAAACAAATTGCTACATGATATAAATGACACTATAAATAAAATCCCAGTACTAAAAGAGTTTCATGGACTTCCACCAGACATACATGCTCATTATAATAAGACAATTTTGAACAAATTCTACATTGAAAAATAAATCAATGAACATGAATGTTCTTATCACTGTCTCAGAATCGTTAATGAATCTGAAGACATTCATTAAACATCACTTTCGAACAAACCAATGAAAGTAATCAGCATATTGAATTAAATCCTATGACAAATGCTGACATAAACATTCAAAGTGAAAATCAAATAGAAGAAACTGTTGAAATGACAAACTCTGATAATAAACAAGCTAAGCAAAAAAAGGAAAGGGTACAAACGTGCTCTCTCCCCATCAAACGAGAAGACTTTTATTTCTAAAATCCGATTTTCTGTATTGGAAGAAGAAAATCTGGATCCTGTTGAATTAGACATGGAAGAGACACCGGTGGGATCTATAGAAGGAAGGAAAAAAAGGGAAAAAATTCCTCCTATCTTACTTTAATCACCCAAGAATTGGACCTCCACCCATAAAGAATTAACAAAGCTTGCAGTTGAAAGTTTCACTGCAAAAAGCTCAGGTGACTCCATTCGAATACAAACACGATGCACAGATGATTTTCGTGCGTTTGAAAAATTTTTTGACTTGAATAAGTTGCAATTTCACACTTATCAACTTTCAAATGACAAGAATCTGAAAGTTGTGCTAAAAAATCTCCCACTAGATTTAAGCACTAAAGAAATTCGTGATGAACTAGCCAGACTAGGTTTTAATGTGATAAAAATATCACAGCTTCGACGAGGTAAAGATAAAACTCTAATCCCATTTTTCCTCATTGGATTACCTAAAAATGATGCAAATAAGAAAGTTTTTAACATTTCTGATCTATTTCACTTAAAGATAAAAATTGAAAACTATAAAGCGAAAAAGAGTCCAACCCAGTGCCACCGGTGCCAGCGGTATGGACACTCCCAAAGCGGTTGTTATAACCTTCCAAGATGCGTAAAATGTGCTGTTGAACACCTCACTCAAAATTGTATCAGACAAAAAGCAGACTGTCCACCAAGGTGTGCTAATTGTGGCATGGGCCATACTGCTAATTATAAGGGCTGTTCCTACTACCCTAAAAAAGAAAAATCTCCTACTGCCAGAAGTAAAGCAACAATTATATCTGAGCCAGTACACACCAGCAGACCTGTTTCATCACACATTTCATATGCAAGTGTGGCTGCTAATAATAAAAATACAACTCCACCACTTAATAAAGAAAAATTGGCACCCACAAAGAAATCTTCTACCTCATTGCCTTCCACACAAACAGGGGGCGGGGGTGGCTCAGTCGGTAGCGCGCCAGGCTCGTAATCTGTAGTTCCCAGGTTCGAGTCCCAGCTGGGTCAGCGTTGAGATTTATCTCCGCAAAATTCCCCGCCCTTCCCACGGTCAGTAGGAGACACTGCTGGGCTTGGAAAGGCCGCCGTCCGTCGGATGGGACGTTAAGCCGTGGCCCCGTGTGCGGGAGAGCCATACCCTGTGCACGTTAAAGAACACGCTGGATGGCCTTGACGGGAGGCTACCATCTGTCTCCCAACAGCTCTTCCAGTGGGTCCCCTCCCCCAACCTTCTCTGAGCCTTCGGGGTCCATGTGACCTGGCCATTTAGCCCATGGTGTGCAAAAAAGTGCCGATCAGAGGTAAAACAACCCAATCCACACAAACATCCCGTGGCAGTGAACAATATGATGCAACAATTTTTAATGATCTTCAGGAGCTCTTCCTGATTTTTAAAAACTTTAATATTTCTGGAGTCCTACTTACAGTAAAAACACTTATCAATGACTACCAAAATGTACAGGGCCTTATGGGCAAAATCACGGTAGGCCTAAAAGCCTTCAGTTATCTGTTTTCATTGCTATCTTGCCATGGAGCCAACCCTTAAGCAAAATTATATTCAAATTTTCTTCTGGAACTGCAATGGTATTCTCTCGGACCTACCAGAGTTTCGTCACTTTTTCTATGATTCTCAGGCTGATATAGTTCTCTTAGGAGAAACTCACCTGCGTGCATCTGATATTTTGAAATTTCCTAATATCGATGTATATAGAACTCAGTGGCGGCTCGCGTATAGGCACTGTGAACTGCAGCACCCCCAATTTCAACTTGATATTATCGATAACATTTAATATAATGAGTCCTTTTTTCTTTAATTCTTTCTTTATACTTGTACAATATATAATCCTTAAGCTTAATGTCAGCAGCCATCCCCCAGTTTATGAAAAAGATACAAAAATCTTTGTATGGAACTGTGCGCTTCACAGTACTAGCGGCGAGGTGTTTGACTGTTGTGCGCATGCGCACATAGGAAGCTACACGCGAGGCTGCAAGGGAGAGAGAGCACTGTCGTTCCCGCAGTGCCGACCCTGGCGTGCTGGTTGAAGGTAGTTTTTTTTTACTCCGCGTGTGTTGTGCCTAAAAACCGTGTACCATATTCTTGAATGCGATAAAGTGTAGAATTAGATTATTATCCTGCTTCCAGCTTTCTATTTGATTCATTTTTTTTCGCGCAAATTAAAACAAGAAGAATGGATTTCATTTTTAAATGAATAGATTAAGCTTGAACTGTAACAATTTAGTTATTATTAGTTTATTATTATTATTAGTTTAGGAAAGTAAGATAAATATTTTTTTAGAAGTAAGTAAAAAATGTTTGATTTTGTTCTTTTAGGATTTTATCAAGTTTTTAAATAAATTTTCGTTTTATACTTGTTTGTTTCCTTTTACACAATTTTAAAACAAAGGGTAAAAATTTTCTGGAGCAGCACCCCCACTAATTTTAGCTACGAGCCGCCACTGAAGGATACCATTTCAGGATGGACCGTATTATTTTACGGATAGTTGACCACGGAAGTTGCAGTTACCGTGATACCTGTCTCGCACTAACTCTGGGTAGCTGCGATTGCGACTGGATTTCTGCAACGGTAAGTGCGACGTCTTCCACATTGCTTTCTGCAACACGCCGCCGACCTCTACCCCGAGCCACACCCAACTCGCCTGTTTCTTCGAATTTCTGCATCATATTCTTCACCATTTAGCGACGAATTTTTCCATTTAGCGACGAAAGTCCTTTCCTTATATCTTTCAGTTGCCAATATTCGCGTAATGCAGCGGTGGCATTACTTACCAAAACGCCGTAAAGAAATAACCTAAGTAACAGCGGAAAAAAATCACACTGTTGCCAAACACGGCGATCCAATGAGAGAAAAATACGGCAAATCATCAACAGTAAAATCGCAACGTTAACATAGGATAGTTCAAGTGCATCGCAATTATCTATCAACATTCCAGAAAATCAATATATAGCAAGTCGTCTGACCACTCCAAGGTCGTTTCCACGGCAAACACGAGCATCTGCTTTCTGCTTCAGCGTCAATAGGCTTGGTCAATAGGTCAGTGACGCCATGGCCACGTCAGTTACGCTGGTGACGTCACACAAGCAGAGTTGGAACGTGGCCGACATTCGAAATGCAAAGGAATCTTAATGAATGGAATGAACACACGACGATTTCAATTCGTATTCTTCAATATAGTGAGGCACGTACACTAGGTTGAGCTGTTTTACATCTGAGCGGGACTTTTTTGTGTTAAATGGCCAGGTCACAAGGACCCCAAGAGCTGAAAAGAAGGTTTGGGTAAGTAACCCACTGGACAGCTGTTAGGAGACAAATGGAAACCTCCCATCAAGGATATCCAGTGTGTTCTTTAGAGTGAACAGGGCATGGCTCTCCCACACATGGTTTGGTTGCGAGTTCAATATCTTTGGCCTTTTAGTTATGATTACCAACTCTCTCTCGCATGTGAGCCGTCCCCTGGCCGAGTGGTTAGCGCGCTTGGCTACTGATCTAAGAGTCCCGGGTAAGGCATGGGTGTGTGTGTTGTTTTTCTGCTGAGGTCCTGCCATCCTCTCAGACCTTCTACTATGGCATATAAACTGACAGGCTCCTGTCAGACCTCTGTGGCAAACAGCTGCTTGAGGGGGTATTTATTTTTTTTTCTCCCGCATGTGGGACCACGGCTGGCAAGAGCTCCATCCGTTCGATGGGAAGTAATCCCACCCAAACGGATGGCGGTCTTGCCAGGCCTATCGATGTACTACTCACCGAGGTAAAGGTGGAAAGTTTTACGAAGAAAAATCTCAACGTTATGTGGGACTCGAACCTGGGAACTGCAGATTGAGAGCCTGGCGTGCTACCGACTGAGCCCTCCCCCCCCCCAACAACGTGCGCTGGAATTATAAAGCTATTAGGAAAATTATATCGCAACATAAACAATTTCAATAAATGAAATATCACCATAAGGTTAGCTTTAACAGATTCTCGTGCACACATTATTAACACAAAAACATTTATGTCAGTTTCGTATTGTATGATTCATGATATGGGTGAAAGGATTCTTATGAAATGAGGCTCATAATCTGCAGTTCCCGGCTGGGTAAGCGTTGAGGTTTATCTCCGCAAAATTCCTCGCCCTGCACTCGGTCAGTAGGGGACACCGATGGGCTTGGAAAGGCCGCCGTCCGTCGGATGGGACGTTAAGCCGTGGCTCCGTGTGCGGGAAAGCCATACCCTGTGCACGTTAGAGAACACATTGAATGGCCTTGACGGGAGGCTACCAACTGTCTCCCAAAAGCTGGTCCAGTGGGTCCCCTCCCCCAACCTTCTCTGAGCCTTCGGGGTCCTTGTGACCTGACCATTTAACCCATTGTGTGCAAAAAAGTGCCGCTCAGAGGTAAAACAACCCAACCCAATTATGAGAGCGACGCAGAAAAGGAAAATTTTCGAATACCCCCTGTATTCCGCTAACATTTTACTGATGTACAGTCGCTCAAAAAGTATCCGAACACTATGGTTGATTACAGAATTCAGAAAAAAATCTGGCAACGGTTTTTTTTAGAAATTAGTTTTTTTTTTCTGAATTCTGTAATCAACCACAGTGTTCGGAAATTTTTTTGAGCGACTGTAGGTTGCACAGATCTTAATGAATAAGAAACAAAAGCAATCTTTAACATATAAATAAACGCTAAGCCTCCTTACTCTCTCTAAAGGAATCACGTGTCCAATCTTCCTGATCTCTCTTATCACTCAATTTGCGATCAGAATATCTGCACGCGATTCCACGTTCTCTTCTGCTTCACCCTCCGCGAGAGAGAAACGACCGAGTGCAGCGCTCCACTTCCCAAGCGTCACAAATGGATGACCACGTGGATGACTTAGTTTCGATCACTTGGTCATCGCTTCACTGGCTAAGGGACTGGACACACGGATTGCGATTTGAACGACTTCAGCGTTATTAACGTTTACACACTTGCTGACGTCTTAAAATAATTTCCAAACAGTGGAAGTGGATTTGTAGAAAATTGGAGTGTCTGCAGTTCTAGTTTGCTGTGAGACTAGTTCTATTTTTAGCTTCCTTTTTTTTAAAGAAAAAAGAATACTCTTTTCGCTTTGTCGTCTGTAGACTTTCAACTTTTTTATAGAAATAATTAAAAGATTATTTTAGGGTTTCATGGTGCAATGGTAGCGCCCTCTGGTATGAATCTGGAGAGATGCGGGTTCGATTCCCGCCGTGGCGGCAATGAATTTTTGTCCGTCCCGTGGCCGAGTGGTTAGCGTGCTGGATGTTCGTGTTGTTTTCTGCTGAGGCCCTGCCATCCTCTCAGATCTTCTACTGTGGCATATAAACTGACAAGCTCCTGTCAGACCTCTGTGGCAAGCAGCTGCTTGAGGGGGTATTTATTTATTATTATTTTTTCATGAGCATTGACGAAATATTGGGATTCTCAATTTCTGCATCTCTCAGAAGTTTTAATAGCGTCCTCTAAAAATGGAAAATTTCGGAAGAAGCAAATTTTAACGAATGTTGCCAAATGACCTATTTATGATAGATAGAAATTTGAAATTTTGATAGTGGAGATTTAAGAGTAAGAGATTTACAATGGTAGCATTGATTTACGTTGTCCTCACCAGGAGGCGTTGACAAACGTAATTTATTTTTCTTTTAAGAAATAAAAATCATTTTTTGTGTTGTACTAATAAAATATTACTGTACTCATTTTCCCAATCATATATCAGTTCAAATTTCTGTCGTTAGAGGGCATTAAAGGTGAGAAATAAATAGAGGTCATGTATAGTTAGAGGCTGGCCTTCTTCTTCTTATACATTTCACATCAAATCTGGACCTATTTGTAAAGTGGGCCTCGGCCCTCTTATCATCAGGTCCATAGGCATAATTGGCTGTGGGTGCTGAAAGAGGCTGGCCATCTCGGTGATTGACTGCCATTGGTTGATTGAGTCACGTGGTTTACGGGCGCCATGTTTTGTCGTACCGTGAGACGAAAACCTTGGAGTTAGTGTATGTACAGTCGCTCAAAAAACTATCCGAATGCTACGGTTGATTACAGAATTCAGAAAAAATATCTGGCAACGATTTTTTTAGAAATGAGTGATCTGGCAACCTTCGTGTCACGTGATTACAGAATTCAGGAAAAATATCTGGAGCGTGTACAGCAACTATACACGTCCAGTTACCGTTCACAGCAAACTGGAGCGTGTGCAGTTACTGCCCACACTCCAGTTTGCTGTGAACGGTAACTGCACATGCTCAATATTTCCGTGAGTGAGCCACACGATCTAGTATCAAAATAATATGACCACCTACAGTCTCTCAAAAAAGTATCCGAACGCTATGGTTGATTACAGAATTCAGAAAAAATATTTGGCAACGTTTTTTTTTTAATTAGTGATCTGGCAACCTTCGTGTCACGTGACACGAAGGTTGCCAGATCACTAATGTCTAAAATAATCGTATAAAATAGACTGTACCAAGTTAAAACTTCTCAGTTGTTACAGTTTTATACATTTCTACCACTTTTTTTGCCTATAAAAGCTTCCATATTTTATGAATGGCTCACTGCGCTGCATTTGGGTGTAAAAATTTCACTCAAAGGAATAAATTAATGAATATTTTTTTCCTAGAAACTCCATCAGAAGACGGCAGTCGGCTGAAAAAGTGAAATGAGCTAACTAAAAACCAAAAAATTATTTCTTTTAACCCTTTCATGACTAAGGGAAACATTTTTCCCATTTTAAAATTGGTGATTGTCGTCTTTAATTATAACCTTATCTGCATTTTTTATACAGAATGTCAAAATAGAACGTATGCCGAACGCAATTACGTAAACGGGAACGTTTAGTAAACAAAAACAGAACTGTCAGGACGCATAATATATGTACTATGTGCAATGTCCATCTTTGCCTCACTACCAAAAGAAATTGCTTCGCAGAATATCATAATTAGCACATCATTTTGTATAGTAATTTTATTTCATAATTTTGTATTATTTTAGGTTAACATTTTGTTCTAATAAACCAATAAATAAAAGACTTTGCATAATAAGCCTAACTATAATTTGTGTTACCTTTATAGTCCATTGGGAAAAATATTTCCCATAAAATTCCAAAAAAACAACACATTGTTATGTATTTTTCTTATGATTTTTATTTATTTTACGTCTAAACAAACTAAAATAAACAGTTACATACTAATATTTACTCTTAGAAACCCTATGGTCCTGAAAGGGTTAAGGTTCGTTTGGAAAACGACCTAATGTTTCCACTTTGTCGTCTGCCTATGTCAATATTTGTTCGTCTGTCTGTCCGTCTCTCTGTTAACTATTTTATTGTTCTTGGGGCTGCAGATGTGGATATTATCCTTTCGCCCACTGTTTCAGAAATTAGAAAGACATATTTTTTTTAAATATTCAACAGATATACGTAAAATATAAATATAGTTAGATTTGTATAGAAATATATTTATTAAAAAAATTTGCATTTAATTCATTCCGCCCCTACATTACCGTTTCTATCCTTATAATTATTTGCAAATGCGCCCTCTAGCTATGGGAAAAGATGGAAAATGCTAAAATTTCAAACGAATATTATAAACAAACAATTTTACACTGGAAATTTGAAATATTGTGATTCGCAAATTTGAAAAAATTCAATGGCTTTAATAGCGCCCTCTAGCGATGGAAAAAGATAGAAAATGCTAAAATTTCAAACGAATACTACAAACAAATTTATACTGGAAATCTCAAATTTTGGTAGTAGAGTGTTATGGTCAGAAGGTTTACAATGGCAACAAGGCTTTGCCGTCTTAGCCAAAAGGGGGTGCGAAAATAAAACTTTTTTTAAGAGATAAACGAAACAATTTTTTTTTGTTTTACAAGCACCAACAAAATATTAATGATTTAAACAATATTTGATAATCTCAGCGTTACTTGTAGACATTTACACGCCTATCAATGAATAAAGGTTTTTGTGGAAAAAATTTCGTCGACATACGGAATTCGAACTCGCATCTCTTCAGAAGCATTCCAGAGTATTCTAACCTGTTGAACTAACGCCGTCTCATTCTTTTCCACTAATAACGATGGGGCGAGGGTGGCTCAGTCGGTAGCGCGCCAGGCTCGTAATCTGTAGTTCCCAGGTTCGAGTCCCAGCTGGTTCAGCGTTGAGATTTATCTCCACAAAATGCCCACGGTTAGTAGGGGACACCGATGGGCCGCCGTCCGTCGGATGGGACATTAAGTGGTGGTCCCGTGTGCGGGAGAGCCATACCCTGTGCACGTTAAAGAACACGCTGGATGGCCTTGACGGGAGACTATTATCTGTCTCTCAACAGCTGTTCCAGTGGGTCCCCTCCCCCAACCTTCTCTGAGCCTTCGGGGTCCTTGTGACCTGGCCATTTAGCCCGTGGTGTGCAAAAGAGTGCCGCTCAGGGGTAAAACAACCCAACCCACTAATAACGACTATCACTCTTTCCGTGAATTTTGGGCGCCATGAGGCGCCATCTATGATCTCTGGTGGCAACTATTTCTTTTTTAGTGCTCTGAGTAAGATGGAAATGAATAATGAAGTCACATCACGGTGTTATTAATGATTTTAACCATATTTGATAATTTCAGCGTTACCTGTAGCGTTACTGTAGACGTTTAAACGTCTATAAATCAATAAATGTTTTTTGTGAAAAAAGACGGCGTTAGTTCAACAGGTTAGAATACTCTGGCATGTTTCTGGTGAGATGCGGGTTCGAATCTCCTATGTCAGCGAATCTTTTTTTCGCAAAAATATTAATATTTACATTTTTCGAATTCCCATCAGTTGGAATTTCCAGTGTTAGTGAGTGCTAAAGGCGGTAAATAAAAACTCGAAAGGCGACCTCTAGCGGCGGGAAAAAGCTGGAAAATACCAAATCTTTCAATCAATATTGAAACGATCTATTTTTGGTAGAAACTTAAATTTTTGGTCATAGAGTGTAATGGTCAAGTGGTTTACCCTAATAGTAATGATTTGTCCCGTTAGTAAAATGCAACTTTTCTGCTTTAAGAGATAAATGAAAAAATTTTTTGCACATTACAGGTACTAATAAAATATTAATAGTTTATATTCTCAATTATACAGTAGTACGAATTTCCATTGTCAGAGGGTACTGAAAGTGTAAAATAAGTAGAAGAACGCATATCGCCTCTGGTGCATATGAGAATCTCATTTTCAAAGAGAATGAGGTTCTTCCTTTGCCTTCTTTTTCACTCTTTAAAAGATTTAATTGTGGATGTTCGTGTTGTTTTTCTACTGAGGTCCCGCCATCCTCATGGGCTTTCTACTATGGCGTATAAACTGACAGGCACCTGTCAGACCTCTGTGCAAGCAGCTGCTTGAGGGATTATTTATTTTTTATTTTTTTAATGTATGATGGGGGAAAATGCACAGAATAGTAAATCATTAGAAATTTATTAGAAATTTATTAGAAAATGCACAGAGTAGTAAATTATTAGTAATTACATAACCATAACAGAATCTACAACCAAGATCACTAAATATCCAAATAGCAAAACTTTTATTCGTTAAAAATTTTGCAGTTTCGATATTTAGTGATCGCTAATGATATAAATTAAACTACCATTGAAAATGCGAATTACACTTCATTAGTAACCAACTAAAAAGAGATTTCCAATTATCTCTTAAAACAAAACCGTTCCGTTTCTTACTTACTTTACTTGGCTTAGGGTTAACTCATTGTTCTCAATGGAATTTTCAAAAACTGTCACATTCGATGAACAAAATTTCAAATTTCAATTGAAATATTCAATTGCAATATTCAATTTGCAATATTCATTTTAAATTTTGGGATTTTTCGATTTTTCCCACTGTTAGAGGGCACAATTATAGCTTTTGGAAAATTCGCAAAATGCAAATTGTAATTCTTCATCAATACCTGTCAAACCCAAAAAGGATTTTTAAGTTATCCCTAAAAACATACACTTTTCTGCTAAAAAAAAAAAGTTGCCATCACCCCCCCCCCACCCATGAGTCTAAACGGTCACGTGATTGTTGCCAATGGTAACTTCGTAACCTTCAACACCAAAATTTTAAACTTCTAACTTAACTACATCGTTTGGAATATTCGTTTGATATTTTGAAAATTTCAAAATTTTCCACCGTTAGAGGGCGCAGTTACAACTTTTGGGGGATGCGACAAATGAAAACCGTAATAATCATTAATACCTATCTAACACAAAAAGAATTTTTTATTTATCTGTATCCTCCGTTGGTTTGGCCATGTTGCGCGTATGGATAATTATAGATTGGCGAATAGGGTTATGAACAGTGTGCCTAAAGGCCTCAGAAAGAAGGGGAGACCTAGGATGCGGTGGGCAGACAATGTCAAACAGGACCTTGTTAGAATTGGTGTGCAGTGGCCAAATCCAGCAGACGTAGCTCAGGACA
The DNA here is from genome assembly GCA_038380435.1 of Ryuthela nishihirai. Taxonomy (NCBI): domain Eukaryota; kingdom Metazoa; phylum Arthropoda; class Arachnida; order Araneae; family Heptathelidae; genus Ryuthela; species Ryuthela nishihirai. The sequence goes on along the minus strand of JAWZYU010000003.1, from coordinate 86,487,322 downwards.
AATATGTTTGGAGAACTAAATTGCACGGTCTGGTTGGACCACCGTAGCCCATGGCTGCTTGAGGATGATGATGATGATAAACAAAAAAGTTCTATGTCTACAGACGGACAGACAAATTACATCTTTTTTCTTTTTAAAAAAAGCCCTAAAATTTACTTTTCCTTTTTAGCCGTTTTTTAAAGTGCTACCAACCATAAACACTGAAATCTGTATCAAATATTGCCCTCCCCTTTTCCGGAATCCATAAGTACCGTGCAATAACATTCAGCTATGCACGCTAAACCAGGCGTGTCCAACATTTTGACTTCCCTGGGCCACATTGAGTGAAGATTTGACTTCCCTGGGCCACATTGAATGAAGATTTGACTTCCCTGGGCCACATTGAGTGAAGATGAATTGTTTTGGGCCGCATATAAATTATATAATATAGTTAATGTATATGTATAATAAAACTTCGTTTATTTTCTTATGTTTTTTATTATAAAATTAAAAAAGGGCAACATGAAACTAGAGGGACATCAAAAACTCGCTGAAAATCACATAATCATGTTGGAAGCTTATGTCGTAAACACGAAAACTTTACGAGTTTGTGGGCTGCATTATTAGCTGTTCAGGGCCGCGGGCTGGACACACCTGCGCTAAACAATTTGAGCGACGACAAAACATGGCGTTCAATTTTGAGATGGCCAACCTCTACCTATATAGGGCCTCTAGAAATAAAATCTCTTTGGAAACGCGCACTCCCTATTCGTCATGGAGATGGGTTAGTCTCTAGTTTGGCGATGGGTTTTGTTTCGAAACGCCAGAAAATTTGATAAAAGACAAAAGAGTTGATACAAGTAATGGGAGACCTGAAAACGCTGAACTAGAGTACAGTCGCTCAAAAAAGTATCCGAACACTATGGTTGCTAACAGAATTGAGAAAAAATATCTGGCAAAGATTTTTTTAGAAATTAGTGATCTGGCAACCTTCGTGTCACGTGGCAAGTTCTAAAATAATGGCAAGTTCTAAAAAAATCGTTGCCAGATATTTTTTCTGGATTCTGTAATCAACCATAGTGTTTGGATATTTTTTAATATATATAATGCGTATGAATATATAATGCAATGAATATATAATGCAATGAATATGGAGCGTTGGAGCGTGTGCAGTTACCGTTCACAGCAAACTGCAGCGGTTGCAATTGATGTTCACAGCACATTGGATCGTGTGAGCTCACAAAAACCTGGATCGTGTGGGCCCACTCATCGAAATATTGAACGTGTGCAGTTACCGTTCACAGCAAACTGGAGCGTGTGCAGTAACTGCACACGCTCCAGTTTGCTATGAACGGTAACTGGAGCGTGTACAGTTGCTGTACACGCCCCAAATATTTTTCCTGAATTCTGTAATCACGTGACACGAAGGTTGCCAGATCACTCATTTCTAAAAAAAATCGTTGCCAGATATTTTTTCTGGATTCTGTAATCAACCACAGTGTTCGGATATTTTTTAATATATATAATGCGTATGAATATATAATGCAATGAATATGGAGCGTGGGCAGTTACCGTTCACGGCAAACTGGAGCGGTTGCGGTTAATGCTCACAGCACATTGGATCGTGTGAGCTCACAAAGACCTGGATCGTGTGGGCTCAATCGCGGAAATATTGAGCGTGTGCAGTTACCGTTCACAGCAAACTGGAGCGTGTTGTGAACGGTAACAGGAGAGTGTACAGTTGCTGTACACGCTCCAGATATTTTTACTGAATTCTGTAATCACGTGACACGAAGGTTGCCAGATCACTAAGTTCTAAAAAAATCGTTGCCAGATATTTTTTCTCAATTCTGTAATCAACCATAGTGTTCGGATACTTTTTTGAAGTACAAGAACCAAGAGTATTTAAGATGCTTTATTTCAGTCTTTTCTCTCTCAACTAAGGATATTTAAAGAATCTCAATACTGATATTCTATTTTCCCCTTCGCAGTGATGGATGCTTGGGGCAAGCCCGGAGGAGGAATGCTCGTCGGCACTCTCAGCTCCGTCGGAGACTACGACGAATGCGTCGATACGGTGATTCCCGATCTGAAGGACACGGAGGGCAATCCGCAGAGGGGGATGTACTGCCTCACCACTTTCGCTCCCATCTTGCCCCCTAAGCCGAAACTGTATACACTCTTCCACAAAATCAAGGAATTGGAGAATATCACCAAGAAGGATACGGTAAGTGGGAAACGGGTAACAATTAGAAAATAATATAATCAATTTAAAAATTCAATTGAAGAAAACGCTGTGTTCAATTCAAATTCAAATTCAATTGAAGAAAAATCGATGCATGATCATAAAAATACGCAGGTGGATTATTTAATTCTCGTACTGCCATCGCCAACAATTAGCAGCTTTTCGTACGAATTAATACTTGATATGTGGCAACAGTGACTCTGCAAGGGTACACAGCAGTGGATGCCAGTTGAAACACGTTGAGATAGGGGCGCAAGTAACAGCAGAATAGTATGCAGCCAGTCTCATTTTCTTCCTTTGGAAGGGGCCGGGGTGGCTCAGACGGTAGCGCGCCAGGCTCGTAATCTGTAGTTCCCAGGTTCGAGTCCCAGCTGGGTCAGCGTTGAGATTTATCCCCGCAAAATTCCCTTCCCTGCCCACGATCAGTAGGGGACACCGATGGGCTTGGAAAGGCCGCCGTCCGTCGGATGGGACGTTAAGCCGTGGCCCCGTGTGCGGGAGAGCCATACCCTGTGCACGTTAAAGAACACGCTGGGTGGCCTTGACGGGAGGCTACCATCTGTCTCCCAACAGCTATTCCAGTGGGTCCCCTCCCCCAACCTTCCCTGAGCCTTAGGGGTCCATGTAACCTGGCCATTTAGCCCATGGTGTGCAAAAAAGTGCCGCTCAGAGGTAAAACAACCCAACCCTTCCTTTGGAAAGATTGGGTTTAGGTGTTTTACCTCTGAGCGGCAGTTTTTTGCACAGAATGAGTTAAATGGCCAGGCCACAAGGACCCCGAAGGCTCAGAGAAAGTTGGGGGAGGGAACCCACTGGAATAGCTGTTGGTAGACAGATGGTAGCCTCCCGTCAAGGCCATCCAGTGTGTTCATTAACGTGCGCAGGGTATAGCTCTCCCGCAGACAGGGGCCATGGCTTAATGTCCCATCAGATGAACGGCGGCCTTTTTCAGCCCATCGGCGTCCCCTACTGACCGTGGGCAGGGCGGAAAATTTTGCGGTGATAAGTCTCAACGCTGACTCAGTGTGGGACTCGAAACTGGGAATTGCAGATTACGAGCCCGGCGCGACCTCCTTTGGAAAGGTGTTCCTTTTTGTGCGAGATTTTTTGAAGGCTATGGGTAATCTAGGAACTCAGCATCAGTACATGGTATGTTACTATGCTCGGCGAGGCTTAAGTGACCACTTTTAGATTAAACTTTTCTCAAAATTTACACTCTGGATAAAACACATATTTTTGTACATGCAGATGATACAGCTTTACTTTCCCGCGCCCATCCCTTGGTCTGGAAATTTCAACAAACCGATTTCAACTGGGACTCGAGAGTTGGGTTGGGTTGTTTTACCTCTGAGCGGCACTTTTTTGCACACCATGGGCTAAATGGCCAGGTCACATGGACCCCGAAGGCTCAGAGAAGGTTGGGGGAGGGGACCCACTGGAACAGCTGTTGGGAGACAGATGGTAGCGTCCCGTCAAGGCCATCCAGCGTGTTCTTTAACGTGCAGAGGGTATGGCTCTCCCGCACACGGGGCCACGGCTTAATGTCCCATCCGACGGACGGCGGCCTTTCCAAGCCCATCGGTTCCCCTACTGACCGTGGGCAGGGCGGTGAAATTTTGCGGAGATAAATCTCAACGCTGACCCAGCTGGGACTCGAACCTGGGAACTACAGATTACGAGCCTGGCGAGGACTCGAGAGAATGAAGAAATAGTGCACTAAGCGGTACATAAGGATAAATGTCAACAAAAGCCAAGGAATTTCTTTTAAATAGAGAAAACTCATCCTCATTACTCTACAGTAAAAGTTCGAATAGCAGCCTGGGTAACAACATTCTACATTTCTTGGCTTGTAACCGGCTACAGTTTGACCTTAGGCTAGAATTTAAGCTCAGGCATTTACTATGTAATATACGGTATTCAAAAATACCTTCCGTGAACCATCTTAATTTAAAAAACTTCCTGGAAATGGCTAGACACTTTTTCTGTCAGAAAACCAGTGCTGGATTAATACATAGGTTCATGAGGTGCTCGCCTAGGGCCTAGATAGTCATGAGGGCTTTAAAACAGCCAAAACTGAATTTTTTTGAGCATTTTATTACGTAAAATATTTCACAAGCAGTATAATCTAATGTTTATGTACACTTTTTTTTCTACTTAGGTTAATACCAATTAAAATGTGATTTTTATTTAACATACTAAAATTAACAGATATTTATTTTGGTTTACAGTTAAGTTTTCGTTTATTTTTTCAGTAAGTGCAAATTTATATAATACATTTAAATTTCCTGTTTATGCATTTCTGAATTCTGTAATCAACCATAATGTTCGGATACTTTTTTGAGAGACTGTACTATTTCAATTAAATCCAGAAAAGCCCAAAAATGGCAATGTTTTTTTTTTCAGTCAGTATAATCCATAGGATAATAAACTGATCGACTCATCATAGGATGATATTCACTTAAACAGGAAATATCTTCAGATTTTTGCCATCAAGGTCCGCAATTTAAATGGGGCGGGGGGAGTCAATTGGTAGTGCAGCATGCTCGTAATCTGCAGTTCCCAGGTTCGAGTCCCGCCTGGGCCAGCGTTGAGATTTATCTCCGCAAAACTGCCGCCCAACCCACTAGAGGACACCTGTGGGCTTGGAAAGGCTAAATTTCGTCGGATGAGACGTCAAGCCATGGCCCCGTGTGCAGGAGAGCCGTACCCTGTGCACGTTAAAGAAACACTGAATAGCCCTAGAGGGAGGCTACCATCTATCTCCTAACAGTTGTCTAGTGGGTCCCCCCCCTCCCCCAAACCTTCTCAGTACATGGTTATTATGAGCTCTCGGGATCTTTGCGACCTGGCAATTTAGCCTATTGTGTGCAAAAAGTGTCTCTCGGAAGTAAAACAACTCAATCCACATTTTAAATGGTTAATTTAGAGATTCCTGCCACACACATATATACAATGCACTCCCCGTTATCGGTCATTTAATGGGAATGGGGACTGCCGGTTAGATGAATCTGCCGGTTGCACGGAGAAATATTTTTATAGAAACCAAATACATTTGGTAGAGCATCGAGACCCTAGGGGTGGCTCAGTCGGTAGCGCGCCAGGCTCGTAATCTGTAGTTCCCAGGTTCGAGTCCCAGATGGGTCAGCGTTGAGATTTATCTCCGCAAAATTCCCCGCCCTGCCCACGGTCAGTAGGAGACACCGATGGGCTTGGAAAGGCCGCCGTCCGTCGGATGGAACGTTAAGCCGTTGCCCCGTGTGCGGGAGAGCCATACCCTGTGCACGTTAAAGAACACGCTGGATGGCCTTGACGGGAGGCTACCATCTGTCTCCCAACAGCTGTTCCAGTGGGTCCCCTCCCCCAACCTTCTCTGAGCCTTCGGGGTCCATGTGACCTGGCCATTTAGGCCATGGTGTGTAAAAAAGTGCCGCTCAGAGGTAAAACAATCCAACGTTAAAGAACACGCTGGATGGCCTTGACGGGAGGCTACCATCTGTCTCCCAACAGCTGTTCCAGTGGGTCCCCTCCCCCAACCTTCTCTAAGCCTTCGGGGTCCATGTGACCTGGCCATTTAGCCCATGGTGTGCACAAAAGTGCCGCTTAGAGGTAAAACAACCCAACGCACCGAGACCCTGTCAAGTTGAGAATTCAGCAGATGTGAAAGATAAAAGCGGCAACAAAAGTCCAAATCATTCGACCAAACTGTTCTGGCTCTCCTCCTCCTTCGTTTCCTATCGGGAGACAGAATATCTGCTTGAAAAGCACTAATGACCTGTATAACGAAAAGATTGGGGAAAGTACTATTTATGTCTAATTTTGGGCATCAAAAGTGCGGAATGGTACAAAGCTCTCCTCCCAGTTATGACTAACTACCATTTACACGCCAAACCTTCCAAGGAATCGCAATTTTGGCTTAAGTGTTTAAATGTAGTACATGGTTATTATAAAAGAATTTCCATATTTAAAATGCCATATTTTATTTCATAATTAAATAGGGAAAGTTAATTGTGTTCACAAAATATCAAGAAACTTCCCAAGTATGGTTTTGTATTCGACAGATTCAAACGTGGACACCTTTAGTGATGTAATATTCAATTTCCTCCATTACTCTGTTGAACATGTCTGGTGTAACACTTGCAACAACTGTAGTGTTGCTTTCCTTCCAATGCTGTAAATTATGAATTTTTTTTGCAATAAGCAATGTTTTTAATATATCTTCCTAAATAAAAAGTTAAATGGTGTGAAAAAGATAGTTTTTAGGGACCAGAAGATTGGCCCACTTCTACCAATCGAGCGATTTGGAAATTTGGTATTTAAGACAATGCATATGATACTAGCGCCATCATGAAACAGAACCTTTTAGAGTTTTTGAACATCGTCGATAAACAATTTCACTTGTTACTTAATCTTGGGAGAGGATCTGTCTGCTTGCTTGACACCTCCTAGATGGTCAGAGGTAGGACCTTCGTCGGCAGTTTCATCTCACTGTAATTTTGTGCACTCTCAGTGTTTCGAATCCGCAAATCCAAAAGTTCGCCTCGAAACTTCTGTCGATTGATAACTTTGCCGATGCTTCATTCAGAACTTTCGACTCTCCATTCATCAGGTAGGCGATATCAGCACCACCACAAAGTATAGACATTGGCTGGGGGTTCAAACTCGACCCACCCGCAAACAGTTCGGAACTCGATCCTTAAACTATAAGTAGCCAGAACTAAGTGGGACGACCACACCAAATTTCGGACCGATAAGTCGAGTACAGTCGCTCAAAAAAATATCCGAACACTATGGTTGATTACAGAATTCAGAAAAAATATCTGGCAACGACTTTTTTAGAAATTAGTGATCTGGCAACCTTTGTGTCACGTAACACGAAGGTTGCCAGATCACTAATTTCTAAAAAAATCGTTGCCAGATATTTTTCCGAATTCTATAATCACGTGACACGAAGGTTGCCAGATCACTAATTTCTAAAAAAATCGTTGCCAGATATTTTTTCTGAATTCTGTAATCAACCATAGCGTTCGGATACTTTTTTGAGCGACTGTAGGTGGTCATATTATTTTGATACTAGATCGTGTGGGCTCACTCACGGAAATATTGAGCGTGTGCAGTTACCGTTCACAGCAAACTGGAGCGTGTGGATTAACTGCACACGTTCCAGTTTGCTGTGAACGGTAACTGGAGCGTGTACAGTTGCTGTATACGCTCCAGATATTTTTCCTGAATTCTATAATCACGTGACACGAAGGTTGCCAGATCACTAATTTCTAAAAAAATCGTTGCCAGATATTTTTTCTGAATTCTGTAATCAACCATAGTGTTCGGATATTATTTTAAGCGACTGTACTTGCGGAATTACTGGGAGCCGAAAACTTCCGCCACTGGTGACGTCACCACGGACGTGAACGAGTTTTCCTCGCACTCGTTACGAATACAACTGTTACTCTGGTGTCATTATATCGAGGTCTGAGCAATGCTGCTATTTATTTTAAAAAATGCTGAAATCTGTCCGCTTTTTATAATGACCCTTTACTTGTACGAAATGAATGAAACACATTTTAAATTTTGCTCTAGATGTAAGAAGGCGCAAAGGTGGCAAATGAAATCATTACATGTTGTTTTTTCCTTTTTTTCAGAGTTTTGCGAAGTCCGCTGCTCAGGCGCAGTGGTTCTATCTGATGAAGCTGCGAATGGGCGTCTGCATGCCATCATCCTGCACGAGTGAAGATATCTACAACATCATTGCAGAAAGTAAGGATCATTGTCATTCTATTTTCATTTAATTCATTTGGGAGTCTCAGTCGGTAGCGCGCCAAGCTCGTAATCTGTAGTTCTCTGTAGTTCTTCTCTGAGCCTTCTGGCTCAGAGAAGGTGACCTGGCCATTTAGCCATTTGTGTAGCAGTAGCCTTGTGACCATCACAGTAGCCTTGTGACCTGGCCATTTAGCCCATGGTGTGCAAAAAAGTGCCGCTCAGAGATAAAACAACCCAACCCTTGTTAATTTAACATTTTTTTTCTCTCTCCCCTAATTAAGACCAATTTATCTCTTTGTTTATTTTTTTTTTCGTAGGGTGGGGGATGATTGAGTAAAACTCAATTGAGTAAAACAATATTGTTTAAAATATTTATTTAGAAAGTTAACGATTGAAATGAACTCTTTCAAATCATCCTAGTTGAAAATAAAATATAAAGCTCTATGACGCATAAAATTAAGTGTGACATGCATTGCACAAACTGTTTCATACATTTAGATTTTTAATCAACTTCAAAAGCAATCTCAGTTCAAAATTCACACGAAAGGTTTTCTAATATCTTAGAAAAATACCTGATGTTCTATAATGGGAATAATCACAAGAAAAAAAGAACAAAAAAATTCCTTTGTTTAACCAATGAGAGAATCTTTACTAATATTGCTCAATATGGCGAAATACATCACTTCCGGTTTATTGTTTCCTCCAGGAACCTTTAACAATAATATTGCCAGGTATGCGATAATTATTATATTTGTAAGGTCATTTTGGATTTTCGGGAATTCTTAATCGTATGTGTTATTAATATAATTAGTGATCTGGCAACTTCGTGTCACGTGACACGAAGGTTGCCAGATCACCAATTTCTAAAAAAAATCGTTGTCAGATATTTTTCCTGAATTCTGTAATCAACCACAGTGTTCGGATATTTTTTAATATATATAATGCGTATGAATATATAATGCAATGAATATGGAGCGTATGCAGTTACCGTTCACAGTAAACTGGAGCGGTTGCGGTTAATGTTCACAGCACATTGGATCGTGTGAGCTCACAAAGACCTGGATCGTGTGGGCTCACTCACGGAAATATTGAGCGTGTGCAGTTACCGTTCACAGCAAACTGGAGCGTGTGCAGTAACTGCACACGCTCCAGTTTGCTGGGAACGGTAACTGGAGCGTGTACAGTTGCTGTACACGCTCCAGATATTTTTCCTGAATTCTGCAATCACGATCTGACACGAAGGTTGCCAGATCTGACACGAAGGTTGCCAGATCACTAATTTCTAAAAAAAAGTTGCCAGATATTTTTTCTGAATTCTGAAATAAACCATAGCGTTCGGATACTTTTTTGAGCGACTGTACACAGCGATCTTCAGTTGATCTGGCCTTGGGTGTCGCAGGAATTTTATTATGGGGCGGGAAAAAACAATGCTTCAAGGTAGCAGAGCAGGATTAGGGAGAGGGGGGGGGGGGGTTATCCCTCTCTAGAATACTGATTCTTCAGAATTCTAGTTGTTAAACTTATTTTCATTTCATGTATTCTTCAAGAATTATTTTGAAGACATGTAAAACGGAGGAGGAAATGTTATTCAAGCCTTCAAGAAAGTAATATTCGTGCCTTTCGTTCATAAGCACAGTTGCAAATTCAGCAATCACCATAACATAATACAACTAAGTATAGCGTTGGGTTGGGTTGTTTTACCTCTGAGCGAACTTTTTTGCACACCATGGGCTAAATGGCCAGGTCACATGGACCCCGAAGGCTCAGAGAAGGTTGGGGGAGGGGACCCACTGGAACAGCTGTTGGGAGACAGATGGTAGCCTCCCGTCAAGGCCATCCAGCGTGTTCTTTAAAGTGCACAGGATATGGCTCTCCCATACACGTGACCACGGCTTAACGTCCCATCTGACGGAAGGCGGACTTTCCAAGCCCATCGGAAATCAACCACAGTGTTCGGATATTTTTTTGAGCAACTGTATCTTGCACCTAATTTGTTTAATATGTTAAGCTTTGAAGTGAGAACTGAAAAAAAAATCTAGCAACTTTCAAAATCACATTACTTAATATTGTTCTAAATATACCTGATTTTGAAAGCATTCTCAGATAATGTACATAAAAAGGCATTCATGAAAATTCCAGTGTGGTCAAATTTTATACATTAGTTACAAATAGAATCTGGATGGGTTGACATGCTCCTTGATTCTAAATCTGAAATATTTTATTTTTCTCTATTTCGGTTTTTTTCTTCCCTTTTCAGTTATTGTATAAATGCATTATATTGCAATAATCACTCGTAATAATATAGGTGAATAAATTATTAATATAATATTGGTAAGCGCAATAAACTGAACTGCTAAATTGCTTTAACATTTTAAAAGTTGTTTTACAGTTTCAACAAAAATAATGATGAAGCTTAGGTAAACATTCAATGTCTGCCTATTTTTAATAATTTAATTCCAAAAAAAAAAACATAGTCACAAACCGAACAATATATCGCATCAATACCATTAAAATAAATTATTTCGACACAGCTGACGTATCAAATTTACACAGGGGCGGGGGTGGCTCAGTCGGTAGCGTGCCAGGCTCGTAATCTGTAGTTCCCAGGTTCGAGTCCCAGCTGGGTCAGCGTTGAGATTTATCTCCGCAAAATTCCCCGCCCTGCCCACGGTCAGTAGGGGACACCGATGGGCTTGGAAAGGTCGCCGTCCGTCGGATGGGACGTTAAGCCGTGACCCCGTGTGTGGGAGAACCATACCCTGTGCACGTTAAAGAACACGCTGGATGGCCTTGACGGGAGGCTACCATCTGTCTCCCAACAGCTATTCCAGTGGGTCCCCTCCCCCAACTTTCTCTGAGCCTTCGGGGTCCATGTGACCTGGCCATTTAGCCCATGGTGTGCAAAAAAGTGCCGCTCAGAGGTAACCCAACCCAACGTATTAAATTTACACAGATCCGAATCTAGAAAAAAAATCGAAGGGGAGAGGAGGCAAAAATACAATCGAGCCGGAAAAATGCAAAGTGGGGGAGAGATTCGATTTTCAATGCCTTAATAACATTTCCCCTTCCATTTTACAGGTCTATAAAAAATATTGAAAAATGCATGAAATATAAGTTTAGTACTTTTTTTTTGTCTCTGTAATCCATACTAGCCGTCCCGTGGCCGAGTGGTTAGCACCCTTGGCTACTGATCAATCAATTGGCTACTGATCACCTGGGTTCGAGCCCCGGTATTAGGCATGGATGTATGTGTCGTTTTTCTGCTGAGGTCCTGCCATCCTCTCAGATCTCCTACTGTGGCATATAAACTGACAGGCTCCTGTCAGACCTCTGTGGCAAGCAGCTGCTTGAGGGGGTATTTATTTTTATTTATTATTAATCCATACTATCATACTTAAGGGGTGAGGGGGGACATGACACCCTTACAACAACAGCTGTACTCTGTGTCCTCTCCCCCAAACTTTTCTGAGCCTTCGTGGGCCTTGTCACCTGTCTATTTAGCCCATTGTGTGCAAAAAAAGTGCCGCTCAGAGGTAAAACAACACAATCTGTGCGCGTGTACTTTATTGCCAACTTCAAATCCTCGTGATTTCATAATATCGCAGCGATTTAATGATGTCACCAAAGTCCAGAAACACAATAAACTTGATAGTCGAAGAAAACGTCAGCATGCAGCGCATTGCTAACTTTGGATGCTTCCATGCAGGCTTTGTCTGGAATATCACAATTTTCTATGAAGGCTAAACTGTTAATTTCCACTGATTCTGATGCTGATGAGTTCCTTCTCTATATACTCGTTTCCCTGTGTGTGAGGGCAGAAAGATCCCAAAGCTAGACAGGTTCTCCTGTTTTCATTTGAAAGACCCTTACATGTACTTTCACATCCCTACTTTCGGCGGTAACCAAAATAGAAAGTTATTTTTTTGGCAAAAGATTTGTGTGGATTGAAACAATCCTTCACCTTTGTAAGTAAATGTTTCTTGTGATCATGCGCTCCATTGATTAGTGTTTGCTTTTTACACATTCGTGTGTACAGTCGCTCAAAAAAGTATCTGAACGTTATGTTTGATTACAGAATTCAGAAAAAATATCTGGCAACGATTTTTTAGAAATTAGTGATCTGGCAACATTCGTATCACGTGACCAGATCACTAATTTCTAAAAAAAATCGTTGCCAGATATTTTTTCTGAATTTTGTAATCAACCATAGTATTCGGATATTTTTTAATATATATAATGCGTATGAATATATAATGCAATGAATATGGAGCGTGTACTGTTCACAGCAAACTGGAGCGGTTGCGGTTAATGTTCACAGCACATTGGATCGTGTGAGCTCACAAAGACCTGGATCGTGTGGGCTCACTCACGGAAATATTGAGCGTGTGCAGTTACCGTTCACAGCAAACTGCACGCTCCAATTACCGTTCACAGCAGTTTTTGCTGTGAACGGTAATTGGAGCGTGTACAGTTGCTGTACACGCTCCAGATATTTTTCCTGAATTCTGTAATCACGTGACACGAAGGTTGCCAGATCACTAATTTCTAAAATAATCGTTGCCAGATATATTTTCTGAATTCTGTAATCAAGTATAACGTTCAGATACTTTTTTGAGCGACTGTAAAGAAATCAATACAAAGGGAACAAGAAATTAGCTAAAAGCAGCAAATGTTTAATTTTCTGGTTTAACTCATTGGAACTTTTTAATGTTTTTACTTTAATCGATGAATTTTTCAATTCTTTTCCTTTTGCCAGTTCCGAAGAAGATGTCGGTGAAAGGTATCACCCAAGTCCTCAACTGTGAAACCAAACAAGCACTTGTAATCGAAAAGGAACACATTGCCGTTTTGTAAGTGAAACAAAAATATGTTTTAGTTTAATTTCTCTGTATAAATCATGGTTTTTTTTTTCAAGTTTTTAGCCATTTAGAGTATGATCCCAATTTTATCACCATTTGAAACATGTTAAGCGTGCACAGTATTAGAAAAATAAAAAATATGAGGACAAACTGACATTTTGCGTAGCGCACAAATTATGTGTGATATTGAAACTAATTATCCACTGTATCAGAAATTACAAATTTCTTACTCTTCGTGAACTGAACCTAATTTTCTTTTCTCTTAAGTTTAAGGAGATTGAGAAAAGTAATTATTCACCTAAAAAAATAAGTTTTATTTTCGAGGATAATATATTTATTTTTAAATTTGACACGTATCGTTAAATATTTTAAAAGCATTTTTCTGCTTGTTACTACAGCATAAAACGAAAAAAAAAATTGTTTTTCGATTTGAAGGAATTTTTTTTTAACATTTCATGAAAAATGAAAAATAAATACAAAAAAATTGCCACTTACTCTCTGGTAACTTTCACATCAGGTTACATATCATCTGTAACATTTTACATCTGCAAAAAAATACATGCTAGTAGGAATCACTCTAAGAGAAAAAAAATTTTTTTGCAGCTTAAAAATTGTCAAAAAGCAGACAATCTCTTGTTATATCTATGGAAAAGCAAAATTCAAATTCCATAACTTTTTAAATAATCATTTTGTTAAAAAACGATAATAATGAAATACATAAATCTGGTGTTTGAATAATATTCGTTCTGTATTTAAACAATTATGAAAATGTAAACAATACTATTTTTAAAAAAAACTTTCATGTATATTTGCCAATCATACGACATCTGTATATTAATCCATAACTTCTCATTTACCATTTTTTTTCTTTCCCCTAATTAAGACCAATTTATCTCTTTGTTTTATTTTTCGCCGGAGTGGGGGGACGGTTACGGTTGCGCTCAATGACTCATCCTACTAATTTAAAAATAAATTTAAAACAAGTACTACACACTCTCATTAAAACTTTGCTAAACACGGTAAGCGATGAAAATAATAATGTATTTATGAACGTTCAGATACGTTTCTTTATCTTTTCGCAATCATATTTTTCCTCAAGGTCATCTAAATCTCGCACTTCTTTCTCAGTTGTTTGGGTTGTTTTACTTCTGAGCGGCACTTTTTTGCACACCATGGGCTAAATGGCCAGGTCACATGGACCCCGAAGGCTCAGAGAAGGTTGAGTGAGGGGATCCACTGGAACAGCTATTGGGAGACAGATGGTAGCCTCCCGTCAAGGCCATCCAGCGTATTCTTTAACGTGCACAGGGTATGGCTCTCCCACACACGGGGCCACGGCTTAACGTCCTATCCGACGGACGGCAGCCTTTCCAAGCCCATCGGTGTCCCCTACTGACCGTGGGCAGGGCGGGGAATTTTTGCGGACATAAATCTCAACGCTGACCCAGCTGGGACTCGAACCTGGGAACTACAGATTACGAGCCTGGCGCGCTCCCGACTGAGCCCCCCCCCCCCCCCTCTTTCTCAGTACATTCATCAGTATTACAACTCGGTTCATCAACCTAACTAGAAACCAAAAGTATACTAAATGAAGTCAATGCATTTCGTTTGTTTTCATAACGTTGTTGCTCATCAAGATCGACGACACCGTCACGAATTGAAGAGCTTGTGCCGAAAAAAAGGGATGGGTCTTTCAATTTCTCCTTTAAAATTCCTCCAATTTAGTAGCATTAATGTTTGATGTCACATGACATTTATTTGGCAAATATACAGCATGTTCCCAACGTTTTTAAATGCGTTATACAGTCGTTCAAAAAAGTATCCGAACATTATGGCTGATTACAGAATTCAGCAAAAATATCTGGCAAAGTTTTTTTAGAAATTAGTGATCTGGGTACACGAAGGTTGCCAGATCACTAATTTCTTTAAAAAAATCGTTGCCAGATATTTTTTCTGAATTCTGTAATCAACCATAGTGTTCGGGTACTTTTGAGCGACTGTACTAACAATAAGAAATAATATAAAGAGGTTTCGTCGAAAAAATACCTCACAAGATTATTGCAGTAGCTGTTCAGCTATTGCGACAGTATCTTACAAAGTTTGGCAGTAATGAACCCATTATTTGCAATAAAAAGATTCGCCTCCTTCCTTCAAAAACTGCTAACCTGGATAGCAGTTAAGTAGTAATCGAAATCTGTTAGACTACTAGACAAGTTCATGTTACTCTATAAATCTGAAAATATACTGTCTAGATATCATTTGCTTCCGAGAGGCACTTTTGTTTCCAAATTTAGATCACTTAAAATTCCCAATATATGGAATTCATGCTTCTTATACAATTTAATTTACGTTTACGTCGCTTAATATTATCAATATACTAAAATATTAGACAATTTTCATGTTATATATAATTTCATATTAAAATTGTGAAAAATTAAACTTTGAACCTATATAACTTCTAAAATACGCATTTAAACGGAAAAATGTTACTGGAAAAAAAAAATTTAAAAGAACATAAAGAAATCTTTTTAAATCTCGATTTTCAACAATATTTCTTCGGTATTTAAAGTTATGAAAGCTAAACTATTTAACTTGTTTTACAAAATTTATTCACAATTGTTTAATATTAAAATCCTTAATAATCATTACACAATTTCTTAAATTTATACTAATATTATTAAATGGTTTGAAACAATGCTATTATTTAACTTTTAATTAATTTTTGAGGTAAAGTTTTACAGTGCATTATGTTGTAAAGTATTCTAGCCCCCAAAACTCTTAATTTTGAAGGAATATTACAGAAAAATGAGATTTAAATAGATATGATTATGAATTTTTAATTTATCTTAAATCACACCTTTCCTTTAAATGCATATTTTAGAAGTTAGAGTGCTTCGACGCTAGATTCCCATTGACATAGAATAGAAATTCTGTGATATTTTTGATAGGGCAGGAAAATTAACTATAACGAAGCGAAAGAAATAATAGAAAGAGGATTCGTTCGTTGAAAAAATTCCTCACAGTTGATTAAACATGCTTTTCAAAAAAAAAAAACCTAAATAAATATAAACTTGTTTTGCGCCCTCTTCGTACAGTCGCTCAAAAAAATATCCGAACACTATGGTTGATTACAGAATTCAGAAAAAATATCTGGCAACGATTTTTTTAGAATTTAGTGATCGGGCAACCTTCGTGTCACGTGACACGAAAGTTGTCAGATCACTAATTTCTAAAAAAAAATCGTTGCCAGATATTTTTTCTGAATTCTGTAATTAACCATAGTGTTTCGATACTTTTTTGAGCGACTGTAGGTGGTCATATTATTTTGATACTAGATCGTGTGGGCTCACTCACGGAAATATTGAGCGTGTGCAGTTACCGTTCACAGCAAACTGGAGCGTGTGCAGTAACTGCACACGCTCCAGTTTGCTGTGAACGGTAACTGGAGCGTGTACAGTTGCTGTACACGCTCCAGATATTTTTTCTGAATTCTGTAATCAACCATAGTGTTTTCGGATACTTTTTTGAGCGACTGTACACAAGAATTCTTTGAATAATTTTTTTTATTATTTCGACATTTTTGATAGGGGAAAAAAAGAATATGTTTTACACCAAGTTATAGCTAATCTGCTCTGGCTGGATGAATATTAAGGGGGAGTTATCTGTATGTTAATATTTTCGTTATTCATGTCTGTATAGAAACTAAAAAATCGTGATATATAATACGTCTTTACGAAATATGCTGAAATTATCACTTTTTCAAAGTATGTCTGTATGTAATTTTTCTTTCTCAGATCCGTCTTGGGAGTGATTGCCTTCTTGCTGATTGTCGGAACCACTTTGGATGTGGTGACCAGCATCCGGAGAGGGGATAATCCCGAGCCTCCATCCATCACCAAGAGTAAGTAACAGATCTTGATATTTAAGTAAGTAACAGATCTTGATACTTAAGAATACTAATCGCGATTTGTTGTATTAAAGGCAAAAATATAATCCCTTCATCATTTTTACACTTTATTCACTAAGAGGTTCAAACAGAAAAGGTTAATTTGTCCTAATTAATATATCAAATGTTTGTGATGAAAGTACAATTTTTTTTTACAATTTCTACGAAACTTCAATAAAAAATCCAAATTTCAGAATGCATAAGTTAAAATTTTCAATTTTACTTTGATATTCCAATAACAAACATCAACGTTGTTACATATGTTGCAAATTTTTAAATGGATAGGCACTGAGCGTGAGTATCAATAAGTATATTTTCAAACAAATTTCAATACGATGCAAATTATTACAAAAATATGGATGAAATAACTTATAAACAAACTAACTACTATCATACATAAGTCAATAACCCTTTTTCTTCAGAGCATACAAGACCAGCTCAGTCTGTTCTACTAAATGACTACCTCTTCACTTTGTCTGTCTTATCTCTTGAATACCTTCACTTCAGACGTAGGGCGGGGGTGGCTCAGTCGGTAGCGCGCCACTCTCGTAATCTGTAGTTCCCAGGTTCGAGTCCCAGCCTGGTTCAGCGTTGAGATTTATCTCCACAAAATTCCGCGCCCTGCCCACGGTTAGTAGGGGACACCGATGGGCCGCCGTCCGTTGGATGGGACATTAAGTGGTGGTCCCGTGTGCGGGAGAGCCATACCCTGTGCACGTTAAAGAACACTCTGGATGGCCTTGACTGGAGGCTACCATCTGTCTCCCAACAGCTGTTCCAGTGGGTCCCCTCCCCCAACCTTCTCTGAGCCTTCGGGGTCCATGTGACCTGGCCATTTAGCCAATGGTGTGCAAAAAAGTGCCGCTCAGAGGTAAAACAACCCAACTTCCAACCAGCAATGTAAAAAATCCTTCGTCTTTTGTTAGATCACTAAGTTTATCTTACTAGCAACACAAAACAACCATCCGCGCACACACCAATAAAAATACTTCGTGTTTTTTACTTATCGCGCACTGACTCAGACTATCCGAACCTCTTTTTTGATCTGCACACTACTATTCTATCATTCTCTTTTTCAGGTCGGTTCTACATTCAAATTCGTTTGTTATATAATTCTCACGCACAAACATATGGGAGCGTTCATGTCACGTTTTGTCATGAAGTCACTGTAGCGCGTTCATCTGTCGTAACAATATTTTAGATTTGGCAAAATTATGATAAAATTGTTTTAATTGCATTTAACGAAACTAAAAGCAAAATCTCTTTTTTTTTTGTGACAGCTTTGATCTCAAACCCCCCCCCCCAATACACAGGACTTATCAGATGCAGATATTTTACCAAAGATTTAAATATTACCAAATATGGTGGCCACTATTGCCATTCAACCATTTAGTAAAAAGTAAGGGTTGGGTTGTTTTACCTCTGAGCCGCACTTTTTTGCACACCATGGGCTAAATGGCCAGGTCACATGGACCCGGAATGACTCAGAGAAGATTGGGGGAGGGGACCCACTGGAACAGTTGTTGGGAGACAGATGGTAGCCTCCCGTCAAGGCCATTCAGCGTGTTCTTGAACGTTGGGTTGTTTTACCTCCGAGCGGCACTTTTTTGCACATCAGGGGCTAAATGGCCAGGTCACATGGACCCCGAAGACTCAGAGAAGGTTGGGGGAGGGGACCCACTGGAACAGCTGTTGGGAGACAGATGGTAGCCTCCCGTCAAGGCCATCCAGTGTGTTCTTTAACGTGCTCAGGGTATGGCTCTCCCATACACGTGACCACGGCTTAACGTCCCATCTGACGGAAGGCGGACTTTCCAAGCCCATCGGTGTCCCCTACTGACCGTGGGCAGGGCGGGGAGTTTTGTGAAGATAAATCTCAACACTGACCCAGCTGGGACTCGAACCTGGGAACTGCAGATTACGAGCCTGGCGCGCTACTGACTGAGCCCCCCCCCCCCCCGCCCCCTAAAAAGTAAGCATTTTGCAGTTAGCACACTGATTAATTAGGAGGAGCGTTCAAAAGTCTCTTGACGTGCATCTTTTCTCATACCACAGGATGATATTCTGAGCATTCTAAGTTATTTGAAATTTCTTAAATGCCTTGGAAATAAGTCTCACCCTCATGATGTGGATATCCTCTTAATAAGCAAGGAGAATTATTCTGTCTTAAATCTTCAAAGAGGTACACTCGATCCAAAAAATATCCGAACACTATGGTTGATTACAGAATTCAGGAAAAATATCTGGAGCGTGTACAGCAACTGTACACGCTCCAGTTACCGTTCACAGCAAACTGGAGCGTGTGCAGTTACTGCACACGCTCCAGTTTGCTGTGAACGGTAACTGCACACGCTCAATATTTCCGTGAGTGAGCCCACACGATCCAGGTCTTTGTGAGCTCACACGATCCAATGTGCTGTGAACATTAACCGCAACCGCTCCAGTTTGCTGTGAATGGTAACTGCACACGCTCCATATTCATTGCTTTATATATGTTACCGGCAATGTATGAAAAGCCGGCATTCTATAGAATACCCGGCGTTTTTAGGCAATGTATGAAATATGAGAATTATTACATACTTTCCCTAGGCATTGTATAGAATACCTAGGCATTATATAGAATGACAAATACTATTTCGGCAAAGTATGAAAAAGGCTTTTATTGAAAAGATGTATGTGAAAATGTAAGAAGTACAAAATATAAGATACGGGATTTTTCTATAAAAAGAGAAAAATACCATTGCTGAACTACCGCCAGAAATATTAACATCATAACCTGTAATAAATCTGTCGTCCGCATTATAAAAAAAAAGTCCCAAATGAGGTAAAGCCAAGTGAGAACGAATCAGTAAAGTGTTGAATATTCGAAGTTTGCAATTCGAGTTAGGATACTCGTATTTCACTTTACTACTTGTCAAATCTATTTCAGTGGAGTTCCGAGATGCTTGTGATATGTCGTTTTCTGATGACTTTTTTTAATCTGTTTTTTGACCTTAACTCTCTTTCTATGGAAGCTAGGGTTCTCAAACTTTGGGATCCCTATTGAGGCAACCCTCTTTTACACTCTTACAACGCTAGGGGGCGCTTTTCCGAATGGAAGGGTGTCTTTTTGGTGTCCAAAGTGACCAACTACGGCGCTCTTTTTTACCGAAACTAGGGACTGGCGGATCTGGCAATCAGGGTGAGCCTATAGGGGACCCAGGGGAACATTTACTGGTCAATTCGAATTGGACTGAGTGCTCTGGCTCTCTGTTTGAGGCGAGCGTCGAGAGTCACGTGACTCGCATTGCGACATTAAACATCACTGCCGGGAGTATTTTATACTTTGCCGATTTGCCTTTTGGCATTCTATAGAATGCCTAGGAAATGTGTGAAATATGAATCGTTTCATACATTGCCGGCTAGTTTTAGGCATTATATACAATGCCTAGGCATTCTATAGAATGCCGGATTTCAAACTTTGCCGGTGACATATATATTAAAAAATATCCGAACACTATGGTTGATTACAGAATTTAGAAAAAAATATCTGGCAACGATTTTTTTTTTAGAAATTAGTGATCTGGCAACCTTCGTGTCACGTGACACGAAGGTGCCAGATCACTTTTAGAAAGGTAATTTCTAAAAAAAATCGTTGCCAGATATTTTTTTCTAAATTCTGTAATCAACCATAAATGTTCGGATATTTTTTTGGATCGAGTGTATTAACTGGTGATCTGAATAAGACAACTAGGCCCGGATCTGAATAAGACAACATGCCCCCCCCCCGACTTTATTTTTTTTTCTAGATTTTTAGATCCATGCAAGAACACAGCAAATCATTGCAAAGATTCTTATTTTGTCTTTTAAAGTTCGTTCACAGAATTTCTTTCACTATATTTTTTCTGCACGAAAAGATTGCACTTCTCTTTTAAAGGTTAAAAAAATTTTGAAGTGAAATTTATGTGAAATTAATTGCAGTGTTTAAAATATCAAAAATGAGAAGAAAAAAACTGCCATCCTTATGATACATGACGTCGTTTCTCTGAATATGATTCCAGCTTGATTTTAAATTTCTTTCTGCAGAGTTGCCGTATCGCCTGTTTGTTTGCTTCTCCGCATACACCAATCTTCGGAAGTTGTTCAACACCGACTCTACCGCCAACAGTCACCTGGGAGTTGTGAGCGGAATCCGTTTCATCACCATCACGTGGGTTATCGTCGGCCACACCTACCTCTATGCGGATTACAACATGATGCGTAAGGAATCGTCAAGTGCTTAACATTATTTTTAAATTCATCGTAAAGTTACATTTCTGTAAAATTTCATAAACCTCACTCTCATCTAAAGTGTACAGTCGCTCAAAAAAGCATCCGAACACTATGGTGGATTACAGAATTCAGAAAAAATATCTGGCAATGATTTTTTTAGAAATTAGTGATCTGGCAACCTTAGTGTCACGTGACACGAAGGTTGCAACAGAAGCAGTATTTTACAACTGAAGCAGTTTTTTTTATACTGAAACCTGTGTACCTCCTTGGGTATGCCAATGAAATAACCAGTTAATCATTAATTGGGAGCTACGTTGACATAAATTGCAGATAGTTTTGGGGCGGAGATGCCTCGGTTGGTAGCGAACTTGTCTCGTAATCCGATGTTCCCGGGTTCAAGCCCCAACTCAGGACCGTCTTAAGGCATGGACACACTGGGCAGTTGCCCAGGGCCCTCGATTCGGAATTTCGCAAAAGTTTGGGTTGATTAATCCTCGCTTTACAGCATGTTTTAACATTGATTTTATTAAAAGTACCAATAAATCTATAGGCTTAATTTTATTGACCGTTTACATTTTCATTCCCGTAGGGGTTTGGGCAGCCGTCCCGTGGCCGAGTGGTTAGCGCGCTTGGCTACTGATGTAAGGGACCTGGGTTCGAGCCCCGGATAAGGCATGGACGTTCGTGTTGTTTTCTGCTGAGGTCCTGCCCTCACAGACCTTCTACTGTGGCATATAAACTGACAGGCTCCTGTCAGACCTCTGTGGCAAGCAGCTGCTTGAGGTGTGTGGGTAGGGGCCCCAGTGCATTGCTTTGCCCAGGGGCCTACACTTCTGTTAAGACGGAGCTGCCTCAACTGTTAGGGCGACCTAACCCTCGCCCTAACCTCGGTGAGAAAGGAGTTGAGTTGTTTTACCTCTGAGC
This sequence comes from Ryuthela nishihirai, assembly GCA_038380435.1. NCBI lineage: Eukaryota > Metazoa > Arthropoda > Arachnida > Araneae > Heptathelidae > Ryuthela > Ryuthela nishihirai. Next base: position 86,465,361 of record JAWZYU010000003.1, on the reverse strand, counting down.
GGCGCTTTTTTGCATACAATGGACTAAACGACCAGGTCACAAGGACCCCGAATGCTCAGAGAAGGTTGAGTGAGGGGACCCACTGGAACAGCTGTTGGAAGACAGATGGTAGTCTCACGTCAAGGCCATCCACGTATTCTTTAATGTGCACAGCTAAACGTGACCATGGGTTAACATCCCATGCGATGGACGGCGGCCTTTCCTAACTCATCGGTGTCCCCTACTCACCGAAGGGAGAGCGGGGAGTTTTGCGCAGATAATTCTCAACGCTGGCCCAGCTAGGACTCGAACCTAGGAATTGCAGATTACGAGACTGGTGCGCTACCGACTGAGAGACCCCCGACCCATGAGAAAGGAGACACCAATTGGTTTGGAAAAGACATCTTTTGGATGGGACATTAAGCTGTTGCTCCCATGTCCAGGTGAGCCATAAACTGTATGCGTAGTTCCCAGGTTCGAGTCCCAGCTGGGTCAGCGTGGAGATTTATCTCCGCAAAATTCCCCGCCCTGCCTACGGTCAGTAGGGGACACCGATGGGCTTAGAAAGGCCCCCGTCCGTCGGATGGGACGTTAAGCCGTGTCCCCGTGTGCGGGAGAGCCATACCCTGTGCACGTTAAAGAACACTCTGGATGGCCTTGACGGGAGGCTACCATCTGTCACCCAACAGCTGTTCCAGTCGGTCCCCTCCCCCAACCTTCTCTGAGCCTTCGGGATCCATGTGACCTGGCCATTTAGCCCATGGTGTGCAAAAAAGTGCCGCTCAGACGTAAAACAACCCAACCCAACCCAACCTGCATGCGTTAAAATCATGCTTCATGAGAGGCTCCCATCTGTCTCCTAACAGCTGTTCAACCTTCTTCGAGCCCTTGGAGTCCTCGTGACCTGTGTCATTTAGCCCACTGTGTGAAAAAAGTGTACTAAGAGGTAAAAAATCCAAACCCAGCAGAAAGTTTGACTCCCTATTTCGAACGTATGCCGTAGTGCAAGTACACTGATAGATCAAGTAAATACGAAAATTGTTATTCGTTAAGCCCACAGAAATACGAAATTTGCATAAATAAATGGAATTGAGTGAGATTTATTAGCAAGAGATCAATTAGCTTTGAAAGGTTTTTAAAAAATGCCGATTTAAAGAAGAAATTTAAAGAAATATTGAAGAAAATAAGCTTAAAAGACAATGGGGAAGAAAATGCATTTCCAACGCCTAGCATCGATTCAGAACTGTAATGATGTTTCAAGGCATGGTTGGTCTTGGTAAAATGATTCCTTTGAAGACTTCATTTCTTCTTTTTTCTAGGCCAAGCTATCAGACTCCAAGATCTTCCTCCGAACTTTGCCTTCCAAGTGATCGCCAATGCGATGAGCGCTGTCGACACTTATATCATGATGAGGTAAGTGGACAGAAATCACATCAGAGTAATAAAAAAAAATTGTATTTGTAAGCAGAAGAGAAAAAGAGGTCGATTTACTAAGTAAAAATATTTGACTTCGCAAGCATGAATACCATTTAATGGGGCGGGGGTGGCTCAGTCGGTAGCGCGCCAGGCTCGTAATCTGTAGTTCCCAGGTTCGAGTCCCAGCTGGGTCAGCGTTGAGATTTATCTCCGCAAAATTCCCCGCCCTGCCCACGGTCAGTAGGGGACACCGATGGGCTTGGAAAGGCCGCCGTCCGTCGGATGGGACGTTAAGCCGTGGACCCGTGTGCGGGAGGGCCATACCCTGTGCACGTTAAAGAACACGCTGGATGGCCTTGACGGGAGGCTACCATCTGTCTCCCAACAGCTGTTCCAGTGGGTCCCCTCCCCCAACCTTCTCTGAGCCTTCGGGGTCCATGTGACATGGCCATTTAGCCCATGGTGTGCAAAAAAGTGCCGCTCAGAGGTAAAACAACCCAACCATTTAATGCAAAATGCCTCCGAGTTTAAAATAACCGAGTAGGCTGTTAGATTTCTTTTATAGCAAAGTAATTTTTACTCAAATTTGTCACACTGAATATGGGCAGATACAACAAGCACATAATCACGAGACAGTACCAGTAAGGGGAAGGAGCAGGGGGTTAAGGGGGGTTAAGGGGGGTTATAAAACCCCTTTCAAGAGTTTTATAACATTGATTGTTATATATTCTTCGTCTCTGAGGCGGTCCGCTAAAATTAGCTCACAATCAGAAAATATATATCAGCATGTCAACTCCCACCACTAATATGCGGACCGGGAGAGAGGGCGGAAATTTCCTGGGAACAAAAAAACGGGTTAGAATTGAAAGTATTTCCTAAATGCAAAACATCTGGCTGTCGGTGGTTCTGGGAAATTTTTTCAGACATAAAAAATATGTTAGAGATGAAAGGATTTTATGAAAGGTAAGATGTGGTACAGTCGCTCAAACAAATATCCGATCCCTATGGTTGATTACAGAATTCATAAAAAATATCTGGCAACGATTTTTTTAGAAATTAGTGATCTGGCAACCTTCGTGTCACGTGATTACAGAATTCAGGAAAAATATCTGGAGCGTGTACAGCAACTGTACACGCTCCAGTTACCGTTCACAGCAAACTGGAGCGTATGCAGTTACTGCACACGCTCCAGTTTGCTGTGAACGGTAACTGCACACGCTCAATATTTCCGTGAGTGAGCCCACACGATCCAGGTCTTTGTGAGCTCACACGATCCAATGTGCTGTGAACATTAACAGCAACTGCTCCAGTTTGCTGTGAACGGTAACTGCACACGCTCCAACGCTCCATATTCATTGCATTATATATTCATACGCATTATATATATTAAAAAACATCCGAACACTATGGTTGATTACAGAATTCATAAAAAATATCTGACAACGATTATTTTAGAAATTAATGATCTAGCAACCTTCGTGTCACATGACACGGTTGCCAGATCACTAATTTCTAAAATAATCGTTGCCAGATATTTTTTATGAATTCTGTAATCCACCATAGTGTTCGGATATTTATTTGAGCGACTATAGGAAGAGTGCTAGGGCAAATTCAAATAGTGAGGGGAAGTTTTTGTGAACGGAAAAATTCATTTAACCACTTCCAACATTTAGAATTTTCTGAGTATGACCCTGGGCACATCCCCCTCCCCCCCACTTCCTTATGTCTATGTGCGTGTTGAAAACTGAAAGATATTGCACCTCTATACCTTTTATCTTTCTTTCGTTATCCTTTTTTTAAATTTTGATATACTCCCAAACTGGGCGGGGGTGGCTCAGTCGATAGCGCGCCAGGCTCGTAATCTGTAGTTCCCAGGTTCGAGTCCCAGCTGGGTCAGCGTTGAGATTTATCTCCGCAAAATTCCCCGCCCTGCCCACGGTCAATAGGGGACACCGATGGGCTTGGAAAGACCGCCATCCGTCGGTTGGGACGTTAAACCGTGGCCCCATGTGCGGGAGAGCCATACCCTGTGCACGTTAAAGAACACGCTGGATGACCTTGACGGGAGGCTGCCATCTGTCTCCCAACAGCTGTTCCAGTGGGTTCCCTTCCCAGCAGAAACCAGAAGGCAGGCAGCTTTGTACCATTCTTCATAAATTCTAAATTAGCATTTTTTTAATGCAATAGAATTTTTCTGTCATAGCAGTGCTAAAAAGAAATTAATTCTTAAAATTTCTGACACCGATAAACAATTTAATTGATTTTAAACTATAAAGGATAAATCTAGTAAAAATATTTGAAACGTACAGTCGCTCAAAAAAGTATCCGAACACTATGGTTGATTACAGAATTCAGAAAAAATATCTGGCAACGTTTTTTTTCAGAAATTAGTGATCTGGCAACCTTCGTGTCACGTGACACGACGGTTGCCAGATCACTAATTTCTGAAAAAATCGTTGCCAGATATTTTTTCTGAATTCTGTAATCAACTATAGTGTTCGGATACTTTTTCGAGCGACTGTACTTAAAAATAAATTGTGAAATGGGAGGATTTGGATCTCACCATCCCACACCTTCCCTGAGACACGTTTCATAAAGTTAAGTAATCCTATACCTTCATCAAATCTAAAATAACGATTGCGAAAAAGTACGAAGATGTCTGAAACGTTTAGAAGGTAATATCTCTTTTAACAGTTTTATATAAAAATGTTTTCTTTATTTCATTATTACGATTCTTGAGTGTCACGTGATTTTTGTTTCACTTTTTCAGCGCCATGTTGGTCACCTATGGCATCTTGAAGTCTCAGGAGAAAAGAAAAGGAATCAATATCTTCATGTATGTCTTCCATCGCTTCTGGAGGTAAGGATCAGATTTTACTTTCTTATGTAATTGCATATCTACATGTAAGTTAATTGGGAAACTCGAGAAAGTTTTCTTTACACTTAAGAATATTCTTTCCCTTCAGATGCTTACTTCTGATTTCTTTATATTCAAAAGCCACAATTAAGTAGCATTTGCAGTGCAGCTGACTTTGTGTCTTTCGCAATGATTCACAAAGCTAAGGATGTCTCTTAAGATCGGAGTCTTAAATCCTATCAGTGACGGGAAAGTAGTTAAGTATTCGGTTTGGGACAACGGATAAAGAAGGAGTGAGAGGGGGTCCTGTCTTCCGTCTCCCCACTGCCCGAGTGTTGGTTAGGAAAATACTCTGCTCGACATTGAAAGTGCCCTACCCAGAAGGACATGAATCTCTTTTGTTGCGATCTTATGCAACCACGGCAATTCCCGGTTCCGCTTGTACAGCACTACCTGGTTATGAAAAGCCGTGCTTATCTAGAGCCGGGGGCAAGGAATACGCCCTATAGGCGCACCTCAACCCCAGCCTCACATGGCAGCAGTCCTATAGAAGGAAGCTGACCACCGGAAGAAACCTTACTTTAATCTATTCCCCGGTTTGCAAATGTACAAGGATATATAGATCCAAGTTCGATCGGCACCCGGGGTGGAGACTCTTAGTAAGACCCAGACTTTTGTGAGGGCTCGTGCCTACAAGGCGGGCTCAGACCTTTCGGCAGAGCCCTCGAACAGACCACCCAGGTCTCCTGATAGGTGAGGTCTCCGACACCGTCACCATCCGACCGGCAATCAAGCCGGCCAGCAGCGTCTTCGAACTCGGTTGGCCTTAGCCATGTCCAACCGGGGGACCAATCCGGTCGGCACAGCCTTCAGCCGGGTTGCTGGGCCCTAGGTCCCCCCACCACGACAAGGTGGTCCCCTATCGGGGGGGCCCCAGAAGGACATGTCGTACAAACATGCAAATATAAGGGTGGGTGTGCGCAGTTGAGATATGCAAATGATGATAATCCGGAGCCAATGACGTGTGTGGCTCAAAAGATAAAAGGTGCAAGAAGGAACAGGGATGGTGTTGTGTTTATGCAGGTGAAAGTCATGCGAACAGTTCAGATTAGGTGATTCCACTTGGAAATTGTTCAGCAAAGGCCGAAAATGCCTGGTACAAGCCATCGGCAGGTTTATTGCCATTTGGATGCTTTTGAGAGAGGAAGAATTATAGGCCTATGTGAAGCTGGATGGACTACACGTCGTGTCGCTGCCCATGTTCATCGGGATGCACAAACTGTTGGATGCTGTTGGCAACAGTGGCAAAATGAAGGTTCTAGCGTGCATCGCAGAGGAAGTGGTGCCGTTTGACAGACATCAGCACGGTTTGATAGGCGCATTGTTCGACATGCTCGTTCGTCACTACAGAGCACTGCAGGCGATTCGATGGACTGTGTCAACAGCCATGGACGTCCCCATAACGACCCCAACGGTAAACCGAAGGTTGCATGAGGCATACCTGTGCTCTAGGCAAACATTACGTCGGCTGCTGCTGACTGCAAACCATCGCAGCGCTCGTCTGACTTGGTGCCGAAGTCATGCAAACTGGGGTCACGAATGTAACACTGTTGTGTTTAGTGATGAACCCCATTTCTGTCTGGGTGCTGATGATTGACGGGTCTATGTATGGCGACACCTGGCGAGAGGATGAATCCAGCTTTTGTTCGCGACAGGCACATCGCCCGTCAGCCAGGCATAATGGTGTGGGGTGCTATGGATATGACAGCTAGTCATCTCTTGTCTGCATCACAGGAACACTGACAGCTGCCCGATACATTAACATTGTTCTGCAGTCCGTTTTGTTACCGTTCCTGTGAGGCATGAAGCAGCCCATTTTCCAGCATGACAACGCCTGTGTACACACTGCTAGGGTCTCCAGACAATGTTTGCAACATGTTCAAGTATTGCCATGGCCAGCACAATCTCTATATTTTTCTCCAATAGAAAATCTGTGGGATTTCCACATTGGACGATGTGTGCAATCCTCTGACCGGGCGGCACGGAATCTCGATGAATTATTGGAACAAGTCAACGCTGCTTGGTGTGCAATTCCTTAGGACCATACCCGTCGATTGTATGACTTCGATGCCACGCCGTATTGCTGCCTGTATTGCAGTTCACGGCAGTGCAACCACCTACTGAGCAGTCACATTGTTCTTCATTATCTCATCTTCTTCATTTTTCTTTCATTCTTCATTATCTCATCTTCTAACCACTGTAAGTGGATGCAAATTAAATCACGGTATGCCAATATGTATTGTTATGTGTGTGTGCTACATTTCACCCCTATCTCCTCACTCCTTCTGGGTGGGGCAATTTCAATGTCGTGCAGTGTATGACTTCTATCTGTCGTGGTTTCTTTTCCTCTCTGGGATGAAATTGCAAAGTAGGGGATATTTTTCTCTGCATCCTTGATACAATATGGAAAAGGTTTTCCAAAGTTAAGCAGACGTGGGAACATTAAAAATGGGTTAGAGAGGAAACATTTCCCAAAGATAAGACATCTGGCAGGTGAAGTGTAGGAGTTGGGTTGTTTGGGTTATTTTACCTCTGAGCGGCACTTTTTTGCACACCATGGGCTAAATGGCCAGGCCACAAGGACTCCGAAGGCTCAGAGAAGGTTGGGGGAGGGGACCCACTGGAACAGCTATTGGGAGACAGATGGTAGCTTCCCGTCAAGGCCATTCAGTGTGTTCTTTAACGTGCACAGGGTATGACTCTCCCTCACACGGGGCACGGCTTAACATCCCATCCGACGGACGGCAGCCTTTCCAAGCCCATCGGTGTCCCTACTGACCGTGGGCAGGGCGGGAATTTTGCGGAGATAAATCTCAACGCTGACCCAGCTGGGACTCGAACCTGGGAACTACAGATTACGAGCCTGGCGCGCTACCGACTGAGCCACCCCCGCCCCCTCTGAATTCTGAATTTTGAGCGACTGTACAACCTGTAAACGAGAGTTTACGTAAGATTCTCTACATTTCCTAAAAACGATCACTGGAAGCGAAATCTGCTGTAACATACACGTGAAAATACTAATAGTTGAATAAAAAATAAATAAAACAAATTATCCCTCAAGCAGCTGCTTGCTTGCGACAGAGGTCTGACAAGAGCCTATCAGTTTAATAGACCATAGAGAAGATCTGTGAGGATGGTGAGACCTCAGCAGAAAAACAACACAAACATCCATGACTCAAACCCAGGTCCCTTTGATTAGTATCCAAGCACGATAAACACTCAGTCACGGGGACGGCTAATAATTGAACACCAAACTCAAATTATTGCTCATCACCATACCACAAGAACATGAAAAAATGCACACACCGACTGACTGTGCACGACTTAATTCATACTTCAAAACTACCTGTTCGTGTCGTTATAGAAATGACGTATTCTTCACAACACGTGGACCACCTCGTGATACAATGCACATCCAGTCTATCCTAGTCTATCCCACTCCATCGCAATCATGTCCACCTCCAAGTATACCCATTAAAATTCAGACATTTCCACCTGCAGAGTTCTCCACACTATCAATCAGTTGTCTCTAACTGCATGGTTTTCTACTCATCACTCGGACGTATCTACCTGAGAACATATCTCCATCTTAAGGGCTCCATATAATTATCTCTTTCCACTTCACACATGGATTGTGTACTAGGGTGGGCCGAAAAAATTCAAAAATTTTTTTTCAAGTCGTAATACCGCGGAAAAGTTGCGAATTGGGGAGACTAAAAAGGGGTAAAAAAAAGAAATAAAATCGGTTTATATCTTCCGGTCGCGCATGTGCTCTAAAATTTGCCGAAATTTGGAAAAATTTATATTTTTACGATAATTTTTTATCTTACTTGTCAATATTTAAATGTAATAGTTCTAGTCGACTCTTACTCGAACCGATAATGATTTAGAAAAAAAAATGGTTCAAATCTGTTAAGGTCTCCCACTCGCGCAACAGCTGTCAAATCTAACAAATTCTCGCGCTCATTGGTAACTCGCTCAGGTCAATGACCACGACGCTGCCCCCACCTACCACTCTCGCCACCGCGCCGCGCCATTGTTCTGTCAGTCTGCACTTATTCTTCGTGTTTGATGTGTGTTTCATTCGCTCTCCCAGTTATTATTTTGGCATTTGCATTTATTTCAATGTTGGTTTTGTGTTATGACATTTTTTGTAACTTTGTGACTTAACGGTGATATACTATGGCTGTACCTAAGAAAATCATCACAAGACAGATATTTGATTGCCCTATATTTGGTACACCTAAAGATTTTTCATCAAACTAGCTTCCTACTGGTGAGGAGGTGATTCGGTGTTGTTCACAGGAGAGATACCACTTGGCGCTTAAAGTTAATAATAAAAGCGTCAGTTTTTCACAAGTTGCCAGTACAGTAGCTACCAAAATAATTGGTTTGTATCAGAAAGCATCTATCCCAACGGTTACAGATAAGAGAATCGTGCAACTTATAAATGCGTTGCATGATAAATATTACAGCCTACGAAAATCATATACACGGGATAAAAATAAAGATTCGTTTAAGCAGAAAAATGACGAGTTTAAGCAAAAATTCTCATTGCTTTTTGACGTAGCAGCTTGCAAATGCCCCATTGTTGTTAATTGCATTTGTAACAAAACCCCTGATTTATGTAAATGCGATATAACTGTGAGCTGTGATTGTGCAAAATCAAATAAAATACCTGCTATTGAGCTAAGGTTTGTTTACTTATTACGAATACACGGAATAGAAAAAATTGGAGGGGTAGACGTGTCTGAAACAAAGAAACTTAATAAATCATTGGAAAGGAGATCGGGTGACAGCCATTTAACTTTGGATGATGAATCTGAATCTGATCTGAAACCCTCGTGCTCGCATTCAAATGTAAATGTTGTCGAAACTGACGATGAAGACCAATATCCTTCTAGTAAAGATAGCGATACCGACCAAGATTATAAAGTGCCAAAAAAGTTTCCTCTAATAATTGGCAGATGAGAATTCAGCTAAAATCTACTGCATTACTGAGCGATCGTTATGGAGGTTCTGATCGCGCTACCGCTGCAATCGCATCAAGTGTTTTGCACGACGTTGGATTAATTACCGATTCTGACGTCTCCCATGTTATAGACAAAAACAAAATAAGAAGAGGAAAACAAAATGTTAGGGCTGAATTGTGTAGTAAATCCGACGAATTTCCACTACAAGGTCTCTATTTGGATGGGAGGAAGGACGACACGTTAGTGGTAGATCTAGCTCATTCGAAAAGGTTCCGCAGAATAAAAAAGGAAGAGCATTACTCGCTAATTCAAGAATCTGGTTCAGTCTACATCGGCCATGTTACTCCAACTTCTGGAAGTTCTGAAGATATTGTCACTACTATTATTTCCTTATCTGTTTGGTCGTGATATTTCTCTTGAAAAATTAGTTGTCATAGGATATGATCGCACTGCTGTTAATACAGGTTGGAAAAACGGTCTGATTCGCCGAATCGAAATACATTTGGGGAAACCGTTACAATGGGCAGTTTGCCTTCTCCATTTCAATGAACTGCCATTCTGGCATCTGTTTCAATACCTAGACGGTAAATCAACGGGTCCGAAATCTTTGAGAGGGCCTGCCTAAAGGTACCTGCCTGAAGATTTACGTAATATTGTCGACCCTGTGATCGAACGAAATGGCTTTTTCGCTCATCCAGAACATTTAATGTTAGCCATGACACAAGAGAATACAAAACACATAAGAGAGCTCGGACTTCGACGAATACTAAAGGCGAAACAGTTAGATCAAAAGAGAACAACTATCAGAACATTCACGCCGCCAAAACTCAATTTCAAGGCTCAAGACTACTCGGAAATAATTAACTGGATGGACTGTGATTTATCTTCTCCCCCATTATTAAAAGATATCAGTGACGATGAGATTAAATCACATATTCAAAGTGACTCAGTCCCTAATTGGGATATAACATTCAAGACATTCTCAATTCACACACAGGCAGTTGAACGATGTGTGAAACTCGTGACAGAAGCCTCAGAAAAAGTTTGCGGAGCTGAGTCTAGGGATGGTTTTATCAGAACGACTCTGCTGTCAAGGTCAACCATGCCTAACTTCGCCCATAAATCAGATTTCAAAGTACCTTCAGCTAAGAATGAGTGAAAACGGAGATGTTCAATTGTTCAACATGAGTTTCTTGGACTTACGACTCTTCATACAAAAACTTAGTTTTTTTCAATAAAAACACTGTTTATAAATATTACTAATGGTCTAAAATAATTTGTTTTTAAACATTTAAACTTGTATTCAATAAAGAACAAATATAAAGAACATGTAAGTTGTTAGTGTTTTTTTTTCTTTGAACTGTGATCTACCTTTATTTGTAATTTTTTTTCAAAATTTCATTAACTTTGAAGGTAATGCGCGACCGGAAGATGTTGATGGATTTAAATAATATTTAAACATTATTTTCTGTGGTTCTAATACATAGGAATTTGAGCTATTACATTCGGGAAGAGGCTAATTTAAAAATGTTAAAAATTATCGTAAGAATGTGAATTTTTCCAAATTTCGCAAAATTTAGAGCACATGCGCGACCGGAAGATATAAACCGATTTTATTTCTTTTTTAACCCCTTTTTAGTCTCCCCAATTCGCAACTTTTCCGCGGTATTACGACTTGAAAACAAATTTTTGAATATTTTCGGCCCACCCTATTGTGTACATCTTAGCAGACAAAGCTTTAAATTATCACAAAGCTTTAAAATCTCGGAAACCGAATCCATGAACTTCAAGAATGGGACTAGAACACGTCTTATTACGTCATAAACCGCCTGTCAAAAATTAAATTCATCCGGAGTAAATATTTAGTTCATCCCCCTGGTTGATCATTCCTAGCACTAAAAAAATTCAGTTTTTAGAAATCAATCATCAAAGATTACCCGATTCTCGAAGTTCCTATTTATATCGCATTTCTCAGAGTCTGGCTAAACTTGTCGATTTTAAACTTGGGCGTCGTCTTCTCTTCCCAAACGAGGAGAAGAGTGCGAAGGCATCATCATCGTTTTCATAGTACACAATATTCTTGTGCAAAAATTAGAACACGTGCATATTTTTATACAATCTTTTACGTCACGAGCTTTAAATGCCATTTCAATCGTTTTTTTAAATATTAAACCTTTCTCATGTACATCTACGAAAAACGATTTTTTTTTCCTTTTTACATGCGTTCTGTATTGGCGCAAAAATATAGTTTTCATCAATCATTCAATACACAATCAAAAATTATTTCCAATTGGTCAAATTTATTTTTTTACTAAAATTTGTCCTTTACTTTTGCTTGTTGCGGATATTATACATCTCATGATTTAATTAAAAATTATTATTTCCGATGTATTTTTCTTTATCTTGGACCCTTTGTAAAATAGATAGCAGGAAACTTGATGCTTTTGATTCTAGATCGTTACGCATTATCTTAGGTATTGGGTGGTTCAACCTTGTAAGTAATGATGAGGTTAGGCAAAGGAGTTTGCAACCTCCTTTAAGCAGCATATTGTGCAGAGAGAGACCCGTTGGTTTGGCCATGTTGCCCGTATGGATAATTATAGATTGACGAATATGGTTATGAACAGTGTGTCTAAAGGCCTCATAAAGAGGGGGAGACCTAGGATGCAGTGGGCAGACAATATCAAACAGGACCTTGTTAGAATTGGTGTGCAGTGGTCAGATGCAGCAGATGTTGCTCAAGGCAGATACGCTTGGAGAGCTAAATTGCACTATGTGGTTGGACCTCCGTAATCCATGGCTGCTTGAGGATGTTGATGTGTATGATGAGGATGATAGCGTTATCTTTAAGTGTCTACTGTAAATTCACATGAAGAATTTTGTTAACGTGGATCCATTCTTTTTCTTCCGAATACAGATTGACTCCAACCTATATGATTGTGATCGCTCTGCTAATTGCCACTCCTCTAATTGGATCGGGACCTCTATGGAAGTTCACTCTGACTCCTTACGTAGAGCATTGCAAAAACAACTGGTGGACCAATCTGCTCTACGTCAACAACTACGTCAATGCCTTTGAAAACGTAAGGTCTCCTATTTTGAACAACGTTTATTAAAAAGGTATTTTGTATAGTATGATCATTTTATTACACCTTTTTTAATGAAGCGTTTTTAAAATGATCTTTATATATGTTATATTTAGTGTATGGAGCACACGTGGTATCTGGCAGTAGACATGCAACTTCACATTCTTGGCCTCATCGTTTTGTTGCCACTCATCAGGTATGAAATTTTATCTCAATATTATTTCTTGCTGAACCCAGAATTCCTGGTGGTGGGTAAATTTTTTTACTTAGATTTGTTTCTTGTAACTACACTGGTTTGCATAAATTAAGGAAATAAAAGTGAAATCGTAAAACTTTGACGGTAGAAATACATCAAAGTCATCTATCATCATCATCGTCGTATTATATAATAGTCGTAATCCGGTTGAGCGGGCTGACACGTCTGACGTCATCGGTGGCAGGAATTGGCAGTTTGCCAGTGGTTCTACGACTGCTTGAGCGATCGGTCCCAGATTTCGTGTGGTGGTCCCATGTAGTCTGACACTCTTGAGGTGACAGATGGGGTTCCTATCTACCGTGGGTCGGGAGTGATCCCTCGAAAAGCGTCCGAGATTTCTGGGGCGCTGCCGTCGTCTGCCTTGTGAATGGAATAGTAGGTGAATGAAAAGTAATAGTAATGACAAAACCCAGATGCTCCGCAATACATGGACAGCACTACATCTATAGGGTTGGGTTGGGTTGTTTTATCTCTGAGCGGCACTTTTTTGCACACCATGGGCTAAATGGCCAGGTCACATGGACCCCGAAGGCTGAGAGAAGGTTGGGGGAGGGGACCCACTGGAACAGCTGTTGGGAGACAGATGGTAGCCTCCCGTCAAGGCCATCCAGCGTGTTCTTTAACGTGCACAGGGTATGGCTCTCCCGCACACGGGACCACGGCTTAACGTACCATCCGACGGACGGCGGCCTTTCCAAGCCCATCAGTGTCCCCTACTGCAGATTACGAGCCTGGCGCGCTACCGACTGAGCAGTGTAACAGGATTGAGGTATGGTATGCAAATGAATGGCGCTGGCAGCAGTATAGGCAAATCCGTCGAGCGCGTCAAAAGGTACGTTTCGATGCTGTTCTCCAGTTCTCCTACGAAGTGGGAGGTGGATTTGAGAAAGCAGATTTTTTTGGGGGGAAGGGAGGGGAGGGCAATACATTTACCAACATCAATCATCGAAAGAAGTGCAGTTTCGAGCTACAGGTTTGCTCGAGACATACCAAGCAGATGATGTGGTATACCTTAATGTGAGTTGTTCAGTGGTGCATTGACTCTGAAAGATATTCCAACAAGGACAAAATGCATCCAAACCATTCAGTAGTGGACGAAGATGGGCAGCAATCCCAAGGGATGGCTGCTATCTGATGTTATGTGACAGGAGGGCAAGAATATGAACTGCGATCGGACTTCGCAGCAGAGAGTGGAAAGGCGATATCCTCTACCACCAGATACACCACCGAAGATTTCACGTGCTGTTTCTATACATTAGGCAACCAGCAGTGCGCGTGCCTCGGACCCGACGCCACGAGAAGGCCCAGGGTGGTCAAAAGTCTCAAATCTGTATAGGGTCATTTAGAGATTTATGAAGGGTTTTGTACAGTCGCTCAAAAAAAGTATCCGAACATTACGGTTGATTACAGAATTCAGAAAAAAATATCTGGCAACGATTTTTTTAGAAATTAGTGATCTGGCAACCTTTGTGTCACGTGACACGAAGGTTGCCAGATCACAAATTTAAAAAATTTAAAAAGTATTTTCTTTCACCACTACGTAATATTGACGCTGTCAGATCTAAATATTTATCCATTACCGAAGTGTTCATTTGTGCTATTTTATCGCAAAAATATCGATCATCACCATGCACTATGAAGAGTGAAAATCAGGGCGGAAAGATGTCGTGAGCCGTCGTAAGTGAACGACACACTTTCGTCTTCTAATCAATGAAATCAGGTATGATTAGTTATGCTGCTGAACTGAACTGCGCCAAATGTGGTCCAATGACATAAATATCGCTCTTTACCAGAGGAGATCGCTTAGCTCCTTAATTAGATTCACCATTGCTTAGATGAAATAACAGGTTCGAGGGTGGTTACACCCGTACCGATGTAATGCCGCAGACTTGCTGCGTCAAGTGACGTATAGAGATATGTCCAACAATTCACGCACGAGAGTTGTATTGGGACGACACAGTTTATTCACATTTATATGCAATCACGTGCTGGGGATGTGATGGACTACGTAGGCCTTTGATGCTGCAAACAATTATACAATGAAATGGAGAACTGCACTTTGCAGATTCTCGCTTCACTGACCTCAAACTCGGCGAAAGGATATCCAACCCTTGGCTACAATGTGGTTCACATAGAACTCACCTCAGTTCCACAGAACTGTACTTAGTTCACCAAGAACTGAACCTTGATTCTCACATAGAATCGAACCCTCTCCTTAAGGGTTTTTTTTTTTGCGTAAGAGCGGCGTCCCTTAACACGTGTTCAAACGTCCTTCCTGTTTGACAGCGACGCTTAAGACTCGTTTATTATTTCCTGGCTCGTCTCCAGCGTTCACACTCGCGCCCGAGGCTAGTTGTAAAAGGCCATAAAAGGGCTTTTCGGACTCGGCATGTGCAGGCAGCCAGCTCAGACCCGGAAACAACATCTATGAGTCACATCCCCACAATAGCACTTCCAAAAACACACCTAATACAAAAAAAATTTACAACAACAAAAATACAATAAAAATGCAAAAATAAATAAAGTAGAGGGACATGCAAAAGAGACAACAGACAAGGCAAAAAAGACGAGGTTACATTTAATTTGGCTAAAGAAGTGGAAATTATAAAAAGGTTAGAAAGCAGAGAAGGAAGTTGGGTTGTTTTACCTCTGAGCGGCACTTTTTTGCACACCATGGGCTAAATGGCCAGGTCACAAAGACCCCGTAGGCTCAGAGAAGGTTGGGGGAGGGGACCCACTGGAACAGCTGTTGGGAGACAGATGGTAGCCTCCCGTCAAGGCCATCCAGCGTGTTCTTTAACGTGCACAGGGTATGGCTCTCCCGCACACGGTGCCACGGCTTAACGTCCCATCTGACGGACGGTGGCCTTTCCAAGCCCATCGGTGCCCCCTACTGACCGTGGGCAGGGCGGGGAATTTTGCGGAGATAAATCTCGACGCTGACCCAGCTGAGACTCGAACCTGGGAACTACAGATTACGAGCCTGGCGCGCTACCGACTGAGCCACCCCCGCCCCAGTGAGAGAAGGAAGAGAAAGCTTATGCATGAATACAATATTGGATCTTCTACATTATCTGACATAAAGGCACAAAAGGAAGAGTTACTGAATCCCATGATTATGTGTAATCCTTTCTTCTAAACAAAAGCTGTTACAGAATTATATTTGAATGTTCCTATTATCTGCCCTTCTGCTTCTCTGTAATCAGCTAGGAGAAATCCAGTAGGTTAATCTAACTAGTGAATATAGTAGGAATGCTTTTAAAATTGACGTTATAGTACATGACAAATTCGCTGTGACTTTGTGTATTGAGGGGCGGGGGTGGCTCAGTCGGTAGCGCGCCAGGCTCGTAATCTGTACTTCCCAGGTTCGAGTCCCAGCTGGGTCAGCGTTGAGATTTATCTCCGCAAAATTCCCCGCCCTGTCCATGGTCAGTAGGGGACACCGATGGACTTGGAAAGGCCGCCGTCCGTCGGATGGGATGTTAAGCCGTGGCCCCGTGTGCGGAATAGCCATACCCTGTGCACGTTAAAGAACACGCTGGATGGCCTTGACGGGAGGCTACCATCTGTCTCCCAACAGCTGTTCCAGTGGGTCCCCTCCCCCAACCTTCTCTGAGCCTTCGGGGTCCATGTGACCTGGCCATTTAGCCCATGGTGTGCAAAAAAGTGCCGCTCAGAGGTAAAACAACCCAACGCAACAACTTTGTGTATTGTCAGTTACTTACATTTAACAAACTGAAGTACTGTTTACAATAGCAGGGTTGTATCTGGGGGGGCAAGAGGGCCATGTCCCCCCCCCTCCTTGAGAATGTTAGTAAAGGTAATAGAAACAAAAAATTATTAAAGTTATGTATATTTCGTGTGTTTTTCAAGAAATTTTTAAAGAGCACTAAAATGGATTGAAAGTGTTATACTGCAAGGAAATCAAGTCGTATCTCAGTTACCAAAAGATATTTGTATTCTCTGAATCCTTGGGTGCTTATGACTTGGCCGTTTAACCCATTGTGTGCTAAAGAGTGCCGCTCAGAGGTAAAACAACCAACCAGCCAACCAATCTCATCAGCTATCTCATCAGCCTCGAGACATTTTTTTCTCCAACTTTGAGTTTGATGTTCAAGTATTTTCATCGAATATCAGTCGAATCAACATCAGCAGATCTCTTCTTAAAACTATTCTTTTTCAGATTTTAGCCACATAATTCGAATCCGCATGTCAATAAAAGACAAAATATAGTGTTTGGCTCAGTCTTTAAGCCAACATTTAGATCTGAACTCCAAAATGCAGATATTATTTCCAAATCACATCCAGAACTTTCTAGTTGGATACTTTTTACTAGTTACTTTTACTTAATACTTTTTACTTTTTTACTACTCTGTATTCTCCCCCCCCCCCCTAAAAGCTAAATATCACGCTTAATTTTAAAGAATCCTTTGGTGAAATACTTTTCAAGTCAATGTGATATCATTTAACCCAGAGCTTCCATTAACCCATTCCTTTTCCCCTTTATTTGCAGGTGGCCAAAACTGGCAGCAGTATTGGCCGTGTTGCTGACCGGTGGTGCGATGGCAATTGCAGCGATGGTCAACATAGTGAATGGTTTTCCTCCTAGCCCTCTGGGACTCTATCCTGACCCGGAGTAAGTAAATGCGGACATAAATGTTACTTTAAAACAGTGTCTCGCAAACTGTGTGCCGCGAGAGATTTTCAAATTGACACTAGATATCCTGAATTCAATATCCTGATAACCTCAATATCCTGAATTGAGCACAAAAGCTATTCGAGCCTTGTTACCTTTCGGTTCGTCTTATCTTTGTGAACTTGGATTCTCATCATTGACTGAAATTAAATCTAAGAAGCGTGATCGGCTTCAGATGATTGATGAAGAGATGCGAGTGTGTTTATCTGACTTTGAGCCAAGAATAATGAAAATTTGTTCGCAGAAGCAAGCTCATACATCCCATTGAAATATGTTCATATCTAAATTTTAAAGAAAATGCATTTAACGAAACTTCAATTTTCCTCTTCTTACGTAACCATCAAAATTCTTTTCAGGTGTGTGTGCCGCGGAAAAAAATTTGGATTCAGTGTGCCGCAGAGTAAAAATGTTTGCGAGACACTGCGTTAAAACTTAAACTGAAAAAGAAATGCGAATTTTTTTTTCGTATTTTTGTTATATTTGATCGTTTATTTTTAACGTGTGTGTGTTCTATAATCATAAACATTTTTTTCTTTCCTTCCCAGCGATCGGTTTTACGTCGCCATTCCGATGTACTTCAAGCCCTATGCTCACGTGGGTCCTTATTTCGTCGGAGTTGCCCTTGGCTACCTGATCGTCAAGAAGCCAAAACTGAGGATTCCGAGGGTAAATCCAAATACGTTTTCTCTTAACTTTCGATGTCAATCTATCGAAGTGTAATCTAAAAATTAAAAATTAACTGTAAAAGGTTAAATCCAAAAATTAATGCAATAGAACTTTCATCTTAAAACTCGTTTATCGACGCTAAACATTCTTCTTTCGCGCATTCTTTTATTCACTTTGATTCCAGAAGGAAAAAAAAGCGAATTGAAATGAGTGACAGCCAATTCGAATGGTCTACAAGAGAATGCTAAAAATATATTTAAAAATTATATCTCGTCAGTAATACATAGCTCAGTCAGCTAGAGGGGGGCGAGGGGGGGGCTCAGTCGGTAGCGCGCCAGGCTCGTAATCAGTAGTTCTCAGGTTCGACGTTTTCTCTCAGCGTTGAGATTTATCTCCGCAAAATTCTCCGCCCTGCCCACGGTCAGTAGGGGACACCGATGGGCTTGGAAATACCGCCATCAGTCGGATGGGACGTTAAGCCGTGGCCCCGTATGCGGGAGAGCCATACCCTGTGCACGTTATAATTACACGTTGGATGGCCTTGACGGGAGGCTACCATCTGTCTCCCACAACTATTCCAGTGAGTCCCCTCCCCCAACCTTCTCTGAGCCTTCGGGGTCCATGTGACCTGGCCATTTAGCCCATGGTGTGCAAAAAAAGTGCCGCTCAGAGGTAAAACAACCCAACCAGCTAGAGGCAATGTTCTTTTATACTTGCAACACAAAGGTCTCCGGTTCGATCTCAGCCGCTGGTAATTTATAGTGTTTTTTTGCATTATAAAGATCCATTCTCTTGTCCCACCCACTTTTGAGAATTCCAGTAAGGATAATGGATGTCAGAAAATATTAACCTACTGCATATTTCAGGAATTTTTTTTCCGAGACATTTTTTAAAACCTCTAAAATGAATGGCAAAAATGTTACACTGTAATAGTAGATATCGAGTCTATTTTACCTGGAAATTCAGTCTCTTATCTCTTTTCCCTTTTTTCTGCTCAGGTGTCTCCTTCCCCCTCTTCCTTCATTTTTTTTCTACATTCTGGTCTGTATATATACATAAGAAAAAAAGTATATGCATATACTTTTTTTCTCCTTAAAGCGCATAGTGGGCACTGCAAAAATATGACTATATATTTGAATTCTATGAATGTAAATTAGGAGAAATATTTCGTGTATCCTTTTAAACGAAACGGAGCGTGTCCAGAAAATTTTCAAGAAAGAGAGGTGATTCCTTTCCTCTCCTTTTTTAGATAAAACGGATCATTTCGTCATCAAAGAGAAGTTTAAGCAGATGCTGCTATCGAGCTACTGCGAATTGGGGGTGGCTCAGTCGGTAGCGCGCCAGGCTCGTAATCTGTAGTTCCCAGGTTCGAGTCCCAGCTGGGTCAGCGTTGAGATTTATCTCCGCAAAATTCCCCGCCCTGCCCACGGTCAGTAGGGGACACCGATGGACTTGGAAAGGCCGTCGTCCGTCGGATGGGACGTTAAGCCGTGTCCCCGTGTGCGGGAGAGCCATACCCTGTGCACGTTAAAGAACACGCTGGATGGCCTTGACGGGAGGCTACCATCTGTCTCCCAACAGCTGTTCCAGTGGGTCCCCTCCCCCAACCTTCTCTGAGCCTTCGGGGTCCATGTGACCTGGCCATTTAGCCCATGGTGTGCAAAAAAGTGCGGCTCAGAGGTAAAACAACCCAACTGCGAATTTTCAGACTTGGACACAATTTCTTTACAGCACAATAGAGAAAACGGTCAGCCACAACCAAATGTGTTGCTGATACAAGGTCCCCTGCCCTGAGTGAATTGCATAAAGTCCTAAAAGTACCTTCCTCTTCTTTTGAAAAGAATTGTATGCTGAGTTGACGTTAAGTAACTTTTCCGATACTACAAGATATCGTCGATCAACACTTTTAATATTCCATGTAAACCGTTAAAAACATTCCGATAGCTAATAGGTAGAAATAGTCTACAAAGATTTTGATATACAATAAACCTCCACTTCTGTTGACCCTTTCCCGCCGACCCCACTCATAAGTCAACGCTCTTCATGTCGGACTTTTTGATCTTTTGCATAATAAGCCACTTCAGACGAAATTAAATTACTTCTAAATGGTTTGGTTTTTTGATGAAGAATGACTTCGGTGGATTGTGCCTTTCATAGTGGGGTTGGGTTGTTTTACCTCTGAGCGGCACTTTTTTGCACACCATGGGCTAAATGGCCAGGTCACATGGACCCCGAAGGCTCAGAGAAGGTTGGGGGAGGGGACCCACTGGAACAGTTGTTGGGAGACAAATGGTAGCCTCCCGTTAAGGCCATCCAGCGTGTTCTTTAACGTGCACAGGGTATGGCTCTCCCGCACACGGAGCCACGGCTTAACGTCCCTTCCGATGGACGGCGGCCTTTCCAAGCCCATCGGTGTCCCCTACTAACCGTGGGCAGGGCGGGGAATTTTGCGGAGATAAATCTCAACGCTGACCCAACTGGGACTCGAACCTGGGAACTACAGATTACGAGCCTGGCGCGCTACCGACTGAGCCACCCCCGCTCCTTTCATAGTGGGGATGAATATAGCTGGACCAGAACCGTTCCCAGAATGCCCCTGCCCACCCCTTGCCTCGTGAAAGAAAATCCGGTCGTCTTATACGAAATCTCAGACTTGTCCATCTGCTTTGAAATCCGAAAGAGTTGTCTTTGTATAATTGTAGCAATGAAAAGAGAAAATGTAGAACAGAACTTTGCAGAAAAGCTTCTTGAAATTCCGCATGTAACACTGCAAAATTTCACACAAGGAAAAGTATGGATGCTTGTCTATACTAAAATGGAAGATGTTTTCAAAATGATTTATCGGTATTCACTATCCAACCAAACATAAATCATTTATTAGTATCCTATGTGGTATTTCATCCACTTCCCGACAAACACGAATTCTACCAACGCGATTTTTAAAATAAGATTGGGTTTCAACTAACACGATTTCCCAATTACTTCTCTACGATCGTTTAAAAATAAAAAAAATAAATACCCCCTCAAGCAGCTGCTTGCCACAGAGGTCTGACAGGAGCCTGTCAGTTTATATGCCATAGTAGAAGGTCTGAGAGGATGGCAGGACCTCAGCAGAAAAACGACAGGTACATCCATACCTTACCTGGGGCTCGAACCCAGGTCCCTTAGATCAGTAGCCAAGCGCGCTAACCACTCGGCCACGGGACGGCAGTACGATCGTTTATAATATTATATTTACCTTATAAGAAGACATCTTTGATACTTGTCTCACCTCTCTCACCCATCTTTTTTACTAGTAATTTCAACACTTTCGAAAAGATTTTTTTTACATTTTCCTATACAAATTAGTGTGTTTAAACACACTAATTTCGTATAAAACGTATAAAACGTAATTCATTTTTAAATGAATAATAATAATTTCTTATAAAAAAATTTTTAATATAAATTTTTTTATATTAAATATTTTTTTCGTAATAATTTCGTAAAAATTTAATTTTTTTATATTAATTTTTTATATTAAATATTTTTTTCGTATAAAAAATTTTTAAATGAATAAAAATAATTTCGTATAAAACGTAATTCATTTTTAAATAATAAAGAACATTTTATTGTCACCGATGGTTAACAATAAAATCAGATACAAATCCACTCTGATTGGTTAGAGATGACACGAGGGACGTTCAAAAAGTTTTGACATGCATCTTCAGAGCAAAAACATTGTACTTACCTCAACAAAACTTTTACTGTCTTTCAAAGTACTCCCCTCAAGCGTCTATGCAAAGTTGCAGACGTCTACGCCAATTCTGGGACGCTTGGTGGTACAGCCGCTCAAAAAAGTATCCGAACACTATGCTTGATTGCAGAATTCAGAAAAATTATCTGGCAACGATATTTTTTTAGAAATTAGTGATCTGGCAACCTTCGTGTCACGTGACACGAAGGTTGCCAGATTTCTAATTTTTAAAAATAAATCGCTGCCAGATATTTTTTCCTAAATTCTGTTAATCAACCATAGTGTTCGGATATTTTTTAATATATATAATGCGTATGAATATATAATGCAATGAATATGGAGCGTGTGCAGTTACCGTTCACAGCAAACTGGAGCGGTTGCGGTTAATGTTCACAGCACATTGTATCATGTGAGCTCACAAAGACCTGGATCGTGTGGGCTCACTCACGGAAATATTGAGCGTGTGCAGCTACCGTTCACAGCAAACTGGAGCGTGTGCAGTAACTGCACACGCTCCAGTTTGCTGTGAACGTTAAGTGGAGCGTGTACAGTTACTGTACACGCTCCAGATATTTTTCCTGAATTCTGTAATCACACGACACGAAGGTTGCCAGATCACTAATTTCTAAAAAATATCGTTGCCAGATATTTTTTTCTGAATTATGTGATCGACCATAGTGTTCGGATATTTTTTTGAGCGCTGTACATTCTTTAGTCATGACTACGTAGCAATTGAACCAAATATCACATAAAACAAAGTTCTTAGAATTATGAACCTATTTCTTATTATTTTTCGATTTCAGGGTGTGCGAGTGTTGGGCTGGATTTGCGCATCGGCCGTTAACATAGCAGTTATCTACGGAGCATATCCTTGGAACAATGGCAATCTTCCTGGTCCCGTTGTATCAGCCATCTACGCAGCCACTGCAAAGACTGCTTGGGCGCTTGGAATCTTTTGGGTCATCATGGTTTGCGCCACAGGAAACGGAGGTAAAACTCATTCTTCTATTTTTAAACTTTAAACCCAGTCCAAACCAGTTGTTGATTTTTTAAACTTTTCGTTTGTTTTCTTAGCAATAATCTGATCATCTTTTTTCAGCTTTAAGATAAAAAAAAAAGGCGTTTTGGCATACAACTGGATAACACGTATCCGTGGCTGCATTATCGACGAAAAGTTCACTTGATCCTATTGGGATGAGAAATGTTTTATTTTAGATGCCAAGCAAGGGAAAGGTCAGAATTTCATTTTAGTCTGGTTGCTAGTTCTGAGAGATAGAGGTCTAGGAAGTCTATTTCTTCTACCAATATCAAGAAATCCTAGAGGAACAGGAGGCTGTAGCAGCTGATTTAACTTACCAAAGATAATGACCATTGAAACAATACAATTTATCAATAAAGTGATGAAAATTGGTCAGGTTGGCTGTGATTCAGTTCATCTGAATGGTTGCAGTCTTGAGCAGGTGTCACAGTTTAATTACCTTGGGAGCTATGTAACAGATAATGGTGATGTGCGGCATGAGATTAACAGACGAATAGGGATTTCTGCCGGGACTTTTAAGAATCTATGGAGATTGTGCAGAAATAGGCGTATACATCTAAATACTAAAATTAGACTGTATAATAGTTTGGTTCTTTCTAGGGTTAGTTATGGTAGTGAAACTTGGACACTTTGTAAACAAGATAACAGGAAACTAGATGCTTTTGATTCTAGATGCTTACGCAGTATCTTGGGCATTAGGTGATGATGAGGTTAGGCAAAGGGGTCGGCAACCTCCTTTAAGCAGCATATTGTGCAGAGGGAGACTCCGTTGGTTTGGCCATGTTGCCCGTATGGAAAATTATAGATTGACGAATAGGGTTATGAACAGTGTGCCTAAAGGCCTCAGAAAGAGGGGGAGACCCAGGATGCGGTGGGCAATGTAAAATAGGACCTTATTAGAATTGGTGTGCAGTGACCAGATGCAGTAGATGTAGTTCAGGACAGATTTGCTTGTAGAAGTAAATTGCACTGTCTGGTTGGACCTCCGCAGCCCATGGCTGTTTCATGATGATGATGATGGAATATATTTTTAAGAAATAATTAAATATTTGGGAATTATCAAAATCTAGCGTGGAAGGCTTAAGCACCTTGCCCAGGGTGGAAACGTCTTTGCCCAATGTCTCCTATTAGAGGGCTGTTTGATGTTGTCTGAGTTCCTTTCTCAATTGCTTTAAAAATCCCACAAACCAATTTCTTTCCACAGGTATATGGAATATGAGGCCACTGCAGAGAAAGCATTCTCTTCGTGCCCTCCCACAGAAGTCTAGAATTATAACCCAATAACCTAGATATTCTGAGCTTGAAAAAGAACAGATGAACAGGAAAAGGTTGGATAGTATCTTCAAGGCGTAGGTTTGCTTCTCAGTAAATACGCCACTGATGCTCTTCTAGGATATGACTGTATTAATGAAGGTTCTTATCATCATCATCAAACAGCCATGGGCTGCGGAGGTCCAACCAGACCGTGCAATTTAGTTCTCCAAGCATGTCTGTCACGAGCTACATCTGCTGCATCCGGCTACTGCACACCAATTCTAACAAGGTCCTGTTTGACATTGTATGCCCACCGCATCCTAGGTCTCCTCCCTCTTTCGAAGGCCTTTACGCGCACTGTTCATAACCCTATTCGCCAATCTATAATTATCCATACGGGCAACATGGCCAAACCAGCGGAGTCTCTCTCTGCACAATATGCTGCTTAAAGGAGGTTGCCGACCCTTTTGCCTAACCTCATCATTAGTTACAAAGTTGAACCATCTAATACCCAAGATACTGCATAAGCATCTAGAATCAAAAGCATCTAGTTTCTTGTTATCTTGTACAAAGCATCCAAGTTTCACTACCATAACTAACCCTAGGAAGAACCAAACTATTATAAAGTCTAATTTTAGTCTTTAAGTGTATACGCCTATTTCTCCACACTCTCCATAGATTCTTAAAAATCCCGGCAGCAATCCCTATCCGTCTGTTAATCTCATGCCGCACATCACCATTATCTGTTACATAGCTCCCAAGATAATTAAACTGTGACACCTGCTCAAGACTGCAACCATTCAGATTAACTGAATCACAACCTGCCTGACCAATTTTCATCACTTTAGTTTTCTCTCTGTTTATAACTAAACCTACTCTACTACCAGTTTCATCAACAGCTCGAATGAAAGAGTTCATCTAATCAACATCATTTGCCAAAAGGGCTAAATCATCAGCATAATCTAAATAAGAAATTTTTGTTTCGATTAGCCCATTTAAGGCCAAAATCTTTCCCTTGCAGTGAATTTCGCATAACATAATCAATAACCAAACTTAAGGGAAAAGGAGACAAAATGCACCCTTGTCGAACACCAGAAGTAATACTAAACCAATTGCTACAAGACTTACCAACTCTCACACAAGACTCGGTGTTATTACACAGAGCTTTCATTATGTTAACTAACTTGTCTGGTATACCATATGATCTCATAATCAACTACAAATTATGACGATCAACAGAGTCGAAAACCTTTCTGAAATCAACAAAGCTAGCAACCAAAGGTTTCTGAAACTCTAAACATTTCTCAAGAATCAGCCTAAGTGAAAATATTTGATCCACACATCCCCTACCACTTCTGAATCCACATTGCTCATCACGCAATTGCCTGTCAACCAGATTCTTAATTCTATTAAGCACAATCATGGAAAGAACTTTACCTGCAACAGAGAGTAGGCTGATACCCCTATAGTTATCACAAGAACTGCGATCACCTTTTTTGAAAATAGGGATAATAATTGCTCTGGTAAAATCCTTAGGAACCATGCCTCTATCTTAAAAGATATTCAGAATTTCAGTCATCCAAGTGGTAACCGAAACATTCCCAGCTCTAAGCATTTCGGTAGTAATTTCATCAACCCCTGGGGATTTATGTACTTTAAGTTTAGAAACAGCCAAAATAACTTCAGATTGTGTTATAGGGCCAACATTAAAGCCACCAATGCATCTATCATCATTGCAAACAATGGGAGTAGAACTAACTACATTGTTTAGAACATCACTGAAATGCTCAGCCCATCTAACCATGACAGAATCCTCCCCTTCTATAACCTTACCTTGTTTATCCTTCAATCCTTGTATACCTGTCCGTTTTCTACCACACAAAACATTAACTATCTGGTACAGCTCTCTGCTGTTGTGCTGTCTAACTGCTTCCTCGGCTTTGTCAGCCAAACCATCAAGCCAAAGATTCTTATCAGCAGCTAACTGATCCTTTACAAGTTTATTAAGGTCTCTGTAATGCTTTCTATTAGGACTAGTAGGATATTGATTAAGGGCATTCCTGCAGTTCTTTCTTTCCGAAATAAGCTCAAGTGCCTTATCACTCAGAAAATTTTGCCTCTTCTGCTCCTTTTTTCCTAAAAGAGTACTGTTAGTGCCCAAAAAAGCCTGTTAAACATGGTCCCATTCTTCCTCAACTTCAGTAGTAAGCAAACCATGTCATAATGACTAAGTAACCTATCATGGTAAGCTTTAGCTATAACTGGGTCTTTCAGAGCTTCAGTAGTAAAGGTAAATTTTTTAACCCTAGCACAACACTTTTTAAGTTTCAGTTGCAAGACACTTTTAACAAGGTAATGGTGAGATCCATTTTCAGCTCCCCTATATGACCTGGTATTCCTAACAGAACTAGCCCATTTGCTGTTAATTAATATATAATCAATCGTATTCTTATGCAGCCCATCGGGTGAAACCCATGTGTACTTATGTATGTCGCGGTGTTTGTAATAAGTGTTGGTTATTCTGAATCCATTGAGTTTACTTACCTGTAGGAGACGTTGCCCATTGCCATTGCAGGTACCAATACCAAAAGGGCCTATCACCCCTCCCCAAAGATCAGAGTCAGTACCAACTTTGGCATTCAAGTCACCTAGAACAAGGGTAATATCTCCTTTCTTGACAGAATTCAAAATATCCTGAGGTTATCCGTAAAACCTATCCTTCTCATCCTTATCGGCATCCTCAGTGGGGTCATAACAGCAGATAACATTCAAGTCTTCAACGCTTGTCTGAAATTTTGCCGTAAGAAACCTTTCATTAATGCACTCATATCCTAGAAAAGCATCACTAGCGTGTCTGCTGAGAAGCACACCCACGCCTTGGTGATATTTATTATCGTTCCTCCCTGAAAAGAGAAATTTAAGATTATTTTTAAGAATCTGACTTTTATCTGTCCATCTGGTCTCTTGCAAGCCGAGAATATCTAAATTATAATGGTGGAATTCTTGTGTGAGGACATCAAGAGAATTCGAGAGCAGAGTCCTCACATTCCAACTACTTATGGAGAGAAAATGGTTAGTGGGATGTTTAAAGAAACTATGTTTATTGAGAGAGGGAATGCCGACAATATCAAACAGCCCCCTAATCACAGACATGGGGAAAAGACCTGTTCCCCCACCACTAAAGGCTGAAGTAAAGAGTTCAGTAGAAGTAAGAGAAAAGAGAAGCCAGTAGAAGTAAAGAGTTCAGGTGCCTGCGATGACCTCTGCTCAGGATTATCCACCAGCTGATAAACATATCCTGTGAATCTACTCACTTGGGTACTTCTTGCACTTGGTCTACTCACTTTGATAAACATATCTGTGTGAATCTACTCACTTGGGGCTGTCAACCCACAAATAAACAGAAAACACAGCGGAAGATTTTCCCTCCACAGAAGCCCACAAGTGCAGCAAAATCAGAATCCATAATCAAGCTCAGAGCCAAAATTCCGTTCAGGTTGGTATATATGGTCAGCACCAGGACCCTGTGTGGTTGACCACTTCTCAGCAGGGTAAAAAAAAAGAAAAGTAGCCATAATTGTCCAGATCAGTAGGCCACACTAATCTGGGAGCTCTCCCTTTTGAAAGGTACTAACGGCCTGCATAACGAAAAGGCGGGGTCGGACATTAGGTACTAGGTCTGGCCGGTTCTATGCATCATCACAGGGGATTGGTATATAGCTCTTCTCCCAGTGACTACCTAGCTACCATTCTTATAGATAAATTTAAAATTGAGATTAAAGACTTGAATATTTCCTATTTTCATGCCCTCACTGAGGACTCTGATGAGAACGAGAAAGATAAGTTTCAACGACAATTACAGGATATTTCGAATTCTGTCAAGAGAGGAGATATTACTCTTGTACCAGGTGAATTCACTGCCAAAATTGGTACTGACTCTGACCATTTGGCAATGGTGATAAGTACCTTTGGCATTGATACTTGCAATGGCAATGGGGAATTCTCCTACATGTGAGTAAACCTAATGGTTTGAGAATAACAAACACGTACCAAAACATTTGTGTTTCAAACACGTACTTACAGTTGCATAAGAACATGATTGATTATATATTCATTAACAGTAAATGGGTTAGTTCTGGTACGAATATCAGGTCCTATATATATAGGAACCGAAATGGATCTGACCATTACCTTGTGAAACATGTGTTACAATTGAAGCTTAAGAAAGTTGTGCTGGGTTAAAAGGATTACCTTTAACTTTGAAGCTATGAAAGATCCAATTATAGCCAAAGCTTATCATGATAGGCTACTTAGTTATTATGGCAACTGCGGTTTGTTTACTAGTGAAGTTGAAAAAGAATGGGATCGGTTTAAACAGACTTCATCTTGAAATTTGGGTTGGGTTGGGTTGTTTTACCTCTGAGCGGCACTTTTTTGCACACCATGGGCTAAATGGCCAGGTCACATGGACCCCGAAGGCTCAGAGAAGGTTGGGGGAGGGGACCCACTGGAACAGCTGTTGGGAGACAGATGGTAGCCTCCCGTCAAGGCCATCCTGCGTGTTTTTTAACGTGCACAGAGTATGGCTCTCCCGCACACGGGGCCACGGCTTAACGTCCCATCCGACGGACGACGGCCTTTCCAAGCCCATCGGTGTCCCCTACTGACCGTGGTCAGGGCGGGGAATTTTGCGGAGATAAATCTCAACGCTGACCCAGCTGGGACTCGAACCTGGGAACTACAGATTATGAGCCTGGCGCGCTACCGACTGAGCCACCCCCGCTCCTATCTTGAAAGTAACAGTCCTTTTTGGGGTAAAAAGGAACAGAGGAGACAAAGTTATTTCGAACTTGTTTCTGAAAGAAGGAAGTGCAGGAATAGTATGAATAAACACACTACTGGTTCTAACTGGCAGCATTACAAAGAGCTTAATAAAAGTGTAAAGGATCAGTTAACAGCTGATAAGAATCTTTGGCTTGGTAACTTGGATGATAAAGCAGCTAGAGTGTAACAGTAGAGAGTTGTACCAAATAGTTAATGTTTTGCGTGGGAAGAAACGAACACAGGAATTGAATACAGACAGGGATTGAAGGATAAACAAGGTAAGGTTATAGAAGATGAGGATTCTGTCATGGCTAGGTGGGCTGAGCATTTCAGTGATGTTTTGATAGATGCATTATTGGCTTTAATGTTGGCCCTATAACACAGTCTGAAGTTATTTTTGGCTATTTCTAAACTTACACTACATAAATCCCCAGGAGTAGATGAAATTACTACTGAAATGCTTAGAGCTGGGAATTTCCCTGTTGTCATGTAACAGACCAAAATATTGAATATTTTTATGATAAAATATGTCATTCCTAATGATTTTACCAAAGCTTTTATTATTCCAGTTTTGAAATAAAGGTGATTACAGTTCTTGTGATAGTTATAACGGAATCAGTCAATTTTCTGCACCAAGTAACATTTTTTTCCATGATTGTGCTTAATAGAATTAAGAATTTGGTTGATGAACAACTATGTGATGAACAGTGTGGATTCAAAAGTGGTAGCGAATGTGTACATCAAAAATTTTCACTTAGGCAGATTCTTGAGAAATGAGTTTCGGAAACTTATGGTTAATAGCTTCGTAAGATTCAAAAAGGCGTTTGACTCTATTCAGCGTCATAATTTGTGGTTGATCGTGAGATCTTATAGCGTGCTTAACAAGTAAGCATTATGATTGCTATCTATAATAATTGAGTCGTGTATGAGAGTTGGTAAGGTTTGTAACAATTGGCTTAGTATTGCTAGTGGAGTTGCATACTAAGCCAATTTCATTTTTGTTCCATTTCAGTTTAGTCTGGTTGTTGATTATGTTATGCGGAATTCACTTCAAGGCTTTGGGGTTTAAATAGTCTAGAGATTTGAAAATTTCTCGTTTAGATTATACTGATTATTTGGCCGTTTTGGCAAATGATGTTGGTGAGATCAACTCTTTCGTTAGAGCTATTGATTAGGCGGGTAATAAAATAGATTTGGTGATAAACAGAGAAGAAACTAAAGTGGCGAAAATTGGTCAGGCAGATGGCGTTTCACTTGCTTTAAATAGCTGCACTCTAGCACTTTACATTAATTTTCAGTCATGTGCAAATGGATTACCGTAGTTTAATGTCTCAGTTTAATTATCTCGCTAGCTAGGTAACAGATACTAGTGATGTACGGTATGAGATGAACAGACGAATAGGGATTGCTGCCGGGACTTTTAAAATCTACGGAGAGTGTGGAGAAATAGGCGTATACACCTAAAGATTAAAAATAGACTGTGTAATAGTTTGGTTCTTTTCAGGGTTAGTTATGGTAGTGAAACTTGGACCCTTTGTAAACAAGATAACAGGAAACTTGATGCTTTTGATTCTAGATGTTCACGCATTATCTTGGGCATTAGGTGGTTCAACTTTGTAACTAATGATGAGATTAGGCAAAGGAGTCGGCAACCTCCTTTGAGCACAATATTGTGCAGAGATATATTCCGTTGGTTTGGCCATGTTGCCCGTGTGCTTAGCTGCAGATTGGAAAATCGGGATTCTGAACAGTGTGTCTAAAGACCTCAGAAAGAGGGGGAGACCTAGGATGCGATGATCAGACAATATTAAACAGGACCTTGGTAAAATCAGCCTACAGCGGCCAAATGTAGTAACTGTAGTAGCTCAGGACAGGCATGTTTAGAAAAGTAAATTGTACAGTTTAGTTGGATCTCTATAGCCTATGGCTGCTTGAGGCTTTTGTATGTGTGCTTGCATACCTATGTGTGGTTGCAGGTGTCCCCTTGTTATACCTACAGTTTCATTAATGTATAAGTGATAGTCAAAATTTATATGTTACAAAGGTTCCAACAGTACGACCAGCAACTACATTTCCAACAAATGGGAAAAGAGTAAAATTTGTTTTTTGAGAAACATTTTATAAGGATATTAATTATTTCGAAATTTCTAGTTTAATGTAATTAATTCCATGTTAATATGTATTTTTTAAAATATCAGATTTCTTTTCCAGGGAAGGGGGGAAGATGTGATTCTGTACCCATTTATTCGCACTTAGGTACAGTCGCTCAAAAATGACACGAAGGTTGCCAGATCACTAATTTCTAAAAATATCGTTGCCAGATATTTTTTTCTGAATTCTGAAGTCAACCATAGTGTTCGGATACTTTTTTGAGCGACTGTAGGTGGTCATATTATTTTGATACTAGATCGTGTGGGCTCACTCACGGAAATATTGAGCGTGTGCAGTTACCGTTCACAGCAAACTGGAGCGTGTGCAGTAACTGCACACGCTCCAGTTTGCTGTGAACGGTAACTGGAGCGTGTACAGTTGCTGTACACGTTCTATAATCACGTGACACGAAGGTTGCCAGATCACTAATTTCTAAAAAAATCGTTGCCAGATTTTTTTCTGAATTCTGTAATCAACCATAGTGTTCGGATACTTTTTTGAGCGACTGTACCCTAAGGATAGGGAGAGTGTTGCAAAGGAGACGCAATGAACATGGATAACACTTTTTAATAATTGGAAAAATGAGAGATGAGATGAGATCGTGAATGTTATCCAACGTAATGTGCACGTTTGTTATGATGATGAAATCTGAACTATGTGCAAACTGGATTACCGTAGTTTAATGTTTCTGACCCTTGACCTTAGCGCAGTTTCTTGAGTATTAAAAATAAAATAAACAAATAACCCCTCAAGCAACTGCTTACTATAGAGGTCTGACAGGTGCCAGTCAGTTTATACACCACAGTAGAAAGTCTGAGAGGATGGCGGGACCTCAGCAGAAAAACATCACAAACGTCCATGCCTTACCCGGGGCTCGAACCCAGGTCCCTTAGATTAGTAGCCAACCAAGCTAACCAAAAGGCGACGGAACAGCAATATCTTCAGTATTAAGCGCTTTGATTTTGTGAATAATAATGGGGTAAGAACTGAGTTTTCAACTTAAACAGAATCTTCCGTAGACAGTAGAATCGGGTTTTCAGGAGAATGACAGATTAGCAAATGCAGTTACTAACGCTGTCCCGAAAAAAAAAAAAAAGGAAGATTGGGTTGGGTTGTTTTACCTGTGATCGGCACTTTTTAGCACACCTTGGGCTAAATGGCCAGGTCACATGGACCCCGAAGGCTCAGAGAAGGTTGGGGGAGGGGACCCACTGGAACAGCTGTTGGGAGACAGATGGTAGCCTCCCGTCAAGGCCATCCAGGGTGTTCTTTAACGTGCACAGGGTATGGCTCTCCCGCACACGGGGTCACGGCTTAACGTCCCATCCGATGGACGGCGGCCTTTCCAAGTCCATCGGTGTCCCCTACTGACCGTGGGCAGGGCGGGGAATTTTGCGGAGATAAATCTCAACGCTGACCCAGCTGGGACTCGAACCTGGGAACTACAGATTACGAGCCTGGCGCGCTACCGACTGAGCCACCCCCACCCCCCACCCACCCCAAAAAAAAGAAGAAGAAAGAAAGAAGTGACGCAAGAAATAGTGGGCTGACATTGTTAACCAATAATTTACCTTACATAGATGAATGCAGAAACTTTTGTCCTTGAAAGACGAGTTTGGAAAACTAAATTATGCCATCTGGTTCGATTTCCGTAATCTTAGACTGCTTGAACATATTTCAGCAATAAAGTATCAGAGAAAAAATTCCTGTAGACAACAAACATTTGGAATAATTGACTGAAAGAAATTTGTAAATTGTATTGAAAAAATATGAGGTTAAAAGTAATGAAGAAGGTATTGTAACACAGGAATTCGTATCATCAACTTGATTATATTGCTGCTAAATGGTAGATAGGCATAAACTGGAAGGAGAGCAGTGTACCAATCCCCAGTGATTATGAACAGAACCGGCCAGGTCTAGGGCCTAATGTCCGACCCGGCCTTCTCGTGGTGCAGGCCGTTAGTACCTTTCAAAAGAGATATTCTCTTTTGGAAGGGAACGGAAGAGGAGGGCTGCCAGTTCAGTATGGCCTACTGATCTGGTCATCTATGGCCACTTTTTTCTTTTTTTCAAACCTGCTGAGGAGTGGTCAACTTCACAGGGTCCTTGTGCTGACCATTTATACCTATAGACTCGACTTTTTTTTATGGATTTGAACTTGATTGTGAATCCTGGACTTGCTGCACAGATGGTCCTCTGTTGAGAGAGAATCTACCGCTGTGTTTTCTGTTTGCTTGTGGTTTGCCAGCTCTAAGTGAACAGTCACGGTATACCCTACTGACCGTGGCAGCTGGTGGATAATCCTAATCAGAGGGCATTGCAGGTACCTGAACCCTTACTTAGCTAATTGGGCAACGCCAATCCTAAACTGGAGTAATGTGTCTCAGGCAGGTCATATGGCTCTTGAAATGGTCCATTTGAAAGGTGGTTCCTGTGATCATTCCCCCATGCCTGTGATCAGAGTGCTGTTTGATATTGTTGGCCCTACCTATCTCAATAAACCTAGTTTCTTTAAAAATCCTACTAATCATTTTCTCTCTGTAGGAATGTGGAACTTGAGGACATTACATAGAGATCATTCTGTAGATGTCCTCACGCAGGAATTCTAGCGTTATAACCTAAATAACTTAGATATTCTAGGCTTGCAAGAGACCAGATGGACAAGTAAAGATGAGATATTTAAAAATAACTTTAAATTTCTCTTTTCAGGGAGGGAGGATGGAAAGCATCTCCAAGGTGTAGGTTTGCTTCTCAGCAGACATGCTAGTGATGCTATTCTCGGATATGACTGCATTAATGAAAGATTTCTTAGAGCAAAATTTAAAACAAAAATTAAAGACTTGAATGTCATCTGTTGTTATGCCCTCACACAGTACTCTGATGAGAACGAGAAAGATACGTTATACAGCCAGCTTGAGAATATTTTGAATTCTGTGAAGAAAGGAGATATTTCTCTTGTCTTACGTGACTTCAATGCTGGTACTGACTCTGACCTTTGGGCAGGAGTTTTAGGTCCCTTTGGCATTGGTTGTGTCAATGGCAATGGAGACCGTCTTCTACAGGTAAGTAAACTTAATGGTTTACAAATAACTAACACTTACTACAAACACCGGGACATTTATAAATATACAAGGGTTTCACCTGATGGGTTGCACAGGAATATGGTAGATCATATTTTAATTAACAGCAAATGGACCACCTCAGTTAGGAATACCAGATCATACAGGGGAGCCAAAATTGGGTCTGACCATTACCTGGTCAAAAGTGTCTTGCAGCTGAAGCTTAAGAAATGGTGTGCTAAAGTTAAGAAAATTACCTTCAACACTGAAAGTCTGAAAGATCGAGTTATAGCAAAATAATACCATGATAGGTTACTTAGTCATTACGACAATCGTGGTTTGCTTACTGTTGAAGTTGAGAAAGAATGGGATCAGTTTAAACAGGCTTTTATTGAAACCAACAGTATTCTTTTGGGTAAAAGGGAACAGAAGAAACAAAATTATTTAAGTGATAAGGCTATGGAACTTATTTCTGAAAGAAGGAAGTGCAGGATTAATATGAATCAACACTTTACTAGTCCTAACAGACGGCATTACAACGAGCTTAATAAACGTGTAAAGGATCAGTTAACAGCTGATAAGAATCTTTGGCTAGATAGCTTGGCTGACAAAGCTGAGGAATCCCACACAGCAGAGGGTTGTACCAGATTGTTAATATTTTATCTGGGAAGAAACAAGCAGGTTTACAAGATTGAGGGATAAACATGGCAAAGGAGGTTGAAGGTGCGGATTCTGTGATGGCTAGGTAGGCTGAGCATTTCAGAGATGTTCTGCGTAATGTGTATTATTTCTACTCCCATTGTTGTAATGAGGATAGATGCATTACTGGCTTTAATGATGGCCCTATATCATATTCCGAAGTCGCATTGGCTATCTCTAAACCAGTCAGCGACGAATTTACTTTCAGAAGTGTTACATAAATCTGGTCTGTAAGTTCTATTATGTAACATATCTTAGTCTCTGATCAGTAATAACTTCAGTAACTGACGTTACCAGTTGTGCTATTGCAAATCCGTGATGTTAAATGTGAAATTATTCCATCCAGATTATGTGAATTTGTTGATACTGCCATTTGGTCATAGTCTGTTACTGCCGTTCTTGTCATGCATGTCATTGCATTTACAGTCGCTCAAAAAAGTATCCGAACGCTATGGTTGATTACAGAATTCAGAAAAAATATCTGGCAACGATTTTTTTAGAAATTAGTGATCTGGCAACCTTCGTGTCACGTGATTACAGAATTCAGGAAAAATATCTGGAGCGTGTACAGCAACTGTACACGCTACAGTTACCGTTCACAGCAAACTGGAGCGTGTGCAGTTACTGCACACGCTCAATATTTCCGTGAGTGAGCCCACACGATCTAGTATTAAAATAATATGACCACCTACAGTCGCTCAAAAAAGTATCCGAACGCTATGGTTCATTACAGAATTCAGAAAAAATATCTGCCAACGATTTTTTTTAGAACAAATTTCTGGCAACCTTCGTGTCACGTGACGACGAAGGTTGCCAGAAATTTGTTCTAAAAAAAATCGTTGGCAGATATTTTTTCTGAATTCTGTAATCAACTATAGTGTTCAGATACTTTTTTGAGCGACTGTACCTCCCTTCCTTGTTATAATTGCTGCTGTAAATAAAAAAGATATATTCGTGAATACACTGAATTACTTTTTTTGAACCGGATTTCACTTTTCAGGTATCGTGAATGAGTTCCTCTCTTGGAAGGCCTGGGTCCCGTTGAGTCGTCTCTCTTTCGCTGCCTACCTCATCCATCCGTTGATCATCTGGGTGCACAATGCTTATGCACACAATCGCACCTATACCAGCCATTTCTATTGGGTAAGTATCAGTTTGCATCAGGCCTTTCTGAACACATTCAGTGTCAAAGATGATTTAATTTCCAGGAAGATGACATTGATAATAGTAACTTCAAAAAGAAAAAAGTGAAATATTTCAATTCATCTGTGCACGGAATTCACTCCGCAGTGGAAGCTTGGTTGGGTTGTTTTACCTCTGATCGGCACTTTTTTGCACACCATGGGCGAAATGGCCAGGTCACATGGACCCCAAAGGCTCAGAGAAGGTTGGGGGAGGGGACCCACTGGAACAGCAGTTAAGAGACAGATGGTAGCCTCCCGTCAAGGCCATCCAGCATGTTCTTTAACGAGCACAGGGTATGGCTTTCTGTCACACGGGGTCACGGCTTAGCGTCCCATCCGACGGACGGCGGCCTTTCCAAGCCCATCGGTGTCCCTACTGACCGTGGGCAGGGCGGGGAATTTTGCGGAGATAAATCTTAACGCTGATCCAGCTGGGACTCGAACCTGGGAACTACAGATTACGAGCCTGGCACCTACCGACTGAGCCACCCCCGCCCCGCCTTGAAGAGAGGCTACTATCTGTCTCCTAAAAGCTGTCCAGTGGATCGGCTTCCTCCACCCTTTTCCGTCGTTGTTACCTAGTCATTTAGCTCATTATGAGCAAAAGAGTGCCAACGATTGAAAGTGAGTCTGTTCTTTGTTGAATTTATTACATGAGGATTTGGATTGGGTTGTTTTACCTCTGAGCGACACTTTTTTTCACACCATGGGCTAAATGGCCAGGTCACATGGACCCCCAAGGCTCAGAGAAGGTTGGGGCAGGGGACCCACTGGAACAGCTGTTGGGAGACAGATGGTAGCCTCCCGTCAAGGCCATCCAGCGTGTTCTTTAACGTGTACAAGGTATGGCTCTCCCGCACACGGGGTCACGGCTTAACGTCCCATCCGACGGACGGCGGCCTTTCCGAGCCCATCGGTGTCCCCTACTGACCGTGGGCAGGGCGGGGGAATTTTTTCGGAGATAAATCTCAACGCTCACCCAGCTGGGACTCGAACCTGGGAACTACAGATTACGAGCCTGGCGCGCTACCGACTGAGCCACCCCCGCCCCATTTTATGAGGAAACACTCAGGATCGATCTAGAAAGAAAAAAAAAAGAGTATGAAGGGCATCAAGTGGCTGGAATTTACTGGAACGAAGTAAAACCCGTGAAATAATTAGCTAAAATAACTGGTTGCCCTGAGTAGGATTCGAACCCTTTTACTATAATTCGATCTCGCGTATATTTTCAATTTGGAAAATTGCTGGTAACGTTAAACTGTACTCGTTAAGTTCACTGAGACAGAATTTGATTTTATTTACAGTGTTCCTATTTCTCCCTGACAGGTATATAGCAGGGGCGGGGGTTGCTCAGTCGGTAGTGCGCCAGGCTCGTAATCTTTAGTTCCCAGGTTCGAGTCCCAGCTGGGTCAGCGTTGAGATTTATCTCCGCAAAATTCCCCGCCCTGCCCACGGTCAGTAGGTGACACCGATGGGCTTGGAAAGGCCGCCGTCCATCGGATGGGACGTTAATCCGTGGTCGGGAGGGACATACAATGTGCATGTTAAACAACACGCTGGATGGCCTTGACGGGAGGCTACCATCTGTTTCCCAACAGCTGTTCCAGTGGGTCTCCTCCCCCAACCTTCTCTGAGCCTTCGGGGTCCATGTGACCTGGCCATT
This sequence comes from Ryuthela nishihirai, assembly GCA_038380435.1. NCBI lineage: Eukaryota > Metazoa > Arthropoda > Arachnida > Araneae > Heptathelidae > Ryuthela > Ryuthela nishihirai. The sequence goes on along the minus strand of JAWZYU010000003.1, from coordinate 86,427,766 downwards.
TAGCCCATGGTGTGCAAAAAAGTGCCGATCAGAAGTAAAACAACCCAATCCTGTGTTTCGTATTATTATTTTGACTTTGCTTTCAAAAGTTCAGCTACTGTCATCAGAGATTTCTCAGTTATTAATTGTAGCAATGATTATAATATGAATTTCCTTTTAGATTTATTTTTACTGTCTATTTTAAAACGACAATTTTTTTAACAGTCGAAACTGATGATATACAGGAAAACTGTTGAGGAAACATGACTTCCCACAGAAATAAAATCTGATTATTCTCAAAGTGTCGAAGAAAAAAAAGTATCTGTTACGGCAGTATTTCAAACATAAGAATGATGTTAAAAATTTAAACAAGAAAAGGGAAATATGTTTTGTACACTGTGCGACATAGATTTGGGTTTCATATTTTGATTTCAGTAAACGGCTAACATTACGATGTTTCATCAAGCATGATCTATTGCATTTATTTGCAGCGAATTCCCAGATAATCGAAGAACTCATATTCCAATATATTAAAAGGAAAATCCAAAGCTAAAGTTAAATCATTTTCGAATCATCCAATATTTATCCTTAACATTATCAAGAGTTTTCAATTTCGCGTATATTTATAATTTAGTAAAAATGCTGGTAACGTTAAACTGTACTCGTTAAGTTCACTGAGACAGATTGCCATTTTATTTACGATGTTCCTATTTCTCCCTGACAGGTATATAGCCTTATGGGCCATTTCATGTTCTCCATGGCGTTGGCGTTGGCACTGAGTCTCTCGATCGAAGGCCCTTTCCTCGCTCTCGAGAAGATCGTCTTCGGTACTGGAGGCAGAGAGAAATCATCCCGTTCTGATCCCCAGAACACCAAGATTCCAGAACTTCCATCGTACAACTCTGAGATGAAAACTCGCACTTACTCTAAAGGAAACGAGTCCATTCACAACATGTATCGGAATGGAGGGGACGGTCTTTACAGGACACCAGCGCACGAGAATGGGAATGGGAATGTCCCGAGAAATGGAGTGGACAACGGGGTGTTCTGTCATCTGTGAACGAGTGGAACATTTTCGCCTTTCAGGTGAAACAAGTATCAGAAGTCTGACATCACTTTGCATTCATCATTGGCTCTTTCTGAACATTTCAGGAAGACGTGATTACATAGAGTACCTCAGAATAGATCATGCTTGATGTGATCTTAAAAAGCAAAGCTATCTGAATGATCCCATAGATCCGTGGTTATATATGATGTGTATTACAGTCATACTTATTTATGGTAACTTACTATTCATTTTATCACTACAATACGTAATGTTAAGGAACTGCCCAGGAGTCCTGGAGATAATTTTCAGGGTTTTAAAATGCACTGATTTTCGAAATGCTGAACTGTCCTGTTGCAAACAAAAATAATCAATTACATAATTGTTACTATCAATAACATAAACAATTTTTGATTTTCGAATTCATTTTCGCTTTCGATGTTACATGACCACAATTAACCTTTACATTACCAATGGGAGAAGAATCATTTTAACCCACGAATTTGTTTCCTGAAAGTTTCAATCGTTTATACTGTACTTGTCATATTAAAATAAAAGTATTGCCTAGAACAAGGTATTTTTACACTTTAGTGTATTTTATAGGTGCTTATTTTTCCTAATTTGGACATTCCGAAAAGCATAATCCTGAGGATAAAGAAAATTAAGGATGCCTTTTCAATTTTCAGTAAGTTACTTTCAGTTGGTAGAACTTACTCCAAGGAAAGCACAGCACCAAGATCTGAGAGCTTTGCTAGGACAGAAATGATATGACAGGAAATTTTGGGTAAACTGCTTAATTAAATAGATATTACCTTTCCTAATATGTTAAATTTTTTACATTAAATGTAATTCATACCCATTACAAATATTTCAATAAAAATAAATAAATAAATACCCCCTCAAGCAGCTGCTTACCACAGAGGTCTGACAGGAGCCTGTCAGTTTATATGCTATAGTAGAAGGTCTGTGAGGATGACAGGCCTTCAGCAGAATACAATATGAACATCCATGCCTTACCCGGAGCTCGAATCCCAGGTCCCTTAGATCAGTAGCCAAGCGCGCTAACCCCAAAAAATTAAAATAAAAACATATAAGGGGTCAAAGTACTTCCGCCACCCACTTAAAAAGAACCAAGAAGGATTGGTAATGTGAAGGTTTTTTTTATCATTAAATGAATTGTCAATTTTCCATTAATTGAAGACAGATGCAAATATGTTGAGATTCAAGTTTATACGAAACAAAACATATCGCTGGCAGTAGTGCTCCCATATCGTCGCGTGACACGAAGGTTGCCAGATCACTAATTTCTAAAAAAATCGTTGCCAGATATTTTTTCTGAATTCTGTAATCAACCATAGTGTTCGGATATTTTTTCAGCGATTGTACTTTATCCCCCGTAAATCCAGCCCTGATTTCTACTTTAGAATTTTTGGGCCTCTTAAACTTACAATAGATTAGGCGTCAGATGGTGAAAGTCCGGCTCTGAATGCAGGCGTCAGATGGTGAAAGTCCGGCTCTGAATGCAGGCGTTAATACTCTCCCTCGAAAAACATTATGAAGCTAGGCTAACTTTCTAACAAAAACTGTGCAAACTGGCCCCCCAAGTAAGAAAATTGCCCCGGATATTTTGCCCTTAGGAACGCCACTGGCCTCCTTTAATGGTACTATATAGGCCGAATGAAATGCATGTAGTTTTTATCGATATGTTACCGAAAACGATGACATAAGCTGGTTTTGTGTTTGTTGTTAAACTTTGCACCTCGATTTCAATCAGAATGGCATTTGGTCCACTGATGGCACTCAGGTTTTTAATTTAACTTTTAACCATTGCAGAAGAAATCAAAAGTTTTACTGAAATATTCATCCGATTAAAAATGTAAGGGGTCCTTCAAATGAAAAATGGATAAGTGGAAAATAAATAATAAAAGATTGATTTATCAATAGATATTTCCTTGCCTATTGAGACATTATACAAATGTGAAGTTACCGACATGAGGTTTTGGCTGTTGCTTGAGGAATTCTGACACCATGTGCGACAGCTGTTCGCCCAAACTTCTCTCCTCTCATGGCTTTGTTAGAGAACCGAAAATCACACGTAGAGATGTCACGACTATGGGAGGGTGTTCCAGGCACTTCCAATAATGCGAGTATCTGTTCAACGTTGTTATTGTTAATTGATCGGTAGGCTGGTAAGCATTGTCATTCAACAAAAGAACATTCCTACTCAAACCTCCTGAACTCTTCGACTTTCATGAGTGCTCGATCGTTTCGATTTGATGGTGTCACCACAGTCCATAAATTCAACAGTGGACCCTGATAATCTAGTTAAAACATCAGCATACCGCACATTAACTTTGAATGCTTCCATGCGGGATTTATGCACAGAATATCTATGAAGTTCAAACTTTTAATTTCTACTGATTCTGGTGTAGATGAGTTCCTTCTATGTATATCCGTTACCCTGCGTGAGGATGCAAAGATCATGCACTCCATTACTCAGGTAGAGAGGTTTTCCACTTTTTATTCTTCACTAAAGATTAACTAAAAAATGAAATAGTAAAAGTTTTCGAGTGTATGCTAGTGCCTAAAAAGAGTAGAGATCATTTAACAGTTGTTATATTATCTATTGCGGTCATAATTATATTTATCCCTAGAAAAAACAGCAACAAATTCTAAGAATACTGATGAGTTTAAAGAACTGAAGAACGCAAACGAGCAAAATTTCGGTCATTAAAATATTAACATATCTTATTATAATTATTAACAAATCAATCAATAATTCCTTGTTATTTATTTTGTACATTTTTGGCAATTAGCACAAAATATTCTTATTTTTCCTGTTCATTTTTCTGTAGCCATAGTACAGGGTGGGGCGCAAAAACTTCCTTTTTTTGAAAGCGAATGAAAGAAAAATTGTTGCTGATAAACAAAATTTATTTTTTGATAATGAAAAAAATAAATAAATAAATAAATAAATACCCCCTCAAGCAGCTGCTTGCCACAGAGGTCTGACAGGAGCCTGTCAGTTCATATGCCATAATAGAAGGATATGAGAGGATGGCAGGGCCTCAGCAGAAAAACGACACATACATCCATGCCTTACCCGGGGCTCGAACCCAGGTGCCTTAGGTCAGTACCCAAGCGCACTAACCACTCGGCCATGGGACGGCTAATGAAAGAACATAATTTCAAATTTCAAATTCGGCCTTGGGACGGCTAATGAAAGAACATAATTTCAAATCATGCTGTTTTAAACGAAATATCTTGAAGGCGGTGGCCACCGTTCTCTATGCACTGATGCAACCAATTTCTAACGTTTCCCTCTACACGTTCCAACATGTCCAGCGGAATTCGGGCTATTTCCTGCCGAATAACATTCTTCAGCTGAAACAGGTTTGTGGGGCGATGTTTAAAAACCTCTACCTTGAGGTATCCCCATAAAAAAAATCACAGGACGTTAGATCGGGCGAGCGCGCCGCCCACGGGATGTCACCTCGAATCGTGATGAGCCGTCCGGGGAACATTGCCCTCAAAACTGTCATCGAAGCTCGGACTGTGTGGGCCGTGGCACCATCCTGTTGGAACCAGACATTTCCTAGGTTCATTTATGCAAGAGCTGGTTCGAAAAAGTTTTGAATCATGTCCACATACCGCTGTGAATTGAGAGTAACTGCTCGATTTTCCTCCTCAAAAAAATAAGGACCAATAATTCCAACTCTCGACAACGCACACCATACTGTCACCTTATCACTGTGAAATGGCCTCTCATGGAGTTCTCTAGGGTTGTTACCACTCCAATAGCGCATATTCTGCTTATTGACACATCCGGATAGGTGAAAATGTGCCTCATCACTAAAGAAAACAATTGCGTCAAGGGGAACAGTTTCCAATAAAGATTCGCACGCTGTTATTCGGTTCTGGAAATGACGTGGTGACAATTCTTGCGCAATACACATCTTGTAGGGATGGAAATGAAGATGTTCATGAAGAATTCCACGCATTGATCGATTGCATATTCCTTGGGCGACTGCATGTTTGCGAGCGGAGCGTCTCGGAGATCTCAAAATCGACTGTCGAACTGCCTCCACATTTTCTTTCGTCGTCGTCCTGGGATTTTTTTCACCACACTTCCGGTTGTCCTAAAGCTCTCTACCCACAAAACAATCGATTTCCGTTCAGGAACCGGACCTCTGGACTGAATTCCAAATTGAGTACGGAACGCACGCTGCACCGCCACATAGGAACGGTTGTTCGAAAAATAGGCTTCAACCGCAAACGCATGCTGCTCCTTCGTCCACTTGATGTTTTCTACTGAGGGGTACTAAACAAAAACTTCCGTGACTGCTGCGTTCGCCAAGCCCATCCCCACTTTTCTACGACTTCACCTCCCTTCACAATGTGCCTTCAGGAAAAGGAAGTTTCTGTGCCCCCCACCCTGTACTTCCACTTCAGATGAAAATAAATTTTAAACTAAATCTAATTATTGAGTTTTTGTTTGACAATATATGAACCTATTCTACGATAAGAATCCAGTTGATGCTTATTATAAAACATCATTTAAAGCAAATTCATTTAACTGTTTTTAACATTACTCAAATAACTTAGTAAATTGTCCAACTTAGTGTAACATCGTGTAACCAAAATCATTTGCTGCCCGTAACGAATATAAGATTTTAATCAGATTATACTCTCAACTAATGTTTTTTTTTTTTATAAATCCAAACAATGAAAAATATCTCATTAAAATCCTAAAACAACGACTTTGCAATGCTAATAAACTTCAAGAGAAACAGATGAATATTTTGTGTTGATGGTTAACTAATTTGTTTGCAGGGAGACTGAGAGACTTTTAAATATTTTTATAATGCGAAACGTTAAAGCATTTGAATTGTAATAATGCTGGATAACGCTTCTTCCAAACCATATTTACAGTAAAATGCAAAGTTGTTTTTATATTTCAATAGAACAAAACTTTAACAGAATATTGTTCTTTCAGTATAATTCCTTCTTTGGTAATTTGCACCGAATTCCTTTAAAATTAACTTAGAGAACCACACAGCCTTCGTATTATCATTTTTCAAATTAAACGATTTCGTGATTATCTTCTGTTTTTTATGGAAATACAATATACAAATATTTGAGGGAACAATTAGCATATATAAATAAAATCACTCTCGAAAACTAATGACAGAAATTTACCATAGGTTTTATTGGGCAAATGTTGGACGTTTTTCCTATCATCGAATTGTTATAACAAAGATCAACTCACTGAATATTAATCTTTAAAACAATCGTTTATTAAAGATTTAAGTAGCATTATTTACATTCAATTTCAAATCGAGAAAGAGATGTTACACTAAGTTAGACAATTACTAAGTTACGTGTCGTGACACGAAGATTGCCAGATCACTAATTTCTAAAAAAATCGTTGCCAGACATTTTTTCTGAATTCAGTAACCAACCGTAGTGTTCGGATACTTTTTTGAGCGACTGTACACACCAAATTTCCAAAATATTCAGTAGCTTTTCAGTTGTCCACATTATATTAGTATTTACTCTAGATTAGCATAACGTGCTAAATTAAAACCTTAGGCTAATTTCTTGAAGGTGCATAAACAATTCTCTTATCTTAAAAATCTACGAATTTTATTCACTTACAAGTAAAATACCAGCTAATCATTGCAACCTAATGATAAATAATGAAAAACACATAACCTTCAAATAGCATTTGAGAGAATCTTAATTAAAATGTAACCTTTTTTGTTTGTAACAAACAAGAACTGGAATATGATTATTGAAAGTCCTAGTACTTAAAAAGGTCAGTTTACGTTTTTCATGCAGTATTATGCAATTTGGCTGTAAATATGTAATTATCCACATAAAGGAAATGAAAATGAGATGTACCAAACTTTGTATGAACTTCGTAATGCGAAAAAAGTATCATATTTCTTGTGTACTTTTGCATTTTCTATTTAATGTGACATTTTCATGAACCTTACTTTTATTATGAGTTGAAATATCCAATGTTTTTGTGTTATTAAAAAAAATTCATTAAAGATTTCACAAGCCTTATTGTCATATCATTTCAGTTTTTCGTAAATACGTTTAGTTCCACATTAGAATGTACGAACCATGCCAGCGGGGAGGGGGGGGGAGACTATGCCCTCCACCCTTCAAAATTCTAAGATGATAAAAAATTTAAGAAAAATATTTTAACTCATTTAGTATTTTATTACATGTAATTAAAATCTGCATCAGTAGTAAAAAAGAACATTGCATCTATGTCGGAATATTTTTTTAATCATTATTTATTTTTTCTCCTCCATCCAGCCCCGAAAACTATTGAACCCTGCCCTTCTCTTCCTCCGTAAATAATCTGTGTTCTTTAACTGACCCAAACTAAATGATCCTTTAAGTTGCATAAAATATTCTTGAGAAATACGAGAGTCGTAAGAAGTCACATACATACATGCATACATACTTACATACATACATACAAAATCCTCATGCAGCCATGGGCTACGGAGGTCCAACCAGATTGTGTAATTTTCCTCTCCAGACGTGTCTCTTTTGAGCTACAGCTGCTGCATTTGGCCACTCTACGCCAATTCCAGCAAGGTCCTGTTTGATATTGTCTGCCCATCGCATCCTAGGTCTCCCCTTTTTTTGAAACCACACTGTTCATAATCCTCTTTGCCAATCTACAGCTATGCTTACGGGCAACATGGCCAAACCAACGCAGTCTTTCTCTGCACAATATGCTGCTCAAAGGAGGTTGATGACTCCTTCTTCTAACCTCATCATTACTTACAAAGTTAAACCACCTAATGAACAAGATGCTGCGTAAGAATCTGGAATCAAAATGATTGCTAGGCATAAACTGGAAGAAAAGCTGTGTATCCATCCCCAGTGATGATGCATAGAACCGGCCAGGTCTAGCGCCTAATGTCCGACCACGCCTTCTCGTGGTGCAGGCCGTTAATATCTTCAAAAGAGATATTCTCTTTTGGAAGGGAAGGAGAGGGCTGCCAGTTCAGTGTGCCTACTGATCTGGACATATACGGCCACTTTTTCTTTTTTTTTTTAACCCTACTGAGGAGTGGTCAACTTCACAAGGTCCTGGTACTCATCATTTATACCTATTAGATGGACTGGTTTATGGATTTGAGCTTAATTATGGATCCTGGACTTGCTGCACAGGTGGACCTCTATTGAGAGAGAATCTGCAGCTGTGTTTTCTGTTTGCTTCTGGGTTGCCAGCCCTAAGTGAACAGAGGCACAGGATACCTTATATCAGCCTTATATCCTGATCAGAGGACTTCGCAGGTACCTGAGCCTCACTTAGCTAGTTGGGCATCGTCAATCCTAAACTGGAGTAATGTCTCTCAGGCAGGTCATATGGCTCTTGAAGAAGCCCACTTGAAACGGTGGTGCCTGAAGTTCCTACTAACATTGGTGACTTCAGCCTATAGCGGAGGAGGAACAGGTCTTTGCCCCATTCCTGCGATCAGGGGGCTGTTTGATACTGTTCGCCCTACCTCTCTTAATAAACTAAGTTTCTTTAAAAATTCTGCTAATCATTTGCTCTCTGCAGGAACATGGAACATGAGGACGTTATATAGAGATTATTCTCTTGATGCCATTATATTCCAGCGTTATAACCTAAATAACTTAGATATTCTAGTCTTGCAAGAGACCAGATGGACAAGTAAAGATGAGATATTTAAAAATAACTTTAAATTTCTCTTTTCAGGGAGGGAGGATGGAAAGCATCTCCAAGGTGTAGGTTTGCTTCTCAGCAGACATGCTAGTGATGCTATTCTCGGATATGACTGCGTTAATGAAAGATTTCTTAGAGCAAAATTTAAAACAAAAATTAAAGACTTGAATGTCATCTGTTGTTATGCCCCCACACAGTACTCTGATGAGAACGAGAAAGATACGTTATACAGCCAGCTTGAGAATATTTTGAATTCTGTGAAGAAAGGAGATATTTCTCTTGTCTTACGTGACTTCAATGCTAAAGTTGGTACTGACTCTGACCTTTAGACAGGAGTTTTAGGTCCCTTTAGCATTGGTAGTTTCAATGGCAATGGAGACCGTCTTCTACAGGTAAGTAAACTTAATGGTTTACAAATAACTAACACTTACTACAAACACCGGGACATTTATAAATATACAAGGGTTTCACCTGATGGGTTGCACAGATCATACAGGGGAGCCAAAATTGGGTCTGACCATTACCTGGTCAAAAGTGTCTTGCAGCTGAAGCTTAAGAAATGTTGTGCTAAAGTTAAGAAAATTACCTTCAACACTGAAAGGCTGAAAGATTAAATTATAGCCAAAATATACAATGATAGACTACTTAGTCATTACGACAATCGTGTTTGCTTACTGCTGAAGTTGAGAAAGAATGGGATCAGTTTAAACAGGCTTTTATTGAAACCAAAAGTATTCTTTTGGGAAAAAGGGAACAGAGGAAACAAATTTATTTGAGTGATAAGGCTATGGAACTTATTTCTGAAAGAAGGAAGTGCAGGATTAATATGAATCAACACTTTACTAGTCCTAACAGACGGCATTACAACGAGCTTAATAAACGTGTAAAGGATCAGTTAACAGCTGATAAGAATCTTTGGCTAGATAGTTTGGCTGACAAAGCTGAGAAATCCCACACAGCAGGGGGTTGTATCAGATTATTAATACAAAAGAGTACAAATAAATTTATAATAAATTGCATAAGTACATTTTAACAGTGACATGGCTTCTGGATTTGACAGAATTCTTACCATCATTTCCAATGCTTTCATTACTTCAGTAAATTGTAAATACAGGGATTTTATTGCTTGGGCTTTTGACGACCATTTTTATGTCAAAGCTTTTAATTTTTATTGTGTTCATTAAAATTTTTCCTCTCATTATTGAAGACTCTGTAGCCGATTTGTTAGTGCGCTTGGTTACTGATCAAAAGGACCTGGGTTTGGGTCGTGGGAAAAGCATGGATGTTTCTATTGTCTTTCTACTCAAAATAGAACTGATGAATTCGGGCTTTGGCTCAGAATAATTTCAATATTAAATATTTTTGAGTGTGAAAAAATAATTAAAAATAGGTATCATGTGGCTTTTGATTATTTTTATGCATTCTCCATCTTTAATAAATGAACAACTCTGTTGCAACCCACACACTTTTAGTTTCTACTAATATTTCTAATATTTTTCGTTCCAAATAGCATTAACATTTAAATTTTGTCATAAAAAATATAATAAGGGTAAAATAAATGTTTAGCCACATGTATATTGATGTTCACAATTTAAGAAGGTCGAACAAAATTGCAAATATTTCAAGAAATATTTTTTGGAATTTAACGGAAGTTTCAGAGAATATTTAGAGGGAAATAACTCATATTTAATGGCTATTAAATTTGCATTTCTCAACGCGAAACACTCTCTGGTACGCAAATTAAGCTGATGATCAGCTGTTTCAGGAATGGACACTCTCATTTCGGAGGGGCGGGGGTGGCTCAGTCGGTAGCGCGCCAGTCTCGTAATCTGCAGTTCCCAGGTTCGAGTCCCAGCTGCGTCAGCGTTGAGATTTATCTCCGCAAAATTCCCCGCCCTGCCCACGGTCAGTAGGGGACACCGATGGGCTTGGAAAGGCCGCCGTCCGTCGGATGGGACGTTAAGCCGTGGCCCCGTGTGCGGGAGAGCCATACCCTGTGCACGTTAAAGAACACGCTGGATGCCTTGATGGGAGGCTACCATCTGTCTCCCAACAGCTGTTCCAGTGGGTCCCCTCCCCCAACGTTCTCTGAGTCTTCGGGGTCCATGTGACCTGACTATTTAGCCCATGGTGTGCAAAAAAGTGTCGCTCAGAGGTAAAACAACCCAACCCAACTCATTTCGGATTAAAAGAGGTTTATCGAGGGTTTCGGATTCCGGTTTTCGTACAAGACAAAGGTGGAACCATTTGGATGAAAATAAGAGATGTAGAGCTATCGGACGTATGGAAGTAGGATAGTTACATAGAAAGGTAGACAGATTCAACAATGTGCTGGAAAGTGCAATTTCCAGACTCTGGAGATGTTTTCCCGACATTGGAATATGGGATGAGTCAAGGTAGGCGCAGCGAAACAACAGTTCAAGATGATCATTTCATCTCCCTAACAGCAAGGCGCAACAGAATGCTGTTAGGGCGCCAATTTGCATCGGAGCTATCAGCTGCCACGAAGGACAGCATCCAGAGTAACTACATCCCGATGATTTCATGAAAGAGGGTTATATACTAGAAGACCTGTAGTGTGTATTTGAATTGTTGAGTTGTTTTACCTCTGAGCGGCACTTTTTTGCACAGCATGGGCTAAATGGCCAGATCACATTGACCCCGAAGGCTCAGAGAAGGTTGGGGGAGGGGACCCACTGGAACAGCTGTTGGGAGACAGATGGTAGCCTCCCGTCAAGGCCATCCAGCGTGTTCTTTAACGTGCACAGAGTATGGCTCTCCCGCACACGGAGCCACGGCTTAACGTCCCATCCGACGGACGGCGGCCTTTCCATGCCCATCGGTGTCCCCTACTGACCGTGGGCAGGGCGGGGAATTTTGCGGAGATAAATCTCAACGCTGACCCAGCTGGGACTCGAACCTGGGAACTACAGATTACGAGCCTGGCGCGCTACCGACTGAGCCACCCCCGCCACATGTAGTGTGTATACCACTAACCTCAGCTCATCAGAGGGGATGACTGGAATGGAGCAGGCAGCACCTAAATTGGACCAATGATTAATAAGGAGGTTTTCTTTTCCGATGAATCATGATGTAGCGTAAGTAGTGATTCTGGAAGCCAATGCCTCTGGTGAAAGTGTGTGGCATGCTATCACCCCCTGTACAGCTTACAAACATACGGTCCCTTTCCATTATATTCACCTCCTGAATATTGTGGAAAGGGACCGTTTTGGTGGGAATGATTTGTTGGTCTGAGGAAGTATTCACTATCGATGTCCGCACTGACCTCCATGTGTCCTCAGGTGGGACTCATACTGCCATAAGTTACAAAGATGAGATCCTAGAGCTGAGGGTCGTGCCTAGGAAGCTGGCTGCTCGTGTGCAAAAATAATTCTGCCGCCCTAGGTATGAACCATTACAGTCATGGGAGCCAGTAGGGGGAGAGGAGTAACTCCCCTAGAAAATTTTATCGAAAAATTAATTTATGTTAAATGATATCAGGTATACCCAAAAAAAATTTTTTTCTTTCAAAAAAATTGAAATTTTGTGTTTTTTTTTCTTTTTTGTTGTCGTAAGTATATTATTTATTATAATTTATTACTATGAGAAACTTTTACGTATATTTTCAATAATAAGTTCTTTTCTTTTCGTTTTATTTTCGAGTATTCTTAGCTGTATTTATGCAGAGCTAGACTTTGTTATCTGAGACGCTCATGTACCGCGATGTAATATAATCTCTAACCCTCTTCTCGGAATGTTACGCAATGTATGGAAGATTCGATAGCCTCATCGAAAGGAACGAAAAGAAATAGATCTTATTGTTGCGATAAACCGTTTGGCCACTACCCATAACTTTTTAACTATGAGAGAAAATGCGAGCATTCAAAAAACCATTACGAAGCTGAAAATGTTCTTTATCATCTTTGATGAGGCACACTGCTTGGAGAAAATTTTTCAAAATATTAGTGATCAACGTTTATGCTAACAAGTTTTAATTTTTCCATTTTTGTTCTTTAATTTCTCGGGAATAAAATAAAACCAAATCACATTTTTTTTATTACAACCTTTTTATTAAACTTCGGAATTATTTAATTTTGGTGGTTTAATTTCTTCTGGATGAAAAACTCATCTACAAATTGGAAAAATATATAAAAAATTCATTTGCACATTATATTTTCAGTAAAAAGAGTTAAGTTTCAAATACGAAAACTTATTTGCTAAAACTCCCTTTAACTAGAGGAAGTATAAACTTAGCGAAGAGCCACTAAAAACAAATTGTATTCATAAAGAACCGCAGAAAGATTCATCTTCTTAAAAGCGGAAATATACATTTCTAATGAGTAATGCAATTAATTGGTAAACAAAAAACTATATTTTTGAGGACTAAAGAAACTATCTTGGTTAACAAACAAAAAAAAAACCTTTTTAATGAGTACTGTGAATTGGCAAAAGTTATTAATTTGCATACATACATACATACAAGTAGAGTATACAAAAAATTACACCCAATTCTGTTTTTACACGGATATTTTTACACGATTTTGTTTTAACACGGTTTAGAAAAAAAATCCAATTCTCTTTTTACACGATTTATTTTGATCTAACACGGTTCAAACGGCGCTTTTTCTAAAAATCTCCATGCCGAGTGATTAGCGCGCTTGGCTACTGATCCAAAAGGTCTGGGTTCGAGCTCCGGGTAAGGCATGGATGATCGTGTTGTTTTTCTGCTGAGGTCCTGCAATCTTAGCTTATATGCAATCCCTATTACATGTAAACTGATAGGTTGGCACAAGAGAAATATCTCCTTTCTTCCCAGAATTCAAAATATCTTTTAGCTGTCTGTAAAGCATATTCTTTTCGTTCTCTCAGAGTCGTCTGTGGGAGCATAACAACAGATGACATTCAAGTCTTTAATTTTTGTTTTAAATTTTGTTGTAAGAAATCTTTCATTAATGCAGTCATTTCCTAGAAGAACATCCCTGGCGTGTTTGCTGAGAAGTAAACCTACACCTTGGAGATGCTTTCCATTCCTCCTCCCTGAAAGGAGAAATTTAGAATTATTTTTAAGTATCTCATCTCACCTTTACCTGTCCATCTGGTCTCTTGCAAGCCTAGAATATATAGGTTATAACGCTGGAATTCCTGCGTGAGGACATCAAGAGAATAATCTGTATGTAACGTCATCACGTTCTACGTGCCTGCAGAGAGAAAATGATCAGTAGGATTTGTAAAGAAACTAGGCTTATTGAGAAAGATAGGGCCAACAATATCAAACAGCTCTCTGATCACAGGTATGGGGCAAAGATCTATTTCCCCACTGCTACAGGCTGAAGTCACCCATGCTGGTAGGAAGTTCAGGAACCACCTTTTCATGTGGACCATTTCAAGAGCCATATGACCTGCCTGAGACACATTACTCCAGTTTAGTATTGGCGTTATCCAACCAGCTAAGTGAGGGTTCAGGTACCTGCGAAGTCATCTGATCAGGATTATCCACCAGTTGATATAAGGTATCCCGTGCCTCTGTTCACTTAGGGCTGGCAAACAGAAAACACAGTGGCAAATTCTCCCTCAACAGAGGCCCACCAGTGCAGCAAGTCCAGGATCCACAATCAAACTCAAGTCCATAAAAAGTCCAGTCTAGTAGGTATAAATGGTCAGTACCAGGACCCTATGAAGTTGACCACTCCTCAGCAGGGTTCAAAAAAAAAAAGAAGAAAAGTGACCGTAGTTGAGATAGTTGGCCTAGATCTCAACTTCCGTTCCCTGGCAAAAGAGAATGTCTTTCGACAGGTACTAATGATCTGCACCACGAGAAGGCGGGGTTGGACATTAAGTGCTAGACCTGGCCGTTCTGGGCATAAACACTGGGGATGGGTACATAGCTCTCCTTCCAGTTTATGCCTAGCTATTGGCCTAAAAATATTTGTCAAAAATTTGGAAAAAAAAAGTGCCAAATTCACTATATTGATTACTTATTTTATGAGTTGTGGGTTGGTACCGACTTAGATTCTTCTGCCCCTTTTAGAAAAACAAAATTTTAAATTTAAAGAAACTAAAAAAGAACCTTTTCAAACCTCATTTTTACTTTGAAACAGTGGTTCTCAACCTTTTATGCTTCACGTACCCCCTGGAAATGTGTATGTAACTGGCGTACCCCTTGTATAGATAGATAAAACTATAGTTATAGTATAACAATGGGAATAAAATAAAACACACATATATATACACATTAAATTTTGTATTCATAAATTGCATATATCGATAAACGCAAAAAATGACATAAACAATTTAACAAGTCTTATAAAATTATAAACATTTTATTGGATAATCGACTTTTGAGCTCTCGCTGCGTACCCCAAGAAATTTTACCGCCTTACCCCACGTTGAGAACCGTTGCTTTAAACGATTGTATCTAAAAACATTAAAATTTCACTGTATCTCACACTTGGTGGAAATAATGCTTTTCTTTCTGATGGTTCTATGGCTAATACTCTTCAATAGTGATCAAAAGAACCACGCAATCTGCTTTGTTTTCGAAAGTAAAAATTCAAAAAATTACGTGAAATACTCTGGTGGAAAATGCAGCAAAAATGCTTTTAGACTTCATTTTCAGTAAAATTGGTTAAATTAATAAAAGAAAACTTTCGTTTTTATTTACTTTGCTGTTGTTTGCAGTACATGTTTCAAATATAGTTTTATGTTTTAGTTTTTTTCAGACTTAAGTAATATAAGGCAACCAAGAAATTCTGATTTTATATTCTGTTTTAATGCAGACTAAAACCACATTTCCGAGTAAATCATGTGAAGGAAACATGGAATGATGGAAAGTTACGCAAAGAAATCATATGAATTCATCCCTTTCTAGGGAATTTTAAATTTATATGCACGTACTTAAATTCCTACAATTCAAAATTCTAAAACAAGCTAAAATACGTTTATTTCATCTAGAGTACAGCATGCAATTTTGAAGAGAAATTCAATTCCCCTTACTGAAACTCAAGTACGGAAATACCTATTTTCAGATTTTTCTCAGCATTCAGGATGATGTTTTACCCACAAAGAATTGAACCACAATATTTAAATAAAACAGAAATGAACTCTGCGGAAGAATGAAGTTCGTAAAAAATAAAAATAACTGATGCTTCGGGTTTTTTCCCCACCTGGTACATCCAAGGGTAAAAATCGCTGGCAATACAGCAAGAAAAATTTTGAGGGAGGATAAATTAAATGGCAACGCAAGTGAAAAATATAGGCACAATTTTTTTTAATTCTAACAAACTGCAATAGAATAACAACGAAGATGAAAATAAATCATTATAAAAACAAAAATTCCTTTTGATCATCTACAATTACGAGGATGGGAGAGTTGTCGCCATGTCCTACTGTCCCACAGTTAGAAAAACGAACTCATTAAGAGGAGTTTTGATCCGGTATATTTCAAGATTTATGAGTAATGGACTTTTTTTGTTCATTCTGGATTACTTTCGGCCATGGGAATGCAAGTTCTTCATAAAAAAAAGTGTATATATTTCTAATATTGATTTACATAAGACTGCTAAGGAAAAAATAATAAAGACAGTATAAAATAATAGAGCGTTTTCCAAAAAACTTAGCAAATGTCCCAAAATAAAAAAATCCAGTCTCCAGCAGATGTGGTTCTTTAAAGCACAATACAAATAAAGATAAAAAATATTTTTTATGGAAAAAATGACTCTTATTCAAAGGCATATTTTCTGACAATTTCTTTCTTTAAATCTATTTGTTTGTCAATTTTTCACATGACACTCCATACTTTTGTACTATGTCTAACAACATCATCTACGAAAAGTGGTAAATATCTTAAAAAGCTCTAGAATAAAACAAATAATATGCATACATCAATTTTAATTAAAATGCAAAATAATGCGAAATCTAAAAAAAAATAAATATACCAATAAAACGATTTTTAATTTGTCAAAGGTCACACTTTTCCAAGAATTATTTAATAATTTAGCGCAATTAATTTTTTTTTTGATTTGCGACATATAGGACAGAGAAGAATCCTATAAGCTACTCCTAGCTTAATACAGGCCTTCTCATACAAGGACATGCCCTACTAAGACCGAAGTCACTGCTGACCACTGCCTTAGTTAGAGCTAACACAACACACAAAGTTCGCCTTGCTGGAACAGTCGCTAGCTGCCTAATCACTATGCCAGTTAAGGAATATAACAAATAACTCCAAATTATAAGTCTTATAGTTTTTAATTCCCCGATCATATCAAAAATAATAAAATAAATTTAAAAAAATTAGTGGCAAGACAGAACGATATTATTTCGTATCAAAAATATAGAACTTTTAAAGACCAGCACAAAAGATATAGGACAAAAACATCTTCCCCAATTTTTTTATAAATACATAGAACAAAGCCGCAAAAATATAAGATTGTCCTCTAAAATATAAGACGAATTGTCACTGGAACGATGGTATAAATTCGTTAAGTTTTGTGGAAACATTCGCTCTTTTCGTAAAAAAATTGGTATATTTGCGTTTTGATTGTGAGGTTTAGAATTTCTTTATCTGTCATATTTGTCGGGTTGGGTTGTTTTACCTCTGAGCGGCACTTTTTTGCACACCATGGGCTAAAATGGCCAGGTCACATGGACCCCAGAAGGCTCAGAGAAGGTTGGGGGAGAGGACCCACTGGAATAGCTGTTGGGAGACAGATGGTAGCCTCCCGTCAAGACCATCCAGCGTGTTCTTTAACGTGCACAGGGTATGGCTCTCCCGCACACGGGGCCACGGCTTAACATCCCATTCGACGGACGGCGGCCTTTCCAAGCCCATCGGTGTCCCCTACTGACCGTGGGCAGGGCGGGGAATTTTGCGGAGATAAATCTCAACGCTGACCCAGCTGGGACTCGAACCTGGGAGCTGCAGATTACGAGCCTGGTGCGCTACCGACTGAGCCACCCTCTCCCACATTTTCGTCGGTATCCATCCGCTATTACTTATACTTTAAATTCGTGCTCTTGGGGAAATCTCAGTTTTACCGATAGTTTTGCATTTTTATATCAAGTTTTTGTTCCCCAGTTCGATATGGATGTTGCTATTATGTTTAAGACGTAGCAACTGTCGCAGCTAATAATACACACTGGTTTGTCGTCAGTCATCGAATTTTTTTTCCATTTTAATTAAAATTGATCGAGTGGTTAGCGCGCTTGGCTACTGATCTAAGGGACCTGGGTTCGAGCCCCGGATAAGGCATGGATGTTCGTATTTTTTTCTACTGAAGTCCTGCCATCCTCTCAGATCTTCTACTGTGGCATATAAACTGACAGGCTCATGTCAGACATCTGTGGCAAGCAGCTGCTCGAGGGGGTATTTATTTATATATATTTACTCATATTATTTGTTTTATTCTAGAGCTTTTTAAGCTATTTACCACTTTTCTTTTACTTACACACTTAATTCCGCCTATATGCAATCATCATTTAAGGTCATAAGTCACAAATTCGTTTCCGTTGTTTCGGTTTCTGTGCAAATTTGCATCGAGAGGGCAAAAGGCAAATTGGGGGAAAGAATCCGTGGGGGTGGCGGTATTTGGAGTAAGATCGGTGGGAGTATTTTCTTCGATTAGAGTGGGGGTGGCGGTATTTGGAGTAAGATCGGTGGGAGTATTTCTTCGATTAGATCCATTTTTTTCCCCGCCGTTTCGCGTTTGCGTTGTACTATCCACTGAAAAAATTTATATCACCTATGAAATCAGCTGGTCCAATCTTCTTCCTTCTTTCTGTTCAGGGTTGAAAAATTCCTATTTTGCATACCTAATCTATCACTTCCGAAAATAACTTTTGAAGAGCTAGCCTGAATTTTAAATTCAAATTTAAGTTAATCTATCTACAGCTAGATTTCGTACTTCCTCACTAGCAAGAGAGCCTCGCCATCCACCGATAAAACGCTGCCATAGCATTTAATGAGAGCTGTTTCAGATAATGCATGGGAAAACAGGCGACAGAGACGCTCCTTTCGCACCTCGAACCCAACTATCTCGGGTTAGGTTGGGTTGTTTCACCTCTGAGCGGCGCTTTTTGCACACCATGGGTAAATGGCCAGGTCACGTGGACCCCGAAGGCTCAGAGAAGGTTGGGGGAGGGGACCCACTGGAACAGCTGTTGGGAGACAGATGGTAGCCTCCCGTCAAGGCCATCCAGCGTGTTCTTTAACATGCACAGGGTATGGCTCTCCCGCACACGGGGCCACGGCTTAACGTCCCATCCGACGGACGGCGGCCTTTCCAAGCCCATCGGTGTCCCCTACTGACCGTGGGCAAGGCGGGGAATTTTGCGGAGATAAATCTCAACGCTGACCCAGCTGGGACTCGAACCTGGGAACTACAGATTACGAGCCAGGCGCGCTACCGACTGAGCCACCCCGCCCCTACTATCTCGGTAATCGTGAATCAGTCTGAGTACTTATTTTTTTTTCGCTGTTTTTATACTTCTCGTTATCTGGTTGCAGAATGATGTCTTCTGTATAACGTTGACTGTTTAGCTTCGTGACATGAGGAATAAGCTAACACAACTGAAAGGCTGTTACCCTATTTCACACGTGTCTTAAAGGTTATGATTCCCCTCCCCCCCCCCCCAGTCTCATGTAGCCTCCCATTAGGCTACTGAAAGTCTCGTCATATTCGTCTTAGCTGTTTAGGAAACTTCCCCCATCAAGAAAATCAATTTCTGGTAACTGAAGTCTACCATTTAGTAAAATCACCTTGTCATTCAAGACCAACGCAACCGATAATTGACAACCAAACGACAAACTCTGCTGTGGATTCCTTTGGGCATTGATCAGTGTTCCTCAAACATCATCGTGTTGGCATCATGTCATAATCTACTAAATTACTTCTCCACATAGCCAAACGTTCAGTTAAACAGCATATATAAAGGATTAATAAAAAATAAATAAATAAATACCCCCTCAAGCAGCTGCTTGCCACAGAGGTCTGACAGGAGCCTGTCAGTTTATATGCCATAGTAGAAGCTCTGAGAGGATGGCAGGACCTCAGCAGAAAAACAACACGTACATCCATGCCTTACCCGGGGCTCGAACCCAGGTCCCTTAGATCAGTAGCCAAGCGCGCTAACCACTCGGCAACGGGACGGCTATAAAGGATTACTAGGGAGTAATTGCAACACATCTGAGATTTTAAATCAATGAAAGTTTCCACATTTTCAACCTGCTGAGATTGCCGGATTTGTTCTTCTTCCGAGTTTATCGGATCTCCTCCGATTATTTTAGTCCCCCACTCACCTTTCAGTTCCTTTATGGCCATGTCTCCATATCGCCTAATTATTAAGAGGGTGATTTTTCTGGTTGTTAATCGGAGACAAATTCTGGGCTAAATTCTTTGTTGTTGATAGAAAACTTAAATATGTATATGGTTTATAAAAGACGAAAAAAAAAAAGAAAAGATATTAATTGACAAAACACTTATAAGAAGTTTAAATTATGGAGTTAAATTTATAAACTGGAAAACGATACGTTTAAAAAGTAATTTTTAAGATGTGAAGTTTTTACAAAAAAATGTATTTTTTGGACTGTAAAGGATTTTATATTCGACCATTCCGGCCAGGGCCGGTGCAACAGTAAATACGATACCGGGGGAAAAGAAATTTCGACGCCCCTCTCCCCTTTTCCAAAATTGTTTTTAATAATAAAAAATTTGTTTTTGTATTATAGATTAAATTATTGTCTTTCATATTATAAAAATATTTTTCCACAGAGCAACCTCAAATAACCCTAGGCACAAAGAGCAGTAGGGCGCAATCATATGTACTACGTTTTGAACATTCTAGATAAAAAAAGTTACATTTTTTTAATTAACATCCGTGAAAATAGGTACCTCCAGATGTTTTGTGACAGCTTTGTTCCCAAATAATACAGATTAAAGTAATAAATATTATATAATATATAATATATAGTATTCAATATGCACAATCGACGAAGGATTAACCCTCCGTTGGTCTTATTGAGTCTCACAGAGCCAGGTGATATCTTGAATATTTTCTAAACGACGCCAGCTAGGACCCATTCCTTCTTAGTACCTTTCAGCTCACTCCTTTACTATAAGTTCGTACAATTTCGTTTAGATCCGCTCATTAGTTACTTGATAGGACACATCATTGTAACGAATGGGCTCACAGACCCAGCGCGGCTCATTAGTTACTTGATAGGACACATCATTGTAACGAATGGGTTCACAGACCCAGCGCGGCTCATTAGTTACTTGATAGGACACATCATTGTAACGAATGGGTCTCACAGACCCAGCGCGGCTCATTAGTTACTTGATAGGACACATCATTGTAACGAATGGGTCTCACAGACCCAGCGCGGCACATTAGTTACTTGATAGGACACATCATTGTAACGAATGGGTCTCACAGACCCAGCGCGGCTCATTAGTTACTTGATAGGACACATCATTGTAACGAATGGGTCTCACAGACCCAGCGCGACCATCCGTGTAATTATTTGGGGATATCAGATATATTTCAATATCTCCGTTTATTGCTTGTTATCACAATAAAATTTTTTATGTTAAAAGAGATGAAAAATATTCAGATCTGATGAAATAAATGCAATAACAGACTTATATAAGAATCTCGTTTATCTACTCGGTTAACAAATTCCTAGTGTCATTTTTTTAATTAAGAGATAAATTAAAATTATTTAGCGTTTTCGACAGGTTTTCGTATTTTTCGAACCTCTCAATAGATTCACAGCGCCTTCTAACTGTGGAAAATGCCAAAACTTTAGGGGCGGGGGTGGCTCAGTCGGTAGCGCGCCAGGCTCGTAATCTGTAGTTCCCAGGTTCGAGTCCCAGCTAGGTCAGCGTTGAGATTTATCTCCGCAAAAATTCCCCGCCCTGCCCAAAGTCAGTAGGGGACACCGATGGGCTTGGAAAGGCCGCCGTCCGTCGGATGGGACGTTAAGCCGTGGCTCCGTGTGCAGGAGAGCCATACCCTGTGCACGTTAAAGAACACGCTGGATGGCCTTGACGGGAGGCTACCATCTGTCTCCCAACAGCTGTTCCAGTGGATCCCCTCCCCCAACCTTCTTTTAGCCTTCGGGGTCCATGTGACCTGGCCATTTAGCCCATGGTGTGCAAAAAAGTGCCGCTCAGAGGTAAAACAACCCAACCCAAGCCAAAACTTTAAAATAAATATTGCAAACGATCCATTCGAGTCGAAAATATGAAGTTTTGGTGGTAGGGTGTGATGGTCAAGAGACAATTGCTGCAATAATACTGGTTTGCAAGGTTTTTATAACATGAACAATTGTAGCTGCCTTTAACTATTTTTCAGGTGTTGATTTCAGATCTGGCCTTAAAAAATGGCTAGCACGTCACGTTTTTATGTTATTGGTCATTTTGACTCCTATTAAGATCTTCCTATACCAACACCTCCAGGCAATTGGGAGGATACTAGATATTTTACTTTTTGTGGCTAGCAATACTCTTTGCCAACTGGGAGAAAACATGTAACAGTAACCTAACACCAGAACACCATTCTTGTTGTTTTCATTGTAGGAAGAACACGTGATATACGTTAAACAGTGAATTTTTGTCGTTTAAATGGCACAAAGGCAGCGTCGCGGATGTGTTAATGTGCCAGATAAGTT
The DNA here is from genome assembly GCA_038380435.1 of Ryuthela nishihirai. Classification (NCBI taxonomy): domain Eukaryota; kingdom Metazoa; phylum Arthropoda; class Arachnida; order Araneae; family Heptathelidae; genus Ryuthela; species Ryuthela nishihirai. The sequence goes on along the minus strand of JAWZYU010000003.1, from coordinate 86,405,353 downwards.
TTGTTATGTGTGTGGAAATTATATTTTAAAACCTCAGGGTCGTTGTTTGACAAATATTGTGAAGAAAGCCTATAATTTGTATTTTGGATGTCATGTTGTAGATCAGGACAAGTTGCAGCACACATGTGGAGCACATGTGTGCTGCAACTCGTGCTTTGTTGGCCTGAGTGAATGGTTGAAAGGTAAGATAAAATCCATGCACTTTGCAGTTTCAGTGGTTTGGCGTGAGCTAACTACTCATTTGCATGATTATTATTTTTGTTTCACTAAAGTGTCGGGCTGTTCAAAAAAGAACAAAAGCAAAATACAATATCCAAATGTGCCTTCAGCCATAAGGCCAGTTCCTCATGGAGAAGATCTTCCTATACCAACACCTCCAACCAACTGGGAGGAGATGGATTCACATTCATCAGAGGAAGACTTTGAGGCACATACAGATCCTGATCCTACATAAACCCCTAAAAAGTTAGACGAGTCTGAACTGATTCAGCAAAATGAACTAAATGATCTTGTTCGAGACCTAGAACTTTCCAAACAACAAGCTGAGGTTTTAGATTCAAGACTTCAAAAGGGAATCTTCTGGCCAAGGGTACCAGAATTTCTCTGTTCAGAAAGAGAAATTTGATGTTATCCGCTTATTACGAGATTCAAGATGGTTTGTTTCTGCACAGATATTTCAGGGCTGATGGAAGAAATTAGAAAAACTCACGACCCTAAAGAATGGCGTCTATTTACAGATTCGTCAAATTTCTTTTTAAAAGCTGCCCTTTTGCATAAAGGAAACCAAAAACCTTCCATTCCAGTGACACATGCTGCAGGAATGAAGGAAACTTATGAAAGCATGGGAAAAATACTCACTGCTATAAAATATGACCAGTTTATGTGGTGACCTAAAAGCCATATCTCTCTTGCTCGCGGCTTCAGGGAGGCTTCACAAAATTTTGCTGTTTTCTGTGTGTTTGTGGGACAGTAGGGCCAGAAAGGAACACTAGAAAACAAAATACGGATCCAAAAGAGATGTTTTTATTACTGGAAAGAGTAATGTGAGGTATCTCTAGTTGACTCCACTGATGTTCTGCTCCCACCACTACACATCAAACTGGAGCTTATGAAAAACTTTGCAAAGACTATGGACAAAACTGGTAAAGGGTTTTTGCACTTGAAGGAAATTTTTCCAAAACTAAGTGATGCCAAACTCAAAGAAGGGATCTTTGTTGGTCCTCAGATTGGGAAGTTACTGAATGATACGTACTGTCTTCGAAGAAAAGCTAAATATGAAGGAGCGCGCTGCATTGATATAATTCACGTCTGTGGTCCAGGATTTTTTGGGGAATCATAAAGAGGAAACCAACAATCAGCTCATTCAAGATCTTCTCAAAATTTATGAAATTCTTGGCTGCCAAATGTCTTTGGAGATCCATTTCTTGCACTCGCATCTCGATTTTTTTCCCAAGAACTTAGGAGCTGTCAATGATGAGCAAGGGGAAAGATTTCACCAGGATATCCGAACCATGGAGGAAAGATACCAAGGTAGGTGGGACTCAGCAATGATGGGTGACTACTGCTGGTTCTTGCAGAGAGAAGATACCTCAGCACATAAAAGACAAAAATGAACTTGTAAGTATTGTTACGACAGATGAACGTGTAACAATGGCTTGTGGCAGGTGTGTCATGAACGCTCGCCTATACTTCAGCGTGAGGATTTACGTTATCAACTGTTTTAGAACAATGATGCTTTGAATAGTAAGAATTGTAGAAAGCAAAAAGATATAGGTGGTACTGAAGAAAGAAAGATATAGTGTATTAAATTAGTGTCGTGTGATGTATTACGTAACAGACTTATTTGATTCAAGATGAAGCCTGGTTCCGCGTGGTAAAAAGGAATCAACAATAATGTTTGTCCTTGGGTCCTCTATCAGGGGAGATCAATGTTAAACGTTTCACATCTATAAGGTATAAAGTATTCTTAAGGTTAATTTGTATCACAAATGAAATTCAATACAAAATGGCCTGTCTTTATGCTGAGGAATAGAAATATTTGTGTTTAGATAAAAATTGATTAATTTGTATAAATTTTGTGCCATTGTCATTAATTACGTCATTCATACTTTAGTGTGGTTTACATATATGCTATTTTCGAACTCACGCTAAGACATCATCTCTTTGAATTCATATCAGAATAAAAGATCCTTACCCCTTTCTTATTTTGTGTTTCAATATTATTTCATTTGTTACTTTTTATTTTCAGTGGTCTATAAGAATGATGTTTCTAATTATTTTCACTGTAATCATGTAATTAATTAATGAGTTTTAAGTTGCAATTTAATAAAATAGTCACATTTATTTTCATTTCCCAGATATGTGTATTCATTTAAATTTGAAATACATCAATAGGTAATTTAAAAAAAAAAACTGTACGTATTGCAGATTTTTCGCAGTTATATTTGAATTCAGCACCCCAAAATTAGCTAAAAACATTCGATTTGACCAGTTATAAAAAATTTCAATTTGTTGTCTAGTGTAATTAGCTCTCCCCAGTGGCTGATAGAGGACCAATCCCCCCCCCCCAGTGGCGTAACCCCCAAAACCTAACTTTTCGTTTTAAGAGATGAGTGAAACTTTGTTGTGTGCTACATAAGGTACTAGTAAAATACTATTTGCATTTCTCCAACCACCCATTAACTCGAATTTTCACTGGTAGATAATGCTAAAGGCCGAAAGTGAAAAAGACGTCAATATCAATCTCTAACGATGTAAGATTTAAAACGCAAAATAATAAAGTAATATTGCAAAAGATCTATTCACTCTAAAAATTCGAAATTGAGTTGGTAGGATGTGATCAGGTGAAGAGATTTATATTCGCAGCAATGATTTCCCCCCCCCCCGCCTCTTATCACCGGAAAGGGTGAGGGAAACGAAAACTTTTGTTTTAAGAGATGAATTTTGAAAAATTAGTTTTATGTACTTTTATTTTTGAATGGGTAACTCTTACTTTCCTTAGAGAAACGATGAGAGGAAGTTGAACGTGAACTATTTATTCGGTGACAATAGTTCTAATCGTTTAGGAAAAATTTCTCTTACATGTTTTAGGTAGAGGGTCTTTGTTTGCGGGGGAAAGGATGGGGGGAGGTTAAAATTTACATTACTTAAAGCAAGGATGAAAGGAAGCTGTACATCAAATTCGGTGATCCTACTTTTTATCGTTTAGGAGAAATTACCTGGTATTTGCATGTTGGGGGGGGGGACCTCTTTATGGAGGGAAGAAAGATGGGAATTCAAATCCCCACGTTTCTTTAATCTATTATGAAGGGAAGCTGTATATCGAATTCGATAATCAAAGCTCCAATAGCTTAAGAGCAATACCTCCCAGTTTTTTTCTAAAGAAAAAAATCAGACCTTCCATGGAGCCATTTTTTGAAAGGGAAAGAAATATTGAGGGTGAACTCTTTCACTATTTTAAGTTGCTGTTTGACGAAACTATGCTAAATTTGGTGGTCCAATCTCTTACCGTTTAGAAGCAGTTCGTATGCCCTTTTTTTAGGGGGGGGGGGGGGGGGGGGTTGATGAGAAAATTTTTTTAAGGGTTCGAACCCTTACATTGCTCTAAGTTACGATTAGAGGAAGTTGTATACTTAATTTGGAGGTTCTTGCTCTTACCATTTAGTAACAGTTCCTACCGATTTTTCAAGTGTGTGTGTGGGGGGTGGGGAAACATTCAGAGGGAAGAAAACTTTGGGGGGTGTCCTAACCCTACCGTTGATCTAGGTTTCGATTAGAATAAGCAGTATACCAATTTTGGCAGTTCTAGCTCTTACCGTTTAGAAGCAGTTCCTACCACTTTTTGCGAAAGAGATAATTATTTTGGGTAGAGGAAAAGCTTGGGAGTCTAAACCCATATATTGGTATGAGCTGCGGTTAGAGGACGCAGTATGCTGAGTTTGGCGGTTTTAGCTTTTACCATTTAGAATCAGTTACTACCACTTTTTAAATGGGGGGGGGGGATTTGTTTGGGTGAAGCGAAAAGATTTGAGTCTGAACCTTTACATTGGTCAAGTTATGGAATAGAGGAAGTGGTATACTGATTTTGCTTCTAAATGGTAAGCGGTACAACGCTAGTTCCTATCACTTTTTGAAAATGGGGAATATTTTGAAGGGAGGAAAATTTTTGGGGGTCCTATAAACAAAAAGAAAACCTTCTCAGATATTTAGCAGATTCTTTTCTGGCATTTAGAAATGCTTTGATGTCATTCACAAACATAAAACTATGAAATATTGGTTATAGAAAGAAACAAAAAATAAGGACTATTATTTATGGACTAAAATAAATTAACATGCGTATCAATGATAAGAATATGCTTCAAATTAGTAAAAAAATCATAACTGGAGGGATGCATATCGCCTCTGGAGCATATAGGAATCTCGTTTTCAAAGAGAACGAAATTTATTCTTTACCTTGTGTTTCATTCTTTAAAAGTTCTAATTTGAGCAAGCGGTTTATGGGGAAAATGCAAATAGTATTTCGTTAGCAATTTTACAACATAAAAGTATTCGTCTTTTAATTCTTAAACGTAAAAAGTTGCATTTGCCACACCTCTATCAGAAAAGACCTCTGTCAGTGGAATATATCTTGAAAACTACCACTAATTTTTCGAATCTCTATTCTATACATATTATTTGTAAAACTCGATAACAGCATTTGCCCTTGTGGCCACTTTGGGGTTTACTTGTTTTAACTTTTGTTATTGCCAATTGGGCACTAGTTTAGACTTCGAGATATAAACCCTAGGCTTGGAGCTCATAAAATTAACTAAAGATATCACATATCGATAACAGATGTACTGTTTCATCATTTCAGTGATCTGTAAACATATATATATATAAAACTACTAAGTATTTTAAAAATGCGTATTATAATACACCCAATTCTGTTTTCACGCGGATTTTTTTTTACACGATTTTGATTTAACACGGTTTAGAAAAAATTTCAATTCTCTTTTTACACGATTTATTTTGATCTAATACGGTTCAAACGGTGCCATTTTAAAAACCTCCATTTGAATTTAATTCTGAAAAAATATTCCTATTCAAGAAAAAATTCTTAGAATTTACATTTATAACAAAGATGCCGCTTTTATGGTCACATTTTTCGAAGTAGTTTTATCTTTGAAAATGAACTATAGATACATATTTTGTGCACTAAAATCCCCAAAATAAAAACTACACTAACACAACTATACAAGTTTTCTCTATTTTATTCTTTATGTAAAAATTGTACAAAACCGGAATAAAGGAATAAAGCGGCAACATTAATAACAATAATAATTTATTTCATGCAGGGATTACATTAAAGCCAAAGTAAAGGTAGTTTTGGATATTAATTTAAATATTCAAGTTCCGGGAATTCCCCTTAATTTTATCTTCAATACATACGCTAGTCTTGGTCTCTCATTTCGTATGTAAAGTTAGAAGTGTTTAGATGTTTAATAGAATAAATCGAAATCATTTTTGTTTTGTTTTTTGAAGTTTTGTGTGCGTAATATAAATTTATTAAATTTTGCTGATAGGTAATTTACAATTTTTCATCATCTGATTTATTAACTACAATTCAAATATTTTTGTAAGACTTACCACGATGTCGGATAATTCAACTATACAAAAGCAGAAAAAGAAAGCTATCTCTTTGGATACTAAGATCCAAATTTTAGATCATCTTGCAACTGGAGAAGGTTCAACATCCACAGGTAAATATTTTGGTTTGAAAGAAGCTACCGTAAGAACCATCAAGAATAATGAAGATGCTATTAGAAAATCTGTGCTTTCTGGAACAATATTGTCGTCATCGTACACGAGAGATATCGTAAAAGTGAAAATGGAAAAGGCACTAGTAATGTGGATAGAAGATAACTTATAAAAAGAATACCTCTAGACGGAAATACCATCAAACAGATGGCATTACGAATATATAAGTAGATACAAGAAATGGAACCAACCACATCAGCTCAGTTAAACAAAAATTATGAATTTTTTCGGCATGTACGTGTTTTTTTTTATTTGCAACATATAGGAAGGAGAAGAATCCTAGAAGCTACTCCTAGCTTTTACAGGACTTCTCATACAAGGACATGCCCTACTAAGACAAAGTTACTGCTGACCACTGCCTTAGTTAGAGCTAATAAAACACACAAAGTTTGCATTGCTGGAACAGTTGCTAGCTGCCTAAACACTATGCTTGCAAGATTTCTTCAAAGACACGCATTTCATAATGTAAAGATAAAAGGTGAAGTTGCATCTGCAGATGAGCCGGCAGCTAAATAATTTTGTCAAAAATTGGTCCGAATCATTAAAGATGGTGGATACACTCTTAATCAAGTTTGGAATGCAGATGAAACTGGGCTTTTTTGGGGAAAAAATGCCGAGTAGAACCTACGTAGCAAAATCACAAAAAAACTGTTGGTGGCTTTCAAGCAGCTAAGATCGGGTAACCTTTCTATTTTGCAGCAACACTTCAGGAAATCATATGTTTAAACCGCTGCTCATGAATCGGTCCCCAAGACAAGGTCAATGAAAGGTGTAGACTTGAATAAATTGCCAGTGTATTGGATGGCAAACGAAAAAGCCTGGGCTCCAAACGAATTTTTTAATGAATGGTTCCATAAATGTTTTGTTCCAGAAGTTAAACATTATTCGAAGGAAAAAAAATCTCGAATTTAAAGTTCTATTGATTATAGACAATGCGTCTGGCCATTCTGTTTTGGAAAACCCAAATGTGCAATTTTGTTTTCTGCCGCCTAATAAGACATCCTTAATACAACCACTAGACCAGGGTATAACTGCCACATTTAAAACTTACTACGTAGGACGAAAATTCCAATACATTTTGGATAAACTAAATAAGGATAAAACAGTAACAGTTATTGATGTGTGGAAGAAATTTTCTATTTTAGATTGTATTAGACATGCTGGATTGATGTTATCAGAATTAAAACCATCAACTTTAAACGCATACTGGAAAGCTATTTGCCAGAATTGTAAAAAGCAAAGATCCTGTACCCCCAAATACGACTGAATATCCTAATATCATCACTTTAGCACATGCAATTGGTGGAGAAGGATTCGATGATTTATCGTTTGCAGATATTGACGAATTGCTGGTTGACAAAGCTCTTAGCAAGATGAAATAATAGTTGTCCTTGAGAGTCCTGATGAAAAAGAAAAAAGTGATGGTGATGAAGAGGTTCCACTCACTGCAGGTTTAATTAAAGAAGGGCTTCAAATGGCTAGTAAATTGGAAAGTCATTTTTTTACACATTATCCCATTGCCCAACGAGCTGAGCAGTTTAAACAAGAACTGAAGTCATGAATGGCGCGTTATCAAGAATTATACAAAGATCTAATCAAAAAGCAGGATATCAACGATTGATTACAGTTTGTTGTCAAAACTAATCAAACTTCAGAATCACTGGAAACAAGTGATAATTAAGTCCCATGCCATAGAGAGCATTTCACCATTGGAGTATGAACTCGACGGCCAAAATGTTTCAAGCGATGAAAGTGATTTAATTCCAGTGTTACGCAAACGAATGCGTTGTCAGAAAGTGACAACGAATAAAAGCTAGTTAATAAGCATATGTAAGTCATATTTTTTTGCACTTTTGTATTCTTGAATTAGTGACATATTATTTTCTTTATGAAGGATAATTTATTTTATACATGTACATAAAATTATCTTTATAAGTTTGTAAAATAAAAAATGTGTTTAGATTAATAAAAATCAAATAAAGATTTAATTAAAGATTTTGATATGATTTGTTTGAAAACAACTTATTATTTGCACTGGGTTTTCACATCTGGAACCAATCTTCTATTTTTTTCATATGCACTGTATTTTTTTACGTTTTTTTTTTTGCACGGTATTTTCGGGAACCTATCTACCGTGTAAAAACAGAATTTGGTGTATTTCATTAACACCAATAAAATTAAAAAAGTTTTCTAATTATCATTTTTATTGTTTGGAATGGAAACTTTATGACGTTCGCATTCCACCACCAAAATTTCATATTTCTATCATTAATACATCGTTGCAATTTTCGTTCGAAATTTTGGAATTTTCAAACTTTTTCACCGTTAGATGGCGCAATTTTAGCGTTCGAAAGGTTCCGAAAGTGCAAATCATAATATTTTATCAATTCCTATCTAACCTTAAAAAAGATTTCATTTATTTCTAAATACAATTATTTGCTAAAACAAATATTTGTCTTCCCCCCCTTCCCGTGTCTAAGAAGTCAATTCATTGTTGCCAATGGAAACATCATGGCGTTCACATTCCACCACCGAAATTTAAAATTTCTACCTTAAATACGTCGTATGCAATATTTTTTTGAAATTTGCAAGTTTTTGGGCGCAATTATAGTTTTTGGAAGATTTAAAAAGTATGAATCGTCAAGCCACTTCAACCTTTAAAATAATATCCAAATTGTCCGTACCTTGATTTTACTGTAACCCCCTGCATGAAATAAAGTATTATCAGTTCCTATCTAACCCTAAAAGAATTCTTCATTTATCTCTAAAAACAAACAATTATCTGCAAAAACCAAAAAGGTGCGCTTTCTCACCGTCTCTGGGTCTGAGTCAACTCATTCCACCACCAAAATTTTAAATTTCTAGCATAAATATATCGCATGAAATTTTGGAATTTTCAAAATTTTCCACCGCTAGAGGGCATAATTATAACTCGAGAGAGATTCGGAAAGTGCATAGTGTAATATTTCGCCAATACCTATCCAACACAAAAAGAATTTTTCTCTGTAAACAAAAAATGTTTCAGGCTACAGACGACAAAGCAATACTATTATCTCGTTTTCAAAGAAAACGAGATAAAAAAAAGACGACATATAAGTGTTTAGTATTAAGAAATATATCACGGGTCTGCGAGACCAAGTGCATCCATCCGTGTTACTAAACAGAGCATGACCGACCAAGGGTTAAAAATCAAATTAAAATTCAGACATTTTCCTCCCTTGTATTTTTTCTTTCTCTCTGGGATGATATGAAATTGAACAAAATAATTAAAAGAATTGGGAAACTTTCACATTATGTAAATGGAAAGCTATGATGAAAGTTCCCAAACTATGATTTTTTTTTAGCAAAATATTGCAGGCATGGGCGTCCGCAGAGGGGGGCAAACGGGACACTCCACCCCCTTGGGTTCGAGTAAAAAATTCCACAAATTATAATTGTAACAATTTAAACGTAATTAATTTATATACATTATGTATGTTTTTGTATTGATGCAATACTGTATTCTATAATCTACTTGCGAAAATAAAAACCTAAAAAATTAAATAAAAACTTATTGATGTAATTATTTGTCTCCAAGCTTTGCCCCTCCCCCCCTGGAAAATTTTCTGCGGACGCCCATGATTGCAGGTATTTAAAAAATATTCACCCAATTAAGATTTCGAACAATATTTCTAATTAAAGGGTTTTCACGGCTGAAACATTTAAGAGTGAGTCGATTTCATATTCCATGACTTACCAAGTACATGAATGTAAACAGCTTTGTAATAAACTGTATTGCTTTCATATTTTACTGCAAGGGTTGGGTTGTTTTACCTCTGAGCGGCACTTTTTTGCACACCATGGGCTAAATGGCCAGGTCACATAGACCCCGAAGGCTCAGAGAAGGTTGGGGGAGGGGACCCACTGGAACAGCTGTTGGAAGACAGATGGTAGCCTCCCGTCAAGGCCATTCAGCGTGTTCTTTAATGTGCACAGGGTATGGCTCTCCCGAACACGGGACCACGGCTTAACGTCCCATCCGACGGACGGCGGCTTTTCCAAGCCCATCGGTGTCCCCTACTGACCGTGGGCAAGGCGGAGAATTTTGCGGAGATAAATCTCAACGCTGACCCAGCTGGGACTCGAACCTGGGAACTACAGATTACGAGCCTGGCGCGCTACCGACTGAGCCACCCCCGCCCCTACTACTGCAAGGGTGAACATTTGCGACTCAAGGGGCACTTCAGGAATTTTGGAATAGTTCGTGGCCCACAATGTTGATTGATGTACAAAGTACTACACGTGGAGTGAGTAGGGGTGAAATTAAAAACAGTGCGTCTTAAAAAAAACTACGGAATGGATTAAAATTCTAATACGGTAGAAAATAGCAAGTATGCCCTGGACTTGGAATTTAAAAGTTTAGTTAAATTTACTAATCAACTATGTGAATTTTTTGCAGATATCATATTGGATATAGACTCGTTCAGCCCAAGTTGTTGACGAGAGAAAGAACTGCATGGAGGATTCTCCATGTCGCTGACAATGGAGTGAACTTGAGAATGAGAAACAGACTAAGTCCAAGGAAAAAAAAGAACTATTAAAATTTATAGAATTCCCATTTAACAATTTGCTGTATTTTCAAAAAATAAATTACAAATCACAAAATTTAATTTTTTATTCTAGGAAACATACCTTTTAAATATAGCGGATCCCTTGATCATAACCTTACTGAAATTTTAGAAAAAAATAACATAAACAAGAGACCATCATGAGTGATCAAAGGATCAAGACGATTCTGAACTGGACCCAAGTACTGATATAAAATTAAATTAAAATCATCACATCAGTTATTTCTAATTTGTTCCGGAACATATCTACCATGTATTCATTCATCTCACATATAATTTTGAAATCCAGTGTTGTAAACTCACCACTAGCCCTGGTTATAACCGAAAATTATATTTAGTACAAAAATCATATAATCAAATCATTGATAAAATGCTTACTCACATTAAGAATGCAAGTTTTTTCCTATTGGTAGACAGTGGCGGACCGGTTAGAAAAATGAATATCATAAAGCGCATATTTCAAGAAGTAAATATTTTTAAGTTAGAAAATTTTCCCTTTTTCTAGAAAATATGGTTGTTCCAAACCATAATCCCTTCACAATGGCTTTGCGTTACAGATTTTCTCATAAATTTGTTCTGGTAATGCGACTTATATTACACTGGTACATTTTTTTTAAAAAAAAAAAGAAACATTAGGATCAATTTACTTAATCAAATATAAATATTTATTCACTTTCCATTATCAACATATACAGTATGCATATGAAACAAAGAATTGAGTTAGGATTTAATCTGTTCAACAGAACTTAAAAATTTCAAACAATATTTCAAAGATATAATGAAATGAAGAGTATATATAACCAACCACCGATTTTTTATTTCATAAAAACATTAATCACAAAATTATCACATACTTTATACAGAGTTATCAGATTATAGTGATTTATAATAAAATGGTTATTAAATCCTAAAAATTAGCAAATTATTCCAACTAAAGTAGCCTAACATTCTCTTACAATGTTGCTTGCAACCCAGTATGTTTCATTATTAGAAATGTACTGTACCTTCTCGTTTTAATCGAGTAGCACTATTTCTACACACTAATATTTCATACTATTTTGCAGGTATGGGGATACCCATTCTTAACTTTCTGATATATAATAAGATCACGAAATCTACGACTAAAAGACCGACTAGAATTTTCTGCACGTAGCTTATTCCCGCTTACTACTAGACGAATTGCCATCTTTGAAATAATGCACAAGCTTAGCTGAAAAAGTAACGAGATGAGAAAACGAAGCTAGTGGCTAATGATACAAAATTTCTTCTTTCGGCAGAATTATGCAGCACAATTAAAAGCATGAAACTTCACAATTTACTACCATTAAAAAAATTAGGATCATTTCTTCCCTTGTAGAAATTGACCCTACTCCAGTATTATTATACTATCTACAGCAATTGTCCCAAATCTTCGATTATCAATATAATTTAACGCTAAATATAAAAATGCTCTAGAGAAGGTAAAAACCGAGAAACGATTTCATTGTATCATTATTAACCTATATAGAAGAAAGAATAACGTATTTTAGGCCACTTGCCTTGACAACGCAATGATTTCAACTATACAGTGACTTTTGCTACAGTGCAAGAACCTCCGTTGCAGGACCTTTTTCATTAGAATGTCTTTTAGAAAAAAGCAATACTTTCACCTATGTACATTTCACCATTGAACTTGGAACTTTGCGCCGCCCTGATGACAGCCGAGTACAATCGAAAGCACTGGCTTCTTAAATCATGTAAATAGAACATTAGTGCCTATTATACGTATTAATAAATGCAAACGGCCAAAAAAGCATTATTCTTTCTTCTAAATATAAGAATAAAAAGCCGTCCCATGGCCGAGTGGTTAGCGCGCTTGGCTACTGATCTAAGGGACCTGGGTTCTCGGGGTTCGAGCCCCGGGTAAGGTCATGGCTGTTTGTGTCGTTATTCTGCTGAGGTCCTGCCATCCTCTCAGACCTTCTACTGTGGCATATAAACTGACAGACCTCTGTGGCAAGCAGCTGCTTGAGGGGGTATTTTTTTTTTATTTTTTTAAATATAATGTTTTTCTGGAGATCTGGATCAACTATCATTTAAAATTTTTGTGTGAAAAGTACAAAGAAATGAGATAGCTATTCCATCTGAAATATCTCCTTTTTTTCTTCATTCGATTTCCCTCTCCCTGACTTCGACCTCTTCTTGAAATTGACTTCGAACCTCTTCTTGAAATTGATTGACTTCGACCTCTTCTTGAAATGCCATTTTGTCACATCCTTCACCACAGGTACATTAATTTCAGATTTTTCACTAAAGCAAAAAATTCGAGCAAACAGAAAGTGGTCTTCTGCCATATATTTTATGTATACTTTCTGCTTCAGATCTGTAAAGGCATCATAATGCTATCTTCTTGGTGTACAAATTTCAATTTCATATAAATAAATACCCCCTCAAGCAGCTGCTCGCCACAGAGGTCTGACAGGAGCCTGCCAGTTTATATGCCATAGGTCTGAGAGGACGGCGAGAGCTCAGCAGAAAAACATACATCCATGCCTTACCCGGGGATCGAACTCCGAGCCCCTTAGATCAGTAGCCAAGCGCGCTAACCACTAGGCCACATAGAGTGTATAGTCCGGAAGATGCATAAATGAAATCCTAAAGGAATCTAGTTCGCGTTGTATAAAGTTTGATAATCGTGAGTAAGCAACAGTAACACTATACAAAACATAAGGAGTATAGAACAGGAAGCGCCCTTACTGTGGATTCGTGAAGTATTTTCGGCGGCCATTTGTTTGGATTGTCCATTAGCTTTCCTTGAATTCTAAATTAGCGCTAAAACTTTATGAAAAAATAGTTTCTTGTGTGGCTTACGGATTTAGTAACAGATCAACAAAACATATTCAAAGAACATTTCATTGGTAAGTAGGTACTACATGTCATTAACATACTTAAATTTTTCAGTGGCTTTTATAAGTTTACACTTATATAGAAGTCACTTCGCTAAGTCAAACATGATTTTTTTTTGAAAGTTTTACATTGTATAAATGTGAAAGTATATAAATAAAAAATAAATACCCCCTCAAGCAGCTGCTTGCCACAGAGATCTGACAGGAGCCTGTCAGTTTATATGCCAGAGTAGAAGGTCTGAGAGGATGGCAGGAGCTCAGCAGGAAAACGACACATACATCCACACCTTACCCGGGGCTCGAACCCAGGTTCCTTAGATCACTAGCCAAGCGCGCTAACAACTCGGCCAAGTGACGGCTTGTGAAAGTATACATTCGTAATTTATTGCGCAATATTAGCTAAATGGAATTTCTAAGCAATTCTAAATAGAACTTCATTTCTTGAGTGCAAAGGCCCATGAAAAGTAGTGTTTTTGTAAGCAGACAACAAGAAACTTGATGGCTTTGATTCTAGTGCTTGCGCAGTGTATTGGGCATTAGGTGGTTTGACTTTGTAAGATGAGGTTAGAAGGACTGATCAACCTCCTTTAAGCAGCAGAGACTGAGTTGGTTTGGCCATGTTGCCCATACGCATAGCTGTAGATTGGCAAATAGAATTATGAGAAGTGTGCCCAAAGGCTTCAGGAAAAGGGGGAGACCTAGGATTCAATGGGCAGAAATGTCAAACAGGACCTTGCTAGAATTGGCATACAGTGGCCAAATGCAGCAGCTGTAGCTCAGGATAGACATATCTGGAGAGGAAAATTAGTCTGGTAGGACCTCGATAGCCCCATGGCGATTTTGTATGTATGTCTGGAAGAATTTTTAAGCAATATTTTTTATGTACATAGCATAATTTAAGAAAGTGACTAACTTTTAGGAATTCAAAAGGAGGAAAATGTTTTATACCAAACAGTATATAGACAATTTTAAATTAGTACACATCAGCATTCCAAACAATTAGTCAAAAACATTCCACAGGTGTTCAAAAAATGGTGGGGTGTTGACAACCAACATATTGAAAAATAATATACATATACAAAAAAATATTTTAATTGAAAGCGTACTCATAGTTAATTCCACATGTACACCGTTCTTGACCCTGCGTATAACCAATTGGTATTCCACTTCTTGCCATACACGCTGCAGCATATCTCGTTTCTCTTATTCTGACTTTCAAATAATTTGTTTCGAATTTGTCCATGTAAACATATTTAGAAAGCCCCACAAGAAAACAGTCAAAGGGTGCGAAATCAGGGCTCTTTGGTGGTCCAATTCCCCTGCCAATTCATCAAGGAAGTGTAGCACGATATTACATGGGGTTGTTGGGTTGTTTTACCTCTGAGCGGCACTTTTTTGCACACCATGGGCTAAATGGCCAGGTCACATGGACCCCGAAGGCTCAGAGAAGGTTGGGGGAGAGGACCCATTGGAACAGCTGTTAGGAAACAGATGGTAGCCTCCCGTCAAGGCCTTCCAGCGTGTTCTTTAACGTGCACAGGGTATGGCTCTCTCCCGCACACGGGGCCACGGCTTAACGTCCCATCCGACGGACGGCGGCCTTTCCAAGCCCATTGGTGTCCCCTACTGACCGTGGGCAGGGCGGGGAATTTTGCGGAGATAAATCTCAACGCTGACCCAGCTGGGACTACAGATTACGAGCCTGGCGCGCTACCGACTGAGCAACCCCCGCCCCATATTACATGGGGTATTGTGGGGATGTAACGGTGGCCGCACGTGAAACCGTTTTAGTGGGGAAATGTACAAATACAACATTCATTGTGATGATTTTGTGTATTAGAGGATGGTGCTTCCTGAAACCCCACCATTATCTGCAGGACACTTTTTATAAATAAATACATAAACCAAACTTTATTGAACACAATTATTATGCTATATACAGAATTTCATTTATATAGGCAAAATGAACTGGGAAAAAATTGACACAACGCACACACAATCAGAGCTCATTTTGTTGCGAAACTACGTTAAAGACATAAATAATTTTGTAACTCACAGCCCACCATCAAGTTTCTACTGCTTTAGTCCTTTAAATGTCCAAAAAACACCAAACTAAATTTACGCTTAGTAGCATTCATTTGGATTTCTATTTTTTATTCTCTGCAACTAAATGCTCTTTCATTCGGTACATCTTACGTTTTTGACTGCAGAATAAAATTCTATAGTTCAGCTGTTTTTCTATTGAAAACTGCTATCCTGTTTTAAGTGTTTATGTGTTATGTGAAACCTGATATTTATGGGTTAATAATAATGAAATAGCCGTCCCATGGCTGAGTCCATGGCCCAGGCACCTGAGAAGACAACCAACGATAGCATACGGAAGAAAAACAAATCATTTAAATAATAATAAAGAAAAATCCCAACATGGACGAGACTGACAGCCATAGTGACACTACTGCCCGATCTGATGGAAAAACTGACAATAAAATGAACTAGCCAAAAACACGTATTGAAATAAAGAGTGATTATATTTTAAAATAAAATTTTTCAATACAGATTACCACACGAAAATGTTTAAATACTAATGAATGGAACAAGTCACCATCATTAACTAATGCCCAAACAAGTTAAACAAAAACGTCAGTCGCCCTAACGTTGTTACATAGGATGATTAAAAAAATCTCTCCGTGTTTTTGTCAGAAGGGCAAGAGTACTCATGCCATGAGCAAGAGTACTCATGCCCTGATGCAAGAGGGAGCCTTTTCCTTCTTTAGCATGTCATTTTAGCCCGTGTCCCATCAGCGATGACCTCGAGAGAATCGTGGACAGCTCTACAGGATGCATGGGTCGCCATACCCGTGGGCAAGTTCGTGCAGTCTGTCACGTCATGTGGCAGCCGTTATCAGGGCCAAAGGGGTGCAACATGTTACTAAGTTGCTATCCCCAATTCAATGACACTTCAGTGTATTATTTAAAGTGGTATCTAAATTTACAATTAGCTCATATAAATTTTGGTTGTTAATGCACAATAACAAATGTTGCAATGCACAATACAAATATCAGATTTAAATTAAAAATAAAGTGTGACAATTCAGATTTTGGATAATTACAGTTTTGTCATCTTCCTTTGAAACTGCCAATATTTCATCCGATGTTTTCCACTCACTGTATTCACTATAGTTTATCTAAAACTTCCTCTTTCCTAATTCTGTACACTCTTGATTCAGACGACTTTCTCAAATAAATTTTTCCTTCTTTAATCCAGGCATACCTATATTCATGCTCATTTTTAAATTGTTTAACCCTGTAAAATAGGTTTTTCAAATACTTTGTTAGATGCTTATTTACATAAACCCGGATATCACTAAATTCTAAACTTATCATATTAGCTGTAAGGTTTCTATGTGTTTTTGTTTCCTCAATCCATTGATATTTAGATATGACATTCCTAAATTTTACCACAATAGGTTTTGGTTTGTTTTTATTAAATGTAGTAACTCTATATGCTACAACAATATCATCCTTTTCTTGAATATCAAGCAGCTTTGATACGTCTTGAATAACTTTCAGCACATTTTCTTTTTTGCATTCTCAGGTATTCCAGTAATCTCTATGTTGTTTGCTTTGGATCTTATTTCTAATTCATTAATTTCAAACCTGATACCTTTTATGTTTCTTTAATTCATTGGTTTGTTTAATTAAATGCTGATTTTTTTCTTTAAAAGCTTCTTGAACTCTGATTTAAATTCATTGAATGTGGTAATGTGTTCTACCAATTTATTTTAATTAAAGTTTAGTGCAATTTTAATATCCTTTATTTCACTCATTAAGGAATCATTTACACCTTTAATTTCTTTTATTTCATTTATTAAGAAACTGTTTATACCTTTTAATCTCCTTTTTGATATTAATCATGAAATCCATCAACTCCAACTTTAAGGCAACAACATCTCTCAGATCACTACCATCAGACACCTCACATTCCAAAGCTTTAGCAATATTTTTCTGTTATGTGTTCTTGATTTATTTGCATGTTTTTTGAATGCTTCTGTTCCATTCAAAGCATTATTCACACAAATTAAACACATCCACTTACTCCTTTGCTCCTTAGTTAATTTTCTAAATTTACTTTCACTCATACCCATACATTTAGGGTGAAAAAAATTGTTTACATCCAGTTAGAGTATATTCCCTCTCTTACATCAAAAATTTCTTCTTCACAGGATTTACATATTAAGTTAGGCATGTCTATATTTTGTGTGATACAGATATTTTAAAGTGTGTGCTCAATATATCATAATAATCTATTTTCACTATATGACAGCACCTATACTTTTTTTTAAACTGGAATGAAAGGGATGTAAAAAAACTGTCTTATTTAATTTATATCTTTAATTTTTAGCTGAAAAAAAATGTCTGACGGATATAAGAGAAAGCACGAGTGTAGAGCTTAAAAAAAAGAAGTAAAAGTACAGGCGTTAAAAAAGATAAATGTCTCATTGCTCAAATTTTTAGTTAAAGAAGGAAACAATGACAATTTATCTACCAATCTATACGAACAAGAAAAAAAAAACAGTAAAAATAAAACTGCTATGCAATCTGGTACAGAAGATGCTATGTGTTACAAAATATAAATAAAAATCAGGTGATTATATATCAGGCTGCTCAAGAAGTAATCATTCCTACAGAAGATGTAATGATAGTGGTATCAGAGACACTAAGAAAAAAACAAAAGTGGCTTTGAAGATAAATTTAGTAGTCATTCAGCTGAGTGGGAAATCACTCCAGATCTCAAATTATTTTGCAGAAAATATCCCTTCACAAAATATAGAATAAGATTTTTCTTTTAAAGTGTAGAAAATATGGAGAAAAAATATGCTATGTGCATAAAGAACATTTTATCAGGCAATTAACAAATGGGGAAACAGTACAGAACAGTACAGCTTATATATTCTCTATCAACTGGCCAAGTGTATTGTTATGTGCAAGCTTTTCAGTTCCAGTGGTAACGAATTTCTTAATCAATTTAAAACTGGATTTAATGATTGGAAAACTGCAATTCTAAGGATAATCTCATATGAAAAATCAAAAGATCATTCTGGTGCTCTGTCAGCTATATTGCAATGCCAGAAGTCCAATATAATTTATGTAGAACTGTAGATGGAGAAGGGAAAATTCTCTAAATACTGGGTTGTTCTAAAGAGAATTGTTGACATAATAACATTTCTTCGCTGAATTAGGTTTAAATTTATGTGGGGAAACTCAATTGCACAACTGTCCCAATAACGAAAATTACCTTGGTTACACCCATCTTCTAGCTCAATTTGATCTGTTTCTAAAGGAGCATATTTGAAGACATGGAAATCCAGAAAAAGGGAATATTTCTTATCTTTCTGTTAGTATATGTGAGGAATTTATTGGCATGTTATGATCTAAAGTTAAAATGCAGATATCGGAATGTAAAAATAAGAAAGAAATTCCTCCCCAATTTGTTTCAACTGTAGCATGGCCACAACATACAAGTTTATTTGGTTTTTGAGAATTTCATACACACACCAGCCACTGAATTAGAAACCTATATGACCTATACGAATATACCTAAAGTAAATTTCACTTGCACATCATATATGCAAAATACATGGTCACTTCTGCTCATCAGTAATAGTCAGTAGTGTTGATCATAATGGGAAAAACAAAGGATCTTTCAGGGTTCAATAAAGAGCTTATTGTGAGTGCCTGTCTGGCTGGAGCGACAATTTTAAAAACAGCACAGCTGACTGGTTTCTAAAAAGGTGAGATATCTCAGGTGGAAATAGGTGGAAGATATCTCGGGGTGGAAAAATAACTTGCATTGCTTGTCTAAGAGGCGTAAATGTGGTGTGACGACAATCTGTCAGGAACGAGATCGCCATCATCTGAGAAGGCTTGTACAAAGAAACAGGATTTCCTGTGTGCAGCAATTAACCAAAGCGTTCAATGAAGGCTGTTCCCAACTCATATTTCAGCTTGGATTTCAATTATATATTTAACGCGGTAGCGTTAGCGACCTTCTCATTAACATCTGATAATCAAATGCAACGACTGTAAAACGTTGCATCTCCTTGAGTATAGATGGCGCTGTCTCAGTCACGTCTCAAGAAGAAAAACTTAAAAGGTCATATTCTGAAAATATTCGTTGTCCGACGCGTGGTGCAATGGTAGCGCGCTCTGGCATGAATCTGGAGAGATGCGGGTTCGATTCCCGCCGTGGCGGCGATGAATTTTTTTCAGAATCTATTAATCATATTTCAGCAAACTATGCACAGAGAATTGAAGAGGATCGGTATTAGTAATCGTATGCCTATACAAAAACCACTGATTTCTGCAAAGAATCAGAAAGTACCATCACTAGAGTGGTGTCATCAGGAACACTGTGACTGGACACCGGAAGACTGGAAAAAAGTCATGTGGTCCGACGAGTCACAGTACACCTTGTTCTGTACCGATGGTAAGCAGAAAGTTTGGCGGGAGTCCCATGAAGCAATGGACCCAGCTTGCCTTGTAAACACAACTCAAGGTTCTGGAGAAAGTGACACGGTATGGGGCATGTTCTGTTGGTACGGAACAGGTGCCCTGATATTGCTGGAATGTCAGGTGTTCTCCAAGGATTATCTGAATATCGTTGGCAATCAAGTCCATCCTGCAATGTTGAATTTTTATCCAGCATGTGATGGCTGTTTCATGGACAATTCTCCTGTCCATTGTGCAAAATATGCTCAGCAGTGGTTCAGCGAGCATGACAGCAACTTCCATCATCTTCCCTAGCCACCACAAAACCCGGATCTGAACCCAATTGAGAATGTATGGGACATGTTAGAAAAATAGATCTAGGAGTAAAGTCCTCTTCCATCAAATCTTGGCCAGTTAAAGGACTCTGGTGAACTCTGGTATGCTGTAGATGTAAAGGCACTCCAACACCTTGTGGAATTTATGCCAAACTACATACGTGCTGTAATTCGGGCTAAAAGAGGTCAACTCTGTTTGGTCAGTTCAAAAACAAAATTCAATGGTTGGTGTGTGTACTTTGGTTTCATATATTCTGAAGAAAGGCAAAAATGTTTTTCTAGTGCCTAGTATTCCCTTTGATGAGTCTTTGAAATCAGAAACTGGTGACCAAAAGAAAGTGGAAAAATTTGGTTTCTACAATAACACATCAGGTTTAGACAAATTATTTGTGACCTACAACTGTGCATGGAATACAAGAAGGTGGCAAATGGTAATATTTTATTCATTGTTAAATATTGAAGCTATTAATGCTACAATAATATATTCCATACAAGAATGAAGCAAAAGACAAAAAGGAGTCTTCATTAGAACACTACTGAAAGAATTGGTTTCGGATAAGTCAGAGATCCTCATTGAACATACTTCCTAGTATGAGGAAATGAACCTAATACTCAAAGACCAAGAACTTCTGTTACTCTTGACAATGTTGTCAGAACAGAAAACTTTATCCTAGGAAAATATCAAATAACCATTCATGAACTCTCACAGGATAGGAGAGTTGAAGAAATTGTGTATCAGTTGAAATTCGATAAAGTGAGCACAAGGTGGATACCATGATTTCTGTCACTGGAGCATAATGAAAACAGTCATTCTCACACTGACATTTTAATGATGGAGACTCTACAGAAACTGATGTGGAATATCGTGCCTCATCCACTGTATAGTCCTGACTTGGCTCCATTTGATTTTCATTTCTTTAGGCAACTGAAGGAGCCAAGAGTACTTCAGCGTATGGGAGGTCCTGGACCTGGCCACCTCCTCCAACTGGTTTGCAGTTGACGATGCAATATGAGAGCAGACAGAGGGATGTCCCTATGGGATCATCACTATTGGTTCTCATGGCAGATGCCATCCTCCACCATGTTGAAACTACTGCATTACAATGTGCACCATTTAAACCATTATCATACATTTAGTACATTAATTATATTTTACTTTTCTGGAATTATGGTCGAACTGAATTACAAAATTTATTACAGACTTTCAATAATGTAAAACAGCAGATTAAAATTACGCATGAAGCAGATATTAATGGGCAACTACCATACTTAAACATTCTGATTGAAAGAAAGGGTAATAAATGTCACATCAAACTCTATCGGAAATCAACATATATATATCTAACATCATACCCACAAACTCCAGACACCCAAAGAATTATAAAAATGCTGCCTTTACTACGTTATGTTACTGCTCTGAAAATGAAAGTCTAATGTAAGAAGTACAACATATATATAACATTGGACAGCATGCAGGTTATCAGATTAAATATATGGAAAAAATATTTAAGAGAAATAAATTTAAATACAATAGGGAATCCCAACCAACACCGGCACGAAAAAGAAAAAGATAAACTTAAATATACCACGTTTCTGTATTATGGACCAGTAACAGATATGTTAAAAACTATTCTCAGGAAACACCTATCCTAAATTCCAATAACCATTCAGGATAATGTTAAACCCCTGTGTATGGGTATATATAATATTAAAACCCTGTGTATGTATAAAAGAATTAAAACAGGGTAAATTAATGGAGTGATATAATTGATATTTTATGAAAAATCTATAGACCCTATTAAAGAGTTACTCTTGAAATAGTTATCCAAGACTGAAAATATTAAGTGCCAAAAGCATTTCAGCTCTGAACTAAAAGCTTCTACTTTAATATTACATTTTACTCCCCGAAGGCATAGAGCTATGTAAGAAAGGCATTATATTGTTCGCTGTCCCATATGAAAACAATGTGCAAGTGGTATCAGTGTATAGTTTTACAATGGAATCTCTTTTGACTGTGTCAGCTAAAAGTAAAAACTACTTGCACCCTCTGTTGCTGGTACTTAACATTTGATGAAATGGCTATCTGCAAGCATATTGAATTTGATGGTAACACTTCCCATGGATATGTAAACACTGGAGCTAACATAAATGACAATTCTCTTCCATTAGTTATAGAATTGATATTCATGCTTGTTTGTGTCAACAGCAGCTGGAAGATTCCTGTAGTTATTTTTTAATTGATAAAATTAATTCAGAACGAAAGGCTAATTTAGTTTTGCAATGTTTGATTTGTTTAACCTCTAATATGATCATGTTCAAATATTTGGGGTGCCAACTAGAACCTGATAATTTAAACTCCTTGTAAGTGGAGATAACATTGCTATATTTGTAGATAAAAGCCCCATGTTGAAATTAGTTCACAATATTTTAGGTGATAAAAAAAGAAGTTGACAATGAAAATGTCCTCACTGATTGAAAATGTGTTGTAGCCTTGCATGAACTTCGAAGACAGAAGGCCTCAACTTAGAAAACAAGCTGATATCAGCAAATGTATATTGTTTCAGACAGAAAATGAAAGTAAAATTAGCTTTACAGCTCCTAAGTAAATCTGCTGCTGATGCTATCCAATTTTGTAATGTTCAGTGGAAACTATGATTTAAAGTAGGAGTGCAAACGTTTTTGACAATGGGTAGATAGAAAAATATAATGTTTGCTGTGGGCCAATAGTAGAGAGGGAGTGGAGGGTATAAAATGAACAAAAAAATTACTTCATTAAATTTAATTTGTCATATGTATAAATATGAATAAGAAAAAAATTAATATAAAGTTTGTTTTAATGTCAAAACTAAATTTCGCTTGTCAAAGCAGTATGTGAAGGATAGAACTGAATACCAGAAATGCACTGCTGAACTTTATGACAGTATAGCTGGTATGATGTTATTCAAATTCTCATCATTACAATATTCATCATAGTACAGCCAGCTGAAAAAAAATTATTTCATATTTTTCACACAGGCTGGAGTTTGTATCTGGCTCAAGCGGTATGAAGCTACCATCAAATTTATTTATATGTTTAATGTCTTATTTGATATTTTAAATTCAGTTAGTAACAAACAACATGGGTTTTAGAAACCACTCTGTTTTCAAAATGCTGAAGATCTGTTTCAAGTTTTAAACAAAACTGAGCATTATATTAATAACCTTCAGGTAAGGAAAAATGGGGAAAAAATTTTATATTCAAACAGAAAAGAAATTTTTGGTATTTCTCATTTTTGTATATCTAGCTACAAACATTTATTCCATAGTTTGAGTCCTGTTACATACAGGTGCACAAAGGTTTGCAGAAAGCCTTTGGTTTATATTAAAGAGTCTCTTCTATGTGTCACTGACAAAGACATGAAACATGCAAATGGCATTCCAGGATGCGTAGCATCATGTCTATAAAAGCAAACCCAGCATTACTGCATATATATATATTGGTACCATGTTGACAAGAGCTTTGGTCACTAATATAGCTGAATTCTGTTTCATGAGAAAGTTTCCAAAGTCATGTCTGCATTTGAATCAAAAGTGAAGACATAATCTGCGAAGGGCAACAGTGGGTGAAAGCACATACTCCAGAATTGGGATGTTAAAGCATTAGTGTGATATGCAAAGAGGTGAGCTACAGCTGATCAGTTGCACATGTTAGTGTGATGTACGTAGTAATGTCCAAAAGTTTCCGGCCCAAGGGTATTAAAGAAGTAATAGAATCAAACAATAATTTTTATTTTAAAATATAATCACTCTTATTTCAATACATTGTTTTTTAGAACGGTTAATTAGCTTTTCCATACCAATGAAAAAATAATCTGAATTTTTGTCCTTAAAATGGTCTAAAACTGCAGAAATGACTTCTTCATCACTTGTAAATTTTTTCCCACACAGATCCGACTTCAATTTTAAAAAAAATTATTTGCTAGGTCAGGGTTATATGGTGGGTGACTTAATTCCTGGAAACCACATTGCTGAATAGCTGCCTTCACAGCAATTGAAGTGTGCACTAACGCATTGTCGTGCAATAACCTCACTCCCCAAGACAGCTTTCCTCGGTGTTTCTCTCTTTGATGGTATCCTACAATTTGTACATTAAAGACGCACGATATTCACCAGTAACTGTAGTATTTCATTAATTAAAGTCAAATAGCAGAATCATCTGTTTTAAAGTAAAATCAATTTAAAATTAAAAAATTGTTTTAATTATTAAAAAAAATAAAAATTTAAAAAACTTTAAATCTAAACATCGTTTAATTTCTGCCAGGCTTTCACCTTCTTTTGTCAAAAATTTAATAACCACGTGATACTCAAGTTTATATATTTTAAAATATTGGGCAACAGCACTTCTATCTGTGACATTAGCTGGAGGGCTACTGATGCTATATGGGACATTCAAGGAGTGTAATATGAAATTGGTGGGCTACAGCTGCAGTCGAGTTGTACTTCACAAGCCATTCATCACATCTGTCAATGCACGTAGTCATGTCCAGTGCTGCAAAGAGAACATGCAGTGGAGATTTGAGAAGTGGAGGAATATATGGTGTGACGAATCATCCTGCACTTTGTTTCCAACAAATAGAGAAGTGTACATGTGGTGGCAACTGAAAGAAGCTCACAACTCTGATTGCTTCTTTCCTACTCTTAAGGGTTCTGACAGTTCTTTAAAGGTGTGGGGTACTTTCTCGTGGCATTTTTTGGATGCACTCATTTTGTTAGAAGGCAAGATTAAAGCCAATTTCTATTTGACAGGCCTAAGTGACCATCTTCATTCAATGGAGATATGTAAATATGTTTTGTTGTTTGTGAATTTATAATATGTTGTTTGTGAAAGACAGCTCTCTACACATGAAGAAAATGCTGTATTTCTTTCATGTATAGAGAGCTGTCTTTCATGATGACAATGCTTCCATCCACAGATCATGTGGTCACCCACAGTAGTTTGAGGAGTCCAGTGGAGTGTCAAGGCATTGGAATCAAATGCAAATAAATATAAACAAGAAGTTTACAATTTCATACATTACTAAGAGAATTGTGACTTTCATGTGAAATTCAACCCTTTACTCTTATGCACAATTTTTCCATATTTTTTCATATATTAATCAAGTGGTCTCATGGCTGAGTCGTTAGCATGCTTGGCTACTGACCAAAAGGACATGGATATTTGTGTTGTCTTCCTGCTGAGGATTTGCCTTCCTCACAGACCTTCTCTGTGGCAAGTTTCACAGTTTAGTGCAGCATTGTTCAACCTGTCCTCAGATCTGACAGTAGCCTGGAAGGCTGCTGTCACACCTGAGAACAGGTTGAACAATGCTGCACTGCCGATGTTCCTGCATTGCGACTTTGGCAGCTGTTTCAAGTGTTTTTTTAATCAACTCAAAACACATTTGCATCATCAAAATTGCACAATTGTCACTTATTACACACTTAAATACTCCTTTTAAAGGGGAAATAATTTTCTCTCCTTGCACTTGATAAATCACTGTAACAAAACATATTTACATAGCTGATTTACAGTTGTGACCTTAACAGTACTTGAGTTTATATCAGAAAATGTGCTATGAGAGCCATTAATAAGATTTCACTGTGTATAGAAAATATCACAACTTTCAATACAATCTGTTTAATACTTGATTTTTGAGTTGGCAAAGTAATATGGAAAAAAAGGTTATACAAAGGATACTTTCAGCACCATAATTAACTTATTGTTTTAAATAATAATTATGCATGAATATTTCTGAATATCCAAATATTTTCATGCATTCAAATTGTGATCAGAATACCCAAATTTCAATGAGCACAAAGTCAGAGTAGTAATACAGAGGTAACACTCTATTTTCATGGAGTGATATCAGCATGCCATGGTTGAACTAAAGTACTAATCCAGCAGCTATGATATCAGGAATGTATGCATCACATGACATCTCTGTGGTTCCTGCCTTTTTTAGCAATGCCCATTCTCACCACTCCGACCACGTTTACCTCCCGTAGTGATTTGAAAATGGAGTTATTGTCCTATTTATACTGCTTTTCAAGTCCATATTTGTTTTAATTCTGGATTTTATATTAAAATACTACACTCATATAATTCGTTATTCATGAAAAAATGTCAGAAGTCTGGTGCTATCCCATTTTGTTTCCCAAAGATCAACTGAGGTAGGCTGATTTTATTACTGGATAATATAGCAAAATGTTGAATTAGATGTCAAGATAATGCCAAAATTGCATAGCGAAATTTACAGATTTTTATATGTTGCATTTTTAGACTGGCTGTTCATAGTATAAATGCCACATAGACAACTATAATAAAAACTAATAAATTAATGTATACTATTAGTAAACAGCTTTTAGTAGCACTCGTGAACATTCTTGATGTCTACCTGGTTTATATAGATAGCAATATAGATGTTTGTTTTTCTAAATGCCTTTAAATAATATGTGAATACTTATTAAATCATCTGTCATGACCATCACTTCAGCATGGGTACTGGAAGGTGGAAAGAGGGGTATTTGCCTGCCCCCTAGAAATTTTGGTCAATGGATTATGTTAAATAATATCAGGTGAATTAACCCAAAATTAAGATACACAGTGATAAGTTATTAAAAATTATTTAATCATAAACTACACTGTTAAAATAGTTACATCCAGCTCTAACCCTGAGACTAGTGATACTGGTATGAAATGCTGCATGCTGATATTCTGCATAATTCAACAGAAAGTGCCTTTAAGGTGGTAACAACAAAACATCAGAGGTAATGTCAAATTTAACATTTAGTGACGAGCATCTAAATCAAAAGAATCTAGTGCTTACCTACAGTGGGATAGCTGTTATGTACCAAGGATGCTGTAAACAACCTGCACTGTGCTTCTCCATGAAGTGTAATATCTACTGTGTTGAGTGTACCAGCCAAGTTTACAGAAGTACAACATCCTCTTCGATGAACTTATGACTAAACAAGCAGAGCATGCTTTTAGCACATATGTGAGTATAAATAAGAACTTTTAATACTCGAACCAGTATCAATAGGCCAGCACTTAGAACTTCTCTTGGAGAAGTACTATTGTATTAAGGATAGTAAAAAACTAATACTACTACACATTATATATTGCAACGATGTTAGAATATGCTAAAGAGCAATAAGGGCATTTGAAAAGCCATTTTAACAGTGTTGTTTTTGATTAAATAATTTTTAATATCAAGTGTACCAAAAATTAATCATTTAAAGAAATCTAAAGCTTGGTTATTTTCTTTACATTACCTTTTATTTTTTTTCTTTATTGTTATGAGAAAAAAAAAATTTTTACAGTATTTTCAACAATAGGTTTCTTTTTTTGGTTTTGGGCCTTCTTAGTTCCATTATGGTATGATGTACGCATGATCCCTTATTTGAAACTGGACTCGTTAATGAACTGCTCAACATAAATATTTCCAGAAGCATTGATTTGTCCCCCTCCCCTTGAAGAAATATTTTGGCCCTCTCTGAAACAACCCCCCCCCCCTCAACTCTTGGAAAATTTTGTGCTTTCATGAACTTGAAAAAGTTTTATTTCCTTTATTTTGATCTATATTAGATAGCCCAGTAATTTTCATATGAAACATAGGTCAACTTTGGTAGTGATGCCAACTGTCTTTTAAAAGAAAGATCTGGTTTAATATTTTCTATTAAAAAACAAAAAATGTAAAAATTATTGGTTACCCTTTTCTTTTAGAAAAAAAATATTATTCTAGCCTTTATTTCAGAAATATTTATTTCTGATTTCATTATGGCAATACTAATCTCCAGTCAGCATCCCATGGCCGAGTGGTTAGCACGCTTGGCTATTGATCTAAGGGACCTGGGTTCGAGCCGCGGGTAAGGCATGGGTGTATGTGTTGTTTTTCTGCTGAGGTCCTGCCATCCTCTCAGACCTTCTACTGTGGCATATAAACTGACAGGCTCCTGTCAGACCTCTGTGGCAAGCAGCTGCTTGAGGGGGTATTAATGAAACTCAAGTGCTTGAACAAGTTTTATTAAGAAGCTATTTTGTGTCCATGAAAATACTTTTGAAGTGCCAATGATATAAAAATACGTTTTTAGACAAATTAATAATTAGTTGTCACCCTTACAATGGATAAGTGGCTGAATTTCAGTAATAAATCTGAGTACAAATCACCCTAGGCCTAATGCGAATTCATCAACATTATCGTTATGTGCAAGCACTTCAACACAGGATGGTGATGCAAGAAGTACCAAAATGATGAAAGTTTTATTGAATACGCTTTTACATGAATGGGTAATGGCAATGAACCTAATGGGTTATGTGTTGAATGTGGAACAGTGTTGAGTAACAGTAGTTTGCATCCAGCAAAGTTAAAATGGGTCAAAGTTAAAAAGGGACATTAACAAGCAAATCGACAATACCATTTAATGCTTCTCAGAAATAGCAATTAGATGGCTTTATCAAATTATTTATATTGTGGTTTAATAAAATATGCATCAAATTAAGAAACAAAATATTATTTTTGAAGCCTGAATTATATATTTTTATAATATATATATAAAATTACAACGGCAATCTTTATTGTTCAAAAATCGGTATTTTTTTTGTTGTACTAAAAATGGATACATAAGTTCTTGGCCTCTCAATTCAGATTCTCCACACATATACAGACAACGTTGACACTGGAAGGGTTGAGGCTCCAGAATATTTATTCCTTTTGATATGGGGAATTGAAGGTCTAAAAAGTTTCGGAAATTCTGCTTTAGATCACCTGATAATTGGCATACCTCAATGAAGTGCCATTGAATTAGGAATAGGAGATATCCAAATTCAGTACCGCAAGTCCCGCATTTGCATGCATGCATGGCTGAAACTCTGATCATACACAGCTGTCAGCTTTGGCTTCCCCAAGCTTTCGTCATGAAAAGTGTAATAGGAAAGGCATGGAATTTAGATGCATTTGACAGCAGGCAGATTGTAGGTGTCCGACGGATGGGAAACTCAAAACTCGAAATTGTCAACAAACTTGGATTTTCTCGTACGATAGTTTCAAGAATGTTCTGGGAATATGAAAGTTCTGGCAAAAGAAAAACAGCCTTGAATGATTGTGGGTTTTGCCTTCCCACCTGCATCATATGGACCGATAGGAACCAGACATTATCTGATTCAACGTGTATGTAATCACTTGGACAAAAGAATTCTTGATGATGAGTTAAGAAAATGACAAGCTTTTGACCCATTGCTATGGTAAACACAACCTATTTTGAATTTGCAAAAGAGAATGTTGTATGACTGATAAAAAAAAATACTCAGCTACCATTACAATCAATGAAAGCAATAGTGATAAAAATATTGCAGTCATATTGTGATTTGATATCTGTCATTTCTGAAAAAGTTAAGAGTGGTTTAATTAAGCCATTCATTGATATGTTGAATTACATGCTTAGAAATGAAGAATTTGGAGAACTGTCAATTCTTGTTGACATCTGTGAAACATTTTAAGCTTCTAGTGCTGAATTCCATCAAATTCAGTGTCATGAATTCCATCGAATGTAAATCTAGAAACAGACTAGAAATTGAACATTTGGATGATCTGAGGATTAAGACTTATCTTTCACCTGGGTGTGAAATTAATCTAGACAGTGTTTATAGTCAACAGATTTCTAATAAGGACAGATGAGAAAAAGTTCACAAAATGTGAAATAAAATTATTTCTTGTACTGAATTTTATTGTACCATTCAATTAATAAATAAAATCAAAAGTATGCAGTTTTCCAGTTTTCATTGCAAATATTCTTTTTATGTATATTACAAAAAGCTTTTAAATTGCCATACAATTGTCAGGTCATGTAAAATTTTTTTGCTTAGAGCCATAGAGGTTCTGCACAGCTGTGAAGAAAATTAGAGGGAACATTGTTGCCCTCCTCTTGTGCATAATGAGGGCAACATATTACTGCAAATGAAAAATGTGTGACCGTCACATACATCATCAAAATTAGTAGCATAAATACATCACTTGTAATATTTCTTTTAACGATTTTCAACTGTTTACACTGTTAGCAAGCAGAATTATAACTTTTGGGAGAATCAAAAAGTGTGACTCACAATATTTCATCAATAACTATAAAACACAAAAATGATTTTTATTTTATCTCTAAAAACAAAAAAGTTCAATGTCTACTGGCAGACAGATGGCAAACTGAAAACATCTCATTTCTTTATTTGAAAATGAGATAAAAATACCTGTTAGCACAAATCAAATATTAATACTAAGTGTTATATTTGCTTACATTATTTTAGCGTATTTCATTCGATCATATTTTCTGAAATGGAAGTAAACTATTTGTCATGTCATTTTTTTAAAAAGAGAAATGAGAAAAAAAATTTCAAGGGATATTCATAAGGAGAGAAAGGTAGGTAAAAATGTATTATAAATAATAGCAAATTTAAGTGGTATATGTAGTTTAGAATGAATTTCATGCATAAAATAGTTCTTCATATTGTTTTTGCACATAGATATGCAATAAGCAATTATTTGTGAAACACTTCATCAATGATTAGTGCAAACTCACGAGGCAACTATGGTCACACAATTCTAAACATGACGCAGAATAAATACATAATAATTCAATAAATTTCATTCCTTATTAAAATGTTACCTTCTTTCTTTTAATATTCTGGTTAAAGCAGTATCCTTTTTGTTTAAATTTCTATTAGAATTCCATGATCTGCAGAGTATTCAGAATACCATAAGAAAAGTTTAGCTGCACCGACTAATTACAAACCAAGGCTTCACGGCCTCAGTTACAAACAATGTGACATCATATCCACTCAATGTGATAACTCGTGCAACTGTGTCTTCTTGCTTTTGTCTAGTTCTTTAATTCAACACTGAAGGCACTATGTTCATAGGTTTCAATAGGAAGCTAAAATTGCCATCAGGTCTATGGCAGTGTTACCTCTGTACCCTACTACTCTGTGCATACAGTGATCAATAAACTACCTTGCCAAATAACCAATATCTTCCCAGAAAACTTGTTCTCTATTATTACTCATCTTACATCAGAATTAATATTTTGGAAGTAATCATAACAAGTGTAAAATATTAACATATAGTAAGCAAATTAACAACTAAGAACAGACCAGCATTTCTAAAACAACATGTTGTGGAATATTAGTATGTCATGTATATTGAAACAAGTCACCTGTGAAAAAAAAAACACGTAAATTCTAAAATAGAATGCATTTAAGAAGAAATATCTCTTTGCATGGTGATGGGAACTGAACAGCATTGTAGATTTTATCTCTATTTTAAAATCTCCTTGTTTTATTTCAAGCTGTATACAAAAGTTTTGTTAGATATGCAATATTTTTGAAAATTACTGTATACTTTAATAATATACATATATTGATATATAAATAAATTATACTTTAATATGAAGCCTGCTGATATATCATATAACACTTGTGCTTTTTCTCTAAGCTAAATAAATTTAATTGAAGCTAATTCAATTTACTGTTAAGATCTCAAAGGAACTGGCATTTGAACCAATTGCTTACTAATTTCAATATAAATATGCTAAAAAGTTTTTTAATCTAGGGTGTTTAAATTTCCAAATAAATACTTTCAACAAATAACTAACTACACAGAACAAAATGAAAGGTTATATGTCAACAGCTTCTTCTGCAGGAGTTTCTAATTATTGTAGCAATTTCACTAAATATCTTTAATTTTCACTGATGAGTACTGACAATGTGGTGATTTGTTAGTCTTTACCCATGACTTTTTCTCTTAATATTACATCTTGGAATTAACCATCTTTTGAAAAAATTTCACTTAGAAAATTAAAGGGGAGAAGAGCAAGGAATTCAGTAATTAACCATTACTTTAAATTATGATAATAAATAACACTGAAACATGAAAGAATTGTGAAATCCAGTATTACTTCTGTCAATTTAAAAATTTATTATATAACCTTACATAACAGATTAATTATCTATTTTTTTCAGTTTCGGCTATTTTTCAATTTCAAGACTTCCATAATATTTTAATTTTTGCACATAACACTAATAACACAGAAACAAATGTTTCTTAGCATATTATCTCCCTTTTTTTGCAAGGTCCTTGTTTTACATTTTTGCTTTAATACAGCTGAGGTGTCTCAATTTACAACTTTGTGAGCAGTGTTTATATCAAAAACAGGGAAAAAAAATTATTTATACTTTCTTGGATGCACAGAGCAGTACACAGACTAATTTATAATTGTTGAGCAGTAATTTAGTCTATTCTGCTTATAATTATACACTGGTCATCTTTTTTGCCAATGCTTCACATGCTTGTTTCAGTGTTTGCATATCTAATTAATTTGTATAAAAAAAGCTTCTTCATGGAAATGTAGTCAAAATTATGGGTGGTGAATGCAAATCCCAATTTTCACAGTCAATGGAAAAAAATCCACCAAGATTGCAATGTTTCACTTTGCAAAATTATTTCTAAAAAAGCATTTACGATGAAAATGAAGAATAGGTGTACTAACATGCATTAAGGTTCATTTTATATCTTGCTTATAATTTAATCTTCTATGGCTGATATCATTTTTACATATTTATTTTCATTAATAGCATTAACTTGAAAAGAAAAAAAAAACAGTGTATAATTCATCTTTAAAGATGTATTGTATACTAATTATTTCTACTGTTCATAATTTTGCAATTACAAACCATTAAATAATACCAAAACTTAAACTTTAAAATCATTAATATTTAACCTTTTGTAAGAATATATAATGAGATGCTATCAAACTTGTAAAAACAACAGGCTTGGAAGTTCTGCCAGAATTCTGATGAAATAGTTATCTTTTTTTTGCAATGCATTATCTTTATCAGTTCTAACAAAGACATGAGAAGCAAGACAGGTTTGGCTGTAATAGAAAATAAATTAGGATGCAAAGCCTGTTTCCTGAATCTATAACTAATAAATATAACAGAAAAAGACAATTTGGCCCCAAACTAATTATACTGTCTAATTTTATAATATATTACAATATTTATTTTTAAAAGAGACAATTCCCTCTCCTTTTAACAGCTTTTAAATATTAATCTTTCATTGTCTCACATACAGGTTTCAATAAAATTACTATTATTCCTTTTCCTTGCATCCTAAGATGAAGAAACACCAGGACTTGGAGCTGTCTCCAATAGAGCTTTCCTTCTTGCAGTTTCTCGGGCTACATTCTGATGAACTCTATTTAAGCGTTCCTGTGAATGAATATGAAAACACCCCTTCATTAGTTCTGTTTTCTTAGCAGTGATATCATACAATAAAAACACCTCTTCCATATTAAATTTTCAAAAACTTTCTAATAAAATGCTATTGGTTTGTCAGTCTATAAACAGCAATGCAACCTAGTATTGTGCAGCTGCCAAAAGTCCTCCTTATCGACACATCCGTTATTAACTGCAGGGTGCTGGAGCTATCCAGTGCAAACTTTTTTTTTTTGGCTGGAACTACAGCTGAATAAAATATTGCAAAATTTTCCTGGTTCTGCCTTCCATTATTTTATTTACCTGTTTCTTACAGCAAAATGGCCAAATGACCAAACCATTGAATAATTATCTCATGATTGATGAGAAACATTTTTTGGTATGCTATTTCATGGTTGAATTTGATAATGTACCATTAATATTTCGTATAATATGCCTATACTAGGAATTTGAAGCAATTTACCATTAAGCTAGTTGCCCTTTGGAGAAGACACTATTATGGTGTGCTACTGCAGTGGTTGACTCATCTGTAGACAAACAACTTATGTCTTGTTGTACATTATCTCTGTTTTATGACAGTTTATATCTTATCACAACAAAGAATGTCATTTACTTTATCAATGTTTGATAAATCACTGATGAACCTGATGGCACTGGCTGGCAGACATTGCACACATAATCACTCCACAGTAAGTAGTTACTTGGAAAAACTACCTTTGTGACCAATTACACACATTCACTAAAATAATGTTTTGTATAAAAAAAAAATACCAATCACAATTCTCATGAAAAACAAATAGTATCTATTAACCTTACAAAATAGGCAATTCCCATATGCATGTATCAATAATTCAAAGTACTTGATAAGTTTGAAGCACTTAATTTGCAAAACATTCAAGTGAAATGTCCAAAATATCATGTATTCTCTCAGTGCTTTATATTATCTACTAAATATTTTAGATAGCATGTCTGTCTCTCATTTGCCTATTTAGCTAAGAACTCTTACTAAACAATAACATCTAGGACAATCATATTTCATATCATAGTGTTCTCTTATCACTTCCCATGACTCAAAGCACATAAGGATTTTGCCCTTCAACATTTCCTTTTCCCTTAAAAAATGATTTCTATAAACAATAAAAGATAGAATAATAAAATATGTCAACTTCCTCTAATTATAACTTAAGTAATGCAAAGGTCTCATTCCCAAACTTTCTCCACCCCACCCATCAGAAAATGGGACAATGTCTCCTAAAGGTAAAAGCTATACCCACCAAATTTGGTATACAGTTTCTTCTTATAATTGAAAGCAACAGAAAGGTTTTGGCTCTCCCAATCTTTCTTCCCCCTCCAAATATATATATATATATTTATATATCACTGAGTTGGCTTTGCATTAGCAACACACCCTTGTGTAGTAGGAATGGACCAGTCTGTTGCAACTGGTGATGTCTCAAGGTTGGGAGTAGCCAACATACAATTGTAGAATGCACATGTAGCAATCAGTTTTCATGTTACTTTGAGGAAGAATGGGTAAGCATTGTGATCTTCCAGATTTTTCAAACATGGTATGATTGTGGGAGCATGATATTCAAGTGCCAGTATCTCAACAACAGCCATCATGGTGAAATGCTCTCATTCTGTGGTGTCACAAGTCTACCATGATTGGCTCAACAGTGGTTAAACAACCAGCCAAATGTCACAGATGTGGTCAACATCTCTGGTGAGTGACATGCCCCTTCCCCTACCACAGAAGTGATGCAGCACAGTGGCCCAGCTAACCACCCAGTACAATGTAAAACAAAAGCAAGACCAATATACGCATGGACAATGCACCAGATGTTAGCTCATATGGGCTATGCTGAAGGGCATGTTTGCATTTGGGAAAAAGCAATACCAGGCCATGGCACCAGGATGCACCATTGGTGTCTGGCAGACTGAAGGCAGTGGTGTTATGGTTTGGGGACTGTTTTTGTGGCATGTCCTGGGCCATTGATCACAGTGAATCAATAGTTCGATGGGACTGCTTACCCTTCTATTGTCGCCAACCAAGTACACCCTTTTACCCTCCAGAAGTAGCATACAGTCTGTCAGACTGATTGAGAATATGTTTCATAAAAATTTTGCAACACAAAAATAAATAAACAAAAACAAAGTTTATTTGTTATTTCTGTCATTTGTTGTGACATAACATTTGTTGTATCGGTGTTGCATAACCAATGTCACCTCTTTATTACCTTCATTACACGCTACTTCTGGAGGGTTAATGATGACAACGTATCAAGACAACTCTGGCATCTATCAACCAGATAATGCGCCGTCACATGGCAGGTTGCAAACTGGTTTCAGGAATACGACAAAAATGAATTTTTCATCCTCCCATGGCCAGCCAACTCATCAGACCTCAACCTAATTGAGCATGTTTGGGACCTATTGCAAAAAGCAATTCAAAACTCCAACCCTCCTCCTGACAATGGGTTGTTTTACCTCTAAACACCAATTTTTTGCACAATGGGCTAAATGGTCAGGTCACAAGGATCCCAATGGCACAGATAAGGTTGGAGGGAGGGGACCAACTGGACAGCTGTTGGAAGAGCGATAGTATAATCCTGTCAAGGCCATCTAGTGTGTTCTTTAATGTGCACAGAGTATAGCTTACCTGTACATGGGGCCATGCCAGCTGGGTCACTGTTGAGATTTATCTCCGCAAAAATTCCCCGCCCTGCCCACAGTCAGTAGGGGACACCGATGGGCTTGGAAAGGCTGCCATCCGTCGGATGGGAAGTTAAGCTGTGGCCCCGTGTGTGGGAGAGCCATACCCTGTGCACGTTAAAGAACACGCTGGATGGCCTTGACGGGAGGCTACCATCTGTCTCCCAACAGCTGTTCCAGTGGGTCCCCTCCCCCAACCTTCGGGGTCCATGTGACCTGGCCATTTAGCCCATGGTGTGCAAAAAAGTGCCGCTCAGAGGTAAAACAACCCAACCCATGGGGCCATGCCTTAATGTCCCATCCAACAGATAGTGGCCTTTCCAAGCCCATCAGTGTCCCCTACTGACTGAAGGAAGGGCGAGGAGTTTTGTGAAGATAAATCTCAACGCTGACCCAGCTGGGACTCGAACCTGGGAACTGCAGATTACAAGCCTGGCGCACTACTGACTGAGCCATGGGCAATGTGCAGGCATTACAGGTCACATTCTGGAAAGCATGGGTATCACTACCACAAGACTCTCTGCAACATTTGTGGAGTCCGTGCCCCGGACGTGTACAGTTTGCATGACATGCAAAAGGTGGCCCCACTAGGTATAGTTAATGCAAAGCCAACTTCAGTGTAGAATAATAAATGGCTGCCTAACAAATTGTAGAACAACTTTTTTTAAATATTTATGATCTAAGAAGGCCAAATTTGATATAGAACTTGGTATAGTGATGCAAGGGTTTGGTCCCCAACCTTTCTACCTCCACCCCTCAAGAAAAGGATGAAGAGCTATAAATAATAAGAGCTAGGACCATCAAATTCAGTATGTAGCTTCTTTTTATGATAAATTATGAAAAGAAGTTTGGACTCCCAAACTCTCTTTCCTCACCAAAGAGGGGAAATGAGAAAATGATTGCCAAGCAGTTGTCCTCTTGGATTCAGGTCCCACTCTCATTACAACTTATTGTTTTTCAACTCTTCACTTAAGTTTTAAAGGATATTTGTTTATTACTGTTATTGAACCTCTCATTAATGACAATGAATTTGTGCATTTGACTTGCATCTTCCTGTGAACAATGAACATTGTGGCTGCTGAATCTTGATCCACAGGTAGTATGCAGGTGCCTTCGATAATTGAAATCCTTTTACAGTCATTTCTAGATGAGATTAAATGAGGCTGGGATAGATCAAAGAGCACCTAACTTATAGGTTGTAAGTCAAATGAATGAGAGAGATGTGAAATATTAAATGAATGAGAGAGATGTGAAATATTGGTGACTATCAGTGTTGTATCAAAAGATAGATAAATGAATAATTGCCTTGGATACTGTCACAAACTCGAATTTTTCTTTTTATATATGATAAACTACAAAAAAATTAATTTAAAAAAAAATGTTATAATAATAAATCAAAATACAGTACAAAATGTTGTTGTTGTTTTTTGCTGTTACACTGTTAACTTTTTTAATGTTGCATTTCTTAAATAATTACTAGGTCTATGCAAATATTCTATCTTGTATGTAAAATAAAACTCAACTTGTTTGGGGAAATATTGCTTAACCTTACAGTGCCAAAATTTTTTCTCTAAAAATGCAACTCAACTTCTAAGAATTATTATGAAACAACTAATGAATGAAATAGTTTATATTTCATAATGAAAAAAGAGCATTTAATTGTGAACAAAAATATAAAAATTAAAAGACAAAAAATGTAGGTAAGCATAAAAAACATGCTGCAAGTTCATTTGTAGTGATATTTGAAAACTGATTAATCAGCTTTTGACACTTAAAATGATTAAATCAATTACATAATTTCCATTGTTTACTGACTCAATTTTTTTAGGAAAATATTTATTGATTTAATCAAGTATATAGTCTATGTTGTTTTCTATGACGTTTTATCATCTTTCCACATGCATACAGATTCCACTGTAGTAGAAACTTTCTGGCTTGTAGCATAAAACACTCACTATTAGCAGCAAACTTGGGTGCACTTGAAGTTAGAAAATTATTTTCATTTAAGAAATTCCAGACTCTGGAAGAAATGAAAATATGATGCAGTATCTGGGGAACAAGGTGAGAAAAGAAGCACTTCACAATTTAATTACTTTAACTGTCATCAATACTACATGTGGTCTAGCATTATGTCGAAAGAAGAAATCTTTTTGATCGGCTAAGGATGGAGGTTTTTTTGATGATTGCTTGACTTAATTTATGCAACTGCTGACACAGAATGCTAAAAGTGCCACCATTCTGCAATAAAGTGTGGCCATATCAGGGTAGTTAACAAAAGATGAAATCTTTTGCATCCCACCAACACACATAACCTTTCTTTGATGTAATCTTAATTTTGGAGCAGGATTTTGGCTCTTTTCGCAATATTGCTTTCTGTGCTTCAAATTACTGTAGATTATCCAGTTTTCATTGCCAGTAACAAGTTGATTCAAAATAGGTTCTGCAATCTGTCAGGAATGATGGGACACACATACCAGTAAATATTTTTGAGACATCTAATGAGCATCTAAATGTTATTGTTGGAACAAAATTTTTTAAACATTGACATGTGCATTTGTTTAGTGCATCAGCACCATACTTTAGAAATGTTCCTCCATTCTGAACTGGTTGAAATGCACTTTGCAATTAAATAACTAGATTGAAATCTAGTTTGTATTGTAGATTAAATACTGTCAGATATTACACTTAAGCTGACTGTTGTGCCCACTTCTATAAATTTGCATAATGCACATGACTGTGTTCGATGAAATCAATCTGACAGAACTTTTGCATAGACCCAATATAGTTTATTTTATGGCTGAATAGGTTTTTGCTGGGATCATAGCTTTTGTTGTGCATCTTGGAGAAAGTAGCTTCGACCATAATAATTTATGTCCTATTATGGTGCTGGTTCTGGATGAATTTCAACATTCTACAGCAGGTAAAATATTACATTCTTGCAGTTAGAATTTATTAGAACACACACATATATATAATCATCACTAGCTACAGAATATGTGAAGTTCCTGTCAGACCTCTGTAGTGAGCAGCTATTTGATGTAGTTTTTTTTTAATTTAATGTCATATTGGGTATGCATCATTTTATCTTAGTAACTG
The DNA here is from genome assembly GCA_038380435.1 of Ryuthela nishihirai. Classification (NCBI taxonomy): domain Eukaryota; kingdom Metazoa; phylum Arthropoda; class Arachnida; order Araneae; family Heptathelidae; genus Ryuthela; species Ryuthela nishihirai. Next base: position 86,366,151 of record JAWZYU010000003.1, on the reverse strand, counting down.
TTTCCTTTTTTATATGTAGACTATATTGCATTTTGATGACTAAGTAAATGCTATTTTAACAAGATTTCAGTGATTAAACTTTTATTTGAATTTAAAAAATGCAATATACTAGCTACCAACATAAATTGCATGGTTTGGTGAAAAGTTATATTATTTATAACTGATTTTAATATTTGAAATCCAATCTACAGTTTTTCCTAATATGGTGACTTTTTCTTTATACTGATAACTCTTATATTAATAATCAAAGGTGCACAGTGTGCAGAAATAAATTAAGATTAAAATAACTCTATAAATACTGGCTGAGTGGTTAGCGCGCTTGGCTACTGATCTAAGGGACCTGGGTTCGAGCCCCGGATAAGGGTATGGATGATCGTGTTGTTTTTCTGCTGAGGTCCTGCCAGCCTCACAGACCTTCTACTATGGCATATAAACTGACAGGCTCCTGTCAGACCTCTGTGGCAAGCAGCTGCTTGAGGGGGTATTTATTTTTATTTATTATAAATACCCCAATACCATGTGATGGTATTGGGAAAACAACAGCTCATTAATACCTAATGGAGTGATTGGCAATTGTATATCAGTGTGGTGATGTTCAGGTTATTTAGTCACACCTGCATTGGTTTGGTTACTGCATTCTTCTGATAGCCTCTTCAGTTGTACAATGAGAAAAAGTCCACAGTATGTGCTGATCCTCATGGGAGCTGTTACTTTCAAAGGTCTGTTGTTTTTTATTCATTGGGGACTGAGAATTCTTTGGTGCTGTGGTGTTATTAATATGCACTCTGCTACATCAGTGGTGGTTGCTGTGGCATCAGTCACTATGTGTCAGAGAATTTTTAACTTCATACTCCTATTGGTCACTGAACCAATGATGATACAAGATATTTATGACTAGGTATTGCTACACATTTCATGATACCTGCTTTGGCACAATGTCAAGCAAGCACTGTCTGTGGCAGAGGGATGTACTGAAATGCAATGCATTCAATCAGTGGATACACATGCAAGGAGTCGGTAATTGCATCTTGACCTTGGCGACCCCATGCATCCCACATGTGCATCCACTGATCAAGTATCACATTTCCAATACATACCACTACCATGGATAGCTCTTGCCTGGCGATATGCAAAGCCAATGGCATGAAATATGAGGCAATGTCTAGTCACAAGTATCTTGTATAATCAACTGGCTCAGCTCACTAATAGGAGAGCAAAGTTATGCAGTGGCTAACAGTGCAGTGACTGATGCCACAGCAACCACCACTGATGCAACTGGGTTGTTTTACCTTTGAGCAGAACTTTGTTGCACACCATGGGCTAAATGGCCAGGTCACATGGACATCGAAGACTCAGAGAAGGTTGAGGGAGGGGACCCACTGGAACAGCTGTTGGGAGACAAATGGTAGAATCCCATTAAGGCCATCCAGCGTGTTCTTTAATGTGAATGGAATTTGGCTCTCCTGCACACAGGGCCACAGCTTAACGCTCCATCTGATGGATGACGATCTTTCCAAGCTCATTGGTGTCCCCTACTAACCAATGGTGGCAAGGTGGGGGAATTTTGCGGAGATAAATCTCAATGCTGACCCAGCTGGAACTCGAACCTGGGAACTACAGATTATGAGCCTAGCACGCTACCGACTGAGCCACCCCCACCCCACTGATGCAGCAGAATGCATAATAACATCACAGCACAAAATAATTCTCAGTCCCCAATGAATGAGAAGCATCAATGCAGACTGATTTAATATGCAGTGACTGATGCCACAGCAACCACCACTGATGCAGCAGAGTGCATAATAACATCACAGCACAAAATAATTCTGTCCCCATATGAGTGAGAAGCATCAATGCAGACCTGTGAAAGAACTAGTTCCTGTAAGAAGCAGCACACACTGTGGATTTTTCCTTGTTGTACAACTGAAGAGGCTATCTAAAGAACGCAATAACCAAACCAATACAGGTATGACTAATTAACCTGAACTTCCCGCACTGATATATACGACAATCAATTACTCCATTAGTTGTCAATGAGCTGATCATTCAACCAATACAATGTGACTAATATAGTATAGCACCTACAGTGTTTATAGAGTAATTTTAACCTTAATTTTAGAAATAAGATTTTAAACTACATAAAGAAAATTAACTAATTGAAAATATAATTTTGGCAATGAAAACTTTCCATGTTAAGCACTAAGTTTGGCAGCTTATACAGCAGACTTTGCTATTTTTTCCTTGACTGGGACAATGTTTATACTTTATAGAAACCTTCCAGTTATGCTGTTTGTATGATGGCATTGGAATCCTGAAGGTACAGAAGTTGTTTGTTATCATACCAAAATTTTTCCATTGTTGACACCTGCATAACAGTTGATAATATTTCTTGTTTTCATGTGAATAAGTTGTATCTAATAATAAATTAACTAGTTTGCAGACAGATAAGATTAATCCTTGTAGTGCTGTAGTGATTAGTGGTTATTTTTATTCATTTATATATATTATTTTAATTTATTGCTAATTTGTGAGTGGTGTTAAATTTCAGTCACTAATACATATCTAACAGTAAGTAAACATATTCACAGGAGGAAGGGAATCAACAAGACATTCACATCTACTAACATTTGTAACATGGAGTCACTATACATTCCATTACCCACTGTGATCTGGCACACTTATTGTTTTACTTGTTTGCTTCATTCAAGAACAAAAAGTTCTACATTAACACTCCAGAAGTGGCATACAGTCTGTCAGACCGACTGAGAATATATTTTCTAATAATTTTGCAACACAGAAATAAATAAACAAAAACAGAAAGTTTATTTAAAATTTATTATTTATTTATTATAAACTTTTGAGAACATTTTTGCACATTCAGTCTGGGAGACCGACACCACCTCTTTATTTCTATTTTTACACGCCACTTTTGGACAGTTAATAAGTATATAAAATTCCTTACCTGAGCATTTTGAAGTATGTTGTTTACAAGCATAACCCTCCTTTTAGCATTCATTAGCTTTTTTACATAGCTGTCTAGATCAAACATTGCATGCTGACTTTCCGATATCCTTCGCAAGTCTGAGGTAGAAAGAAGACAGGAGAATGTAATTAAGATAGGTAACAAAATAATTATTTCAAGATTAAAAAGCTTCATAACAATCGAATATTTTGTTTTAAAAGCAATCACTAGTAAATACAAAACAGAAATAGTTAATATTGAATTTAAATTACATTCAGCACATTAATTTAAGAAAAAATTAGTTTGTCTTCAAAATGTTCTGCATTTAAAAGAGACTTTGTTTTCCATTAAGCAGCATAAAATAAAGAATGACAGATCAAGATCAATTTTTGCACTCTTTCAAGTGCTTCTCTTTTATGTATGATTTTAATTAAATGGGATTTATGCTAAGACATATTTCACTTCATTGAACAAACTCGTAGAGAACAGAAGTTCTGTGCCATGAAGAGAAAGGGTTGAATCTTAACCTTGGAGGTTTGTATATATTCCCGTGCATGTAGGAAGCAGGTTGTTGAAGAACCCAAAGGGAACCTCAATAGCCTGTTGCCACTTCTGTATTGAGATTCATCTCCACTTACTCTCACCCTGCCCTCAGTGACAAAGGGAAAACTGATGGGCTTGGAAAGGCTACCATCAGTTGGATGGGATGTTAAGCCATGCCCCATGTGCAGGAGAGCCACACAACTGTACATATTAAAAAACAAAGTGCTGGATAGCCTTGAAAGAATGCTACCATCCATCTACTAGCAGCTGTCCAGTGGGTTCCCTTCCCCCTCCAGAGAGCCCTAGAGACTGTCACTTGGTTATTTAGTCCATTATGCAGAAAAAAAGTGCCACTCAGAGGTAGAACAACAACAACCACACTTCAAGAATTCACAGGAAGTAGCCCAAGCAAAGTGAGGGGACAATGAAATGCATAAAAAAATTACACGTACTTTAATTATCTTTCAAAATACTTGAAATGTTTCAATATTCATTTGAATTTAGTGCTGAACAAATTGAATATTTTAATAAACTGTTTTGACACACTTTTTTTTCTTTCCTCTGGTTACTGAAAATATGGAGTTGCCTTACATTCAAGATCTATAATCATGCCAAAACAGCAGTCATTTACAAATCAAATATATGCACTCTATGTATTATGTAGAATATATAAGAACTTACCTTCAGCTAAACTGTCTATCTGTTGCCTTAATTCAATTTGACTAATTCTGAAAACAAAATTTAAAATCAACTTAGAATTTTAGCAATTTTCAGTATTAAAAAATATCATTAAAAAGTAAAAAATATTGCTAATAAGAGAAATAAATCTCAAATTTATCACAGCATAAGATAAAAAAAAACCTCAACAGTAATGTTTCTAAAGGTTACTGCAAAGAGGAAATCTGCAATACTAAATAAAGTTCTACAAAAAAAGAATGCTGTAGTTAGGCACATAATTTAAGTATATATATACAAAATCCTCATGCAGCCATGGGCTACAGAGGTCCAACCAGACTGTGTAATTTTCCTCTTCAGATGTCTCTTCCAGACTGTGTAATTTTCCTCTTCAGATGTCTCTTTTGAGCTACAGCTGCTGCATTTGGCCACTCTAGGCCAATTCTAGCAAGGTCCTGTTTGACATTGTCTGCCCATCGCATCCTAGGTCTCCCCCTTTTTCTGAAATCCTTGTACACTGTTCATAATCCTCTTTATGAATCTGCAGCTATGCATACGGGCAACATGGCCAAACCAACGCAGTCTCTCTCTGCATAATATGCTGCTCAAAGGAGGTTGATGACTCCTTCTTCTAACCTCATAATTCTTACAAAGTCAAATCACCTAATGCCCAAGATACTGAATAAGCATCTAGAATCAAAGGCATCAAGTTTCTTGTTATCCTGCTTACAAAGGGTCCATGTTTTGCTATCATAACTAACCTTAGAAAGAACCAAACTATTATACAGCCTAATTTTAGTCTTTAGGTGTATACGCCTATTTTCCCATACTCTCCATAGATTCTTAAAAGTCCCAGTGGCAATCCCTATTCTTCTATTTATCTCATGCTGCACATCACCAGTATCTGTTACATAGCTCTCAAGATAATAAAACTGAGACACTTGCTCAATAGTACAACCATTCAAAGCAACTGAAGCACCATATGCCTGACCAATTTTCATCACTTTAGGTTTTTCTCTGTTTATCACCAAACCTACTCTATTACCAGTCACATTATCAGCCCTAATGAACGAATTCATCTCATCAACATCATTAGTTAACAGGGCCAAATCATCTGCATAATCTAAGTCAGAAATTTTCATATCTCCAGCCCATTTAAGGCCAAAATCTTTCTTTGCAAAGAATTTTGCATTACATAATCAATAACTAAAGAGAAAAGGAGACAAAATGCACCCTTGTCTAACTCCACTATCAATGCTAAACCAATCACTGCAAGATGTACCAACTCTCATACACGACTCAGTGTTATTATAGAGAGCTTTCATTACACTAACTTATCAGGCATTCCATAAGATCTAACAACCAACCATAAATTATGTCAATCAACAGAGTCAAAAGCCCTTTTGAAATCTATAAAGCTAGTAACCACAGGTATCTGAAACTCTAAACATTTCTCAAGAATCTGCCTAAGTGAAAACATTTGATCTATATATCCCCTACCATTTCTGAATCCACACTGTTGTCCATCAGCCAAATTCTTAATTCTATGAAATATAATCATGCAAAGAATTTTACCTGGGGCAGAAAGTAAACTTATTCCCCTATAATTATCACAAGAATTGCGATCATCTTTTTTAAAATCAGGACAATGATAGGTCTTGTAAAATCCTTAGGAACAACAACTTTATCATACAATTAAAAAGACCTTCTTGTTCAGAAATTGATTAAAAATTAAAATTAAAATTAAAAATTGTTTGAAGGATAAACTCTAAAATTTTATTGCTCATTGACAGAGAATTTTAAATTATTTTTAACCTTTTATCATAAAAAAAATTCAAAATATCAGTCAGCCATGTGACAACACAAATGTTCCCAGCTCTAAGCATTTCAGTGGTAATTTCGTCCACCCATGTGGATTTACGCAGTTTTAATTTAGAGATAGCCAATGCGACTTCGGAATGTGATATAGGGTCATCATAAAAGCCAGTAATGCATCTATCCTCATTACAAACAATGGGAGTAGAAATAGTCACATTATTTAGAATATCTCTGAAATGCTCAGCCCACCTAGCCATTACAGAATCCTCACCTTCAACCACCTTGCCATATTTATCCCTCAATCCCTGTGTACCTGTTTCTTCCCATATAAAATATTAACAATCTGGTACAACCCCCTGGTGTTATGCTCTGTAACTGCTTCCTCTGATTTGTCAGTCAAGTCATTAAGCCAAAGATTCTTATCAGCTGTTAACAGATCTTTTACATGTTTATTAAGCTCGTTGTTAATGCCTTCTGTTAGGACTAGTAGGGTGTTGAATCATATTAATCCTGCACTTCATTCTTTCAGAAATAAGTTCTATAGCCTTATCACTCAAATAATTTTGTTTTCTCTGTTCCCTTTTACCCAAAAGAGTACTTTTCACAAAAGCCTGTTTAAACTGATTCCATTCTTTCTGAACTTCAGCAGTAAGCAAAACATGATTATCATAATGACTAAGTAGCCTATCATGGTATGCTTTGGCTATATCTGAATCTTTCAGACCTTCAGTTTGAAGGTAATAATCTTAACCTTAGCACAACATTTCTTAAGCTTCAGCTGCAAGACACTTTTGACCAGGTAATGGTCAGACCCAATTTCAGCTCCCCTGGTATGATCTGGTATTCCTAACTGAACTAGCCCATTTGCTGTTAATTAAAATATAATCTATCATATTCCTGTGCAACTCATCAGGTGAAACCCATGTATATTTATAAATGTCCCAATGTTTGTAGTATGTGTTAGTTATTCATAAAGCATTAAGTTTACTTACCTGTAGGAGATGTTCCCCATTGCCATTGGAACTACCAATGCCAAAGAGACCTAAAACTCCTGCCCAAAGGTCACAGTCAGTACCAACTTTAGCATTGAAGTCACCTAGCACAAGATAAAAATCTCCTTTCTTCACAGAATTCAAAATATCCTGAAGTTGTCCGTAAAACCTATCCTTCTCATCCTCATCAGCATCCTCAGTGGGGGCATAACAGCAGATAACATTCAAGTCTTTAATGCTTGTCTGAAATTTTGCTGTAAGAAACCTTTCATTAATGCACTCATATCCTAGAAGAGCATCACTAGCATGTCTGCTGAGCAGCAGACCCACGCCTTGGTGATGCTTTCCATCCTCCCTCCCTGTAAAGAGAAATTTAAAGTTATTTTTAAGTATCTCACCTTTACCTGTCCAACTGGTCTCTTGCAAGCCTAGAATATCTAGGTTATAGCGCTGGAATTCCTGCATGAGGACATCAAGAGAATAATTTCTATGTAATGTCCTCACATTCCACATTCCTGCAGAGAGAAAATGATTAGTATGATTTTTAAAGAAACTATGTTTATTGAGATAGGTAGGGCCAACAATATCAAACAGCCCCCTGATCGCAGGCATGGGGCAAAGACCTGTTCCTCCTCCGCTAAAGGCTGAAGTCACCGATGCTGGTAGGAACTTCAGGCACCACCTTTTCAAGTGGCGTTTTTCAAGAGCCATATGGCCTGCCTGAGACACATTACTCCAGTTTAGGATTGATGATGTCCAACTAGCTAAGTGAGGTTCAGGTACCTGTGATGGCCTCTGATCAGGATTATCCACCAGCTGATATAATGTATCCCATGCCTCTGTTCACTTAGGGCTGGCAATCCAGAAACAAACAGAAAACACAGTGGCAGATTCTCCCTCAACAGAGGCCCACCAGTGCAGCAAGTCCAGGATCCATAATCAAGCTCAAATCCATAAACAAGTCCAGTCTAGTAGGTATAAATGGTCAGCACCAGGACTCTGTAAAGTTGACCACTCCTCTGGAGGGTTGAAAAAAAAAAGAAAAAAGTGGCCATAGATAACCAGATCAGTAGGCCATACTGAACTGGCAGCCCTCCCCTTCCAAAAGAGAATATCTCTTTTGAAAGGTATTAAAGGCCTGCACCACGAGAAGGCAGGGTAGGACATTAGGTGCTAGACCTGGCTGGTTCTGTGCATCATCACTGGAGATTGGTACACAGCTCTCCTTCCAGTTTATGCCTAGCTATCATTTACAAACCATCCCACACCAGCCAAAATTACGAATTATTACCAAGTTTCATATCTCTGGAAATGTAAAATTTCCACAGATTTTTTTCTACCAAAATATGTTTGTTTTACATCATTTTTTAATTAAAAATAACCTACAATTCTCTGTCATTGAGCAATAAAATTTTAGAGTTTATCCTTCAAACTATTTGCGTCTTAATAGTTTTTAGGAAACTCAATGGTAATGCGTATCATTTTTTTTTCAACTATAATACATTTTTTTAAATTTTTCACTGAATTCACAATCAAGAATTTCACTAGAACATCATGTTTGATATTTTCATTTATCAGAGAAGCAAAGAAAAAAAAATTAAAAAACTGTCACAAGGGAATTTGCATATTTACCCCTTTGTTTAAATGAGCTACAAAAAACATTTTGCGAAAACCAACGTCTATCATTGAGACATGCCGGTAGACAAGTGAAAATTAATAATATAATTAATAACTATGTTATTGCTTTATTAGTTTGTAAGAGAATACAAAGGTATGTAAAAAAAACTATAGATTCCAGCGCAACATTGAGAATGTTACATAATAACAAGAAATATAACCCATACAGATTATTAACAAATATGATAATATTGAATACCATATACTGATGATAGTAACTACAAGACAAATAATTATTTGAAACCCACATCAAATATGCCAATGATAATTCAATCATACTGTATTTTCAAAACATAGTTTGCAACAACTAATGTCCATCATTGAAACATACCACTACACAAAGGAAAATTAATAAGCACAACATATGAGCACTTTGTTATTGCCTTACACAGTTTGCAAGAGACATAAGAATATAAAAATATCAAATTTCAGTGCAACATTGAAGAGTGTTTCATAATAACTAGAAATATAACCCATGCAGCTTGTTAAGGAAAATAACATTCAATACCATTTACTGATGATAGTAACTAAAGACAAATAATTATTTGAAACCCACATCAAATATACCAATGTCTATCACTGAGACATGACTGGTGCACCAGTAAAATTCAACCTATAGACATAGATGATATATGATTAATCATTTGGCCAAAGTGCTTAATTTTATTTTGAATGATTTCTTGGGTGCATATTTTGATTGTGTGAAATTATGCATTACACATTTTAAATGTCAATACAATTTTATATAGCAAATCTATTATTTTATTCCCACATAAACATGAAAACTGTGCTAAGAAGTTTCTTTTTTCAAAATCTATTTTGCAATATTCACTTATGTCAATAATTGATTTTTGCAGTTTAGAAATTGCTGCTCTACATTACTAGATATAAGTGTTTGAAAAACAGCATAACATAATATTCCCACATTTATAGAAACTTCAGTAGGATAAGTTAGCCCTCCACAGTCACACATATTAATTAGCTGCTGAGATACATGCAATACTAAATCTCTTTTTGTTGCTAAATGATCAACACAGATAATGCAAAATGTTTTCTTTTTTATATTATGGCAGGCATACATATGGTGATCCATTATTATTACTACAGCAGCCAAGAACACAACATTACAAGGCATGATAACAATAACAATTACTATAAACACACTAGAATTTAAACAATATACATAAAACAGAATAAAGAAATAGAACCTACATTTTGACCACAAAGGTAAAGTTGCAAATAGCAATGGCAACTATTAGCATGTGTAGAATCAAGCTTCGCGCTTCAACTGAGCTTTTGTGCCTTGGTAGGCCTCCGGTGGCGTAGCCCAAATCACATCAGGTTTTCCTTTCAGACAGCTTTGCCCCTACTGACTGTGGGCAGGGTAAGGAATTTTGCGGATATATATATCAATACTGGACCAGCTGGGACTCAAACCTGGGAACTGCAGATTACGAGTCTGGTGTGCTACCAAATGAGCCACCCCTACTCCAGGAAGAGTCACAGGTGTATATGTATGATAGGCAAAAAAGAGGTAATCCCCATCCCTTCTTGTTATGAAATATGGCAAATAATATGCTATTCAAAGTATTTAGCAATTGAAATTATTTAATTTTACTAGTGTTGTTCTTGGAAGTGTTAATGAAATGTGTTGTATTGTTATGGACCAGTCAGTCAGCACCTACTTCACCTTTTTACCACTGTAAAAAGTATTAAAATTAATATATTACTACATTTGTCAAAGCATTCATCAGCACAAGTGGTCATTTGAATGCGTTAGATATATACTCACAATTTTGAGGGTTCTGAATAACTCAGATGTGCAGCATTCCTATTTACACATTTTATTGCTATATACATCTATATACATTTACTTCACTAACAGTTTATTCTCAGGGACACATACTCCCTTAGCTCAGCAGTTACAAACTTCCTCCAAATACTAGCTGGGCTAATCTCATGGCTCCAGCTAGGATACAGTTCTAGTTCAGCCAGCTCTCTCTCCTGAGTCTTGTCACAAGTGTCTGCTGCTCAAGACATTCACAGAGACATAAGAATATAAAAATATCAGATTTCAGTGCAACATTGAAGTGTTTCATAATAACTAGAAATATAAATCATGCATCTTGTGAACAGGGGAACTCTCTTCTTCCTGCACTTTTCATCCATCAGACAAAACACGGCAAGGAGAGGGGGGGGGGGGTTCAGCTCTCACCCCTTGTTGCAATAATGCTAGGTGTGGCCCAATAGCTCATGCTGACACTAACAACCTTTATTAGGAGCATAGCATCTGGGCACGAGAAGCTGGCCACCATCAGACCTTCATAAAACAGTTAGCTCCCCAACTTGTGAACAGAGCTGCACATACATGCTGTTGCAACTGGGATGGAGACTCGCATCTGTATCTCCATCTCCAAGAATCGGTGGTCTATCCACTGAGAGAGGGGGTAGGGCTCACATTGGAAACATTCGACCATGACAACCATGTTCGTATTTTTTACCTCGATAAAATTCACAATTAAATTCTCTAAGAAAAGTCCAGGCTTGTTGCAAAGTCCAATAAACAAGTCAACATTAGAATATTTTTAATAAATAACTAATCAACAGAAATAGGTCATGTTATATACCAAATTATAGAGAATTTAATTGTGAATTTTATCAAGGTAAAAAATACATAATTGATTTTCAGGTAATTCAGGTAATTTTTCAGGTAAATACATAATTCATTTTTTATCAGGTAAAAAATACATAATTGACATAATTGATTTTTTTATCGAGGTAAAAAATACATAATTGTTTTCATTATAATCCCACGTTAATATATAATTAAGAAAAGTCCAGGCTTGTTGCAAAGTCCAATAAACAAGTCAACATTAGAATATTTTTAATAAAGCATGGTACGGAGAAAAAAAAAACAAAATGGAAGAAATGTTTAAACAAGAATTTTTTTTTGTTATTCAGAAATAAATAGCCTTTATATTCATGTGCATTATTATTACTACAGCAGACTTATTCTTTTAGTGCTTTTTAAATAAATTTTTATTTGTGTTACCAGATGCATTTTTTACTACACGATTCTAAAAAAAGTCCTATTAAAATAAAACAAGCTGTCTTTCTTTGGTTAAATATTTTACTTTCAGAAAATTCAGAATTAAATGCTGATTAATTTGGTATATAATAAATAAAAAAAATAAATACCCCCTCAAGCAGCTGCTTGCCACAGAGGTCTGACAGGAGCCTGTCAGTTTATATGCCACAGTAGAAGATCTGAGAGGATGGCAGGACCTCAGCAGGAAACAACACGAACATCCATGCCTTACCCCGGGCTCGAACCCAGGTCCCGTCATTCCATAATTCCTTTCATTATTTGGCAAATAAGTTCTAAAGTTAATTTTTTTGCCTGATCAGTGAAAAAATAGCTGGGAAGGGATAGAGGGAAGTCTCTAGTGCTTTGGATAGCTTAATTCAGTGTGCTTATGTGTTTTTATTAATATTTTTGGTTATGAGTATTAATAGAAAGTTAATATTTTTAGTTATGGAATTGGATATTTGTTTTCAATTTTCTTCTTTATTACCATTTCTGATTAAGAAGTTTAATATTGATTTTTAATTATTGAGAGTGTTGGGTACATGTAATAACAGGTGTAGAAATCTAATTATCATTGTGATAAACACTGGATTTCAGAATGATGCTGGATATACACTTTTTCGTTTTTTCTGTCTCGAATGGCATTATGAAGTTCTGATATGCATACTTAGTTCATATTTATAATTGTGGATTGGTGGTACATTGTTTCAGATTTTGTTTTATAAGATTTTTTGCCTCTGATGAGATTATTTCTTGGTATTCTACTTAGGTTAACTTTTGTTAATTTTTCATATGTGACTTGTTTAAATAATTTTGTTCTTTTGGAATAGAGGTATAGAGTGTTTTAAATATTGGAGAAAGGGCGGTTCGGTAATATATGGGAAGGTAATTATGGGTTTGGGTTGTTTTACCTCTGAGCAGTACTTTTTGCACACCATGGCTAAATGGCCAGGTCACAAAGGACCCCAAAGACTCAGAGAAGGTTGGGGGAAGAGGATTCACTAGACAGCTCTTAGGAGACATGGTAGTCTATTATTAAGGCCATACAGCATGTTTTTTTTAACTTGCAGAGTATGGCTCTCATACACACAGCTTAATGTCCCATCTAATGGACAGCGGAATTTCCAAGCCCCATTGGTGTTCTTCTACTGACCTTAGGCAGGGCAGGGAATTTTGTGGAAATAAATCTCAACACTGGCCCAAACAGGACCCAAATCTGGGAACTGCAGATTATGGGCCTGGGTGCACTACCGACTGAGCTACCCCGGCCCCAAGGCAATTATGTTTAGTTAATGTGGTTCATGTGTTTATGGATTGTTTTATGGGAGGTCACTAACGCTACCACGTTAATATATAATTAAAAATCAATCCATAGTGAATCCACAGTATTAATTAATAGATTCTGAAAAAAATTCATCGCCGCCATGGTGGGAATCAAACCCGCATCTCTCCAGATTCATACCAGAGCGTGCTACCATTGCACCACGCGTCAAACAACAAACTCTTTCAGCATATGCCCTGTTAAGATAGACATCAAACATTAATTACTCTGCATTCACTATGGATTGATTTTTAATAACCTAAACAATTGTATTACTAGCAATGATGAGACCATACAATGAGAATACACTGAGTAAAGAATATAATAATAAATACTTATTACTAAGCATATAATTTTATTTCCACAAATAAAAACACCAGAAGTAATAGTGTATAAAGCCATTTTTTCTAACTCACATATCACTATATGATGAAAGTTGGTCAGTACTGTCTGAGACTACTTGCTTCAATAGCATATTAACACTAACAAAAGGAACATTAATTCTGTAATTTAAAAAGAACTCACAAAAATTAATAATCTCATCAGAGATTATTTTAACAAGCATATATCACTAAACAATGAACTGTCATTCCGCAATTGAAAAAAATTCCAGAACAAAATTATCTAATCAGAGACAACCATTTTAATCTGAATATATTTCTAAACAACAAATCGCTGTTCCTCACTTTACTCCCCCCCCCCCCACAAAAAAAAGGCAATATCATCAGAGGGAACAAACCTAGAAGTAAAGAATTCACCTTAATCCACAGTATAAAAAAGCCACTGGAATTAATCATAAACCAGTCCACAATATAAAAAAGCTCTGAGAACTAAATAATCGCATTATAGATAACAAGAATGGGAGGTGCACTGTTTAAAATAATTTGTGTAAAAAAAATTATCTTAAACAATGCACCTCCCATCTGCATTATTAAAAAAAAACCCAGAACAAGATAATCTTATCAGAGACAACCATTTTAACAGAACATTTTGATAAACAAGAAACCATCCCATCATTCCCCATTTCACGATTATAACATAATAATCAAGAACATGCATTGGTTAGCATGCAGTTCATGGTTCAACACAGTGCTACATGAATAAACGTAAGCAGAAGATACGTGAATAAAGGCAACTTGAGTAGAGGGTATAGGAATAAATGCATTGTAAGTAGAGTGAAAACATAACATTGTGCTATATTGTAGTAAATGTCAACTGATGTGTGGATCATTAGGTTGTAATTAATTTGTGAGAAATAAGTTGAACTTTCTTTTTTTATTTCATGTAATGCTAACTATAGCGTACTGTATTTTATATACAAAAAATTTTACATTTAATAATATGCATTTGTCATTGCATTCTTTTTGGTGTATTCTCGCTTTACAGTGCCTTCACTACCTCATAATGTGTGTTTTAAGCCATTATCGGTAGAACTTCATTGAATATTGTTTCCAATGTGTTATTGCTAGGCTTTCATTCTGTTTCATACATATACAATTACATACATTCATACGTTTCACATAAATAATTAATGTATTTAACTTTAAAAAATCATATGCAATTTGCTACATTTACTTAAGGAAATTTATATCTGTATGATACAGGAGTTTATCAAAATAATGTAAACACACTGTTTGTAGAGAATTAATAAGCTGTAGGCCCACCTTGGGACATTCAGAACAGATGCAATGGTGGAATAGATTTATACAAGTCATGCACATACGGTAATAAAATGTGTGACCATTCTTCCTGTAAAATATGGCCCAACTGGGCCAGTGATGCTGGAGGTGGAAAGTGTGATCTGCCCTTGCACTCCACATATTCCCCTAAACATTCAATAATATTGAGGTCTGGGCATTGTACCTCATCCTCATGCTCTGCAAACCACAATTTGACATGTTTAATACATTGCATGGGTGCATTATCTGCTTGAAACCAGGGACAGTCATTTAGGAACAATGTCCACAACATTGGGTGCAGGTGGTCCCTGAGAATGGATTCGTACATTGCAGATTTGACAAGGCCCTGCAGAATAACTGATGGCCCTAAGGAATGCCATGATATGGCACCCCACAGCATCAGGGATTCGGGGCGATACACTACTGCAGGTTTTCTTCAGACATACTCTACCAGTGGTGGGAAACAATGAGTTTCACAATTCATCAGACCAGATGACATGTTACCAGTCTTTAGCATTTCAGTTTTTATGTGCTTTGCACCACCTTACACATTTTGTTACATTAATGTTGGTAATCAGAGGATTGTAGATTGCAGCACAGCCATAAATACTGGCATGATGAAGTTCCTGACGAACTATTATGACAGAAACAGGATCATTCAAACTGTTGTTCAACCCTGCTATTTGTGGTGCCATAATCTGGTGCTTCCATTGTACAATCCATGCCAACATTCACCTATCTCTATCTTACAACTTTGTATGGCTTCCACAATTTGCACATTTGGAGGCAATGCCGTCCTTTTTGATAGGTAGTCATAATCTTTGATACAGTTCATGTCACACCTACTATTTCCACTGTTCTGGTTACTGAAGCTCCTGCAAGACACACACCAATGATCATGCATTTTGGAGGTCACCGAGATCTGACACTGTCGACAACTACACCACAAGAACTGTTTCTTTAAACACCGACAGCAACTGGAGTACATGCAATGTGCCATGTGCATATCACAGGGATATATCTTGTATATATACAATAACCAATAACTATAATATTATATATATAGGCTGGCTCCTCACACCCGTGATGTGAGGTATATAAAGGGGAAAAGTACGATATTGGCTATCATGTAGCTGGTTAGTTGGTTGTTTTACCTCTGAGCGGCACTTTTTTGCACACCATGGGCTAAATGGCCAGGCCACAAGGACCCCGAAGGCTCAGAGAAGGTTGGGAGAGGGGACCCACTGGAACAGCTGTTGGGAGACAGATGGTAGCCTCCCGTCAAGGCCATCCAGCGTGTTCTTTAACGTGCACAGGGTATGGTTCTCCCGCACACGGGGCCACGGCTTAACGTCCCATCTGACGGACGGCAGCCTTTTCAAGCCCATCGGTGTCCCCTACTGACCGTGGGCAGGGCGGGGAAATATCATGTAGCAGTGCCACATGTGTTTGAGTATGATTGAATGATGCCATCTGACGTTCCACTATACAGGATAGTACTATGTCTTATGGATGGCACCAAAGCCATCTTTTCTTCATGTGCTAGTTGAGGCCTAACAGAAAACTGACATTAAGGCTGCAAAGCAGCAGAGAAAGTACTTATCAATCTATATTACTATAATATTATCTAAATCTGTCATTTCATTTTTATTTACAATATTGAAACTTTCGAATTTTGAACCTTGTCTAAGATTTATTGCCAATATGGTTAGGTAATATTATGGTCTAAATTGATATTGCAACTCTGTACATAAATTGTGCCAAAAGTCTCCCATTTTTTAAGGGGTAAATTCAAGCTCTTTTTAAAAAGAAAATGATATTCGCTACTTAAATATCAGATATTTGGGACAGATGTCCAAGTTAGAAGCTCTGATAGTTTCATGGATGGTTGGGTGAGGAGACCCACTGGACAACTGTTGAGAAAAGGGTGTCAGCCTCCCATCAAGCATGTCTCTACACCTGCCCAGTTGGAACCCAAACTGGGCAAGTGTAGAGATTTTTCTCTGCTAAACTCCCTGCCACAGTGAATAGGGGTTACTGTTGGGCTTGAAAAGGTCACCGTCCATCAGCCGAGACATTAAGCTGTGGTCTCATATGAGAGAGTCACACCTCACGCATGTTAAAGAACAGGCTGGATTGCCTAGACGGGAGGCCAACACACTTTCCCCAACAGCTGTCCAGTGGTACCCTCACCCAACCATCTACGAAACCATGAGAGCTTCGAACTTGGGCATCTGTCCCATATATCTTATATTTAAGTACTGAATATCATTTTCTTTTTAAAAAGAGCTTGAATTTACCCCTTAAAGAAAAGAAGCCTTTTGGCATAATTCATGTACAGAGTTGCAATATTAATTTAGACCATAATGCTACCTAACCATATTGGCAATAAATCCTATGCAAGGTACAAAATTAAAAATTTCGAATATTGCAGATAAGAATGAACCAACAGATTTAGATAATATTATAGTAATGTAGATGATAAGTACTTTCTCCGCTGCTTTGCAGCCTTAATGTCAGTTTTCTGTTAGACCTCAACTAGCACATGTTGGGTTGTTTTACCTCTGAGCAGCACTTTTTTGCACACCATGGGCTAAATGGCCAGGTCACATGGACCCCGAAGGTTCAGAGAAGGTTGGGGGAGGGGACCCACTGGAACAGCTGTTGGGAGACAGATGGTAGCCTCCCGTCAAGGCCATCCAGCGTGTTCTTTAACGTGCACAGGGTATGGTTCTCCCGCACACGGGGCCACGGCTTAACGTCCCATCCAACGGACGGCGGCCTTTTCAAGCCCATCGGTGTCCCCTACTGACCGTGAGCAGGGCAGGGAATTTTGCGGAGATAAATCTCAACGCTGACATAGCTGGGACTGGAACCTGAGAACTACAGATTACGAGCCTGGCGTGCTACCGACTGAGCCACCCCCAACCAGCACACGAAGGTGACTTTTGTTGCATCCATAAGATATAGTACTGTCCTGTATAGTGGAACATCAGATGACATCAATTCAATCATACTCAAACAGAGCCAACATTACACTTTTCCCCTTTATATACCTCACATCGCAGGTGACGTCGTCCCTGTGATATACATACAGCACATTGCATGTACTCCAGTCGCTGTTCCCAATATTTTGAGAACTTCTATACATATAAAAAAATCTAAATCACAGGAAGAACAATACAAATTTTTGCCCCCCTCCCTAAAGCATTACCTAAAAAGCAATTAAAATCAAAGACACGCAAAATAATTCAATAAACCGACCATACCGTGAAAGCAAACTATCGTGCCAGCTCTGCGATTTAAAGTGCCTTTATTAAACAACATCCTCACCTAGTAGATTTGACACGTTCGTCCAACTGTTCGACGGCTGGTTTCAGGAGCCCTACCAGTCCTTCTGCCAATGCATCTCTTGTAGGAGAATCGCCAAAATCATCTGTTTTGTCATCAACTGACGTAGTTGTGCTTTCTGTATCTTCCATTATATTACTTATATCGCTGCAAAAAAACCCCAATAAACCAGAACAATGGGATTTAAAGTCATTCACAATATCACAAAAACCGATCACAAATAATCACCTCCAATTAGACATAAATTTGTTTAGTTCTTTCCTTTCAAAACATAACATTATCTTTAAAATACATTCGACGAGACCCGTTCATATTTACCTAGGATTATAAAAGTTATGGGAGCTGAAACATTTAAACTAAACCGTAATTCTTAATAATTTGTCTCAGATTTAATCTACACAGGACTAATAAATCCTATTTCCAACAGATTACTAAAGCATGTGTAGTTTTCGTCATTAGTGAATTGATTTTTAAAACTTTTTGGTGAATGCATTTTGCTTTGGTTGTTCTAAGATTAGAAAATAAATTGTTCCTTGAGATTTCTCGGTTAATCCTATTGGTTAATCCCAGGGTGAATTATATATATATATGTTGGCTCCAAAAGGCATGGCATCCTAAACCGTATATCAAGCTTTTAACAAACTGATTCCGGAAGGGCAATTTGGCTTTAGGCGGAAGCGTTCTACAGTCCACCAGATACTCAGAGTAGTAGAAAAAGTTGCTGAGGCGCTTAACAAGAATGAGACCGTCGCATCCACCTTTCTCGATGTCACTAAAGCCTTTGACAAGGTCTGGATCGACGGCCTCATTTTTAAAACGATCCAAGCCAAATTCCCAACGTGTTTGGCCACTATAACCCAATCCTACCTTAACGGAAGAACTTTCAGCGTCCAGATAAGTGATAGTTTCTCTTCAGTGAGAAACATTGAGGCAGGAGTCCCACAAGGCACCCTGTTGGGCCCTACTTTATTCATTCTGCATATGTATGATCTCCCTGAGCTTCATCCCATCATGACTGCCCTTTATGCTGACGACATCGCTTTACTTTCTCCATCTCTCAACCTGAGTCTGGCCATCAAGAGACTGCAACTGGGGATGGACAACGTAAAGCGATTGTATTCCAAATGGAGGATAAAGATCAATCCAGAGAAGAGCCAATCAGTACTCTTCTCTCGGAAAAGTCTCAAGGATCCAGACTGTCCCAAAATATTTGGAATTGAAACTCAGTGGAAATCTACTGTGCAATACCTAGGAGTGGTATTGTACTATAGATTGAAATGGGATGCTCACATCGCCCATATGCTATCCAAAGCTAACATTATGAAATGTAAGCTCACTCCACTGATGAGATGGAGCTTCAAACTACCTCCGGAGAAGAAACTCTTTCTTTATAAGACAGTTCTGTGACCTCTTCTTACATATGCCTCACCTGTGTGGGGTAATACTACAGACTCCAAAGCTTTCAGAATAAAGTCCTCAGATCAGTGGTCAGTGCTCCATGTTTGTCAAAAACAAACATATCCACAGAGATCTGGACAGTGACCACATATATACTCATATCAAGAAGCTTGCGAAGAACTTTTTCGATACAGTGATAGATCATCCATATGAGATCATAAGATCGCGATCAACTACGATCCACTGGTCATGAACCAGTATAAGAGACCAAAGTTAATGGTCTCTTAGGACCGCTCTTTTGTCCTCTAGTAGTGTTTCTTGAACACTTGCTATTACAACAGCCCTTGTGGCTCCTCTTGGATTCAGCTCTTGGATTTCTGTCATTGGCCAATCAGGCACTAAATTATGAGAATAAGAGATAATAAGCCATTGGCTTGGAACTCGTATAGTTAAGATATCAGATATCAGATCACTCTTTTACCGGATTTGGAGCTCAGACCTTGAAGAGTGAAAACATACTTTTGATTCGCTCCTGGATTATTTTTGTAAACTTGATTAGCTAGTATTTTACTTAAATTTCCCACTAGCCTTAGGCGAGATCGGGTGAAAACTCCGATGTAGCCTTTGGAGGGAAGGTTAGCTAGGTCTAGCTAATATTATACTTAAACTGATATGTTTTCAGTTCGGGGTTTTCAGATAAATTTCACAATTCAGTTCTAATAAAGCTTAGACATCTTTGGATTTTCAACACATCCTTCAATTAGTATAAGTACAAGCCAACAGCCGACCTAGAGTTGGTCGTTGTTGGTTTGGAAATATACATATAATTTCTACTGTCCAAGTAAGCTCAAAATCCTCCATTGAGGTATTCTAATTTGAAAGTTTAATATTTCCTTCCAGTCGTTGCTGGAATTTTTATTACTGGTTTATCGCTATTCTTACTTTTTTTAGTTTTATTCTTATTAAATTTGTAATTTTACGTATTTAATTCGTTTATTTTATTCTCCGTTTTCTAATTCTAGTTGTTTTTGATCGATTTCTATATAATACCAGAAATCAATTTTTTTTTTCAAATCCGAATTGAACCGGTTTTTTTCTGTTACTAACTGCGCACTTTTTCGAAATTTTGACTTTTGAAATTTTGAATAATTCACTTAATATTTATGTGATTCTATTCTATTTGCTTGCTTAGTATCCTATTATCATCGTTTTTCACTTTTATCTATTTTTTGTATTTAAAACTTCACTTTGATTGATACAGTATGTCTAATTCTGACATTATTGATTTCTCTGTCGCGGCCCGCTCAGAGAGCTATTCCCGAAATTTTCTTCCGGACCACACAGAGACCTCTGATTTTCAAGTCAATACTGAAACCAGCTATAGCGCGCAAATTTGCGCGTTCTTATGCTACAAAAATAAACTTCTTTTTGAAGTAAATTCTAACTTGATTGATTTACTTTTTATGAAGGACATTCCTGGCTTGTTCCCAAAAGTTCGCATCAGCTTTAATGATGCAATTCTTGAGAAGTTTTATTTCGATAATGATATAAACGAGCATGTCTGCTCGGAACAATGTTTCAGCCAGATCATAGCTTTGGAGTTTGTCCAAGACAGATCTTCAGATTCTATTGACGAAAAGGATATTTTTTCAAAATCCGTAGCCACCGAAGTTGCTAAAAAGCCCAAGGGAAAGGGTATTAGCAAAAACAAGACAAAGAAAGGACACAAGCGTTCTCTTTCTCCTACTGTCGAATCGTCACATGCCTCCAAAACGCGTTTTTCGGTTTTGCAGGAGAAATTCCTTGACCCACAGGTCTCGTAAATGGAAACTGGTGGTGATCCTTCAAAAGCCAATGCTGGGAAAATTCCACCTATCATTTTGAGGTCACCCAAAAATTAGATTGTTATACACAGAGACCTTATTAAGATTGCTGTGGAGTCATTCACAGCTAAGACATCTGGAGACAAAGTCTGTCTTCAGACGAAGTGCTCAGATGACTACAGGTCCTTTATTAAGTATTTTGAGACATTCAAGTTACAGTTTCATACCTATAAGCTAAAGGATGAAAAGAATTTACGTGTTGTTCTCAAAAACCTCCCGTCTGACATCAGTTCCGAAGACGTCCGCACTGCTCATGTGGACCAACGGTTTACCCACAGAATAAGTGGGGCTTACCATAATAAAATATTCCAAATGAAGAAAGGGAAAGACAGAACTCCTTCTCTTGTCTTTTTGGCTGAATTGCCAAAAGATGCTGCTAACAAGAAGATTTATGGCATCACTGATCTCTTTCATCTAAAGATCCACGTCGAAAGCTACAGGACCAAAAAGAGCGCTACTCAATGCCACCAGTGCCAACGATATGAGCACCTCCCTTAACGAAAAGGAGACCATTGCAGCCGTCTTCCTGGAAATGGTCAAAGCCTTTGACTGTATCTGGTTGGACAGCCTGTTACACAAGCTTATACAAGCGGAAGTGCCATGGCACTCAACTGTTTCATCCAATCATATATCTCCAATAAGACATTTCAAGTCCAAATTAAATCTGTCATGTCTACAAGAAAGTCATCTCTGTGGGTGTGCCTCAGGGCTCTCTTTTGGGTCCTACACTCTTCTCTTTATACTAATACGATTTACCTTATTTTGATCGTGTTCATCTTGCACTTTATGTAGATGACCTTGCCTTTCTATCTCCCTCCCTCGGTCCTCGAAAAATGGAAGATAAAGATTAACTCTGACAAGAGTTCTGCCATCTTTTTTACTGGAAAGCGAATTATGAATCCCACTTGCCTCCATTTACAAAATATTCCCATTGACTGGAGTGATTCAGTCAAATATCTTTGGGTTGTTATACATAAGACGTTAAAGTGGGATTATCACATACATAATATAATCTCCAAAGTCAATTCATTGAGTCACTCCTTAGGAGAAAATCCATTTTAATGATTGATCATAAGCTTTTACTCTACGATGTGATCATCAGACCGGTGATTCTCTATGCTTCACCCATATGGGCGAATACTACACCCACCAATATTCGTAAGATTCAGGTCTTACAGATCAAGATTTTCAGAACTGCGGTCGATGCCCCCTGTTTTGTCACTAACAGACAACTTCATAAAGACCTGGGCATCGACCATATATATACACGTATAAAACGCACCTCAAAAAGATTTTTTGAGGCTGTAAGCAATAATCCCAATGAGATTATTTCTTCTCTGATTCTTTACGATCATACTTTTTTGAACAAGTACAAGAGGCCTAAAATGATAGCGTTCTCTAAGGAGACCTACCCGTTTTAGGTTTCTTATACAATTTTACTGCTGTTTTTAGCTTTTCTAATGTTTGCCCTTAGGGGCCCACCTAAGGGTGGTTTACTTATATATTTTGTTCTTACTCATGCCAAATAGGCATATCTTTATGATGGAGATGGTTAGGGGTAAAATTATTACCCGGTATATCGAATATGATTATAGGATCTACGATCTACGCACTCTTTTATCAATGTCTTTCCAGTCTCGAGGAATAACACACGGGGAGAGCTGAGCTAAAGTATTTACATAATCGTGGGTTCTTTCGTGCCTTTCTTTATTCTTCGATTGGTGAATCTTTCTCTGTGTGAAGTATTTCAGTTAATTTATTTTTTTCATGCCGAATTGTGCAGCAGCAAAATAAATTAATATCTGAGTTATAATTCAACGTTATAATTCTAAGTTTAAATTAATATTTTAATATTCTAAGAATAACAAAAGCAACTTTCACATGCATTTACATCAGAAATAAAAATTAATATTCTTATCCCGGGTAAACACAGAAAAGATTGTTGGAAAAATAAACCGATCCTCTGAAAACTATGGCCTTGTGCCCATTAAAAAAAGTAGCATTATTTCAGACAATTGATAATTTAAATACCTTGGCTTATTCTGGTGTAGGGAGCTCCTCATTGGAGGCTAATTTCACCATGATCTTACATTAACTTTAACTTCTACTGTATTGATTCGCGAGAATAAAAACTTATGTCAATATGTCAGTCTACACATTAAAAAATTAGAGCAGCAGTTTCAAATTGTTCTTAAAAAACTAAATAAAACCAAGGGAGGAAATCTCTAGATACCATCAAAGCAACAACAGTGGGATAAACATAAATGCAAATTGATGAAGCATAAAAACAACTTCGGAAAAAGTTAAAACAAGATAATCACAGCAGGCGACTCGTTGGGTTGGGTTATTTTACCTCTGAACGGCACTTTTTTTCTACACAATGGGCAAAATGGCTAGATCACAAGGACCCCGAAAGCTTAGAAAAGATTGAGGAGGGGACCCCTTGGACAGCTATTAGGAGACAGTAGCCTCCCGTCAAGGCTATCCAGCACACGGGACCGCAGCTTAACGCCCATCCGAATGGATGGCGTCCTCTCCAAATTACCTTTCGTTGGGTAGCTGCGGGAGAAGTTTTCTTAATAAATTCAAAACTATGTTTATACCAAGTCAGATTAAATGTCTTTTGGAAGGAAGAAAACATTTTTTTTTTATTATTGTCATTATGTTATTAACATAATTGGAATTATAATACATTGAAATAAATTAAGATCTACTGTTTTAATTCGATCAATTTAATTTTAGGAATAAGATTAGAATAATTTCTCAGAATCCTCTAATACAATTCTGTAGCATTCTATATGAAGTACAATTGATATAATTCTGAAATCTGTAATATCAAAATACACTCGAAGGACCGTTTCATTAGATGCAGTGCCAAATATGTCATTAGTAACGCAGAAACAGAACTCAGTAACTCGTTAAATGGCTTTTTATGAAAAAACATCACTGATGCTAATTTCAAGAATTCAATCAAATCCGTTTAAGTCTCGATTTCCATCAATATGGGTTCAATATTTAAAGAGTCATGGATGCTGAAACACTTAGCAAGTTAGCTCGTTCTATAAAATATCCTTCAAAATTAGCGAAAATTTATCTAATTTTTCGTTCGAATTGCTGAAAACTCTCTTAGACGCAGGGGCGTAGCAAAGGGCTATGGTTGGCGGTGGGGAGGGGGGGGAGAAGTCCAAAATTTTTCAACTCGAACAAAATTTGCCAACTGAGGAAACTTGCTTAGATTTTCGCACCGTGGGGGTATGAATTTTTGCTTTGATTTGGTCAAATCTCCTTAATTTCACGAAACTAAACCCAATCATTACATCTCTCCTAAATTTGCCAAATCGTTTCAAACTTTCAAACTCCCCAATTTTTTTTTTTGGGGGGGGGGGTTGTCAAAATTAGAGGCAACTTGGCAAATCCAAGGCAGTTTGGAAAATGGAGAGGCGGCAAATTTAAAGCACTTGGCAAAATCCAAAGCCACTTAGTAAAAACAGTGAGTTGGCAAAACCTTAGGGAATTGGCAAAATTCGGAGTGACTCCGTAAAACCTTGGGGAGTTGGCAAAATCGGGACAACTTGGCAAATTCTAGGGGAGTTGGCAAAATTCGGAGTGACTTGATAAAATCTTGGGGAGTTGGCAAAATTCGGAGTGACTTGGCAAAATCGTGGGCAGTTGGCAAAATTCAGGTGAGATGTAAAAATTAGGATTTTTTTCTGTAAATTATGGCGAGTTCGCAAAATCTAGGAGAGTTGGCAAAAACTAGTGATAGTTGGCAAAATTCGGAGTGACTTGACAAAATCTTGGGGAGTTGACAAAATTCGGAATGACTTGGTAAAATCTTGGGTAGTTGGCAAAATTCGGAATGACTTGGTAAAATCTTGGGTAGTTGGCAAAATTCGGAGTGACTTGGCAAAATCGTGGGCAGTTGGCAAAATTCAGGTGAGATGTAAAAATTAGGATTTTTTTCTTTAAATTATGGCGAGTTCGCAAAATCTAGGAGAGTTGGCAAAAACTAGTGATAGTTGGCAAAATTCGGAGTGACTTGACAAAATCTTGGGGAGTTGACAAAATTCGGAATGACCTGGTAAAATCTTGGGGAGTTGGCAAAATTCGGAGTGACTTGGTAAAATCTTGGGGAGTTGGCAAAATGCGGAGTGACTTGGCAAAATTCGGAGTGACTTGGCAAAATTCGGAGTGACTTGACAAAATCATGGGGAGTTGACAAAATTCTGAGTGACTTGGCAAAATCGTGGGCAGTTGGCAAAATGCAGGTGAGATGTAAAAATTACGATTTTTTTCTGTAAATTATGGCGAGTTGGCAAAATCTAGGAGAGTTGGCAAAAACTAGTGATAGTTGGCAAAATTCGGAGTGACTTGACAAAATCGTGGAGAGTTGACAAAATACAGGTGAGATGTAAAAATTTCAATCTTTTTTTCTGTAAAATTATGGCGTGTTGGCAAAATCGAGGCAGCTTCGCAATATCTAGGAGAGTTGGAAAATCTTGGGCGAGTTGGCAAAATTCAGAGTGGCTTTAAAAAAATCAGGTGTGATGTAAAATTGGGATTTTTTTCTGTAAAATTGTGGCGAGATGGCGAAATCTAAGACAGTTGGCAAAATTCGAATCCACTTGGTAAAATATGGGC
This sequence comes from Ryuthela nishihirai, assembly GCA_038380435.1. Classification (NCBI taxonomy): domain Eukaryota; kingdom Metazoa; phylum Arthropoda; class Arachnida; order Araneae; family Heptathelidae; genus Ryuthela; species Ryuthela nishihirai. The sequence continues at coordinate 86,340,123 of JAWZYU010000003.1, read as the reverse complement.
GATTTGTGAAAATTGGGATTTTTTTGCGAAATCGAGGAGAGTTTATAAAATCGAGAAAACTTTGCAAAATCTAGGGAAGTTGGCAAAACTGGAAACAACTTTATAAAGTACAGGTGAGTTGTAGAAATTGGGATTGGTTTTGCGAAATTAAGGAGAGTTGGAAAAACCAAGAACTCTTGGCAAAATCTAAGGGAGTTGGCAAAATTGGAAGCCACTTGGTAAAATACAGGGGAGTTGGGAAAATTGTGCCTTTCTTGTGCAAGTAAGGAGAGTTGATAAAATTCGAAGTGAATTGGCAAATTTAGGGAAGATGTAAAAAGTGCGATTTTTTCTGTAAAATTACGGCGAGTTGGCAAAATCTAGAGTAGTTGGCAAAATTCGAATGCACTTGGTAAAATATAGGCGAGTTGTGAAAATTGAGATTTGTTTTGCGAAATGAAGGAGTGTTGGATAAATTGAGGAAACTTAAAACTTTCAAAACACTCCAAGATTTTGCCAAGTTTACTCGATTTTAGTCAACTATCCTGAATTTCACAAACCCAATCCCAATTATCACAACTCGCCCGTATTTTCCAAGTGGATTCGAATTTTGTCAACTGCCCTACGTTCTCTTAAGTTGGCAAAACTAAACAAAAATTATGGCGAGTTGACAAAAACTAAGGGCAGTACCCATAGTTTTTGCCAACTCGCCATAATTTTACAGAAAAAAAATCCACATTTTCACACCTAACCTGAATTTTGCCAAGTCACTCCGAATTTTGCCAACTGTGCCTAGATTTTGCCAACTCCCTAAGTTTTACCAACTCGCCATAATTTTACAGAAAAAAAATCGTAATTTTTACATCTGACCTGAATTTGCCAACTCCCCAACATTTTGCCAAGTCACTCCGAATTTTGTCAACTCCCCAAGATTTTGTCAAGTCACTCCGAATTTTGCCAACTCCCCAAGATTTTACCAAGTCACTCCGAATTTTGCCAACTCACCAAGATTTTACCAAGTTACTCCGAATTTTGCCAACTCCCCAAGATTTTACCAAGTCACTCCGAATTTTGCCAACTCCCCAAGATTTTACCAAGTCACTCCGAATTTTACCAACTCCCCAAGATTTTACCAAGTCACTCCGAATTTTGTCAACTCCCTAAGATTTTGTCAAGTCACTCCGAATTTTGCCAACTCCCCAAGATTTTACCAAGTCACTCCGAATTTTGTCAACTCCCCAAGATTTTGTCAAGTCACTCCGAATTTTGCCAACTATCACTAGTTTTTGCCAACTCTCCTAGATTTTGCCAATTCGCCATAATTTACAGAAAAAAATCCTAATTTTTATATTTCACCTGAATTTTGGCAACTCCCAATGATTTTGCCAAGTCACTCCGAATTTTGTCAACTCCCCAAGATTTTGTCAAGTCACTCCGAATTTTGCCCACTCCCCACAATTTTCCCAAGTCACTCCGAATTTTGCCAACTCCCCAAGATTTTGCCAAGTTGTCCCAATTTTGCCAACTCCCCAAGATTTTATCAAATCTCTCCGAATTTTGCCAACTCCCTAAGATTATCCCAACTCACCTTTTTTTAATAAGTGGCTTTGAATTTTGCAAACTGCTCTAAATTTTGCCGTCTCTCCATTTTCCAAACTGCCTTAGATTTGCCAAGTTGCCTCGATTTTGACAACTCCCCTTAATTTTGCAAAAAAAAAAATTACAAATTTTCACAACTCACCTAGATTTTACGAAGTCACTTCGAATTTTGACAACTCCGAGTTACCATGGGAGGGATGGGGGAGTCCCCCCCTCCATCCCTCCCATGGCTACGCCCCTGCTTAGACGTATTAGTAAAATCTAGCATAATTAACTTTTGAGAGCAATTACTTAAACTGGGATTTTTTGTATTAAATATTCCATTTCCTTAACTTCAAAGACCGAAAGTATATTTTTAAAAAATGGAGATTGAAATAGATTTAACTAAGATCTTTGAATTTATTTTTCAAAATTTTTCGAAAAATGCTTATTTAAGATGGTACTGAATTCTATATCTGAATTATTATTGACATAACAAAGAACAGTACTTTATTAAGTTGCCACTGAAGATATATCTATAATAATGAATATTTCTCTGAGAGCTGGATAGACATTAAACAGTTAAACAAAATTGAAATTGTAATTTTACACTTTTCTGCTAACAGAATTTTATCTTATTGTACGTTTCTTATATGATATGTTCACCGGTCTCTTCTCCCCCCCCCCCCCCCGTTTCCCAGATGTTACGTCATTCACCCTGGGTTGGGTTGTTTTACCTCAGAGCGGCAAGGAAAAAAGACAATTCGTTCATTCAGCAGTTATTAGGAAAATGGGAAAAAAAATACTTAAATATGTGCAATGTATACTAATACACGATATACGGTTATAAAATCTTGTTTCGGGTTGGCTTGTTTTACCTCTGAGCGGCACTTTTTTGCCCACCATGGGCTAAATGGCCAGGTCACATGGACCCCGAAGGCTCAGAGAAGGTTGGGGGAGGGGACCCACTGGAACAGCTGTTGGGAGACAGATGGTAGCCTCCCGTTAAGGCCATCCAGCGTGTTCTTTAACGTGCACAGGGTATGGCTCTCCCGCACACGGGGCCACGGCTTAACGTCCGATCCGACGGACGGCGGCCTTTCCAAGCCCATCGGTGTCCCCTACTGACCGTGGGCAGGGCGGGGAATTTTGCGGAGATAAATCTCAACGCTGAGCCAGCTGGGACTCGAACCTGGGAACTACAGATTACGAGCCTGGCGCGCTACCGACTGAGCCACCCCCGTCCCCATTCACCCTGGGAGAATCCAATCTATCCCACAGATTTCTAGGTATACTATAGGTAGATCTGGCAACCGTACTATGGACAACAACGGAACAAAGTAAATTGGGCAGAAAGGACACTTGTAATGCATTTTTAACATAGTTAAATCCCATTTTGGATACTGATTATAAGACATGGTTCAAACATGTTCAATTGTGGGATACACAAATCGTTCTAAAAAGGATTAATTTCTTCAAGCAAATTTATTTAATATCCCCTTTTAAATCAAATTTAATTATTGTTCGCGATTAATGTTAATAGTAAATACACATATTACCTGTAGTGTTGTTCAAAGTTTCAATTTATTATATATGTAAAAAAAAATCCCCTCAAGCAGCTGCTTGCCATAGAGGTCTCACAAGAGCCTGTCAATTTATATGCCAAAGTAGAATGACTAAGTGGATGGCAAGACAGCAGAAAAACGACACAGACATTCATGCCTTACTCGGGGTTCGAACCCAGGTCCCTTAGATCAGTAACCAAGCACGCTAACCACTCGGCCATGTATATATCAAAAATAATCCTAAACTGTATTAATGATTATGTTCATAGTTTTCTTATTTACCAGTGAAAACATGAAACGACGTATGCTGAAAGGAAAAAAAAAGTTGTGGATGCCGAAAAACAATAAAATATGCAGCACCCATTTCAAACTAGAATGTCGCATTAGGTGAGATCTATCAAGAATCCTAAAGTATACGTTTATTAATAGAAATTGCCAAATACCAATGCATACTTTTTCTTGTAAATGAACAATGTAATGGTACTTTACAATATTCAGTTGACATTATACACAAGAAAAAGATTTATACATTTTCTTTTTACCTAAGAAACACAACCTTTTCAGCTTCTTTCTATACAGAGCCATAACAATTTATTATGGAATTTAAAAGCTATGTCAAAGATAAAACTAATTTCGAAGCCCTATAACTCCAAAAATAAGTTTTGTATGGAAAAATATTGCTGAAGAAGAATTCAAGATTTCACTCAAATCTACCTAAGTCTTTACTTTTCACAAATATTCGTTCAATATTTCAAGAGTTGTGGATTGAACTAAAGTAGCCGTCCCATGGTTAGTACGCTTGGCTACTGATCTAAGGGACCTGGGCTCGAGCCCCGGATAAGTCATGGATGTGTATGTTGTTTTTCTGCTGATGTCCTGCCATCCTCACAGACCTTCTACTCTGGCATATAAACTGACAGGTTTCTGTCAGTCCTCTGTGGCAACAGCTGCTTGAGGGGGTATTTATTTATTATTATTACAGAACCACTCAGAATTAACCACAAAATTCCATCTACCATATTTCTCTACATTTTGAACGTATCATCATCATCCTCAAGCAGCCATGGGCTACGGAGGTCCAACCAGACCATGCAATTCAGTTCTCCAAGCATGTCTGTCCTGAGTTACATCTGCTGCATCCGGCCACTGCACACCAATTCTAACAAGGTCCTGTTTGATATTGTCTGCCCACAGTATCCTAGGTCTCCCCTTCTTTCTGAGGCCTTTAGGCACACTGTTCATAACCCTATTATCCAATCTATAATTATCCATACGGGCAGCATGTCTAAACCAACGGAGTCTCTCTCTGAACAATATGCTGCTTAAAGGAGGTTGCAGACTCCTTTGCCTAACCTCATCATTAGTTACAAAGTTGAACCACCTAATGCCCAAGATATTGGTAAGCATCTAGAATCAAAAGCATCTAGTTTCCTGTTATCATGTTTACAAAGTGTCCTTACCATAACTAACCCTAGGAAGAACCAAACTATTATACAGTCTAATTTTAGTCTTTAAGTGTATACGCCTATTTCTCCACATTCTCCCTAGATTCTAAAAAGTCCCGCCAGCAATCCCTATTCTTCTGTTAATCTCATACCGCACATCACCAGTATCTGTTACATAGCTCCCAAGATAATTAAATTGTGACACCTGCTCAAGACTGCAACCATTCAGATTAACTGAATCACAGCTTGCCTGAACAATTTTCATCGCTTTAGTTTTCTCTCTGTTTATAACCAAACCTACTCTATTAACAACTTATCAACAGCCCTAATGAAAGAGTTCATCTCATCAACATCATTTGCCAAAAAGGCTAAATCATCAGCATAAATATAAATCAGATATTTTCGTATCTATAGACCATTTAAGGCCAAAATCTTTCCCTTGAAGTGAATTTCGCATAAAATAATCAATAACCAAACTAAAGAGAAAAGGAGACAAAATGCACCCTTGTCGAACACCAGAAACAATGCTAAACCAATTGCTACAAGACTTACCAACTCTGACACACGACTCAGTGTTATTATAGAGAGCTTTCATTACGTTAACTAACTTGTCTGGTATACCATATGATCTCACAATCAACCACAAATTATGACGATCAACAGAGTCGAAAGCCTTTTTGAAATCAACAAAGCTAGCAACCAAAGGTTTCTGAAACTCTAAACATTTCTCAAGATTCTGCCTAAGTGAAAATATCTGATCCACACATCCCCTACCACTTCTGAATCCACATTGTTCATCACGCAATTGACTGTCAACCAGATTCTTAATTCTATTAAGCACAATCATGGAAAGAACTTTACCTGGAACAGAGAGTTGGCTGATACCCCTATAGTTATCACAAGAACTGCGATCATCTTTTTTGAAAATAGGAATAATAATAGCTCTGGTAAAATCCTTAAGGACCATACCTTTATCATAAAAGATATTCAAAATTTCAGTCATCCAAGTGGTAACCGAAACATTCCCAGCTCTAAACATTTTTGTAGTAATTTCATCTACCCCTGGGGATTTATGACGTTTAAGTTTAGAAATAGCCAAAATAACTTCAGATTGTGTTAAAAAGCCGACATTAAAGCCACCAATGCATCTATCATCATTGCAAACAATGGGAGTAGAATTAACTACGTTGTTTAGAACATCACTGAAATGCTTAGCCCACCTAGCCATGACAGAATCCTCCCCTTCTATAACCTTACCTTGTTTATCCTTCAATCCTTGTATGCCTGTCCGTTTTCTACCACATAAAACATTAACTATCTGGTACAGCTCTCTGCTGTTGTGCTGTCTAACTGCTTCCTCGGCTTTGTCAGCCAAGTCATCAAGCCGAAGTTTCTTATCAGCAGCTAACTTATCCTTTACACATTTATTAAGCTCTCCGTAATGCTTTCTATTAGGACTAGTATGGTACTGATTAAGGACATTCCTATAGTTCCTTCTTTCTGAAATAAGCTCAAGTGCCTTATCACTCAAATAATTCTGCTTCTTCTGCTCCTTTATTTCCTAAAAGAGTACTGTTAATTTTCAAAAAAGCCTGTTTAAAATGGTCCCATTCTTCCTCAACTTCAGCGGTAAGCAAACCTTGCTGTCATAACGACTAAGTAACCTATCATGGTAAGCTTTAGCTGTAACTGGCTCCTTCAGAGCTTCAGTATTAAAGGTAAATTTTTTATCCTTAGCACAACACTTTTTAAGTTATAGTTGCAAGACACTTTTAACAAGGTAATGGTCATATCCAATTTCAGCTCCCCTATATGACCTGGTATTCCTGACAGAACTAGCCCATTTGCTGTTAATTAATATATAATCAATCATATTCTTATGCAGCCCATCAGGTGAAACCCATGTATACTTATGTATGTCACGGTATTTGTAATAATTGTTAGTTATTGTGAAACCATTGAGTTTACTTACCTGTAGAAGACGTTGCCCATTGCCATTGCAGCTACCAATACCACAAGGGCCTATCTCTCCTCCCCAAAGGTCAGAGTTAGTACCAACTTTGGCATTGAAGTCACCTAGAACAAGGGAAATATCTGCTTTCTTGACAGAATTCAAAATATCCTGAAGTTGTCCGTAAAAATTATCCTTCGCATCCTTATTGGGGGCATAACAGTAGATAACATTCAAGTCTTTAACAATCATTAAAAACTTGAATTAAAGTCTGATATTTTGCTGTAAGAAACCTTTCATTAATCACTCCTATCCTGGAGATCACTGGCATGTCTGCTGAGAAGCAGACCTACGCGTTGGTGATGCTTATTAGCGTCTCTCCTTGAAAAGAGAAATTTAAGATTATTTTTTAAGAATCTGACCTTTATCTGTCCATCTTATGTCTTGCAAGCCCAGAATATCTAAATTGTAACGGTGTAATTCTTGTGTGAGGACATCAAGAGAATAATCTCTGTTAGAGTCCTTACATTCCAACTACCTATGGAGAGAAAATGGTTAGTGTGATGTTTAAAGAAATTATGTTTATTGAAAAAAGGAATCCCAAAATATCAAATAGCCCCCTAGTCGCAGGCATGGGGCAAGGATCCGTTTTCCCACCACTAAAGGCTGAAGCCATCTACATTGGAAGACGTCCTCCAATGTATAATTTGACGATGCCAGTAGAAGCAAAGAGTTCAGGTGCCTGCGATGACCCCTGCTCAGGATTATCCACCAGCTGATAAACATATTCTGTGAATCTATTCACTTGGGGCTGTCAACCCACAAACAGAAAACACAGCGGAAGATTTTTCCTTCACAGGAGCCCACCAATGCAGCAAAATCAGGATCCATAATCAAGATCACATCCTTAATTCAGTCCAGTAAGTTTCATATCACTCCTCAGAGGGTAGAGAAAAAAAAGAAAAGTTGCCATAGTTGTCCAGATCAGTAGGCCACACTAATCTGGCAGCCCTCCCCTTCCGTTCACTTCCACAAGAGAATATCTCTTTTGAAAGGTACTAACGGTCTGCACCACAAGAAGGCGGGGTCGGACATTAGGTACTAGGTCTGGCTGGTTCTATGCATCATCACAGGGGATGGTAGCTCTCCTTCCAGTGACTACCTAGCTACCATTTACAGACCTATTATTATACAATTTTTTTTATTTAACATAATATTTAAAACATGAATTAGTTATTTGTAAATACTTTTATTAGCTTTTGAATATTTTTCGAATTAAGTTAATGATTTTGAATAAGAATTTAGCTTTTGAATCTCGTGTTCTGCTCGTGTTTAATTAGAACGACTTCAATATCCACGGACGCTCGCCTTCTTGATCCAGCAAATTGAACAATGAGTTTATCACGCGAAATCTGAAAGAAAATAGTTTGATTCATTCATTATTTCAAATTTATTGATGGCAACAGTCATTTTGAATAACTTTCAACCGTTATTGTTTAATCATATGAAATCAGAAATCATCTACTACTCCATTGTAATAATTATGTCCAATAAATGTTTTCCCATTAATCACTGTCTTGTGTCCTTTCAGATCTTGTACCTCTGCTACCACTTTCCCATGACGTTTCCGGTTATGGGTTCCTATGCAATTCTCATTCCTTTAGATGTTATCTACCTCCCTAAAAGTTTGTACCTATATTTTTTAAACACCCTGTACATTAGATATAAGAGTATATGGAATTTATGAACTACGATTTTAATTTAAAAAGCACAAAAAATTTTAGGCAAAAATTTACGTAACAAAGTATAGTATTTAGGTAACACGATTAATAAGATTCAGGGTAAATGAAATCATGACACACGATATAGTTTTACAGATATCAGCAAACATTTCTAAGATGTATAAAAGAGAAATGATTTGCATAAATTGTATTTGCTAAGCAATGGGACAATGTATACAGATAGTATACACAATTTGATCAAAAGTATCCGGACACTCGCTCTTCCAAATCTCCCGGTAATAGGAAAGGAATTAGTACCAGTTGCGAAGGGGCGGGGGTGGCTCAGTCGGTAGTGCGCCAGGCTCGTAATCTGTAGTTCCCAGGTTCGAGTCCCAGCTGGGTCAGCGTTGAGATTTATCTCCACAAAATTCCCCGCCCTGCCCACGGTCAGTAGGGGACACCGATGGGCTTGGAAAGGCCGCCGTCCGTCGGATGGGACGTTAAGCCGTGGCCCCGTGTGCGGGAGAGCTATACCCTGTGCACGTTAAAGAACACTCTAGATGGCCTTGACGAGAGGCTACCATCTGTCTCCCAACAGCTGTTCCAGTGGGTCCCCTCCCCCAACCTTCTCTGAGCCTTCGGGGTCCATGTGACCTGGCCATTTAGCCCATGGTGTGCAAAAAAGTGTCGCTCAGAGGTAAAACAACCCAACCCAAATAATGCATGCGAACCTTCACTGCCCCGAAGTTTGGGCAGAGTGAAAAATGTCGAACTAAAAGTGAAATTTTCACAAAGAAAGTAGGAAAAAAGGATTTTGATAGCACGAGAAAACGGTAAAAGCAAAAACTGAAAAAAAAATACACAGCAACAAGGTGTTCGCAATATTGGTTTTGCATGAGATGTTAGCGACAGGCAGGCCGAGACCGCAGGGTGTGCCATATGTCAAGACGGCACTCTAAGCAATGAACGCGATTAAGTGGTAAAAACTGTGACTTAGAGCTTAACAAATTTTTTAAACTTTGAAACATTGATATGCAATAATTGATAAGTATTATATCGAATTTCAGCTATTCTGATTTAATTTTCATCTGGAACAAATTTGCCTCTCCATAAAATCATTCTTGCCACGTCCATGATAAACATCTATGTAGCAGAAATCCATTGGTGGCTTCGGTACCTCTTGGTTTCTAGCAGGTCATTCCAATACTTATTTGACCTGCAATGTGACACCAGATCTGAAAATTCCTCTTATTTTTGATTTGCACTTCCTCAAATATCCTGGGGCGGGGGTGGCTCAGTCGGTAGCGCGTTCCCAGGTTCGAGTCCCAGCTGGGTCAGCGTTGAGATTTATCTCCGCAAAATTCCTCGCCCTGCCCACGGTCAGTAGGGGACACCGATGGGCTTGGTAAAGGCCGCCGTCCGTCGGATGGGACGTTAAGCCGTGGTCCCGTGTGCGGGAGAGCCATACCCTGTGCACGTTAAAGAACACGCTGGATGGCCTTGACGGGAGGCTACCATCTGTCTCCCAACAACTGTTCCAGTGGGTCCCCTCCCGCAACCTTCTCTGAGCCTTCGGGGTCCATGTGACCTGGCCATTTAGCCCATGGTGTGCAAAAAAAGTGCCGCTCAGAGGTAAAACAACCCAACCCTCAAATATCCCTCTTCATCAATGTTTAGCTCTCCGGCACTGGTATAATGAATTCGACCATTGACATCGAAGGACCCATTGCATCTAAAATTTGGCATAATTTCTGAGATCCAGAAGTCAAAATACCCTGATGTAGCAATTTTTAGCTCTCTAACAACAGCAGTAGACCAATATTCGACCTTTGAATCGAATAATCCATCGCATCCAAAATTTCGTAACATTTCCGAGATTTATGACTCAGAATATCTCCAGACACCAATTTTTATATCTCTAGTACAGATAGATCTAAATTTGATCGTCGACTCAAAGAACCCTCCAAATCCAAAATTTCGTAAGGTTTTCGAGATCTCCAATCCAAAACACCCCGAGACACCAATTTTTACGGTTCTAGCACTTGTACATCACGGTTTGACCTCTATTTGACCTTAAACGACACGTCAAAGATCAAATTTTGGATTTTCTAACTAGATCTACGACCCGAATTACCCCTAGGTGCAAATTTTCAGAGCTTTGTCTTTACTGCATCATAGTTCGAGTGAGCATGATCGTCTGTCAATCAGTTAGCCGACAGTCAATTACTTGCAATCGTCTATATATTATACACTAATAAGTCTACCTGCAGAAATACCTGAATCCGATTACAAGGACTGCATGACCCTTTTCTAAAAATTACCATACATTTATTCGAAAACAAACTGACGCGCGGCAATTTCTTACAGTACAGATCAAGTTTCAAGATCGCATATGGCAGCACCACTAACACTCGATGTGTGCTAATTGCATTCCCTTTGTCACGTGTGAAAATTGTTCATTTTGCACGTAATATTTCATTTCATTTGTGTAATTACCCCAAATTCAATGAGTAAAATGTTTCGTTGTAATACTTTGTTTAATACACAATGCAAAATCTTATATACATAATACAAATACCAGATTAATTTGAAATTGATTTTCTGGATTTTTTGGATTATCCATACTACCTACATCCGTAATTAATCGGAAAAATCTGATTTTTACTCTGTATGGGAGATCAGCTTTATCGTAGCATTGATAAAATAATGCTCACTTCAGCGAAAAGAAATAATCCAGTTTAATAATAATCCAGAAAAGCAAACGACAAGTCAAAGAAAGTTGTTCGGTTATGCAAATGAGATGCAAAACCAACTTTTATTTCATTGGTGAAATTGCACTATACAAAAGGCTGAAAGTACTGTAGTATCTTCGATGCAGTTAAGTGAAATATGGGTTTTAGTATAAAATATTTGAAAATTAAAATTTTTTATGAAATGTAGGGGGATAAATTCCCCTCCTTGCCCTTTTTCAAAAAGCTTTTATGCACATACTCATCCTACCCTCTTGGAGCGGTGGCTCAGTCGGTAGCGCGCCAGGCTCGTAATCTGTAGTTACCAGGTTCGAGTCCCAGCTTGGTCAGCGTTGAGATTTATCTCCGCAAAATTCCCCGCCCTGCCCACGGTCAGTAGGGGACACCGATGGGCTTGGAAAGGCCGCCGTCCGTCGGATGGGACGTTAAGCCGTGGCCCGTGTGCGGGAGAGCCATACCCTGTGCACGTTAAAGAACACGCTGGATGGCCTTGACGGGAGGCTACCATCTGTCCCCCAACAGCTGTTCCAGTGGGTCCCCTCCCCAAACCTTCTCTGAGTCTTCGGGGTCCATGTGACCTGGCCATTTAGCCCATGGTGTGCAAAAAAGTGCCGCTCAGAGGTAAAACAACCCAACCCAACCCATCCTATCCTGCTGGCAGAGAAACAGGTATGATCCTAAAAGTCGCATACAGACTGGCCCAAATATAGTAGGGATATTTGGCCTAGCGACCCAAAATATACATGTTATTGTCAAATTATACTGCTCACAAAAATTAAGTGATATTTCAAAATGAATATGAAGCGATAAAAAAAGAAGCATTTGAATTGTTTTTATTAAACAAGAACATCAGTAAAGCAAACGACAAGTCAAAGAAAGTTGTTCGATTATGCAAATGAGATGCAAAACCAACTTTTATTTCAATGGTGAAAATGCACTATACAAAAGGCTGAAAGTATTGGAGTATCTGCACGTTCCCTGATCTTGAAAGTGCACATCCTGCAATTTCCCAGCCCTTGCAATGTCCCTGCAACACGATTTGCCCGAATGCGAAGCCTGGAGAGCCATAGGACATCTTGAAGCTGGTCAAAAACAGACGACAGTGGCAACAGCACTTGGAACATCCCAAAGCATGATTAGCAGACTGGAATCACTTTCAAGTGACTGGCACAGTACGAAGAAGACGAGGGCAGGGTCGCCCATCTGCCACAACAGCAAGAGATGACCGCTACTTGACCTTATTGGCAAGAAGGAACAGGCGCAGCAATGCAACAGAGCTGCGGGGACAGTTTCTTGTTGCCACTAGACGTCAGATATGCACCCAGACCATACGAAATCGGCTCCATCGTGTTGGACTGCATGCCCGGCGACCAATGGTATGTATTCCGTTATCTGCTGAACACCGTAGAACCCGTAGAAGGTGGACTGATGAGCATTGTCATTGGACCCGTGATGAGTGGTCAACTGTCCTCTTCTTTGTTGAGTCACGGTTCAGTCTGCAGCCTGACAATCATCGTGTGCTGATCTGGCATGAACGAGGAACACGAGAGAATCCACATTTCATGCGAGAAAGAGACTCCTTCGGTGGTGCTGGAATCATGGTGTGAGCTGGTATCAGCATTGGTGGTCGTACCGACCTCCACGTCATCAGAAACCGATCGCTGACTGCTGTCAAATATCGAGATGAGGTCCTACACCCTATAGTGGTACGCTATGCTGGAGCAGTTGGAAACAACTTTCTTTTCATGGACGATACCACCGTGCGCATCTCGTCAAGAACATGCTTCAGGAGGCAGGAATCGAACACATGGACTGGCCTTCACGTTCTCCAGACCTGAATCCCATTGAACATGCTTGGGATGCACTGGGAAGATATTTGGCAAACCGTCCAATGCCTCCCACAACACTTCTTGAGCTGGAAGTTGCCCTGGAGCAAGAGTGGCAGAGGATCCCACAAGAACTGCTGGACATTCTGATCCTGTCCATGCCCCATCGCTGTCAGTGTGTTTTGGCAGTCTTGGGTGACCATACACCCTACTGAACAGTCAATGTGTGGCACTCTCATCCAGTTTGACATGCTTCTGTTCACCCCCACCAATATGTCACTTGCTACTCAATCACGACAATTGAGTTTGCATCTCATTTGCATAATCGAACAACTTTCTTTGACTTGTCGTTTGCTTTTCTGATGTTCTTGTTTAATAAAACAATTCAAATGCTTCTTTTTTTTTATCGCTTCATATTCATTTTGAAACATCCCCTAATTTTTGTGAGCAGTGTATAGGTCGAATATACAGTACATATTAATTAAATTAAATACCCCCTCAAGAAGCTGCTTGCCACAGAGGTCTGACAACAGTCTGTCAGTTTATATGACATAGTAGAAGATCTGAGAGGATGGCAGGACCTCAACAGAAAAACGACACGCATCCATGCCTTACCCGGGACTCGAACCCGGTCCCATTAGATCAATAGCCAAGCGTGCTAACCACTCGGCCACGGGACGGCTACAGTACACATACTGTATGTAATTGTAAACCACTGTGAATTGTTTTTATTACATAATTTAAAATTTCTTTTAATAAATGATAGAAAATCTTACTTTTTAAAGTACCTATTAAATATATTTCTACATTGATATTCCTTTCGGAGGGGAATGGAGATCCCACATTTCTGAGTGCCCATTTCTGAGTACATTTCACCTCTCTTGGATACTGCATACCTAAGTGATAAATAGTCAGCACTTACACATAAACAAAAGAATCAAATGACTGGTAAGTTTTTAGAGACCGTAAAATAAAGATTTTCTCAACATATAATTTCAAAGACAGTTTTTATTTTTCGTATTTTATTACACAGATTGTGCCCCGTTTTGTTCTTGATGAATTTGAAGGATGGTTGCAATCAGCCTCTTGGTCATCTTGGGGACATTCTTGAAGAATAAAAGGACCAAAAATGCCATTTCTAATGTAGAACCAAACTTCACAACTTCGAAGACTCCTCATCAGAAGAGAGAGCCTTTCACTGGCTCTTGCATGTCGTGAGAGCAGATTTCAGAAATGAAGTGCTATTCAGTTTCTTGGTCATCTTGGAGAGGTTTTTGGAGATTCAACAAACGACTGAAAATGCCATTTTTAATGTAGAACGAAACTTCACAGCTTCAAAGACTCTTCATCAGAAAAAAGAGCCTTTCACTGGCTCTTACATAACTCGAGAGCATATGTGAGAAAGGACGTGTTACGTCGACAGAGGGTGTGCTCTGTTTTCACCTTTGATCAGTTAGGATCACTAATAAGTCTCATCTTTAAGGTTGGGTTTATTAAGCATGCTGGTGCATAAAATTTGTAAACCATGAACACTGAACGACTAATGACATGATAAATGACCATTGAATTACTTTCAAGGTAAAACGGAATCTTTGGTAAATCTTATATACTGAGAAATCAATTGTAGGACCTAAAAATAAAGTTGTTAATCACGACCAGGATGAATCACTCGAATCAATGATCGTGTTGTATGTGTGAGTTCGGGAAATGACATTCGACCACCTGTGTTGAAATACACTGTACATTTTCTGATTTTTAACGTACAAAAAGTAAAAGCTTTATATTTTATGAAGCTTTCATGAAATAAACATTTTATCCAGTTATTAAATATTTTTATGAAGTTTTTAATGTTATAAAAGCTATGTATATTTGTGTCTATATTTATCACTCGAATTAATTCAAACTGACAAATTTTCACTTTAAGATTGCAGATGTCTTCTGCACCAAACAAAAAGACGTGTCTATTAACTTCTGCTGATGGCACAAAATTTCAGATTAGAACATATTTCTAAAATTGAACGAACTTCCATTTGATGCTTCTGAGAGCCAAAAGTTTCAATTTCTTTTGAAATTGTTGAAAGTTTGTTTGACTGCTTCACGTGACAAGAAGTTTTCCTTTGGGATTTCTAGAAAGTCCATTCCTCTGTTTCTGGTGAGAAGAGGTTTTCAATTTACTTTTGGATTGCAGCAGGTGGAACCCTTTTCATCATCTGACATCCACGCTTCGGTGGTGGTGGCGCTGTGAGAATTATCTTCATCGCTAACAGACTTGGTGCGACAGCAATTGTACGACCGCGGCGATCCTTCGGTCTGAGTCCCAGAATGGGATTTCACTGGATGTCGCGGGTTGCAGCCACCAAAAGGTCCGATACGCGTCGCCTCCATCGTCAGTTTGAGGCTGTTGATAGTGGCCAGGTCTAGTTTGGGGAACATTGAAGAAGAATCGAAATCATAGCGAATGTTGTGCTCAACGAGGTCGGCTCCAGCTTTCTCGTCTTCTTCCGTCATGCGAATCGGAATCACTTTGTTAATAGCCTGCAAATAAAAATATATAACTGAGCAACTACGATTCCAGTAGTTTATCTTATATCAAATTGTCTACATGCAACAAGCTACATTTTTACTTCTTCAGTGAATTTTTGAAAAAAGTCTTTTAACCCTTTCAGGACCATAAGGTTTCTAAGAGTAAATATTAGCATGTAACTGTTTATTTTAGTTTGTTTAGACGTAAAATAAATAAAAATCATAAGAAAAATACATAACAATGTGTAGTTTTTTTGGAATTTTATGGGAAATATTTTTCCCAATGGACTATAAAGGTAACACAAATTATAGTTAGACTTATTATGCAATGTCTTTTATTTATTGGTTTATTAGAACAAAATGTTAACTAAAATAATACAAAATTATGAAATAAAATTACTATACAAAATGATGTGCTAATTATGATATTCTGCGAAGCAATTTCTTTTGGTAGTGAGGCAAAGATGGACATTGCACATAGTACATATATTATACGTCCTGACAGTTCTGTTTTTGTTTTCTAAACGTTCCCGTTTACGTAATTGCGTTCGGCATACGTTCTATTTTGACATTCTGTATAAAAAATGCAGATAAGGTTATAATTAAATACGACAATCACCAATTTTAAAATGGGGAAAAATGTTTCCCTTAGTCGTGAAAGGGTTAAAGAAAAGAAAGGGAAAAAATGGCGTAATGAATAAATCTTACAAATCGCAGATAGAGGTGACAGTGTTCCCAAAGTACATGGATTTTCCTCAGGGAGTAGTGAAGGCATTTGATAGAATTTGGAAATAGACTGATATACTGTCACATGAGAATTAGGAGTTCTATATTCGTTTTTCTTACGTTTCAGGTAAAAGTTTTACAAAGCACAAAATGTTAATGCAATATACAAAGAAATATAATTAAAATAAGATTTCATTTCCTAGAATTTTCCCTTTTAGTCAAGACAATTTAGTGACCACTGGCATCATGCTCAGAGTATATTGCTTAAAGAATCAATAGGGGAGACCTTGATTGTCTACCGGTAACTCAGCGGTCAGAGCACCTCACGCGTCATTACGAAAAGTGGGTTCACATCATACCTGGCTCAAGACAGTTTTTCGACTAACCCTTTCTCTACCATATCGGCCCAAAATGGTCCAATCTGCAGGTAGCAGGAAGTGAAGAGGAAGGAATAGCATTGATTGGATGAATCCATATAAAATCTCGGCCGTTTTGAGCCGGTATGGTGCTGAAAAGGCAACAAATCAGCCTTCTGCTTGATAAAGCGTGATTGGCTAAAAAAGAAATACCATGTTAAGTAACACTTCAGGTATGATTGGTCTAATCCACATGCCTAGGATTCGGTTGGGTTGTTTTTCTTCTGAGGGGCACCTATTGCACATAGTGAGCTGAATGGCCTGGTCACAAAGACCCCGAGGGCTCAGAGAAGATTGGAGGGAGGGCACCCACTGGACAGCTGTTTGGAGACAAATGAAAATCTCCCGTTAAGTGTCCCATCCAGTGTGTTCTTTAATGTGCACAGGATGTGGCTCTTCCTCACACGGGGCTATGACTTAAAGTCTCATCCAACAGACGGCGGCCTTTCCAAGGCCAGTGTTTTCTCCTACTGAGAGAGGGTAGAGTGGGGTGGGGGGTGGAGGATGGGTTGTAGATAAAGCTCAGCACTAGCCCAGATGGTACTCTAACCGAGAACTGCAGATTACGAGAACCACCCCTCCCAAATGCCTAGAAAGTGCTTCGTCAAACAAAATCTTCAATCTACACAATTTGTAATAACTGACGTTATAGTGTAAGGCTTAAAAATCATCAATAGAGGAAAATTTGATCAACAGCCAGTAGCTCTGCTGTCAGAGCACCTGACATGTCATCAGGAGGTCGTGGATTGGGATCCCATCCGGCCGAAGACAGTTTTTCCTTTGCAATTAGTCCAAAAGTTAAGTCTCATTGATCTTCGGCAGCACACATCACAGAATGCGCTATACACGGAGGCTGACGTCGAGGATGGGCATGAGCACTAAACGTTAATGGCGCTTACAGGTCCGGAGAGGCCCAGAAAGTCAACTGATAGTGGTCATGGTGGTGAAGGCTGTAGGAAAGCGGCAGGCCAGCAGGAGCTCCAAGACAGCAAGTCCGATCACGACGAAGGCTCCTCAGAAGTCAGTGTGGAAATCATGCTTAATTAATAACGATTCTCCCCCCACCCGATTTAAGAGGTCTTTTCTCAAGGTTGTTCAGCCTGCAGATTATTTGTTATTAATGAAGCATGATTCCTACACTGACTTCTGAGCCTTTGTCGTGATCGGACGTACTGTCTTGGAGCTCCTGCTAGCCCGCCGTGTTCCTACAGCCTTCACCATCCCGATCATCATCTGGGCCTGTCCTGACACGTAACTGCCATTAACGTTTAGTGCTCTTGCCCCTCCCCGACGTCAGTATCCGTGTACAGCGCCTTCTGTACTGTGTGCTGCCAAAGATCAACGAGACTTAATTTTTGGACAAATTGCTGCACTCTCTCCGTTGTGACGAGTGGCTCTCGTTGCTTTTTGGCCAGAGGCATATCGTTTCCGCTCACAACAATGATTCCAATTTGCAACAGAGAAGCAATAATTCCTAACCTTTGACCTCGAAGGACCCATCGCATCCAAAATTTCGCAACATTTCCGAGATCTATGACTCAAAATACCCTCCAGGAACCAATTTTTAGCTCTCTAGCACCAACAAATCTAAATATGACCTTTGACCTCAAAGGACCCTCCATTGCTATAATTTCGTAACGTTTTCGAGATCTATAACCTGAAACATCCCCAGACACCCACTTTCACAATCACCCATTTCAGCACTCCTAGATCACGGTTTGACCTCTACATGACCTCCGCGTGACCTCGAAAGTCACATTTTGGAATTTTGTCTGAGATCTACGACCCGGATTATCCTTAATGCAAATTTTCAGAGCTCTATCATTTCTGCATCATATTAGAATTAGCGTGTTCCCCTGTCAGTACACCGATGGGCTTAGAAAGGCCGCCGTCCGTCGGATGGGACGTTAAGCCGTGGGTCTGTGTTCGGGAGAGCCATACCCTGTGCACGTTAAAGAACACGCTGGATGGCCTTGACGGGAGGCTACCATCTGTCTCCCAACAGCTGTTCCAGTGGGTCCCCTCCCCCAACCTTCTCTGAGCCTTCGGGGTCCCTGTGACCTGGCCATTTAGCCCATGGTGTGCAAAAAAGTGCCGCTCAGATGTAAAACAACCCAACCCAACCCCTGTCAGTCAGTCGATCAGTCAGTTAGTCAGGCAATCAGTCATTATCACTCACAATCGTCTATATATATATGATAAAATAAAATTTATTGATAAAATAAAATTCATTGATTGTATAATTATAGCCACTTATTTTAACTAATGAAAATATTACTTTTAAAAACTGGCTATGAAAGTTTTTTTCTTGGTGTGCCTTCTATTTTGGATTGTCAAAAGTGCGGCGTGGATTCGAGAAAGGGTTGGGAAGCAATTTTCTGTGTAGAATATAGTAATGTGGATGTTAATAATTTCTACGGACTTATCCTGGTTATATAGCAATTACACAGTTCAAAAAACCTGATATGAAGAAGATGACAAAAGAGAATTTCAGTTTGATCGACAGATCACTGTTTCTGAAGCTAAAGGTATTGACAATAACTCATGCTGAAGGGGAAGAAACTGAAAACTACAACGATAAAGGAATTCATTGAATTTTCGAAAATGAAAATGGTCGCGAATCAGAGCAGATATCCTGTTCGGAACCTTTAAAATTATCGGAATCAGGGGCGTAGCCACGGGGGGGGATGGGGGGAGGCTCCCCCCAAAGTAACTCGGAGTTGGCAAAATTCGAAACGACTTCGTAAAGTCTAGGTGAGTTGTGAAAATTTGTAATTTTTTTTGGAAAATTAAGGGGAGTTGTCAAAATCGAGGCAACTTGGCAAATCTAAGGCAGTTTGGAAAATGGAGAGACGGCAAAATTTAGAGCAGTTGGCAAAATTCGAAGCCACTTAGTAAAAAGAGGTGAATTGCCAAAATCTTAGGGAGTTGGCAAATTTCGGAGTGACCTGACAAAATCGTGGGGAGTTGGCAAAATTCAGGTGAGATGTAAAAATTAGGATTTTTTTCTGTAAAATTATGACGAGTTGGCAAAATCTAGGGACAGTTGGCAAAATTCGGAGTGACTTGGCAAAATCGTAGGGAGTTGGCAAAATTCGGAGTGACTTGGCAAAATCGTAGGGAGTTGGCAAAATTCGGAGTGACTTGGCAAAATCGTAGGGAGTTGGCAAAATTCAGGTGAGATGTGGAGGTGAAATTCTTTTCCCGATTTCAGTCAACTATCCTGAATTTCACAAACCCAATCCCAATTATCACAACTCGCCCGAATTTTCCAAGTGGATTTGAATTTTGCCAACTGCCCTACATTCTGTTAAGTCTCCTCAATTTATCCAACACTCCTTCATTTCGCAAAACAAATCTCAATTTTCACAACTCGTCTATATTTTACCAAGTGCATTCGAATTTTGCCAACTACTCTAGATTTTCCGAACTCTCCGTAATTTTACAGAAAAAATCGCACTTTTTACGCCTTCCCTGAATTTGCCAAGTCACTTCGAATTTTATCAATTCTCCTTAATTGCATAAGAAAGGCACACTTTTCCCAACTCCCCTGTATTTTCCCAAGTGGCTTCGAATTTTGCCAACTCCCCTAGATTTTGCCAAGAGTTCTTGGTTTTTCCAACTTTCCTTAATTTCACAAAACCAATCCCAATTTTTACAACTCACCTGTACTTTACCAAGTGGTTTCCAGTTTTGCCAACTTCCCTAGATTTTGCCAAGTTTTCTCGATTTTGTCAACTCTTCTTAATTTCACAAAAACAACCCAATTTTCACAAATCGCCCGTATTTTACCAAGTGGATTCGAATTTTGCCAACTGCCCTAGATTTTCCCATCTCGCCATATTTTACAGAAAAAAAATTCCCATTTTACATCACACCTGATTTTTGTAAAGCCACTCTGAATTTTGCGAACTCCCCCAAGCTTTTCTAATTCTCCTAGATATTGCGAGGCTGCCTCGATTTTGCCAACACGCCATAATTTTACAGAAAAAAAGATTGAAATTTTTACATCTCACCTGAATTTTGTCAACTCTCCACGATTTTGTCAAGTCACTCCGAATTTTGCCAACTCCCTAAGTTTTGCCAACTCTCCTAGATTTTGCCAACTCGTCATAATTTTACAGAAAAAAAAATCCAAATTTTTACATTTCACCTGAATTTTGGCAACTCTCAACGATTTTGCCAAGTCACTGCGAATTTTTTCAACTCCCCAAGATTTTGTCGTCACTCCGAATTTTGCCAACTCCCCCAGATTTTACCAAGTCACTCAGAATTTTGCCAACTCCCCAATATTTTGCCAAGTTGTCCCGATTTTACCAAATCCCTAAGATTTTACCAAATCATTCCGAATTTTGCCAACTCTCTAAGATTTTGCCAACTCACCTGTATTTTACTAAGTGGCTTCGAATTTTGCCAACTGCTCTAAATTTTGCCGTCTCTCCATTTTGCAAATTGCCTCAGATTTGCCAAGTTGCCTCGATTTTGACAAAAATTGGGGAGTTTGAAAGTTTGAAGATATTTGGCAAATGTAGGAGAGATGTAAAGATTGGGTTTAGTTTCCTGAAATTAAGGAGATTTGACCAAATCAAGGCAAAAATTCATACTGATTTGCTACAATTCAGATGAAATATAAATATGGGAAATATTTCTGAGAAATTATGGCAAGTCGGCAAAATTGGAAGACAAATGACAAAATGTAGGAGAGACTTAAAAATTTGCAGGAGAGACTTTTAAAAATGCCCCCCCCCTCCCCCCCACTGAGCGAAAATCTAAGCAAGTTGTTTACTCAGTTGGGATATTTTGTTGTCAAAATTTTGCTCGAGTTGGAAAATTTTGGACTTTTCCTTCCCCAACCATATTCCTTCGCCACGCCTCTGATCGGAATCTATTGATTTGCATAAAGAGATAAAAATTTCCAGCAAGGTATTGTTCCATGACCTACTAAATACCTAGTTAATCAGAAAAGGCTGACACTTGTTAAGATTTACAAGAAAAATCTTAGGGATCAATTTGTTAGCATCGATCTCTGCGCTGAGGACACCTGCTCTTCAGAACCAAATAGGTTCATGATTTCTTAATAGTCTGACATTCGTCACCCAGTAATCTAGTGACGAACGCAGTGCAAGGGAGACACACGGCCTGCATTTCATTTCAACTAGATAATCAATATCGCATCATATTTCGTTCAGAGTGGGTGGATTTCATTGCAGCTTGTCACACACTCATTGGGGCGGGGGTAGCTCTATGGGTAGCGCGCCAGGCTCGTAATCTGTAGTTCCCAGGTTCGAGTCCCAGCTGGACCACCGATGGGCTTGGAAAGGCCGCCATCCGTCGGATGGGACGTTAAGGCGTGGCCCCGTGTGCGGGAGAGCCATACCCTGTGCACGTTAAAGAACACGCTGGATGGCCTTGACGGGAGACTACCATCTGTCTCTCAACAGCTGTTCCAGTGGGTCCCCTACCTTCTCTGAGCCTTCGGGGTCCATGTGACCTGTCCATTTAGCCCATGATGTGCAAAAAAGTTCCGCTGAGAGGTAAAACAACCCAAACAACAACACACACTCATTCGTAGTTAAGATGCGTTTTTAAATTCAAGAGATCATCTAACACAGTGGTTCTCAACCTTTTATGCTTCACGTACCCCCTGGAAATGTGTATGTAACTGGAGTACCCCTTGTATAGATAAATAAAACTATAGTTGTAGCATAACAATGGGAATAAAATAAAACATATATATATATACATTAAATTTTGCATTCTTAAATTACATATAGCGATAAACACAAAAAATAACATAAACAATTTAACAAATCTTATAAAATTATAAACATTTTACTGGGTAATCAGCGAAATGGTTGCGCTTGTTTACACTTGCACAGTTCATCAATGGTTGGGACCAACTTAGCGACTTTGTTACTAGATTTAGGGACTTTTGAGCTCTCACTGCGTACCCCAAAAAATTTTACTGCATACCCCACGTTGAGAACCCCTAATCTAACAGATCACTAGGGAAATATCGTATGAAGAATTATTTCCGACAATATCTTGTAAAATTACATTTTTGCGAGACCAGCAGATTAAGCTCTTGTAATGGGACATAATTTTTAATTTGATTAAACTTGCAGTCAGTATTAAAAGAAAATATATTTTTTTCATTTTATAAAACTCCATCCAAAATCTGTAATGTTCTAAATCTAATATCACATTATTATGCAAAAGTTTTCTACACACAATGTTCCGTGTTGTGATTATTCATAAATGTCTCACTATTCGCTTTTTTTTTAGCCTCCAACTACGAATGAAAAAAATTTGCATGTCACCTCTGACGAATATGGGAATCTCGTTTTCAAGCATAAATGAAGCTTTTCATTTGCATTATTTAAAAGTTTTAATTCGAACTAATGTTATGATTGGTAAAAAATGTAAATAATAGTGTTTGATTTTAATAAAAATGTAACATAAAACATATTTGACTTTTATTCTTTAAAAAATACCTTTTCTCACACCCTTCTCAGAAAAGGGGGCAACTTGCTGCTGTCAGTAAAATATCTTACCACCGAAATAAAAAATTTCTATCATAAATAAATCGCTTGTATGTAATATTCGTTAAAATTCGCCCGTTATTTAGTGCCCTCTAGCGATGCAAATTAAAACTACCTACAAATTTGAAATATGCGAATTATATTACATTAATTCTAATCTAACAAACAATTTTTCGTTTTTTCCAATTATCTCTTGAAACAAAAATGGTTGTGTTTCCCACCCACTCTGGGTGTAGGGTTGGGTTGGGTTGTTTTACCTCTGAGCGGCACTTTTTTGCACACCATGGGCTAAATGGCCAGGTCACATGAACCCCGAAGGCTCAGAGAAGGTTGGGGGAGGGGACCCATTGGATCAGCTGTTGGGAGACAGATGGTAGCCTCCCGTCAAGGCCATCCAGCGTGTTCTTTAACGTGCACAGGGTATGGCTCTCCCGCACACGGGACCACGGCTTAACGTCCCATCCGACGGACGGCGGCCTTTACCAAGCCCATCGGTGTCCCCTACTGACCGTGGGCAGGGCGAGGAATTTTGCGGAGATAAATCTCAACGCTGACCCAGCTGGGACTCGAACCTGGGAACTACAGATTACGAACCTGGCGTGCTACCGACTGAGCCACCCCCGCCCCCTTGGTGTGGGGAGGCAACACATTGTTGCAGATGCAAACCTATTAATTTCACATTCTACCTGAAAATTTAAGATTTCTAGCATTACGCATTTGTTTAAACGTTTGACATTTTCTAATTTTTCTACTTTTAGAGGGGGCAATTAAAGCTTTTGCAAGATTCGGATTATTGAGCCAGAGCAAGCCGATTTGCAGAAAATTGTTTGCTAATTATTTATTGTAACGTTGGATTTTTAATAATGATCATTTTATTACAAATTTAATGTATGAACGTAATATATTAGAAATACTAGCAGACGTAAAAGGAAAACAAATGTCGCATGGCACTTATTTTGATCTCGTTTTCAAAGGGTTGGGTTGTTTTACCTCTGAGCGGCACTTTTTTTGCACACCATGGGCTAAATGGCCAGGTCACATGGACCCCGAAGGCTCAGAGAAGGTTGGGGGAGGGGACCCACTGGAACAGCTGTTGGGAGACATATGGTAGCCTCCCGTCAAGGCCATCCAGCGTGTTTTTAACGTGCACAGGCTCTCTCGCACACTGGACCACGGCTTAACGTTCCATCCGACGGACGGCGGCCTTTCCAAGGCCATCGGTGTCCCCCTACTGACCGTGGGCAGGGCGAGGACTTTTGCGGTGATAAATCTCAACGCTGACCCAGCTGGGACTCGAACCTGGGAACTACAGATTACGAGCTTGGCGCGCTACCGACTGAACCATCCCGGCCCCCGTTTTCAAAGGAAACGAGATGATAGTTTAGCTTTGTCGTCTCTGTGTGTTTCTGTCGACATCGAACTTTTTTTGTTTACAAAGAGAAATTAAAAATTATTTTTGTGTTGAATAGGTATTGGTGAAATATGATGATCTGCACTTTCGGAATCTCCCAAAAGCTACAATTCTTCCCTCTAGCGGTGGAAAAAGTTGAAAATTAAAATGTTTCAAAACGAATGTTGAAAACGATGTATTTATGCCAGTAATTTGAAATTTTAGTGGTGGAATGTGAAGGTCCAATGCCAATGATGAGTTAGCCTTTTAGACCCAGGGTGGGTGGGAAAACGACATTTTTGTTTTAGCAGATAACTGTTTATTTTTACAGATAATTTAAAAATTCTTTTTGGGTTAGGTAGGAATTGATGAAATATTATGATTCGCACTTTCGGTATCATCCAAAAATATAACTGCGCCCTCCAACGGTGGAAAAATTTGAAAAATTCTAGAATTTTAAAACAATATTACAAATGATGTGTTTAAGCTAAAAAATTGATATTTTGGTGGTGGAATGGAAAATACAACTCCTTTTTTTAAAAGCGAAAATTAGGAAGCTTTTTTTAGTTATTTGATATTAATGAAATACTTAGTTAGTTTTAATTTATATCGTTACAGATCACTAAATATGTAAATGGTAAAATTATATTATTATAAATATTATTTGTATATGATTGAATTTTAAATTTCGTTGGTAGCTTTTCAAGAACTATTTCACTGACAGCAATAATCTACCCAATTTTCTTAGAGGGGTGTGAGAAATTCAAATTTTTAAATTTAAGAAATGAAAGATAAATACTTTTTATGTTATATAATTACTAATAAAATATTATTCGCATTTTCCCAGTTTCTCCATCATCAATTAGCTCAAATTTAAACGTTTAAGCAGTGAAAGAGTAGGTAAAGGAAAAACTTCATTCTCTTCGAAAACGAGGTTCCCATATGCGCCAGAGGCAATTTGCGTTCTAGTTAACTGCTTAAGACTGATTAAAAAGTTGAAATTTTAATCAAAAATATTTCATATTATTATTTTTTTCACAATTAACAGAAATATTCTAAATTTAAACTATTCTGCACCGGAGCTATTATGAGCCCGAGCTAACCTGGAGTTAACTCGACAAAAATCGAACTCGTACAGTCGCTCAAAAAAGTATCCGAACACTATGGTTGACTTCAGAATTCAGAAAAATATCTGGCAATGATTTTTTTTTAGAAATTAGTGATCTGGCAACCTTCGTGTCACGTGATTACAGAATTCAGGAAAAATATCTGGAGCGTGTACATCAACTGTACACGCTCCAGTTACCGTTCATAGCAAACTGGAGCGTGTGCAGTTACTGCACACGCTCCAGTTTGCTGTGAACGGTAACTGCACACGCTCAATATTTCCGTGAGTGAGCCCACACGATCTAGTATCAAAATAATATGACCACCTACAGTTGCTCAAAAAGTTTCCGAATACTACGGTTGATTACAGAATTCAGAAAAAATATCTGGCAACAAAATTTTTTTTAGAAATTAGTGATCTGGCAACCTTCGTGTCACGTGACACGAAGGTTGACAGATCACTAATTTCTAAAAATATCGTTGCCATATATTTTTTCTGAATTTTGTAATCAACCATAGTGTTTTGATACTTTTTTGAGCGACTGTACTCTTCTTGGTGCTTTTCTTACTTGGTCTTACTAACTTCTCTTACTTAGTGCTCTCTGTCTTACGGTGCTTACTAAGAAACAAGCACCGTAATTAGAGTCTATGTGCAAAGGTTTAGGGAGATAGAATTAATGAGAAGGACGCATATCGCTTCTGGCACATATATATATCTCGTTTTCAAAGATAATGAAGTTTTTCGTTTACCAATTTAATTTGATTTGAGCTAAAATACAAATAGTAGCATTTTATTCGTAATTATGCAGCATAAAAAGTATTTGTTTCCATTCGTTTAAATTTAAAAGTTGCTTTTCTCACACACTTCTGAGAAAAGGGCGCAGATTATTGCTGTCAGTGGAATATCGCTTGACACTCTACCACCGAATATTTCAAATTTCTACGATAAACAAATCATTGGCAACATTCGAAGTTTCGTCGTTTCCATATTTAGTGATCTCTAACGATATAAATTAAACTACCTAAGGATCTGAATGGTGTGAATTATAATATTTCTTTTAGTACCAATCGAAATAAAAAAAAGGGTTTCCCAATTATCTCTTAAAAGAGTTGCGTTTCCCACTCACTTTGGGTGTAAAGGAAGCAAAATGTTCGCTATCAACAGACAGACGGCAAAGTGAACATATTTTCTAGTGTTTTTTTTTATTTTTTTTAAAAACGAGATCAAAATGACTGAGATATAAAGCGTAACAGAGAAAATATAACGCTTTTACATTACCTCTCTCTTTTTTTTTTAATAAGTATTTTAGTGGGTTGGTAGGAAAAAACAAATTCTGAAACTGCGAATTATCGATTTGTCACAATATTCATCCAGTATTTCAAACGTTATGGAAATAGAACCTTGTCTCTTATTCTAAAAGTTTCCTTTAAAAATTCAGTAGAACGAAAGAATCATTACTGGAACTAAGAATTTGCAATTGTTTAATAGTGATAAATTATTACCAAAATAACAAATTACGAAAGAAAGAGTGCATTTATTTAGTTAACGATTTGAAGTAGTGTTTCACAGACTTCTATTCGTGATACCTAGGGGAGCGGGGGTGGCTCAGTCGGTAGCGCGCCAGGCTCGTAATCTATAGTTCCCATGTTCGAGTCCCAGCTGGGTCAGCGTTGAGATTTATCTCCGCAAAATTCCTCGCCCTGCCCACGGTCAGTAGGGACACCGATGGGCTTGGAAAGGCCGCCGTCCGTCGGATGGGACGTTAAGCCGTGGCCCCGTATGCATGAGAGCCATACCCTGTGCACGTTAAAGAACACGCTGGATGGCCTTGACGGGAGGCTACCATCTGTCTCTCAACAGCTATTCCAGTGGGTCCCCTCCCCCAACCTTCTCTGAGCCTTCGGGGTCCATGTGACCTGGCCATTTAGCCCATGGTGTGCAATAAAGTGCCGCTCAGAGGTAAAACAATCCAATCTAATCGCGATACCTAGGAAGATCGTGACAGATTTGTAAAAACTTCAGGACAGTAGGTTATATGCCACAATTCTACAACTTCAGAAGTTTCAGCAGATGCTGCAATTAAGAGCAAATACCAACGAAAAATTAATGTGGAACAGGAATTGAGCAAAAATGTCAAAAATTGAAACCCATATATGAAAAGTTAATAATAATGATAAGCAAACTCATATTTCAAATTAAAAATTATTAACAGATTAAAATATTTTTAATTAAGCAGTTTTCAGTCGATCAAACCTTATAATCAGGCTAAAGTCGTGTGTTTTCGAAAATGCGATTTAATATGCAAACTCAAATACGCTGCAAATTAAGTATCTTAATCATGGAGAGAAGATCTTCAATTGTTCAATAAAAATTAGTGGAAATTTGAGCTATAAGTAAAATGCTAAGAATTTTACACGGGAAATGATTTGCAAATGTTTGCAAACTTTAATACTTTTGTTTTTGCAGTATTAGGCACAAAAATAGCATAACTTCTCTTTAAGTTTTAAATTTTTGAAGCTTGACAATACAGCAGAGTATAAAAAACTGTGTTTTTTTAATTCAATAATTTTCTATTTCCTTTTAAAAATGTCAAAGTTAAGCAAATCTCTGCGTGTTCTCATTGATACAAACTCGTTTAATGTTTATTAATTTTTCGAAAACTTTCTTGTGTCCTCTTTTATCATCACTATTTTCACCAACAATTTATTTCAGAATAGAAAAAAACAACAACAAAAGAGTCCGTCTTATTCCTCTGCAACTGTTTCAGAAAAACATTTCAGAATTTGAAATCCTGAACTACAGACATGGTTGAGTACAGAATTCTGAAAAAATATCTGGCAACGATTTTTTTAGAAATTAGTGATCTGGCAACCTTCGTGTCACGTGATTACAGAATTCAGGGGAAAATATCTGGAGCGTGTACAGCAACTGTACACGCTCCAGTTACCGTTCACAGCAAACTGGAGCGTGTGCAGTTACTGCACACGCTCCAGTTTGCTGTGAACGGTAACTGTACACGCTCAATATTTCCGTGAGTGAGCCCACACGATCTAGGTCTTTGTGAGCTCACACGATACAATGTGCTGCGAATATTAACCGCAACCGCTCCAGTTTGCTGTGAACGGTAACTGCACACGCTCCATATTCATTGCATATGGAGTATAAAGGGATAATAGGGATAATAATATATGAGTATAATCGTCAATTAGTTAAAATACAGTATGTTAAATATATCTAAAAGCGAAAGAAAAAACATTTTAGATGGTCTTCAAAATTTGATTCCCAAATACATTCGCCGGAGATAAATAAAATTTTATTACAAATGCAATCAAAGCATTTTAATGGAAAAATAAAAATTAATAATATGTTCAGCATGCAAAATTAAGCAATGTTTTGTCAAATTTTGTGAGATTAAAACGATAACTTAAGAATTGTTCGTTTTGTCCTATGCAATCATTTTGATTTGAAGGCCATACACAGTTTCTACAGTGTGGCAAACCGATGTAAAAAGTGAACGAGGTTTTATAAATGAACTTGTTGACTTACAAAGCAGCAGTAGTGAAATGTTTCAAATATAATATTCATATTTGAAAGAGAAGTTAATACCATATGCAAATATATTACAGGATAGCGATTTCCAGACAATCGCGGCCTGAAATAGCATTTTCATCTTAAAATCATTCAAATATTTCTATCGATAACACTTCTGTTATATTATATATTTTTTTCACAGAAGTTTACATAATTGAACTCTGACGTTTATTTTAGCACTGGAGATACAAGGTAGTAGTACAGTCGCTCAAAAAAGTATCCGAACACTATGGTTGATTACAGAATTCAGAAAAAATATTTGGCAACGTTTTTTTTTTTCAGAAATTAGTGATCTGGCAACCTTCGTGTCACGTGACACGAAGGCTGCCAGATCACTAATTTCTGAAAAAACAAACAAACTTTGCCAGATATTTTTTCTGAATTCTGTAATCAACCATAGTGTTCGGATACTTTTTTGAGCGACTGTACATCGTTTCATATTCTTATGTTTGACATATTAAAAATGAGACCCCATAATGTACCCAATAGAAATTACTTTTGTGCTCATTGATACTAGAAAACTCTTGGGTCGGTTTGTTTTTAATGTTAGATCTTAACTCAACTGGGACCAAATAGAGTCATCAGTAATCTCAAATAGTGTTTCTCAAAGTAGGAGTCAGCGGACGGATGCCGACCAGTGAGCCATCAGTTGCCGGTCCACAGCGAACTGCCAAGAAAGAAAGAAAGATATATGCTCTCATAAGCATAACATTGATATCCCATAGCTTTTTTGCTTCTTTTCTTAATTGAGCGAATAGCTTGTTTGAATACTTTCAATAAAAATACATACAATTTGTAATGTTTCAATTCAAAAGTTTGAAAACGCTGAAAAAATTCCCAAAAAACTTCTGGTTCGTCGCATCAGACAGTTAGAGAAGCAGTAATTCAAACAGCAGCATCCACCAACATGATTAAAAGAACCAAATTCACTTACAAAGAGCAAGAGGAAAGTGGCGAGCATGCTCCATGTTGCAACCGTAACCACGGCAAGTGTCTGCACCCCTAGAAGATGCCATCCTCCTCCGCGGAAGAGTCCGGAGTGTCCGTTGCTGAGTTGCAAGAGAGAATCCCTCTCGACGAGCAGTCCCACCGCCAACATGCCCCACAAGGATCCCATCCCGTGGACAGATATCGCTCCAACTGGATCATCGATGTGCAGACGATCGAGCAAGGGCATCGTGATGTTGGCAAGCAGAGATCCAACCACGCCTACCAGAAGGGCTTCTGCCGGATGGTACAGGGCACAACCACCTACAAAAAAAATACCAAAAAATATATTTTGTATATAAAAAATATAGACAAAAATATACACTCTGGCAACCTTCGCGTCACGTGACACAAAGGTTGCCAGAGCACTAATTTCTATAAAGATCGCTGCCAGATATTTTTTCTGAATTCTGTAATCAACCATGGTGTTCGGATACTTTTTTGAGCGACTGTAGGTGGTCGTATTATTTTGATACTAGATCGTATGGGCTCACT
The DNA here is from genome assembly GCA_038380435.1 of Ryuthela nishihirai. Lineage (NCBI taxonomy): Eukaryota > Metazoa > Arthropoda > Arachnida > Araneae > Heptathelidae > Ryuthela > Ryuthela nishihirai. The sequence continues at coordinate 86,309,530 of JAWZYU010000003.1, read as the reverse complement.
CACGGAAATATTGAGCGTGTGCAGTTACCGTTCACAGCAAACTGGAGCGTGTGCAGTTACTGCACACGCTCCAGTTGGCTGTGAACGGTAACTGGAGCGTGTACAGTTGCTGTACACGCTCCAGATATTTTTCCTGAATTCTGTAATCACGTGACACGAAGGTTGCCAGATCACTAATTTCTAAAAAAAAAAATTCGTTGCCAGATATTTTTTCTGAATTCTGAAATAAACCATAGCGTTCGGATACTTTTTTGAGCGACTGTACACAGCGATCTTCAGTTGATCTGGCCTTGGGTGTCGCAGGAATTTTATTATGGGGCGGGAAAAACAATGCTTCAAGGTAGCAGAGCAGGATTAGGGAGAGGGGGGGGGGGTTATCCCTCTCTAGAATACTGATTCTTCAGAATTCTAGTTGTTAAACTTATTTTCATTTCATGTATTCTTCAAGAATTATTTTAAAGACACGTAAAAGGAGGAGGAAATGTTATCTGCATTGAAATTCCATTCTCTTGCCCCCCCCCCCTTCAAGAAAGTAATATTCGTGCCTTTCGTTCATAAGCACAGTTGCAAATTCAGCAATCACCATAACATAATACAACTAAGTATAGCGTTGGTTTGGGTTGTTTTACCTCTGAGCGAACTTTTTTGCACACCATGGGCTAAATGGCCAGGTCACATGGACCCCGAAGGCTCAGATAAGGTTGGGAGAGGGGACCCACTGGAACAGCTGTTGGGAGACAGATGGTAGCCTCCCGTCAAGGCCATCCAGCGTGTTCTTTAACGTGCACAAGGTATGGCTCTCCCGCACACGGGGCCACGGACTTAACGTCCCATCCGACGGACGGCGGCCTTTCCAAGCCCATCGGTGTCCCCTACTGACCGTGGGCAGGGCGGGGAATTTTACGGAGATAAATCTCAACGGTGACCCAGCTGGGACTCGAACCTGGGAACTACAGATTACGAGCCTGGCGCGCTACCGTTTGAGCCACCCCCGCCCCGCTGCATACTGAAGCAGGATTTGTCTGAAAAGGCGATGCAATGCCATTCGCACATGCATGCGCGTCGTTCTTGGCACCTTTGCAGTCACATTCTCCTGTGTTGTAGTGTCAATGGTAGCCGAAGCAATGGCCATTGCCTAGCAAAGATGCCCCGATGCTGCAAACGAAGTCGAACGTATGTGCGGATACTGGTTGATGTACAACACACTCTAATGTTGAGCTAAGGTGTTTGAAGTGGCTGCACAGTCGCTCAGAAAAGTATCCGAACGCTATGGTTGATTGCAGAATTCAGAAAAAATATCTGGCAGCGATTTTTTTTTAAATTAGTGATCTGACAACCTTCGTGTACAGTAGGTGTACACGCTCCAGTTTGCTGTGAACGGTAACTGGAGCGTGTACAGTTGCTGTACACTCTCCAGATATTTTTACTGAATTCTGTAATCACGTGACACAAAGGTTGCCAGATCACTAATTTCTAAAAAATATCGTTGCCAGATATTTTTTTCTGAATTCTGTAATCAACCGTAGTGTTCGGATACTTTTTTTAGCGACTGTACAATCATTCAAAGCCATGCACAAGGGATGTCTGTTCTCTCGTTCGTTTGTGACAGGACAGTTGAGATCCCTCACGTCGGTTCCTTCCTCCTCTACCCACTGACGTCATATTCTCATCACTGTGGCAACATTCCGTTCAACACGAGCACCGATGTCTCGGTGTGATAATCCGCTTTCCCATAATCCCACAATTCTCCCTCGATCAAAGTTGGAAACCCGGTGGTATGGATGCCGTGTTCTTCGACGGGACATACTTGATCCTTTAGCAACAGAATTCCCGTGCTTTACACCAGCTCTTTGTAATCTTTTCTTATACCACTTCCAATGGTGTGCGCATGTGCTGCGCTTCGAATCATTTACATGTTTTCCCATGGGCATATTTCGGAACAATCTGATGTGTTCTTCCTGGTGTTGCACTTTTAATAGCCAGCAGTGTAGATGAGACGAATTACTGAGAAAGCATGACAGCATTTTCAGAAAGTTTCATAGATATCTTTCCAGTTTTATTAGTATGTTTTGAGATGCAAGGTAATTTTTCAACCAGCCTTCTTTGGTTCAAAAGGACGACCCCAGAAATTTTTTTTAAATCGCTGAAACAAATCAGTTGAGATATCTTATCTACTTTTCAGATTGACATGGCCTGAGTGAACTATTTTATCATAGCAAATTGATTTTTAATTTTTAGAGCACATACGTCAAAGATGGTACTTTTTTCACTAAACAATATGAGAAATGAATTTCAAAAACACTACTTATAATATGCGGGTTGGGTTGTTTTACCTCTGAGCGGCACTTTTTTGCACATCATGGGCTAAATGGCCAGGTCACATGGACCCCGAAGGCTCAGAGAAGGTTGGAGGAGGAGACCCACTGGAACAGCTGTTGGAAGACAGATGGTAGCCTCCCGTCAAAGTCATCCAGCGTGTTCTTTAACGTGCACAGGGTATGTCTCTCCCGCCACGGGGCCACGGCTTAACGTCCCATCCGACGGACGGCTGCCTTTCCAAGCCCATCGGTGTCCCCTACTGACCGTGGGCAAGGCGGGGAATTTTGCGGAGATAAATCTCAACGCTGACCCAGCTGGGACTCGAACCTGGGAACTACAGATTACGAGCCTGGCGCGCTACCTATAATATGCGGTATACTACACTTGATATTCTAATTCAGAAGGTTTGTTTATATAAAGTTAATAATCAATAAAAAAAAACGCTGAACAGATCTCTTTAGTTTGCTTATTGATTATTAATTTTATGTAAACAATCCTTCGGAATTGGAATATAAAGTGTAGTAACCGCATATTATAAGTAGTGTTTAAAATAATATTATAAGTAGTGAAAAAATCTCCAAGCTGGCAATGTTGATGATCCAACTTGGGAGTATGAGCACACTGAGTTGGCAACTAAGTTATTCAGACCCTTGAATCTCAGAATGAGATTCAAAGGTCAAGAATTCAAAGGTTCTTTCAAAGGTTCAAAGAAGGTTTCAAAGGTTCTTTCAAAGAATTCAAAGGTTCAAAGAAGATTCAAAGGTCAAGATTCAAGAGTCTGAATTAATTATTCAGACCCTTGAATCTCAGAATGAGAGAATCTCATTTCCACTCTCGTCGACTCTTTACGGCGTCCCTTTGAAGGAAGAGAGAAAAATTGATTCCTTGCTTACCTGTTATTGCCACCAGAGAAGCGAGGATTCCGTTGATCAGATCCATCACTGCGAATTTCTTATTGTGAACGAAATAACTGAAAAAGAAAATGATGCTCTCAGCAATGAACAAATAACATTTCTCTTGGTTTTATACAGAATATGTTGCTAAAAACCCACTTTTCTGCATAAAATAAACCCATTTCTATTCATTTTCTTAATATTATTCATGGCTATTTTTGACCCCCCTTGATGATCGAGTGGGAATAAAGCTCATTGGACAAACAGGTTTGTCTAATTTTTCCTGTGTGACTTCTGATACTCATTAAAATATATTTAGTATAAATTTTCTAATGACATTTTAAATAACTATTTGTCGGAAATTTTTACTTACTCTCAATCATTTTTGTTACTTCTTTGTTTTACTGCCTTTTCGTTCCAAAATATGCAATTGAATTAATTTTAATACCATTCATTTTAGAAGTTAGAGAATTCGAACTATTACTGTTAGACAAATTATATCATTATTTTTTAGTCTTCATTAAAACTTTAAAGGAAAAAAAACTGATGTGATGAGGATGATATTTCGTACAGCTTGGTTTGTTTATAATCAACATTTATTTGAAACTCCCATGTCGAAGTGAAAATGTTTCTAAGGCATACAATATCATTCGGGGGCGGGGGTGGCTTAGTCGGTAGCGCGCCAGGCTCGTAATCTGTACTTCCCAGGTTCGAGTCCCATCTGGGTCAGCGTTGATATTTATCTCCGCAAAATTCCCCGCCCTGCCACGGGGACACCGATGGGCTTGGAAAGGCAACCGTCCGTCAGATGGGACGTTAAGCCGTGGCCCCGTGTGCAGGAGAGCCATACCCTGTGCACGTTAAAGAACACACTTGATGGCCTTGACGGGAGGCTACTATCTGTCTCCCAACAGCTGTTCCAGTGGGTCCCCTCCCCCAACCTTCTCTGAGCCTTCGGGGTCCATGTGACCTGGCCATTTAGCCCATGGTGTGCAAAAAAAGTGCCGCTCAGAGGTAAAACAACCCAACCCAATCATGTGCACGTTAAAGAACACGCTGGATGGCCTTGACGGGAGCTACCATCTGTCTCCCAACAGCTGTTCCAGTGGGTCCCCTCCTCCAACCTTCTCTGAGCCTTCGGGGTCCATGTGACCTGGCCATTTAGCCCATGGTGTGCAAAAAAGTGCCGCTCAGAGGTAAAACAACCCAACCCAACCCTGTGCATTTAAAGAACACGCTGGATGGCCTTGACGGGAGCTACCATCTGTCTCCCAACAGCTGTTCCAATGGGTCCCCTCCCCCAACCTTCTCTGAGCCTTCGGGGTCCATGTGACCTGGCCATTTAGCCCATGGTGTACAAAAAAGTGCCGCTCAGAGGTAAAACAACCCAACCCAACCCTGTGCACGTTAAAGAACACGCTGGATGGCCTTGACGGGAGCTACCATCTGTCTCCCAACAGCTGTTCCAGTGGGTCCCCTCCCCCAACCTTCTCTGAGCCTTCGGGGTCCATGTGACCTGGCCATTTAGCCCATGGTGTGCAAAAAAGTGCCGCTCAAAGGTAAAACAACCTAACAACCCATGTCGAAATCACATAAAATGTATACAGAGCCGGATTAAGCAGTTCTGGGGCCCGTGGGATTAAAGATTCCGCCCCACTTCATGTTATCAGAAATTAAACAGAAATAAAGGAGTAAATAGATGAAAGCACTGATCTTACACCTCCTCTCCTTGAAAATAATACTGCTAAGAATTCAAAATTTTGCATAAATTCACAGTTATGTTAATGTTATTTAAAATAATGCTAAGTGTTACTAGCAAAAAGAACCCGGGCCCCCTACTCCTCTTTACCGGGTTCTGCTTGTATAGTGTTAATGGGTTGGGTTGTTTTACCTCTGAGCGGCACTTTTTTGCACACCATGGGCTAAATAGCCAGGTCACATGGACCCCGAAGGCTCAGAGAAGGTTGGGGGAGGGGACCCACTGGAACAGCTGTTGGGAGACAGATGGTAGCTTCCCGTCAAGGCCATCCAGCGTGTTACTTTAACGTGCACAGGGTATGGCTCTCCCGTCACGGGGCCACGGCTTAACGTCCCATCCGACGGACGGCGGCCTTTCCAAGTCCATCGGTGTCCCCTATTGACCGTGGAATTTTGCGGAGATAAATCTCAACGCTCACCCAGCTGGGACTCGAACCTGGGAACTACAGATTACGAGCCTGGCGCGCTACCGACTGAGCCACCCCCGCCCCGTATAGTGTTAATGATTAAATAATTTAGTCTTTAGACTGCAACGAGAAGCAAAGATTTGTAAATAACTAATGACTACAGCTGAAAACTTATGAAATATTTCCGAGTGGAAAAGCAATGTAAATGCAATCTTAGAGCAGCGGCGGATCCAGGAATATTTGGCAGGGCGAACGAGAGGAGAACTTAATAAATCATCACAGTCATTCCATGCTCATTATGATTGACTACAATGACTGAATGCGAATAAGCAATTTAATCAGTTTTGGGGACGTGCCCAGATGCCACATCCCTGAATTCGCCACTCTCTTAGCGCCTTGAAATGAGTAGCTAAAGGACTGACCTAAAAACTAAAGCAGCAATTCCTCCACCAACTGAAGAATTAATGGTGACGATAGCTGATCTGTAAGAGGAATGAAAGGAAACATTAATCGTAGAGAAAATCACAGGTAATGATTCTGTAATGATATGGCACTCATGAAAGCTTTTCTTGGAAAAAGGAGTTTCTCCTGGAGTGAAATACGAACCCACTCGAAGCGAAACTCAGTTTTTCAACAAATCTTTCAAATTGAAATATTTGTTACATTTTATTTTTAATAATATCTGTTGCCTTAATTTTAGAATAAAATGTTTACGTGCATTTAAATTCAAGAACAGAGAGACCCTAGATTTCAGTTAGGCACGAGCCAATCACAACAAAATTGAATGTCAAGTTTTTCGGGTTATGGGCGGGGGTGGCTCAGTCGGTAGCGCGCCTGGCTCGTAATCTGTAGTTCCCAGGTTCGAGTCCCAGCTGGGTCAGCGTTGAGATTTATCTCCGCAAAATTTTCCCGCCCTGCCCACGGTCAGTAGGGGACACCGATGGGCTTGAAAAGGCAGCCGTCCGTCGGATGGGACTTTAAGCCGTGGTGCCGTGTGCGGGAGAATGGTGCTGTGCACGTTAAAGAACACGCTGGTTGGCCTTGACGGGAGGCTACCATTTGTCTCCCAACAGCTGTTCCAGTGGGTACCCTCCCCCAACCTTCTCTGAGCCTTCGGGGTCCTTGTGGCCTGGCCATTTAGCCCATGGTGTGCAAAAAAGTGCCGCTCAGAGGTAAAACAATCCAATCCAGTCGGATCCCAAAATTTCGTACCGTTTTTTGAAATCTACGAACTTGATAAAATGCTCCTAGTCACAATTTTTCATTTTTCTAGCATAGTACTTAGGAATTTGACCTCTCTCTCAAAGGATTTGCCAGATCTAAAATTTGCCCTCTGACTTCAAAGGACTTGCAGGATCTGAAATTTGAGTTCTGACCGCAGAGGACTTGTCGGATCCGAAATTTGACCACTGACCTCAAAGGGCTTGCCGGATCCGAAATTTGACCACTGACCTCAAAGGACTTGTCGGATCGGAAATTTGACCACTGACCTCAAAGGACTTGTCGGATCCGAAATTTGACCACTGACCTCAAAGGACTTGTCGGATCCGAAATTTGACCACTGACCTCAAAGGGCTTGCCGGATCCGAACTTTGCGTACCTACCTCAAAGGACTTGCCGGATCCGAAATTTGACTTCTGATTTCAAAGCACTTGCCGGATCCGAAATTTGACCCCTGACCTCAAATGACTTTCTGGATCCGAAATTTAATGCAGTTTCTCATATCTACAACCGAATATAACACTAGGCATCGATTTCCATGTTTCTGGTTACGTGAATGTTTGATTAAAATTTGTCCTTAAGGACAAGTCAAATATAAAATTTCGAATTCTTCTCCAGATCGACGATTTGAATGACTTCTAAGTGCAACTTTTCACAGCTCTACTTACTCTTTGTGCTTCATACTTAGCGTCCTTCACTCATCCACCCGCTCACTCAAATGGGGAAAAAGTTTGAAAATGGCTACATTTTAAATGAATACCGCAAACTATCTATTTATGCTAAAAGCCTGAAGTTTTGGTGACAGACTGTGGTGGTCAGCGGATTTGCATTTACAGCAGCAATTTGCCGCTTTACTCCTAGAGTGAGGGGCGGGGGTGGCTCAGTCGGTAGCGCGCCAGGTTCGTAATCTGCAGTTCCCAGATTCGAGCCCCAGCTGGGTCAGCGTTGAGATTTATCTCCGCAAAATCCCCCCCACACACACACACACACGGTCAGTAGGGGACACCGCATGGGCTTGGAAAGGCCGCCGTACGTCGGATGGGACGTTAATCCGTGGCCAGTGTGCGGGAGAGCCATACCCTGTGCACGTTAAAGAACACGCTGGATGGCCTTGACGGGAGACTACCGTCTGTCTCCCAACAGCTGTTCCAGTGGGTCCCCTCCCCCAACCTTCTCTGAGCCTTCGGGGTCCCTGTGACTTGGCCATTTAGCCCATGGTGTGCAAAAAAGTGCACTCAGAGGTAAAACAACCAACTCCTAGAGTGGAAGGTGGCAAAATACAACTTTTGCGTTTTAAAAGATAAATGAAGAATTTTTTTTTGGCTGGTTAGATACTAAGGAAATATTACTATTTGCAATTTTTTGAATCGTTCCGTTGTTCAAAGTTTCTTCAGGAAAATGACAAACTTCATTTTCTTTGAAAATGAGCATCCCACATTAGCCAGAAGGATTATCTTATTTTTCTAGTCTTACTTAATCCTTCATAAGTCGCGCTCTATTTTGTAACTAACTAGATCTCACAGCCCATGATACGTTTCTTAAAATTAAAAACCTACAAGTAATGGACATCAGAATATAAACAGCAACGTAATATCACATATACTGTGTTGGACCACCACGTGAGTCAGTTGGGTTGTCTGGATTGTTTTACCTTTGAACGGCACTTTTTTGCACGCCATGGGCTAAATGGCCAGGTCACAAGGACTCCGAAGCCTCAGAGAAGGTTGGGGGGAGGGGACCCACTGCAACAGCTGTTGGGAGACAGATGGTAGCCTCCCGTCAAGGCCTCCCGTCACATTCAACGTGTTCTTTAACGTGCGTAGGGTATGGCTCTCTCCCGCACACGGGGCCACGGCTTAACGTCCCATCCGACGGACAGCGGTCTTTCCAAGCCCATCGGTGTCCCCTACTGACCGGAGCAGGGCGGGGAATTTCACGGATATATCTCTCAACGCTGACGCAGCTGGGACTCGAAGCTGGAACTACAGATTACGAGCCTGGCGCGCTACCGACTGAGACACCCCCGCCCCCACGTGAGTCAATACAGCTTCTATACTTCGTGGCATAGAGTCTACCAGTGTCTGGAAGACAGCAGGACAGATATGGCAACATTCGTCCACAAGAAACATGTTCGATTCCTGCATGTTCGGGGCGGGGGTGGCTCAGTCGGTAGCGCGCCAGGCTCGTAATCTGTAGTTCCCAGGTTCGAGTCCCAGCTGGGTCAGCGTTGAGATTTATCTCCGCAAAATTCCCCGCCCTGCCCACTGTCAGTAGGGGACACCGATGGGCTTGGAAAGGCCGCCGTCCGTCGGATGGGACTTTAAGCCGTGGCCCCGTGTGCGGGAGAGCCATACCCTGTGCACGTTAAAGAACACGCTGGATGGCCTTGACGGGAGGCTACCATCTCTTTCCTAACAGCTATTCCAGTGGGTTCCCTCCCCCAACCTTCTCTGAGCCTTCGGGGTCCATGTGACCTGGCCATTTAGCCCATGGTATGCAAAAAAGTGCCGCTCAGAGGTAAAACAACCCAACCCAAATCCTGCATGTTCGATGGAACTGGAATACGTTGCCTGAGATGTTCCAGAAATTCCCATAGATTTTCCAGTGGGTTGATATCTGGCGACTGATGTTGTCATGGCATCTGAAGAAGTTCAGTCTCATGCTCCTGAAACTCGGTGCTCACATGTGCTCTGTGGATGGGAGCATTGTCATCCTCAAAAGCAACTCTCTCTTCATGAACGAAATGCTGCGCCATTGGATGAAGATCACTGAGGAGTGTCAAATAGCTATTGGCATTAATCATGCCTTCTAATGGAATGAGTTGTTTTTCAATTCATATAATTTTTTTTAGCAGTGAAAGGGAGGCTAAAAGCATTTTAAAATTGTTTATTTTTTTCATTTGAATTTTAGTGCAATCAGATAGAATGAGTAAAGCTAGAGGCAAGTAAAAAAGGAGCAGAGAGATCACAATCCACATAAATGTGATGCTATGTACAGTCGCTCAAAAAAGTATCCGAACACTATGGTTGATTACAGAAGTCGGAAAAATATCTGGCAACGTTTTTTTTAGAAACTAGTGATCTGGCAACCTTTGTGTCACACGAAGGTTCCCAGATCACTAATTTCTAAAAAAAATCGTTGTCAGATATTTTTTCTGAATTCTGAAGTCAACCATAGTGTTCGGATACTTTTTTGAGCGACTGTAGGTGGTCATATTATTTTGATATTAGATCGTGTGGGCTCACTCACGGAAATATTGAGCGTGTGTAGTTACCGTTCACAGCAAACTGGAGCGTGTGCAGTATCTGCACACGCTCGTTTGTTGTGAACGGTAACTGGAGCATGTACAGTTGCTGTACACGCTCCAGATATTTTTCTGAATTCTGTAATCACGTGACACGAAGGTTGCCAGATCACTCATTTCTGAAAAAATCATTGTCAGATATTTTTTCTGAATTCTATAATCAACCATAGTGTTCGGATACTCTTTTGAGCGACTGTACATTTATGATGCTTGTTCAACATATATGGCGCATAAAAGGAATTTTTATGTTTTTCAAAACACGCTTATGTCACATGGGTATAGATAATTCGCACACCAGACGGATAATCCGAATTTTGCTGTAAAATCAAACTGATCTAACTATTATTGTTGACTATATGTTGTTGGAAGTAATAAGTTGTGGCTAAGAGAAATAGTTGGAGGCGAATTTTATCCTCTGTTATCCTCAGTTTAATGGGCTCAAATTTAGATTTATTTGAATTAGTGTTTTGGCATTTATTTCCCCTGTTTCAGTAAGAGTAAGTAAACTGAGAAATGGTAGAAAGTAAAGATGAAACTTTTAATGTTCTCTGATAAGAAGATTACAGTTAATTATATAATTTCATACAGCATTATATAGCTGATTTTGTCATGAATACTATCATGCACTGCTCCAAAGCAAAAACAATTGATGGATATCATTATGAATAAACAATTTATTTACGAATATCAGCATTAGATCCTTTCTTTCGAATCTAATAACGTTGTGTTGGGTTGTTTTACCTCTGAGCGGCACGTTTTTGCACACCATGGGCTAAATAGCCAGGTCACATGGACCCCGAAGGCTCAGAGAAGGTTGGGGGAGGAGACCTACTTGAACAGCTGTTGGGAGACAGATGGTAGCCTCCCGTCAAGGCCATCCAACGTGTTCTTTAACGTGCACAGAGTATGGCTCTCCCGTACACGGGGTCACGGCTTAACGTACCATCCGACGGACGGCGACATTTACCAAGCACATCGGTGTCCCCTACTGACCCTGGGCAGGGTTGAGAATTTTGCGGAGATAAATCTCAACGCTGACCCAGCTGGGACTCGAACCTGGGAACTACAGATTACGAGCCTGGCCCGCTACCGACTGAGCCACCCCCGCCTCTCGAATCTAATAACAGTAATTTTGTTACAGAGCATCGAAACTTCCCAAAGAAAATATACAGCTGCAATCTAAATTCTGATGAATAGAGACCAAGGCTGGATCTAGGGGGTGGGAGAGAAGGGAGCCATGTCCTCCCCCCTTTCAAAATGCTAGTAAGGGTAATAGAGGCAGAAAATTTTTAAACTTATTTATATTTCATGCATTTTTAATTATTTTTAAAGACATGTAAAACGGTGGGGAAATGTTATATTGCATTGGAAATCAAATGTCTTGCCCCCCCCCCCTTCGATTATTTTCCAGATTATTATTATTATATACATTGCTCTCAGTCAAGTAACAACTGAATTTTCTCCGAAAAATTCCCCGCCCTGCCAACGGTCAGTAGGGGACACCGATGGGCTTGGAAAGGCCGCCGTCCGTCGGATGGGACGTTAAGCCGTGGCCCCGTGTGTGGGAGAGCCATACCCTGTGCACGTTAAAGAACACGCTGGATGGCCTTGACGGGAGGCTACCATCTGTCTCCCAACAGCTGTTCCAGTGGGTCTCCTCCCCCAACCTTCTCTGAGCCTTCGGGGTCCATGTGACCTGGCCATTTAGCCCATGGTGTGCAAAAAAGTGCCGCTCAGCGGCAAAACAACCCAAACAACAACTGAATTTTAATCAGAGAGCAAGCAAGGGTAGAAATTTCATGCAGAGTCAAGTAACTTTTGGTTTGGTTTGTTTTACCTCTGAGCGGCACTTTTGTGCACACCATGGGCTAAATGGCCAAGTCACATGGACCCCGAAGATGGTAGCCTCCCGTCAAGGCCATCCATCGTGTTCTTTAACGTGCACAGGGTATGGCTCTCCCTCACACCGGGCCATGGCTTAACGTCCCACGCGACGGACGGTGGTCTTTCCAAGCCCATCGGTGTCCCCTACTGACCGTGGGCAGAACGGGGAATTTTGCGGAGATAAATCTCAACGCTGACCCAGCTGGGACTCGAACCTGGGAACTACAGATTACGAGCCTGGCGCGCTACCGACTGAGCTACCCCCGCCCCAATAGAGTCAAGTAACAACTGAATTTTAATCAGAGAGCAAGCAAGGGTAGAAAATTCATGCAGTCGTTTTTTCCGGATTTCGTAGACACTGACTGAGAAACAGAGTCGTAATTTAAATAAAAGGGACGGGGATTTTTTATTGCTTCTGATATCCTTCGTTTGATGATGATTATCATCTTAATTCATCTCTCAGTTAAGAATGAATTATTGATTTTCGAAATGCGTCTAAAATAAAGAGAATGCTCTTTCTCAATTAAAGAACACAAACGAAAGGTCTCTGACATGAGCCAATAGCTTATAACTTCAATTAATTATGTCGTGTTGAGTGATTTTACCCCTGAGCGGCACTTTTTTGTACACAGTGGGTTAAATGGCTAGGTCACGAAGAGGCTCAGACAAGATTGGGGAAACAGGAACCACCGAGCACCTGTTAGGAAACAGATGAGGCCATTCAGAGCATTTGTTATTGTGTAACCCATGGCCGAGTGGTTAGCGTTCTTGGCTACTGATCTAAAGGGCCTGGGTTCGAGCCCTGGATAAGGCATGGATGTATGTATCGTTTTTCTGCTGAGGTCCTGCCATCCTCTCAGACCTTCTACTATGGCATATAAACTGACAGGCTCCTGTCCGACCTCTGTGGCAAGCAGCTGCTTGAGGGGGTATAAATGGCAAGGCTTTCCTGCACACGAGACCACGGCTTAGCGTCCCGTCGGATCGATCGCAGTATTTACCAATGTCAAAGGTGTCCTCTTTCTCACTGAGAGCGGAATGGGAGTTAGCGAGGAAAATGTTCATTGCAGGTACAGTTGGACTGAAACTGGAGTCACGAGTTTGGAGGCTACCAGCTAAGCTTACCCCGCCATTGTTAACTATGCCTGAATCACCGTTATCTTAGTAACCGGATTACCCAGAAGCTCCCAGTGGGATGGGGGAGGGAGTTGACGTGTGTAAATTCAATCGGGAGATGGTGTTATTGAGTACCTTATTATCTGTGACTTCCTTAGGAAATATATATATTATTCAAGCTCTTGAGTACGCCAATGATCTTAGCTGAAATGGTAGAAGAAAGGCACAGAAGATCTTCTTTGCACTCTGGGGGGAAAATTACTTCTTTGCACTTTGCGCATGTCTGATAGACTTGAAGATTTTTTAGCTTAGCCTTAGAGTTGTTCTCCTACATAAAGTGTTTCAATGGAAACATCCGTTAATTATTTTTGTTAATACTCTGAGTTAGAGAGTTACAAAAAAACAACTTAAGAGGCCAAGTTGTTAGGAGATAGTAAACATGGTCATCTAAAACACGTAATGAAATATCATGTTTATCCAATCAGCGGTGTCCAACTAGCGCCCCCACAGGGAATTTTGTAGCCCGCGAACAAAATCAAGTTTTCAATTGAAATTTTAAATAAATATCTGTAATCCACCTTATAATTTTTTGTCAATTACCTTTCCTATCCTTTTTTTTGGCCCGCGAAATATTGGCAAAAGAAAAAATGGCCCGCGGTCTTAGAGAAGTTGGACAGCACTGCAAGATGATCCTGATTAAAACACGACTCTCTATTCTAGGAAGGGAAAGTTTTGGAAAAAGCAAATTGAGTTATTGGATGCATTTTTTTTTTTCACTATTTACTGATATAAGTGGGGCGGGGGTGGCTCAGTCGGTAGCGCGCCAGGCTCGTAATCTGTAGTTCCCAGGTTCGAGTCCCAGCTGGGTCAGCGTTGAGATTTATCTCCGCAAAATTCCCCGCCCTGTCCACGGTCAGTAGGGGACACCGATGGGCTTGGAAAGGCCGCCGTCCGTCGGATGGGACGTTAACTCGTGGTTCCGTGTGCGGGAGAGTCATACCCTGTGCACGTTAAAGAACACGCTGGATGGTCTTGACAGGAGGCTACCATCTGTCTCCCAATAGCTGTTCCAGTGGGTCCCCTCCTCCAACCTTCTCTGAGCCTTCGGGGTCCATGTGACCTGGCCATTTAGCCCATGGTGTGCAAAAAAGTGCCGCTCAGAGGTAAAACAACCCAACAACCCAACTGATGTAAGCTTTAACAACAACAAGAACAAAAGCAATGCGTTTCTAGGTTCGCTAAGTTGCACAAATATGGGATTTTCTATTACAAGATCATATTTGAGTAAAGACTGCAAGTCTTGTGATATGAATGTATCGATTAGTAGTTCGGTTGAAGCAGAGGAGTCGATGAAATGACTCACCTGGCGGCGTACTTCCACTTGTGTCCCGAGACACCGAAGGTGCTGCCGCAATTGAAACCGAGCCAGCCCCACCTGCAAAAGAAGAATGGATTGGCAGATGAAACCTTTGCAATCACAACTTAGATACTAGACGATGAATAATTCAAAACACATTTAATCACAAGAAACGTTTTCATCTATTAAACTGTTTTTTATTTATGTATGAAATAAGGAATGGTAAAACAGAAAGAAGGAATGGCTATAGAAAAGTTATATTAGAAATAGGGTTGGGTTAATACACAACCCTATTTATAATGTAACTTTTCTATGAAAACTTTTCATAATAACTAGACCAGGATATATATCGTATATTTCCGCAGATAAGACGATAGTTGAATCATAAAAAAAGGCCCCCAAAATCCGGGTCGTCTTATAGGACAGATACAAAAAAAATTAGATTGAAATTTATATAAATTGAAACCATTATTACAACAACTTATCGAAAAATCTATCATATTATTTAAATACGCTATATGATAATACATTACATTGTAATAGTAAATAATACATTACATTGTAATAGTAAATAATGCATTACATTGTAATAGTAAAACTATCTAAAACAAAATAAATATTAAAAGTTATGTTTATTGAGCTACTGAGGAAAAAACGGACAAACCGTAATTATTTACTAGTACAGAGTAGGGTATGTCCACAAAATAGAATATCCCATACGACGCTTTTGTGAATAGTCAAGGTCATTACCCGAATGCCCGAATCAGTGCGAACGTTTGCGAATAGGACATAATTCCGTATACGCTATACAGTATTATTATCCAGATGATGATCGCCGATCTAAACTAAATTCATAGGCCGTTGATAGTTTGGGGTCGTCTTATAGGACAGATATATGCTAAAACTATAAAACTTTGACGAAAATTTATACCTCGTCTTATCTGAAGGTCGTCTTATCTGCGGAAATATACGGCATATATAAAAGGGGAGGGAGGGGGAGTGGAAAAGGTCAAAGGGATTAAGATACTTGATTTCTATTATAATAATAATAATATCTTTATTAAGCCTTAGTATGGTTGTATACATAGATTACCCCGCTAAGCCTTATGGCTTGTCAGCAGGATTATAATATAGCATTTATTCCTCTTTTTAAAGGTCTTTAAATTTTTCAATTTTTCTTTAAAAAAAATGCGTGAAATGCGCAAAAGTTTAATATTTTTTGACCACCATTACCCTTACCAGCATTTTCAAGAGTGGGTGAGGGCATGACCCACTTGCTCCCCCCCCCCCCCCAAATAGATACATAGATCCGGCCTGACCTTTAGATAGAAAGATGCTGTCATTTGGTTATAATTAATATCACAATGTGGTGCAATGTCTCTTAACAGCGATTGGTAACGATAGAAATTCTCTTTCTATGCAAGAATAGTTCTTCATTAGCTGATCCTTGTTTGGGGGGGGGGATAATCTTCATCAGCAGATGAAGATCATTCCCTCGTCTGCTGGTGATAATCTTAAAGTTGTCGTTAGCGATAAAGCTTGTTGGCGTCATAGTGGCAAGGCAGAGCTGTGAAGATCCCAATTTTGTGAGTAAGCGACGTGAAAGGGGAGCCACGAGTCCTGTCGCGTGCCATTAGCTGGCCACTCTGTCAATGCCAAAGAAGGCAACCGGATGCCATTAAAGCAGCCCCAGCTGCAGGGGGCGCTGAGGATTAACTCGTCACAAGCGATAAACAAGGCACATCTTTTGCATGCTGATCATGAAAAGGTTTTCGCTTTTTGCACCTGATGACATCTCGCGTTACAAAACCACACAGACAACGTCAGCTTTCGAAAGATGACGTCAAAAACACGAGAATCCTCTGCAAATTGCTTTGTTTGTGATACTTTTTGCATCGTATTTTTCAAGAAACGTGCACTGTAGTTTTAAAGAAACCAGATAATTCATCTTCTCCCTTTTAATTAGCATAAAGAACTTGGTAATTGATTGGTGATTTTCTTCATTGTTTTCGCAGCAAAAGCTCTTCACAGAGAACTGCTCTTGTTTGCTTGGCTATCAATGCCGACCTCTACCCCGTACAACTGGAGCGCTGGAACTTCAACGCTACCCAAGTTGGTAAACACGTATTAACTCCAACAAGACAAGCAAAATCGTCCCTCGGGCCAAAGAAAAAGTTCAATAACTGGCATTTGAGATTCTTCCTTACCCAAGGTATAGCGTGGTCTAGCTTTCTCCGTATATCACCTCTTTCGCTCCTTGGTTCATTTTCTTTGAATTGGGTTGTTTTACCTCTGAGTGGCACTTTTTTGCACACCATGGGCTAAATGGCCAGTCACATGGACCCCGAAGGCTCAGAGAAAGTTGAGGAAGGGGACCCACTGGAACAGCTGTTGGAAGATAGATGGTAGCCTCCCGTCAAGGCCATCCAGCGTGTTCTTTAACGTGCACAGGGTATGGCTCCCTCGCACACGGGACCACGGCTTAACGTCCCATCCGACGGACGGCGGCCTTTTCAAGCCCATCGGTGTCCCCTACTGACCGTGGGCAGAGCGGGGAATTTTGCGGAGATAAATCTCAACGCTGACCCAGCTGGGACTCGAACCTGGGAACTACAGATTACGAGCCTGGCGCGCTACCGACTGAGCCACCCCCGCCCCTCATTTTCTTTGAAATAGGCGACAAATTGTGACAGATATCTCCGCATTATTTAAAATAATGGTTTATATTTCGCTGAGTAAGCTTCGTTTTTCATTTTGTAATAATCATTTCTGAAGTGACGACTCCCCCCCCCCCGCTCTCAGAATGCGAGTAAGGATAAAGGAGACAAAAAATATTAAACTTATTTATATTTAAATCATTTTTCAAGAAGTCTTTAAAAAACTCGTAAAACGAAGAGTATAGATAAAAACCCATCCGAGATGTATAAACAAGGATCCATCCAAGTGGTTTAGGGAAGTATCCGTTCATGAATCTTTTAACGGTGAGAAGAAAAAAGGAGTATCTTTGTTGATGGCTTCAATTTCTAATAAAAAAGAAAACTCGAACTTTCCCGACTCTAAATGATTACGGTGATTTCCTCTATGGAAATCTGCTAAATATGCAACCCAGAATACATGCAATCTGGGCAAAGTACAGTCGCTCAAAAAAGTATCGGAACACTATGGTTGACTTCAGAATTCAGAAAAAATATCTGACAACGATATTTTTAGAAATTAGTGATCTGACAAACCTTCGTGTCACGTGATCACAGAATTCAGGAAAAATATCTGGAGCGTGTACAGCAACTGTACGCGCTCCAGTTTGCTGTGAACGGTAACTGCACACGCTCAATATTTCTCTGAGTGAGCCCACACGATCTAGTATCAAAATAATATGACCACCTACAGTCGCTCAAAAAAGTATCCAAACACTACGGTTGATTACAGAATTCAGAAAAAATATCTGGCAACGATTTTTTTTAGAAATTAGTGATCTGGCAACCTTCGTGTCACGTGACACGAAGCTTGCCAGATCACTAATTTCTAAAAATATCGTTACCAGATATTTTTTCTGAATTCTGAAGTCAACCATAGTGTTCGGATAATTTTTTGAGCGACTGTACTTAACAAAGAAATCTTAAGCGTCTCGAACTTGACTCACGTATGCATTTTTTTTTCAAAGTCAAAATTTATTTGCTAAATTTTGTCTATATTGTTGCAATTTAAAATGGATGAGCACTGAGAGAGAGTTCAAGTAAAAATTGGTCAAAGAAAATTACAATACAATGCAATTTACTACCAAAATATAGATAAAATCATTTATAAACAAACTAAGTCAAACGGCACGAAACTCTATAAAAATACAAGGATAAACTTCAGAAGAATCTATTAAATTCGTAAATAACTATATACAAAACTACGACTAAGTGTACTGGTTTTTCAGAACTAATTCTTATCATACATTGATCACCATGCACAAGACGACGATATTTTCCTTTTTATACACCAGCTTACCAATATTATCCATACCAATACAGTAGTAAACCTCGGGCGTATGGGGCGGGGTGGCTCAGTCGGTAGCGCGCCAGGCTCGTAATCTGTAGTTCCCAGGTTCGAGTCCCAGCTGGGTCAGCGTTGAGATCTATCTCCGCAAAATCCCCCCCCCCCCACGGTCAGTAGGGGACACCGCATGGGCTTGGAAAGACCGCCGTCCGTCGGATGGGACGTTAAGCCGTGGCCCCGTGTGTGTGAGAGCCATACCCTGTGCACGTTAAAGAACAAGCTGGATGGCCTTGACGGGAGCCTACCATCTGTCTCCCAACAGCTGTTCCAGTGGGTCCCCTCCCCCAACCTTCTCTGAGCCTCTGGGGTCTTTGTGACCTGGCCATTTAGCCCATGGTGTGCAAAAAAAGTGCCGCTCAGAGGTAAAACAACCCAACCCAACCTCGGGCGCACACATTAAATAAAAACATTTATTCGTTAAACTATCGTGCACAGACTCTTAATTATGCCTCCTTTTGGATCTCACAACTTCAACAACACATTTCTGTCTTTCTTATATTTGAGATCGGTTCTGTGTTCTAATTCGTTGGTTAATTAATTCTCACGCAGAAGCACACACGAGCGTTCATGACACGCCCATCACAAACTCATTGCAGCACGTTCATCTGTCGCAAAAATATATAAATATATTTCCTAAATAGTTACTTGTTTAGGACCTCCCAATTTAGTGTAACGTGTAAGCAAGCAAGCAAGTTACTTGTCACAGAGGCCTGACAAGGAGATTATTAGTTAAATTCGCCATAGTAGAAGATCTGTGAGTATGGCGAGACCTCAGCAGAAAGACAACACAAATACAGTCGCTCAAAAAGTATCCGAACACTATGGTTGATTACAGAATTCAGAAAAAATATCTGGCAACGATTTTTTTCAGAAATTAGTGATCTGGCAACGATTTTTTTCAGAAATTAGTGATCTGGCAACGATTTTTTTTCAGAAATTAGTGATCTGGCAACGATTTTTTTCAGAAATTAGTGATCTGGCAACCTTCGTCACGTGACACGAAGGTTGATTACTAATATAATAATAAATTACTATAAAATGCAAATAGCATTTTATTAGTTATTATACAACATAAAAATATTCGTCTTTTAATTGTTAAATCTAAAAAGTTGCATTTCCCACATCTCTTTCAGAAAAGTTGGTAAGTTATTGCTGTCAGTGGAATTATCTCTTAAAAACCACCAATAGTTATCAAATTCCTATTCTACACATATTATTTGTAAAACTCGATAACAGTTCTGCCGTTTCATATTTAGTGATCTGTAAAGATATATACACCAAAGAGCCAAAACATTATGACCAGCTCGTCTTTATGCAAATCGAAGCAACTGTAGGTAAGCAATGGCGCATGCGAAGGTCATGAAACGGTATAAATAACATCTGATACTGAGCTCTGTTAATTAGTGTTATTCTTGTTCGGCAGATGGGAAAGGCAGCGTTCAGTGAGTTTGACAAAGCTCAAATTGTAATGGCCAGACGAATGGGTCGGAGACGGCAAGGCTTGTAAGATACACAAGGTCAGCTGTGTGATATTAGTACCTTCAAAAAGTGGTCCGAGAAGGGAACAACCATGGACCACTGGCAGAGTGTGGGCCAACCACGGCTCATCGATGCTAGAGGTGAGCAAAGGCTATCCCGTATGGTACGAGCCAACAGAAAGGCTACTGTGGGGCAACTCACCCATAATTTGAAGGCTGGTGACAGGAGTAATGTGTCACAACACACAATATATCGAACCCTACTGAAAATGGGACTGCATAGCCTCAGGCCACTCCGAGTGCCCATGCTAACCTCGGTTCACCGTCAAAAGCGCCTACAATGAGCACGCGAGCATCAAAACTGGACCTTGAATGATTGGAAGAAGGTTGACTGGTCTGATGAATATCATTTCCTGTTGCACCATGTGGACGGCCGGGTAGGTGTGCGTAGTTCACCTGGGGAAATGTCACCAGGATGCACCATGGGGGAAAAAAAGCTGGTGAAAGAGGTGCAATACTTTGGGCAATGTTCTGCTGGGAAACCCTGGGTCTAGTCATTCATGTGCAGGAAACTATGACGTCTATCACCTACCTAAACATCATTGCAGACCAGGTACATCCTCTTATGGCAACGGTGTCTCCCTCTAGCAGTGTCTTCTTTCAGCAGGATAATGCACCATGCCACACTACCCGGATTGTTCGAGAATGGTTTGCAGAACATGAAGAAAATTTCCAAGTATTGCCCTGGCCACCAAATTCTCCAGACAGCAATCCAATGGAGCATCTGTGGTTTGTGTTGGAACAGTATATCCGACCTGCGGCTGCTCAACCACGTAACTTACAAGAGTTTTGTGAAACTTACAAGAGTATCTGCTGGTAACGTGTTGGTACCAGATACCACAATGCACTTTTAGAAATCTTGTAGCATCCATGCCTCACCGGGTCAGAACTGTTTTGGAGACACGTGGAGGATCAACATCATATTAGGCAGGTGGTCATAATGTTTTGGCTCTTCAGTGTATATAATAAAACTACTAAGCATTGGAAAAATGGTAATTATAATATTTTATAAGTACAAATTAAAGTAAAAAAGAGTTTTCTAATTATCATTTTCATTGTTTCCAATCGAAACTTCATGTTGCTGACATTCGAGAACCAAAATTTCATATATCTGTCATTAATACATCGTTGCAATATTCGTTTGAAATTTTGGAATTTTCAATCTTTTTCACCGTTAGAGGGCGCAATTATTCGAAAGATTAATTCGAAAGATTGCGAAAGTGCGAATCATAATATTTTATCAATTCCTATCTAACCCTGAAAAAGATTTTTTCATTTATCTCTAAATACAAACAATTATCTGCTAAAACAAAAAAATTATGTTTTTCCACTCCCCTGGGTCTAAGATTGGATTGGATTGTTTTACCTCTGAGCGGCACTTTTTTGCACACCATGGGCTGAATGGCAGGTCACATGGACCCCGAAGGCTCAGAGAAGGTTGGGGGAGGAGACTCACTGGAACAGCTGTTGGCAGACAGATGGTAGCCTCCCGTCAAGGCCATCCAGCGTGTTCTTTAACGTGCACAGGGTATGGCTCTCCCATACACGGCGCCACGGCTTAACGTCCCATCCGACTGACGGCGGCCTTTCCAAGCCCATCGGTGTCCCCTACTGACCTTGGCAAGACGGGGAAATTTTGCGGAGATAAATCTCAACGCTGACCAGCTGGGACTCGAACCTGGGAACTACAGATTACGAGCCTGGCGCGCTACCGTAATCTGGAACTACAGATTATGAGCCTACCCCCCCCCCCCCGCCCCCCTGGGTCTAAGAGGTCAATTCATTGTTGCCAATAGAAACATCATGGCATTCATATTCCACCACCAAAATGTAAAATTTATAGCTTAAATACGTCGTCTGAAATATTTGTTTCAAATTTTGGAATTTGCAAATTGTTCCACCGTTAGAGGGCGCAATTATAGTTTTCGGAAAATTTAATATAAGGAATTTGGGTTAGATAGGAATTTTTTGTTTATCTCTAGTAACAAACGATTATTTGCTAAAATATAAAGATGTGTTTTCCCATCCCTCTGGGTGTAAGGGGTCAACCCATTATTGGCAATGGAAGCTTCGTGACCTTCACATTCCACCACCAAAATTTCACATTTCTAGCATAAATACATCGTTTGCAATATTCGTTTGAAATTTTGGAATTTTCAAATTTTTTCACTGCTAGAGGGCGAAATTATAGCTTTAGAGAGATTTGGAAAGTGCATATCGTAATACTTCAAAATTCCTATCCAACACAAAAAGAATTTTTTTATTTTTTTCTGTAAGCAAAAAACAATCAAAATAATATGACCACCTACAGTCGCTCATATTATTTTGATACTAGATCGTGTGGGCTCACTCACGGAAATACTGAGCGTGTGCAGTTACCGTTCACAGCAAACTGGAGCGTGTACAGTTGCTGTACACGCTCCAGCTATTTTTCCTGAATTCTGTAATCACGTGACACGAAGGTTGCCAGAGCACTAATTTCTAAAAAAATGGTTGCCAGATATTTTTTCTGAATTCTGTAATCAAACATAACGTTTAGATACTTTTTTGAGCGACTGTACAGATAAAATATTAGGATTAGTAATTTTCAACTCTCCCAATAGCGCCCTCTAGCAATGAAAAAATTGAAAATGCTAAAATTGCGAAGGATATATTTACACTGGAATTCTGAAATTTAGGGAGTTATGATCAGAAGGTGTACAATGGCAGTAAGGCTTTGCCCTCATACCCTCAAGCGGGTGGGAATATGAAACTTTTTTATTTTATGATGTAAACAAAAAGATTTTTTTTCACAGGTGATAACAAAATATTAATATTTATATTTTTCGAATCACCCATGAGTTGAAATTTCCATTGTTAGAGAGTACTAAAGGTACTAAATAAAAATTCAAAAAGCAGCCTCTAGCGACGGAAAAACCTGGAAAATACCAAATAATTAAATGAAATTGCAAAAGATCTGGCATATATGCTAGAAATTTAAAATTTTAGAGAATGGTTGTAGTGGTCAAGTAGTTTACACTAAAATAGTAATGGTTTGTCCCTTTATACAAAGTAGTTGGTAAAATGCCACATTTCTCTTTTAAGAAATATATAATATTTTTTGCATTGTACAGATAATAATAAAAGATAAATAGTATGATTTCCCAATCTCCATTAGTTCGAATTTTCACTGTTAGAAGGTACTGAATTAGTAAAATAATTAGAAGAACGCAAATCGCCTCTCGCGCATATGGAAATCTTGTTTACAAAGAGAATAAAGTTTTCCATTTACCTACTTTTAAAATCCTTAAAAGTTTTAATTCGAGCTAATGGATGATATGGGAGGGAAATGCACAGAGTAGTATTTTATTAGTAATTATACAACATAAAAGCATTTGTCTTTAAGTCCTTAATTTAAAAAGTTGCTTTTCTCACCCTCTTGGGGCGGGGGTGGCTCAGTCGGTAGCGCGTCAGGCTCATAATCTGTAGTTCCCAGGTTCGAGTCCCAGCTGGGTCAGCGTTGAGATTTATCTCCGCAAAATTCCCCGCCCTGCCCACGGTCAGTAGGGGACACCGATGGGCTTGAAAAGGCCGCCGTCCGTCGGATGGGACGTTAAGCCGTGGCCCCGTGTGCGGGAGAGCCATACCCTGTGCACGTCAAAGAACACGCTGGATGGCCTTGACGGGAGTCTACCATCACTCTCCCAACAGCTATTCCAGTGGGTCCCCTCCCCCAACCTTCTTTGAGCCTTTGGAGTCCATGTGACCTGGCCATTTAGCCCATGGTGTGCAAAAAAGTGCCGCTCAGAGGTAAAACAACCCAACCCCCAACCTTCTCTGAAAAAGAAAGGGCAGGTCATTGATGTTAGTGGAATGTTTCTTGACACTCTACAGCCAAAGATTCAAATTTCTACCATAAAATATAGAAAAATTCGTTAAAAGTTTAGCCGTTTGCATATTTAGTGATAACTAACGATATAAATTAAAAACCACTTTTGAAAATGCGAATTATAATATATTATTAGCACCAACTAAAAAAAGTTATCGATTATCTCTTAAAACAGTTGCATTTCGTAACTACCCTTTGAGTATCGAATCAACCCACTGTTGCCAGTGGAATTTTCAAGACCGTTACATTCAACCACCAAAATTTAAAATTTCTAGCATAACTACGTAGTTTGCAATTTTCTTTTTTTAAATTTTAGAATTTTTGAAATATTTCCACCGTTACAGGGCGCGATTACAGCTTTTGGGAGATTCGGAAAGTGAAAATTGCAATATTTCATCAATACCTGTCCAACCGAAAACAAATTTTTGATTTATCTCTAAGCACATACAAACCTTTTGTTAAAACCAAAAAAGTTGCTCCTCCTCCCTCCCCCTCCCCCCTCCTCAGTCTATAGCATAGATTCCCAACGGGGGCGATACCGCCCCCCAGTGGGCGCTGGAGCCTTCCATGGGGGCGGTAGCGGATCTAGAGGCAAATGGGGGGCGTTGAGGCAGTCAAGAGGGGCGGTCAAATAAATAAATAAATTTAATGGAATTTTCTGTGACAACCTTTTTATCTCTTCTATTCTGTGGTGTCTTCCTGGTGATTGCTGGTCATCCACTACCTCATCCGTCATGTACAGCTTTTCAACTGCAGCTTGGACAATAAGTTCCCTGCTACCGCCTACTAGCGTACTGGTACGTCTGAAGTCGACTGAGATGCTCTCAAAAGTTCTCTTCAAGATTGGATATCAGCTTCAATATGTTTTCCCACTCCAAGTCGCTTTGAGTATGCTTTATGGTACGTAGTTACAATACCATCCAACGTCAGAACGTAAGGTATAATATTAACATTACACTTGTGAATTAGGCTCAACTCATTAGCCAGCAGATCATACTTCCTCTTCTTTTCAACCTCTACTGTCTGCAGTATATCCTGAGATGTTATTCCTACTTCAGTAATTGTAATCTCATTCAATACCTTAACATGCACTACTATATCAGGCTTATTATGTTGGACATGTGTGTCCGTCCTGATAGGCAAATCAACCTTGATGCAATAATAATATAATAATAATAAATTTATTATATTTAATATTTTTTTATAATTATTTTTTAATATAATAAAATACTTTGAAAATACCTGTTTTCATGAATAAATATTTTATCTAGCTATGTGAAATATCTTATTGTTATCGCGTTAATAAGCATTTTTAAATTAGCATTAGGTATACCTATACCTAATTTGTTTTAGTTTAGAATAGATTGACGGTGACAAGTCCTTGCAAGTTGGAAGGCAAACACGCGGTTCATGCAATTTAACATGTTTCGACAAGAATATGGGAGCTTGAAATGACTTGTTTACGGAGCAAGTGCGCCGGCATCGCAAACATACAAGTTAATGCGTGCACAAAATCAAATCTATAAAAGCGATAGCTCTAGGAATGTTTTATTAGTTTTATGTGCTTCGCCGTGATAAATAGTCGTGAGTGATATATGTTAGAAGTCATTATAAACATTATTTTTATAACTATCTATAAATCTGTTGAGAAGTTAATTTGTATTTGAAAATGTCTGAATCTACATCTAAAAAGAAATGCCGGCAGTACAGTATTGAGTATTTGAAATATGGATTTACGTACTCTCCTACAAACCAATCATTACCTATGTGTTTAATTTGCCGAAAAGATTTTTCAAATGAAGCTATGAAACCTTCTAGGCTACAAGAGCATTTGAATAAAATGCATGCTGATAAGAAGAACAAAGATTTATCCTATTTTCAAGAACTGGAAAAGCAATATTTAAAACAGCCAACTATGTCAAATCTTTTTGAGTCGTCTTCTAAACAAGATGATGATGGACTACGAGCCTCATAAAACGTTTCATTGTTAATCGCAAAAGCAGGAAAACCACACACAATTGGCGAGGAATTAATTTTGCCGGCAGTCAAAGAGATATTAAAAACTGTTCTTCATCATAAGACACCGTCAGATATCATCATAAAAATTCCTCTCAGTAATAATTCAGTGCAAAGAAGAATAGATGAAATGGCAAAAGACGTTGAAATATCATTATGTGATTACTTAAAGACTTGCAAATTTTCCATTCAACTCGATGAATCAACTCTACCAAATAACGAAGCTCTACTCTTATCATACGTACGATTTATAAAAGGAGAAAAAATTCATGAATAGTTATTATTTGCTAAAAATTTGGAATCTGATACAAAGGGAGAATCTATATTTAATACCATGCAAAGGTTTTTTCAAGAGAAAGAAATTCCTATTTGCAATATTTTGTCTGCTGCTACTGATGGTGCTCCAGCAATGACAGGGCGTCATAAGGGTTTTATAGCGCATTTGAAACAAGCAGTACCAAATGTACTCGCTGTACGTTGTATTATTCATCGTCAGCATTTGGTTTCAAAAAATTTGAATGAACGTCTGCATACGTCGCTCCATTACGTTATTAAAGCAATCAATAAGATTAGAAGCAATTCATTGAATGACCGATTATTTGGTAAGCTTTGTAATGAAAACGATGAAGATTACAATCACTTGCTGCTGCACACAGAAGTACGTTGGCTCTCTAAAGGTGTTTGTCTGAATCGTTTTTTCAATCTATTTGACTCAGTACTGGACTTTCTTGAAGACAGAGACGAAAAATTGTGCGAAAACCTGATTACGTCAAAAAATGACATCGCTTATTTGACAGACCTGTTTAAAATATTTAATCAAGTTAATTTACAATTGCAAGGTGATGAGTTGAATTTAATTAAAACAAAAAACGTCATAGCTGCTTTTGCGGGAAAACTTCTTCTATTCAAACGAAATCTTGGTAGAGGTGAATACAACCACTTTCCCACATTATCAGCAGTCTCTGCAAAACCGGAAGATTTACTTACTTACTGCCAACACTTGGAAGTTCTTCATGTTGATTTTACGGAGCGTTTCCAAGATATTTTAAACATGGATATATCGAGTTGGGTTTTAGATCCTTTCGCAAACACAGATACTGAAGAATCATCAAATTTGGAAGAGGAACTCTTAGAACTCACGACTAACGAAGCACTCAAAGTAAAATTCAAACATGGATACCAAGAGTTCTGGCTTCAAAAATCAATACCAGTTCTCTACCCTGGATTGTGAAGAAGTTTTTAATCGCATTTCCTTCGTCCTATATGGCTGAGCGTGGATTCAGTGCGGTAGCTAATTTACTGTCAAAGAAGAGGAACAGACTACATATCACTGAACGTGGCGATCTGCGATTGATGTTAATGAAATTGGAATCCGACATTAACAAATTGTTAACACTCCACCAGCCTCAACCACCTCATTAATTTTTTTTATTTATTATTTATTTTGTGTTTATCTCATTATTTTTTATTTCTTATTGATTCTGTGTTTATTTTTAAAATTTTAATAAACAATTTTATTGTACATTTGGTTGTCGTTTTATTAATTTCTGCTTTATGTTTTTGAATAGATAAATAAACAGATAAATTAGGTACAGATAATATGCAACAATATTTTAATATTTCATATAAAATTAACTATTATGGACTAGGGGGGAGTTGAAATTTTTGTTCTCTTCTAAAGGGGGCGATGGTCCAGAAAAGGTTGGGAATCACTGGTCTAAAGGATCAACTCATTGTTACCAATGGTAGCTTCGTGACTTTCACATTACAACACCAAAATTTCAAATTTCTAACATAAAAACATCGGTTGAAATATTCGTTTGAATTTTTTGAATTTTCAAAACTTTCCACCGCTAGAGGGCGTAGTTATACTTTTTGGGAGATTCAGAAAGTGCGAATCGTAATATTTCATCAATACCTTTCGAACACAAAAAGAATTTTTTATTTACCTGTATTAATAAAAAAATTCGATATCTAGAGAAAAACAGACGACAAAGCGAAATTTTCTCTTTTTTTAAAAATAAATCCGTAAAATTTACTTTTCTGTTTTAGCCGTTTTCTAAAGTCGTCTACACTGAAATCTGTATCAAATATTACCCTACCCTTTTTTTTCGGGCGGGGGTGGCTCAGTCGGTAGCGCGCCAGGCTCGTAATCTGTAGTTCCCAGGTTCGAGTCCCAGCTGGGTCAGCATTGAGACTTATCTCCGCAAAACTTCCCGCTCTGCCCACAGTCAGTAGGGGACATCGATGGTCTTGGAAAGACCGCCGTCCGTCGTATGGTACGTTAAGCCGTGGTCCCGTGTGCGGGAGAGCCATACCCTGTGCACGTTAAAGAACACGCTGGATGGCCTTGACTGGAGGCTACCATCTGTCTCCCAACAGCTGTTCCAGTGGGTCCCCTCCCCCAACCTTCTCTGAGCCTTCGGGGTCCATGTGACCTGGCCATTTAGCCCATGGTGTGCAAAAAAGTGTCGCTCAGAGGTAAAACAACCCAAACAACCCTACCCTTTTCCGAAATACATAAGTATTGATGCAATACTATTCAACTATACACGCTAAACAATTCGAGGGACGACAAAACATAGCGTCTAATTTTGAGATGGTCAACCTCTACCTATATAGGGCCTCTAGGACGTTACAGCGCTCAGCGCCCCCTAGCCAATTAGCTCCTGAGGGCAGTGCACATCGCAAATTCTTGATCTCCCTAAGCATTGACAGTGATTTTTGCTTTTCTTTCTTTACGCTCCTTATCTCTAATGGGATGCTCTCTTTGCTCATTTTCCACTCTAAGTAATGACTCCTCTGTTGTTTTGCACCCTTTTCTCCTTGGCTCTCCATTAAACAGGAAAAGCCGATAATACTGTTCACTGAATTGCAGAATAAAAAGGTCTTGCAGTTAAACATCCTTTCCAATCAATATTTCACTTCGTGGCCTGTATTAAGCAAAGTCACGCCGAAAACACAATCCATTATAATGATAATAGTTAGCGCAATCATTCTAACGAAAGTGAAAAAATAAAGATGATGAGACAGCGAATACTTAAGAACTTCTGACTGAACTGCAGTCACAAATGATAACTAATGGCTGAGGATTTTGGGAAGCTGAGTTGCATTGCGAAATAACCAGGTCACAAGGTCCCCAAAGCTCTGAACGGGGATTGATGTACACTGTATGATTTTTAGAGGTAGAGGGAATCCTGTTGTCAAAGTATTCAGTGTGGTTTTAAAAGTACACAGCACTGGCGTATCCAGAATGTTTTAATGGAAGGGAGATAGGATTAACAAGTCTGAGTCTGATATTAGGGTTTTGAGTCTAGGATTTTAGGGAAAATAAATATTATTCAAGCTCTGAAGTAGGGTTTGGGTTGTTTTACCTCTGAGCGGCACATATTTGCACACAACGGGCTAAATTTCCAGGCCACAAAGACTTCGAGGGCTCAGAGAAGGTTGGAACGCTATTGGAATACAGATGGTAGCCTCTCATCAAAGTCATCCACCGTGTTCTTTAACGTGCACAGGGTTGGGTTGGGTTGTTTTACCTCTGAGCGGCACTTGTTTGCACACCGTGGGCTAAATGGCCAGGTCACATTGACCCCGAAGGCTCAGGAAAGGTTGGGGGAGGGGACCCACTGGAACAGCTGTTGGGAGACAGATGGTAGCCGCCCGTCAAGGCCATCCAGCGTGTTCTTTAACGTGCACAGGGTATGGCTCTACCGTACACGGGGCCACGGCTTAACGTCCCATCCGACGGATGGCGGCCTTTCCAAGTCATCGGTGCCCCCTACTGACCGTGGGCAGGACGGGGAATTTTGCGGAGATAAAGCTTAACGCTGACCCAGCTGGGACTTGAACCTGGGAACTGCAGATTACGAGCCTGGCGCGCTACCGATTGAGCCACCCCCACACCTAACGTGCACAGAGTGTGGCTCTATCGCACACGGGCCCACAGCTTAACGTCCCATTGAATGGACGGCGGCCTTTCCAAGCCCATCGGTGTGCCCTACTGACCGAGTGTAGGGCGGGGAGTTCTGCGGAGATAAGTCTCAACGCTGACCCGGCTGGGACTCGAACCTAGGAACTGCAGATTACGAGACTGGGACGTTACCGACTGAGCCCTTCCCCCGTCGCTCAAGGAGGGGGGACGCATAATTCCGTAACATCTCTCCCTCATTCTCTTGGGTACTCCACTGTTGCAGAGTGTATTGATCTCATGCACACGGAGCGGAAGTTTAAGTCTCATGTGATGGACGTGTTTCCTTTTCCAATGGAATCTTGTTTTTCCTTGAAGGAAGAGTATGACAGCAAAAAGAACAACTTTGTCTAATAGTGCTAATAAACGTGGAATCAAAATATTATGAGTGTGTGGCAGGATAAGAACCGAGAGTCGCCCATCCTCACCATATTAACAATTAATGAGGCGCAACAAAAGATGTTCTCACATCGAGAAATTAACAACATTGCTTGGATGGGACAAAAAAATTCTATCCCACAAAAAGGCACGATTGTTTTCTCTTTTTGACATTTGAATTCGGTTGTTTTACTTCTGGGCGCACCTTTTTTTTGCACACGAATGTGCTGAAGGTCAGGCCACAAGATCCTCAATGAGACAGAAAAAATTGGAAAGCGGATCTGGTGAATAGCTATGTGTGGAGGGAAACAGATGGAAATATCCCCCAATATACGAACACAACCAAAAGGGTCTAATGTGATGATGAAATATTCATATATCTTTTTCTATTGTACTGTAATTACTTCACCACCACTTCCTATAAAATAGGGGCGGGGTGGCTCAGTCAGTAGCGTGCCAGGTCTACGTGCCAAGCTCGTAATCTGCAGTTCCCAAGTTCGAGTGTCAGCTGGGTCAGTATTGAAATTTATCTCCGCCAAACTCCCCTTCCTGCCCACGGTCAGTAGGGGAACCGATGGGCTTGGAAAGGCTGTCGTCCGTCGGATGAGACGTTAAGCCGTGGTTCCGTGTGCGCGAGAGCAATATCCTGTGCATGTTAATGAACACGCTGAATGGCCTTGACGAGAGGCTACTATCTGTCTCTCAACAGCTGTTCAAGTGGGTTCCCTCCCTCAACTTTCTCTGAACCTTTGGAGTCCTTGTGGCCTGGCCAGTTAGTCATTGTGTGCAAAACAGTGCCTCCGAGAAGTAAAACAACCCAACCTACCCCTGTATGATAGGCTATGACAGTATACATTACTATATCACTCCCCCTTATATTTGGGGCGGGGGTGGCTCAGTCGGTAGCGCGCCAGGCTCGTAATCTGTAGTTCTCAGGTTCGAGTCCCAGCTGGGTCAGCGTTGAGATTCATCTCCGCAAAATTCCCCGCCCTACCCACGGTCAATAGGGGACACAGATGGGCTTGGAAAGACCGCCATCCGTCGGATGGGACGTTAAGCCGTGGCTCCGTGTGCGGGAGAGCCATGCCCTGTGCACGTTAAAGAACACGCTGGATGGCCTTGACGGGAGGCTACCATCTGTCTCCCAACAGCTGTTCCAATGGGTCCCCTCCCCCAACCTTCTCTGAGCCTTCGGGGTCCATGTGACCTAGCCATTTAGCCCATTGTGTGCAAAAAAAGTGCCGCTCAGAGGTAAAACAACCCACAACCCCCTTATATTTCAGTCCACATGCCAATCGTACTCTCTGCCCTTGCGTTGGAGAACCTCAACTTCCTTGGCGGTCAAGGGTCAGTCGGAAGTGCTCAGTCGGAAGTGCCTCAGGCTCGTAATCTGTAGTTCCTATGCTCGAGTCATAACCTGGCCAGCGTCGAGGTTTATCTCCTCAAAACTCCTCACCCTGCCTTCAGCCAGTAGGGGACACCAATGAGCTTGGAAAGGATGCCACCCATCGAATGGGGCGTGAAACTGTAGTCCTGTGTGTGGGGGAGAATCATACCCTGTGCACGTTAAAGAACATGCTGGATGACCATGATGGGAGGCTACCATCTGTCTTATGACATCTGTTCAGTTTGCCCCTTCCCGTAACCTTCTCTGAGCCCTCATGGTATACTAAGTAGTGTAACAACTCAATCCTATCTATATTTCAGCCTATATGCCATATGTGCTCCCTCTGTGCATTGTGCTAGAGAACTCCAATTTCCTTGGGATTGAGGATTCGCTCAATCGGAGGATCATCAGACTCATAACCTGCAGTTCCCAGGTTCGAGTCCGAATTATATCAACTTTGAGACTTATCTCTACTTATCCCCATATGTTCCCCACTGATATATATATATATCAGTGGGGAACAGAACACCAATGGGCTCTCAGGAAAAAAAAGTACAATGATAAAATTCTCATGAATCAATGGTGCAGCTTAAGGAAAGATACATTCTTATTCAATGCTTAATATACTCACCATAACATGAACATTCCCACGAGTGCGTTAGTTGGTGACCCCATGGGTGGGGCGTGGGCGCCATCGTCATATCTCCCCATCCTGGGTTTCAGCATGATGGCAGCTACGAGTGCCGATGCTCCACCGACCAGGTGCACGGCCGAGCAGCCGGCCATGTCGACGACGAGCAGCGCCCTCAAGAACCCTTTGTTGTTCCAGACCCACCCTGCGGGAAGAGAGAAGATGATGGTGTTGAAGAAGGAGAAGAGGCAGTAGGCGAGGAAGTTGCAGCGCTCCGCCATCGCTCCGGAAACGATGGTGGTGGCTGTGGTGGCGAAGGACAACTGGA
Organism: Ryuthela nishihirai; assembly: GCA_038380435.1. Taxonomy (NCBI): domain Eukaryota; kingdom Metazoa; phylum Arthropoda; class Arachnida; order Araneae; family Heptathelidae; genus Ryuthela; species Ryuthela nishihirai. Next base: position 86,277,114 of record JAWZYU010000003.1, on the reverse strand, counting down.
AGATGTACGTGGCGAACACCACTCCCATCTCTTTCTCTTGGGCGTCGAGGAAGAATCCGCCCACGCCGATGAAGAAGTTCGAGCCGGGGTCTTTGCCGAAGCTGAACGCATAGCCGAACATCCAATAGCCGAGTCCGCCGAAGATCACATCGACCGCATTCTTCACCATGATGTTCACCTCGTTCTTTCGGTTCACGCATCCGGACTCGAGCAAGCCGAACCCTGAAAAGGAGGGGAAAAAGTTAGAGTTTTAATTCTCCTGAAAGGGAATGAAAAGAAAAAGAAGAAAGTTAGAGTTTTAATTCTCTTGAAAAGGAATGAAAAGAAAAGAAGAAAGTTAAAGTTTTAATTCTCCTGAAAAGGAATGAAAAGAAAAGAAGAAAGTTAGAGGTTTTAATTCTCGTGAAAAGGAAGAAAGTTACAGGTTTCAGTTCTCCTGAAAAGGAGGGAAAAAGGAAGAAAGTTAGAGGTTTTAATTCTCCTGAAAAGGAGAGGAAAAAGGGAGAAAGTTAGAGGTTTTAATTCTCTTGAAAAGGGAGGGGGAAGGAAGAAAGTTAGAAGTTTTAATTCTCTTGAATAGGAAGAAAAAAAGTATGAAAGAGGTTTTACTCTTTAATTGCGGAGAGCTTATTTAGCACTCAAATTAAAATGAGATTGTTTGAGACCAAGGGTCGACAATAGATTTTCAAGAACAGGATGATCTTAAGGAACAGGGGATAAAGAATTGTTATACATAGACGCCCTGCGCGGATGCCGATATCCGCATTTGATGGCGGATGAACTTAGATGGCGGATAAAGTTTCGTATTTAATAAGATATGCAGAGATATGTGCAAATGTTATTTCACTACAGATAGCCGACATGAAAGAAAAAACTATTTGAGATCATGTTAAAAAAAAAAACCTGATTAGAAATTTCAATGATGATCATATTCACCGTAAAAAAGAAAAAAAAGTACATTAGGATAAAGCCACAAGTTTTAAAAAAACTTATCATATGTGAGAGAAACGATCTTTTTGCTGCCAAAGCATAGTATAAATTCAAAACATTATTAGATTATTACGGTATAGGAAACGGGAATTAAATATCAATTGAATGAAATTTTCAGTCACGAGGTTTCAGAGGAGAGTTACTGAATAATAAAAAGTATTTTCTTCGCATAATCGCCCATAACTGCATTTTAAAGAACAAAATTAATTCCGAAGAATTTGCAAAATCAGAAGTAAATTTTTGTCTAAATTTAGTGAAGCATATTTTAATTAGCAAAAGGTTTTTTTTTAATTTTTCACAGTGCATTTTTTTTCGGTTATTAAATAATCATTAATAAACCATTAGAATGTTGTTTTTTACTCGCAAACATACATCGGACTTCAAGCATTTTCAAAATCGCAACGATTATATAAGTAGGCAATATACGCGGATGATGATAAAGTTTTGCGGATGCGGTGCAGATAAGACCTTGAGGATCTGGGTGCGGATATAAGTAGGCAATATACGCGGGTTCGAGCCCCGGTTGGGGGAGGGGACCCACTGGTAGGGGGAGGGGACCCGCACCGGGCTCTAATTGCAGATACATTTCGTGAAACAGATGGAGAGATGGAATCAAATTCCGCGTTTCTCCTTTCGCTTTCTTTTCTCATAGTGGGGCGGGGATGGCTTAGTCGGTAGCGCGCCAGGCTCGTAATCTGCAGTTCCCAGGTTCGAGTCCCAGCTGGGTCAGCGTTGAGATTTATCTCCGCAAACCTTGCTCACGGTCAGTAGGAACACCGATGGGCTAGGAAAGGCTGTCACACGTCGAATGGGACGTTTAGCCGTGTGTGGAGAATCATACCCTGTACAGTTAAAGAACACGCTGGATGACCTTGACAGGTGGCTACCATCAGTCTCCCAATAGATGTACCAGTGGGTCCCCTCCCCCAACCTTCTCTGAGCCTTCGGGATCCTTGTGACCTGACCATTTAGACCATTGTCTGCAAAATAAGTGTCGCTCAGAGGTAAAACAACCGAACCTAACCCAACTTTTCTAATAGTAGAATTTCTTCTTTGAAAAACTGTAATAACAAGGGCTCGTCTAAGAACAATAAGATAATCATCATCATCATCCTGTTCTTGAGAATCTGTTGTCGACCATTGGGTCGCAAAAAGATCTCAGTTTTAATTTCAGTGCCACACAGAAAGAATAAATAACGATTGTTTAAAGTTGAGAAAGAAAATCCTGTCTCCGGCTTGACGTGAAGCATGGTTTGTCCTGCAGCATTTTCATGGAACTTCATGAGGTCTAATCTGTGAATTGCAGAATTGGTTATGTTCTCTGGTAATTGCTAGTATTTTAAGGAACATTAGGATTTGGAAATTGTTGTATTTCTAAGTTAAAAGAGCAAGAGAACTTGAAACGAAGCTCATTCTTTAAGTGAATCTATTTTTCTAATCCCATTAAATTTAACTGTTCATTCATTTAAAATAAAAATAATAAATACCCGCTCAAGCAGCTGCTTGCCACAGAGGTCTGACAGGAGCCTGTTAGTTTATATACCATAGTAGAAGGTCTGAGAGGATGACAGGACCTCAGCAGAAAAACGACACACACATCCATGCCTTACCCGGGGCTCGAACCCAGGTCCCTTAGATCAGTATCCAATTTGGATCCCTTTTGTTCTTGAACATCTTTGATTAGGCGTCTTCATCAAAAGTAGAGAAAGCGAGCAATTAAGGGTTAAATATTTGATTACTAGCAGGAGGGTCGCATCTAGGGGGGCAGAGAGGGAGGGGGGAAGGAAGAGTGCATGACCCTGCCTTTGACAATGCTAGAAAGTGGAACGGAGTCTGAAAATACTGGACTTGTATTTAATAAACGTATTTTTCAAAAAACTTGTTAAAAACCACTAATAAATGGTACCAGAATGGTGTCCAGTTCATTTCTGCTTGACCTCCTCCCCAACCCCCATTTCACTCGGATTTCTTTATTTTTTTTTCTAGATACTACTAATGGTCCCTGATAGAGGTCATTAAAGTCAATATGCTTTTAGAAAAGCAGAAGTTTCGAGAACAATGCAAATTTTCGGATATTATAATTATAACTTTATAAACATTGAAGAGAGAGAATCTCTATTGCTTTTCTACGAAGCGTTGTCAGTGACAGACGAAAAATTAAAATGTTATTCTCGTTTGATTCAAATTATCAATGTCTTTGCCACGTTTTCATCATTTATTATTTCATGATTTTTCTAAGTTGACAATATGATCCTTTTGTAATGTACAGTCTCTCAAAAAAGTATCCCGAACACTATGGTTGATCACAGAATTCAGAAAAAAATATCTGGCAACGATTTTTTTTAGAAATTCGTGATCTGGCAACTTCGTGTCACGTGACTTCGTGTCGTCTGGCACTCTGGTGTCACGTGACATGAAGTTGCCAGATCACTAATTTAAAAAAAAAATCGTTGCCATATATTTTTTTCTGAATTCTGTGATCAACCATAGTGTTCGGGATACTTTTTTGAGCGACTGTACATTTCACAAATTACAAATTATGTCGAAATGGAAGATTTTGGAAAGACGAAGCGAAATTAGCAAGATATGAAATAGAAAGTGAAAAAGATCTTAAAAAAGAAAAGTCTTGGTTTTAATCTCATTATCTTAATCGTTTTGAAATGCTTCAATTTCCTTGAAATGATCTACCCATGTGATCTAAACGTATAAAGCTTCACACGCCTTGTTTACTCATACGCTATATAACAAGAAACAATATCATAAAAATATCCAAATCTACACTGTCTGGCTAAATTATTATGAACACTGTTTCTATTGCATTGGATTACATCTGAGAGGCGATTTTTTGCATACAGTTGCTTAAAAAAGTATCGGAACGCTATGGTTGATTACAGAATTCAGAAAAAATATCTGGCAACGTTTTTTAGAAATTAGTGATCTGGCAACCTTCGTGTCACGTGATTACAGAATTCAGGAAAAATATCTGGAGCGTGTACAGCAACTGTACACGCTCCAGTTATCTTTCACAATGCAGTTATGAACACGCTCTAGTTTGCTGTGAACGGTAACTGCACACGCTCAATATTTCCGTGAGTGAGCCCACACGATCTAATATCAAAATAATATGACCACCTACAGTCGCTCAAAAAAGTATCAGAACACTATGGTTGATTACAGAATTTAGAATAGTGTTCGGATACTTTTTTGAGCGACTGTAGGTTGTCATATTATTTACATACTAGATCGTGTGGGCTCACTCACGGAAATACTGAGTGTGTGCAGTTACCGTTCACAGCAAACTGGAACGTGTGCAGTAACTGCACACGCTCCAGTTTGCTGTGAACGGTAACTGGAACGAGTACAGTTGCTGTACACGCTCCAGATATTTTTCCTGAATTCTGTAATCACGTGACACGAAGGTTGCCAGATCACTAATTTCTAAAAAAAAATAATCTTTGCCAGATATTTTTTCTGAATTCTGTAATCAACCATATCGTTTGGATGCTTTTTTGAGCGAATGTGCATTGGGGTAAACGGAACAAGGATTCCAAGAGCTCAAATAAGATTTGGGGAAAGAGGCCCTTGCCTTGGAACTGGACAGTTGTTAGAACACAGATGGTAGCCTCCGATCGAGGCCATCCAGCGTGTTTTTAATGTACACAGGGTATGGCTTTCCGACACAGACCACGGCTTTAAGTCCTTTCAGAGAGACGACGGCCTTTCCAAGCCCACTATTGTCTCCTTTGTGACCGAGGAAATGGTGAATGGTTAAGTGGAAATAAGACTCGAATCTGGGTACTGAAGATTATGAGCCTGGCATGCAGCCGATTGAGCTAACTGCGTGAAGATCATGAAACATATTAATACATGTAAAATTTCTTATGGACGTTAATATTCTATGTCACTACGAAGTCCTATAAAAGCCTTTAAAGGCATGGTGGAAAGCAAAGTCAAGTGCGCCTGGCTGAAAAGACTGATCTGACTTCGAAAGGGGTCATCATTGATGCGCGATGGGCAGGAGCATTCATAACGGAAGTGATGGAACTAAGCAGAAAATAATGGGGCACAATATCCCAAGTGTATGGAGAATGGCAACGGTCTTCAAAAAACAGTTCATCAATCGTGGCAAATGCGGGAGGAAAAAGATTCTGAGAGACAGGGAGAGACGCTTGATAGCATTAACTGTATGAAATTTATTAATACCTTAACTCGATTAATTGATAGCATTAACTGCTGTTAAAGTTCATCAGCTGAGAGAAATGACCGCTAAGAGTACTTCAAGCGCCATTTCACCAAAGACTATGCGCAGAGAATTGAAAACTTCGAAATTACGGAATTATACCATGATACGGAAGCCTTTCGTTTCCGAAAACAACAGGATTCGAAGATTTCAACAGGGTATGGAGTGGCGAACCTGGTTAATGGAAGACTGGAAAGGTATCGTGTGGTCAGATGAATCACATTATGCCCTGTTTTTAACAGATGGCTGATGTAGAGTGAGGCAAAGCAAAGAATCCATCATGTGTAGTTCCTACTGTTTAAGGTGCTTAAGCATTTTCTTGGAATGGATAAGATCCTCTGGTTTCTATGCACACATCACTTCCCAGAAGGATAAAATCATCTTGGACGATCAGGTGCTTTCGACGATGCATCATTTCTACCCAAGTGGAGATGTTAAATCCCAGGATGACAATGCACCAATTCATCGCGCTTGAGTAGTACAGGAGTTGTTTGAGGAGCATGAAACGTACTTCAATCACCTTCCGTGTCCTGCATCATCACCTGATCTTAATCGAAAGCATTTAGGAGAATCTGGAATGCACTATTCGAATGCTAACCTCCACCCTCTTCACTTCGAGATGGTCAAGATATTTTGCAAGAAGAATGAATCAAAATCCCTCATGCTACGATTTGAAAATACGTGAAAGCATTCCACATCGAGTTGGGGTTCTAATTTCTACCTTCGACGAATAAAGTAGATGTTCATAATAATATGGCCAGGAAGTGTATGTACAGTCGCTCAAAAAAGTATCCGAACACTACGGTTGATTACAGAATTCAGTAAAAATATCTGGCAACGACTTTTTTAGAAATTAGTGATCTGGCAACCTTCGTGTCACGTGATTACAGAATTCAGGAAAAATATCTGGAGCGTATACAGCAACTGTACACGCTCCAGTTACCGTTCACAGCAAACTGGTTCCAGTTACCGTTCACAGCAAACGTGTGCAGTTACTGCACACGCTCCAGTTTGCTGTGAACGGTAACTGCACGCGCTCAATATTTCCGTGAGTGAGCCTACACGATCTAGTATCAAAATAATATGACCACCTACTGTACAGAAAGAAGAGAATTTTTCGACTTGTTCTAAGTTGCGTACATTAGCTAAGGCCGTCCGATATCGTAAAAGATGAATTAATCAACTAAGAACGAAGTGAAAAAACGTTTCCAATTATTACTGCTAGTTCAGATTCAAAAATAAACAAATTTTGTTACGATAATTGGATTCAGTTCGGATATCTGAGCTCGAAATTTATTTCTGTAATTGATGGATTTGTTTTGTCTCTGAAAATGAGGCGCATTTTTACGTCCAGAATCTCTAAACCAAGAATGAAATTAATTACGTAACTGTTATACAGTTATTGCGCAAGAAAGAAACAAAACTGAAGGAAATGCCAAGAATAGTACATTAGAACATCCTTTGCATTTTTAGAGTGAATGAAAAAGAAACGTTTTTATTCCGACAACCACTTCTGCAAAACGGCGCATTAGTTGGGGTCAAGGGTCAACAGTCTTTGGTCTCTCTTCCTTAATCTGCAGTTTCCAATTTATTTCGTAAGATAAAATAAACAGGAGTCTTCAAGGTTCTTTGGAATCGAACACTGAAATAATAATTCTCAATGAAAAAAGAAAGAAATCAGATTTGGAAAAGAGATCTTGGAAAGAAAATTTCCTCTCCTTCTTCAGCAAGCAGTGTCTTCCACTTCATCATGCTTCTTCCTCAGATGTTTTGTCACAACTGATGCTTTTTGCTTCTGTCTTCTCTTCAATGGCAGATGACACCTAAAGGACGAAAATGACGTTGACCTCTGCGAATGACCTTGCATCAGGTGGAGTGATTTTTTCACAAGATCATTAAGAGAGGAACGATGCCTTCTCGAAGAGTAAAATATTTGAATTATTTTTTCCCATTCCCCTCTTAATCATAAATTCATTATTAGATGGAAACTCCGAGATGTCATTGTCTGATTTGTTTTGCTCTTGGATGCAGGCCGGGCTATTTATAGCCTTCGAGCTTCGCCATAAAATGAAAGACCACGAGGAGAAATATGATCATCTGAAAAGTGCCGTTCCTGATACCTCTATCCTTTGATGGATTAGAAATGATTCAGATGTTGCTGCATAAAGGAAGTTAAGTGCAGTCTTCCTAAACCGAAAAGACAAAATATTATGACCAGCGCGCCTTTATACAAATCGAAGCAACTGCACGTAAACGACGGTGCTCGTGAAAGTCATGAAACGTTATAAATAACACCTGATACTGAGCTCTGTTAATCAGTGTTATTCTTGTTATTCAGATGGGTAAGGCAACGGACTTAGGGGAGTTTGACAAAGACCAAATTGTAATGGCCAGACGACTGGGTCAGAGCATCTCCGAGACGAAAAGTTTGTGGGGTATTCACGGTCAGCCGTGAGCATCCTACAAGCCTTGCCGTTGTTGCCACAGACCAGGCACTATCTTCAAAAAGTGGTCTGAGGAGGGAAAAACCACGAACGGCCGGCAAGGTTGAGCTGACAACGGCTCATCGATGCTAGAGGTGAACGAAGGCTTTCCCGCATGGCACGAGCCAATAGAAAGGATACTGGCGCAATTCGCCCGTAATTAGAATGTGGTGACCGGCCAGGCCTAGCACCTAATGTCCAACCCCGCCTTCTCGTGGTGCGGACCGTTAGTAACTTTCAAAAGAGATACTCTCTTGTGGAAGTGAACGGAAGGGGAGGGCTGCCAGATTAGTGTGGCCTACTGATCTGGACAACTATGGCTACTTTTCTTTTTTTTTCTACCCTGCTGAGGAGTGGTCAACCACACAGGGTCCTGGTGCTGACCATATAAACTTACTGGACTGGACAGATATATGGCTCTGAGCTTGATTATGGATCCTGATTTTGCTGCACTGGTGGACTTCTGCGGAGGGAAAATCTTCCGCTGTGTTTTCTTTTTGTTTGTGGGTTGACAGCCCCAAGTGAATAGATCCACAGGATATGTTTATCAGCTGGTGGATAATCCTGAGCAGAAGTCATCGCAGGCACCTGAACTCTTTCCTTCTATTGGCATCGTCAAATTCTACATTGGAGGAAGTCTTCCAGTGTAGATGGCTTCAGCCTTTAGTAGTGGGGGAACGGGTCTTTGCCCCATGTCTGCGATTAGGGGGCTGTTTGATATTGTCGGCATTCCCTCTCTCAATAAACATAGTTTCTTTAAACATCCCACTAACCATTTTCTCTCCATAGGTAGTTGGAATGTGAGGACTCTGCACAGAGCTTTTTCTCTTGATGTCCTCACACAAGAATTCCACCGTTATAATTTAGATATTCTCGGCTTGCAAGAGACCAGATGGACAGATAAAGGTCAGATTCTTAAAAATAATCTTAAATTTCTCTTTTCAGGGAGGGACGAAAAAAAGCATCACCAAGGCGTGGGTCTGCTTCTCAGCAGACACGCTAGTGATGCTCTTCTAGGATATGAGTGCATTAATGAAAGGTTTCTTACAGCAAAATTTCAGACAAGCGTTAAAGACTTGAATGTTATCTGCTGTTATGCCCCCACTGAGGATGCCGATGAGGATGAGAAGGATAGGTTTTATGAACAACTTTAGGATATTTTGAATTCTGTCAAGAAAGGAGATATTACCCTTGTTCTTGGTGACTTCAATGCCAAAGTTGGTACTGACTCTGACCTTTGGGGAGGAGTAATAGGCCCTTTTGGTATTGGTAGCTGCAATAGCAATGGGCAACGTCTCCTACAGGTAAGTAAACTCAATGGATTCAGAATAACTAACACTTATTACAAACACCGCGACATACATAAGTACACATGGGTTTCACCTGATGGGCTGCATAAGAATATGATTGATTACATATTAATTAACAGCAAATGGACTAGTTCTGTTAGGAATACCAGTGCATATAGGGGAGCTGAAATTGGATCTGACCATTACCTTGTTAAAAGTGTGTTGCAACTTAAACTTAAAAAGTGTTGTGCTAGGGTTAAAAAATTTACTTTTAATACTGAAGCTCTGAAAGATCCAGTTATAGCCAAAGCTTACCATGATAGGTTACTTAGTCATTATGACAGTCATGGTTTGCTTACTACTGAAGTTGAGGAAGAATGGGATCATTTTAAACAGGCTTTTTTGGACACTAACAGTACTCTTTTAGGAAAAAAGGAGCAGAAGAGGCAAAATTATCTGAGTGATAAGGCACTTGAGCTTATTTCAGAAAGAAAGAACTGCAGGAATGCCCTTAATCAATACCCTACTAGTCCTAATAGAAAGCATTACAGAGACCTTAATAAACTTGTAAAGGATCAGTTAGCTGCTGATAAGAATCTTTGGCTTGATGGTTTGTCTGACAAAGCCGAGGAAGCAGTTAGACAGCACAACAGCAGAGAGCTGTACCAGATAGTTAATGTTTTGTGTGGTAGAAAACGGACAGGCATACAAGGATTGAAGGATAAACAAGGTAAGGTTATAGAAGGGGAGGATTCTGTCATGGCTAGGTGGGCTGAGCATTTCAGTGATGTTCTAAACAATGTAGTTAGTTCTACTCCCATTGTTTGCAATGATGATAGATGCATTGGTGGCTTTAATGTTGGCCCTATAACACAATCTGAAGTTAGTTTGGCTGTTTCTAAACTTAAACTTCATAAATCCCCAGGGGTAGATGAAATTACTACGGAAATGCTTAGAGCTGGGAATGTTTCGGTTACCACTTGGATGACTGAAATTCTGAATCTCTTTTATGATAAAGGCATGGTTCCTAAGGATTTTACCAGAGCTATTGTTATCCCTATTTTCAAAAAAGGTGATCGCAGTTCATGTGATAACTATAGGGGTATCAGCCTACTCTCTGTTCCAGGTAAAGTTCTTTCCATGATTGTGCTTAATAGAATTAAGAATCTGGTTGACAGGCAATTGCGTGATGAGCAATGTGGATTCAGAAGTGGTAGGGGATGTGTAGATCAGATATTTTCACTTAGGCACATTCTTGAGAAATGTTTAGAGTTTCAGAAACCTTTGGTTGCTAGCTTTGTTGATTTCAAAAAGGCTTTCGACTCTGTTGATCGTCATAATTTGTGGTTGATTGTGAGATCATATGGTATACCAGACAAGTTAGTTAACATTATGAAAGCTCTCTATAATAACACTGAGTCGTGTGTGAGAGTTGGTAAAGCTTGTAGCAATTGGTTTAGCATTACTTCTGGTGTTCGACAAGGGTGCATTTTGTCTCCTTTTCTCTTTAGCTTGGTTATTGATTATGTTATGCGAAATTCACTTCAAGGGAAAGATTTTGGCCTTAAATGGGCTGGAGATAGGAAAATTTCTGATTTAGATTATGCTGATGATTTAGCCCTTCTGGCAAATGATGTTGATGAGATGAACTCTTTCATTCGAGCCGTTGATGAGACTGGTAGTAGAGTAGGTTTGGTTATAAACAGAGAGAAAACTAAAGTGATGAAAATTGGTCAGGCAGGCTGTGATTCAGTTAATCTGAATGGTTGCAGTCTTGAGCAGGTGTCACAGTTTAATTATCTTGGGAGCTATGTAACAGATAATGGTGATGTGCGGCATGAGATTAACAGACGAATAGGGATTGCTGCTGGGACTTTTAAGAATCTATGGAGAGTGTGGAGAAATAGCCGTATACACCTAAAGACTAAAATTAGACTGTATAATAGTTTGGTTCTTTCTAGGGTTAGTTATGGTAGTGAAACTTGGACACTTTGTAAACAAGATAACAGGAAACTAGATGCTTTTGATTCCAGATGCTTACGCAGTATCTTGGGCATTAGGTGGTTCAACTTTGTAACTAATGATGAGATTAGGAAAAGGAGTTTGCAACCTCCTTTAAGCAGCATATTGTGCAGAGAGAGACTCCGTTGGTTTGGCCATGTTGCCCGTATGAATAATTATAGATTGGCGATTAGGGTTATGAACAGTGTGCCTAAAGGCCTCAGAAAGAAGGGGAGACCTAGGATGCGGTGGGCAGACAATGTCAAACAGGACCTTGTTAGAATTGGTGTGCAGTGGCCAGATGCAGTAGATGTAGCTCAGGATAGACTTGCTTGGAGAACTAAATTGCACGGTCTGGTTGGACCTCCGTAGCCCATGGCTGCTTGAGGATGATGATGATGATGATGATGACAGAAGTAATGTGTCACAACACACAGTACATCGAACCCTGCTGAAAATGGGGCTGTGTAGCCCCATTTTCAGCACAGTTCATTAGCATGGCATTTAGCATGGCCATTTAGTGTCATAAAGTGTCATTTAGCATGGGCACTCGGAACAGCCTGTGTAGCCATGGAGTGGCCTGTGTAGCCACTGGCTTCGAATTTTGCCAATCCTCCTAGATTTAGCCAATTTTTCTCGATTTTGTCAACTCTCCTTAATTTCACAAAACCAATCGCAATTTTCACAACTCGCCTGCATTTTACCAAGTGGATTTGAATTTTGCTAACTGCCCTAGATTTTCCCCAGTTACCTAGATTTTGCCAATTCCCCCTAGATTACAATTGCCAAGTTGCCTCGATTTTTCCAACTCGCCATAATTTTACAGAAAAAAATCCGATTTTTCACATCTCACCTGAATTTTGCCAACTCTCCAAGATTTTGCCAAGTTGTTCGGTTTTGCGAACTCCTCAAGATTTTTCCAAATATTTATATTTTGCTAATAAATGATGTTTCAACTCCTATGGGTACTTATTTCCAAGCTGCATTGTTTAAATTACAAATGTACACTGAAAAGCGTTTGCATGCACTAATGTAATTTGCTGAAATATATGTATTACTTTAAAAAATAATAGCTTTACTTATGCTTACAAGTTGTCTGTCATACAGAGTCTCCAAAAAGTGGGAACTTTAGGAATGTGTTCTAGTGCACATCATGGATGTAGGAATAGGGGAGGCGCCCTTACTATCAGCATAGATGGCTGGTGTAGCCGAAACTGCCATGCCTACTCTGAGAGTCGCGCTGAAAGGTCAGTTGTCATCGTATATGTGAATGTTTTGTACGAATACTGGCACAATTAAATCGTAATATTTCCTAATAACAGTAGAATTATTAGGTACATGGGAATTTACTCTTTTTTAATTCCTTTTTGTGTTTGAATGTGTGTACAAAAACTAGTTGAACACCACAATCAAATTTATCTGTGATTTTTAAAAACGCTTGTTGAGGTCCATATTGGACGTCTATCATAATAAATTACATATCAAATAAAAGCAATTCAACCATAATACCCTCCAGGAAAAAAAAGTAAGGGGACATTTCAAACTAATTTAGTAATTTTAGCAATATATAGCAGTAGTAGCAGCTGTTTTACGCTATTTTCCAATATAATTTAAAATAACGGAAAGTTTAAAAATTCCGGAAGAAAAACTTTATTTCAACTTCTTACCAATGAAATGCCATTCCTTTTATCTATTTTGAAGGTAAATTTCTACAGGAATTTGTTCTATAGGAGCTAACGTTTTGCAAAACCTCTCGTTCGTTAACATAGACAACGCACGCTTACGAGTAAGAGCAATATGGCGACGGCGGTTACGGTTTTCAAGAAATAGGGTTTCAAGTCCTTTCTTCCTACCTCCATTGTGCACGTAGTGGTGAAAGAGTTCGTACGAACATTGGGCCAGAATTGCTTCTCCTCCGAGTTATAGCAGATTCTGGGAGCGCAAATAAGGAAACCTGTCAAAATGTGTGATTCTAAATAAATTTGCATCATTTTGATATCTGAATAATGAATAATGATGCATTTGAAACAAAATATTATGCTATCATGGGGGTAGCGGGTGACGCAGTTTCTTAATTGCTTCGCCAAATGTCGTGTTGGGCTAGATGACAAATGATTAACCACTCTATAGTAGAGGACGATCAATTAGTGCCTTAATTACATTCACCATTACTTAGGTGAAATCACAGGTTCGCGGATTGTTACCGACACGGATTGTTACCGACGCGGATTAATACCCGTACCGACATATGCCTGAGACTTGCTGCACCAAGTGATGTGTAGAAAAGTGTCGAACAATTCAAGCACCAGAGTAGTATAGGATGATACAGTTTATTTACATTTATATACAATTGCGTGCTAGGAATGCGCTCGATTCCGTGGGTTTTCGCTGCTTTGCTGCTGCAAACAATCATGCAATGAGGTGGAGATATGTGCTTTGCAGATTCTCTCTTTAGCCACCTCAAACTCAGCGAAAGGATATTCAATCCTTGCCTGCAACCGAGTTCACACAGAACAGTATCTTGGTTCACACAGAACCGTACCTCAGTTCACACAGAACAGTATCTTGGTTCACACAGAACAGTATCTTGGTTCACACAGAACAGTATCTTGGTTCACACAGAACCGTACCTCAGTTCACACAGAACAGTATCTTGGTTCACACAGAACCGTACCTCAGTTCACACAGAACAGTATCTTGGTTCACACAGAACCGTACCTCAGTTCACACAGAACAGTATCTTGGTTCACACAGAACCAAACTCTCTCCTTAAAGGTTTGTTTTTGAGGAAGATTTTCCAACTCGCAGTTGACAGGGACGCTCTGATTGTTCATTATTATTATAGCTGCCCTTGCCTCCAACAAGCAATGGATTCATTAAGGAAAGGATTATGCCAAAAAATAGTCAAAGTCTGAATAATAGCTCGTTTTTAATTGCTAAATTCTGATTAAACGGTGAAAATTATGAAAAATTTTTTTTCTTGCTATACTTGCTTTATTGCAACAACAATCAGAAATTAAAAAATTACTGCTGCTGATTCCCCCTGGTCTCCAGCAGGTTCAGATCAGCCCGGTAAATCCAGAACTCATCTCTAATGGAACCAAAAAATTAAAAAAAACTTCAAATATCAGAGTCCATTGAGCATACATATTAGCATGGCATTCAGGAATTGGGTCCATATTGAACAGATCCCAGGGGCAGGTCCATTGAAGCTTTTGGAACAGCTTATTCAAGGTCATTCAAACCTCGAATAAGCTGTTCCAAAAGCAACATTATTATACAAATCTATATTAGGAGTTCTCAACGTGGGGTACGCGACAAAATTTTTTGGGGTACGCCGTGAGAGCTCAAAATTCGCTAGATATATGTTTTATTTTATTTCCATTGTTATACTATAACTATAGTTTTATCTTTCTATATAAGGGGTATGCCAGTTAGATACACATTTCCAGGGGTACGTGAGGCATAAATGATTGAGAACCACTGATCTTTTATAATAAAAGAAGATATCTGTTTGTGTGTCTGTCTGTGGCAGTCATAACTCATCGGGAAATCAACGTATACGCTCCAAAGGTTCAGAGAATGTTTCAGGTTGTGGTCCGAATTACAGTGCCAAATTTCAGGTCGGAAGTCCAAAAGGGGAGCTTTGCTAGAAACAAAAATATTTACCATACTATTCCTACGGAAAACGAGAATCGTTACCAAATCTATTATTGCCATTTTCTGCTCCCTAACTGTGAAAGTAAAGAGTTAAAATATTTAAATCTGCTGCCGTTGCCAGATTCCACACATTTCCAAAGGCATTATTGAAGCGTTCCACTGCAGCTAGGGACCTGATTTTCTCACCAAACATGGGGTCGGGCAGGGGGAACAACAGAATGCCAAAATCTGACGAAATAAATATATCGATTGTTTGCCACGGGCTCTGAGAGCGCGCGCAGAAAGCAATGATTTTTGCAACATCGGAAAATTCTTCGTATTCAAACTGTGTAAAATGTAGGGGAGGGGACATAGTCACAAAACTAGCCATTAGTGCAGAAAACAACAGAACATGCAGATTAAAAGTAGGACACGCGCTGTCACAATTTGCGTAGAAACGAAACCACGGGCCAAGTGGGAACCTGTTTTTTAAACCAATCAGTGGGGCACACGGGGGACGCAGTGCAGGAAATTTTGACTGTGCGGACGAATATCACGGGAACCAGAGAGCGGCAAAATCTGTGGTATCATCATCATCATCCTCAAGCAGCCATGGGCTACGGAGGTCCAACCAGACCGTGCAATTTAGTTCTCCAAGCAAGTCTATCCTGGGCTACGTCTACTGCATCTGGCCACTGCACACCAATTCTAACAAGGTCCTGTTTGACATTATCTGCCCATCGCATCCTAGGTCTCCCCTTCTTTCTGAGGCCTTTAGGCACACTGTTCATAATCGTATTCTCTAATCTATAATTATCGATACGGGCAACATGGCCAAACCAACGGAGTCTCTCTCTGCACAATATGCTGCTTAAAGGAGGTTGCAAACTCCTTTGCCTAACCTCATCATTAGTTACAAAGTTGAATCACCAAAAACCCAAGATGCTGCGTAAGCATCTAGAATCAAAAGCATCTAGTTTCCTGTTATCTTGTTTAAAAAGTGTCCATGTTTCACTACCATAACTAACCCTAGAAAGAACCAAATTATTATACAGTCTAATTTTAGTCTTTAGGTGTATACGCCTATTTCTCCACACTCTCCCTAGATTCTAAAAAGTCCTGGCAGCAATCCCTATTCGTCTGTTAATCTCATGCCGCACATCACCATTATCTGTTACATAGCTCCCAAGATAATTAAACTGTGACACCTGCTCAAGACTGCAACCATTCAGATTAACTGAATCACAGCCTGCCTGACCAATTTTCATCACTTTAGTTTTCTCTCTGTTTATAACCAAACCTACTCTACTACCAGTCTCATCAACAGCTCAAATGAAAGAGTTCATCTCATCAACATCATTTGCCAAAAGGGCTAAATCATCAGCATAATCTAAATCAGAAATTTTAGTATCTCCAGACCATTTAAGGCCAAAATCTTTCCCTTGCAATGAATTTCGCATAACATAATCAATAACCAAGCTAAAGAGAAAAGGAGACAAAATGCACCCTTGTCGAACACAAGAAGTAACGCTAAACCAATTGCTACAAGCCTTACCAACTGTCACAAACGACTCAGTGTTATTATAGAGAGCTTTCATTATGTTAACTAACTTGTCTGGTATACCATATGATCACACAATCAACCACAAATTATGACGATCAACAGAGTCGAAAGCTTTTTTGAGATCAACAAAGCTAGCAACCAAAAGTTTCTGAAACTCTTAAACATTTCTCAAGAATCTGCCTAAGTGAAAATATCTGATCCACACATCCCCTACCACTTCTGAATCCACATTGCTCATCACACAATTGACTGTCAACCAGATTCTTAATTCTGTGGTAACGGAAATCTCGAAAGCTTACGCAGAAACTAAGCCACGGGTTATGATAGAGCTCGCTGACGTCAACAACGGTCCAAGCCAACGCCGGGCAAATTCCTTACTGTTGAAAATCTGTGCTAAAGTGTCGGGGGGGGGGGTACATAAAATTTACCTTTAGTGCGGTGAAAATAAGAATATACAGATTAGAAGTGACTCCCAGGCAGCTCGTCGGGTTCGTTCAGCTAGTATGTAATACAGAAAGCGTGAGAATAATGAAAGCGTGAGAATAATGAAAGCGTGAGAATAATGAAAGCGTGAAACCCTAAGCTTTAAATATCGGCCCGTAAGCCTTGTCTACCACCCACTCAACTTGTTTGCGTCAATTTACCTGCAGGCGAGTTATTTCTTGTGCTACGAAGCTAACGAAAACCGAGAACTTTTCTTCGATTATGTGACCTTTGAATAATAAATAACTACGTGAGTCTTCATCTGTAACAATAAATCTCTCTGCCGAGAATCGTAACAGGATCTGTAAATGACGTACTTCGATCAGACATGCGCAAAGAACAGAAAGCGACACCAACTCATTTTATTTTCGCCTAACCTTGTCTTTCGACTCTCGTTTCGTTTAGTTATAAACCTAAACAGACACTATGTCTTCGTTGCTATGGCTACGCCCGCTTTCTGCCCAGCAACTGGGATGTTGCCCGATCCCTTGGTGATGGAGGCAGACAAGATGGATATCCGGATGCCTGATGCAACGTCGTTTCCCGTGCATGTCGTGCTACGACGCAATCAGCTTGAATTACGACCGTGGACGCCTTTCACGCGTGCAAAAGGGTTGCACAGTTGCCGGCTCTGGCGATCCAAAAACATTCCAAATGCGGGAAAATATCACCTTTCCCTGTTAATCAATGTTAATAAGAGTAAGAAGAACGGAAGAGCAAAATGGTGATCCTGTTCACATAAACGAGTTGTTAATCGTTTATGTTTTCTATTCATGTTCGCATTCTACAAATAACTATGCAACAGGTACAGTCGCTCAAAAAAGTATCCGAACACTATCATTGATTACAGAATACAGAAAAAATATCTGGCAACGATGTTTTTAGAAATTAGTGATCTGGCAACCTTCATGTGACACGAAGGTTGCCAGATCACTAATTTCTAAAAGAATCGTTGCCAGATATTTTTTCTGAATTCTATAATTAACCATGGTGTTCGGATACCTTTTTGAGCGACTGTAGGTGGTCATATTATTTTGATACTAGATCGTGTGGGCTCACTCACGGAAATATTGAGCGTGTGCAGTTACCGTTCACAGCAAACTGGAGCGTGTGCAGTTACCGTTCACAGCAAACTGGAGCGTGTGCAGTAACTGCATACGTTCCAGTTTGCTGTGAACGGTAACTGGAGCGTGTATAGTTGCTGTACACGCTCCAGATATTTTTCCTGAATTCTGTAATCACGTGACACGAAGGTTGCGAGATCGCTAATTTCTAAAAAAATCGTGCCAGATATTTTTTGTTTTGAATTCTGCAATTAACCATAGTGTTCGGATACTTTTTTGAGCGACTGTAGGTGATCATATTATTTTGATACTAGATCGTGTGGGCTCACTCACGGAAATATTGAGCGTGTACAGTTACCGTTCACAGCAAACTGGAGTGTGTGCAGTAACTGCACACGCTCCAGTTTGCTGTGAACGGCGAACTGGCGAACACGAAGGTTGCCAGATCACTAATTTCTAAAAAAAAATCGTTGCCAGGTATTTTTTCTGATTTCTTGCAACGATTTTTTGTTAGAGCTTAGTGATCTGGCAGCCTTCGTGTCACGTGACACGAAGGTTGCCAGATCACTACTTTCTAAAAAAAATCTTTGCCAGTTATTTTTTCTGAATTCTGTAATCAACCAAATTTTTCGGATACTTTTTTGAGCGACTGTACATAGACAGAGATGCATAGCGAAGGACTATGATTTGGGGAGGGGAGAGAACGAAATTTTCCCAACTGAGAAAATAAGATCTTTACTCAATTATGTCTCTGTCAGGGACGTACCCAAAATTTCGCTCCGTGAGGGTGGAGGGGGGGACCTCGCTTGGCAAAATTCTAGGGGTCCCAAAAAAGTGTAAAAAAAATAGATTAAAATATACGAAAATGTGCCCAAAATTTGCTTGTCATTTTAAAATTTTTTAATTTCTTTATGTGAGTTAAAAAAACCAATGAATATGCACATTTCAAAGTAAAACACAGATGTACATTTCATTATATATATTTTTTGGAATTATTAAAAATAAATGAAAATGTATCGTTATTATGTTTTTGATTTTAAACTCTAAGAAATAAACGAAAATCTATTCTATGATCATTTCAAGTATATTTTCCAGGGACGACCAAGAACTGCCTTTCCTGCTTGGGCCGTACTCATTACCCAAATGATCTGTGAAAACAGAAAAAAATTAAAGGGAGGAATTTAAGCAATAACATTTTGGAGGGGAGGAAAATTCTAGTGTACCGTCGCTCAAAATAGTATCCGAATGCTATGGTTAATTACGGAATTCAGAAAAAAATATCTAACAGCAATTTTTTTAAAACTTAGTGATCTGGCAACCTTCGTGTCACGTGACACGAAGGTTGTCATCCTAATCACTAATTTCTAAATTACTAATTTCTAAAAAATGTTGCCAGATAGTTTTTCTGAATTCTGTAATCAATCATAGTGTTCGCATACCTTTTTGAACGACTGTAGGTGGTCATATTATTTTGATACTAGATCGTGTGGGCTCACTCACGGAAATATTGAGCGTGTACAGTTACCGTTCACAGCAAACTGGAGCGTGTACAGTTGCTGTACACGCTTCAGATATTTTTCCTGAATTCTGTAATCACGTGACACGAAGGTTGCCAGATCACTAATTTTTTAAAAAAATCGTTGCCAGATATTTTTTCTGAATTCTGTAATCAACCGTAGTGTTCGGATACTTTTTTGAGCGACTGTACCTTAGGCGGAAAAATACTTTTGCCAGAACTAAGACTGTGACTTTGTTATTTAACCATTATGTGAAAAAAAGTGTCGCTCAGAGGAGAAATAACTATATGTTCAAAATTTAATAATAATTCTCATTTTTATATTATCTAAGAGGAAATTTATTATACATTTACATTCTGAGAAATTATATTACAAAAATTTCATAGGATTCTTTACTTTTTATTCTTCAAATCAATCCGAATTTCAAAATTAATATACTTACATAATCCTTAAGCAGCCATGGGCTACGAAGGTCCAAACACACTGTTTAAATTAGTTCTCCAAACATATCTGTCCTGAGGTCCAGTTGCTGCATTTGGCCATTATAGGTCAATTCTAACAAGGTCCTGTTTGACATTGTCTGCCCACCGCATCCTAAGTCTCCCCCTCTTTCTGAGGCCTTTAGGCACACTGTTCATAACCCTATTCGCCAATCTATAATTATTCATACGGGCAACATGGCCAAACCAACGGAGTCTCTCTCTGCACAATATGCTGCTTAAAGGAGGTTGCCGACTCCTTTGCCTAACCTCATCATTAGTTACAAAGTTGAACCACCTAATGCCCAAGATACTGCGTAAGCATCTAGTTTCCTGTTATCTTGTTTACAAAGTGTCCACGTTTCACTACCATAACTAACCCTAGAAAGAACCAAACTATTATATAGTCTAATTTTAGTCTTTAGGTGTATACGCCTATTTCTCCACACTCTCCATAGATTCTTAAAAGTCCCGGCAGCAATCCCTATCCGTCTGTTAATCTCATGCCGCACATCACCATTATCTGTTACATAGCTCCCAAGATAATTAAACTGTGATACCTGCTCAAGACTGCAACTTTGTTTGTTATCCAAACTGCCGAGTATGAAACTGCCGAGTTGTTATCCAAACTGCCGAGTATGAAACTGCCGAGTTGTTATCCAAACTGCCGAGTTTTGTTATCCAAACTGCCGAGTCAGATCTATTAGAACTGAGCCTTTTCATCGCTATTCAATCTAGAAGCTAATAATCAATTTAAATCTATACGATCTTTTGCCTTCAAGGGACCGAGTGCGGTTTCCCTCGTAACAGTAGTGATAGCGAAAGTAACTTCAGCCTGCGATATAAGGCCAACATTAATGCCAGTAATGCATCTATCTTCATTACAAACAACGGCAGTAGAACTAACCACATTGTTTAGAACATTATTGAAATGCCCAGCTGACATAGCCATAACAGAATGTTCACCATCAATAACCTTACCATGTTCATCCTTCAATTCCTGTGTACCTGTCTGTTTCTTCCCACAAAATATAAACTAGCTATATAAATCTTCGCTGTTACACTCTTTAGAGCTTCCTGTGCTTTGTCAGCCAAGACATCAAGTCAAAGATTCTTATCAGCTGCTGACTGATTCTTTACATGTTTATTAAGGCTCTTTTTAACGCTTTCTGTTAGGACTAGTAGGGTGTTGTTTTATTCCTGCAGTTCCTTGCTTCAAAATTAAGCTACATTTCCTTCTTCTTCAGGTATCTTCTCTGACATCACGGAGTTTGATGGCCAAAGGACTCCAGGAATCGCCTCCTCTTCATTCGTGAATAATCTGCTCCGTAATCCCAGAGTCTTTAAACGGTCCCATTTAAAACGGTCCCATTCTTCCTCAACTTCAGTAGTAGGCAAACCACGACAGTCATAATGACTAAGTAACCTATCATAATAATCTTTAGCTATAACTGGGTATTTCAGAGTTTCAGTGTTAAATGCAACATTTCAACCTTAGCACAACACTTCTTCAGTTTAAATTGCAAGACACTTTTAACAAGGAAATGGTCAGATCCAATTTCAGCTCCCTTATATGATCTGGTATTCTTAAAAGAACTAGCCCATTTCCTGTTAATTAATATACATCGAAGAGCCAAAACATTACGATCACCTTCCTAATATGATGTTGGTCCCCCACGTGCTCTCAAAACAGCTCTTACCCGGCGAGGCATGGACGTTACAAGATTTCTAAAGGTGTCTTGTGGTTTCTGGTACAGTCGCTCAAAAAAGTATCCGAACACTATGGTTGATTACAAAATTCAGAAAAAATATCTGGCAACGATTCATTTAGAAATTAGTGATCTGGCAACCTTCGTGTCACGTGACACGAAGGTTGCCAGATCACTAATTTCTAAAAAAATCGTTGCCAGATATTTTTTCTGAATTCTGTAAACAACCATTGCGTTCGGATACTTTTTTGAGCGACTGTACCAACACGTTACCAGCAGATCCTTCAACTCTTGTAAGTTACGTGGTTGAGCCGCCGCAGGTCGGATATGCTGTTCCAACACAAACCACAGATGCTCGATTGGATTGATGTCTGGGGAATTTGGAGGCCAGGGCAATACCTGGAAGTCTTCCTCATGTTCCGTGAACCATTCTAGAACAATCCATGCAGTGTGGCACGGCGCATTATCCTGCTGAAAGAAGGCACTACTAGAGGAATACACCGTTGCTATGAGAGGATGTACCTGGTCTTCAATGATGTTTAGGTAGGTGGTAGATATCATAGTTTCCTGCACATTAATGACTGTACCCAAGGTTTTCTAGCAGAACTTTGCCCAAAACATTACATTTCCTCCACCGGCTTGTTTTCATCCCATGGTGTATTCTTCAGGTAAATGGCACTGATCCAGGTAAATGACACATATGTACGTGGCCATCCACATGGTGCAACAGGAAAGAGATTCATCTGACCAGACGATCTTCTTCCAATCATTCAATGTACAGTTTTGATGCTTGCGTGCTCATTGTGGGTGCTTTCGACGGCGAATCGTGGTTAACATGGTCACTAGGAGCGGCCTGCGGCTACGCATCCACATTTTCAGCAGATTTCGTTATGCTGTGTATTGTGACACATTACTCACGTCACCAGCATTCAAATTACGGGAGAGTTGCGCCATAGTATCCCTTCTGTTGGCTCATACCATTTTGTCTGTGGCGACACATTTTTAATTATTAAAGTTACGTTTTGGAAAAGGGTGGACTTTACTTCTACAGTGGGGCGGGGGTTGTTCAGTCGGTAGCGCGCCAGGCTCGTAATCTGTAGTTCCCAGGTTCGAGTCCCAGCTGGGTCAGCGTTGAGATTTATCTCCGCAAAATTCCCCGCCCTGCCCACGGTCAGTAGGGGACACCGATGGGCTTGGAAAGGCCGCCGTCCGCCGGATGGGACGTTAAGCCGTGGTCCCCGTGTGCGGGAGAGCCATACCCTGTGCACATTAAAGAACACGCTGGATGGCCTTGACAACAGCTGTTCCAGTGGGTCCCCTCCCCCAACCTTCTCTGAACCTTCGGGGTCCATGTGACCTGGCCATTTAGTCCATTGTGTGCAAAAAAGTGCCGCTCAGAGGTAAAACAACCCAACCCAAAAGTCCATGTGACCTGGCCATTTAGCCCATTGTGTGCAAAAAAGTGCCGCTCAGAGGTAAAACAACCCAACCCAAAAGTCCATGTGACCTGGCCATTTAGCCCATTGTGTGCAAAAAAGTGCCGCTCAGAGGTAAAACAACCCAACCCAACCCAACTTCTACAGTACTGTTCAGCCGCTACTGTGGATAGTGGTAAAACATGGCATTAACCCAATAGATGTAGTGCATTATTGCGGAACACCTGGGTCTTGTCATTTAATAATATTACTGTTGGCTCATACCATATGGGATAGCCTTCTCTCATCTCTAGTTTCGAAGCGCTGTGGTCTGCCAACACCTTGCCGTTGGTTCGTGCTTTTTCCCTCCTCGGACCACTTTTTAAAGGTACTAACCACGGCTGACAGTGGGCACCCCACAAGCCTTGCCATCTCAGAAATGCTATGATCCAGTCGTCTGGCCATTACAATTTGGTCTTTGTCAAACTCACTTAAGTCCGCTGCCTTTCCCATCTGAAGAACAAGTGGGGCGTGGGTGGCTCAGTCGGTAGCGCGCCAGGGTCGTAATCTGTAGTTCCCAGGTTCGAGTCCCAGCTGGGTCAGCGTTGAGATTTATCTCCGAAAAATTCCCCGCCCTGCCCACGGTCAGTAGGGGACACCGATGGGCTTGGAAAGGCCGCCGTCCGTCGGATGGGACGTTAATCCGTGGTCGGGAGAGACATACCATGTGCATGTTAAAGAACACGCTGGATGGCCTTGACGGGAGGCTACCATCTGTTTCCCAACAGCTGTTCCAGTGGGTCTCCTACCCCAACCTTCTCTGAGCCTTCGGGGTCCATGTGACCTGGCCATTTAGCCCATGGTGTGCAAAAAAGTGCCGCTCAGAGGTAAAACAACCCAACTGTGAAGAACAAGAATAACACTGATTAACAGAGCTCAGCATCAGGTGTTATTTATACCATTTCATGACCTTCATCAGCACCGTCGTTTACCTGCATTTGCTTCGATTTGCATAAAGACGCGCTGGTCATAGTGTTTTGGCTCTTCGGTGTAAATAAAGAATATAAATATCCCTTCAAGCAGGTGCTTGCCACAAAGGTCTGACAGGAGCCTGTCATTTTATACGCCATAGTAGAAGGTCTGTGAGGATATAATCAATTATATTGTTGCGGATCACAAATATGGATAGCCACTGAGCGTGAGTATTAAAAGCTATATTTCAAAACCAAATTCAATACAAGGTAAATTGTTACAAAGGAAATATGGATGAAGTATCTTATTAACAAATCAACTATTAACATGCACAAGTCATCAATCTTCCTGCGTAGAGCACACAATATCAGCTCTGTGTATTTTACTAAATACTACCTTTTACTTGATTTACCAGGTCACCCGAAGATCTTCACTCGTAAACCAATTCTCGTCCTGTGCTAATAACTGTTCACACACTAGCCGAACAAAAAGACAGTCCGTGTAGACATTCGAAGTTAGCCATAAAAGTTCCCACTTTTATACTTCCGTGTATACACAACACATCAAGTTACTTCTTGATACTTAACGATAAAAGATCCCACTTTTATCCTTCCGCGTATACACAACACATCAAGTTACTTCTTGATACTTACGCGCACTGTCTCAGAACAGCTCACCGTCCATTTTCGAACTCTTCGACCGTTACAACACAACAACCGTTACAATACAAAACGACCGTTAACGCTCCACTCTTCTTCTCCAAATTCTCCCAACGTTCTTATTCGTTGGCTGAAACTTTGCTTTTGGTTGCCAGATTCTTCTGTCGTAACACTGCCCCCTTCCTAGGTCTTGTTCGTCCCGAACAATTCTGGATTCCAAAGCTTCTTCAATTCTTCGATGAAACGGGGCCAAATGATCCACGTGAACCACCTTGCACTTTGTAGCTGGACATCGACGAATGCGATATACCACGTCTGTGTCAAAATGAAAGCGAATCTCATTATGACGTAGATTTCTTTTCTGACTGAAGCCTCGTCCACAAACATAATACGTGTAAGGCCTATAGCCCTTGGGAACACGTTTATGTCTCTGCAGGGAGAAGAATCGACTAAGAGTTTTCGTGCAAAACCTGTAAAAAGTTTTCTTCTTTGGATTTTTACTTCTATCAACAGTAACAAGGAATGAAAGTCATTAGTGACATAAAATCTAGGGAGGAGTTTCATCCTCCAGTCTGACCCTTTTGTCAGTTGACTTTCACTTAATTCAGAACTGTCGTGATGAACCTTCAGCCATATTTCACCTGATTCAATTTGATCCCCAAGGTGCTTCACAAATATAATATCAGCTCCATAATTCTTTTTAGCGCCTCGGTCCATCTCCTCCTTCCATAATCTTGTTAGAACTGCAGCTTCTAATCCGACAACCTTACCTGTTTCTCCTGTATAAGTGAAATCAGTGATGTGTCGGGCTGCTAGCAATATTTTTTCTGTTTTACCTTCACATAGCCAGCTTGCAACATCTTCAGATACTCCTTGTTCTATTAACATGTTACGAAACTTGTTCAAAGCATTGCCGTTATGCAGAACCTTGCAGACACGTGATGCTTCATCTACCCTATTATCCACAATGTTCACCAAACGCAGAAGTTCTCCTCCTAACTCTTCGACGAGCTCTTGCTGTTCCAAGGATCCGTTACCAAGGAAACACTGAACAGCTTCCATCACTTCCAGAGAGTTGTCAACAGAGTTTTCAAGAGGTGAATCCATGTTGCTGATAACAGCTGAACTCTTCATTCCACGAGTTTGTGATGCTGCAACCATTTTCTTAACTAAATCAACAGCAACATCTTCTGTACTGATGAGATCAATAGCTCCTTTTCCAAATTCATCATCATAAACCAAAGCGCACACTCCTTCAGCCAGCTTTTTGGACACAATTGAGCATCTCATTAGAGGAACGCTATCTACGGTAGCCGTCAGATCCTTGCAGCGGTAAATCTCCTTATCTGTTGGCACCAGCTCCTCTGTCTGTCCTACGATGCAGCATCCGACGTCTTCCATCATCTGCTCGATTTTATCTTTAGTGCAGTCGACTGTAAAGCCAGGGATGGATTCCAATTTGTCCAGAGTATCTCCCGTCAATTGGCGAGCACGACCGGAGATCATAGGGACCTGGAGACCTAAAGCAGCAAGTGCAGGAGCCAAGACAAGACTCACTTTGTTGCCGACACCTCCTGTGCTGTTTCTATCTACCATCCGATGGCGCCACTCGGGTCTCCAGCAAAACACATGACCCGAGGAGGTCATATTTGCTGTTTCTTCCGAATTCACTTTCTTGGAGCTCTCATTGTAATTAGCCAGGGAAATATCAGTCATGATTGCCAAATTGTTCATTCTGGAGATCAGCGACGAGTTTTGTAACATGATATTGTCCACTTTAGAGCTCTTGTAGTCATGATAAAACTTTTCTATATCCTTATAATCTAAATGGTTATAATGTCCAAATCTGCACATTGACTGTTCAGAAAAGAAATTCAGCGTGGCTACGTTGAAATTATCTGAGGGATTCACTTCTCTCTGATCGTAACTCTGAGGCTTAGTTTCATCCAGAAAGTTAGTCTTTGAAGTACTGTCTCTGCCTGAAGCTCCTTTACTAGCATCACCTGTTACGCTTCTAAGCCATTCTTCGGAATTCTTCTTTCTTAAATCCCCACTTTCTATAAACGATTCGAGTGTGGCTATATGTTTCGGAAAAATCTCTCCGACTTCCCCAGTAACGTCGAATGGCACTTTGTATCTATGATGAATGGACGCCTCTTCTTTACTCGGACCACTCTGCGAAACGTAAACTCTGATTCGTTCCCCCTCATCACCACTCGTTACTCTGCCTTTGCGATAAATGTCCATGACACATTTTGCTGACGGCGAGGAATAGAATACCTTTCGTGTGGATCTCTCTTCAGATCGTGCCAGACTTGTATACCTAGGTATTTTGAAGTGCAAAGCGTACTGTATAGTCTCACAGCTCTCTGATCTGTGTGATTGTTCTTCACAGTTCCTAGACATGTCACCAGCGACATAGACACTCTGCCATGCATTACCAGTAGTTGCGTGGTCAAAGGCATTATCTGTGCTATCTCTACAATTCTTGATTTCCAGTAGCAGATCCACATTTTTATATGCGTTGCCTTTCTCTTTTCCATGTTTACAATCTAACTTAACACTATCAAGATCATCTTTTTCACTGACAAATTCAACATTTAAACTATTGCATTGTCTATTGAGTTCGGTTTTATGATCCTTGAAGTGATCAATAATCTTACCAACTCGAGAAGCCACTTCAGTTCTCATCTCAGTATTTTGTGCGGCTATTTCGGCTTTCAAATCATCTTTTTGAGAAACTATCTCCGTTCTCAACTCATTATTTTGTGCGGCCATTTCGGCTTTCAAATCACCTATTTTATCGCTTTGGGCAGCTATATCACCTTTAATCTCAGTATTTTGTGCGGCCAGATCACCTCTTTTATTCCTCAACTCATTATTTCGTGCGGCCATTTCGGCTATCATTTCATCTAATGTACTATTTTGTGTCGCTATTTCGGCTTTCAAATCATTATTTTGACTTTTAGTGTCATTCAACAACTTTACCAATTCATCCATACTTCTAGTTAACGGCATTCAATAAATTATCCCACTTCTGACACCAAATGTTGCGGATCACAAAAATGGATAGCCACTGAGCGTGAGTATTAAAAGCTATATTTCAAAACCAAATTCAATACAAGGTAAATTGTTACAAAGGAAATATGGATGAAGTATCTTATTAACAAATCAACTATTAACATGCACAAGTCATCAATCTTCCTGCGTAGAGCACACAATATCAGCTCTGTGTATTTTACTAAATACTACCTTTTACTTGATTTACCAGGTCACCCGAAGATCTTCACTCGTAAACCAATTCTCGTCCTGTGCTAATAACTGTTCACACACTAGCCGAACAAAAAGACAGTCCGTGTAGACATTCGAAGTTAGCCATAAAAGTTCCCACTTTTATACTTCCGTGTATACACAACACATCAAGTTACTTCTTGATACTTAACGATAAAAGATCCCACTTTTATCCTTCCGCGTATACACAACACATCAAGTTACTTCTTGATACTTACGCGCACTGTCTCAGAACAGCTCACCGTCCATTTTCGAACTCTTCGACCGTTACAACACAACAACCGTTACAATACAAAACGACCGTTAACGCTCCACTCTTCTTCTCCAAATTCTCCCAACGTTCTTATTCGTTGGCTGAAACTTTGCTTTTGGTTGCCAGATTCTTCTGTCGTAACAATATTCTTATGCAGCTCATCTGGGGAAATTAACGTGTATTTCTATATGTGTGTTTCTTTGTAATAAGTGTTAGTTATTCTCAAACTATTCATTTCTTAATTAAATGACAGTTTTATCTCAATTATTTAATATAAATTATTAAACTGATATAATATAAAAATATTCAGAAAATGTTAAGGTATTGAAAATTACAAGGAAAAATTTGAAATGAAATTTCTAAATATTGTGTACAAAAAACACAAGTATCATCCGCAAGCAATTGTCTTGTAATGAGACAACACGAGACCTCGGCAAAGTTCGGCTGTTGTGAAATAGAGACAGAATTAAATACGAAAAGATTTTGCGAACGCGACAAATGTTACTAATCCAGGGTTAACCCTTTCAGGACCATAAGGTTTCTAAGAGTAAATATTAGTATGTAACTGTTTATTTTTGTTTGTTTAGACGTAAAATAAATAAAAATCATAAGAAAAATACATAACAATGTGTAGTTTTTTTGGAATTTTATGGGAAATATTTTTCCCAATGGACTATAAAGGTAACACAAATTATAGTTAGGCTTATTATGCAATGTCTTTTATTTATTGGTTTATTAGAACAAAATGTTAACTAAAATAATACAAAATTATGAAATAAAATTACTATACAAAATGATGTGCTAATTATGATATTCTGCGAAGCAATTTCTTTTGGTAGTGAGGCAAAGATGGACATTGCACATAGTACATATATTATGCGTCCTGACAGTTCTGTTTTTGTTTACTAAACGTTCCCGTTTACGTAATTGCGTTCGGCATACGTTCTATTTTGACATTCTGTATAAAAAATGCAGATACGGTTATAATTAAATACGCCAATCACCAATTTTAAAATGGGAAAAATGTTTCCCTTAGTCGTGAAAGGGTTAAGTAATTGGCCTTCTATGGTCTTAGGCAGTAAATGTTGCCACAGCAATAGTTGTTGCTCCGAGGCTATACACTGATGTGCCATTGAATTAGGGATAGCAATCTATCCCTAATTAGGGACCCGAAGGGTGTTGGACCCTCTCTGGACCTGATAACGGCCGCCACACGACGAGGCAAGACTTGTGTAACTCCACAAGCTTGTGTAAATGCTCCACAGGTATGACGACCCATGCATCCTCCAGAGCTGTCCACAATTCTCCCAATATCGTCGCTGATGGGTTGGGTTGTTTTACCTTTGAGCGGCACTTTTTTGCACACCATGGGCTAAATGGCCAGGTCACATGGACCCCGAAGGCTCAGAGAAGGTTGGGGGAGGGGACCCACTGGAACAGCTGTTGGGAGACAGCTGGTAGCCTCCCGTCAAGGCCATCCAGAGTGTTCTTTAACGTGCACAGGGTATGTCTCTCCCGCACACGGGGTCGTCGCTGATGGGACACGGGCCCTAACACTCTACTCGATGGTATCCCAAAGATTTTTGATGGGATTTAAATCTGAGCTTCTAGATGGCAAATTCATATTTCAAAGACGGCGAAGCCCACGATCATTTAAGGCTGGTTGTCCTTTGCAGTTTGTCCGGGTGCTTGTTTTTTGCCGGAATTTTTATATTCCCGGAACACTCTTGAAACTGACGTACGAGAAAATCCAAGTTCGTTGACAATTTTGGAGATAGAGTGTCCCATCCATAGGGTACCTACGATCTGCCTTCTGTCAAATGCATCTAAATCCCGCGCCTGTCCCATTACACTTCTCACGACGAATGCTTGGGAAAGACGAAGCTGACAGCTATATATGATCAGAGTTTCAGCCACGCATGCGTGCAAATGCGGGTCTTCGGTACTGAATTTGGATAACGTCTCCTATCTCTAATTCAATGGCACTTCAGTGTATAAGAGTTTGGTCGTTTCTAAAGGTAGAGAAATGTGAACCCTTTGGAAGCAATATAAGAGGAAACTGGATGCCTTGCTTACTTATGCTTAGATGGTTACTTTTTACTTTAGCCTTTTACACTTATGCCTAGATATTTAAATATATCTTGGGCATTAGGCAGTTTTACTTTGCAAAAAAATGATAATGAGTCAAGGAATCGGCAATCGGAAAGAATGAGTCAAAGGAATCGGCAACGTCCTTTGAGTAGCATATTGTGCAGAGAGAGAGACTACGTTGGTTTGGCCATTTTATCTGTATGCATAACTTAAGATTACCGTATAGGGTTATTAAGAGTTTACGTAAAGACAACTTTACCTATTTGCTGATCTTTATAGTGCTATATATTCTATACATGCAACCTTTATTATTCTTTATGAATCCCTTGTGAAACACAACACGACGTCTATCGCTTTCGCTGATACTTGTTATTAATTCTAATGTTGAATTTCTTCCATGTAAACCCATTTCGTTGTGTAATGGTACAAAGACCATTACCTAGATATTCACCTTTTATAACCAGATATCCACTTTTCATTTGACTGACTCATATATTTAGAAAATCCTCCAGCAACCAGAAACTGTGAAAATAACACCGAAATGAGCATTTTTCAGTTGGATTAGGTTGTTTTATCTCTGAGCGGCACTTTTTTATGCAAAATGGGCTAAATAGCCAGACTCACTGGATAGCTATAAGGAGACAGATGGTCAAGGTCATTCAGAATGTTCTTTAACATGCACAGGGTATGGCTCTCCCGCACACGGTGGCACGCTTTAATGTCTGATCCAACAGACGCCGAATGGGTTCCTTAACTATAAAGATTAGGTATATAGATTACATAGAATATTATACATGATGTAAAGACAATTCCCAGTTGTACCGCAACATATGGCTGCATACCATCTATGGGGAGAATGCCATAATCTCCATTAACTACGCCGGGGCAAGACAGTGCCACAAGGGCACAGTTCTTTAACATGCACAGGGTATGGCTCTCCCGCACACGGTGGCACGCTTTAATGTCTGATCCAACAGACGCCGAATGGGCTACTTAACTATAAAGATTAGGTATATAGATTACATACCTAATTTTTATTGTTCTATGTAATCTCCTCCCCCCCCCCGATAGGGGACCACCTTGACGTGGTGTGTGTGTGTGGGGGGGGGGGGCTTAATGGTGCCTCTGTGAAGTAGGGCTTGTTTCCTCATTTGCACGATGGGATTTGGCCTCTGGTGGCAGGGATTGTGAGGGTCTGCAGACTGATTTGGGAGGGCCAGTCTAGTGGGCTTCTTCGCTTGCTCATGGAAGCTTTAGGTCCACAGCCCCGATGGTGGTGCTGTGGCTGAGAGTACTGCGTACTGGTGTTGGGGGGCTCCGGTCCAGTGGGCTCATCGGTGCAGCCTCAGTGAAGTTGGGGTACACACTGCTTCTGGGAGGCAGCGGGTGCGTGGCACTCATGGAAAGGACGAAGTTGAAGGCTTGCGACTGGAAAAGATCCTCGGTTGACAGGCTTATCGATGGAAAAGCCAAACGAAGAGTCTCCACCCTGGGAGCCAAGTCAACTTGGTTCTACATACCATTTTAGTGGCTAACCGTGGAAAAGATTAAATTTAGGTGATGAACCTTCCTTCTATAGGATTGTTCGCCATAGGTAGCCGTGGATGAGCTGTGCCCTTGTGGCACTGTCTTGCCCCGGCGTAGTTAATGGAGATTATGGCATTCTCTCCATAGATGGTGTGCAGCCATATGTTGCGGTACAACTGGGAATTGCCTTTACATCATGTATAATATTCTATGTAATCTATATACCTAATCTTTATAGTTAAGGAACCCATTCGGCGTATGTTGGATCAGACATTAAAGCGTGCCACCGTGTGCGGGAGAGCCATACCCTGTGCATGTTAAAGAACATTCTGAATGACCTTGACCATCTGTCTCCTTATAGCTATCCAGTGGGTCTGGCCATTTAGCCCATTTTGCATAAAAAAAAGTGTCGCTCAGAGATAAAACAACCTAATCCAACTAAAAAATGCTCATTTCGGTGTTATTTTCACAGTTTCTGGTTGCTGGAGGATTTTCTAAATATATGAGTCAGTCAAATGAAAAGTGGATATCTGGGTAATGGTCTTTATACCGTTACACAACGAAATGGGTTTACATGGAAGGAATTCAACACTAGAATCAATAACAAGTATCTGCTTGAAAGTGATAGACGTTGCGTTGTGTTTCACAAGGGTGCATCCAAAGTTGGCAAGATGAGGGATGCGAATATTTTAATTTGTTCATCAGGATCCGTTTTTGATTGGGTTTCTAGACCGAGCTGACATCATCTACTCCCAACAATATTGGAAAACTATGGACTTTTGAAAGTAACCAATAAATCCGAAGTGCTCAAGACTCAAAAGTCGTGATCGTTTCGGCTTTATTTCTGCTTTTGACAAAGGGTACAAGTTTCACTGTACCACCATAATTAATTATAAAAAGGACCAAACTATTATATAGTCTAATTTTAGAATTTAAGTGTATACACCTATAAATAAATTATAATATACATTTAACACTGAAACTCTGAAAGACCCAGTTATAGTTAAAGCTTACCATGAAAGGTTTCTCAACTATTGAAGTTGAGAAAAAACGGGACCATTTTAAACAGGCTATACTATAAGATTATTTATATAATAAATTTATTAGGATAATCCTCCAGCAACCAGAATATAATAAGATAGTTAAATTTATTGCCAAACGATCGTTTTGTTGCATAAGAACGTCTGCTCCACACTGCCAATGTAACAATGACAACGTTGAAGAGATCTGATTTTAGAATTTTAACTAAAAGATAGAAAAAATATTAAATAGTTATTTTGAAGTGAATAAATTTATTTATTTATTTATTTATTACCATTCCCCTGTGATGATGCATAGAACCGCCCAGGCCTAGCACCTAATGTCCGACCCCGCTTTCTCGTGGTGCAGACCGTTAGTACCTTTCAAAAGAGATACTCTCTTGTGGAAGTGAACGGAAGCAGATGGCTGCCAGATTAGTGTGGCCTACTGATCTGGACAACTATGGCTACTTTTCTTTTTTTTCTACCCTGCTGAGGAGTGGTCAACCACACAGGGTCCTGGTGCTGACCATATATACCAACCTGAACAGAATTATGGCTCTGAGCTCGATTATGGATCCTGATTTTGCTGCACTGGTGGGCTTCTGTGGAGGGAAAATCTTCCGTTGTGTTTTCTCTTTGTTTGTGGGTTGACAGCCCCAAGTGAATAGATTCACAGGATATGTTTTATCAGCTGGTGGATAATCCTGAGAAGAGGTCATCGCAGCCACCTGAACTCTTTGCAATCGTCGAACTCATTAGCATCGTCAAATTCTACATTGGAGGAAGTCTAGTGTAGATGGCTTCAGCCTTTACTGGTGGGGAAATGGGTCTTTGCCCCATGTCTGCGATTAGGGGTCTGTTTGATATTGTCGGCATTCCCTCTCTCAATAAACATAGTTTCTTTAAACATCCCACTAACCATTTTCTCTCCATAGGTAGTTGGAATGTGAGGACTCTGCACAGAGCTTTTTCTCTTGATGTCCTCACACAAGAATTCCACCATTATAATGTAGATATTCTCGGCTTGCAAGAGACCAGATAGACAATAAAGGTCAGATTCTTAAAAATAATCTTAAATTTCTCTTTTCAGGGAGGGACGACAATAAGCATCACCAAGGCGTGAGTCTGCTTCTCAGCAGACACGCTAGTGATGCTCTTCCAGAATATGAGTGCATTAATGAAAGATTTCTTACAGCAGAATTTCAGACAAGCGTTAAAAACTTGAATGCTATCTGCTGTTATGCCCCCACTGAAGATGCCGATGAGGATGAGAAGGATAGGTTTTATGAACAACTTCAGGATATTTTGAATTCTGTCAAGAAAGGAGATATTACCCTTGTTCTTGGTGACTTCAATGCCAAAGTTGGTACTGACTCTGACCTTTGGGGAGGAGTAATAGGCCCTTTTGGTATTGGTAGCTGCAATGGCAATGGGCAACGTCTCCTACAGGTAAGTAAACTCAATGGATTCAGAATAACTAACACTTATTACAAACACCGTGACATACATAAGTACACATGGGTTTCACCTGATAGGCTGCATAAGAATGTGATTGATTACATATTAATTAACAGCAAATGGGCTAGTTCTGTTAGGAATACCAGGTCATATAGGGTAGCTGAAATTGGATCTGACCATTACCTTGTTAAAAGTGTGTTGCAACTTAAAAAGTGTTGTGCTAGGGTTAAAAAATTTACTTTTAATACTGAAGCTATGAAAGATCCAGTTATAGCCAAAGCTTACCATGATAGGTTACTTAGTCATTATGACAGTCATGGTTTACTTACTACTGAAGTTGAGGAAGAATGGGATCATTTTAAACAGGCTTTTTTCGACACTAACACTACTCTTTTAGGAAAAAAGGAGCAGAAGAGACAGAATTATCTGAGTGATAAGGCACTTGAGCTTATTTCGGAAAGAAAGAACTGCAGGAATGTCCTTAATCAATACCCTACTAGTCCTAATAGAAAGCATTACAGAGAACATAATAAACGTGTAAAAGATCAGTTAACTGCTGATAAGAACCTTTGGCTTGATGGTTTGGCTGACAAAGCCGAGGAAGCAGTTAGAGAGCACAACAGCAGAGAGCTGTACCAGATAGTTAATGTTTTGTGTGGTAGAAAACGGACAGGTATACAAGGATTGAAGGATAAACAAGGTAAGGTTAGGGGAGGTTAGGAAGTCGAGGATTCTGTCATGGGTAGGTGGGCTGAGCATTTCAGTGATGTTCTAAACAATGTAGGTAGTTCTACTCCCATTGTTTGCAATGATGATAGATGCATTGGTGGCTTTAACGTTGGCCCTATAACACAATCTGAAGTTATTTTGGCTGTTTCTAAACTTAAACTACATAAATCCCCAGGGGTAGATGAAATTACTACCGAAATGCTTAGAGCTGGGAATGTTTCGGTTACCACTTGGATGACTGAAATTCTGAATATCTTTTATGATAAAGGCATGGTTCCTAAGGATTTTACCAGAGCTATTGTTATCCCTATTTTCAAAAAAGGTGATCTCAGTTCTTGTGATAACTATAGGGTTATCAGCCTACTCTCTGTTCCAGATAAAGTTCTTTCCACGATTGTTCTTAATACAATTAAGAATCTGGTTGACAGTCAATTACGTGATGAGCAATGTGGATTCAGAAGTGGTAGGAGATGTGTGGATCAGATATTTTCACTTAGGCAGATTATTGCGAAATGTTTAGTGTTTCAGAAACCTTTGGTTGCTAGCTTTGTTGATTTCAAAAAGGCTTTCGACTCTGTTGATCGTCATAATTTGTGGTTTATTGTGAGATCATGTGGTATACCTGACAAGTTAGTTAACATAATGAAAGCTCTCTATAATAACACTGAGTCGTTTGTGAGAGTTGGTAAGGCTTGTAGCAATTGGTTTAGCATTACTTCTAGTGTTCGACAAGGGTGCATTTTGTCTCCTTTTTTCTTTAGCTTGGTTATTGATTACGTTATGCGAAATTCATTGCAAGGGAATGATTTTGGACTTAAATGGTCTGGAGACAATAAATTTTCTGATTTATATTATGCTGATGATTTAGCCCTTTTGGCAAATGATGTTGATGAGATGAACTCTTTCATTCCAGCTGTTGATGAGACTGGTGGTAGAATAGCTTTGGTTATAAACAGAGAGAAAACTAAAGTGATAAAAATTGGTCAGGCAGGCTGTGATTCAGTTAATCTGAATGGTTGCAGTCTTGAGCAGGTGTCACAGTTTAATTATCTTTGGAGCTATGTAACAGATAATGGTGATGTGCGGCATGAGATTAACAGACGAATAGGGATTGCTGCCGGGACTTTTAAGAATCTATGGAGAGTGTGGAGAAATAGGCGTATACACCTAAGGACTAAAATTAGACTGTATAATAGTTTGGTTCTTTCTAGGGTTAGTTATGGTAGTGAAACTTGGACACTTTGTAAACAAGATAACAGGAAACTAGATGCTTTTGATTCCAGATGCTCACGCAGTATTTTGGGCATTAGGTGGTTAAACTTTGAAACTAATGATGAGGCTAGGCAATGGAGTTTGCAACCTCCTTTAACCAGTATATTGTGCAGAGAGAGACTCCGCTGGTTTGACCATGTTGCCCGTATGAATAATTATAGTTTGGCGAATAGGGTTATGAACAGTGTGCCGAAAGGCCTCAGAAAGAAGGGGAGACCTAGGATGCGGTGGGCAGACAATGTCAAACAGGACCTTGTTAGAATTGGTGTGCAGTGGCCAGATGCAGTATATGTAGCTCAGGATAGACTTGCTTGGAGAACTAAATTGCACGGTCTGGTTGGACCTCCGTAGCCCATGGCTGCTTGAGGATGATGATGATGAATCATGCGGAAGCGACCTAACTGACACGTGTTTACACAATGTACAATGTAGGTACATGCAACGCAGTCTGCTAACGCTAACTGTTTGTGCCTCGGCTCGGTCCGCTCAGTCGTCTGTCATCACCATCCAAGGAGCAGGTTACGCATCGGAACCGCTCAGTGTCTGCTCAATATATCGTTCGCGACTTGTATTTGTGACGTTGTGTTGTTTGTGTGTTTGTGTAATTTGTTGTGTTGTTTGTGTGGAGTGAATTTAATAATAATAATAAACATTATGTTACAAAGCCCAGCACCAGTATGAGTAAGAAAATATCAGTAGAAGAAGAACACCGAAATTTTCAAGAGAAATGGGAACCAAAATTTTTTTGTATCCAAGCCAAGAATAAAATATTATGTCTGATATACAGGAACGATATTGTAGTTTGCTAGGAGTACAATCTTAAAAGGCACTATGACACAAATTACAAAGTAAACTAATCACTAATCACAAAATAAAATATTTCGTGAAAACAAATTATCAGAATTGAAGTCAGTTCTTCATCAAACAACAAAGCATATTTACTAAACCTGTTGAAGACAATACAGCTGCTCTAAAAACTAGATATTTATTATTTTATTTAATTGCAAGCAAGTTTAAACCCTTTACTGAAGGGGAATTTATTAGCGAATGTTTAATTACAGCAGTGGAAGTGTTGTACCCAGAAAAATTAAAAAAAATTAAAAAATGTAAGTTTAAGTCGAAATACTGTGGCTAGCAGAATCGTCAAAATAGCCGATTATTTTGAGGAATCATTTAGGTTCAACGATATCAACATTTGAGGCCTACTCTATTGCAATCGACGAAAGTACAGACAGTCGAGATATCTCTCAGCTTGCCGTTTTGCGATGTGTGATGTGAACCTAAAAGCAGTGGCGGGTTGGGTTGTTTTACCTCTGAGCGGCACTTTTTTGCACCATGGGCTAAATGGCCAGGTCACATGGACCCCGAAGGCTCAGAGAAGGTTGGGGGAGGTGACCCACTGGAAAAGCTGTTGGGAGACAGATGGTAGCTTCCCGTCAAGGCCATCCAGCGTGTTCTTTAACGTGCACAGGGTATGGCTCTCCCACACACAGAGTCACGGCTTAACGTCCCATCCGACGGACGGCGGCTTTTCCAAGCCCATCAGTGTCCCCTACTGACCGTGGGCAGGGCAGGGAATTTTGCGGAGATAAATCTCAACGCTGACCCAGCTGGGACTCGAACCTGGGAACTACAGATTACGAGCCTGGCGCGCTACCGACTGAGCCACCACCACCCAAAAAGCAGTGGCGAACTTTTTTTTGGCCAGGGTCTCAGCTTGCCCGATGGCAACTGGGCCCCCTTAAACCTTAGAGAATATGTTAAAAATGTTAATGACCTATTAGTAGCTTGAAAATATAATAGAAGTTCCAATATTATTACTGTATGCAGCTAAAATTTACGTTGTATTACTATTTTTAAAAAAGATAATAAAATCATTTTTCGAGAATACATTATATTTAAGAATATAATAAATAACTCTGAAAAAATAACTCTGATTTTTGTTATGTGAGGCCAACGCATACGTTATGTAGGCTCGGATTTTTACTATTGCGACTGCGCAATGAAGCTTAGCTGGGAATCCCAGTATACTTTGATCCCAGGATACTTTGTATCGAGCAATAGCTCGATACAAAGTATGTGTAATATACTTGATACAAAGCTCGATACAAAGTATACAAGTTTTATGTGTTTTATTAAAGGTATGTAATTAATTAATATTTTTATATACTGTGGCCCTATGTCCTTTAATTTAAATATAATGTATTTTCTTTCATTGTATAAAATTAGTATAAAAATACTAGGTAGCAAATATATTTAAGCTGTTGTCTTCAATAACAATATATACGCATAATGCAAGTTCAATAAATAATGATATCTTTTATTTACTCTACTGTTAAAATTGCTGTGATTATTGAAATTGTTGTTAATAATGGATGCATCTATAAAACATATTTCCATTGATGTGTTTTTGCGGCGAGGTACATTATGTATTTCTAGCAGAAATACATAACGGACCTCACTACCGTAAAGTTGAAATTTTCTACCATACGTTACAACAGTTTACAAACAAAATGCAGAATACAGCCACTCAATAATAATTATTATCAAATGGAAACGTACAAATAACCAACTTATGGCAAATGTTGGATTTAACATTTAATTGCAGATGTTAATTTTTCCCAACTTGGAGTATTTTTAAAAAATAATAATAATAAAATACCCCCTCAAGCAGCTGCTTGCAACAGAGGTCTGACAGGAGCCTGTCAGTTTATATGCCAAAGTAGAAGATCTGAGAGGATGGCAGGACCTCAGCAGAAAAATGACGCATAAATCCATGCTTTACCCGGGGTTCGAACCCAGGTCACTTAGATCAGTAGCCAAGCTTGTTAACCACACTGCCATGGGATTTAATTAAGTTTTAATTTCAGGAATATTACCCCTACCAGCATGGAAAAGAAAAAACACAAATCTGGATCACTGAAACGAAAGAGCGACAAGAAGCAGAAAGGCACGAATCAGCCAACCGATGAAGGTCTATTACAGATTTTATAATACCACAACCACCACCCACATCAATGTCTACAGTTCCACAACAAATAGTCAAGAAACAAGAAACAATACTCGTGTTGATGATGCAATGACTTGTGAATTACAAGAACAGGGTTGGGTTGTTTTACCTCTGAGCGGCACTTTTTTGCACACCATGGGCTAAATGGCCAGGTCACATGGACCCCGAAGGCTCAGAGAAGGTTGGGGGAGGGGACCCACTGGAACAGCTGTTGGGAGACAGATGGTAGCCTCCCGTCAAGGCCATCCAGCGTGTTCTTTAACGTGCACAGGGTATGGCTCTCCCGCACACGGGGCCACGGCTTAACGTCCCATCCGACGGACGGCGGTCTTTCCAAGCCCATCGGTGTCCCCTACTGACCGTGGGCAGGGCGGGGAATTTTGCGGAGATAAATCTCAACGCTGACCCAGCTGGGACTCGAACCTGGGAACTACAGATTACGAGCCTGGCGAGCTACCGACTGAGCCACCCCCGCCCCTACAAGAACAGGAAATAGCTACTTTGAATGTAAATATAAATACAATAGCATCCTTTACTCACCAACCCAGGCCCAGTACTTCTTCTGGCTTCGTTGTTCCGGTATCTGTACTACCTTTAGTTGCAATATCTGAACACAGAGCTTCAACTAGTTACAGGGAATCAGATATACCTTCAGGCATAAATGACTTGTTTTCTGAAGCACATCCTATAAATGAACCTATACAAGAAAATGAAAGATCAACTGCTGGAATCTTCCAATATCCATCACGAGCAAATCTGAAACAGTTTTTTGCTGAACATCCATTTCAGCCACTTGATGATCTGCCATTGGATGCTCGTTTCTATGAGAGGAAAATTATGAATGACTCAGTCCCAATGAAATGGCTAACATATAACTAAGAAAATAGGTGTTTACATAGTTCATACTGCTTGGCCTTTGATTCTCCCAAATCTTGTAATCCATCACCCTTTGTACGTGTCTTTAGTGACTACAGGCGTATTAGCCATTGCTTGACTTTACACGAATCGACAACAACACATGTCAGCAATGTTCAGCAATTTATCAGTGTAGTTAATGATGGCACCTTAGATACTTTTTGCATCTTCATTAATTAAAAAGAAAGAAGAAGTGTTGAAGCAAAGCAGTATTGTCATGAGGATTATAGACATCATAAAGATGTTAGGCAACCAAGCACTTCCTTTTCGAGGTCACAGAAATGAATCGGCCCACACTCTGGATAATGAAGTTCTGAATCATGGCAAATTTTTTATCTGCAGTGCAGTTGATGGCAAAATATGACCCCATTATGGCAGCTTACGTTTCTGCAGTACAAGTCTACACAAAGAATCAAACGATTAGAACAACAAGGAAAGGTGCTTGGACCCAGCAAAGTTTAAAACTATTGCAGAGAAGGGCCTTGAATATGAAGCATTGGAAGGTATTATTAAGCTGTCTCCACAAATCAGCAAAGATCAAATAATATTGGAATTGTTTCCTCTTGCTTGCATGTTTCCAATATATATTGACCGATGGTGCACCTGCCATGACGGGTATTATTAAAGGAACTGTTGTAAAACTAAAGGAAACATTCAATGAACATGGTAATAATTGTTTGGAACATTTTCATTGCATTAATCACCAGCAAGCTTTGTGTTCCAAAGTTTTAAATATCGGACATGTGCTAAAAATAGTCGCTAAAATTGTAAATTTTATTCGAGCATATGGACTTTTCTGGAAGACATAGGAAGTGAATACACCGATCTACCCTATTATACGTAAGTTAGATGGCCTTCGGGTCACAAAACGATTGTTCGAATTGCTGGACGGAATCGTAATTTTCTTGGAAACAAAAAATTATGATTGCGCTGAGTTTAACAATGGACAGAGGATAAAAGGCCTGGCTTTCTCTGTTGACATCACAAGTCATCTTAGTCAACTTCATCTTAAACTTCAAGGCAAAATTCACATTGTTACCACGTTATTTGATAAGATTAACGTTTTGAAACAAAAATTATTACTTTGGCGAAAGCAAATAGAAAAAGGAAAAACTTGTCTCATTTTGAAAGTTGCCAATCTCTGTTGCTAAAATCACCTGAATTGAAATTTGCAGAATATACTCACCGAATAAAGTTGTTAGAGAAGGAGTTTCGCAGAAGATTTTCTGTTTTCAAAAACTGTGAATTACAGTTTCGTCTTTTTACTTTGCCTCTGCCCATTGATATTGAAATTGTTGATGATATGGATTTTAAATGGAATTAATTGAAATCCAATGTGACTCTTTGTTGAAGCAAAAATATGCGGAAGTTGGAATTCCAGAATTTTGCACTTATTTACGTGCGGATCGGTTTCCCAAAGTGTTGTCTTTCGATATTTATGCGAGCAAATATTTTCTTTAATGAAAAATAACAAAACTCCAGAAAGGTCAAGATTAACTGATCACAACTATCGTCAATTTTGAAAATTACGTCAGCCCAAGACATTCAACCAAATTATGATGATTTGCTTTGTGTAAAACGGTGCCAAGTGTCCAAAAAGTAATGTAATAATAAAAAAAATGTGAATTTTTTGTAAATTTTTTATAATTTCTATTTTTTTTTGTTTTTTATATAAATAGGTGCTGTAAAATACAGTGTAAAATGTTTTCTATTTCGAAAATAATGTCTTCTGTTCTCCTATTTTGCCTTTTTTTAAATATTGAAAACATGCGGCAAAATATATTGAAAACATGCATGCGAAATAACTTATGTGACCCGTGGTGTAAAATGAGTTTGACATGCCTGCTCTAGAAAATGCCGTGAAAAAGAAGGAAATTGAAGATGACGAAGAGGTGCAGTCATCATTGCAATAGACTTCCTCATGTAACAGAGTCACTCTAAGATAGAAGATATCATTTTTAGGACCAATTATGTTCCTAATTTCATTTGGATAAAGTGTCTCTAATTCGCTTGATGAATCGGAACAGATCAATAAATGATTTACGCTTCATTTCCGACTTGCCGACATTAATTTTCGACTTGCTCACTTTCATTTTCCGAGTTACCCACATTAATTTTCGACTTGCTCACTTTCATTTTCCGACTTACCCACATTAATTTTCGACTTGCTCACTTTCATTTCTGACTTACCCACTTTCATTTCAACGACCTTTATATATATAGGATAATAAAACTTCAAAGACAAAACTGCTTCATCGGGAAGTACAAAGTAGTGCTGATCTGAATAAAGTTGATATATAGAACTGACGCCACAAAAATGTATAATAGTGGCAGAATACATTTATCAAAAGGAATGAAATCTAATATTTTAAAATCGTTTTGAATAACTCAGGAGTATTTTAGTTTCATTAAAAAGATTTATAACTTATACCCTCTTACACCTATATACACTCAGAAACCACTTAATTAGAAACATTCCCATTTTTACGTCAATAGACAGTCGAATCAGACATCAGTAATTTTTTAAACAACACTTTTAAAGAAAAGCGTAACTTTAAGTTTTACAGAATTAAATTCACAGCGGTGAACCAAAAAAAATTCAATGC
Source organism: Ryuthela nishihirai (assembly GCA_038380435.1). Classification (NCBI taxonomy): domain Eukaryota; kingdom Metazoa; phylum Arthropoda; class Arachnida; order Araneae; family Heptathelidae; genus Ryuthela; species Ryuthela nishihirai. The sequence continues at coordinate 86,234,436 of JAWZYU010000003.1, read as the reverse complement.
GTAAATAGTCTAAATTCCAATGTATAGGATCAGGCTGATTCAATGCATTATGCGACATCGTGACATCCTGCGTCATCTCTGTAGCATGTGACCTAACAGGTGTCCAGCATTGCATCACCCATGCGTTTAAACAGAATTCCGCGGAGGCATTGTTGTTTATTGGTGTATTTCGTGGTGTACTGCATTATTGCTACATTAATACCAAGAAAAGATATTTAATAGTTCTTCCAAAAGAATTTTATTTTCCGATGCAAATTAGTTCTCAAGAGAGCTCTCATGCAAGAGTCAAGTCTACTAGAGAAATTTAGAGGAAGTAGAATTGTTGGAAGGAGCAGAGAGTGGTGCAATCTTTTGACACAAAAAACTGTATCAAATAAGATAGGCGGTGTGCCAAAAGTTCGTAGACAATTTAAAAACTACCAACTGCAGAGATATGCGGTATACTGCATTCGATAGTCGATCTCAAGAAGTTTTCCCCTCAAAGCTAGTAAAATATAAGCACTTTTTCTGGCCTGAAACACATCTAGCCGATGTAATATTATTTATGACGTCAATTTATTTCATTATATTAGTATATGGTTATATTATAATTAACAGTTCAATCCATTATAGACCTGCTTGGTCTTATCCCTTATCGAAAAAGAAAGGGTTCTTTTATTAGTGCATTAATGTAAATTTCCCATTTTAATTTCTAATCTGAATAGTTCCAAAATAATGTTGCTGTTGGTCACAGATATCTTTCCAAAAATGAGACCAATCAAATAATTATGTTTCTATTGATCTGGCAACAGTCCGAATCATTTGGGCCCACATAAATATAATGGGGCTAGTTGGCTTTCATGACAAAAATAAAATTTAAGTCCCATTATTGAGGGAAGCAAGATGGATGAGGTTAAGGTTTAGATCCGTGTTTCCCAACGTGGGGCCCACGCCCCACAGCAGAGGGGCAATTTGATTGTCAAGGGGGACAATTCGAAAATGGACTCGTTCAGAGTTTAACCGTATGGCGGCCGTAGGATTAGCGAGCCCGGACAAAAGAAAACCCGAAGATTACATTGTTAGTCGTCATTATCCTTCTTCAAGAGAACAATGAGGACGCCCATTGCCCTTGCCAAGAATCAATACAAATTAAAGAGGGTATTAGGACGAACATAGTATAGTCCTTTTTGCCTTTGTGAGGTGACTCATCTTAGTCTTAACAGTTCACCTTAATGACCCAAGGTTTAAAGTCCCTCATGTTCATTAAAACTTTTTCGTACTTGAATTTTAGTTCTCCATTATGTTTTGAAAATTTACTTACTGTGCTTCCTCTACAATTCCCTAGTGACTTCTTCCAGAAACCTATCATTTAAGAAACACTGGTTTAGATAAACTCAGTGCTCAGTTCTATCACATCACGATATCATATCATAATAAATACCAAGGATGTGTGTGTGTTAGTAGGGGATGGGGCATTAGGCTCTATCGATAGCTCGTCTGACTCATAAACTGGAGTTCCCAGATTCGAGTCCCAAATGCAAAGGCGTTGAGATTTATCTCCAATAAACCCACACCTTGTTATAGGTGAGAAACGCGATAACGATGGGCTTGGAATGGTCGCCGTCCGTCAGAAGGGACGTAAAGCCGTGGAATTGTGTGTAGGAAAGCCAGACACTTTACTGGTTAAAGAACACGCTGGATGGCCTTGAAGATAAGGTACCATCTGTCTCCTAACAGCTGTCCAGTGAGTCCCCTTTCCCTTCGCTGAGCCGTTGGGGTCCTTGTGACCTGGCCATTCAGCCCATTGTGAACAAAATAAGTGGTAAACAGCCCTATCCAATGAAACATATATTCGATGTCAGAACCGCCTTCAAAAGTGCAATATATTCAGAGATATTTTATACTTATCAAATTAATACAAATTTAATTTTTTTTAGTAAATAAAGCTATTCATAAGTTTGAAGTTAATTAAATAGCTTTCAATATTTTCCCTATTAACAGTATACGAACAATAAGTACACGCAGATGATTATTTTATTGTTCTTCTTTATCACAGACACACCAGGGCAAGGAAACCAACAGACACACCAGTACAACCAACAGACACACCAGGGCAAGAAAAACCAACAGACACGCCAGTTCAACCAACAGACACACCAGTTCAACCAACAGACACACCAGGGCACGAAAAACCAACAGACACACCAGGGCAAGAAAAACCAACAGACACACCAGGGCAAGAAAAACCAACAGACATACCAGGGCAAGAAAAACCAACAGACACACCAGGGCAAGAAAAACCAACAGACATACCAGGGCAAGAAAAACCAACAGACACACCAGTTCAACCAACAGACACACCAGTTCAACCAACAGACACACCAGGGCAACCAACAGACACACCAGGGCAAGAAAAACCAACAGACACACCAGGGCAAGAACTAGGCCGAAGCTCTTTCGAAATATCTTAGGGTCAGTCCGCCATCCTATTTCGTTAGAATTAGAAGTTATAGGCAGGAATCTTGGTAAACACAAACTGAATAGAAAACAATAAAAATTGAAAGTAGCCCTTTCGTAATTATTTAACTAATTTTCAATAACTTTCTGTTCATACGCTTGATATATTACAAATAATTTGATATTAGTTGCGGATTAAAATATTTTCGAAACTTGTATGGTTGAGTTGTGATTTATTTTACTAGGGTGATTCATAACGCTATGCGTTTTTCGCCATGCAAAAAGTGTACGGAGACACATCACCGTGTTGCATTTGCATATCTCTGAAGGAAGTACGAAGAGAAAGTATGTAAAATCTACTGCATCAGTCCATGATTATTGCAAGTATCAGAGTCATGGCTTCCATCGTTAGAAATGTTTACAATGAGTATTAAGCATTGAAATTCGTGCAACATTACGTCATTACTGAAAAAAAAAAGATTAAAAGCTACCGAAGCTGACCGAGAAATATGCGAAGTGGAAAGTGAGGGCGCAGTCTCCATTCGTTCTGTTGAAGTTTGGTTCAAAAAGTTCAAAGGTGGTGGTGAACGAGCCTCGAATATCAGCCGAGGTCGGGGACTGACAATATCGCAGATCGCAACGTTCTGTGCCACGTTGTTGAAGCTGATGCATCGACATGCAACCTGAGGCTCTCGTCAAAACTTGGTTGCTAACAAGAAACTGTTAATGCGACATCTACAAATGCATTGGTAAGGTGTCTGGATGAACTGACAATTGAACAAACAAACCATCGTATCGAAGTCTGCAGGAAACTCCTCACTAATCCAAGCGACCAACGTTTCGCCAAACGAATTGTTACGTGCGATGAAACTTGGATCTTTTTCCAAACTCCGAACATCCAAAAGCAGTGGTTTCACCCAGGCCAGACCTCATTTCTTGTCCCAAAGAAGGGACGTTTCGAAACAAAGCCAATGTTACGTGTTTAGTGGAAGTTGGAGGGTGTAATGCACTTCGAGCTGGTTCCCGATGGACGTGCTATCAATGCCGACCTCTACATATCAAAACTGGAGCGCGTTCACTCTGTAATGTTTCAACGCTACCCAGGATTGGCAAACAGACATCAGGTATTGCTGCAACGAAACCACGCAAAACTACACACCGCACTTTGGTCCAATGAAAGTCTTTAAAACTGGCATTTGAGCTTCTTCCTTACCCAACGTATTGTCCGAACCTAGCTCCTACCAACCACCATCGCTTTAGCTCCATGGCTCATTTTCTTCGAGGTAGGCAGTTTCAAACATTTCAGGAAGTCGAAAACGAATGTGGGGAGTTTTAAAGTTCTAAGGACCGAGCATGGTATCGAAGAAGAATCGAGCAACTTGCCGACAGATGGCTACGAACTAAGGAAAATGAAGGTTTATATTTCGCTGAGTAGGTTCGTTATTTATATTGAATAATCGTTAGCGCGCTTGGCTAGTGATCTAAGGGACCTGGGTTCGAGCCCCGGGTAATACATGGATGTATGTGTCGTTATTCTGCTGAGGTCCCGCCATCCTCACAGACCTTCTACTTTGTCGTATAAATTGACAGGCTCCTGTCAGACCTTTGTTGCAAGCAGCTGCTTGAGGGGGTATTTATATTTTTTTTTATTTAATCATTTCTCAAGTAGACGATAAAATGTAGGAACATCTGAATCATCCAAGTTCTTCTGAGTGTTATTTTGTGCACATGTAGGGACAAATGGCCAGGTGATAAAGACCCAAATGGCTCAGCAAAGGTCAGGGAGGGGGACCCACTGGACAGCTGCTGAGAGAGAGATGGTAGTCTTCCTCAAGGCCATTCACCTTTTTCTTTAAAGTGTATATAGATCGTTGCATATGGAGCCACGGCTTACCTCCCATCCGACGGACGACGAGTTACTGGATAAAATGCCAATCCGGGCAGAGTTTAGATTTAAACCTAGGAATAGCAGATTACAAACCTCAACATATTAAAGAACACGCTTTATGGCCTTGAAGGGATGTTACCATCTGTCTCGTAACAGCTGTCAAGTGAGTCCCTTCTCCCAACCTTCTCTGAGCCCTCGGGATCTTTGTGACCTGGCCATTTAGTCTATTGTGTGTAAAAAAGTGCAGCTCAGAGGTAAAACAACAACAGCAGACGAGAGGTTACAGCTTACCTCAGTGATTTTTCACTTTCATCTTTTACGACTTAGGGTATTTTCAGTGGTTTTTAGCTTTTAGCTTTTTTTCCCAGGGCAGTTTCAGTGATTTTAGCACTGTTAACTTTTATTTCCTAAGCCATCCTCAGTGATTTTTTTTACTGTCGTCTTTTATTTCCTAGGGCATCTGCAGTGATTTTTATCGTTCATATTTCTTTGCCTAGAACATCCTTAGTGATTTTTAACTTGCATTTTTCATTGGCTATTGATTTTTAACTTTGTTATTTTATTGTCAAGATCATCAGCGTTGTTTTTAATTCTCCTCCCTTAAACTTGTCAAAATCATTCATAGTGGTTTTCAACTTTCATCTCTTGAAATTTGTTTTTAAAGCCATTTTTAATTCGGGGTGGCTCAGTCGGTAGCGCTCCAGACTCGTAATCTGTAGTTCCTAGGTTCGAGTCCCAGCTGGGTCAGCGTTGAGATTTTTCTCCGCTCTGCCCACGATCAGTAGGAAACACCGATGGGCTTAGAAAGGCCGCCGTCCTTCGAATGGGACGTTAAGACGTGGCCCCGTGTGCGGGAGAGCCATACCCTGTGCACGTTAAAGAACACGCTGGATGGCCTTGACGGGAGGCTACCATCTGTCTCCCAACAGTTGTTCCAGTGGGTCCCCTCCCCCAATCTTCTCTGAGCCTTCGGGGTCCATGTGATCTGGCCATTTAGCCCATGATGTGCAAAAAAAGTGCCGCTCAGAGGTAAAACAACCCAACCCATTTTTAATTGTTTTTTTATCCTTAATCTCTAATTCCGGGGATCATGAGTCTTGTATCGTCCCTAAACCTATTGTCAAATGTATTGGAAGCTTTTTTTACTTTCATTGCTTAAGAATATTTTTAAGGTTTTCTTAGTTTTATCCCGTTTAATCTTTTTTTCAGCACATTCAAAGATTTATAAATTTCACTCTTTTAAAATTAATGTAATGAGCATTGGGAATTTTTTAACGTTCATCACTTAATATAGTGATCACCATGCCCCAATTCTGTCGTTAATTACTCATTCTGTAGAATCCATCTGATATAAATAGCGAGCTTTCTATGAGAGTTATCCTGAGGTTTAGTTATTCTACCTCATGTTAACCTGTGGGTTTTGTTATCCCACTTCGTGTTTCCTGAGTCTTTGAAATCCCTGTCATCTCAAAATTTACCAAATTAATTTCCAAAAATATGTCCCTTACGGGGAAAATTAAAATTGAAACTCTCCAATCAAAACAGATGGACTGTTTCAAAATTTATCGATTTCTACCTGGCTCACTGAATTTCAAAATGATTTATCGATGTCCTCACACAAGAATTCCACCGTTATAATTTAGATATTCTCGGCTTGCAAGAGACCAGATGGACAGATAAAGGTCAGATTCTTAAAAATAATCTTAAATTTCTCTTTTCAGGGAGGGACGACAATAAGCATCACCAAGGCGTGGGTCTGCTTCTCAGCAGACACGCTAGTGATGCTCTTCTAGGATATGAGTGCATTAATGAAAGGTTTCTTACAGCAAAATTTCAGACAAGCGTTAAAGACTTGAATGTTATCTGCTGTTATGCCCCCACTGAGGATGCCGATGAGGATGAGAAGGATAGCTTTTATGAACAACTTCAGGATATTTTGAATTCTGTCAAGAAAGGAGATATTACCCTAGTTCTTGGTGACTTCAATGCCAAAGTTGGTACTGACTCTGACCTTTGGGGAGGAGTAATAGGCCCTTTTGGTATTGGTAGCTGCAATGGCAATGGGCAACGTCTCCTACAGGTAAGTAAAGTCAATGGATTCAGAATAACTAACACATATTACAAACACCGCGACATACATAAGTACACATGGGTTTCACCTGATGGGCTGCATAAGAATATGATTGATTACATATTAATTAACAGCAAATGGGCTAGTTCTGTTAGGAATACCAGGGCATATAGGGGAGCTGAAATTGGATCTGACCATTACCTTGTTAAAAGTGTGTTGCAACTTAAACTTAAAAAGTGTTGTGCTAGGGTTAAAAAATTTACTTTTAATACTGAAGCTCTGAAAGATCCAGTTACAGCCAAAGCTTACCATGATAGGTTACTTAGTCATTATGACAGTCATGGTTTGCTTACTACTGAAGTTGAGGAAGAATGGGAACATTTTAAACAGGCTTTTTTGGACACTAACAGTACTCTTTTAGGAAAAAAGGAGCAGAAGAGGAAAAATTATCTGAGTGATAAGGCACTTGAGCTTATTTCGGAAAGAAAGAATGCAGGAATGCCCTTAATCAATACCCTACTAGTACTAATAGAAAGCATTACAGAGACCTTAATAAACTTGTAAAGGATCAGTTAGCTGCTGATAAGAATCTTTGGCTTGATGGTTTGTCTGACAAAGCCGAGGAAGCAGTTAGACAGCACAACAGCAGAGAGCTGTACCAGATAGTTTTATTTTTGTGTGGTAGAAAACCGACAGGCATACAAGGATTGAAGGATAAACAAGGTAAGGTTATAGAAGGGGAGGATTCTGTCATGGCTAAGTGGGCTGAGCATTTCAGTGATGTTCTAAACAATGTAGGTAGTTCTACTCCCATTGTTTGCAATGATGATAGATGCATTGGTGGCTTTAATGTTGGACCTATAACACAATCTGAAGTTATTTTGGCTGTTTCTAAACTTAAACTTCATAAATCCCCAGGGGTATATGAAATTACTACGGAAATGCTTAGAGCTGGTAATGTTTCGGTTACCACTTGGATGACTGAAATTCTGAATATCTTTTATGATAAAGGCATGGTTCCTAAGGATTTTACCAGAGCTATTGTTATCCCTATTTTCAAAAAAGGTGATCGCAGTTCTTGTGATAACTATAGGGGTATCAGCCTACTCTCTGTTCCAGGTAAAGTTCTTTCCATGATTGTGCTTAATAGAATTAAGAATCTGGTTGACAGTCAATTGCGTGATGAGCAATGTGGATTCAGAAGTGGTAGGGGATGTGTGGATCAGATATTTTCACTTAGGCAGATTCTTGAGAACTGTTTAGAGTTTCAGAAACCTTTGGTTGCTAGCTTTGTTGATTTCAAAAAGGCTTTCGACTCTGTTGATCGTCATAATTTGTGGTTGATTGTGAAATCATATGGTATACCAGACAAGTTAGTTAACATTATGAAAGCTCTCTATAATAACACTGAGTCGTGTGTGAGAGTTGGTAAGGCTTGTAGCAATTGGTTTAGCATTACTTCTGGTGTTCGACAAGGGTGCATTTTGTCTCCTTTTCTCTTTAGCTTGGTTATTGATTATGTTATGCGAAATTCACTTCAAGGGAAAGATTTTGGCTTTAAATGGGCTGGAGATACGAATATTTCTGATTTAGATTATGCTGATGATTTAGCCCTTTTGGCAAATGATGTTGATGAGATGAAATCTTTCATTCGAGCTGTTGATGAGACTGGTAGTAGAGTATGTTTGGTTATAAACAGAGAGAAAACTAAAGTGATGAAAATTGGTCACGCAGGCTGTGATTCAGTTAATCTGAATGGTTGCAGTCTTGAGCAGGTGTCACAGTTTAATTATCTTGGGAGCTATGTAGCAGATAATGGTGATGTGCGGCATGAGATTAACAGACGAATAGGGATTGCTGCCGGGACTTTTAAGAATCTATGGAGAGTGTGGAGAAATAGGCGTATACACCTAAAGACTAAAATTAGACTGTATAATAGTTTGGTTCTTTCTAGGGTTAGTTATGGTAGTGAAACTTGGACACTTTGTAAACAAGATAACAGGAAACTAGATGCTTTTGATTCCAGATGCTTACGCAGTATCTTGGGCATTAGGTGGTTCAACTTTGTAACTAATGATGAGGTTAGGCAAAGCAGTTTGCAACCTCCTTTAAGCAGCATATTGTGCAGAGAGAGACTCCGTTGGTTTGGCCATGTTGCCCGTATCGATAATTATAGATTAGAGAATACGATTATGAACAGTGTGCCTAAAGGCCTCAGAAAGAAGGGGAGACCTAGGATGCGGTGGGCAGACAATGTCAAACAGGACCTTGTTAGAATTGGTGTGCAGTGGCCAGATGCAGTAGATGTAGCTCAGGATAGACTTGCTTGGAGAACTAAATTGCACAGTCTGGTTGGACCTCCGTAGCCCATGGCTGCTTGAGGATGATGATGATGCTCTTATTTTGAGTTGGGTTGTTTTACCTCTGAGCGGCACTTTTTTGCACACCATGGGCTAAATGACCAAGTCACATGGACCCCGAAGGCTCAGAGAAGGTTGGAGGAGGGGACCCACTGGAACAGCTGTTGGGAGACAGATGGTAGCCTCCCGTCAAGGCCATCCAGCGTGTTCTTTAACGTGCACAGGGTATGGCTCTCCCGCACACGGGGCCACGGCTTAACGTCCCATCCGACGGACGGCGGCCTCTCCAAGCCCATCGGTGTCCCCTACTGACCGTAGGCAGGGCGGGGAATTTTTGCGGAGATAAATCTCAACGCTGACCCAGCTGGGACTCGAACCTGGGAACTACAGATCACGAGCCTGGCGCGCTACCGACTAAGCCACCCCCGCCCCTCCCTTAATTTGAAACAAAAACAGTAAAGTCTCTCTTTGTCAAGTAGATCATTTAGAAAATCAGATTCCGATTATGCCTTTTTTTCTTCTTCTAAGAATTGAAAGAAGTTTTCGTTGCTGATTTTATGTTCCTGTTCTGAAAACTGTTTTTCCTCATCGTGATTAAATTACCAATTTTCCGAAAACTGAGCTGAAGTTTCCAGTAACACTCAACTGATTTTAACGAGTTAAGAGATGTGGACTTAATCGACTGAGGATGAAGATGTTTTGATTTGTATGAAATGAGTCAACATTGACATCGCCACTGAGTCAACTGAATTTTTCTCGGGAAATAATCAATGATAACTTAGTGCTTTTCGATATTTAAGGAGGGAAAAATGAGTGGGTTTAGGAATGAATGCTCTGAACTAGAACTTATCAAGAAAAACAAAGGAACATTTTCGTTTTATCTATAGAGGACTAATGCACGAGATTTTCATTTAAAGATTATGTATCGGCGTGGAGGTTCGCATATTTCCCCTCTAATCCCCATTTCGCTCCCAATAAGAAAGGGGACACCGTGGGCTTGGGAAAGTAGCCGAACTTCGGATTGGACTTTGAGCCCTCGACCCATATGCAAGCCGATGGACTTGGAAAAGCCGCCGTCCGTCGGATGGAACATTAAGCCGTGGCGCCGTGTGCGAGAGAGAGCCATACCCTGTGCACGTTAAAGAACACGCTGGATGGCCTTGACGGGAGACTACCATCTGTCTCCCAAGAACTGTTCCAGTGTGTCCCCAACCTTCACTGAGCTTTTGGAGTCCTTGTGACCTGGCCATTTAGGCCATGGTGTGCAAAGAAGTGCTGTTCAGGGGGTACAACAACCCAACCCATATGCAAGAGAAAGCTTTATCCTGTGCAAGTTACAGAACACGCTGAATGGCCTTGACGAGGACACTTCCATCTATCTCCTAACAGCTGTCAGCAGGCACCTCACCCATCATTTTACCCTAACTTAAGGAAGGTTATGATGGTTGATCTGCTATAAAATTCTACCATTGAATTCAAAGAATCGGGGGTGGGGGGGAGGGGCGCTATGTGCTACTTATATCGACGGCGAATGAAGCTTTCATAGCCATATATAGTATCAGGTATTAGTGTACCTTGGGTTATTGAAATGATGCACATCACCAAAGCATTATAAAAAAACAACAATAAACCCCCCTCAAGCAGCTGCTTGCCATAGAGGTCTGACAGGAGCTTGTCAGTTTATATGCCACAGTAGAAGGTCTGAGAGGATGGCGGGTCCTCAGCAGAAAAACGTTAGAAACGTCCATCCCTTGCCTGGGGCTCGAACCCAGGTCCCTTAGATCATTGGATGGAAATAAACTAATACGCCGTAGGCCGGCAATCAATTTGAACTGAATGATTAATAAGGTCATTTCCATCCCGTACTTCGATACCATGCATCTGAATAACACAAGGTGTGTTAATACTTGATTTATGATTGTAAAAGCTTATTTATTATTCGGTATAAATAGCACATTACAGCTCCTCGACACTTTGAACTACATTGCAGAGCTTCAAAACAGATCAACTAATAACAGATCAACTTCATAACAGATCAACTAATAACAGATCAACATCATAACAGATTAAACTAACTGGAAAAGCAACTGATGCATAATCAGATTTTGCAGTCGAGTCGGAAATGGGGATTTTTTTCATACTTGGCTGATACTTGGTTCATCAGGTTTTGAGCTTGTCGAGCTAGGGCACTTAGGGAATGACTCTCGTGCAGACAGCTTATCATCATACATGGTGTTTGGGTTGTGTTTCTGCACGTCCATCGAGAAAGGCCTGCAACTGTGGGAGACAATATCAAATATGTAAAGGAGAAAGTTTGTGTGTGTATGTCCGCTTATGCGCTCCGCCCTCAGAAGAGCTAGAGACACCAAACTTTGCATGAACGTTTCCTTCACCCAGGGGAAGATTATAGGCTATGAGCGAACCCGCTGGGGTCAAGCAAAATTGGGGTGGAAGTTATTAAAAATAAGTGTTGCCAACAATAAAACCAATTTCTTTCTGATTTCGCGTGATAAAGTCATTGTTCAATTTGTTGGGTCAAAAGCAGGCGCTCTTCTTTACGCTTCTGTGTAAATTGAAGTCGTTCTAATTAAACACGAGCCGAACACGAGATTCTTTGTTGAAAGCAAAGCTTTAAAAACTAAGAATTCGTATCCGAAATTAGAATCATTAATTTCATTTGCAAAATATGTAAAAATTAATAAACGTATATCTCATATGTCAATTAAAAAAATTTTAATGTATTTTATGTAATAAATAATGGTTTTCAATAATAATAATAATTTTTTCTTACAGGAAACTAGATGCTTTTGATTCCAGATGCTTACGCAGTATCTTGGGCATTAGGTGGTTCAACTTTGTAACTAATGATGAGGTTAGGCAAAGGAGTCGGCAACCTCCTTTAAGCAGCATATTGTGCAGAGAGAGACTCCGTTGGTTTGGCCATGTTGCCCGTATGAATAATTATAGATTGGCGAATAGGGTTATGAACAGTGTGCCTAAAGGCCTCAGAAAGAAGGGGAGACCTAGGATGCGGTGGGCAGACAATGTCAAACAGGACCTCATTAGAATTGACGTATAATGGCCAAATGCAGCAACTGGACCTCAGGACAGATATGTTTGGAGAACTAATTTAAACAGTGTGTTTGGACCTTCGTAGCCCATGGCTGCTTAAGGATTATGTAAGTATATTAATTTTGAAATTCTGATTGATTTGAAGAATAAAAAGTAAAGAATCCTATGAAATTTTTGTAATATAATTTCTCAGAATGTAAATGTATAATAAATTTCCTCTTAGATAATATAAAAATGAGAATTATTATTAAATTTTGAACATATAGTTATTTCTCCTCTGAGCGACACTTTTTTTCACATAATGGTTAAATAACAAAGTCACAGTCTTAGTTCTGGCAAAAGTATTTTTCCGCCTAAGGTACAGTCACTCAAAAAAGTATCCGAACACTACGGTTGATTACAGAATTCAGAAAAAATATCTGGCAACGATTTTTTTTAGAAATTAGTGATCTGGCAACCTTCGTGTCACGTGATTACAGAATTCAGGAAAAATATCTGGAGCGTGTACAGCAACTGTACACGCTCCAGTTACCGTTCACAGCAAACTGGAGTGTGTGCAGTTACTGCACACGCTCCAGTTTGCTGTGAACGGTAACTGTACACGCTCAATATTTCCGTGAGTGAGCCCACACGATCTAGTATCAAAATAATATGACCACCTACAGTCGCTCAATGAGACTGTAGGTGGTCATGGTGTCACGTCTTCGTGTCACGTGACACGAAGGTTGCCAGATCACTAATTCTAAAAAAAACGCTGCCAGATATTTTTTCTGAATTCTGTAATCAGCCATAGTGTTCGGATACTTTTTTGAGCGGCTATACGCAAGCTTTGAATCATTGTTCGCTGTTGGTCATAAAATCTTGTTTGTGTGTTTTTGGTCCTTTAGCGGTTTTTCGTTCGCCGTTTTATGAACTGATCAGTAATTTAATCGATCGATGTTTGCTTACTTAGGACTCGGCACAAACTTTTATTGCGTGAATGTCTTTTTGAGCAAACTTGACGGAAATGCACTAAATACTTTTTGATCCAAAAAAAGCAGCAGTTGGCAGAATCCAGAAGAAAAAGTAAATTAAGTAAACAACACCAAACACGCGAGCAACTTCGACGCAGATTAAATATCTTTTGTTTGTCGGACATTTCACTTTTGGTCTCATAACATCACTGAGCAAAGGAAGATGACGAAACGAACACTTCTATTTAGTCACGCAAATCGCTTTTACGAGAGCTGTGACATTTTCAAGAGATTAAATCTAAAGTTTATTTTGACCCATTACCACCAAAGTAATCTCTCTAATGTATCTTAATTTCCGAAATTGAAATTTCACATGACAGAAATGAGACTCAATGCATTGTACTCTATCTACTCAATGCAGAAAGTTGAATTGCGTTGTTTGATGGAGGAACACCACTTTTTGTGTTTCTAAGGGGCTACATGGGAGAGAAGTGAACACGTACAGTCGCTCAAAAAATTCTGAAAATTTTCTGAATTCTCTAATCAACCCCAGTGTTCAGATATTTTTTGAGCGACTGTACTCCAGTGCGAACAATAACTGTCAGTAACCCCTCCCCTCCATTGAATCTTCAGATAGCTTGATTTTAAATATGAATTAGCTGAATTAATATTTGTGAAGAAATGAGTTTCAGAAACCAATAAGTGAGAAAAGCACTTAAAAATAATGGAACCCGCATCTGCTGTTATTGCTCTTATTATTATTATTTTACCTCTGAGCAGTACTTTTTTTGCACATAATGTGATAAATGGCCAGGTCACAACGACCCTTACGGCTCATAGAAGGTTGAGAGAAGGGACCCACTGGACAGCTGTTACGAGACAGATGGTAGCCTCCTTTCAAAGCCAATTAAGCGTGTTCATTAACATACACAGGTGTAATCTGCTATTCCTAGGTTAAAGTGTCAACTCCGTCTGGGTTGACATTTTATTCACTAACCGTCAAGCAGAAAGGGACGTTAAGCCGTGGCTCCATATGCAACGATCGATGAATATCGTTGCATATGGAGTCACGGCTTAACGTTACACTATAAAGAACACGCTGGATGGTCTTGAGAGAGACTACCATCTGTTTCCCAACAGCAGTCCAGTCGGTCCCCCTCCCTGACCTTCGCTGAGCCATTTGGGTCTTTATCACCTGGCCATTTGTCCCTACATGTGCACAAAATAACACTCAGAAGAACTTGGGTGATTCAGAAGTTCCTACGTTTCATCGTCTACTTGAGAAATGAGTATTCAATATAAATAACGAACCTTATTCAGCGAAATATAAACCTTCACTTTCCTTAGTTCGTAGCCATCTGTCGGCAAGTTGATCGATTCTTCTTCGATACCATGCTCGGTCCTTAGAATTTTAAAACTCCCCATATTCGTTTTCGACTTCCTGAAATGTTTGAAACTGCCTACCTCGAAGAAAATGAGCCATGGAGCTAAAGCGATGGTGGTTGGTAGGAGCTAGGTTCGGACAATACGTTGGGTAAGGAAGAAGCTCAAATGCCAGTTTTAAAGACTTTCATTGGACCAAAGTGCGGTGTGTAGTTTTGCGTGGTTTCGTTGCAGCAATACCTGATGTCTGTTTGCCAATCCTGGGTAGCGTTGAAACATTACAGAGTGAACGCGCTCCAGTTTTGATATGTAGAGGTCGGCATTGATAGCACGTCCATCGGGAACCAGCTCGAAGTGCATTACACCCTCCAACTTCCACTAAACACGTAACATTGGCTTTGTTTCGAAACGTCCCTTCTTTGGGACAAGAAATGAGGTCTGGCCTGGGTGAAACCACTGCTTTTGGATGTTCGGAGTTTGGAAAAAGATCCAAGTTTCATCGCACGTAACAATTCGTTTGGCGAAACGTTGGTCGCTTGGATTAGTGAGGAGTTTCCTGCAGACTTCGATACGATGGTTTGTTTGTTCAATTGTCAGTTCATCTAGCCACCTTACCAATGCATTTGTAGATGTCGCATTAACAGTTTCTTGTTAGCAACCAAGTTTTGACGAGAGCCTCAGGTTGCATGTCAATGCATCAGCTTCAACAACGTGGCACAGAATGTTGCGATCTGCCGATATTGGCTGTCCCCGACCTCGGCCGACATTCGAGGCTCGTGTCACCACCACCTTTGAACTTTTTGAACCAAACTTCAACAGTACGAATGGAGACTGCGCCCTCACTTTCCACTTCGCATATTTCTCGGTCAGCTTCGGTAGCTTTTAATTTTTTTTTTCAGTAATGACGTAATGTTGCACGAATTTCAATGCTTAATACTCATTGTAAACATTTCTAACGATGGAAGCCATGACTCTGATACTTGCAATAATCATGGACTGATGCAGTAGATTTTACATACTTTCTCTTCGTACTTCCTTCAGAGATATGCAAATGCAACACGGTGATGTGTCTCCGTACACTTTTTGCATGGCGAAAAATGCATAGCGTTATGAATCACCCTAGTAAAATAAATCAGAACTCAACCATACAAGTTTCGAAAATATTTTAATCCGCAACTAATATCAAATTATTTGTAATATATCAAGCGTATGAACAGAAAGTTATTGAAAATTAGTTAAATAATTACGAAAGGGCTACTTTCAATTTTTATTGTTTTCTATTCAGTTTGTGTTTACCAAGATTCCTGCCTATAACTTCTAATTCTAACGAAATAGGATGGCGGACTGACCCTAAGATATTTCGAACAGAGCTTCGGCCTAGTTCTTGTCCTGGTGTGTCTGTTGGTTTTTCTTGCCCTGGTGTGTCTGTTGGTTTTTCGTGCCCTGGTGTGTCTGTTGGTTGAACTGGTGTGTCTGTTGGTTGAACTGGTGTGTCTGTTGGTTTTTCTTGCCCTGGTATGTCTGTTGGTTTTTCTTGCCCTGGTGTGTCTGTTGGTTTTTCTTGCCCTGGTATGTCTGTTGGTTTTTCTTGCCCTGGTGTGTCTGTTGGTTTTTCTTGCCCTGGTGTGTCTGTTGGTTTTTCTTGCCCTGGTGTGTCAGTTGGTTGAACTGGTGTGTCTGCTGGTTTTTCTTGCCCTGGTGTGTCTGTGATAAAGAAGAATAATAAAATATTCATCTGCGTGTACTTATTGTTCGTGTACTGTTAATAGGGAAAATATTGAAAGCTATTTAATTACCTTCAAACATACGAATAGCTTTATTTACTAAAAAAACTAAATTCGTGTTAATTTGATAAGTATAGAATATCTCTGAATATATTGCACTTTTGAAAGCGGTTCTGACATCGAATATGTATTTCATTGGATAGGGCTCTTTTACCACAGAACAGCAATTTTGTTTTGCACACAATGGACTAAATGGCCAGGTCACAAAGATCCCAAAGGCTCAGAGAGAGAGGAAGAGGAACGGCGGCCCATCGGTATCCGCGTTTCTCACCTATAACAAGGTGGGGGTTTATTGAAGATAAATCTCAACGCCTTTGCATTTGGGACTCAAATCTGGGAACTCCAGTTTATGAGTCAGACGAGCTATTGATAGAGCCAAGTGCCCCATCCCCTACTCGCAAACACACATCCTTCGTATTTATTATGATCTGATATCGTGATGTGATAGAACTGAGTTTATCTAAACCTTAACCTCATCCATCTTACTTCCCTCATTAATGGAACTAATTTTTTTGTCATGTGTAATACTGATCCGACCACATTGATGTGGGCTCAAAGAATTCGGACTGTTGTCTGATCAAAGAATTCGGACTGTTGTCTGATCAAAGAATTCGGACTGTTGTCTGCTCAAAGAATTCGGACTGTTGTCTGATCAAAGAATTCGGACTGTTGTCTGATCAAAGAATTCGGACTGTTGTCTGCTCAAAGAATTCGGACTGTTGTCTGATCAAAGAATTCGGACTGTTGTCTGATCAATACAAACGTGATTGATTTGATCATAAGGTAATAAATAGATTGTGACAGTCCCATTTTTGGAGAGATATCTGTCGCCCACAGCAACAATATTTTTGAACTTTTCATATTAGAAATTAAAATAGGAAATTTACCTAATTCACTGAAAACAGAAATTCCATGTTTACTTCAGATTCTATTTTTTTATATAATCCTCTTGAAAAATTGAAATTAATGTATTTTTTATGCATGGTATTATTTTATATCATAACATAGTTCATGTAAAACTCCTATGTTTTCGGAAAATTTGACCTTTCCAGTTTGATTGAATACGAACATAAGTTCTTTTCGTCATATATCAGGTACTTGACCTCTGTTACCAAGATCTTCACTAATAGGAAACCAGCAGAAGCAATAAAAGACTTTGCCCGTCAGTGACTGAGCTCAGCGCAAATCCTGTGCTACTTACTAAAATGTTCAACATATACATAAAAAACCTAACGTTTGCTTTGTTTAGAATTTTGCAGTGTGTAACATATGTTCAATTGGTACTATTGGTTTTCTTATTAAAATGTGTTGGTTTTCTTATTAAAATATATATTGGTTTTCTTGTTAAAATATATTGGTTTTCTTATTAAAATATATTGGTTTTCTTATTAAAATATGTTGGTTTTCTTATTAAAATATATATTGGTTTTCTTATTAAAATATATTGGTTTTCTTATTAAAATATATATTGGTTTCTTATTAAAATATATTGGTTTTCTTATTAAAATATATATTGGTTTCTTATTAAAATATATTGGTTTTCTTATTAAAATATGTTGGTTTTCTTATTAAAATATATATTGGTTTCTTATTATAATATATTGGTTTTCTTATTAAAATATATTGGTTTTCTTATTAAAATATATATTGGTTTCTTATTAAAATATATTGGTTTTCTTATTAAAATATATTGGTTTTCTTATTAAAATATATTGGTTTTCTTATTAAAATATATATTGGTTTCTTATTAAAATATATTGGTTTTCTTATTAAAATATATTGGTTTTCTTATTAAAATGTATATTGGTTTCTTATTAAAATATATTGGTTTTCTTATTAAAATATATTGGTTTTCTTATTAAAATATATTGGTTTTCTTATTAAAATATATTGGTTTTCTTATTAAAATATATTGGTTTTCTTATTAAAATATATTGGTTTTCTTATTAAAATATATATTGGTTTCTTATTAAAATATATTGGTTTTCTTATTAAAATATATATTGGTTTCTTATTAAAATATATTGGTTTTCTTATTAAAATATATATTGGTTTCTTATTAAAATATATTGGTTTTCTTATTAAAAGATATATTGGTTTCTTATTAAAATATATTGGTTTTCTTATTAAAATATATTGGTTTTCTTATTAAAATATATATTGGTTTCTTATTAAAATATATTGGTTTTCTTATTAAAATATATTGGTTTTCTTATTAAAATATATTGGTTTTCTTATTAAAATATATATTGGTTTCTTATTAAAATATATTGGTTTTCTTATTAAAATATATATTGGTTTTCTTATTAAAATATATTGGTTTTCTTATTAAAATATATATTGGTTTTCTTATTAAAATATATTGGTTTTCTTATTAAAATATATATTGGTTTCTTATTAAAATATATTGGTTTTCTTATTAAAATATATATTGGTTTCTTATTAAAATATATTGGTTTTCTTATTAAAATATGTTGGTTTTCTTATTAAAATATATATTGGTTTCTTATTATAATATATTGGTTTTCTTATTAAAATATATTGGTTTTCTTATTAAAATATATATTGGTTTCTTATTAAAATATATTGGTTTTCTTATTAAAATATATTGGTTTTCTTATTAAAATATATATTGGTTTCTTATTAAAATATATTGGTTTTCTTATTAAAATATATTGGTTTTCTTATTAAAATATATATTGGTTTCTTATTAAAATATATTGGTTTTCTTATTAAAATATATTGGTTTTCTTATTAAAATATATTGGTTTTCTTATTAAAATATATTGGTTTTCTTATTAAAATATATATTGGTTTCTTATTAAAATATATTGGTTTTCTTATTAAAATATATTGGTTTTCTTATTAAAATATATTGGTTTTCTTATTAAAATATATATTGGTTTCTTATTAAAATATATTGGTTTTTTATTAAAATATGTTGGTTTTCTTATTAAAATATATATTGGTTTCTTATTATAATATATTGGTTTTCTTATTAAAATATATTGGTTTTCTTATTAAAATATATATTGGTTTCTTATTAAAATATATTGGTTTTCTTATTAAAATATATTGGTTTTCTTATTAAAATATATATTGGTTTCTTATTAAAATATATTGGTTTTCTTATTAAAATATATTGGTTTTCTTATTAAAATATATATTGGTTTCTTATTATAATATATTGGTTTTCTTATTAAAATATATTGGTTTTCTTATTAAAATATATATTGGTTTCTTATTAAAATATATTGGTTTTCTTATTAAAATATATTGGTTTTCTTATTAAAATATATATTGGTTTCTTATTAAAATATATTGGTTTTCTTATTAAAATATATTGGTTTTCTTATTAAAATATATATTGGTTTCTTATTATAATATATTGGTTTTCTTATTAAAATATATTGGTTTTCTTATTAAAATATATATTGGTTTCTTATTAAAATATATTGGTTTTCTTATTAAAATATATTGGTTTTCTTATTAAAATATATATTGGTTTCTTATTAAAATATATTGGTTTTCTTATTAAAATATATTGGTTTTCTTATTAAAATATATATTGGTTTCTTATTAAAATATATTGGTTTTCTTATTAAAATATATTGGTTTTCTTATTAAAATATATATTGGTTTCTTATTAAAATATATTGGTTTTCTTATTAAAATATATTGGTTTTCTTATTAAAATATATATTGGTTTCTTATTAAAATATATTGGTTTTCTTATTAAAATATATTGGTCTTCTTATTAAAATATATTGGTTTTCTTATTAAAATATGTTGGTTTTCTTATTAAAATATGTTAGTTTTTCTCCGATCAAACACGCTAGCATTTTTTTGTTACCCTCAAGAACTGACTTTTTTTTTTAATCAAGTGATGGAAGTTATTCTAATTAGGGATGTGTTGCTGATTTGTTAACAAGGGGATTGTCCCTAAAACCTTTAGAAACTAATGTAAATTAAGAACAAATATTTCGATAAAATACGAAATACTTTAAAATTAATACAGTTTTGATTTAATATTCAATTTCCGGTTTTAAATTTATCTTCAATAGCATTTTACCATAAAAAGCATGTTTAAGAAATTACAAAGCATCGAATTTGGGTTTCCTTGGCTTAACATGGAAATTCGGTGATATTTGTATCTCGAAAGTGCATAACGGTCACTGATTTTCTTTTAAAAAGTTTGATTTAACTTCTCCGATCACTTTTATCTCCTTTAAAAGCAACGAATAAATGCTTTCATTTTTTCGTTCGACTCCAAACTTCCTACCCTTTCGTTTAAAGAGATAAACGAAAAAACATTTTGGTTGAATAAATACTTATTGAAATATTAAGATTTGCATTTTTCGAATCTATCCCTCTTCCGAAGTGACCTCATGTCGGTGACGTTTTTCGGTCCAAAATAATGTTTCGGTCAATAATAACATTCAATGTTCGGTCTGTAAATGGTAGATAGGCATAAACTGGAAGGAGAGCTGTGTACCAATCCTCAATGATGATGCACAGAACGGGCGAGGACTAGCACCTAATGTGCTGCAGGCTGTTAGTACTTTTTAAAAGAGATATTCTCTTTTGGAAGGGAACGGAAAGGGAGGACTGCCAGATCAATGTGGCCTACTGATCTGATCATCTATGGCCACTTATTTCTTTTTTTTTCTGCCCTGCTGAGGAGTGGTCAGCTTCACAGGGTCTTGGTGCTGACCATTTATACTCACTAGACGTAGACTCGTTTATGCTCGGGTTTGAGCTTGATTAATTGGGTATATATTTTGGCTTGATATTTTGGGTTTGAGCTTGATTATGGATCCTGGAAGTTGCTGCACTGGTGGGCTTCTGTTCAGACAAAAAATCTACCGCTGAGTTTTCTGTTTGCCTGTGGGTTGCCAGCCTTAGGTATGATGAGGCACAGGATACTTTATATCACCTGGTGCATAATCCTGATCAGAGACCATCGCAGGTACTTGAACTCTTGCTTACTTGTTGGGCATCGCCAATCCTAAACTGGAGTAATGTGTCTCAGGCAGGTTGTCTGGTTCTCGAAAAGGTCCACCTGAAAAGGTGGTGTTCAGGCACCACTTTTCAGTCGATGTAACCTCGAGGGTTACCAGCATGGGTAGCTTCAACCTTTAGCGGTGGGGGAACAGGTCTTTACCCCATGCCTGCGATCAGGGGGCTGTTTGATATTGTTGGCCCTACCTCTCTCAATAAACCTAGTTTCTTTAAAAATCCTACTAATAATTTTCTCTCTGCAGGTACGTGGAACATGAGGATATTATAGAGAGTTATGCTCTTGATATCTTCACGCAGGAATTCCAGTATTACAACTTTGATATTCTAGGCTTGGAAGAGACAGGTAAAGGTCAGATACTTAAGAATAATTTTAAACTTCTCTTTTGAGGGAGGAATGGAAATGTCTCGGTGTTACATGACATTCAAAACAAACATTTTTAAAATGAAAAAAGGAAAGCATCTCCAACGCATAGGTTTACTTCTCAGCAGACACGCCAATGATGCTATTCAAGGATACGACTGCATCAATGAAAGATTTCTTACAACAACATTTAAAGCAAAAATTAAAGAATTGAATGTCATCAATCGTTACGCCCCCACAGAGGACTCTGATAAGAATGCGAAGGACATGTTTTACAGACTTGAGGACAGACGTACAGACAGTTTGAGGATATTTTGAATTCTATGAAGAAAGGAGATATTTCTCTTGTACTAGATGATTTCAATGCTAAAGTTGGTATTGACTCTGACCTTTGGGGAAGGGTTTTAGGTCTCTTTGGCATTGGTAGCTACAATGGAAATCGAGAACGTCTTCTACAGTAAGTGAACTTAATGGCTTGCGAATAATTAAGTCATACTACAAACACCGAGACATTTATTATGGTTTACACATTACACATGGTTTTCCCTGATAGGTTGCACAGGAATATGATAGTTTTTATTTTAATTAACAGCAAATGGGCTAGTTCCGTTAGGAATACCAGATCATCACTTTTTTGCATACAATGGACTAAATGAACAGGTCACAAGGATCCAGATGCTCAAAGAAGTTTGGGTGATACCCCAGTGGACACTGTTAGGAGACAGATGGTAGCCTCCTCTCAAGATCATCCTGGATGTTCTTTAACGTGCAACGGGATGCGGCTTAACGTCCCATTCGACGGACGGAGGCCTTTCCAAGCCCATTGATGTCGCCCTACTGACCGACGACAAAGCGGAGAGTTTTGCGGAGATAAATCTCAAAGCTGGCTCAGCTGCGACTCGAACCTCAGAACTTCAGATTATGAACCTGCCTCGCTACCGATTGAGTCACCCCCGCCCTAATTGTCAAAAGGTAGGTAATAATATCAATATGTTATTTTTTATTATTATTATTTATTATTCCTTATTTTTATTCAATATTTTACACAAAAACCAAACGTAGCACATACAACGATCTTATCTTTCGTCCGATATGACAGCACTTTTATCGTTTCTTTACTTTTCCAACGAAAAATCCCACCTATTATCCGTAAGTGTATTACAAGAATATTCTCATTAATCTGAGGTATCGATTAAAGATTAATTTCGCATATGTAGGATGCAACAAAAGCTTCAAATCGAGGCAAAATATAATCTTTTAGCAAAAAAAGTGGAGACAGTGTATGTTCCACAGAAGTTTCATTCTACTTAATGTAGTCGAGAATCATCTATTTTGCATATTAGCAATTATTATTATTATTTATTATTATTATTTTGCATATCTATATTGCAAATTTCTATCTTACAAGATCCTCTAGGGTCACTGATATGCCCTTGATGACTACGGTTCCTACCCCCTCACCTCCCTCCTGCTATAGAGGAAGTGAAGATCTCATTCAAACTCTCTCCGAATTATGATTTTCTACATACACTGCACGACATTGAAATTGCCCCATCCAGAAGGAGTGAGGGGATAGGGGTGAAATGTAGCACACACATAGCAATACATATTGGCATACCATGATTTAATTTGCAGCCACTTATAGCGGTTAGAAGATGAGATAATGCAACACAATGTGACTGCCTCAGTAGGTGGTTGCACTACCGTGAACGGCAATACAGGCAGCAATACAGCGTGACATGGAGTCATCCAGTCGACGGATATGGTTCTGAGGAATTGCACACCAAGCAGCGTTGACTTGCTCCCATAATTCATCGAGATTCCATGCCGGTCACTGAGAGGATTGCACAACATCGTCTAATGTACTCTCACAGATTTTCTATTGGGGATAAATCTGGAGATTGTGCTGGCCATGGCAATACTTAAACATGTTTAAACATTGTCTGGAAACCCTAGCAGTATGTATACGGGCATTGTCATGCTGGAAAATGGGCTGCTGCATCCCTCCAAGGAACGGTAACAAAACGGACTGCAGAACCATGTTAATGTATCGGGCAGCTGTCAGTGTTCCTGTGATGCAGACAAGAGGTGACCTGTTGTCATATCCATAGCACCTCACACCATTATGCCTGGCTGACGGGCGATGTGCCTGTCGCGAACAAAAGCTGGATTCATCCTCTCGCCAGGTTGTCGCCATACATGGACCTGTCAATCATCAGCACCCAGACAGAAATGGGGTTCATCACTAAACACAACAGTGTTACATTCGTGACCCCAGTTTGCATGACTTCGGCACCAAGTCAGACGAGCGCTGCGATGGTTTGCAGTCAACAGCAGTCGACGTAATGTTTGCCTAGAGCGCAGGTGTGTCTCATGCAACCTTCGGTTTACCGTTGGGGTCGTTATGGGGACGTCCATGGCTGTTGAAACAGTTCATCGAATATCGCCTGCAGTGCTCTGTGGTGACGAACGAGCATGTCGAACAATGCGCCTATCAAGCCATGCTGATGCCAAACGGCACCACTCCCTCTGCGATGCACGCTGGAACCTACATTTTGCCACTGTTGCCAACAGCGTCCAACAGTTTGTGCATCCCGATGAACATGGGCAGCGACACGACGTGTAGTCCATCCAGCTTCACATAGGCCTATAATTCTTCCTCTCTCAAAAGCATCCAAATGGCAATAAACCTGCCGATGGCTTGTACCAGGCATTTTCGGCCTTTGCTGAACAATTTCCAAGTGGAATCATCGAATCTCAACCGTTCGCATGACTTTCAGCTGCATAAACACAACACCATCCCTGTTCCTTCGTGCACCTTTTATCTATTGAGCCACATACGTCATTGGCTCCGGATTATCATCATTTGCCTATTTCAACTGAACACACACCTACCCTTCTATTTGCATGTTTGTACGACATGTCCTTCTGGGTAGGGCACTTTCAATGTCGAGCAGGGTATTTATTTGTTTAAACTATTAATTCTGGAAAATCTAACACCAAACACTGCTAGTAATAAAAACATATTTCGAAATCTAATTAAAACACAAATAATATTAACTATAAGTCGTTTACTGAAATAAACGTAGTTTTAGGAGTTTTATGTAGCGATTCAGACTTGTGTAACGATTTTGAAGGAGAATTTTAAGAACGAATTTAACCGAAGCTTTTGCCACTACTTTATTCCAGTTTCGGTAACTCTTTAAATATCAAATTAAAATAGAAAATCAAGATTCGGAAAATTTTTAGTGAAAACTAAAAATCTATCTCTAGTGAGATTTATCAGTAGTAAAGCTTTATTTCAAAGTTAGAAAATTTTGAATATGACTTTCAATTCACATGACATGAAAGTGCCCAAACACGTTTGGCAATATAAACGTATAAGTCTGTCCTCAAGGCAAATAATGCAATATTGGCTAGTTCAGAGAACTTGGACTTGTTTCATGGACAAGCCAAGTGTTGCAACTCTACCGTAGTCGTAGCCGAATTACTGTTTACATCTAAAGTAAAGGATCCCCCAGAATTTCCTTTTGTGCCGAGGGGGCGGGGGTGGCTCAGTCGGTAGCGCGCCAGGCTCGTAATCTGTAGTTCCCAGGTTCGAGTCCCAGCTGGGTCAGCGTTGAGATTTATCTCCGCAAAATTCCCCGCCCTGCCCACGGTCAGTAGGGGAATTTCCGCATCCATTGCCGCATCCATTTTCATTGTCGGCATCTATTTTCGTCGTCCCCATCCATTTTTCATCTTCTGCATCTTTTTTAACATTTTCATCGTCTACATCCATTTTTCATCTTCTGCATCTTTTTTAACATTTTCATCGTCTACATCCATTTTTTACCTTCTGCATCTTTTTCAACATTTTCATCGTCTACATCCATTTTTCATCTTCTGCATCTTTTTTAACATTTTCATCGTCTACATCCATTTTTTTTAGCCGTCCCGTGGCCGAGTGGTTAGCACGCTTGGCTACTGATCTAAGGGACCTGGGTTCGAGCCCCGGGTAAGGCATGGATGTTTGTGTCATTTTTCTGCTGAGGTCCTGCCATCCTCTCAGACCTTCTACTATGGCATATAAACTGACAGGCTCCTGTCAGACCTCTGTGGCCAGCAGCTGCTTGAGGGGGTATTTATTTTTATTTTTTTTTACATCCATTTTTCATCTTCTGCATCTTTTTATCATTTTCATCGTCTACATCCACTTTTCATCTTCTGCATCCATTTTCATCATCTGCATCTATTTTTATCATCTGCATCCATTGTCTTTCTGCTGAAATCTCGCTTTCCTCACTGATCGCAATGGCGTATTGCACTGATTGACTCCTGTCAGATCTCTCTGGCAAATGGCTTTTTGAGTAATATTTTTTTTTATTAAAATACTTTCAGAAATGAATAACACGAAAATTTCCGATTTTAAACAGGAATAAACGAACCAAAACATACGACACTTACCGGACTGCATGGTGAAAATAATAAAAGAACTTGTCATTATCCATGTTGCGTCATCCCACGAGATACCGCCGGAAATGGATATTTCATCCTCGTTGTGTGGACCGAGGGGACTGCTGATGTTCCTCATATGATTAGAAATGGCGGGAGGTGGGTTGATGGTGGTCACTTCTTCAGACATCGCAATCGTCGAAATAAATCCCAGTCAATATCACTAATCACACTCAACAAACTCACTTAATCGCACGCGCAGGAATCACTGAAATTCATTCTACTCGACGCAATCACTGAATAGTACTCAACAGAATCACATGATGTTCAGAAGAAAATTCTTAAACTCTTGAAATAAATCTGTAAATTCCAAGCAGCAGAATAAATGATTAAATGCAATAAAACCACGGAATTGTCCTCAATTCTTCTTTGAAAGAATGAGTAGGCTTCACTGTCTAACAGGTCACTATACCATGAAGATGCTTTCAAGGCTACGTCTCTTTTCACGAGGAAGGATATTAAACTTTTCTTCGGCGTCTTTCAGCCGAAATAGGATGAAATTACTTCACCGTGCAATTGTTTACTAAACAGGCAAAAAATTCATTTCTCTTTGGATAACAATAACCTAAGGAGCGAAGCATTGTGACGATGCCCATTCCTCTCACTGTGGTGTGTTTAGAAACAACAATCTCATGCAACGTCGTCGCCGCATCACCAGACTCCAAGTCCATCCGACGGCGTGTGAGGATAGCAGCTCTGCCACAGTTTGTGCAAGTTCGGTTTCCGGCTAAGAGCGCGTGGCCAAATCGACTGCCGCGCACTAATTATCCAATAGCCGAAGCCTTCCGCCTGTGACGTCCAACTCCCGCGCCACTTTGGGATTATCGAATCTGAGGGGGGTCTCGACGGTAGTTGGCACACCGGAAGTTCAGGCCGTCCATCACTGGGTGACGTCATCGTACAGTGTGGTTGAATGCGGCGTTTGTTGTCACTCAGAATAGTTCCGCTTGGAACAGAGACGCGTCTCAGGGATTAGAGAAACAATTTACAAAAGAAAAATGCCTCCGCCAATTTAGTGTTTATAAACAGTTCTTAGAAGAGAGTGATAGCCGGTGCTTAATGATGTCTTGGGTGAATGTATTCTAATAGAAATACAAATTGTAGTGAATTCCAACACGTGTCTAGTTTGAACGTTTCTTAATAATAGTTATTTTACGGTCTAAGACTCTTTCTTGCGTGTCAGGTAGTATTTTTACCACGTGTCCAACTAAGTGTCGTTTATCTTCATTTGTTCGTCAGTATCTAAAAAAAGGTTGTTTTACCGCATCTCCTGAACCCGAGGACCAATCATAGCAGTTATGAATAAAATGTAAGCATGTGACGTCATACCGATGTAAACTACGCAGAAATGCTTCTCTTTCCGAAGCAAAGGGGAAAAGAGGAATTTTAGTACAGTCGCTCAAAAAAGTATCCGAACACTACGGTTGATTACAGAATTCAGTAAAAATATCTGGCAACGATTTTTTTGGAAATTAGTGATCTGGCAACCTTCGTGTCACGTGATTACAGAATTCAGGAAAAATATCTGGAGGCGTATACAGCAACTGTCCATTTCCTGTTAATTAATATACATCGAAGAGCCAAAACATTACGATCACCTTCCTAATATGATGTTGGTCCCCCACGTGCTCTCAAAACAGCTCTTACCCGGCGAGGCATGGACGTTACAAGATTTCTAAAGGTGTCTTGTGGTTTCTGGTACAGTCGCTCAAAAAAGTATCCGAACACTATGGTTGATTACAAAATTCAGAAAAAATATCTGGCAACGATTTTTTTAAAAATTAGTGATCTGCCAACCTTCGTTTCACGTGACACGAAGGTTGCCAGATCACTATTTTTTCTAAAAAAATCGTTGCCAAATATTTTTTCTGAATTTTGTAATCAACCGTAGTGTTCGGATACCTTTTTGAGCGACTGTACATGACGTCAGCTCCAAAGATATTACTAAAATCCAACAAATTAAGAAGAGTATGTAAAACAATTATACAGATATTTCAATTTAAAACAAAACTTTGCAACTTTTTATATGGTAGCTGTAGTTGCCCAGCCTTGCTTGTCCCAGAAGAGGACTGGTAATATTTTTCAGGGATGTAAGTGTATCAGGGAGGCTCGGGATGTGAAAAAAAAATATTTTCGATTTTTTGTAAGATTTCTAACTTTATTCTGCTGATACCGCTTAAAATGATGTTCTCCTCAATTCCGTGGAAATCGGCCAACCACATTTATAATTTCCTTCACGGAAGATATTATTATCGTTTTCAGTCCACATCATTAACAGTGATTCCAACAGTTCTTCGATCAATGTGGAACACACAGTCTTTCTCTTTAAGTTTTGAAAGTATTCTTTCAGATTTTACTTTCATGAAAGCAATTGTTAATAAGTGTTTGCATGCGATATACAAATTCTTGCCCGTGGCACAGTGTTGTTTGGGTTGGGTTGTTCTACCTCTGAGCGGCACTTTTTTGCAGACCATGGGCTAAATGGCCAGGTCACATGGACCCCGAGGCTCAGAGAAGGTTGGGGGAGTGGACCCACTGGAACAGCTGTTGGGAGACAGATGGTAGCCTCCCGTCAAGGCAATCCAGCGTGTTCTTTAACGTGCACAGGGTATGGCTCTCCCACACACGGGGCCACGGCTTAACGTCCCCCGACGAACGGCGGCCTTTCTAAGCCCATCGGTGTCCCCTACTGACCGTAGGCAGGGCGGGGAATTTTGCGGAGATAAATCTCAACGCTGACCCAGCTAGGACTCGAACCTGGGAACTACAGATTACGAGCCTGGCGCGCTACCGACTGAGCCACTCCCGCCCCCGTGGCAGAGTGAGTTATATTTATATAGTAATTGAAAAGCTCTCGAGCAGGAAAGAGTAATTCGCATGGTTTTTAAGACTTAATTAAAGAACTTTTCATTATATTGATGCCATATCTCCGCTATAATTCAATTATATTGATGTCATACTTCAGTTATATTCCGATGATACTGATGTCATTCATACCTGTGTTGTATGGGGATCACACTGCTGTCATACTTCCATTAGAAGTAGCATCAAAAGAAATAAGCGCTAGAGTGGAAAATAAGAATCAATATTATTATTTCGAAAAACGTCTTGCTCCTACGACAACCCAAGGAGCAAGAGACGCTTCAGCGCCACTTCACCAATCCGCGTCTGGCTTTTCTTTAAACAATAAGATCCCAAAGAGGGTGTTTTTTTTTTCAGTATTTTTCAAAAGAGAAATATATTAAATAGAATATCTAACATTAATATATAACCTCTGTTTTCTTTAACCCACTAATTTCCAAAGAGGTGGTTTTCTTGAGTATTTCTGGAAAAGGAAATACATTAAATAGAATATCAAACATTAAGATTGACATATACTCTCGCTTCTGTTTGACGCACTTGTCCCCAAAAAGGGTGTTTTATTGAGTATTTCTGAAAAAATAAATAGATTAAATTGCATATCGAAAACTAAAATTAAAATATACTCTCGCTTTTGTTTCACCCACTAGTTCCCAAAGAGGGTGTTTTCTTGAGTATTTATCGAAAAAGAGATTAAATAGAATATCAAACCCTCAGATTAGCATATACCCTCGATTTTGTTTAACACACTAGTCCCAAAAGAGGGTTTTTTCTTGAGTATTCCTAAAAAAAAAACTCTAAATAGAATATCGAACACTAAGATTAACATATACCTTTGCTTATGCTTGACACAGTAGTCCTAAAGAGGATGTTTTCTTGAGCATTTATGGAAAAAGAATAAACTAAATATAATATCGAACACTTAGAATAACATATACCCTCGTATTTGTTTTACACACTAGTATCCAAAGAGAGTGATTTTCTTGAGTATTTAAGGTAAAGCAATAGTTTAAATAGAGCATTTAACACTAAAATTATTATACAATCTCGGTTTTCTTTACCCACTAATTCCCAAAGAGTGTTTACTTGAGTGTTTATGGAAAAAGAAATATATCAATTTGAAATCGAACACTATGATTAGCATACACCCTCCATTTTCTTTAATCCAATAGTTCCCATGCAGGATGCTTTATTCAGTATATATGGAAAAAGGAAGATATTAAATATAATATCGAACACCTAAGTTTAACATATATCCTTGCTTTTGTTTAAACCACTCTATCCCAGGGTGATTCTTGAGTGTTTCTGAAAAACAAATATATTAAATAGAATATCAATCAATAACATTAGCATATACTCTGGCTTTTATTTAACCCACTAGTTGCCAAAGATAGTCTTTCCTTGAGTGTTTCTGATAGTACAACAGATTAAGTAGAATATCGAATGCTAAGGTTAACATACACCCTCGCTTTTCTTTGAGCGACTAGTTACAAAAGAGAGTTTTTTTTTTTGAGAGTTTAAGGGTTAAAGAAATAGATTAAAAAGAATATCGAACACTAAGATTAACATATACTCTGACTTTTTTTTAACCTTCTAGTTCCCACAGATAGTCTTTTCTTGAGTGTTTCTGAAAGGAGAAACAGATTAAATAGAATATCGAATGCTAAGATTAACATACACCCTCGCTTTTCTTTGAGCGACTAGTTACAAAGAGAGTGTTTTTTGAGAGTTTAAGGGTAAAATAAATAGATTAAAAAGAATTATCGAACACTAAGATTAATATAAAATTAAAAATTAACACAATAATAATGGCTCTTATTTAACCCACTAGTTCCCACAGATAGGCTTTTCTTGAGTGTTTCTGAAAGAAGAAACAGATTAAATAGAATATCGAATGCTAAGATTAACATACACCCTCGCTTTTCTTTGAGCGACTAGTTACAAAGAGAGTGTTTTTTTGAGAGTTTAAGGGTAAAAGAAATAGATTAAAATTATATCGAACACTAAGATTAACATATACTCTGGCTCTTATTTAACCCACTAGTTCCCACAGATAGTCTTTTCTTGAGTGTTTCTGAAAGAAGAAACAGATTAAGTAGAATATCGAATGCTAAGATTAACATACACCCTCGCTTTTCTCTGAACGACTAGTTACAAAATAGAATGTTTTTTGAGAGTTTATGGGTAAAAGAAATAGATTAAAAAGGATATCGAACACTAAGATTAACATATTGTCTGGCTCTTATTTAACCCACTAGTTCCCACAGATAGGCTTTTCTTGAGTGTTTCTGAAAGAAGAAACAGATTAAATAGAATATCGAATGCTAAGATTAACATACACCCTCGCTTTTCTTTGAGCGACTAGTTACAAAAGAGAGTGCTGTTCTGAGAGTTTATTGGAAAAGAAATAGATTAAAAAGAATATCGAACACTAAGATTAACATATACTCTGGCTTTTAATTAATCCACTAGTTCCCAAAGATAGTCTTTTCTTGAGTGTTTCTGAAAGAAGAAACAGATTAAATAGAATATCGAATACTAAGATTAACAAACATCCTCACTTTTTTTAGCCACTAGTTACAAAAGAGAATGCTTTTTTTTAGAGTTTATTGAAAAGAAATAGATTAAAATGAATATCAAACACTAAAATTAACATATACTCTGGCTTTTATTTAACCCACTAGTTCCCAAAAATAGTCTTTTCTTGAGTGTTTCTGAAAGAAGAAACAGATTAAATAGAATATCGAATGCTAAGATTAACATATACCCTTGCTTTTGTTTAACCCACTAGTTCGCAGGAGAGTGTTTTCTTGAGTAGGTGTCAAAAACAAAATACATTAAATAGAATGTGGAACACGAAGTTTAACATGTATCCTCGCTTATGTTTAACCCAATAGTTCCCAAGGAGAGTGTTTTATTGAGCATTTCTGGAAAAATAAATAGATTAAATATAATATCAAATATTAATATTAACATACAGTCTCGCTATTCTTAACCCAGTGGTTTTCAAATAGGGCGTTTTCTTGAGTGTTTTAGGGAAAAAATACATTTAATAGAATATGGAACACTAACATTAATATATATATATACCATCGGTTTTCTTTAACCCACTAGTTCCTAGAGATGGTGTTTTCTTTTGTTTTTAAGGAAAAAGAAGTAGAATAAATAGAATATCGAACACTAAGATTAACACATACACTCGCTTATGTTTAACCCACTTGTTTCCAAATAGGGTATTTTATTGAGTGTTTCTGAAAAACGGAATACATTAAATAGAATATCGAACACTAAGATTAACATATACCATCCCTTTTGTGTAATTCACTACTTCCCAAAGATGCTCTTTTCCTGAGTATTTATGGAAAAAGAAGTAGATTAAATAGAATATCGAACATTGAAATTAAGATATAACCTCGCTTTTCTTTAACCCACTAGTTCCCAAAGAAGGTGTTTCCTTGAGCATTTCTGAAAAATGAAATACAGTAAATAGAGTATTGAACATTAATATTAACATATGGCCTTGCATTTCTTTATCCCATTAGTTCCCAAGGAGGGTGTTTTGCTCACTATTTCTCAGAAACGAAATACATTAAATAGAATATCGAAGAATAAGTTCAACATGTAGCCCCGCTCCTTTTTTTTAACCCACTAGTTCCCAAAGAGGTGTTTTCTTGATTATTTATGGGAACAAAATAGATGAAATGGAATATCGAACACTAAGATTAACATATACCCTCTCTTTTGTTTGACCCACTAGTTCCGAAAAAGGGTGTTTCGTTGAGTATTTAAGGAAAAAGGAATTGAACAAATAGAATATCGAACACTGAGATTAAGATATAACCTTATATTTCCTTGAGTATTTCTGAAAAAAAGAAATACGTTAAACAGAATATCGAATATAAAATTAACATATAGCCTCTCTTTTCTTTAACCCACTAATAACAAAAGAGGGTGTTTGCGAGAGTATTTCTAAAAAACGAAATACATTAAAGAGAATATTGAAGACTAAGATTAGCCTATAACCTTGCTTTTGCTTGACCCACTAGTTTCAAAAGAGGGTGTTTTTTTTAGTATTTATGGAAAAAGAAATAGATTAAATAGAATATCGAACACTACAATTAACATATACCCTCGCTTTTGTTTAACTCACTAGTTCCTAAAGAATATGTTTTCTTGAGTATATATGTAAAATAAATATATTAAGTTGAATATCGAACACTATAATTAACAGATACTTTTGCTTTTCTTTAACCCACTAGTTCCGACGAAAGGTGTTTATTGAGTATTTATGGAAAAAGAAAGGCTTGGGTTGTTTTACCTCTGAACGGCACTTTTTTGCACACCATGGGTTAAATGGCCAGGTCACAAAGACCCCGAAGGCTCAGAGAAGGTTGGGGGAGGGGACCCACAGGAACAGCTGTTGGGGGACAGATGGTAGCCTCCTCTCAAGGCCATCCAGCGTGTTCTTTAACGTGCACAGGGTATGGCTCTCCCGCACACGGGGCCACGGCTTAACGTCCAATCCGACGGACGGCGGCCTTTCCAAGCCCATCGGTGTCCCCTACTGACCGTGGGCAGGGCGGGGAATTTTGCGGAGATAAATCTCAACGCTGACCCAGCTGGGACTCGAACCTGGGAACTACAGTTCACGAACCTGGCGCGCTACCGACTGAGCCACCCGCACCCCAAAAAGAAAGGGTTTGAATATAATATCGAATACTAAGATTAACATATACCCTTGCGTTTGTTTAATTCACTCTATCCTAGAGAGGTTGTTTCCTTGATATTTATGGAGAAATATGTATTAAATGGAATATTGAACACTAAGATTAGCACATATGCTCGCTTTTGTTTAACCCACTAGTTCCAAAAGAGAGTGTTTTCTTGAGTGCTTCTGAAAGAAAAAAAATAGATTAAATAGAATATCGAACATTAAGATTACAATAGCTATGCACGTTTTTTCGACAGAAAATTCTTTGAAATTCCTGGATCAAAATATTAATAAAGTTATATGTACGGTCTACACTGAAGTGCCATTGAATTAGGGATAGGAGACGTTATCCAAATTCAGTACCGAAGGCCCGCATTTGCACGCATGCGTGGCTAAAACTCTGATCATATAGAGCACTGAGCTTTGGCTTCCCCAAGCATTCGTCGTGAGAAGTGTAATGGGAAAGGCGCGGGATTTAGATGCATTTGACAGAGGGCAGATCGTAGGTGCCCTACGGATGGGACACTCGATCTCCGAAATTGTCAACGAACTTGGATTTTCTCGTACGTCAGTTTCAAGAGTGTTCCGGGAATATAAAAATTCCGGCAAAAATACAAGCACCCAGCCTTGAATGATCGTGGGCTTCGCCATCTGACCCACATCATATGGAACGATAAGTGCCAGACATCATCTGAAATCACCTTCCATCTGAACACTGGTTCCAGCCAGGAAGTCAGTGCACGGACCGTGCAACGTTCACTTCATCGTCTCGGCTTCGGGAGACACCGACCTACGAGAGTCCCACTCCTAATGGCACAACACCGAAATAACGCCTTGCCTGAGCTAAAGAATATCGAAACTGGTCAATCAATAATTGGCAACGGATAGCCTGGAGTGATGAATCCCGATTTAAACTTCATCCCGCCAATGGGAGTCTGACGGTATGGCGCCTACCCCCATAAGCAACCCCCATGATCCTGCATGTCAGGTCGGAAGAGTACAAGCTGGTGGTGGCTCAGTGATGGACTGGTGTGCCTTCAGTTGGATGTCTGTGGGACCTTTGGTACGTTTACCGACGACTCTCAATGCATCCCAGCACATAGAACTCATGGCTAACCATTTACATCCATTTATGGCCATTATTCGTCCCCCATGGAGATGGCGTCTACCAGCAAGACAATTGTTCATCTTACACGTCCAGGTTGGCTACTGCATGGTTGCAGGAGCATTCTGTTGACTTTGAAATAATGAATCGGTCACCTAGAAGCCCTTATTTAAATCCCATCGAAAATCTTTGGGATACTGTCGAGCAGAGTGTTCAGGCCCGTGTTCCATCAGCGATGACCTTGAGAGAATTGTGGACAGCTCTGGAAGATGCATGGGTTGCCATACCTGTGGAACATTTATGCAGCTTCCGGAGTCTTACCTCGTCGTGTGGCGACCGTTATCAGGGCCAGAGGGGGTCCAACACGTTACTAGGTTGCTATCCCTATTTCAATGGCACTTCAGTGTACATTTTTTATATTACTTTTATGTATAAAAATATTATTTTATTTCCTTGAAGTTTGGGCGTTAGAAAAATATGCTTTAGCTCGAAAAGTTTGGGAACTATTGACGTAACCGTTCTCTATCTTCAAATGAGGAAAGCTTCACAAAATAAAAATCGTATTCTTGTTCTCTGTAAATACTAATGTTTCAAACACACATATACAAATGAAAACGATTATTATCTATGATAAATAGGCGAGTTGAAAATTTTGTCCAAGCTTTGTTGTTGTAGCCGTCCCGTGGCCGAGTGGTTAGCACGCTTGGCTATTGATCTATATACATACATCTATATCTATACATCTATATTGATCTAAGGGACCGGGTTCGAGCCCCGGGTAAGGCATGGATGTGTGTGTCGTTTTTCTGCTGAGGTCCTGCCATCCTTTCAGACCTTCTACTATGGCATATAAACTGACAGGTTCCTGTCAGACCTCTGTGGCAAGCAGCTGCTTGAGGGGGTATTTATTATTTTTATTATATATTTGTTGTTGTATTTAAACGGAAAACTTACAGATTCTCGACGACAATAATTTAAAGAATTTTAACCCTTTGCACATTTAGCTTGCGAAACTGAACTGAAGCATGCGATCCCAAACTTTTTGCGTTGAACTTTTTTTAAGAAAATTCCAAATTATAGCCTCGACATTTCTCATAGATTATTATTAGAAAGCGAACGATAAAATGTTATTGAAAAACTTATTTTCGCAATGATTTAGTAGCTATATTTGGGATCGTTAATTTGATATTTTCGACTTTATTAAGATTCTCCTTTGCTACATTGAAACCTGTTACTCCTGTTGCAAAATAAATGACTGAACAATGGCAGTATTTATCACGTGTTCACATTTATGTTCTATGAGTCGCTGGTTTCAGGGTATGTAATTTGTTATTGCCATCGGTTGTACAAAAGTTCCCGGATCACTGCTCGAGTCAGACATTTGTCTAGTTGTCATCTATCTCTCAGAATCATATACGTCATTGAATGTACACAAATATTATTAGGATACATAAAAATAGAAAATCTTCCATTGAAATAAAATTACTGGGTAAAATGTATGGGTTATATTGTTGTGCACCCACCAGCTCTGGGAGATGGGGTGGCTACAACTATGGGAGAAATCAGCATATAATTTCAATTCCCCAAAATACGTGGATGGTTGCGTTGTGCATTTTATTTTTAACTACTCTGCCGATATAACCCAGGTTTTTCCTTCCTTTGCTCATTTAACCAAAGTGCGTTCATTAGGCGGCCAATGCATGTTGCCAGAAATCTTCCCCCCGTGCTGGTATGTAACTTAACAAAACATAGGGGTTACAAGCAAACATTTTATTTTCACAGATCCCTTAACTAAGCATAAAATTATACAATCATGATTATTACAGAGACCGGTAATAGCCCTCATATGGGAAAGTCCTTACTAGACACTTGCTGTGCAGGTCTCCCAGGTCCCTTCGACCGCAATAGACACCAAAGTTCGTTTGGGCCGAGCAAGTTCGTGAAGTCTCTTTTTGGCCAGAACTCGGCTAAAACGTTAAAAGCGTTAAAAGCGAGCAGTTCAATATGGGAGTGTGGTGACGGAGGCTGGACACTGCATTAGTGAATGAGAGCCCGTAATGTTGAAGATGATTTCCCTACCTCGTTCCTTGTTGCAGTCGATGTTCCGCCATCAGCGTCTCTCTTTGTCTGCAGATTTTGGGACTTTTTTCAGAGCACTCACGAGGCACGTCCGCCCATCTCGCTGACCCGAAGCAGAAGACGAAAGAAACGTCGTCGTCACTGGCGAGGAAAAGTCTCTCCTCCTTTGTTCTAGACCTCGCCACCAATCGTTTACGGTCAGCGAGATGTGTTTTTACCTTATTGGTCGAACTTTCGAAGATCAAAGGGGGAGCGCCCTCTCTCCTCTTTCCGGAGTCCCTGGTGTGGGTCTAGGCGTGAGCGCCGTCCGCGCTCACCGCCGCGGGGAGGGGGGCAGGGGGTCATCTTGACCTCCGCTGCAGTTCGCTCCGCCGAATTTGAACATGGCGGCTGGCTCAACGGCCGGTGTTCTCGAACCTTCCGGCTCCCAAAGTCGTGTCCACAGGAGGAATTCGCTGTGGGCACGACAATATCTCTAACTGGCAAAGCTGGCTGCAACAGAATTATTACTAACTCTATGGATCAATCTTTTTACACAAAAAGCTAACTTTCGGATTGAATCCGACATTCCCAGGGTTTATCCCACTATGTTAGCTATGATATTTATCTCCACTAATCCCCATTCCTACCCTCGGTAAAAAAAAAAAGGGACACCGATGGGTTTGGGAAAGTATCCGTAAGCCACATGGAAGATCAGCAGAAAGACCGCAGAGGAAAAGAAACATCCATACTTTATCCCGGGCCCAAACCTAGATCCCTATGATCCGATGGAAGATCAGCAGAAAGACGGCAGAGGAAAAGAAACATCCATACCTTATCCCGGGCTCAAACCTAGATCCCTATGATCCGAAGCGAAGCACGCTAACTCCTCTGACACCAGGACGGATATGAACATTAGAAATTTGAAACCTTAACAGCATCGCTTAAGTGAGTTAAACTAAACAACAATATTCGTCAAAGAATCACCATTTAACAAGTTTTCCATTTTCGAAATTAAACCTCGTCTACTAACAGATTTTGATGTCAGGTGATATTGCCTGACTATGCAACTCCTTGTCGTTTCTCGAGCCTGCAAGGGCAGTAATATCGCGAGGTGCAATAAACGTCACAAGTCTGGTGATTACACTCTCGAGGACTGGCGGAGATTGCATTCCCGAGGTAGGATGGGATCTTTTAGGTTTCGTCAATATTTGCCTCAACGGCAATTAAGTTTAGAGGATACAATTCCACGATTTATTCATTTCCTTTTGCAAGGAAGAACAAGTGAACGTTGAAAGAGAGTGTGAGATTGAACCATATAATTTGAAGGTTAGGAAAACCAGTAGAAAATTATTTTCTCTTTGCCTTTATTTCACAGATTCTGATATTTCAGATTTCAGTACAGTTCACTATTATTTTTCCATTACATTCGGAATCTCATTTTTTTGTACAATTTTTAATAAAAAACTTTGAATCACATCAATCAAAACTGGGCCCCTTCTGCAATAACAAAGCGAAATCACTATAATTAAAAGGCTTCAATTTTTAAAAAAATCCAAATCTTTCGAATGAAAGTTGTTTTGACGTGATTTACGATCAGCGTTAAGGAGAGCCTAAGAGATTGCCCTCCGAGTTGGGTTGGGTTGTTTTACCTCTGAGCGGCACTTTTTTGCACACCATGGGCTAAATGGCCAGGTCACATGGACCCCGAAGGCTCAGAGAAGGTTGGGGGAGGGGACCCACTGGAACAGCTGTTGGGAGACAGATGGTAGCCTCCCGTCAAGGCCATCCAGCGTGTTCTTTAACGTGCACAGGGTATGGCTCTCCCGCACACGGGGCCACGGCTTAACGTCCCATCTGACTGACGGCGGCCTTTCCAAGCCCATCAGTGTCCCCTACTGACCGTGGGCAGGGCGGTGAATTTTGCGGAGATAAATCTCAACGCTGACCCAGCTGGGACTCGAACCTGAGAACTACAGATTACGAGCCTGGCACGCTACCGACTGAGCCACCCCCGCCCCTGCCCTCCGAGTTTGCACAACATAGACGCACAGAAAC
This sequence comes from Ryuthela nishihirai, assembly GCA_038380435.1. Taxonomy (NCBI): domain Eukaryota; kingdom Metazoa; phylum Arthropoda; class Arachnida; order Araneae; family Heptathelidae; genus Ryuthela; species Ryuthela nishihirai. The sequence goes on along the minus strand of JAWZYU010000003.1, from coordinate 86,195,821 downwards.
TGCACTGCCCTACCAAAATATTAGAAAATTCCCTTGTTTTATCAATGGGAATCTAACTTTAAAGCTCTATAATTTCTAAAATATGCATTTAATGGAAAACTGTGACCTAAGATAGAATAAAGATTATAATCAAATTTTTTAAATCTCGATTTTCAACAATATCCATTTAGTATTTAAAAAGTAATAGAAGCTGGAATATTTAATAACAGTGGTCTGAAAATTCCAACTTTTTCTCTGATTCACGAGAAAAAACTACTGTGTTTGATATGGGGCGGGGGTGGCTCAGTCAGTAGCGCGCCAGGCTCGTAATCTGTAGTTCCCAGGTTCGAGTCCCAGCTGGGTCAGCGTTGAGATTTATCTCCGCAAAATTCCCCACCCTGCCCACGATCAGTAGGGGACACCGATGGGCTTGGAAAGGTCGCCGTCCGTCGGATGGGACGTTAAGCCGTGGCCCCGTGTGCGGGAGAGCCATACCCTGTGCACGTTAAAGAACACGCTGGATGGCCTTGACGGGAGGCTACCATCTGTCTCCCAACAGCTGTTCAAGTGGGTCCCCTCCCCCAACCTTCTCTGAGCCTTCGGGGTCCTTGTAACCTGGCCATTTAGCCCATGGTGTGCAAAAAAGTGTCGCTCAGAGGTAAAACAACCCAACTGTGTTTGATAAGTTTCGCCATTCTGAATAATGAACAAAAATCAGCATATCTTTCTCAGGTCTCAATTCTTTGCAAGAGCAAAAGTTTTAAACGCCATAAAAAAGCAGAATTTTTAATTACTACATAAGGAAGCAAAGTTTACGAGTGGCGAAGCGTGACTTTTTGAGAAGGGGGAGATATTACCAAAAACAATGCTACAACATAATCCGAACGCCATTCCGGTAACTTATTAAAGCTAAGAAAATACTTTTACTTTTATGTTAAAACATTTATATATATTTAATTTATAATTTTCTTTTGTGTTTGAGAATTTTAAGGGAACCTTTGCTTCCCTTGTTTCTATGGACACTTCGCCACTGAAGTTTACAAAAACCAGTTTTTACAATCATTGGACGCAATTTTAGGGGGTAAATGATTTAGAAATATGTAATTTCTATACAAGTAAAATTTATTTCGAAATAAAGCTGAAAAATAAGTTCCAAAAGCGCAAGAAAATAAAAAAATGACGACATATGTGACAAAATTTAACGTATAAGTAATGTTTTATGTATACGTAAAAATTAATGTATACGTAATGTTTTATGCATACGTCAAAATTTAATGTATACGTAATGAATATATGTGACAAAATTTAATGTAAAATGTAATGAGTAGTACAGTACTGTACGAATTAGTTGGGACAAGCGAAGGAACGCTGTCCCTTCTGCTGCAGAGTCTAAACTGCTGCAAGTCTAAACTAGCGCGTGCAGCTTCCAGGCCACAGACGCTTCACCCCATTGAAGGAATAATGGACAGCAAAAAGTACATAGGCATTCTGGAGGTGAAAATAGTCCCAACACTGCCGAAGCTGTTTCCTAACGGCGATGGGGTATTTCAACAGGATCTGGCTCCATGCCACAATTCTAAGCTTGCTAAGAGTTTCTTTACCCAGCAACATTCGAAGGTATTGGAGTGGCCAGGAAATTCACCCGATCTAAACCCCATTGAAAATTTGTGGGCCATTATTAAAGCGCGCATATCTAAGATGGATTGCACGACGAAAACCAAAATGATAGAAAGTGTCATGAAAGTGTGGTACCATGACCCTGAAGTGAAGGAGATGTGTGGAAAGCTAGTGGCATCAATGGTTGAGAGGGTGGAAGAAGTAATTAAAGCTAAGGGGGATCACATTCACTATTAACTAAACTAGTAAACAAATAAATATTTTAGTTGTGTCTTTGTTACTGCATTTTCCTATTGTCCCAACTAATTTGCACAGTACTGTATATAGTCTAGTTGTAACAGTAACAATATAGTGATATTATGTGCATACCCTTATTATAAAAAGTACCACTATGCCTTCCACTTACAATGATCAGTTGTCTTGGACAATGTTTCAAACCCATTTCGAAGTTATCGCTAAATACAATGGGTGGAATGAACTTAAACAAGGTCAGTTTCCTTGTAGTTTTTCTAAGAAATTCTGATGCAAAGGTTCTACAGACTCTTTCGGAAGAGAAACAACTTGATTTTCACGGTTTAGTGTCTTTTTAGAGTTATAAATTAGTGATAGTTATTTGAAGCAATATTATGTAACAGAGTTCAAACGCCAAAAATAGAAGTGTGGTGAGACTGTACAAGAACTAGCCAGTGATGCTGAATGCCAGGCTAGATTAGCCTATAGTAACTGTCCTCCAGATATTCAGAATAACCATGACAGTCTTAGAAAACTTATATAAAACTGAAGAATAGTGAAAGAATTCTTTACACAAAGTTCTAAAATACAAACTTATTTTATCAAACACTTTGATACAATACTTATTACTAAGTTTTAATTTACTTCTGAAGTCAATTTTTGTGACTGGCATTGTTATCGCTAAATATTCAAACTTCCATAACTCATTAAATACTGAACGAATATTGTTGAAAATCGAAATATTGATTTATTTGATTGAGATCTTTATCTGCAATCACATTTTTCAAAACAAAAAAACTTATTTTAGAAGTTACAGAGTTTTGCGTTAGCTTTCCATTCACTTAACATAGGGATTTTCCTTAATTTATGGAAACCAGTGTAGTTTGAAAGTTTGAAATTTTAAAGCTTTTCCACCGTTAAAGGGCGCAATTATAACTAGGAAGATTCCGAGAGTTCGAATCGTAATATTTCTTCAACACCTATCCCAACCCAAAGAGAATTTTCAATTTATCTCTAAAAGCAAACAATTTCCCTTAAAGCACAAAATTTGTGTTTTCCCACCCCCTCTGGGAGAAAAATTAAAATCGTTGTTCTCAATGCAAATTTCATAAAATTCACATTTGACTACCAAATTTTTAAATTTATAACATAATTACATCGCTTGCAATATTAGTTTGAAAGTTTGCAACTTTAAGAATTTTCCACTGTTTAAAGGGCGCAATAATAGCTATAGGAAACTTCTGAAAGTAGGAATCGTAATATTTCGTTAATCAAAAAAAATTTTCATTTTTGTCCACACACAAAATCTTTTGATGTCTACAGAGTGACGAAGAGACAGAAACTTTATTTCTGAAAACGAACTTAAACACTGCGGTTTTAATGGTTTCGCAAATAACCTTTGAGCTCAATATACGAAATTAGAATCGCTCGTTTTCTTGTGAAAAGCCTCTTTGGCCTGCATGTCCCATAACATGTTAGCTAATGGTTTTTTTGCACGTTGAAAGGAAAAGTATGACATTAGCTTCATTGACTGGGTTAATAATTGTTTGCAAATGGGCCATTGATCGATAAGAAACAGCAGTTTATATTCGGCTTTTCATTTCAGCGATAATGCTATTCTGATCGATATCCATTTACAAACATCGAACTCAGCTCAGTTAATTGCTTGTTTTTTCATTGAAAACGTTGGGCTGTGCGATAAATGACTAAGAGCGGTTACCACTGATCTTGTTGCTAGATGCCTTAATATGTTAGAGCATAGATTCCCAACGGGGGCGATACCGCCCCCCAGTGGGCGCTGGAGCCTTCCATGGGGGCGGTAGCGGATCCAGAGACAAATGGGGGGCGTTGAGGCAGTCAAGAGGGGCGGTCAAATAAATAAATAAATTTAATGGAATTTTCTGTGACAACCTTTTTATCTCTTCTATTCTGTGGTGTCTTCCTGGTGATTCTGGTCATCCACTACCTCATCCGTCATGTACAGCTTTTCAACTGCAGCTTGGACAATAAGTTCCCTGCTACCGCCTACTAGCGTACTGGTACATCTGAAGTCGACTGAGATGCTCTCAAAAGTTCTCTTCAAGATCACAGATTCGATAAGCTTCAATATGTTTTCCCACTCCAAGTCGCTTTGAGTATGCTTTATGGTACGTAGTTACAATACCATCCCACCTCAGAACGTAAGGTATAATATTAACATTACACTTGTGAATTAGGCTCAACTCATTAGCCAGCAGATCATACTTCCTCTTCTTTTCAACCTCTACTGTCTGCAGGTTATCCTGAGATGTTATTCCTACTTCAATAATTGTAATCTCATTCAATACCTTAACATGCGCTACTAAATCAGGCTTATTATGTTGGACATGTGTGTCCGTCCTGATAGGCAAATCAACCTTGATGCAATAATAATATAATAATAATAAATTTATTATATTTAATACTTCATTTTATAATTTTTTTAATATAATAAAATACTTTGAAATTTTCATGAATAAATATTTTATCTAGCTATGTAAATTATCTTATTGTTATCGCGTTAATAAGCATTTTTAAATTAGCATTAGGTATACCTATACCTAATTTGTTTTAGTTTAGAATAGATTGACGGTGACAAGTTCTTGCAAGTTGGTAGGCAAACACGCGGTTCATGCAATTTACCATGTTTCGACAAGAATATGGGAACTTGAAATGACTTGTTTACGGAGCAAGTGCGCCGGCATCGCAAACATACAAGTTAATGCGTGCACAAAATCAAATCTATAAAAGCGATAGCTCTAGGAATGTTTTATTATTTTTATGTGCTTCGCCGTGATAAATAGTCGTGAATGATAAGTGTTAGAAGTCATTATAAAGTTTATTTTTATAACTATCTATAAATCTGTTGAGAAGTTAATTTGTATTTGAAAATGTCTGAATCTACATCTAAAAAGAAATGCCGGCAGTACAGTATTGAGTATTTGAAATATGGATTTACGTACTCTCCTACAAACCAATCATTACCTATGTGTTTAATTTGCCGAAAAGTTTTTTCAAATGAAGCTATGAAACCTTCTAGGCTACAACAGCATTTAAATAAAATGCATGCTGATAAGAAGAACAAAGATTTATCCTATTTTCAAGAACTGGAAAAGCAATATTTAAAACAGCCAACTACGTCAAACCTTTTTGCGTCGTCTTCTAAACAAGATGATGATGGACTACGAGCCTCATATAACGTTTCATTGTTAATCGCAAAAGCAGGAAAACCACACACAATTGGCGAGGAATTAATTTTGCCGGCAGTCAAAGAGATATTAAAAACTGTTCTTCATCATAAGACACCGTCAGATATCATCATAAAAATTCCTCTCAGTAATAATTCAGCGCAAAGAAGAATAGATGAAACGGCAAAAGACGTTGAAATATCATTATGTGATTACTTAAAGACGCAAATTTCCCATTCAACTCGATGAATCATCTCTACCAAATAACGAAGCTCTACTCTTATCATACGTACGATTTATAAAAGGAGAAAAAATTCATGAACAGTTATTATTTGCTAAAAATTTGGAATCTGATACAAAGGGAGAATCTATATTTAATACCTTGCAAAAGTTTTTTCAAGAGAAAGAAATTCCCATTTGCAATGTTTTGTCTGCTGCTACTGATGGTGCTCCAGCAATGACAGGGCGTCATAAGGGTTTCATAGCGCATTTGAAACAAGCAGTACCTAATGTACTCGCTGTACATTGTATTATTCATCGTCAGCATTTGGTTGCAAAAAATTTGAATGAACGTCTGCATACGTCGCTCCATTACGTTATTAAAGCAATCAATAAGATTAGAAGCAATTCATTGAATGACCGATTATTTGGTAAGCTTTGTAATGAAAATGATGAAGCTTACAATCACTTGCTGCTGCACACAGAAGTACGTTGGCTCTCTAAAGGTGTTTGTCTGATTGGTTTTTTTCAATCTATTTGACTCAGTACTGGACTTTCTTGAAGACAGAGACGAAAAATTGCGCGAAAACCTGATTACGTCAAAAAATGACATCGCTTATTTGACAGACCTGTTTAAAATATTTAATCAAGTTAATTTACAATTGCAAGGTGATGAGTTGAATTTAATTAAAACAAAAAAACGTCATAGCTGCTTTTGCGGGAAAACTTTTTCTATTCAAACGAAATCTAGGTAGAGGTGAATACAACCACTTTCCCACATTATCAGCAGTCTCTGCAAAACCGGAAGATTTACTTACTTACTGCCAACACTTGGAAGTTCTTCATCTTGATTTTACGGAGCGTTTCCAAGATATTTTAAACATGAATATACCGAGTTGGGTTTTAGATCCTTTCGCAAACACAGATACTGAAGAATCATCAAATTTGGAAGAGGAACTCTTAGAACTCACGACTAACGAAGCACTCAAAATAAAATTCAAACATGGATACCAAGAGTTCTGGCTTCAAAAATCAATACCAGTTCTCTACCCTGGATTGTGGGCAATAGTACAGAAGTTTTTAATCGCATTTCCTTCGTCCTATATGGCTGAGCGTGGATTCAGTGCAGTAGCTAATTTACTGTCAAAGAAGAGGAACAGACTACACATCACTGAACGTGGCGATCTGCGATTGATGTTAACGAAATTGGAACCCGACATTAACAAATTGTTAACACTCCACCAGCCTCAACCATCTCATTAATTTTTTTATTTATTATTAATTTTGTGTTTATCGCATTATTTTTTATTTCTTATTGATTCTGTGTTTATTTTTAAAATTTTAATAAACAATTTTATGGTACATTTGGTTGTCGTTTTATTAATTTCTGCTTTATGATTTTTAATAGATAAATAAACAGATAAATTAGGTACAGATAATATGCAACAATATTTTAATATTTCATATAAAATTAACCATTATGGATTAGGGGGGGCGTTGAAATTTTTGTTCTCTTCTAAAGGGGGCGATGGTCCAGAAAAGTTTGGGAATCACTGTGTTAGAGCAATACTGTAAACGCAATTAAAGGAGAAATGTTGCAAAATAGGACTAAAATTCCTGCTTCTTGTATTGTTTTTGAAGTTTTTACGGCAATTATAGTGTGAAGATCTAAAAATAATAGAGGCATCTCCCGATTTACGAACTAGTTAGGTTATTGAGAAAAAGTTCCTAAATCAAAAATTCGTAAATCTAAAATTCCAAAATCAAAAATAAAATTCACATAATAAATGATTGATATGGATTAGAAGATTAGTTTGGAGAACTAAATTGCACAGTCTGGTTGGACCTCCGTAGCCCATGGCTGCTTGAGGATGATGATGATGATGATGAGAAGTCATTTTACTAGACATCTAGCGAAACGTTTTCATTACAATTAAATATATCATTTACACATCTTGCATCCGTTTTTATGAATTCAAAGAAAACGAGATAATAGTTTCGCTTTGTGGGCTGTAGACATCAACTTTTTTGTCGATGTCTACAGAGATAAATTAAAATTTCTTTTTGTGTTGGATAGGTATTGATGAAATATGCACTTTCCGAATTTCTCTAAAGCTATAATTACGCCCTCTAGCAGTGGAAAAAGTTAAAGATTCTAAAATTTCAAACGATTATTGCAAACGATGTATTTATGCTAGAAATTTGAATTTTTGGTGGTGGAATGTGAAGGTCACGAATTTTTCATTGCCAAAAGTGAGTTGATCCCTTAGACCCAGAGGGGGTGGAAAAACGCACCTTTTTAATCTTTTTTTTTAGAGATAAATGAAAACTTCTTGGATTGGATAAGAATTGATAAAATAATTTTGATTCAAAATTTGTAAATATTCGGAAAACCATAACTGCGCCCTCTAACGGTGGAAATATTTGCAAATTCTAAAATTTCAAACAACTATTGCAAACGACGTATTTACGCTAAAAATTTTGAATTTTGGTGGTGGAATGTGAACTCTATGATATTTCCATTGGCAACAATGAATTGATCCCTTAGACCCAGGGTGGGTGGGAACACTCAATTTTTTGCTTTTGCAGATAATTGTTTGTATACAGAGAATGACGAAGAAAACTTTTTAGGGTTAGATAGGAATTGATAAAATGTTATGATTCGCACTTTAGGAATCTTTCGTACATATAATTGCGCCCTCTAACGGTGAAAAGGTTTGATAATTCCAAAATTTCAAACCAATATTGCAACGATATATTAATGATATAAATATGAAATTTTGATGGTGGAATGTGAACTTCATGAAGTTTCCATTGGAAACAATGAAAATGATAATTAAAAAACTCTTTTTTACTTTGATTGATACTAATGAAATATTATAATTCACATTTTTCAAACAGTTAATAGTTTTATAATATATATATTTTTACAGATCACTAAATATGAAACGGCATAGCTATTATCGAGTTTTACAAATAATATGTATAGAATGAAACTTTGAAAAATTGATGGTAATTTTTAAGAGATATTCCACTGGCAGTAATAATCTACCCTCTTTTCTGAGAGAGGTGTGAGAAATGAAACTTTTAGATTTAAGAATTAAAAGACGAATGCTTTTATGTTGTACAATTATTAATAAAATATTATTTGCATTTTTTTCATCATCCGCAAGCTCAAATCAAAACTTTTAAGGAATGAAACAGTAGGTAAAGGAAATTTTTCATTCTCTTTGAAAACGAGGTTTTCATATGCGCCAGAGGCGAATATGCGTTCTTCTAGTGTTACTATATAAATGCAAAATAAAGAAATAAGCAATAAATATTTAATTTAAACTTAACGAAGGTACACAGATGCGCCAACACTTGCATTTATGTTCTGACTGAGATAGTTTGAAAGGGTTGGGTTGTTTTACCTCTGAGCGGCACTTTTTTGCACACCATGGGCAAAATGGCCAGGTCACAAGGACCCCGAAGGCTCAGAGAAGGTTGGGGGAGGGGACACACTGGAACAGCTGTTGGGAGACAGATGGTAACCTCCCGTCAAGGCCATCCAGCGTGTTTTTTAACGTGCACAGGGTATGGCTCTCCCGCACACGGGGCCACGGCTTAACGTCCCATCCGACGGACGGCGGCCTTTCCAAGCCCATCGGTGTCCCCTACTGACCGTGGGCAGGGCGGGGGAATTTTTATGGAGATAAATCTCAACGCTGACCCAGCTGGGACTCGAACCTTGGAACTTCAGATTACGAGCCTGGCGCGCTACCGACTGATCCACCCCCGCCCCTTAGTTTGAAAGGGATGTAAGTAGCGGAGGTTTCCATGAGGGAGAGGGAATCAACTGGATCGGATGATGAGGATGCTGCTGAAGGTGATGGTAATGCTGAAGAGTCTCAAACCTGCCTCAAACTCAACAAGCGTAAAAATAAAAATAGTTTTGTTATTGATAGAGACTTGAATTTGTTTGAGCAACACAGGATGAACGGTGTAAAACTGCGTGAGAAATTTGAGAGCAATACAATATGTTGATAATTACACCTAATGTGAAATTTGGATACAACGGATATGAAACATTATATAATAAATATTTTAAATGAATAAATTTGATATATATATATACACACACGAATAAAAATATTTGGTGTATGAAGCCTCTTCCATTTCCGAACATCAACAAATAGTTTTATTTTTAAAGAACCTCATATGTATATATATATATTCTTTCCCACGTCAATCATATTACTTTTCTCACTAAGAACAGAAATAAAGTTAAGCGATGAAAATCACAGTTCAGGCTCAAGCTGGGACTCAAACCTGCAAGCCTGAAATTGGGCATTTGGCGCACTATCATTCGAAACACGAGCTGCCACTGTTATGGTTAAAAATCCTAATTTTTCTCCTGTTTTAGAGAATGGTGTATATTCCTTAAATTACTCTGTACGTCATTATTGTTCACTAAAAGAGAGCTCAGTGTGAATGATCTCGTTAAATTTTTCTTTCAGTTTTGAGGAATGTAAAGGAAATGAACTTGTGATCATTTTCTCTTACCACTCTTTTATTTAACACGTACAGGGATGGGTAGCTGGGGCAAAAGGTGCCATGGTCTTCTTTTTAAGTAGTTAATATTATATTATTAAGGGTAGTGGAGGCAAAAAAAAGCTTTAATATTTGCATATTTCACGCATTTTTCAAGAAATATTTTAAAGACCTCTGAAATGGAGGGTTGCCCATTAGAATAGAGAATAGAATAAAGAGCCACTAGAATCCTAGTGGCTCTTTAAGAATACAATTTTTCCCAAGTGGATCTTTAAGAATATAATTTTTTCCTACTGGCTTCTTAAGAATATAATCTTTTCCTACTGGCTTCTTTAGAATATATTTTTTCCCTAGTGGCTCTTTAAGAATATAATTTTTTCCTAGTGGCTCTTTAGGAATATAGTTTTAGTGGCTTTTTAAGAATACAATTTTTTTCCTAACAGCTGGCTCAAAATATAGTTTTTTCCTGGTGGGTCTTTAAGAATATAGTTTTTTTCCTAGTGGCTCTTTAAGAATATAGTTTTTCCCTAAAGACTCTTTAAGAATATAGTTTTTCCCTAAAGGTTCTTTAAGAATATAGTTTTTCCCAGTGGCTCTTTAAGACTATGGTTTTTTTTCAAGTGGTTCTTTAAGAATATATATATATTTTTTTAAGAAGTTAGTTTTAGTACCTTTTTAATAGTACAGTTATTTTCCTAACGGCTGGCAAAAAATGTAGTTTTTTTTCCTGGTGGGTCTTTAACAATATAGTTTTTTTTCTAGTGGCTCTTTAAGAATATAGTTTTTTCCCTAATGGCTCTTTAAGAATACAGTTTTTTCCCTAATGGCTCTTTAAGAATACAGTTTTTTTCCTAGTGGCTCTTCACTAGGTTTGGGTTACGAAGCTAAACACTATCCGTTGCCTGAGAGAAAAACGCACGCGGCTCGTTTTCGTTCTGCGATTAGTTCAGCCTGGGAAAAACATATACACTACACGCATGTGAATGTCATATATGCCACTCGATCCGAAGGCTTCTCTTATAAATTAGTTCCGAAAGAAAACAAATTATTTGCTTCTGTGCCATCTGCGAGAGAATAACTTCTGAATAAGTGTAAAGCTACACTAGTGCGGAAAGAAATCATTAATTGATGAAAACGCGAACTATATTTTGAAAATAGCGAAGTGAAGAGTATTGTTTATCAATACTCTCATTAAGGATTCACAAGATTATTTCTGCTAGTTTGTTACAGTAAGTACTGAAATTAAAACTGTAAGCTAATTTATACTGCAAACACTATATTCCGCTGCAGTGATTCGTTCTGTGACTAACTTCGAGGGGCTTATTGGAGTCTAATTTCACTAAGAACTTAAACACCTTGAACCTTGATAATAAATTGTATATAACTATACCTGGAGGTGTAATTTTCCGTTTTTGTTGCTGGTGTTTAAAATTTATCTCTGATAAGTTTATGTCCTCTTTTGTTACACGTTAAATAGTGTTGCTTTTTCCCCTATTCCTCCTTCTGTTTAGCCTGCAAGTTTAGGCGCTTATCCAGGATTATTTTTAGTGGAGTTTCTGAACCGTATAACATTTTTATTTCAATAGTCTTGAAGAAAAATCGCGCAAATAATAAAGTGGTCAAAATGTTTGTGTTGGCGATGGGCATTAGGAACAGTGTATGTACAAGAAACTTTTCTTTTGCCACAAAAGATGGTTTGCCTTGTTGGAAACAACGATATTTGTAGGTGGCGTGCCATATATTTTTCGAGGCTATCGAAAAAACTTAGGTTCAGCATCGCCTTAAAAAAATTCTGGCTATGAGCTAGATCGAACCGTATTTCTCAGTTTTAATATGAACGTATAAGACCCCATATGGCATTTTAATGGTGTAGCTCGGAATCATTTCTAATCTTTAATTGGAACCGAAATGGTTCCGATTAAAGATTTTCAGAAAATTGAAGTTTTTGGCGATGGCCGTGATTTACCAGTTTTCCCAAGACAACTCCTCAATATTAGGGTCATTAATTTATACATCTATATCAGTTATAGTCTAAGTTAAAAAATATGTTTGTCTTTTTTTCTCACTAATATTCATTTTACAGATTCCTCACCATATTACAGAACGGATGTGTTCATAAAAATATGTCTGTATTATGAGATCCTGCTCCTTCGTAGATGAACAATAATGGACAAATATCTCCTCAAGCAGCTGCTTTCCACAGAATAATGGCTCAGAAGACTAAAAATCGACTGACCACAAATTGACTATTAATTTCATCGCGTGCTGATTAAAATTTTTTGCTATCGCCGTGATTTGTGGGTTATTCCAAGACAACTCAATATTAAGTCAAAGGTCTCACAAAGCATGTCAGTTTATACGCCATAGTAGGTCTATGAAGGTGGCGGGATATCAGGAGAAAAGCAACATAAACAACATCCTTGCCTTTACCTGGGCTGGAACCCAAATCCCTTTGATCTGTAGACACCCCAATTTTATAAACGGAGAAGTATTTCAGCAATATTGATTTTTTTTTTGGCTCACAGTTGTAATAACTTTTTTACCCATGAAGAATAATATAGAGAAAAAATATCATCAAATAAAGAGAAAAATAAATTAATTAACTTAAACTTGATTCACTAGAAATTTTGAGTGGTGAGTGAGCAGGTGGTTGGGAGATATTACAGCAAGGGAATGGGAGGCTCAAGACTACTGATATCTACCTCACACTCTAAATCAGGATCTTATTTCATATTTATTTTTCCGTAATTGCATATAAAAAATAAAATGATAGGCCATGATCATTTTTCTATATCCTGACAGGCTTCAATTGTTTTAACCCACAAACCCTTGAACCGCGCTTGTGAATAAAATGAATACCCCCTCAAGCAGCTGCTTGCCACAATGGTCTGACAGGAGCCTGTCAGTTTACATGCCATAGTTGAAGATCTGAGAGGATGGCAGGACCTCAGCAGAAAAACAACACATACAACCATGCCTTACCCGGGGCTCAAACCCAGGTCCCTTAGATCAGTAGCCAAGCGCGCTAACCACTCGGCCATGGGACGGTTAGTGAATTCTAGCTGCGAACACTAGCCTGCATACCTGGTTAATAGTGTTTAATAATATGCTTACTTATTTTTTAATTATAGATCATTGGATAGAGCATAAAATTATAAACTGATCTAAGAATTTTGCCTATTACTGAATTCTATTAACTTTATAAATGTTTCGAAACAGACACAAGATTATTAAAAAGTGTCCACACCTAAAATACAGTTGAGAGAGCTATTTAAAAGAAAAAAGCATAACAGCACTTTATTTACCATTATAATGGTATGAGGGTCCCTATCCCCCCTACTAAGTTTTTCCGTTCATTAACATGTTTTTTTAATATATATAGTTAAATATTTTATTAATTTTTGCCATTCAGTGACAAACATTAATAAAATGGTGTAATTTCACATTTTTAAGCATTCCTACCACTTCGATATTTCGGTTGTTTATTTCTCGATTCGTATTTCGAATAAGCATCGTGGTTTAAACTAATTTCATGTTCCAACCTAGATATTATTATAATCAAAGAGTGGAATTCTTAAAACAATACGATATGGCTTATGCTGAACGATTCCTGGAAAACATTGATATAAGCAAATCTTGTTTGAGTAGAAAAAGTGATATACCCGAGTCCTTACATTATGCGTATAGACATTATTGAGCATCCCACTTTTGTTTTCAATTTTTAAAGCGTATAGATGGATAAACTTTAACTGATTGTCGAATAGCTGGTCTGCCTGATTTATACCGCCCACCACTGTCACGTGGCTTATTACGTGTTGGAATGAACTTTATATGTTCGAGGGGTGGTGTACTTAATAAATTGGCATCTCAGTGTATACTATACGTTTATGATTTTGTTTCTATTCTGTACCGGCTACTGGCATTCTCAAAGGGGAAAAGATGTTCCTGTATCTAACTGAAATCGATACCTCTCATGTTGAATCATACTGTTGCCAGAAGCAATAGCATTTATGAGTTACATTATCCATGACACATAGATTACATTTAACGGCCTTTTTTACACTCGTTTCATGGCACTTTACACACTTCCTCTCTTTCCTTTCATTTCTTGGTTCATTTTACTGAAAATGACTTCGGATATTCCTAAATGGAACTTTAGTTCGTTCCTACTAGAGTATTGCAATGTTTTTAGTATATCAATCATCATCAAGCAGCCATATGCTACGGAAGGTCCAACCACATTGTGCAATTTAGTTCTCCAAATCACTACTGCATAATTCACGCAAACCATGCTTTGATATATCCCTCTAAATACTTTATTTACAAGAATTTAAGTTGGATTTTTTAATTAACAACAGCAAAATATGAAACTGGAGTAGGATACGAAGGCGTAACTCTGAAAGATGTGACGAAATTATTAAACTCCACAGTGAGACACTCACTAACGATGAATTTCAGGATTTAGAATTCAACGCTGCTTTTGAAGAACAACAAGAATCTGAATCAGAAATAGTGTTGGCATTTAAAGTTTTTAGATGAAACCCTTTCACTGTGCAATAAACGCATGGATTTGTTGAAGGAGCATGATATTGATATTTAGTGACTGGATGTCATAAGACGATGTTGTGACCAGTTAATGGAATAATACAAATAAATATTAAGCTCAAAACAGAGCCAAGCAATGCCAACCAGCTTGTTTCGTTCCTTATTAAGAAAAAAAACTGTAAACGTAATCAATTGATCACAAAAACATCATTTTTATGCATTTATGTAATCTTTCAATAAATATTGTGAATTACAATTATTTTTGTTGAAATAAAACATCCATTGCAAAACCAAAAAAAGGAAAAAAAGGATCAATAAGATAAACAAAAATACAAATAAAAAATCCCTTCGTTTTACGCGGAAATTCGTTTAACGATGGTCTTTGCGAAACTCATTTCCCGCATTAAATGAGGATTACCTGTATTACTGTTCCATTTCTGATTATATCCATTAGTTGAAATTTCAGTTTTTTCTACCACCAGATATATATAGTAATTTAATATACATTTTTCTCTTTCATTCAGTCAAATACTATTAATCCTATGTCACAAGAATATCCATCACGGTTGTACGTTAATGATACGTCCAAGATTTAAGGCAAAAAAGATTTTCATCAACGATATTTTCACACTTTCAGTACTGAATTGAATGTTGGATTATCGTCACTACAGTTACAGATAGTATCCTCCCTGTGTGATTCTGATGTTACCAGGTTCGGATTACAAATTGGCCTGCATTGCAAATTTTCTCCACTAATGCTTCTGGTCTGTAAATGTTAACTAAGCATAAACTGGAATGTTGGCTGTGTACCAATCCCCAGTGACGATGCATAGAACCGTCCAGGTCTAGCACATAATGTCCGACCCCGCCTTCCCTTGGTGTATGCCATTAGTACCTTTCAAAAGAGATATTCTCTTTTGAAAGAATTCCCTTTTGGAAAGGAACAGAAGTGGAGTGTTGCCAGACCGGTGTGCCCTACTGATCTGGTCATCTATGGCCACTATTTTCTTTTTTTCTGCCCTGTTGAGTGGTGAACTTTGCATGGTCCTGGTGATAACCATTTATGCCTACTAGACTGCACTGGTTTACGGCTTTGAGTTTGATTGTGGATTCTGGACTTGCTGCAGTGGTGGTCTGGTTGAGGGAGAATCTGCAGTTGTGTTTTCTGTTTCCTTGTGGGTTGCCAGTGAACAGAGGCAGGGATACCTTATATCAGCTGATGGATGTTTCTGATAAGAGACCAACGTAGCTACCTCAACCCTCACTTGCTAGTTGGGAATCGCCAATACTAAACTGAAGTAATGTGTCTCAGGCAAGTCTTATATGGCTCTTCAAAAGGTCCACTTCAAACGGTGGTGCTTGAAGTTCCTACCAGTAAGGGTGACTTCAGCCTGTAGCGGTGAAGGAACAGGTCTTTGCCCCTTGCCTGCGATCAAGGAGCTGTTTGATATTGTTGACCATACCTTTCTCAATAAATTTAGCTTCTTTAAAAAATCCTACTAGTCATTTTCTCTCTGCAGGTACATGGAAGGTGAGAACGTTAAGTAGAGAGTATTCTCTTGATGACCTCACGCAGGAATTACAACGTTATAACCTATATATTCTAGGCTTGCAAGATACCAGATGGATATATTCAGGTGAGATACTTACAAATAACTTCAAATTACTCTTTTCAGGGAGGAAGGAAATAAATCATCTCCAAGGTGTCGGTTTGCTTCTTAGCACAAACATGCAGTGATGCTCTTTTAGGATACGACTGCATTAATGAAAGATTTCTTACGTCAAAATTTAAAACAAAAATTTAAGATCACCTGTTGTTATGCCCCACAGACGATGCTGATGAGAACGAAAAGGATATTTTACAGACAACTACGGGAGAGTTTGAATTCTGTGAAGGAGATATTTCTCTTGTGCTAGGTGACTTCAGTGAAAAAGTTGATACTGACTCTGACCTTTGGGCAGGAGTTTTTACAGGTAAGTGAACTTAATGGTTGCGAATAACTAACACATACTACAAGCACCGGGACATTTATAAATACACACGGGTTTCACCTGATGTGCTGCACAGGAATATGATAGAATTAATAGCAAATTGGTCAGGCAGATAGGGCTTCAGCTGCTTTGTCATTCATCAGAACAGTCATTCAAAGCAACTGAAGCACTATCTGCCTGACCAATTTCCATCACTTTAGTTTTTTCTGTTTATTACCAAACCTACTTCATTACCATTCTCATGAACAGCCCTAATGAAAGATTTCATCTCAGTAACATCATCAGCCACAGGGCCAAATCAACTGCATAATCTTAATCAGAAATTTTTAAATCTCTCGACCATTTATGGCCAAAATCTTTCCCTTGCAAATAACTTCGCTTAACGTAATCAATAACTAAACAAAATAGAAAAGGAGAGAAAATGCACCCTTGTCTAACTAACCCAAATCTAACTCCACTACCAATGCTAAAGCAATCGTTACGAGCCTTTCCAACTCTCACATACCATGCAATGTCATTATAGAGAGCTTTCATTACACTAAGTAACTTGTCAGATATTCCGTATGATATAACGATCAATCACAAATTATGTCCATCAACAGTGTGAAAAGCTTTTTGAAATCTACAAAGCTTGCAACCACAAATTTCTGAAACTCTATTTCTCAAGAATCTAAGTGACAATATTTGATCAATACATATCCTACCACTTATGAATCCACACTTCTCATCACGCAGTTGTCCATCAACCAAATTCTTAATTCTATTAACTAGAACCATGCAAAGAACTTTACCTGGAACAGAAAGTATGCTGATACCTCTATAATTATCACAAGAAATGCGATCACCTTTTTTTTTAAAAAAAGGAATAATAATAGCTTCACTAAAATTTCTAGGAACACGTTTATCATAAAAAATATTCAAAATTTCTGTCAGCCATGTGACAACCCAAGTATTCCCGGCTCTAAGCATTTCAGTGGTGATTTCATCGACCCTCAGGAGATTTATTTTAGAGATAACCGAAGCAAATTACGAATGTGATAAAAGGTCAACATTATAGCCATAAAACCATCATTAAATGAATAAACTGTTACAATTATTAACTGAGGACAGAATAGTAATGCATCTATCCTCATTACGAACAATGGCAGTAGAAATAATCGCATTGTTTAGAACATCTTTGAAATGCTCAGCTCACCAAGTCCAGAGAATCCTCACCTTCACCCACTTTACCATGTTTCTCCCTCAGTCTATGTATATATCCCGTTTCTTCCCACACAACAGATTTTTGACAGCTGTGATAAAATATTGAAGGCTCTACTGGTTGTTGGATTATTTTTCTTCTACTTCTTTTTCGTTTGAAGCAAAAACATTTATACAGTATAAGAACACTTTTCTGCAACTAATCATCGCCTGGTAAGAGAGAGCCTTCTCCGTTGCAAATTCCTGGTTACACTACTGCTTAGATGTAACACTGTTCAGGGTACAAGAAATAGGGGTTTTAATACACTGAAAAATTTTGAATTCATATTTTTGAACGCACTTTTTTACACCTACCTTTTTACCTTTATTGGAAGTGTTGAGCTGATTCTTTTCATTCTACACTATTTATATTCGTAGTGTAGATAACACTGCTGAAGTAGAACTCAGTGGACCTCTGCACTCTGTAAGATTCTCTATACTTCCCCCTTATATAATCTGTGAATAATTATCTTCTAACGGCAAGATGAGAGTTAACACAAGAAAATCAATATTAACGTGGCTGTACCTTAACGTAATGTACGAATTATTGAATTCACAGTGAAACGTATTTAGATTTATTTTGTAAAAAATACTTTGTAATAGAATAAGGCTGGAAAACGTTACGCAGCTTAAATATTTTGCATATTTTGTAGAGATAGCTTGAAGGTGAGATATCAATGCGAAGAATCCCAGATGAAAATCCCATACAGTGAGATGTTTGCTTCACCGTTACGCACTCAAATTCAATTCCCTGAGAAGCTTCGATTGTCAAATGTATTAACGAATAAATCTAACTAGATTGTTTCGAAAGCAGGAATCTTTATAATTTAAATAACCTTTTGGAAACAATATAACAGGAAACTTGATACTTTTGTAGGGTTGGGTTGTTTTACCTCTGAGCGGCACTTTTTTGCACACCATGGGCTAAATGGCCAGGTCACATGGACCCCGAAGGCTCAGAAAAGGTTGGGGGAGGGGACCCACTGGAACAGCTGTTGGGAGACAGATGGTAGCCTCCCGTCAAGGCCATCCGGAGTGTTCTTTAACGTGCACAGGGTATGGCTCTCCCACACACGGGGCCACGGCTTAACATCCCATCCGACGATACTTTTCTAGATGATTATGCAATATCTTGGGTATCAGATGGTTCAACTTTGTAAGCAATGATGAGGTTAGGCGTAGAAGTCGGTACCCTCCTTTAAGCAGCTTATTTTGTAGAGAGAGATACCGTTGGCCATGTTGCCAGTATGCATAATTATAGATTAGCGAATAGGGTTATGAACAGTGTGCCTAAAGGCCTCCGAAAGAGGGGGAGACCTAGGATGCGGTAGGCAATGTCAAACAGGATTTTTTGTTATAATTCGCATATTGTGGCCAGATGCAGCAAAGATGTTCAGGACAGATATGCTTGGAGAACTAAATTTCACATTCTGGTTGGACCTCCGTAAGTAGGGGTTCTAGGCCAGAGGCGGAGCTATGTTAATCCTATGGGCTCCGCCTCCCATGTGTTTCAAGCTGGAGGCGGAGCACATTGGTCAGAATTCTCACATTTTTTTAAGACTGAAGCCAGACAATGGTGAATAAAATACCTCCCTCCAGTAATGTATTAATCCCAAATTATTCAGTTAAATTGCAGATAATCCACTCGTAATTACCACCTACATCCATCTTGATTTCCACAAATTTTTTCGACTCCACCATTTAGAAACCTGACACCACAAACTGCCATGATTTTACCGTTAGTCCACCATCTTGGTTTCTAACCTCATCCGAAATTACTAAGTCCAGACTATGCCATCTAGATTCCTGACATATTAATTAAATGCTTATCAGAAGTTCCACTCCCCTTTATTAAATCTCCCCTATCAAAAACTTTCACCCCCTCATTAATTAACCCATTATCAAAAGTCCCTTTCCCCTTTTATTAAAAAAAGGAACCCCCCTCTTTTCCTCTGATTCCATCATTTTGACATCCCCTGTGATTGCATCCTCCTCCTACAGCGTGAAGTCCGCCATTTTGAAATCTGATGTCACCGATTAGAAGTTTTCTTTTCATTTACTGCGGGACAGTCTTTTAAATCAGTTTCTGCGGGATAGTCCTCCTTTCAGTATAAATACGACATCCATCAGTCAGATTCCTCATTCTGTTGTCAGACGTTGACAGTTCTCTGCTTCTCCATGATTTTTTTCAACTGTTAGATGCCAATAGCGATAGTTCACGTCCTCGTGTAGTATCAGCTATTTTACAACTTACTGTTTCATAATGTATCCATGTGATATATGTGAGAAGGCTTTCACGCTCCAGAAAAATCTCATTCGTCATATGAGAAATCATGACGGGAATAACCTGTTTAAGTGCTCCGAGTGCGAATCGACATTCTCAAGGAGAGATGACGTCCGACGCCACGAGTTATCCCACACCTCCAGAAAAACCTACAAATGCGAAGAATGTGCCATGGGGTTTGGAAGAAGAGACAATCTTTTACGACATCAAAGAAAACCACACAATAATAAGCGAAAACGTTCTGAAGATGAAAGGATTCCCCAAAAGAAACAAAAACCAGACCCTGAAGACCCCTGCCAGTTTACAGAAGAAATGAAAAGGACCCTATCAACCCATAAATTGATGGCAACGGAAGAAACATCTCTTGACCTCACCTTTTTCCTTGAATCCTCGCGGGAGTCACTCCTAACTCACCTGAAAGAAGAATTGGCCTCGAAAGCTAGCATTAAATGGTACCTTGCTGTACAAGTGCGCTTCAGGCGAAAAGTTTCCCCTTCTACCTTCGAACACTGCACCCCGTTTTTCCGAAGTAACTGTGTCACAAGTCTTCCTACATCATCCCTAAATAGAGAATTGGATTCAGCGTATAAGATTAAGACCTCATTTGAAGGAGCAGTTAGTGGATGGACACCGTACTCCGCGCTGAAATGAACATTGGGAAATATATACCTCTTGCAGGATCTAGTTATATCCCTACCGCAAGAGAATTACTATTAAAACATGCTATTGTGAATGTATGTAATTCCGACCAAAAATGTTTTGTCTGGTCTGTTTTAGCCTCTTTGTATCCTGCCACAGATCATTCGCAGCGCCTTAACAACTATATACATTTAGAAGAAAAATTAAACACATCTGACCTAATTTTCCCTGTTACAATAAATCAAATATCTAAATTCGAAAAAATTAACATTTCTGTCAATGTTTTTGGATATGAGAAAGAGGTGTTCCCACTCTACATCACGCCATTCAGATTTAAAGCGCACACGAATCTCCTTCTGTTATCGGATGATGAAAAAGCAGCATTATTGCACCATTAAGAATATGAGTCGACTTCTCAGTCCTCTCACTAAATATAAATGTCAGACTTTCTACTGTGATTACTGCCTTCACCGTTTCAAAAATGAATCACTCTTGAAGGATCATGTTCCCTATTGTCAAGAACATGGACCCCAAAGAGTACAATTCCCAACTGAAGAAGAAAAATGGTTGAAATTCACAAATTTTAAGTTTCAGCAGCCCGTTCCATACGTGATTTATGCCGACTTTCAATCATTCCTAGTGAAAGTGGACACTTGTATGCCTAACCCTGAAAAATCTCACACCACTATCACGGCAAATCATGAACCCTGTGGGTTTGCATATCTTGTTGTTGGACCTGATGGCTGCAGCTATAAACCTCCAGTAGTTTATAGAGGTCCTAATGCAGTAGAAGAATTTTTAGAACGTCTGCTTAAAGAAGAACATCAAAAATTTACTATCGACGATAAAGCCAATGCAACTCTCAAATTACGATTCGCAACGCTACTGACTGTCATATTTGTAAGCGTGTCCTAGGAGCAGATCGTGTGAGAGATCACGATCATATAACAGGTAAATTCCGAGGAGCTGCCCATAATTCCTGTAATCTGAACTTTAAGTTAACCAATAGGATTCCAGTTATCTTTCACAACCTAAAGGGATATGACAGCCACCTTATTATGCAAGGAATCGGTAGAATCAAAAATAAGATTAATTGCATTCCCAATAACATGGAAACATATATAGCCTTCTCCCTGGGGACATTGCATTTTATAGACTCCTATCAGTTTTTAAGCACATCTCTTGAGAAGCTAGTAAATAATTTATCAACAGATGAGTTCCATATTTTAAAGGACCACGTTGAACCCGAAAGGCTACATCTGGTTCTGAGAAAAGGAGTTTACCCCTATGATTATATCGACAACAGTGAAAAGTTTGAAGAAATAGTATTACCACCACATGAAGCATTTTACAACCAACTCACAGAAGAAGCGCTAGGGGAAGAAGACTACACCCATGCAATAAGAGTATGGAATGCATTCAACATAAAAAATCTAGGCCAGTATCATGACTTGTACCTGAAGACAGACGTGCTCCTCTTAGCTGATGTTTTCGAAAGTTTCAGAAAACTATGCATCAGATACTATGTAATCGATCCCTGTCATGTTTACACAGCTCCTGGATTAGCCTGGCAAGCATGCTTAAAAATGACAAATGTAAATCTTGAGTTGATAACTGACCCTACAATGTACCTTTTCCTGGAAAAAGGCATAGAGGAGGGATTTCTGTGATATGCATCGTCTTAGTACTGCAAACAACAAATATTTGGACACCTATGATCCTCAGTTACCCTCTAAATACATTATGTACTATGATGCCAACAATCTTTATGGATGGGCAATGTCACAATGTCTCCCTCAAAGCGATTTTCGATGGCTTAATAAAGAAGAAATAGAATATCTAAATATTACAATTGCTGATGATGCGAATAAAGGATACATATTGGAAGTTGATTTAGATTATCCAGTTTCTCTACACGACAAGCATAATGATTATCCACTAGCCCCTGAGAAACTTCTGATTACCAGCAGCATGCTATCCCCATATTGTAAAGAGGTTGCCCAAAGCCTTGGGATAAATACAAACCAATCAGTCGTGAAATTAGCCCCAAATCTAAATTCTAAGGAAAAATATGTCCTTCATTATCGAAATCTCCAATATTTAACCTTCGGTATGCAGCTGAAGAACATACATCGCGTTTTAGAATTTAATCAGTCTTGCTGGCTAAAACCATATATAGAATTTAATACAGATCAGCGGAAGAAAGCTAGAAACGACTTCGAGGACTTCTTCAAACTGATGAATAATGCTGTTTGGAAAAAACGATGGAAAATTTGAGAAATCGAGTGAAAATTGAATTGACTCAGAGCCCGAAGAGAGTATGTAAACTCGTAGCATCCCCTGCTTTTCACGCTTTTCGTGTTTTTGACAACGACCTTGCATGTGTGCAATCAAAGCTAACTAAATTGAAACTCAACAGGCCTATTTATGCTGGTTTCAGTATTTTAGATATTAGTAAACTATTGATGTATAGCTTTCATTATGACTATTTAGTCCGAAATATGGAGAAAAAGCTAAATTATTGCTCACTGATACAGATTCACTGTGCTACGAGCTTCAAACCGAGGACGTGTATGCTGATATGAAAGACGATATAGATCATTTTGACACGTCCGACTATCACATTGATCATGTTTTGCATAGTACACATAATAAAAAGGTACTAGGTAAAATGAAAGATGAACTTTCAGGAGTACCTATCAAACAATTTGCAGGGCTTCGTTCTAAAATGTATTCCCTTCGTCACAAGGATTACAGAGACTGCTTAATAAACAAATCACCTTGTCGAGTAGATTTGATAAGGATTCAAAGTAGCAACCACCATCTTCATACAGTGAAAGGTGTAAAACTTGGTCTGTCACCATTTGATGATAAAAGATATATTTTAGAAAATGGTTATGACACCGTTTCGTACGGTCACTAAAAAACAATGAAAAAATAACGTAACAGAAAAAACGAATATTAAACTGTGATTTTTAATATGTTTGAGCTATTTATCTATAAAAAATATGATAATTTTATCCAAATGTATGCATATAATCCCCTATACATGTAAAAATATTACATGTCATCATTATTATATGTAGACAACTGTATGTAAACAACCATTTCATCTGTTAACCTGCATTTTTCTTGTAAGCAGGCTGTAAAGTATAATCAGTGTGAAAAAAAAAAGCATCATTGTGAAATGTATAAAATTGTAAACCAATGGAAATCATTACATGTACACACATTGTCATTGTTTCACCTAATACTTTGAAATCAATAAAATTTTTTAAATGAAATATATGTGTCGCCTGAGTCTTATCTCTAGCAAGCGGGGAGATAAACAAGCATTATCAGGGACACTCGAGGCGCTGAGTCATTACCTCGCCAGTATTGCGTTGGAAGCAGTTCACTCAGTCACTGGGAGAAAGCCCTTCTGGGAATCCATTTCTGGGATTACACTTATAATAAAAGGTTGGTAATTCTCTAAATTTTCATGGTTTATCAAACATTACTTATAATTTCGCGATGTAGTGACGTTCTCAAGTATTAAGAAGTGATGAAAATATAAGATTTCCTTTCAAAGTTATCGTAACTCGCTTGCTTGCTTGTTACCGGAACGAGCCTCCTAGAAATCAACGTCTTTTTTTTTAAAGCAATCACCTCTCAAAAGCACCGGGACTTCAATAAATGCGCTGAGTGCTGTGTTTATGAAAAATTTATCATTACGGGATGAAATTCTAATTTTTACTTTGCAGAGACGAGAACTTTACGTAGATTTTTACAGAGAAATAATTGAAATTATTGCATCAGCCATTTAGCGATAAAGTATTTTAGAGCAGATTTTTACTGAATATTAATACTTTAGAATAAAGGATAATTTCCAGTATATAATACAGAGGTGTACAGACGAATTTTATTTCCTATGAATAAAAAAAAAAAGGATTTTCATACTATTATTCGAATTACTCAGTTAATTCACCACTTATTACAACTGTTTAGTAAAAAAAAATGCATTTAATCCCCAGATTTCTAACGACTGAGATAAAAAAAATAATGTGCCTACCTACATTAAATACAATGTAAAATAGCGAAAATTCACCACTAATTTCAGCTGCTTAATATCAAGAAATACAGACGATTTCCTGTTTTTTTTAGCATTGCATATAAGAAAAAAAAAGACTAGCGAACGTATCAACATGTACCTCTGATACTTAAATATGACATGCTCTGTGTTTCAATATTACACATTTTTTCAGTAGTTTACGCATTAATTACTAATTTTTTTTTTTCATTCAACAGTTAAGTATCCCAATTGGAAGTAATGTGAGCAATATTTCCTGTTTAAATGCATCTCTCTACAAATCCGCTTTAAAATATTTTCTTATAATTTAGGGCAAAATAAAGAATTTTAATTAGATTTCTTTTAACACTATATACTTAATATATTGTCATCAACGTATTCTATATACAAAACGAATTAATACAGCCTAGTTACTGGAAATTAACATAATATGATGGCGTCACAGTTACTATTAGACCTTGGGGCAGACGAGAGAAACTTGAAGCCTTTGGTCAGAGTGCCACCTAGCGCATATGGGGTTTAGAATTAAATTTTTTTTTTTTGGGGGGGGGGGGGGAAATACTACTTCTCACTATCAACAGATGGCGCCAGGGGGGTTAATAAGGGGGAGGGCTTAAAATATAGGTTTTTGGGAAAATAAAATAAAGGGTTTTTGGGAAAATAGTACTCACTGTCAACAGATGGCGCCACTGAGTGGGAAAGGGGGTTTAATAAAGGTGGAGGAATTATTAAGGGAGCGTGGCCTGTTACGTAATGATACGTCATATGGGGCGTGGCCTGTGACGTCATAGGGGAAAGCACTAGTGAGGGATCCTCCGGGTGTGACAATACTACTACAAAATCCCGCTAGGTGGCGCTCTGAGCAAAGGCTTCAAGTTTCTCTTGTCTGCCCCAAGGCCTAATAGTAACTGTGACGCCATCTAGTGGCTGAAAATGTAATTAAATTTAAAGTATTCAGTTTTTTTTTTATTCTTTAGGTAGAAAGCACTTCAATATTATGTTAATTTCCAGTAACTAGGCTGTAATAATTCGTTTTGTATATAGAATACGTTGATGACAATATATTAAGTATATACTGTTAAAAGAAATCTAATTAAAATTCTTTATTTTGCCCTAAATTATAAGAAAATGTTTTAAAGCGGATTTGTAGAGATGCATTTAAACAGGAAATATTGCTCACATTACTTCCAATTGGGATACTTAACTGTTGAACGAAAAAAAAAATTAGTAATTAATGAGTAAACTACTGAAAAAATGGGTAATATTGAAACACAGAGCATGTCGTATTTAAGTATCAGAGGTACATGTTGATACGTTCGCTAGTCTTTTTTTTTTCTTATATGCAATGCTAAAAAAAAAACAGGAAATCGTCTGTATTTCTTGATATTAAGCAGCTGAAATTAATGGTGAATTTTCGCTATTTTACATTGTATTTAATGTAGGTAGGCACATTATTTTTTATGTCAGTCGTTAAAAATCTGGGGATTAAATGCATTTTTTTTTACTAAACAGTTGTAATAAGTGGTGAATTAACCGAGTAATTCGAATAACAGTATGAAAATCCTATTTTTTTTTTATTCATAGGAAATAAAATTCGTCTGTACACCTCTGTATTATATACCGGAAATTATCCTTTATTCTAAAGTATTAATATTCAGTAAAAATCTGCTCTAAAATACTTTATTGCTAAATGGCCGATGCAATAATTTCAATTATTTCTCTGTAAAAATCTACGTAAAGTTCTCGTCTCTGCAAAGTAAAAATTAGAATTTCATCCCGTACTGATAAATTTTTCATAAACACAGCACTCAGCGCATTTATTGTAGTCCCGGTGCTTTTGAGAGGTAACAAAGCTGAGGAAGCAGTTAGGCAGCACAACAGCAGAGAGATGTATGTATGAGATAGTTAAAGTTTTATGTGGTAGAAAACGGACAGGTATACAAGGATTGAAGGATAAACAAGGTAAGGTTATAGAAGGGGAGGATTCTGTCATGGCTGAGCATTATAGTGATGTTGTAAACAATATGGTTAGTTCTGCTCCCATTGTTCGTAATGATGATAAATGCATTGGTGGCCAAGCCATCAAGCCAAAGATTCTTATCAGTAGCTAACTGATCCTTTACACGTTCATTAAGCTCTCTGCAATCCTTTCTATTAGGACTAGTATGGTACTGATTAAGGGCATTACTGCAGTCCTTTCGTTTTTTCGCACTTTCACACAAAACCAAAAGAAAATTAGTTTAAACACAAGTATTCATGATACTTTTTTGGAGGGGAGAGGAAAAGTTCCTTCCCCTGAATTTGCCCAAGGTATAGATTTACAAAAGCAGAAGGTATGTTTTTCATTTGGGTAACGAAGGACTTGCACAAAATTAGGATTTCCAAATCCAGTTTTTGACACATGCTAAAAAGTTGGATACATGTGATACATTTAGGTTATTTTGCATGAAGTTTAGCTTTCATCATCATCATCCTCAAGCAGCCATGGGCTACGGAGGTCCAACCAGACCGTGCAGTTTAATTCTCCAAGCATATCTGTCCTGAGCTACATCTGCTGCATCCGGCCACTGCACACCCATTCTAACAAGGTCCTGTTTGACATTGTCTGCCCACCGCATCCTAGATCTCCCCTTCTTTCCGAGGCCTTCAGGCACACTGTTCATAACCCTATTCAAAAATCTATAATTATCATTAAGGGCAACATGGCCAAACCAACGGAGTCTCTCTCTGCACAATATGCTGCTTAAAGGAGGTTGCCGACTCCTTTGCCTAACCTCATCATTAGTTACAAAGTTAAACTACCTAATACACAAGATACTGCGTAAGCATCTAGAATCAAAAGCATCTAGTTTCCTGTTATCTTGTTTACACAGCGTCCAAGTATCACTACCATAACTAACCCTAGAAAGAACCAAACTATTATACAGTCTAATTTTAGTATTTAGGTGTATACGCCTATTTCTCCACAATCTCCATAGATTCTTAAAAGTCCAGGCAGCAATACCTATTCGTCTGTTAATCCCATGCCGCACATCACCAGTATCAGTTACATAGCTCCCAAGGTAATTAAACTGTGACACCTGCTCAAGACTGCAACCATTCAGATGAACTGAATCACAACCTGCCTGACCTATTTTCATCACTTTAGTTTTCTCTCTGTTTATAACCAAACCTACTCTACAACCAGTCTCATCAACAGCTCGAATGAAAGAGTTCATCTCATCAACATCATTTGCCAAAAGGGCTAAATCATCAGCATAATCTAAATCAGAAATTTTCGTATCTTCAGCCCATTTAAGGCCAAAATCTTTCCCTTGAATTGAATTTTGCATAACATAATCAATAACCAAACTAAAGAGAAAAGGAGACAAAATGCACCCTTGTCAAACACCAGACGTAATGCTAAACAAATTGCTACAAGACTTACCAACTCTCACACATGACTCAGTGTTATTATAGAGAGCTTTCATTATGTTAACTAACTTGTCTGGTATACCATATGATCTCACAATCAACCACAAATTATGACGATCAACAGAGTCAAAAGACTTTTTGAAATCAACAAAGCTAGCAACCAAAGGTTTCTGAAACTCTAAACATTTCTCAAGAATCTGCCTAAGTGAAAATATCTGATCTACACATCCCCTACCACTTCTGAATCCACAATGCTCATCACGCAATTGCCTGTCAACCAGATTCTTAATTCTATTAAGCACAATCATGGAAAGAACTTTACCTGGAACAGAGAGTAAGCTGATACCCCTATAGTTATCACAAGAACTGCAATTACCTTTTTTGAAAATAGGGATAATAATAGCTCTGGTAAAATCCTTAGATTGATAAGAAGATATCCTTACATTGATTAGAAAGATATGCCTTTATCATAAAAGATATTCAGAATTTCAGTCATCCAAGTGGTAACTGAAATATTCCCAGCTCTGAGCTTTTCTATAGTAATTTCATCTACCCCTGGAGATTTATGAAGTTTAAGTTTAGAAATAGCCAAAATAACTTCAGATTGTGTTATAGGGCCAATATTAAAGCTGCCAATGCATCTATCATCATTACAAACAATGGGAGTAGAACTAACCACATCGTTTAGAACATCACTGAAATGCTCAGCCCACCTAGCCATGACAGAATCCTCAACTTCTATAACCTTACCTTGTTTATCCTTCAATCCCTGTAAACCTGTTCGTTTTCTACCACAGAAAACATTAACTATCTGGTACAGCTCTCTGCTGTTGTGCTGCCTAACTGCTTCCTCAGCCAAACCATCAAGCCAAAGATTCTTATCAGTGCCAACTGATCCTTTACACGTTTATTAAGCTCTGCAAAGCTTTCTATTAGGACTAGTAGGGTACTATGTTTAGCTTTATAAAAGCTAATTCTGATAGTGTTTAAAGCCTGAACTGGTAGCCAACAATATGAATGAAGGGGAATATATGTAAGCATTTGGTCATAAAAATCAGAAATTTAAATACGTAGAAATTCTATTATATGATAATTTCCATGCAGTTAAAAAATATTCATCTGCATAGTCATTTACATAGAAATGAAAATCCTAATGAAGCTTTGCGCAACTGTTTTGAGTCCTTGAACTCTTAGGGAGAATGCACACTACCACAATTTGTAACAGCAACGCGATGATGATCCTCCTTTAAGGTGCATTTTATGAATGTACCTAAAGGTTACTTAGAATGATCTACGAATGCTCTTAGAGTGCATTTTAAAGAAGCAATCGTTGTTGCATTGCTGTTGCAAAAATGCAGTGATGCGTGCCGTAATCCAAAATTTTCGTGACGTAAGAGCATAGCATTCTTTTTCCCTATAAAAATGTTTATTTCATAAAATAGCCAATAATATAGTCTTTAATCATCTAAAGCTTACCATCTAAAAATGAGCATAATTAAAGTATAAAAATTAAGAGACAAAATTTTTAGTATTGCATTTATTCCTACAAATTTCAATGAGATTTTCACAAGATTAAGTAAATTCAGTGACTGTAGTTGAAAAGCATGAGTTCACTGTTAGTATGAAATTTGGAGGAAAAGTCGAGCCAAATGGGTTATATCCAATACCTGTAACCTTTCAGGTTCTCTGACTACTAAGCTACTAGTCACCAATGAAGATCTCCTTTTAGTGATATGAACTATTCTACCTTTTCAGTGGGGGAACACACTGCATTTAACTGACACAAATATTTCAGTTATGCACTCCAGAGAGAGTTCATACCAGTATATGGAGATTGCAATTGGCTGCTGCTAAATCCTTGAATTAAATTTTTCTAACATGTTCCTGGTAATCAAAAAAAGCATTCACAGATATTTGATTTTTGGTAAAAAATAAATAAAAACTAACTGTTCTTAAATAATTTCTGGAAAAAGTTTTGCCAAAATACGGAACTTGAATCTGCATCTCTCCAGAAACATGCCAGAGTATTCTTACCGATTGAACTAATGCTGTCTCATCTTTTTCCACTAATTTAAGACTAAACTTTACAGTGATTTTTGGCGCCAACCATTGGTGCCATCTATGACCAATGGGTGGCAACTATTTCTTTTTATATTGCACTGAGTAAGATGGAAATAATAAGGTCTCTTCACCCTATTTAGCGTTACTAATGATTTAAACATAGGTGACAATTACAGCATTGCCTGGGTGACATTTTAATGTAAATGTATAAATAAATATTTTGTGGAAAAAATCATCAGTGAAAAGTTTAAAGTCTTAAATTAGTGGAAAGAAGATGAGCAAGCCAAAGTATTCAGGTAAGAATACTTTGGCATGTTTCTGGAGAGATACGGATTCAAGTCCTGTATGTTGGCGAAATTTTTTTCACAAAATATTTATTGATATATTGACGTTAAAATGCCACCCAGGTAATGCTGTGATTGTCACCTATGCTCAAACTGTTTTTGCTTGATTTTGAGAAAGCAACCACACCACTCGTGGCCATTTGTATGCCACCCTACACACTGCTGGCCATTAAAAGTGCAACACCAGGAAAGACATCAAAGCCATATTTAGTGAATACATAGCTTATGTTACAAGGATCCATTGATTATAAATACAACTCGGTTAGACTTCTGGAATTCAAAGAAATCAGTTTTATCTTGTGTAGCCACCATGAGTGGCAACCACTGCTACACAGTCTGGCATTGAGAGGATGAAACATCAGATGTGTGTTTGGGGAATGCCAGTCCATGCAGTTTCAATACTTAGCCAAAGTTCATCTGTTGTGTCTGGTGTGCTTTGTCGTGAGATCACGGACCAGACGTGTTCAATAGGGGGCCAGATCTGGTGAACGTGCAGCCCAATGCAGAAGTGTCACGTGGTGACAGTAGTAGCATAAATGAGAGTTCTGGGACAATGTTAAAGCATAGAGAAACCTATGCGAGAAGTTTCTAGAAATGGGTGTTAGTAGTCATGATACTTGTTTAGGAGGGGAGAGGAAAAGTTCCTTCCCAGCAGTGTTTGCTGGAGGTTGACTCATTGGCAGGGACGTGATCGAAATGACGTCATTGCTGCGTGTTCACTGGAAGCTTGAGGGGTCATGAGTAATTTTTTTTTCTGCAGTGTTGTTTACTTCCCCCATTTCTTTCCCCAAGTGGTGTCCTAACTTTGTTTTCCACTGTTGTTGAAGAGTTCAACATCCTAGGATGGGTCTACGAATTTCATTGTTTGCCCCCCTTCACTACCGCTGGAGAGAAGTTCTGCAAACCTCCAAGTTTCTGTTGCAAGGTTGCCCTCCAGTGGCGTCCTAACTTGGGACGGTGAAGAGGGGCTACAAAAAAAAAAATCTGTAGTCACGGCCCCTCAAGCTTCCAGTGAACACGCAGCGATGATGTCATTTCGATCACGCCCCTGCCAATGAGTCAACCTCCATCAAACACGGCTTGGAAGGAACTTTTCCTCTCCCCTCCGAAAGAAGTATCATGACTACTAACACCCATCTCTAGAAACTTCTCGTATAGGTTTCTCTATGCTTTAACATTGGCCCAGAACTCTCATTTATGCTACCACTGTCACCACGTGACACTTCTGCATTGGGCTGCACGTTCACCAGATCTGGCCCCCTATTGAACACGTCTGGTCCGTGATCTCACGACAAAGCACACCAGACACAACAGATGAACTTTGGCTAAGTATTGAAACTGCATGGACTGGCATTCCCCAAACACACATCTGATGTTTCATCCTCTCAATGCCAGACTGTGTAGCAGTTGTTGCCACTCATGGTGGCTACACAAGATAAAACTGATTTCTTTGAATTCCAGAAGTCTAACCGAGTTGTATTTATAATCAATGGATCCTTGTAACATAAGCTATGTATTCACTAAATATGGCTTTGATGTCTTTCCTGGTGTTGCACTTTTAATGGCCAGCAGTGTGTAGGGTGGCATACAAATGGCCACGAGTGGTGTGGTTGCTTTCTCAAAATCAAGCAAAAGCAGTTTGAGCATAGGTGACAATCACAGCGTTACCTGGGTGGCATTTTAACGTCAATATATCAATAAATATTTTGTGAAAAAAATTTCGCCAACATACAGGACTTGAATCCGTATCTCTCCAGAAACATGCCAAAGTATTCTTACCTGAATACTTTGGCTTGCTCATCTTCTTTCCACTAATTTAAGACTTTAAACTTTTCACTGATGATTTTTTCCACAAAATATTTATTTATACATTTACATTAAAATGTCACCCAGACAATGCTGTAATTGTCACCTATGTTTAAATTAGTAACGCTAAATAGCGTGAAGAGATTTTATTATTTCCATCTTACTCAGTGCAATATAAAAAGAAATAGTTGCCACCCATTGTTCATAGATGGCACCAATGGTTGGCGCCAAAAATCACTGTAAAGTTTAGTCTTAAATTAGTGGAAAAAGATGAGACAGCATTAGTTCAATCGGTAAGAATACTCTGGCATGTTTCTGGAGAGATGCAGATTCAAGTTCCGTATGTTGGCAAAACTTTTTCCAGAAATTATTTAAGAACAGTTAGTTTTTATTTATTTTTTACCAAAAATCAAATATCTGTGAATGCTTTTTTTGATTACCAGGAACATGTTAGAAAAATTTAATTCAAGGATTTAGCAGCAGCCAATTGCAATCTCCATATACTGGTATGAACTCTCTCTGGAGTGCATAACTGAAATATTTGTGTCAGTTAAATGCAGTGTGTTCCCCCACTGAAAAGGTAGAATAGTTCATATCACTAAAAGGAGATCTTCATTGGTGACTAGTAGCTTAGTAGTCAGAGAACCTGAAAGGTTACAGGTATTGGATATAACCCATTTGGCTCGACTTTTCCTCCAAATTTCATACTAACAGTGAACTCATGCTTTTCAACTACAGTCATTGAATTTACTTAATCTTGTGAAAATCTCATTGAAATTTGTAGGAATAAATGCAATACTAAAAATTTTGTCTCTTAATTTTTATACTTTAATTATGCTCATTTTTAGATGGTGAGCTTTAGATGATTAAAGACTATATTTTTGGCTATTTTATGAAATAAACATTTTTATTGGAAAAAAGAATGCTATGCTCTTACGTCACGTAAATTTTGGATTACGGCACGCATCACTGCATTTTTGCAACAGCAATGCAACAACGATTGCTTCTTTAAAATGCACTCTAAGAGCATTCGTAGATCATTCTAAGTAACCTTTAGGTACATTCATAAAATGCACCTTAAAGGAGGATCATCATCGCGTTGCTGTTACAAATTGTGGTAGTCTGCATTCTCCCTAAGAGTTCAAGGACTCAAAAAAGTTGCGCAAAGCTTCATTAGGATTTTCATTTCTATGTAAATGACTATGCAGATGAATATTTTTTAACTGCATGGAAATTATCATATAATAGAATTTCTACGTATTTAAATTTCTGATTTTTATGACCAAATGCTTACATATATTCCCCTTCATTCATATTGTTGGCAACCATTTCAGGCTATAAACATTGTCAGAATTAGTTTATATAAAGCTAAACTTCATGCAAAATAACCTAAATGTATCATAGGTATCCAACTTTTCAGCATGTCTCAAAAACTGGATTTGGAAATCCTAATTTTGTGCAAGTCCTTCATTACCCAAATCAAAAACATACCTTCTGCTTTTGTAAATCTATACTTTCGGCGAATTCAGTTTAAGGTATATTAAAAATTGAGAAGTAAAAAAAAATGGCATAACCCTAAACTGCATCCAAAGCCTTTGCTTCATAGATAAAAAAATATATTTTGCATTTGTCCTCAGCGAAAATTTTTTCACACATGTATCACAAAGAATTTCCTAATCTATGCAACAGAAAATGCTTTTCTCATAAATAACTTTTTTTACATGAGCATATATGAATATAAATTGTTTCTGTATTCCAATACTTTGCTATACTCTGGATTTATTGGCCTTCTTTTGTGTGTGACAGAATATCGCCACAAATTCCTATTATTTACAAATTCTTCGCTACATACTACATATGTAAGGTTTTTCTTCCACGTGACCTAAGTAACGCTGACAAAAATGTTCATTCTGTGCAAAGGCTTTGTTACATTTATCACAAATATAAAGCTTTTCTCTTGCATGTATAATGCAATGTTGACGCAATTCTCCACTGCTTTTAAATGCTGTGAAACATAAAGTACAGATATGAGGCTTATCTCTAGTATGAGTGATACTATGTCGACGTAAATTTTCTTTTTGTGCAAATGCTTTGAAACATACAAGACAAGCGTGTGGTTTTTCTTTGGAGTGTGTGAGATAATGTCGACGCAAATGTCCATTGGTTCCAAATGCTTTGTTACATATATCACAAACATAGGGTTTTTCTCCGGTATGTGTGAAATAATGTTGACGCAATTCTCCCTTACTTCTAAATGATTTTCTGCATAGAGCACAAATATGAGGCTTCTCTCCTGTATGTGTGAGAATATGTTGACATAAACTTGCCTTTTGTGCAAACACTCTCCTACAAATAAAACAAATGTGAGGTTCTTCCTTTGAGTGTGTGAGGTAATGATGCTTCTGCAAAGTTCGATTGCTTGCAAATGCTTTGCTACATGTATCACATATGTGAGACTTCTCTCCTCTGTGTGCAAGGTAATGCTCACGCAAATCTCTACTGTCCCTATATGCTTTACCACATATAGCACAGACGTGAGGCTTTACTCCCGTATGTCTCAGGTAATGCTGATGTAAATGATTTTTCTGTGCGAATGCTTTGGTACACACATCACAAACATAAGGTTTTTCTAATATATCTGTGGGGCAATGTTGATGTAAATCTCCACAGCTTGTAAAGGCATTGCTACATACAGCAGAGACATGAGGCTTCTTTCTAGTATGTTTCAGGCAATGTTGACTTAAATGGTTCTTTCGTGAAAATGTTTTGTTACATACAACACAAATATGACATTTTTCTTTCAAATGTGTGAGAGAATGTTGATTCAAATCCATACTGCTTGAAAATACTTCACTAGATATATCACAGACACACTTCTCTTCTGTATTGGCCAGGCAATGTTGACCTGAACATCCTTGCTGTGAAAGTACTTTGCTACCCATAACAGATATGAAGCTTCTCTATATGTGAAGTAATACTGATGTAAATATGTCCCTTGCACATGCTACATATATAAAGAACAAACGTTAGATTTCTATATACTTGACAAAATGCTGACATAGATATTCTCTACTAAAATGCATTGCTCTGTATTCATCATTTTGTATGTGGAAATGCTAATTCAAAATTGCTCTCTTAACAAATACTTCATTACAAACTTGGTTTCTCAATTCTTGGCTTGAAATTAATATACACCTTAATGTTCTCTGTACCAATGAGTTCAGAAAAATGCCATACACTTTTCTTCTGAATTTCCTAACAGACTGATGTGGTATCTCATATCAGAAATCAAATATTATCTTTATTTCTTATAGTATTTTCACAGAATATTCCGAAATCACTTTTTATTATTCTTCCTGAAAATTAGGAAATCGAAAATCAGAAAAAATAATATCCAAAAAATTCTTTAACCTCCATGTTATTAAAAATCAAACTATATATTTTTTTTGGAATGTGCATGAAACTTTTTTTTTATTATTATTCACCAAACAGCAGTTTCGCATTAATCTCCAATAGTTCATTCTTTTTCTACCTGATGAACCTGAAACAATAAAACAAAAAATATTATTAAAAAGTGAAATTATAGCATAGACAAGTACAGTTCAAATTCTACAACTGGAATGGAGCAGAAAAGAAAATATTCATTTGAAAATTAAAACATAGGCCAGTTTTCATAAAAATGATTAAATTGTCATGTGCAAACAAATCAACATAAAACACTGCTATAAGCATTCAATGAACACTTCGTTAGGAACCTATTACACTGGACACCAAATTTTCATAAATCATGCCTCTGAGATAAAAGTAGCCATTTCTTAAAGATTTCAAGGTGCTGAAACACTAATATGACAATGGCTACAATTTCTGAGATCTACAATAGTTTCTCATATAATAGAGTAATACATACATATGGCATGTATTGGTAAAACTCCACTTCTACTTCCAACGTTACTTTGCCTGTTGCTTGTACAGCTGCTCAGGATCATCTCTGGCAAACATCCAACAGTAGTCAGCCAACATTGAAGTGGATCAGTTTCCCCAGTATAGTTTTTCCATTGTTGCAATGTCCTGGTGAAAATGTTCACCGTGCTCATCACTAACCACACTGCAGTTTTCGGGGAAGAAATCTATTTGGGAATGGAGAAAGTGGATCTTTAAGGACATATTGCAGCCAAGTTTGTGATACAGAGACATGTCCTTAACCAGTTTCTTGTAGTTGACTACCCTGACATTCCCGAGAAATTTAGTTGTCACCAGATGAAATGCATCCCAAGCCATTTTCTCGTCATTCTGAAGCAGGTTGTCGAACATCTGGTCTCTGAACGCTCGCAGATCTGAAGATCCACAAAAATTCCCTGTTTAATTTTTGCTTCTCTGAGTTGAGGGAATTTGTCAGCCAAGTACTTGAAAGCTAATGCAGTCCAGGGTCCATGACTTTTACAAAATTTTCCATCACACCGAGTTTGATGTGTAGGGACTGTAGCAAGATTTTGTGCGTTTCCTGCACACAATCTCAGGAAAAATCCGATTTCAACCTTAATTTACAAGTGCAAGAAACATTAACCTTCGTTTGAAAACACAAAACGTGTGAAATTGGTGTCAGGAATGTTTTGGGTTGTAGACGTTGGAACAATGCAGAATTTCGGATCCAGAGAGTTCTTGATGCCATAAGGTCAATTTTAAACCTCTCGGTGCTGGGAAGCTAACTATTGGTTCTCGGGATATGTTGCATCATAGACCTCAGAAAGGTTGTGAAATTCTGGGTCTGGGGGAAGGGACAAGGATGTTCTAAGGGGGGGGGGGGGGGGTGGAGATTTTTTTCTGCCTGAAGTCTAGTAAAAACTAGACTTTAGGCAGAAAGACATTAGGAATAATATACTTTCAGTAAAGCATGTGCGAAACAATTTTGAAATCCAAAGAGCAAAAATATGTTCAGAAAAGAAAGAAGCCACTCACAAAATGTAAACCTTCTACTTCGGCCTATTCCTATGAGATTGAATGAAATCTGTTGGAAATTTTTTTGGGTGTTAACAGAATTCTATCAAAGTCGAAGTTCTTTGAAATGAAAGTTTTCCTGGAAACTTCCATACTGTAGTATATTCTAGGCTTGGCGAGATTGTCAATAGTAAAAAAAAATGACAGTTAAGAAGGAAATATTATGAATCCATAGCAGCATATGTTATGTAGTTTTGAGTTGTATTGTAATAATTTGTTTAAAATACTAATTCAAACTTTGGGAAGTGTATTATTATTGTCTCGTCTGCCTTAGATCTGGTGAAATCTCAGTGCCCCCCCTGCAGGGGGATGAACACCACAGTTTGTAACTGATTTAAATATTTGTATATCAGGTTTCCCCAGAAGGTTTTTTTGGTAGAAGTCCCTGTACCAATTACCCCTTTCCTCCCACATTGAGAGTTGAGGGGAATGTCTCTGGGGTAACTTCATTAGTAAACATTTCCTCATTTCTACATTTTAAATGAAGTGTTGCAAAATACAGCAAAAAGTGAATATAATAAATTAATATTATACACAACACAAATTTTATAACATTCAAAAAGCAATTTATTCATTTTTAAATTAAAACTTTTTTCTCTTCTTTTTTTTAGTGTTAATGAATTATAAGTATGTAGACATTTCCATGTTGTATGAATGAAAATATCTATTCAGTGCTACCTTTGAAATGCACTTTTATAGCAAAATTTCACAGGAAATAAATTTAAAATGTTAATTAATTGATTAATTTTAAATTTAAACTGACAGGCTCCTGTCAGACCTCTGTGGGAAGCAGCTGCTTGAGAGAACATTTTCTTTCATTTGTTAATATTACTTCACACCCTTTAAAAGGTAACTTGTGATTGACAGAGCTGCTTGAATTGCTTTTTATTTTAAACCATAGATGTTTGAAACAAGCATTTTTTTTTTCCTTTGAAAAATTTAAAAGGATATAATTTTGTTCCTACATAAATAAACAAATTTTAACATCTGAAAATGCACCCCTGTTGCATTTGTGCCCCTATGCAAATGCCTAACATGGGTTATGGGAAATCCGGCCTTGCTTATTATGCAGAGTGAACTCGTTTTTTGTTGAGCTTAATATCAATAAAAAAATCTCGGTAAAATGAAAATAACCATACGCTGTGCACGTCAATGAACACTTTGCAT
Organism: Ryuthela nishihirai; assembly: GCA_038380435.1. NCBI lineage: Eukaryota > Metazoa > Arthropoda > Arachnida > Araneae > Heptathelidae > Ryuthela > Ryuthela nishihirai. The sequence continues at coordinate 86,157,481 of JAWZYU010000003.1, read as the reverse complement.
GATTTGAATGGAAGATTTATATTTGTCTACTGTTTAGTTAAGGATTACCCAATAGGCACATGCCTAGGGGTCCCTTGGCAGGCTACTTAGATAAAAGCAATAGGAAGACTGGTAATATAAAAAGGCTCTTTTCATCTGTTCGGGACTTGAAATTTTTTTTGTTAAATCCACATGTTCTACAGATTACTAGAGTTTCTAAATTAATTATTTAACAACAGGTTATGGCCAAGTGGTTAGCACGCTTGGATACTGATCAGAGGGACCTGGGTTTGAGCCCCGGATAAGGCATGGATGTTTGTGTTGTTTTTATGCTGACATCCCGCTATCCTTACAGACCTTCTGTTGTGGCATATAAACTGGCAGGCTTCTGTCAGACCTCTGTGGCAAGCAGATGCTTGAGGAGGTATTTATTTTTCTTAGAAATGTAACTGTTTCAGACAAATCTTTTGATGTTGCTTGAATCTCTACCAACTTACACAAAGATTAAAATCAATCAAGACTGGTCATGGAAAGCTATCGAACAAAATGGCAAAAAAATTGTAATTAAAACAAACCGAAGTTATTTATCTAAAATTTTATAAATATAACTACAAAGTATTTATTTTAAAGTGTAATCAAATGCAATAAGCTAGTTATTAAAATAAAAAAAAATAATTGCTACCTATATTTTAACAGTTAACCTCTAGATTATGGTAAATAGCAACTGATTTGATTCACTCGGAGTGGCTGACTCAAAGAACCAAGAGTCAAAAGAAAGCATTCTTTTTAAAGAGAGAAAGGAATCGAATCTTTGAAAAAGAGGAATTTTGCTCATCGGTATCAATAGACGCCATGGTTATAATGAAGGCATCGCAATGCTTCTATGAATGAGGCATGGAAACTCCAAAGAGTGTGCCATGAAATAAAAATTTAATAAACAACTTGTTTCGAATAAGAGACCTCTGTATCCTGAGACAAGTGACACTGCACGATGCAACAGTTTGAATTACTTGAAGTTATTTATCCATCTTCTAATTTATCTGTGACTGACATCTCTTGAACTTATCCTCAAGTGTGAACGAATAGTTTGCTAAAAATCTAGAGGCCCTATATAGGTAGAAGTTGGCCATCTCAAAATTGGACGCCATGTTTTGTCACCGCTTGGATTGTTTGGATTGCAAAGCTTAATGGTATTGCATGGATACTTGTGGATTCCGGAAAGGGTAGGGTAATATTTGATACAGATTTCAGTTCTCAAAATTGGAAACACTTTAGAAAACGGCCAGAAAAGGAAAAGTAAATATTAGAGCTTTTTTAAAAAAAGAGATATAATTTCGCATTGTTGTTTGTCCATCTGTAGACATCAAACTTTTTTATTTATACAGATAAATAAAAAATATTTTTGTGTTGAATAGATATTAATGAAATATTACGATTTGCATTTTTCGAATCTCCCAAAAGTTATAACCGCGTCCTCTAAATGGTGGAAAAAGGTGAAAATTCCAAAATATCAAATGAATATTTCAAGTGATGTATTTATATTAGAAGTTCGAAATTTTGGTGTTGAAATGTGAAGGTTACGAAGTTACCATTGGCAACAATCACTTGGCCCTTTTAGACCCAGGTGTGTGTGTTGGGGGAGGTGAATGCAATTTCTTTTTGTTTTAACAGAAAAGGGTATGTTTTTAGAGATAAACTAAAAATTCATTTTGGGTTGGAAAGGTATTGATAGAATATTATAATTTGCAAATTTCCCAAAAGCTATTATTGTGCCCTCTAACAGTGGAAAAAATTTAAAAATCCCCATATCTAAAATGAATATTGCAAATGATGCAGTTTATGGTAGAAATTTGAAATTTTGGTTGTGGAATGTGACAGTTTTTGAAAATTCCATTGAGAACAATGAGTTGACCCTAAGCCCAAGTTTTACGGTTTTAACGGTTTTAAGAGATAATTCGAAATCTCTTTTTTAGTTGGTTACTAATGAAATGTAATTTGCATTTTCAAAAAGGTAGTTTTAATTTATATCATTAGCGATCACTAAATATGGAAACTGCAAAACTTTCAACAAATGTTTCAAGTGATCTGTTTATGGTAGAAATTTCGGTGTGTAGACTTCTGTTATGGTAGAAATTCCACTGACAGCAATTATCTGCCCACTATTTTTAGAGGAGCGAGAGAAAAGCAAATTTTTACATTTAAGAATTAAAAGACAAATACTTTTTATGTTTTATAATTACTAATAAAATACTACTATATGCATTTCCCCCATCATACATAAAAATGTAAATAAATAACCCCTCAAGCAACTGCTTATACAGAGGTCTGACAGGTGCCTGTCAGTTTATACGTCATAGTAGAAGGTCCATGAGGATAGCAGGACCTCAGCAGAAAAACAACATGAACATCCATAATTAAAACTTTTAAGGAGTAAAAAACTAGGCAAAGGAAGAACTTCATTCTCTCTGAAAATGAGATTCCCATGTGCGCCAGAGACAATATGCGTTCTTCTAGTTATTTTACACTTTCAGTACTCTCTGACAGTGGAAATTCGAACTACTGTATAATTGAGAAAATAAATTATTAAAATTTTATTAGTACCTGTAATGTTCAAAAAAGGTTTTCATTTATCTCTTAAAGCAGAAAAGTTGCATTTTACCAATGGGACAAATCATTACTATTAGTCTAAACCACTTGATCATATTATACTCTATGACCAAAAATTTAAGTTTCTAGCAACAATAGATCGTTTGGAATATTTATTTAAAGATTTGGTATTTTCCACCTTTTTTTCTGCCACTACAGCTCATCTTTCAAGTTTTTATTTACCGCCTTTAGCACTCTAACACTGGAAATTCCAATTGAAATTTCGCTGAAATACGGGGTTCGAACCCACATCTTTCCAGAAACATGTCAGAGCATTCTAAACTGTTACACTAACGCCGGTTTTTTTTCACAAAAAACATTTATTGATTTATAGACGTTTAAATATCTACAGGTAACACTGAGATTATCAAATATTGTTTAAATCATTGATATTTTCTGAGTGCCTGTAAAACAAAATTATACGTATATATTGTTTCATTTATCTCTTGAAGTATATACTGTTTCATTTATCTCTTGAAGTATATATTGTTTCATTTATCTCTTAAAAAGTTTCATTTTCGCCCCCCTCCCTTTTTGTCTAAGACGGAAAATTTGTTGCCATTGTAAACCTTCTGACTACTCTAAACACTCTACTACCAAAATTTCAGATTTTCAGTGTTAATAATTTATTTGTAATATTCGTTTGTAATTTTAGCATTTTCCATCTTTTCCCATTGCTGGAGGGCGTTATTAAAGCTATTGAAATTTTTCAAAATTGAGAATAACAATATTTGTTCAACACCTATCCAACCCAAAAGGAATTTTTCATTTAGTATTAAAATTAAAAAAAATTGATTGTCTATAGACAGACAGGTGGAGAGATGGACAGACAACAGTTAACAGAGAGACGGACAGACAGACCAACAAATATTGGCGTAGACAGATGACAAAGTAAAAACATTAGCTTGTTTTTCAACGAACCTTAAAACAAAAATATTTGTTGGTTTTCAATTGGCTCATTTCACTTTTGCAGTCGATTACCATCTTCTGGAGTTTCTCGGGAAAAATTTTCCTTAATTTATTTCTTTGAGTGAAATTTTTACACCCAAATGCAGCGCAGTGAGGCAGGCATTCATAAAATATGACAGCTTTTATAGACAAAAAAAGTGGTAGAAACGTACAAAACTCTAACAACTGAGAAGTTTTAACTTGGTGCATACACTAACTCATAGGCTTTCGTCTCACGGTATGACAAAACATGGCGCCCATAAAACACGTGACTCAGTCAACCAATAGCAGTGAATCACCAAGATGACCAGCCTCTAACTATACAGGACCTCTAGGTACCATCTATGCAACAGAAGATACCGCAATTCCCTTAAATTATGCTGTTGGGGTGATGCTGCTCGTACCGTTTTTCCAAATCAAACCACAAATGCTTGATAGGATTCATGTCCAGCGAATTTGGGGGCCATGGTAATAAATGGAATTCTTCATGTTCTAGGAACCATTCCTGGGTGAGAACTGTCAGAGTTTGCTCTACAGAGATAATTGGTCTAAGTGTTCCCCAAGAAAATATTGCCCAGACCATCACACTCCCTCCAGCTGCCTGGATCTGTCCCACAGTGCATTTAAGTGAGAAGGCTTCCGTGTGCATAAACGTCGCACATGAGCACATCCGGCCACATGGTGCAACAGAAAATGGGATTATTCTGACCATGCGATCCTCTTCCAGTATTCTATGGTCCAATGTCGATGATTATGTGCCCACTGTAAGTGTTGATAATTGTGAACAGCTCTGAGCATTGGCACAGGAATGGGTCTGCAGTTGTGGAGACCTGTAACCAAAAGCTTGCGATCGAATACACTGGGCCCTTTACCACAATTGAAATTATGGATAATGTCAGCCACAGTAGCCCCCTTGCTGCTATGGACAAAATAGCTTACGCTGACCTCTAGCATCAATGAGGTGTGGCCAGTCCATATCGACAGCTCAAAGTGTCACCTGTTTCAGACCATCTTTGATATGTACTAACTACTACATAGTGTGAGCAGCCTACCAGCATTGCTGTTTCATAGATGCTCTTACCAAGGCGTCTTGCCATAACGATCTGGCCTTTGTCGAAATCAGATAAATCCTTTGCTTTCCCCATGTTGAGATGAAACGAAATACTGCCAGCGAGAGCTCCAACCCAGGTATTATATATGTCATTAACGACCTTGGCACGTGACACTGATTGGCTGCACACACACTTCTTTGCATAATGCAGGTGGTTTTAATATATTGGCTGATCGGTGTATAAATCCAATACACTAAAGTTAATATCTATTTTTTTTTTCATTGCTGGCCAGCAGATAGAGTGAACACTAGCTCGCCGTGTTGCACCTTCCTCAGTTGGACCTTGCCACATGAATTCTGACAAAGGGCATCAATAAGATCATGTATGGCCTCAATCTCTTCGATGAAAATGACACAGATTTTGACTGCACTACAGGGAAAAAATTGCTGTTTGATGCAATAATATTTTGGTATTGTGTATAAATCCAATACATTAAAGTTAATATCTATTTTTTTTTGTTTACAGCTCTCACCTACCTGATCATCTGGGAGAAGCTTCTCAGATAAGGCAGTCAACCCTCGATGCCTTCTTCAAGAAGGAGGATGTTTTCACCACCTACCCATCTTCCTACCACTAACTCTCATCTTGTCCCCCAAAACGGCCAAATTCACCATGTTTGGCATTGCACCATGTATTTATAAAATCATGTTTGCCATCTGTATTATTGCTTAGGTAACACAATAAACCTCTAACATATAGATCGCAGATAATAAATTACGATTTCGAGAATGCATCTTCAACGGATACTATATGTGATGAAATGATCCCACATAGTAACGATTCAGTCAGCATTCCCAGAAACATATCCTCCCACTACCACTGCTAAACAAGGTATCACTGAACAGCATTTTTAAACTATGAGATAGTAAAAGAAATTTTACCTATATGTCTGATTGCACTTTCTACTTCATCTTATAGCTAAACAGAAGGGAATGTAAAATAAGGTTGAATAAATTACATTTTTGGTTTCCTGATAGTGCAGTTAAGTTGGCAATCCTGCTTCTGAGCAAATGTATAATTTTTTTTAGTTACAAATTACTTTACATGTCCATCCAGCCATTGAATTACAAAAAACTTTGTAGCATATGCCAATATGAGGGTGAATGTATACTAAAACAGATAAGACATATTTAGTGCATGTGGTACCATTCAATGTTTTCTGTTATGCCCCACTGAGGATGCCAATGAAGATGCAAAAGATAAGTTTTACAGACAACTTTGGGATATTTTGAATTCTGTCAAGAAAGGAGATATTACCCTTGTTCTATGCAACTCCTTCATATTCAGTTTTTATTCAAAGACAGTATCATTCAGTAGCTTCCTGATCTGAGGACCAACAAAGATCCCTTCTTTGACATCACTTAGTTTTGGAAAATTTTCCTTAAGTTCAAAAACCCTTTACCAGTTTGGTCCATAGATTTTACAAAGTTTTCATACGCCCCAGTTTGATTGTAGTGGTGGGAGCAGAATATCAGAGGGGTCAACTATAGGCTTATACCTCACATTACGCTTTTTAGGAATAAAAACATCTCTTTTGGGCCAGTCTTTTGTAGTGTTCCTTTCTGGACCTACTGTCCCACAAACACAGAAAACAGCAAAATTTTGTGAAGCCTCCTTGAAGCCCAAGCAAAAGAGATACGACTTTTAGGTCACCACATAATGTCCACTTAAACTGGTCATATTTTATAGCAGTGAGTATTTTTTCCATGATTTCATAAGTTTCCTTCATTCCTACAGAGTGTGTCACTGGAACGAAAGGTTTTTGGTTTCCTTTATGCAAAAGAACAACTTTTAAGCTGAATTTTGACGAATCTATAAATAGATACCATTCCTTAGGGTCGTGAGTTGTTGCAATTTCTTCCATCAGCCCTGAAATATCTGTGCAGAAACACAAACCATCTTGCATCTCATAATAAGTAGATAAACCCAAATTTCTCTTTCTGAATAGAGAAACTCTGGTCCCTTAGCCAGAAGATTCCACTCGAAGTCTTGAACCTAAAACCTTAATTTGTTTGGAAAGTACTAGGTTTCGAACAAGATCATTTAGTTCATTTTGCTGAATCAAATGAGGCTCGTCTAACTTTTTAGGGGTGTATATATGGATATGTATGTGCCTCAAAGTCTTCCTCTGATGAAAGTGAATACTCCTCCCAGTTGGTGGAGGTGTTGGTATAGGAAGATCTCCATGAGGAACTGGCCTTATGGCTGAAGGCACATTTGGATATTGTATTTTGCTTTCGTTCCTTTTTGAAAAGCCCCACACTTTAGTTTAACAAAAATACAATCATGCAAGTGACTAGTTGGCTTATGCCAAACCATTGGAACTGCAAAGGGCATGGATTTTATCTTTCAACCAATTACTCAGGCCAACAAAGCACGAAATGCAGCACACATATGAAGCCTATGTTTTGTTCTGATCTCCAACATGACATCCAAAATACATCTCCTCCCAGTTGGTTGGATAATTCCTGAAAAATAGTTAAAATTATAGGCTTTCTTCACAATCTTTGTCAAAGAATGCCTTGGGATTTTAAAATATAATTTCCACACACATAACAAAACTTATCTCGCACATTAACATATCCGCGACACTACCTTGGTGCCATTTAAACACCAGAATTCATTTTTCAATGTTCCTCCTACAATGAAACCAAAAAGAATGGCAGTCTGAAGTTAGGTTATTGTTACGTTTTCTCCCACTTGGCAATCAGTGTTGCCAGCAACAAAAAATAAAATATCTAGTATCCTCCCAGTTGCCTGGAGGTATTGGTATGAGATCTTAACAGCAGTCAAAATGACCAATAACTTAAAAACGTTATGTGCTAGCTATGTTTTAAGGCCAGATTTGAAATCAGCACCTGAAAAATAGTTAAAGGCAGCTACAATTGTTCATGTTATAAAAACCTTGCAAACCAGTATAATTATTTGGAAAACACACTATTGGCAGTAATTTTTTTTAAATAATTAATGACTGCTTGGATGTTACAGACTGCAGTTGACAGTAAGAATGTTGATAAATATAGTGTTAAATATACATTAGGAAAATCAATTTGTAAAGGTGAAATTTTCCTTTTTGATTGAACTGGTTTGACTGAAGCCTGTTATATGACAAGTGAAGAAGAGCACCCTTTAATATGAAACATGGAAAGAATGATGATACTAGTATAGCAAGTATTAAGTAAGTTTTAAGAGAAATAACAAAAAGAAATCCAAAATTAATACTAAGTTAGGAAAAAAACTGAAATTTTCCTGACAGAACAAAATGAAAGAATACAAAGGATAGAAAATCAAAAACTGAAAGTTAAAAATATCAAAATGATATGAACAATTTGGATTTGACAAATAGGCTTAACAATCTAGAACAAACGAGCTATAGTAACTATTTAGAAATACAGAGTTCCAGAATTTGTAAAAGATGAAGCTTTCTCAAGACCAAATTGAAAACTGTAACTAAGCTTGAAAAATTTATGCAAGAAAATTGGTCCAAGGCATATAGTGGTGGCATTTGAAAGTAAAAGAATCAGAAACAGGTTGTTTGAAAATATGAAGAAACTGAATACTGCTGAATCAAAAATTATTAATGAAATTGCACAAATTATGTGAATAAACTCCGAAGTTAATAGGAATCTTTTTTTTTAAGACAAGCTGATCAGAGATATGGATTTCAAAAGTATGTATGTGTAATTAATAATAAAATATTTATAAGGATTTGGTTTGTTTTACCTCTGAATGGCACTATTTTTGCACACAATGTGCTGAATGACCAGGTTACAAGGAGCCCAAAAGCTCAGAGAATGTTGGGGGGAGGGGACCCACTGGGCAGCAGTTAGGAGACACATTGTAGACTCCCATTGGTATTAGTGGTTCAACTTTGTAATTAATGTTAAGCTCAATCAAAAAGGAAAATTTCACCTTTACAAATTGATTTTCTTTGTTCTCTAACGTGTAAAATATATGGGTCTCTCACACAGGGGCAACAGCTCTGTCCCATCTGAAAAACAGACAGCCTTTTCAAGCTAATCAGTGTGCACTACTAACCGAGGCAAGGCAGGAGATTTTTGGGGGAGGTAAATCTACACCCTGGAAACTGTAGATTATGAGCTTGGCACACTATCAACTGAGCCAGCCTGTCCCCTATTTATAAGGAAATCTGAAGACTATAAATATATGTTGATAACAAATGAAAATGATCTAAGATTGATGGTTGATAACTGTGTTCAAACTGATACATTTATTGGATTGAACTTTAGCAATGATGACCTGTCATTTTTTTCTTCAATTGTATAAGTTTTTAACAACTTTGATGATATGCTTTTCGTACTACATACTGTTGGAGTCAGATTTGATTGTACTGGATTTGCTGAAGCATGTCTGGGGCAGGGAGAAACAATATCGAGGGATATACATCTGTCCCTAAAGGAAGAGCCAGTAGAAAGGCAGTGGTGTTTCTCTTCATGTGTTGCAAGGTAATATATATGAAGTGCTGTATATATAAGAGTGTAATCTTAGCATTCTAGATGAAAATATTGAAGTGTCATTTATAAAAATTAATCCCTTGGTTATAAACATTTTGCAAGAACTCCTAGTGGTCTTTTAAAAATTTCCACTGTAATCCACATAAGGAATACATTTTACATCGCAACCCAGTCTGTAAAATCCAATTTGATATCTTCTATTCTATTTCATTAAAAAAAAAAAGGCGGATTCAACCCACTAAATCTGTAGTTCCCAGGTTCGAGTCCCAGCTGGGTCAGCGTTGAGATTTATCTCCGCAAAATTCCCCCGCCCTGCCCACGGTCAGTAGGGGACACCGATGGGCTTGGAAAGGCCGCCGTCCGTCGGATGGGACGTTAAGCCGTGGCCCCGTGTGCGGGAGAGCCATACCCTGTGCACGTTAAAGAACACGCTGGATGGCCTTGACGGGAGGCTACCATCTGTCTCCCAACAGTTGTTCCAGTGGGTCCCCTCCCCCAACCTTCTCTGAGCCTTCGGGGTCCATGTGACCTGGCCATTTAGCCCATGGTGTGCAAAAAAGTGCCGCTCAGAGGTAAAACAACCCAACCCAACCCAACCCACTAAATTGACCTTATGACGCACTAATGGGTCATAATCCGTACTTTGAAACACATTGACCTAGTGGGCTTAATCATCATCCTCAAGCAGCCATGGGCAATGGAAGTCCAATCAGATTATACAATTTACTTATCCAAACATATCTCTACTGAGTTACATCTGCTGCATCTAGGTCTCCCCCTCTTTCAGAGGTCTTTAGGCATACTGTTCATAACCCTATTCACCAATCTATATTTATACATAAGGGCAACATGATAAAACCAATAGGGTCTCTCTCTGCAAAATAGTCTGCTGACTCCTTTGCCTAACCACATCATTAATTACAAAGTTGAACCACCTAACACCAAAGGCATTGTGTAATCTAGTATCAAAAGGTTTCTGAAACTCCAAACATTTCTCAAGAATCTCGTGAAATGAAAAAATCTCCTAATTCTCGTTTACAAAGGGTCCAAGTGTCACTACCTACAACTCTAGAAATAACCAAACTCATAAGTATAATTTTAGTCTTCAGGTGTATACACCTGTTTCTTCACACTCTCCATCGATTCTTTAGTGTTCCAGCAGCAATCCCTATTCTTCTGTTAATCTCATGCTGAACATCACCAGTGTCTGTAACGTAGCTCCCAAGATAATTCAACTGGGAGATCTGCTCAAGATTACAACTATTCAGATTAACTAAACCACAACCTGCATGACCAATTTTCATCACTCTAGTGTTCTCTCTGTTTATCAGCAAACCTATTTTACTACCAGTCTCATCAATAGATTTTACGAAAGAGTTCATCTTATCAACATCATCTGCCAAAAGGGTTAAATCGTCAAAATAATCTAAATAAGAAATTTTCAGATCTCTAGACTGTATAATGTTAGTAAGCCCAAAATATTTCCCTTGCAATGAATTTTGCATAACATAATTAATATGCAAGCTAATGAGGAAAAAAGACAAAATGCACCCTTGTCAAATACCAGAAGCAATGCTAAATCAATTGCCACAGGCTTTACCAACTCTCACATGACCCAATGTTACTATAAAAATTCATTATGTTAACTAACTCATCTGGTATGCCATAAGATCTCACAATCAAACACAAATTATGATGACCAACAGAGTCAAAAGACTTTTTAAAATCTACAGACTAGTAATCACAGGTTTCTGAAACTCCAAACATTTCTCAAGAATCTCCCGAAATGAAAAAATCTTATCTACACATCCCCTACCACTTCTGAATCCACACTGCTCATCATGCAGTGTCCATCAACCAAACTCTTAATTTTATTAAGTGCAACCATGTAAACAACTTTACCTGGGAGAGAAAGTAGGCTGATACCCCTATAGTAATCACAAGAACTGAAATTGCCTTTTTTTTTAAATAAGGATAATAATAATAATAGCTTCTGGTAAAATCCTTATCAAAATTTCAGTCAGCCATATGGTAACAGAAACATTCCCAGCTCTAAGTATTTCCATAGTAATTTCATCTACCCCTGGGGAGTTATGTAATTTAGAAACAGCCATAATAACTTCAGATTGTAATATAAGGTCAACATTAAAGCCAGTAATTCATCTACCCTCATTACAAACACTGGGAACAGAACTAACCACATTGTTTGTAATATGTCTGAAATACTTTCCCATCAAGCCATAGCAGAATCCTCACCTTCAATAACCTTCATTTATCCTTCAATCCCTATACACCTGTCCATTTTCTACCACACAAAACATTAACTATCTGGTACAGCTCTCTGCTGTACAGCTGCTTTCTCAGCCAAGCCATCTAGGCAAAGATTCTTAAGAACTGCTAACTGATCCTTTACACTAGGGGTTCTCAACATGGCGTATGTGATAAAATTTTTTGGGGTATGCCGTGACAGCTCAAAAGTTGCTAAATATATGTTTAATATATATACATGTTTTATTTTATTCCCATTGTTATACTATAACTATAGTTTTATCTATCTATACAAGGGGTATGCCAGTTACATATACATTTCCAGAGGGTATGTGAAGCATAAAAGGTTGAGAACCACTGCTTTACACATTTATTAAGCTCTTTGTAACACATTCTTTTAGAACTAGTAGGGCATTGATTAAGGACATTCCTGTAGTTCTTTTCTTTCCAAATTAAGCTCAAATTCCTTATCACTGAAATAATTTTTCCTCACTTTGCTCCCTTTTATCTAAAAAAGTAGTTAGTTTAAAAAAAAGAGCCTGTTTAAAATTATCTTTCTTCCTCTACTTCAGTAATAAGCAAACCATGAGTGTCATAATAACTAAGTAACCTATCATGGTAAGCTTTAGCAATAACTTGGGTTTTTCAGAGCTTAAGTGTTAAAGATAACTTTTTTAACCTTAGCACAACACTTTAACTCAACACACCTGAAGCAGATATTGCCATCAACACAGCTAAAAAAATTGTGAACATATAAAGAAATATATATAATTATTTCTTAATTATGGGTGATTTTAATTTAAACCTTCTTAAACCTCCCCTTTCCCCTCAACATTTCCTACAAATCAAAGTAATGTTTTACTAAGTATTGAATACTCAGTGTTAGCACATTTCTAACATGTTCCAAACATAAATTTTTTTGCATTTTTGCAATTATATCTTGCAATCTGCATAAATGTTCAGAATGAATTCCTCTGCACCAGCAATATTTCAAAAATTCAAAAGTGCATAATAAAGCATTAAGAATTTTACATGAGCTATTTCCACTATTTATAATAGCATCTGCATCAGCTGCATGCATAGCAATTTGATTTTGAAAGAAAAAAAAAATGAGTCAATGAACTTCTTGTGAATAATCTGTGATAACAAGAATATTAGCCTATAGCAAGGCCAGATCTAGGAGGGGCCATGCCCCCACCCCATCTTTTCAGAATGCTAGTAAGGATAATAGAGACAAAAATTATTAAACTTATTTATATTTCATGTACTTTTCAAGAAAATTTTAGATCTGTAAAAATGGATAGAGAAATGTTATAACTGCATTGAAATTCCTGTCTCTTGCTCCCCACCCTCTTCGATTGTTTTTTTATATCTAGCCCTGGTCTGTAGTAACAAATTCCATGACTTATATGAAATGTTCTTTGAGAGTATGCACAGATGGAGAATGGCAGCAGGGGAAAAAATTCAGATAGTGAGGTGGGAAAAGCTGCAAAAAAATTAAATTGTGAAAGAGGAATAGTATGTTAGACAAAAAAGTTTAGAAGTTAGCACAACATAGAAAAAAATTTTATATTGTTTATTAAGTAGGCAAAAAAAACCTCTAATTTTACAGGAAATGTAAACAATAAATGGGAAATGTTTTCATAAGATGTATGTAATGTAAGAAGTAAAAAAGTTAAGAAACTGGGAAGGGAAGTCAGAAAGGTAAAATATGACTAGAGGAAGACTATATAAATATTGGGGGGGGGGGGGGGGAATGGAATAAATGCAGAAGTAAACATAATGTTTCTGGGAGTGTGCATTATATTTGAAGTAAATTCAGTGAAATCTCAGTTGGATCATGCTTATAGTTAATGGCAATTATTGTCCATTGCATTGGGATTATAATGAATGTGACAATTGTGTGATTAACATATTGTTCTTTTGTGTGGATTCATAATAAATGTGTTATTGAGGGCATGAATATTGATTGGATGAATGTGTATGTGTATAGAGGGAATAATTATCATACAAGGGTAGGTGGTTGCATTAAGAAGTGTGGTGGGAGTGTTACTCAGAACATGCAGATCACGTTACAACCATCCATATATCTCCTGACCACTCCAAACCTCAGAGTGAGCTAATGACATTGCAATTTATTGCACCCCACCACTTCTCAAGTTGAACAAACAACTGCTTTTAATGCAATGCATAAAGCTCCTGACTTGCCATCTGAAAATGAACCCATAGTAAGGGCATACAAAACTGTCATGGATTTTAACATCTATAAGCACTCTATGCTACTGTATCATTAGGTGTTACTAACACCACTACAATCACAAAACTTCGATCAGATTTCACTGTAAACAACTAACTCCTACTCATCACCTTCTCCACTTGAAGGGGCGGGGGTGGCTCAGTTGGTAGCGTGCCAGGCTCATAATCTGCAGTTCCCAGGTTCGAGTCCCAGCTAGGTCAGCGTTGAGATTTATCTCCGCAAAATTCCCCGCCCTGCCTACAGTCAGTAGGGGACACTGATGGGCTTGGAAAGGCTGCCATCCATTGGATGGGACATTAAGCCATGGTCCCATGTGCTGGAGAGCCATACCCTGTGCACATTAAAGAACACGCTAGATGGCCTTGACAGGAGGTAACCATCTGTCTCCCAACAGCTGTTCCAGTGGGTCCCCTCCCCCAACCTTCTCTGAGCCTTCAGGGTCCTTGTGACTTGGCCATTTAGCCCATTGTGTGCAAAAAAGTGCCACTCAGAGGTAAAACAACCCAGCCCAACTCTCCACTTGAAACCTGCTGTAACTCATTACTTGCCAGCAAGAGCTTGTAGCGAGTGACAAGTTAGTTTTATAAACTTTCATCTATAAAGTTCCTCTCACTTGTCATCTCTACAGTATGGAAAATTTAATTAATTTCTCTTGATACTAAGTAGCATAGATATTTTGTTGAACTGATTTAAAACATTTAAAAGTGTCATGGTGTCCCATGGCCGAGTGGTTAGCATGTTTGGCTACTGATCTAAGGGACCTGGGTTCAAGACCTGGGTAAGGCACGGATTTTTGTGTTGATTTTCTGCCATCCTCACAGACTTTCTACTATGGCATATAAACTGACAGGCTCATGTTAGACCTCTGTGGCAAGCAGCTGCTTGAGGGGGTATTTATTATTTTAGAGTATTAAAGATATTAATTTAATTTTTACCACACTGCCATCCCATGGTCGAATGGTTAGCATGCTTAGCTAGTGATCTAAGGAACCTGGGTTCGAGCCCCGAGTAGGGCATGGATGTGTGTTGTTTTTTCTGCTGAGGCCCTGCCATCCTCACAGATCTTCTGCTATGGCAAATAAACTGACAGGCTCCTGTCAGACCTCTGTGGCAAGCAGCTGCTTGAGGATTATTTATTTATATTTATTTACCATACTGTGGAGCTCTGCTGTAATTTTTGTTAGGAATGGGGCATTTGATTTTGTGTGAGTGGTAAACTGTTTTAAAGCTTCCTAACCGAATTAGGCATTTTGTAGCAAAATATCTCGAGAAATGCAAGATCTAAAAAAAATCCTCATCTAGATTTTAATCAATATGTTTACTATTTAAAAAATTCTGAAAATAGAAACATTTAATTTCAGTCTTCTCATAAGAATTTATCTTTAAATTATTACAAATTGTTTATTAAAATATATTTTTAGAAGTATGGGTAATGTGTTTCACTCTACATCACTTCGGAAATAACTTAGGACAAGCAAAACAGCGGTATGTGCTATCAAATATATCAGCTTCAATAATTCTTTAAACATTTCCCAAAATCAAAATTTTAGATACACAATTTAACATTTGCAAATTTTTTTGTAAAAATGTTATTTTTAATTAGGAAATTAAATTACTTTTACATTCACTTAGCATGAAAGTATCGCAATATGTTTGGTAATAAAGTGTATGACTCCACAATCCATATTCTTTTAAAAGTTCATTCCCAATTGTCAGCAGAAAGAGTACTATGAAAGGAGAGTAATATCCATGGATCAAATACATGGATGCTGAAACTAGTTAAATTTAAAAGAGATGTAATTTTGTTGTGACTTAGACAAATTGTAGCATTTAAATGATGATGCACTAATTATATTGGTGCTCATAGGCTAGTGCCCTAATATGCCTAATGGGAAATCTGGGACTGCAATTATCAAGAAAGATAATTGAGTCAGCAACCACCTCTGAGCAGCAATATTTTCAGATAGAGATTATTCTCGTTAGGTCATGTTGTTCATACTAAGAAGTACAAATAGGAAAAAAAGTTATGAACAATATGTCAAACAGGGTCTTGTTAAAAATTGATCTACAATGGACAAGTGCAACAGTGTTAGATTAGCATACATATATCTAGCAAACTGATTGCACATTTTGTCTACCAACAAACTGATGAGTGTTTGGGAATTTGGTAGTTTGGTTGGCTTGACTGCAAATCATCTTTCTGCATCTTCATCAATGGAATTTATGGATATAAAAGAAGAATCATATTATTTTATTAATTGTATCGGTTGAATATCTGTAGTTATCACATATTATTGGAAAGAGGTAGGAAGCTAGAATGTATGATATTCAGGATAATATGAGAGTGTGTTAAATATAAGAGTGCCATTGGCAAAATGACATGGAAAATATGAAAAAAATCAAATTATTTTATTAAATCTTGGCTATATTTTTAATTTATTTAAATTAAGCCATGGATGCATTTTAACAACCACCATCTAAAACAGCAGTTAAGTAACTGCTATATTACAACACAGCTAGGGAGTGCAGTGCATATAAACTCAGGCATTAAATTTAACTTTGCCTGTAGAGTGACGTTTTTCAAAACAGCAGAGCTGACTAGTTTCTCTAAAGGTGAGATATCTTGGGTTTTTAATCAGTGGAAAAATGGACCCGCATGGCTTGTCTAAGAGGTGCAAGTGCTGTGCAACTGGTTTCTCAAAAGGTGAAATATAGAAGAGGATCAGTAATGGTGCCTATATGGAAACCACTGATTTCTGCAAAGAACCGGAAAGTTTATTTACAGTGGTGTCAGGAACACCATGACTGGAAACTGGAAAAAAAGTCATGTGGTCTGAGTTCCAGCACACAATCAATGGTAGGCAGAGAATTGGTGGGAGCCCCATGACACAATGGACCCAGCTTGCTTTGTAAACACAACTCAAGGTTCTGGAGGAGGTGTCATGGTGTGAGGCAAGTTCTGTTGATATGGAACGGCCCCCTGATATTGCTGAAAAGTCAGGTGTTCTCCAAGGATTATCTGAACATTGTTACTGATCAAGTCCATCCTTCAATGTTGACTTTTTACTCAGCAGGTGATGGCTGTTTTATGGATGACAATGCTACTTCTGTCGCACAAGATGTGTTCAGCAGTGGTTCAGCGAGCATGACAGTAACTTCCACCATCTTCCCTGGTCACCACAAAGCCTGGATCTGAACCCCCTTTGAGAATGTATAAGATATGTTAGAAAAACAGATCCAGGAGAAAAGACCTCTTCCATCAAATCTGAGCCAGTTAAAGAACTATCTGGTGAACGTCTGGTATGCTGGAGATGTAAAGGCACTGCAATGCCTTGTGGAATCTATGCCAAACCACATACGTGCTGTAATTCGGACTAAAGGAGGAGATCCAACTCTGTATTGAATAAAGGTTTCTAATTCAGTGGCCAGTGTGTGTATGTTTAGCAATAAATTTTCGGTATAATTAAATTGAAATTTAGTCGATGGTGAAATTAAGATTTTTATCATATTTTCATTAATTGTTAAATCACTGTTTATTGCTGTTTCTGCTAATGGAGTAAAATTTAATTATATTGAAAATTTATTGATAAACATATATGCAAATGTGATATACAATGTCGATGCAGCACCCCTGCCTTCCGCATGGAATTTGCTGTTGAGGAAATGCCAATCATTTGCATAAATTTCCGAGTCAGATAATGCCACTTAAACAGCTCCCTCTCATAGTAAGGTATGCTTGACAAACTCGACAAGTGGTCAGTGAAACATATAGAGAAACATTTTAACTTTGTTGTTTTTTAAACTTGTAAGGCTAAAAGTTTTTTAGTTTAGTGAACATTGGTTTTAAACCTAGTGAAATATAGATATCAGGGAGAGTGTCATGCATACTGCCCTTCAAGCAAACCAATAACATTTCTTGTGAATTATATTACTAATATCTTCACTGTGCAAGTATAACTATGATCCTATTGGATAAAAGCAGACTGTAGAGAAACTGGAAGATAAAGCATAGTAGCTGTGGACTTATATACCCATGAGTGAATAACAGCAAGCTATCCAGATGTAAATGTAGCAACCTGCTAGTTACAAGATGTGTAAACCTTGTACCACTAATTCCAAGTGATCAGAACTAAGAATGTGTCAGTGGAGTTTCTGCTTTTTTTTTTCTTCTAATAAGGTAAACAATAAACTTAAAATGCTAGCAATGTACTAGATAGATCAGTATGATAAATCTTGGCATTCAACATAATTTGATATCAAACGGTTGCTACCGACCTCATACAAAGGTTTAGATGAAGACTGGGATCCTTGCAATACAATATGTATAGTTAGTAAACCTGAACTAACCATAATAGTTGGTAAAGTGGTAAAATTGTTCTTAAGTCCATTCATTGCTTGTGGAACATATATAGCATTCAAAGTAACATCTCCTACAACATAGAATACAATGTAAACTGTGGATTTTAACATTTATTAAAGCTTAATTTAGTGTGCCTATGCATATTTTTATTAATATTTGTGATTATGAATATTAACAGTGATGGTTATTAATATGTTTAGCTATGGAATTGAATATTTCTTTTAATTTTGTTTATTTCCCTTTGTGATTAAGAAGTTTAATATGGATTTTGATTAGTGAAAATATTGAATAAATTTATTAATAGGTGTAGAAATCTAATCAGCATTGTGATACATAATGCAGTGATGATGGGAAATCTAATTAGCATTGTGATACATAATGATAGTTTGGAATAATGGTGGGTATATGCTTTTTTGTTCTCTTTGATATGGTACTTAGTTTTGTGAGTTTTTATTTTGGGTCAGTGGTGTATTGTAAATAAAAAGATTTATTTCACAATATCACTTTTAGGAGAGTTGTCTCCTGTTTGGCAGCTAGAGATGTTAAAACGATTTGATGGTAACAGTTTATTTCACATATCATATTAAAGGCTTAATTATATTTACTGCAGGAGAATAATCCTTGGTCGGGTACACTCACCATTGTTGCTGCCAAGGCTTACATTTGGTTGTTGCAGTGCTCTAGTTGTCAGTTGTTTCTGATATTCTTATTTTTTGATGTGTTTCCCTGATCAGATTTAGTTCTGGGGGATTAAACCTGATTTAGATTAATTATTGTATGTGTGACTGGATTTATTAGTTTAGTTTGTGAAATATAATTGTGAAGTGTTTTAACTATTGGGGAAAAAAAGGGAGGGGGTTATTTCAGGAATTTGAAGTATATGGGAAGGCAAATTTGTTGTAGTTTGTTGCCCCTTTTTTATAGGTTTTTTTTTTGGTACTTCGCGATTGTGACAGATTTTTTTTTAGTGAATTCGTTTTTTTTTTCGTTTCGTTTACAACGCGAATTACCGTTACCATGGTAACGGTACTTTACGTTTGCATTATCATTACCATGGTAACGAAAATCTTTTTCTAGGAACCTCTGTTTGGGTTAGGGTCTGGGGGATTGCGGGAATCAACGAAAAGGCTCGTTTTGTTACGTTGCGTCAAAAAAAAAGACGGCCGAGGAATATGATGTGCACTACCGCCTTTACTTCCATTTAGCTTTCACATACTTCGTCGCACTTTACATTGTTTCCTTGAACAGCGGATCTTTTGGCTGAGAACCGTGAACAGCCAACTACCATGAATATGTTTATTTCCTGTAATGCATCCATTCTTCAATTTATAAGTATTCTTAGCTTTAAGTAACCTTTTATATCAAAGCCCGTGGTTACTTTTACGAAATGAATCACTGTAATGAAATATTCTGTTTAGAGTATAAGAAGCTTATAGTTTTAATTTCACTACTTACTTAACAAATAATTTTGTAAACCCTTGACCAGACTATCAGCAATTTGTCTCTCTTCGCACTTTTCAAGATAAGAGTTCACGCTTTCATCAATAAATGACTTTTTCCTGCACTTGTTTTACTCTTATTCCGAAATTATTGTTTCGCAGCCGCTGATTTGGCACTAACACAGACACATCTTCTCCCCTCAGATCCAGTGACACAAATGACCTGCGCATGCGTGCAGTGAAGAAGTTTTTTCTTTTTTCCTGACTGAACTAATCGTTAATCAACAGTAAGACAAGAAGAGTTTAAACAGTGGTTCTCAACCTTTTATGCTTTACGTACCCCCTGGAAATGTGTATGTAACTGGTGTATCCCTTATACAGGTAGATAAAACTATAGTTATAGTATAATAATGCCAACTTAGCGACTTTGTTACCAGATCTAGCGTCCTTTGAGCGCTGACGGTGTACCCCAAAAAATTTTACCTCACGTTGAGAACCCCTTGGTCTAAGGCAGTGGTGAAAGCAGATTTTATTTCTTACCGGTATGCTACAAAGCATAGTTATGTGTGGAAACACACAGGCGCTCACTTCACTGAAGTCGTCTTACAGGGATTAATAAATTGAAGTGTGTAGCGACGAAAGTACAGTGTTCTTAGATTTACTCATTTTCCATGTGTTTTTCACAAATAGTGAAAGATTTAGGGATTTTTAATGCGAAATAAATATTAATATTTTTAAATACTTGCTGATTCCCTTGTAATCTTGGATTTCAGTCTTATTGAAAAAATAATAATATGATTTAGATGTTTTTAATATTATTTTAGTAATTAAAGAATTAAAATTAATGAAAAAATTCATTAATTTTAATTAATGAAATTTTTTTTTAATAAATTAAAGAATTTTTTTTAGAAAGGAAAATTAACGTTTCACTCTTATTGCAATTTTGAATACTCAACTTACATATTTTAAACTCAAAAGCCAAATATAACATTTTTTTAGAATAACATTTATCGGAGATTTGGAATAGCCTTTAAAATTTATAAAGCTTAATCAATTATTTATTTATTTATTTATTTATTATGATTACATGACGTACGGAAATTTCGCTTCTGACTTATCCCCGATAATAGATGCGAAATTGCAGAGTTTTCGCATACAAAATGAAGTTGGAAAAGGGTAACTTTTGTCAAAAAAAAAATTGCGAGATGATTTTGTTGAGCGCTTTTGTGTGCCAAACAAAATCATCTAGCTTTCCACTGTTGTCACGAGTACTCTAAGTTGGCCATTCCTGCAGCAAAAATATTAATCATTTCACTTTTACACGTGATATACGTATTTTTGGCACTCTTAACTTTACATATGATTTGACCTCAATACAGACCTTGTTTTCACCTTAATGAGAAATGTTTAGCGATTCAGCAACGCTAATACCACAGAGTGAAAATGGCAACTATTAGGTGGGCCGTGCGTGCATGCTTTTATCGTTTGGATACCATCGCAGCCGATATGCAGAAGAACATTGCATCCCAAACTCTCCTCATTTCTCATGCTTGCTTCCTTTCCCACTTAAGAGGTAGCCGCTAATTGTAAACTGCAACGCCACTCTTCTAGTGGACCTGGCAGAATTCTTTCTGTTCTCTCCTAACCTTAATTCACTCTGATAAAAGGTTCCAAGAAAAGTAACCACTCTTTTGTATAACGCAAAACAGCTGGGCTTTTTCTTTCAGTTACACAGCAATGTTCGTTAAAGCAGAACCCAAATAATGCTATAGCATTATTTTTATATCAAATTTATTGTTTGCTGTAATTAAAAAGTTGATAATAATTTTATCAATGTTTATAAGGAAAAACATCTTTATCCTAAGTTGATAATCATAATTTTTTTTTATTATAATGATTCTGATATTTGGAGTTCTGAAACGGCTCGACGTATCTAGTATGTATACAAATACTGTTAATTCTGATACTGAAGGTTAAATTCCTAGGGATACAAATGATGAAAAAGAATTAGAGAATTAAATTCTTAGTTGATAATTTTTTTACACCTCTCAAACAGCTGTTTATCACTGGTCTGATAAGAGCCTGTCGATTTAAGGTGTCAGATGATCTCTTATGAAGGCGAGATCTCAGCAGAAAGAAAATAGCCATACCTGTAGGGTCTGGGATCCAGGTCCCATAAACTTGAAGCGAAGCGTATAAACCACTTGATCACAAGGAAGATGTCAAAGCTCAATAAATTTGACAAATGACAGTTATCAACGACGTGGTTTTTGTTAATCATTTTGAATCTTCTATGGGCCTTATTCTCGAACTATCCTCTTTATCATTAGCTATCCATTAATTTAAACTACTTTTTTACAAACGACATCAGTATATCCGGTTTCTAAACTAACAAATATGCTGAATTCAGTGAAAATGATAGTGGTTATAAAAGTAGAAACTGGTAGTTCTGTATAAACTACTGATGAAATATGAGGAGGATTCATCATTGCAATTGCCTTGAGTATGGGTCTTTTTTTGGATGTCGAAAATCTCAGACTACAGGTACGTATTAAGAATCAGAGACTTTTCAAAAGCATTCATTATCAATTCGAAGTTTTCTCTTCAAACTCTATAAACAAATTAACTGCACTGAAATGAAAATCATTTTCCCCAGTAGCATATTGGCGACAAGACTCAGGTGGAAAATATTTTTTGAAGGGCCTAAAGCTAACCTTGTGAAGAGGGATGAGGGAGAAAGTAAAAATTCGATAGAGGTAAGGTATCTTTTATTTAATATTAAAATAAACTTATCTAGAGTAAATAAATATATTTACTTTCTTTTGTTAAAGTTTATAATTAGATACAAATAAAAAGTTTAAATTAATATACACCAAAATTCTTTTTTTAAATCTTCCAAATAAGTTCAGTCGTAGGTCTGTAAATGGTAGCCAGGTAGTCACTGGAAGGAGAGCTATGCACCAATCCCCTGTGATGATGCATAGAACCGGCCAGGCCTAGCACCTAATGTCCGACCCCGCCTTCTCGTGGTGCAGACCGTTAGTACCTTTCAAAAGAGATACTCTCTTGTGGAAGTGAACGGAAGGGGAGGGCTGCCAGATTAGTGTGGCCTACTGATCTGGACAACTATGGCTACTTTTCTTTTTTTTTCTACCCTGCTGAGGAGTGGTCAACCACACAGGGTCCTGGTGCTGACCATATAAACCCACTGGACTGGACAGATATATGGCTCTGAGCTTGATTATGGATCCTAATTTTGCTGCACTGGTGGGCTTCTGTGGAGGGAAAATCTTCCGCTGTGTTTTCTGTTTGTTGTGGGTTGACAGCCCCAAGGGAATAGATTCACAGGATATGTTTATCAGCTGGTGGATAATCCTGAGCAGAGGTCATCGCAGGCACCTGAACTCTTTGCTTCTATTGGCATCGTCAAATTCTACATTGGAGGAAGTCTTCCAGTGTAGATGGCTTCAGCCTTTAGTGGTGGGGGAACGGGTCTTTGCCCCATGTCTGCGATTAGGGGGCTGTTTGATATTGTCGGCATTCCCTCTCTCAATAAACATAGTTTCTTTAAACATCCTACTAACCATTTTCTCTCCATAGGTAGTTGGAATGTGAGGACTCTGCACAGAGCTTTTTCTCTTGATGTCCTCACACAAGAATTCCACCATTATAATTTAGATATTCTCGGCTTGCAAGAGACCAGATGGACAGATAAAGGTCAGATTCTTAAAAATAATCTTAAATTTCTCTTTTCAGGGTGGGACGACAATAAGCATCACCAAGGCGTGGGACTGCTTCTCAGCAGACACGCTAGTGATGCTCTTCTAGGATATGAGTGCATTAATGAAAGGTTTCTTACAGCAAAATTTCAGACAAGCGTTAAAGACCTGAATGTTATCTGCTGTTATGCCCCCACTGAGGATGCCGATGAGGATGAGAAGGATAGGTTTTATGAACAACTTCAGGATATTTTGAATTCTGTCAAGAAAGGAGATATTACCCTTGTTCTTGATGACTTCAATGCCAAAGTTGGTACTGACTCTGACCTTTGGGGACGGGTAATTGGCCCTTTTGGTATTGGTAGCTGCAATGGCAATGGGCAACGTCTCCTACAGGTAAGTAAACTCAATGGTTTCAGAATAACTAACACATATTACAAACACCGCGACATACATAAGTACACATGGGTTTCACCTGATGGGCTGCATAGGAATATGATTGATTATTCCTTCCACTTCGGACAGTCGCGGGAGTACGCCGGATGTTCGCCACTGCAGTTCACACAGCATGCCTTTTATGCTGTGCAGTCAGGATCGAGATGATCCTTACTGCCACAGCGAGCACAGGTGGGCTTGCCCAACACCACCTAGAGGAGAAGGCCGTACCACTGATTTGTGACGTCAGCATTACTAGACCCCGGACTGCCGGCAGAATAGATTGAGAGATACCTTATCCTTGTTAATGGAACTTCCCATTTAGATTTTGAATATTCACTAATAAATCATTAAAATAATTTGTTTTCATATAATTAAAAAAAAATCCCACATTTTTCTAATTTTTTTTTTAGAGATAACTTTTTTTTTTGCTTTGACTAGTATTGTAAACCATTAATTACCGTTTCCGATTATACAGATAGCTTTAAATTATTATTTAGATAATAACACTCTTTAAATGTTCGGAAATTTCAAAACTTTTAACGAATTTTGCAAATGATCGATTAATGTATTGAACAAATACTAAATTTTCACTCTTAAAGGATTCTAGAAGAGCGAAATATATTTAGAAAAAAAAACTACTTGTTACAAAATACCACAGATATATATTTTTTTTTCACAAATATGTATGTATATATATATGAGGTCTAAAACATCATTTAATGAAAACAGTATGTTTCAATATTGCATATGTTAAGAAAAACAACCAACAAATTCCTCATTAAAAAAATACTTTTATTTACAATATGAGAAAACAAATATATATAGGATACACATTACAATGAAACAAATATTTCATTGTTTACTTTATTTTTAAGAAAATTGTGCAATTAAAACAGGAAAATTCACCAATCGTATGGGAGAATTTTTAAGCAATATGAAGGAACTTAATATTGTGCAATACTATTTAAATTGAAAAGGAAAATTTTATGATATTCCATTCATCCCAGTTGAACTCTTTTTTTTAAACAGTTTAATAATGAAAGCTGTTTTTAAAATGCATCACATTAATAAAAACTGTTTCTAGGACAACTATGACTTTTAAATAAAAAGAAAAGAAAAATTGCTTTCCCAAACTTTTTCACCCTAATGCATATTAAAACTAATTTCTTCACATAACATAGAAATTTTTATCCTTTTTGCTATCATAATAAACTTTAATAATAGAAAAAAAATTCTGAAGAAACATGAAAGCAACATCTAAATACATGTGGTCAAAAGGTTTGAATAGATTCAAAATACAACAGAAATATAAAATACAATGAGTATTATACAATGTAAAGGTCACATTGAAATATCCATATACACTCAGTAATTATGAAACCTAATTCCATGTTATGTCAATGGAAAGCTAATTTCAAACCTTTGTAACTTTGAAAATGAGCTTTTATGAAAAAAAAATGAAATGAAGATCAATTAAAGATCTCAATCAAATTTATCTAAATCTATGTTCATTAAAAATCAAAGAATTATGAAAACTGGGATATTTAATATGAACAATGGCTGTTTTAAAATATTGATCTGGGAAGTAGTTGAAATAAGTTAATCTCAAAACAGTATCCCATATTAAATTTTATTAGCATAGTTTTAGCAGAAAATGTAACAATTATTTAAATTTTCACCAACTCTGCAGAATGCGCATTACTGTTTAAGATGTTGATATATAATAAAATACCCCTTCAAACAGCTGCTTACAACAGAGGTCTGACATGAGCCTGTAAGTTTATATGCCATAGTAGGTCTGTGAGGATGGCGAAAACCCGGCAGAGAAACAACACGAACAACCATGCCTTACCTAGGGCTCGAACCCAGGTTAGTAACCAAGCGAAGCCTCTTTAAATACTAAATGAATATTATTGGAATAGAGAAAATTAAGATAGATTTTTAACTTATATATATTCAGTCATATTTTCCCATGAAATGTTTATTTTAGAAATTACAGAGATTTGAAATTATCTTTCCATTGACATAACATGGGATTGGGTGGTTATAATTAACAGAGTGTATATATCAGACCTTCTACTCTGGCATATAAACTGACAGGCTCCTGTCAGACCTCTGTGGCAAGCAGCTGCTTGAGGGGGTATATGGGTAGTTTCATGGCAGCAAACACAGACTTTTATAACACAGAATTGAAAATATTAATGATAATACATTTGTACATACATGTAATAAGAAAAGATTTAACTTGTAAAATTTGCAGCTATATATATAATTAGTAGAATTGTAGCATCATCAGCAACTCAGATTTAATGACATTGCAAAACTTGAATTAAGTAAAAATAAAGTACTACAAGCAATATATATCAACTATTGAACATTTTACTAACATTGAATAGATAGAATTAGCATCTAAAATTTTCTTATATTTTTATAGAGGTCAAGCTGTTTCAAATGATTCAGTATACTCCAAATGTGCAAATCAAATTGAAGAATTAAAAAAATATCTAGATGTCATTTACATAAAGGTTGATGAAGTGGCAAAAATAAACTACACCAGTAGGTTCTTAATAGGATACCTTCCCAAAGGCAAGTCGATAAAATAACTTTAAATTTGTATGGTGTCAAAAATATACAGAACAGAAAAAAATGTTTTGCTATTTTGTAAAGAGCATATACTTAACATGCCTGGAAACATATTAAATAAAAACATTATTCTAATCTTGACCTTCTGCAGAGTTTTTTAAACCTTAAGTCATTAACTATTATGCATATCTTAACTGCCATATCTGGTGAAGATACTTTCGAATGCTAAGAGCAACAGGGTAGTTTCCCTTTATAAACAGATATTCTTACATTAAAATTTTAATATTACTTTAACTCACTATCAGTGTAAAACCAATTATTAACAAAGAACTTGGAAGAAGAAAATGTGTATCAGAACCAGTACAAGGTTTCTAATAACATAGTCAATCATCTCCCTCCAAGCAGAAACTGACATCCCCCAATGATACAGAAAACCTTATTGATCCGATGACCAGGCTAGTTCATAGGCATATCAAACACCCATTGGAAATCACTATTAGAAATTTAAAAAAATCCTACATTTGCAAGGCAGAAGAAGCCACAAGATATGCATATATATTAAAGAAAATCAAGGAATAAATTAACTTCCTAAATCTCCCATGGCTTTTACAAAAACCAAAGATTGACACTTAAGTTTTCTGCTTATAATGTTCTCAATTTAAAGTAATGAAGGAAAAATAATATTCAGAAAATTCTATTTGCAGTTTAATGAATTTCAGTTGATCATTTCATCCAGAAACTGGTGTATATGTTCCAACAGAAAATTATAAATTTCATACCCCACTAAATGCATGTATAACAGAAGCAATGAAATGGATTGGAAAGAAAACCATATACTGTCACATACTGCATCCATACTGAATAGCTGTGCAAACAAAAGCATCCACCCCAAGTATTTGATACATTGATAAAAAAAATTAAAGACAACCAAAAATATAATTTATCTTCAGGAGTCCAGCCATAAGAGTATAGTGGGAAGTGAAAATGTTGTGGAATTGGCAAAAGATCACTCAAAAGTAACACTAAACACAATATTAAGAAAAAACCTACTGACAAGTGCAGGTAGAGATTCCCTTTGATCATAGATTTAGCCACAAAAGACATGAAATCAGTAAAATAAAAATGAAATAAATCTAGTAGACCCTGTACAGTAGCAAAATATAGTTAAAGGAACTGAAAATAGCTATTGCAGCTTGCATGCAATAAAATTTCCACTAAAATATTGCAAAACATTTGACAATAAAGTTAACCAGTTTTTGTGTCTAAAAAGCAATGATTGAAACAATAGCACACCATTCCAAAGGGTTTTCCACCATTGTATTTATTGGGCTATAATTATTTGAAGGTGGGTCTATGATGTTGTGGAGACTTTTCCATTACAGTGTATTATTACTTTCCAAAAAGCTTCATGCTAACTGATGAAAATGACAACCAGCTATTTTTACCTCCCTCCAAATTTGATATTTCTTAACCTACTTTTTAACATTAGGTACTTTCAGGTACTTGCAGACTAACCAAGTACACGAGCAGATGGACAATCCAAAGACTCGTGTAATAAGAAAAATCAAACAGCATGCTTTATAGAAGATCCATGTTCAATTACTGGCTCAAAGCCTGTGGAAATTGTTTTCCAGATATTAAAGATGAATGAAGATTAATAATTTCTTTATTTAATTATCTTTATTTAACAGTTTAAAATAAATTATCTGAATTGGGTGAAATTAAGACATTGGATTCTGGACTCAATAAAATATTTACTTAAAAATATCAACCCTGATATCAAATTTGTAACATGATTGAGATTACCAAACATAAATTTTTGAATTATATTAAATCTCATAAGAGTAATTTTTAAGGTGTGAAATTAGACAATCAGCATTTTGACTTTAACACAATATCAAATTGTATAAAAATCTTAATATAATTTTCTCAAAGTGAAAGTAACATACACAAATTAATCCACAGTACCTCATTGATTTACTAACATTTAATCACTATCAAACTCCTTAAGTATTATGATGATAATGAGTATAGTGGAAAAATTACCTTGAGGCAGGTGAGATCCAAACACATAACCACCAGACGTAGGGTTACTCGATGCCAGTGTTATAAAAGGGAGGATATGCTTTCTTTGTGAAATAAAATAAGTTTTTTCATACTAAGTTTTTTGCCAAGTACTAACAGTTGAGTCAAAAAAAAACAATACTCATTAAATATACTATAAAATATATGGTGCAGTGATTTTTATTCCTATTTCATAAACAATCAAAGGTTATTTCTCCTAAAGTGTCATAATGATTAGTAACTATGCACTGTCATAAAAGGTAAACTTTCTGTTACTTCAAACTCTGACTGAGGTAGTGGTCAGCAATGATTTCAGTTTTGGGCGTAATATTTTTTTAAAGTGTATTTGTGGATGCTTTAAAAGTAGTTGAACACTACCTCTCCATCAGTATATGGATACTTTAGAGGTCAGAAAACTTTCTCCCAGTTTTCATGTCAAACATGCTGGTTTCTCTTTCAACATCAGATGGTGCAAAGTGGAGTTCACACACCTATGTATGCAAAAGAAATATTGAGAATATGTACAAAAAAACCTCTGATGAATGATAAATATTAAAACAAAA
The DNA here is from genome assembly GCA_038380435.1 of Ryuthela nishihirai. Lineage (NCBI taxonomy): Eukaryota > Metazoa > Arthropoda > Arachnida > Araneae > Heptathelidae > Ryuthela > Ryuthela nishihirai. Next base: position 86,128,630 of record JAWZYU010000003.1, on the reverse strand, counting down.
ATCCAAACACCAGGAATACTGTTCACCATACACTAAAAAATTTTATTCAAAACTGAAGACTTTTTACCTTCGAAAGTAAAAGCTATAATTGTATTCAAAACAATTCTATAATCAGTGTATTTTCTAAGATTTCAATAAAAATCCATGGTTAAAAGAATGAATTCTCCCAAGGAATGCACCTATTCTACCAGTAAGCTGGTTTTTCTCAATATTTCAAGCACTTCTTTTATCATATATAGTTCACCTTGAAAGCTAATGCTAACCATCTAATAGCATTCCACTGCTAGTACTAACCATAAAGTGCTTTTGGTAATGCCATACTGAGCTGAAAATCATTTAAAACAACACTTTTATGAATGAAAGTTTAAAGGTTTGAAATATTCCAGTCCAGGAATTGAGCCTGAAAACAACTCCAGTAATAAGTTTATTGTTTCAGACAATTTCCTCTTACTGTAATTTTCAGTTTATTAGGCATAAATTTGTTTATATAGACAGCACCTGGTATTATACTAATGCTGAAAGGTATTAGGAATTGACTGGTCAGGAAGTTTACTGTTGTCGACAGTTTCTACAATAAACTTTTACCATTACATATCAGTAAAATCAAAAAACCTCAAATTTTTGTGATAATTTTTGGATTTCTTCAGTTGTAAAATCAAAACCAGTGGTCAGTACAGAGGATAAACTTTGAATTAACTAGAAAACAATATTGTATGCATTTGTGGTGTTTAACATATTTATATTCACATAATAGATGAAATGACAGATATCCCCTCAAATATTCTCTAATATGATTATAGAATACATTTGTAACAAAATTAAAACAAAATCTGCAGTCACATGCAATAAAGATATGACAGTAGACTGTTATACCTTTATTATAATATACCTGACTTATCTCATTTTACAATGAGAGTGATTGGAAATATATGCACTTTTAATTACTCCTTTGAAAGTAAAAAATTCTTTAACTTTACTATTAAATCCTTTTTCAAAATATCCTTTCATTTATTAATCCATATGTACGCTAGATGTAGCCCACCCATTCTTTAATATCTCTATAACTTGACCTGATTTCAGAGATATAATTATGCAGAATAATTTAATGCTGAAAGTTATAAGGAATTGATTGGTCAGGAAGTTTACTGTTGTCGACAGTTTCTACAATAAACTTTTACCATTACCTGTCCTGCTTTTATTAAAAAAAATAGCTGATGTGTGAGGTAGGCAAAACTTCAGCAGGAAAATAATACATATTCACAAAGCCATCTCTAGGCTTTGAACATGGGTTCAATTTGTATCCAAGTATACTAGTAATAACACCAAAATAATTTCTAATACTTATGCAGAGATTTTATATTTAAAAGTAGGTTTTCCCATGATCTTGCCTTTGGCTTATATATGTATTTCAAGTTTAACAGTATTATCGTATTAACTTATACGAGATATATTTGAACTCTATGGATATATAAATATAGTGATATAACATTAGACCCTGAAACTATCCCAACAAAAGTACCAATTTCTTAACATACTACTGTAATCTATTAAATAAAAAGTCTGGTCACTGTGAAATATTCTTTTCTATTTAAGCATTTTAGCATATGTACATTCGACATTTTTTATTCCAGCATATTAGGTTTCTTACTTAATAAAAATAACGTCAAATTAATCCATAACAGATAAATATTATATATGTATATTATATAAACGTAACATACAATAGTTAAAACGATAATTTTTACTTTAGAAGTTCATAAGTATGACAACAGATATTAATACAGAATAAAGTTCTTCTTACCTTGGATGCTTTCGTTGGACAGAAGTTTTGCCTTGGCATTGAACGAATCCATTTCTGTCGCAAATCGATATCTTCTGGAAATTTAAAAACTGAGAATATTTGTTCCCCATCGTAATTGCTCCTGCACTGAGGAACGCAGCAGCGCGATGGCATTTCGCTAAAAAAAATCAATGAACGTAATAACAAACCACACTAAATCATACGTTTTGCCGAACTAGCTAAACACTAACAAAGGCAAGATGGAGGCGACGCTACTAGCTACGGGTCGACTAAAATTGACGTCATCAGAATCGCTTCACCGACTGGTAGGGCATTCTCCTCTAGGTGGTGTTGGCTTGCCCCTGCATGCTGTGCGGGCATGACGGTATATCTGACACTGAAAACAGCGCAGAGGGTTAGGTATATACGGCCGTACCTCACAATGTAAATAACCTGCCTTGATGGAAGTAGGCAGGCGTGGCGTGTTGAATGTCACAATAAGCACTCGCGTGGGTGCTAATTTCCCATCACGGCGTGTCGAAACCCGGTGGACCGCTGTTATTCCTTGAGGTGTGAGCTCTGAGAGGATTTCCTCCTCAGTGACTTTGAGGAGGCCCCACTCAGTTATCACACCCCGTGAGGAATTCAGAGTTTTGTGGGAGTGACTTCGACAGCCACCCCACCAATTTCTTTGACTTTCAGGAGTAGTTCCGAGTGTTTGGAACAAGCGGTCTCAACCTGCAAGTCGCCAGATCGTAAGCGCTTTACGGATTTCGGCTCTCCCGCAAGACCTTTTAAACCTTTGTTAACAAAAAAAGGGGACATGTCCCCGAGCACCTGATCACCCGTGGAGTGGATGATCAGGAACTTCGGGAACGAAGACACAGACACAGAAGACGACGGCAATGATAACGTAGACAAGGAAGACGGGGGTTCATGTCGAGCCCTCTTGTTGGCAGTGATCGCATTTTCATCATTCTCTCATGTTTTTTTTTGTGTGGTTCAGTGCCCACTGTCCCCACCCTCCACGGAGCCCAACAAGGGGACGCCCAGTCGGGCGCCAGGGCTACGCAGGCACTATACCCACACAGACAGTGAGCCAAGCCCTCACAAATAAATAGAAGGAAAATAAAAAGAGAAAAGTGCAGAACAAAAACGTTCTACACAAATAAAACAAAGCGCAAAATAAAAAAATTGTGAATGGCCAAACTGGCCTCACAAAGAAAGGATAACGACAAAAGGAAAATAATCTGTGAGGAAACTTGTAAACCTGTACCCGGACCGTGGGCAAGGTTACTCACTGCTCTGCCCGGTTGATCCTAGCAGGACCTGCCCACCAGCCGATTGCTCCTGGAGGGGCCACCCCAGGAGCTCCCGTTTACCGAAAGCAGAGGCCAAAGCAGTGTATAGCAGAGGCCCCGGAATCCGCTGCCCAGCCCCGCGACAGACAGGCTCCCCAATGGCAAGACGGCCAATGGGGACCACGCCAGTCATGAGCTGAGGAGAGAAGACGGGGACCCCCGTCTTCTCTCCTCAGCTCAGAGCAACTACCAGGATCCTCCTTTCCCGGGACATGGGTGTCCGCGAACGGCAAACACGAGGGCGAGCGTTTAGGACCATGCGAAGGTAACCGAGCCAGCGGAACCTTCACAGGGTGGTCCCCCTCACCGCGTACAGGCGCTCACACCGAGGGGACTCTTTTAGGGAAAAAGGAGCAGAGGAGGAGAATTATTTAAGTGATAAGGCACTTGAGCTTATTTCAGAAAGAAGGAACTGCAGGAATGTGCTTAATCAGTACCCTACTAGTCCTAATAGAAAGGATTACAGAGAGCTTAATAAACGTGTAAAGGATCAGTTAACTACTGATAAGAATCTTTGGCTTGATGGCTTGGCTGACAAAGCTGAGGAAGCAGTTAGGCAGCACAACAACAGAGAGCTGTACCAGATAGTTAATGTTTTGTGTAGTAGAAAACAGACAGGCATACAAGGATTGCAGGATAAACAAGGTAAGGTTATAGAAGGAGATGATTCTATCATGTCTAGGTGGGCTGAGCATTTCAGTGATGTTCTAAACAATGTGGTTAGTTCTACTCCCATTGTTTGTAATGATGATAGATGCATCGGCAGCTTTAATGTTGGCCCTATAACACAATCTGAAGTTATTTTGGCTATTTCTAAACTTAAACTTCATAAATCATCAGGGGTAGATGAAATTACTACAGAAATGCTCAGAGCTGGGAATGTTTCGGTTACCACTTGGATGACTGAAATTTTGAATAACTTTTATGATAAAGGCATGGTTTCTAAAGATTTTACCAGAGCTATTATTTATCCCTATTTTCAAAAAAGGTGATCGCAGTTCTTGTGATAACTATAGGGGTATCAGCTTACTCTCTGTTCCAGATAAAGTTCTTTCCATGATTGTGCTTAATAGATTTAAGAATCTGGTTGACAGTCAATTGCGTGATGAGCAATGTGGATTCAGAAGTGGTAGGGGATGTGTGGATCAGATATTTTCACTTAGGCAGATTCTTGAGAAATGTTTAGAGTTTCAGAAACCTTTGGTTGCTAGCTTCGTTGATTTCAAAAAGGCTTTCGACTGTTGATCGTCATAATTTGTGGTTGATTGTGAGATCATATGGTATACCAGACAAGTTAGTTAACATAATGAAAACTCTCTATAATAACACTGAGTCATGTGTGTCAATTGGTTTAGCATTACGTCTGGTGTTCGACAAGGGTGCATTTTGTCTCCTTTTCTCTTTAGTTTGGTTGTTGATTATGTTATGCGAAATTCACTTCAAGGGAAAGATTTTGGCCTTAAATGGGCTGGAGATACGAAAATTTCTGATTTAGATTATGCTGATGATTTAGCCCTTTTGGCAAATGATGTTGATGAGATGAACTCTTTCATTCGAGCTGTTGATGAGACTGGTAGTAGAGTAGGTTTGGTTATAAACAGAGAGAAAACTAAAGTGATGAAAATTGGTCAGGCAGGTTGTGATTCAGTTAATCTGAATGGTTGCAGTCTTGAGCAGGTGTCACAGTTTAATTATCTTGGGAGCTATGTAACAGATAATGGTGATGTGCGGCATAAGATTAACAGACGAATAGGGATTGCTGCCGGATCTATGGAGAGTGTGGAGAAATAGGCATATACACCTAAAGACTAAAATTAGACTGTATAATAGTTTGGTTCATTCTAGGGTTAGTTATTGTAGTGAAACTTGGACGCTGTGTAAACAAGATAACACGAAACTAGATGCCTTTGATTTTAGATGCTTACGCAGTATCTTGGGTATTAGGTGGTTTTACTTTGTAACTAATGATGAGGTTAGGCAAAGGAGTCTGCAACATCCTTTATGGAGCATATTGTGCAGAGAGAGACTCCGCTGGTTTGGCCATGTTTCCCGTATGGATAATTATAGATTGGCGAATAGGGTTATGAACAGTGTGCCTAGAGGCCTCAGAAGGAGGGGGAGACCTAGGATGCGGTGGGCAGACAATGTCAAACAGGACCTTGTTAGAATTGGTGTACAGTGGCCGGATGCAGCAGATGTAGCTCAGGACAGATATGCTTGGAGAATTAAACTGCACGGTCTGGTTGGACCTCCGTAGCCCATGGCTGCTTGAGGATGATGATGATGATGATGATGAAAAGGTTTGGCCAAATTTGAGCTTGAAGAGGAAACTATTACCCCGTTTCCATCTATATTTCTGTTAAAGTTATGAAAAAATTATTTCATTGTTCTTGTAACGGTCAAAACCATGTAAAATAATTGCGAAATACTAGTTAAATTTTAAAAACCATTTTAAACAAATTATGACAGTTGTTTTTTTTGGGGGTTGTTTTACCTCAGAGCGGCACTTTTTTGTATACCATGGGCTAAATGGCCAGGTCACATGGACACCGAAGGCTCAGAGAAGGTTGGGAGAGGGGACCCACTGGAACAACTGTTGGGAGACCGATGGTAGTCTCCCGTTAGGGCCATCCAGCGTGCTCTTTAACGTGCACAAGATATGGCTCTCCCGCACATGGGGCCACAACTTAATGTCCCATCCGACGGACGGCGGCCTTTCCAAGCCCATCGTTGTCCCCTACTGACCGTGGACAGGGTGGGGAATTTTGCGGAGATAAATCTCAACGCTGACCCAGCTGGGACTCGAACCTGGGAACTACAGATTACGAGTCTGGCGCACTACCGACTGAGCCACCCCCGCCCCAGTTATGACAGTAAACACGCTGAAGAAGCTGTAGAATTGAATGGGCTAAATTCTACACCTTTAGGAAGAAAAATGCTTAAATTGTAACTATTTCAGCTGTCAAACTTAGCAGCATTGTGCCCCCCTCCCTTTATATCAGTGATTCCCAACCTTTTCTGGTCCATCGCCCCCTTTAGAAGAGAACAAAAATTTCAACGCCCCCCTAGTCCATAAAAGTTAATTTTATATTATTGTTAATTAATTAATTAACAATAATATAAAATTAGTAAATTAATTTTATTAAAGTTAATTATATATTAAAATATTGTTGCATATTATCTGTACCTAATTTATCTGTTTATTTATCTATTAAAAATCATAAAGCAGAAATTAATAAAACGACAACCAAATGTACAATAAAATTGTTATTAAAATTTTAAAAATAAACACAGAATCAATAAGAAAAAAAATAATGAGATAAACACAAAATTAATAATAAATAAAAAAAATAATGAGATGTTTGAGGCTGGTGGAATGCTAACAATTTGTTAATGTCGGGTTCCAATTTCGTTAACATCAATCGCAGATCGCCACGTTCAGTGATATGTAGTCTGTTCCTCTTCTTTGACAGTAAATTAGCTACTGCACTGAATCCACGCTCAGCCATATAGGGCGAAGGAAATGCGATTAAAAACTTCTGTACTATTGCCCACAATCCAGGGTAGAGAACTGGTATTGATTTTTGAAGCCAGAACTCTTGGTATCCATGTTTGAATTTTACTTTGAGTGCTTCGTTAGTCGTGAGTTTTAACAGTTCCTCTTCCAAATTTGATGATCCTTCAGTATCTGTGTTGCGAAAGGATCTAAAACCCAACTCGGTATATTCATGTTTAAAATATCTTGGAAACTATCCGTAAAATCAACATGAAGAACTTCCAAGTGTTGGCAGTAAGTAAGTAAATCTTCCGGTTTTGCAGAGACTGCTGATAATGTGGGAAAGTGGTTGTATTCACCTCTACCTAGATTTCGTTTGAATAGAAGTTTTCCCGCAAAAGCAGCTATGACGTTTTTTGTTTTAATTAAATTCAACTCATCACCTTGCAATTGTAAATTAACTTGATTAAATATTTTAAACAGGTCTGTCAAATAAGCAATGTCATTTTTTGAGGTAATCAGGTTTTCGCGCAATTTTTCGTCTCTGTCTTCAAGAAAGTCCAGTACTGAGTCAAATAGATTGAAAAAACGATTCAGAGAGCCAACGTACTTCTGTGTGCAGCAGCAAGCGATTGTAATCTTCATCATTTTCATTACAAAGCTTATCAAATAATCGGTCATTCAATGAATTGCTTCTAATCTTATTGATTGCTTTAATAACGTAATGGAGCGACGTATGCAGACGTTCATTCAAATTTTTTGCAACCAAATGCTGACGATGAATAATACAATGTACAGCGAGTACATTAGGTACTGCTTGTTTCAAATGCGCTATGAAACCCTTATGACGCCCTGTCATTGCTGGAGCACCATCAGTAGCAGCAGACAAAATATTGCAAATGGGAATTTCTTTCTCTTGAAAAAACTTTTGCATGGTATTAAATATAGATTCTCCCTTTGTATCAGATTCCAAATTTTTAGCAAATAATAACTCTTCGTGAATTTTTTCTTCTTTTATAAATTGTACGTATGATAAGAGTAGAGCTTCGTTATTTGGTAGAGTTGATTCATCGAGTTGAATGGAAAATTTGCAAGTCTTTAAGTAATCACATAATGATATTTCAACGTCTTTTGCCATTTCATCTATTCTTCTTTGCACTGAATTATTACTGAGAGGAATTTTTTGATGATATCTGACGGTGTCTCATGATGAAGAACAGTTTTTAATATCTCTTTGACTGCCGGCAAAATTAATTCCTCGCCAATTGTGTGTGGTTTTCCTGCTTTTGCGATTAACAATGAAACGTTATATGAGGCTCGTAGTCCATCATCATCTTGTTTAGAAGACGACGCAAAAAGGTTTGACATAGTTGGCTGTTTTAAATATGGCTCTTCCAGTTCTTGAAAATAGGATAAATCTTTGTTCTTCTTATCAGCATGCATTTTATTTAAATGCTCTTGTAGCCTAGAAGGTTTCATAGCTTCATTTGAAAAAACATTTCGGCAAATTAAACACATAGGTAATGATTGGTTTGTAGGAGAGTACGTAAATCCATATTTCAAATACTCAATACTGTACTGCCGGCATTTCTTTTTAGATGTAGATTCAGACATTTTTAAATACAAATTAACTTCTCAACAGATTTATAGATATTATAAACCTTATTTTTATAACTGACTTCTAACACTTATCACTCACGACTATTTATCACGGCGAATTTTATAGATTTGATTTTGTGCACGCATTAACTTGTATGTTTGCGATGCCGGCGCACTTGCTCCGTAAACAATTCATTTCAAGCTCCCATATTCTTGTCGAAACATGTTAAATTGCATGAACCGCGTACCAACTTGCAAGGACTTGTCACCGTCAATCTATTCTAAACTAAAACAAATTAGGTATAGGTATACCTAATGCTAATTTAAAAATGCTTATTAACGCGATAACAATAAGATATTTCACATAGGTAGATAAAATATTTATTCATGAAAACAGGTATTTTCAAAGTATTTTATTATATTAAAAAATAATTATAAAAAATATTAAATATAATAAATCTATTATTATTATATTATTATTGCATCAAGGTTGATTTGCCTATCAGGACGGACACACATGTCCAACATAATAAGACTGATATAGTAGTGCATGCATGTTAAGGTATTGAATGAGATTACAATTATTGAAGTAGGAATAACATCTCAGGATAACCTGCAGACAGTAGAGGTTGAAAAGAAGAGGAAGTATGATCTGCTGGCTAATGAGGTGAGCCTAATTCACAAGTGTAATGTTAATATTATACCTTATGTTCTGACGTGGAATGGTATTGTAACTACGTACCATAAAGCATACTCAAAGCGACTTGGAGTGGGAAAACATATTGAAGCTGATATCTGTTACAACATTAGGTAAAACATAGGGTATCTGAAGATCTGTGATCTTGAAGAGAACTTTTGAGAGCATCTCAGTCGACTTCAGACGTACCAGTACGCTAGTAGGCGGTAGCAGGGAACTTATTGTCCAAGCTGCAGTTGAAATGACGGATGAGGTAGTGGATGACCAGAATCACCAGGACGACACCACAGAATAGAAGAGACAAAAAGGTTGTCACAGAAAATTCCGTTAAATTTATTTATTTGACCGCCCCTTTTGACTGCCTCAACGCCCCCCATTTGCCTCTGGATCCGCTACCGCCCCCATGGAAGGCTCCAGCGTCCACTGGGGGGCGGTATCGCCCCCGTTGGGAATCTATGCTTTATATTATCACAAATGAAATATAAATAACTGAGTAAATAAATAAAAGTACGGATCTTACACCACCTTTCTTTGAGCGTAATATTGATGTTACCAATTCATAATTTTATACAAATTAAAAAATTTTTTTTCGTATTGAAAAAAATGCTAGGTATAGTAGTAAAAGCACTTTGACACCTCTCCCTTTCTTCAGCTTTAAAACAGTCCTGCATATGAATAATTGAATATTTAACTTCATAAATGTGCGAGATTTCAAAAAACATTTTATCAAATATTTTTAATTTAAAATTTCATTGTAACTTTGACAGTGCAAGAGCTTTAAAATTAGAATAGTTATTTTGCTGCTGAGCAAAACTTTGGGACATACAATGGCTAAAATATTCAGATTCAAAGAGTTCAGAACTGGATAGGAGAAGGAAATCCAGTGAACAACTGTTCGGACGCAGAAGGAATTTTGTTCTTTTATATACACATGATATGATCAAAGGAATTTTTGGCATTATGATGTAGTATATATAAATTATGATGATAAAGTATCTTTGGCATTAAGATGTTCAATTATGTTTTACCTAATGTTTGTAAACTCTTGCTAAACAGTTTTCTAATTGAAAAATTCATTTTTTAAAACTATGAAACAAAAGGACTAAGGTTACGACAGTAAAAATAAATCGAAAGCACTCGAGCATTTTATTTTCTGAATCAATCGGCTAAAACTTTTTTTATGTAAACCTAACCATTATTGTTAAGCACATGGCATTTAACAATCACCCCCCTCCCCTTATTTTTTATGAAACCGTAATGTGACAAAACGTTTCTCCACCATTTTTTTTGCTCCATCCAACAAATTTGTCGATTTATTTTGATCCCCAAAAAATTAAATATTTTACTAAGAACAAATTAATTTTTTCACTATCACTTTTACCAATACTAATATTATCAATTATATTCGAATATGATTAATTATAAGAATTTGATAAGAATTTTAATAATCAGAATGAAGACGGAGTAATAGTTAATATTTTAAAGAAATACTCTTTAAAGAGTATTTCTTTAAAATATGATTAAAGCAGATAAAAATTATATAACTGAACTTTGTTCCAGTCATCTACTTCAACCTGAATATTTTTATCAATCCTTGCCTGGTATGGATTCTTTGATATATGCCTAGCAAACACGAATTCATTTCGGAAAAAAAAATAATAAAATTAGTGTACTAACTCCTAAACGAAAGCTGGAACAGAATAATTGAAGTGTTGAGAAAATATTTACGGTAAAGAAAAAAAGATCTATTTTAAAACAAGAAAAAAACCCGATAAATTTTACAGTTTTGATGACTGTAACACGGATTACGTAAATATGTAAAAAAAAGTTTTGCATATGAATGAAAACTACAGCTTCATTAAATAATTAATATCAATCCGTGTTTTCAAAGAGCTTTTTAGAATAGTATTAATTGTTTCACGAAATTAAAAGTTTTTCTCGTAATACACACTTTATAAGAAAATTCCATTCGAAGTACGACTGCTGCGGAAATTGTGAAAAATAACATTGTTTGCTAAAGGAACTAAAGCAGTTAGTTGAGTTGATATAGTGGCTTAAGTGATAGTTACCTGTAAATTTCTTTCCTGTAGTTTGTGTATTTCATTAAATGCAAATTTATTACTTCTCTTGTATATTATATCCGCTTTACGTCCTTGATTTTTGTGTTTAGAGTATGGATTTTTTTTTTCTCCTATAATTCATTAGTTAACAATATAATTATTGCTGTCTCATGGAAAAAATGTGATTTCTTTAAATATAGCGTCCTTCCTTGTCGCTAGAAGACAGCAAATAGATTTTTAGGGTCGCTGTTTATGGTATAACTTTACACCAGAATGTGGTGTTACCTTACACCTCTTTCTGGTGAAACGTTTCACTTGCCCCAGTGTAACTTTACAATGGATTCTGGTGTTACCTTGCACTTGTTTTAGGTGTAATATTACACTTTCTCTGGTGTAATCTTACACTAAAATATGGTGTTATGTTACACCATAAAATGGTGTAACCTTACACCTTATTTTTCAGTGTCCCCAATTGGGGAGGTATATTGTAAGCAGTGGCGTAGCAAAGTGGAATGTGGGGGGGAGGAGGATTCTCTCCAAAGCAAATAGGAGTTGGCAAAATTCGAAGCGAATTGGTAAAATCCAGGCGAGTTGTGAAAACTGGAATTTTTTGTTGTAAAATTAAACGGAATTTGGAAAAATATAGTAGAGTTGGCAAAATTTGTACAGTTTGAAGAATTCGAAATGAATTGGAAAAATCGGACAGACACATAATGGAATTTATGTACTTATTTCTCAGTTGACAAAATTTTATTTCCGAGTTTGAAAATTTTCAACTCCTTCCTCCCAACCATAGTCCCTTCGCTTCGTCAGAACCGTTTTGACTGAAACAGTGAAAACAAATTTTCATGTGTTGAAATAAATTTTCATTAAATCTTTAATTTATCTGCAGTGCTATTTTTCGATAAAAAAATAGAAGCTTCAAATTTGTTTTGCAATTGAAGCAGTGTGAAACCGATCATAGTTTATAGTTTTATGATCAAAATTAAAGAATGTGCCATAAAATTAACTTTTCATTTATAGACGTTTTCTAAACTGCTTCCAATAATGAATTATTACACTGACATATGTAACAAATATTACAGTACACTTTTCTAGAATTTTCTGGAACTAAGTATTCGTGCAATACTGATTGAACTTACAGAATACCAAATCTGAATAATTTCTGTTTTGATATTTTTACATAGCATTAGAATTTCTCCGTTTTGCCCGAAGAGGGTTGGGACTTACAAAGTTAAACATGAAAGAAATTAAAAATTTTCGAATTCTAATTTCGGTAAGAGGGATTTCAAAAAATTAAAACATCTATGTCTGGCATTATATGTTTGAAAATTATGTTGTTGTTTTTTGCATGCTTCAGAAATATAAGACTTTTTTCATTTAAGGCTAATTTTTAGAGATCCAGAAATGTGAAAACATTTCTGGATCTCTAAAAAAAATGCATGAAAGGATTTGGGTTGTTTTACCTCTGAGAGGCACTTTTTTGCACATCATGGGCTAAATGGCCAGGTCACATGGACCCCGAAGGCTGAGAAGGTTGGGGGAGGGGACCCACTGGAACAGCTGTTGTGAGACAGATGGTAGCCTCCCGTCAAGGCCGTCCAGTGTGTTCTTTAACGTGCACAGGGTATTGCTCTCCCGCACACGGGGCAACGGCTTAACGTCCCATCCGACGGACAGCGGCCTTTCCAAGACCATCGGTGTCCCCCTACTGACTGTGGGCAGGGCGGGGTATTTCTGCGGAGATAAATCTCAACGCTGACCCAGCTGGGACTCGAACCTGGGAACTACAGATTACGAGCCTGGCGCGCTACCGACTGAGCCACCCCCGCCATGAAAGGAACAAGGCTGAAGCGAGACGAAGAGTCCATTGTCAGAGATTTCCTCATACAACAACCAAATATTCGAAACTGACAAAGAATCCATCTGCACATTACATTTACATTATAAAAATGGAACTTCTTAATAATTTAGCAAAGTTTAATATAGCGGAACGCATTCAAGTTTTCCAAATTCATCTTTTCCTTTTACAATGCCACAGTAGTATTCTTTGACAAATAATACGAGAATCCTAGTACTTGCTCCATTGTCAACAGCCTAATTAAAAAGTTAATTATTTGTCAGGATGAGTATCTCGTGAGCATAATTTAAATCTGGTAAAATTCAATGATAAAACACTTAAAATTATTTCTAAATTTTCATAACTTTATTATAATTTGTTGAGCACAAACTTTGTTGCACTCAATATCATTCGACTAAATATAATTATTGAAGCAATTTTTAATTACACCTTTAAAAACATTGTAATAAAGAAAATTACATACTTTTTCTTTTTACTAAAGATAATTCTTATGGACATAGAACATGAAAAAATATGTTCAGAATATATTAAAAACATTTCTGACATGAATTAGATATTAAGATTAGCACAGAGAAATGTATGTAAAAGCTTAAAAATTATGATAAATATAAATTTTAAGTGTTAAAAATTAATTCACACTAGCAAATATGCATATGTGGTTTATGCGAAAATGATTGCCCACTTACATATTATGAAATTTTAAAAAGTGGCAATCTTTAGCCAACAAGACATTCCATATTCAAGTTAATGAAAAGGGGCATCAGTGATTTAAAAAGATTATAAAAAAACAGCACTAGGTACGGTATGAAGTAAAATAACAGTTCATAGAGTAATTTAAACTACACAGTGCCCACAGGGTAGCAAAAATGCTGCCTGCAATTCTGTGCTCCTTGAAGTTACTTTAGATTAAAAAGAGTTTTTGTAAACCATTGCCCATCACGTGGCTTGTAATTCTTTTACTTTATTCTAATGACTGAATTTCGCCCAGTAGCGCCTTGCAAATTTCCCATTAAGATTATGAAAATAGAAAGTTGGTGTTGAGTATAATGCATCTCTCCTGTAGTCTTTCACAGACTAGTTGTAAAAGATATCTCAAATGAGAATTTTAAATGATTCATGAATAAAAAGGTTAAGAAACTGAAAGATATATTTAGGGTCCAACCAAAAAGTCAGTTTTGAGTTTTAATTCATTTAGTGCATGGAAATAAGAGTGGAAAGCAGAGCAGCCTATTTTTGAAGAATTTTTAGCAAGTTTCTCATGAAACTTGCTAAAATGCTGTTCCTAACACCATTGGTTTCAAAGACAAATATTTCATTGCGCACTCCACTTCTCATCTTTGTGTACATAAAGGAGAGCCGTTTTCAGCTCTCCCCCACTAACTCACGAGTGAGAACCCCACACTTTGAAAACCACTGCTTCAGATCTCTGTGAAAGTGTTTTGTATCTATTTTAGACAATAACTATGAAGAAGCCTAAGTTTTGCACCTTCAAGTGTCTAGGCCTCTCTAAAATAACTGTTCGAATTCCAAACTTTAGATTCTTTTCCATTGCATGTAATAACACACGTATCCTGAAACTACTTTTTTCTGCAGATGAATTTAGCCAGAATTAAATTTTCCGTGCATTAAACAATGTTTCATTAAGCTTTTCTGTTCTAAAAATGCTTTTCCGCAAAACGTACAATTATGAGGCTTCTCTTTTAAGTGTATGACATAATGCACTCTTAGCTGTTTTTTTGTTGAGAATGCTTCATTACATTCTTTACACTTATGAATCTTTTCCTTCATGTGTGTGAGCAAGTGTTGTCTAAGATTACATACGATTGAAAATGCTTTACTGCAAAAAATGCATTTATGAGGCTTTTCGTTTGTATGTCTGAACAAATGTTCATTTAAGTGATTTTTGCAAGAAAATACTTTACCACATTTATTACAGATATAAGGATTATTTTCGGAGTGTATATTCATGTGTACAATTAGGCTTCTTTTATGTTTATACTTCCTATTGCAAACATCACACTCGAAAAGCTTCTCCTTTTCGCGCGTGCACAAGTGTGCCGTTAGATTACTTTTGGTCAAAAAGCTTTTGCCACAGTCAGCACACACGTGAGGTTTTCGTTCAGAATGTGTCAGCAAATGTATTTTTAGAGTAGCCTTTCTTAAAAATTTTTTACAACAAATGTCGCAGGCATAAGGTTTTTCTCCAATGTGGACGAACATGTGTGACATTAGATATTTTCTTTTCTCAAATATTTTGCCACAATCATTACACATATAACATTTTCTAAATCTGTCTTCACACGTATGTGTTTTTAGGTCAATTTTGTGAGGAAATCCTCTACCACAAATATCACAAACATCAGGCTTTGTTATTTTTTCCGGCAATAAGGTTTTCGGAGAAGAATCGCATACACGAGGCTTTGATATCGTTTCCGATGACGAGGCTTTTGGAGAAGAATCGTATACATGACACTTTGGTATCGTTTCTGACAACAAGGCTTTCGGAGAAGAATCACATACACGAGGGTTCGATAACGTTTCCGACGACAAAGTTGTTGGAGATGAATCGCATGCACGAGGCTTTGGTATCGTTTCTGACAACAAGGCTTTCGGAGAAGAATCACATACACGAGGGTTCGATAATGTTTCCGACGACAAAGTTGTTGGAGATGAATCGCATGCACGAGGCTTTGATATCGTTTCTGACGACAAGGCTTTCGGAGAAGAATCGTATACACGAGGCTTTTTATGTACAATCAAATGTCTAATTAGATTACTTCTATAGAAAAATCTTCTGCCACAAATAGTGCACTTACAAGATTTTGTGGGATATGTCACTAGGTCTGTTATATAACATGTCCTCATTTTAGAATATCAAAACTTTAATCTTATATATGAAGTTTTCTTTCTATATTACTGTACAAAAGAATTTTTTTGTTTAAACTTCGTAAGATGTCAGGATTCTACAGATAGCTTTGTAATACTTTAATGTCCTTATTTTATTCTCAAACATAAAGTAGCAGAAGACGGTTTTTAATTTGAGAGCTCAAATATAAATTACTATGAAACAGGTGTGCACCTTAAATTGTTTAAAAACGATCAGCAGAAATTTTTCCAAAGTAGAATCAGGAACTTTTGTTAATTGACTACTTGTTCATCCGATTTCCACACAGACCTGAAACATGAAAATCCTGTCAGCATCGGGTGTAAACATTTTAAACAGAATAGACAATATAACTTCTTCAATCTCACATCAGATTACATACTGGATTTGTTCTAAAATAAAGAAATCTGTGATTTATTTCATTCAAATGGCTTATCAGATTTTTTGGTTAAAAATGTCCATTAACTAATTAGAAAAGGGGATGAAACATAAATATAAAAAAAATTATCAAAACACGCGAAGCCTAGATTCTTTTCAATTGCATGTAATAACACACGTATCCTGAAACTACTTTTTTCTGCAGATGAATTTAGCCAGAATTAAATTTTCCGTGCATTAAACAATGTTTCTTTAAGCTTTTCTGTCCTAAAAATGCTTTTCCGCAAAACGTATACCTATGAGACTTCTCTTTTAAGTGTATGACATAATGTACTCTTAGCTGGTGGTCTTTTTTGGTTAAAAATGTCCATTAACTAATTTGAAAAGGGGATGAAACATAAATATAAAAAAAATATCAAAACACGCGACCTACTTATAATTGCTTAATAAAGTAGAAATGAAATATTTTCTAATAGTGACCTCTCTTAGTTAATTCGTATGAATTTCAAAGTACGATTGTTATATCCCTCTGATTTTATTATCTTATTTATTGTTCTTGTACATATCTCTGCTATATGAGTATTTTCAGCAGTGTTTTCTCAAATGGAAATGTTGCTCATTATCCGTCATTCATGACCTAGCTGTGTAGCCTGCAGATGATGTGGAAGTGAGCGCCTGCAAATGGTTTTATTGCACTTCCGTCACTCGCCCCACTTGTAACCACAGTGAGTCACGAAGAGAACCGATGGGAAGATGTAGAAATAAACAAGGCATAAAGAGGGAGGCTTAGGATCGGAGAAGTCACGTTGCTATTAAAATCATTGTTTTTTACGCTGCTATTTATATCGTCAAAGTGACGTAGCTCTTTCTCAGAAACCATACAGGAGCAGACTTTGGTACTGTGTGAAACAGGTTATGTAGACAGGGATTAGGATGTCCTCTCAGAGTTTTGTGATCTGTAAAGCAAATTCTGTATGGTAAAGTACAGATGCCGGCAAAAAAGCAGCATTCGAGCTATGTTAAGTTGTTTGGAAAAGTCACCAGTGAATATCAATTTAAGCCATTCATCCAGTAAAGTGCTGAGCACAACTAAAGCCCACAGAATCTAACATATTCCCATATGGTATATGCGTGTGTGACTTTAAACAGAATAAATAAATGGCATGTAATACACTGTAAATAGAATAATAATTACAAGCACATCGCAGCGCGTGTAAAAAATCCGTGTTTCACCAGGAATCAAGGGTAGATTAATCGGAATAATCGAGAAGAAAAAAGAGAATTCAGGAGATCATTAATCGTCGAGGATAGTCACGAAAACGATACAATGGCAATAACTAGTTGAAGTGTGTAAAAGTAGCGTTTTCACAACTTACCTCCTTTTAAAACCAACAGTTTTTAAAAAACGTTGTTTAATCATTAGAGAAAAAACTTTTATTTTTTTAAAGCACATATTTAAATTAGAAATTTCGCTGCCATATTTTTAACCTTTTTTCAACGATTGCTTAACAGGAAACATTGTCACGAATAACAGCTAGGTTTTCACTTATTGGGACGAGTGACAAATAAAGTAATAATAAATGTTTAAAAGCACTTCTGTAATTACCCTGTGTTATTTTTTGTCTATGATTAAAAGTAAATAACATTAGTAATAAAAACGACAATAGATTAGTGAAAGGGTCATTTAGCCCATTGTGTGAGAAAAAGTGTCGCACTGATCTGCAGAAATTAAAGAGCTGTTTCTTGCTAGAGATAGAGCTAAAAAGTTTGCAAGATCTTTTCGACGTTAGATGTTAATTTAAAAACTATTTAGCCCCTTACAGTGAAAGGGCCCAACTGATGGCAAATTCGTTCATGACTAATGAGAATTTTTTTTCGTAAGTTATTTATTATGCTACCTAATTTTCTTTTTCTGACGTACTGTATATATAATTACTTCATCATCCTCATCCTCAAGCAGCAATGGGCTACGGAGGTCCAACCAAACTGTGCAATGTAGTTCTCCAAGCATATCTCTCCTAAGTTACATCTGCTGCATCTGGCCACTGCACACCAATTCTAACAAGGTCCTGTTTGACATTATCTGCCCACTGCATCCTAGGTCTCTTCCTCTTTCTGAGGCCTTTAGGCACACTGTTCATAACCTTATTCACCAATCTATAATTATCCATTCGGGCAACATGACTAAACCAAGCCAACCAACTCTGCACAATATGCTGCTTAAAGGAGGTTGCGACCCCTTTGCATAACCTCATCATTAATTACAAAGTTAAACAACCTAATGCCCAAGATACTGCATAAGCATCTAGAATCAAAAGCATCTAGTTTCCTGTTATGTTGTTTACAAAGTGTCCACGTTTCACTACCATAACTAACCCTAGAAAGAACCAAACTATTATACAGCCTAATTTTAGTCTTTAGGTGTATACGCCTATTTCTCCACAATCTCCATAGATTCTTAAAAGTCCCGGCAGCAATCCCTATTCGTCTGTTAATCTCATGCCGCACATCACCAGTATCAGTTACATAGCTCCCAAGGTAATTAAACTGTGACACCTGCTCAAGACTGCAACCATTCAGATTAACTGAATCACAACCTGCTTGACCAATTTTCATCACTTTAGTTTTCTCTCTGTTTATAACCAAACCTACTCTACTACCAGTCTCATCAACAGCTCGAATGAAAGAGTTCATCTCATCAACATCATTTGCCAAAAGGGCTAAATCATCAGCATAATCTAAATAAGAAATTTTCGTATCTCCAGCCCATTTAAGGCCAAAATCTTTCCCTTGAAGTGAATTTCGCATAACATAATCAACAGCCAAACTAAAGAGAAAAGGAGACAAAATGCACCCTTGTCGAACACCAGACTTAATGCTAAACCAATTGCTATAAGACTTACCAACTCTCACACACGCCTCAGTGTTATTATAGAAAGTTTTCACTATGTTAACTAACTTGTCTGGTATGCCATACGATCTCACAATCAACCACAAATTATGACAATCAACAGAGTCGAAAGCCCTTTTGAAATCAAGAAAGCTAGCAACCAAAGGTTTCTGAAATTCTAAACATTTCTCAAAATCTGCCTGAGTGAAAATATCTGATCCACACCTCTCCTACCACTTCTGAATCCACATTGCTGATCGCGCAATTTGTTATGACTCCCCTAGAGTATTTTTAGGGCGGCACAACTTTTAGGCCGTGATGCGTTCTTTGCTGCAAAAATCAAGGCCAATTCCTGGACCCACAACCAGGCTAACAGACATTTGCAATAATGAGAACTGAGATAATTTTTCAGTTAACAATAAAATACACATTTATTAACAGAATTACCTTCAAACATTCTACACATATGTGGTTCCCACTTTTGGGACAGATTCAACAATGCCTCTAGTCTGGCCCTTTTCGATTAAGGGAACTTTGCAATTAAGCTACTTGCTCGTGACTCCAACAGTCCTTAACAGTTAAGACGGTTCCGCTTTGGTACAGTGACGACCGTTCACAGAAATACATTCAAATGCAAAAGAAAAGCGGAGCCAGTTTCATTACAGTACCCCTTACCTCGGCCAGTCAGGAGTCCCTCGGGAAGGCAATCACTGGGCCGCTGCACTCTAAGTTGCTGGGTGCTTGGGCTGCTTAGCGCTTCTCCCGCACGTACACTGTTCACACTTCGGGATTCTGCTAACTGGAGACGACCATTGCTGCCGACCACACAGCCCGGACATGAAGAAGAGACCGACTGTTTTCGCCAAATTCTTTTCTTGTCCTTTTTCGCTGACCCTCCTTGTGAAGGTCACCTACGCTCATGCGTGGCTGTACGGGATTGGCCAGAGTAGCCGAGGTGCGAATCTCAGCTCCCCTCCGGCCAACGTTGTTTACCAGGCATGTCACGTAGTTGTTCTGCCATCTGGGGTTCCAGGCTCAATCTGGAAAGTTCTAGGCTTGTGGCCGAGTTCCTCTTCGTTGAACTGGACACAAAAATGGAGGCAGTCGAAAATATCACTATTAAAATGGAGCCTAATCTAATGTCCCAAAGCTTATGAAGTCTTGGTCACGTAATAAAATTACGTGACATGACAAATTGACTGTCAACCAGATTCTTAATTTTGTTAAGCACAATCATGGAAAGAACTTTACTGGAACAGAGGGTAGGCTGATACCCCTATAATTATCACAAGAACTGCGATCACCTTTTTTGAAAATAGGGATAATAATAGCTCTGGTAAAATCCTTAGGAACCATGCCTTTATCATAAAAGATATTCAGAATTTCAGTCATCCAAGTGGTAACCGAAACATTAACAGCTCTAAGCATTTCTGTAGTAATTTCATCTACCCTTGGGGATTTATGAAGTTTAAGTTTAGAAATAGCCAAAATAACTTCAGATTGTGTTACAGGGCCAACATTAAAGCCACCAATGCATCTATCATCATTACAAACAATGGGAGTAGAACTAACCACATTGTTTAGAACATCACTGAAATTATGCAGAATCCTCACCTTCTATAACCTTACTTTTGTTATCCTTCAATCCCTGTATATCTGTCCGTTTGCTACCATACAAAACATTAACTATCTGGTACTGCTCTCTGCGGTTGTGCTGTCTAACTGCTTCCTCGGGTTTGTCAGCCAAGCCATCAAGCCAAAGATTCTTATCAGCAGCTAACTGATCCTATACAAGTTTATTAAGCTCTCTGTAATGCTTTATATTAGGACCAGTAGGGTATTGATTAAGAACATTCCTGCAGTTCCTTCTTTCTGAAATAAGCTCAAGTGCTTTATCACTCAAATAAATCTGTCTTCTCTGCTCCTTTTTTCCTAAAGTTCATAGTACTCTTAGTTTCGAAAATAGCCTGTTTAAAACGGTCCCATTCTTCAACTTTAGTAGTAAGCAAACCATGACTTTCATAATGACTAAGTAACCTATCATGGTAAGCTTTAGTTATAACTGGGTCTTTCGTAGCTTCAGAATTAAAGGTAAATTTTTTAACCTTAGAACAACACTTTTTAAGTTCAAGTTGCAAGACACTTTACAACGTATTGGTCAGATTCAATTTCAGCTCCCCTATATGCCCTGGTATTCCTAACAGAACTAGCCCATTTGCTGTTAATTAATATGTAATCTATCATGTTCTTCTGCAGCTCATATGGTGAAACCCATGTGTAGTTATGTATGTCACGGTGTTTGTAATAAGTGTTAGTTATTCTGAAATCATTGAATTTGCTTACCTGCAGGAGACGTTGCCCATTGCAACTATCAATACCAAAAGATCCTGTCACCCCTCCTCAAATTGATACATGGCTAGTAGTGGAGTTTTTCTTCTGAGTGTCACCTTTTAGCATTCAATGTTCTAAATGGACAGGTCAGAGGAGTTTGCCTATAGAGAACCCACTGGACAATTATTAAGAGACAGATGGAAGCCTCCTGGTCAATGCCATCCAGCATGTTCTTTAACGGACAAAGGGTATGGGTTCTGTACATGGTTTAAAGTACCATCCGATGGATAGTGGCCTTTCCAAGACCGTCGATGCCCTCTTTCTGACCGAAGACAGGGTTGGGTTTTAGTGGAGATAAATCTCAAACGAACAGTTGGTATTCGAATGTGGGAGATGCAGATTACGAGCTTGGTACGATACCTACTGGGCCAACCCCCGCACCACTCCAGGAAGAAATCATTACAGTTTGCAAATTTGCCTCTATATGCTAATTATACAGAACAACCCCGTTATCCGTGGTGTTATCCGTGGTAATTGGGGTCAGAAAAATGCCACCTTAAAGCGAATCCCCTATAGGATGCGAATTTCCACCAATTAAAAATAATGTTAACAGGGCCGAAATAAGGACAGGACCGAATAATCTGATTGAACATTTGATTTACACCTTTAGTTTTTAGGAAATTACTTGACTAATCAGTTACTAAGTATAAGTTTTCGATCCATTTATCTTAAGATACCGATCTTACGTCGTGTGTATGTTCCTACGCGCATGAATTTCTGTATGTGGGTATTTTTTATCTTTCCCAAAGAAGCATTAATTGGAGGTGAACAATTTGTTTAAATAAATTGTTTTAATATATCCGCGATTTTTGTTATCTCCAAAAATAGAGGTGGTGGGCTTGATTGAAAGGATGAAAAATGATGTTGGGAGAGAATTAGACTTCGGGAGAATTGATTTGGTAGAGAATTAGACGTGTCTTCAGTTGGACGTGTACCGACGACTCTCAATGCATCTTTGTACAGTCGTTCAAAAAAGTATCCTAACACTATGGTTGATTACAGAATTCAGAAAAAATATTTGGCAACGATTTTTTTTAGAAATTAGTGATCTAGCAACCTTCGTATCACGTGATAAAATTTTAAATTTTTTTAAATGATCACGAGATTTAAAAAAATTAAAAAATGATCATGAGATACGGAAAATTGTGTACTGTTGGTAGAAAGTTCATAGTATCAATTAGAAGAGACCTTGATCGGCGACCGGTAGCTAAGTGGTCCAGAGCATAAGTTACCAGGAGGTCGTGTGTTCGTATCCCACCCGGCAGAAGACAATTTTTCCTCTGAAATTGATCGACGTTAAATTCAGAGTGATATCTTCCTTAATATACGAGTAAATACGACGAAGAAAAGGTCGAATTCCACTTGGAAATCAAGGAATAATGCTCCAATAATGTTAGCTTTGTTTAGTTTTACATTGATTACATGAGAAAAATACTCCAGTAAATTTAATGTTCCTTTGTTTCTTTGGAAGCCAAATTGATTTTTAGAAGTAAACTGATATTTTAGGTAATTCATTAAGGTAATTCATAAGCACATTTGCAACATGCCTTTCCATTACTTTTTTAATTGCTGGCAATATAGAAATAGGCCTGTAATTATAAAACTGCTTCTTTAATCTTGATTTATAAATTGGTCTAACAATTGAAGTTTTACGTTCAATAGGAATTATGTGGGTATTATAAATTCCATTTAGTAATTTAGAAAGTTGCCCTGAGAGAGTAAATCCACAAAGTTGAAGATCTGAGTATCTGATATTATCGATGCCAGGGTTGTTGTTTGGTTGTTTTACCTCTGAGCGGCACTTTTTTGCACACCATGGGCTAAATGGCCAGGTCACATGAACCCCGAAGGCTCAGAGAAGGTTAGGGGATGGGACCCACTGGAACAGCTGTTGGGAGACAGATGGTAGCCTCCCGTCAAGGCCATCCAGTTTGTTCTTTAACTTGCACAGGGTATGGCTCTCCCGCACACGAGGCCACGGCTTAACGTCCCATCCGACGAACGGCGGCCTTTCCAAGCCCATCGGTGTCCCATCCGACGAACGGCGGCCTTTCCAAGCCCATCGGTGTCCCCTACTGACCGTGGGCAGGGCGGGGAATTTTGCAGAGATAAATCTCAACGCTGACCCAGCTGGGACTCGAATCTGGGAACTACAGATTACGAGCCTGTCGTGCTACCGACTGAGCCACCCCCGCCCCAATAATTTTGCGTACTTCTAAAGGTGTTACATCAGGGAAGAACATTGTTTGTAGACATTTCCTAAGTATGCGAGGAGATCTAATAAGGGAGTTCCCATTATTAAACTGTTGACCATGTATTTCCTGAAGCTTAGTAACATCAGTTGAAAAATAATCGGTAAAACCATTAGCATTATCTTCGGTGAAATTTAAGTGTTTAATATTCTGTATAAATTTATATTAATAACTATAATATATAATAAATTTATTTAAATAAAATCAACAGATAACTTTGCTTGGACCAATGAAATATTTAATCATTTTCCATGTAGAATGACCACGACAGTCATGATGAATTTCATGGCCAGCTGACCATGAGAATCCCAACTACCATTTGTGATATTTCCACAATCTCCGATTCGCTCATTCATGAACAAAGGCAAAATCCCATTGCATGTTCATATATGAGACAAATTTCGTTTCATTATTTTAACACGCTAAAATGTTATAATGTTAAACGTTATAACGTTAAAAAATGTAAATAAACGTTGAAATGTTATAATGTTAAACGTTATAACGTTAAAAAATGTAAATAAACGTTGAAATGTTATAATGTTAAATGTTATAATGTCACACGTTAAAATGTTAAATTATAAAAAATATAATTTTTTTTTACTGGTTCTATAGTAAAAGAAACTTAGCTGTTACTAAGGACAATTACAGAGTTACGATAATGTGTTAGATTACTCCGAGTGGCACTTTTGTCCATATAATAAGCCAAACTGCCAGATAACAAAGACCCTAAGGGGTGGAAAGTTGGGTATGGGAAGAGGATACATGGGGCAGCTCTACCTTCGTTAGGAGGAGACCATGTTAGGAGAGAAATATAAGCCTCTATACATCAATGCCATTTTTTTTATCTATCTTGTTCTTTAATGTGTACAGGGTGTCCTTCCTGTAATGGGGATCACGGCTGAATAGCTTCTCCGATTCAGGCCAAGCCCATCGATGTTCCGTTTCTCCCCAAGAATAGACCAGAATTACACTGTATGAACAAGCGTATTCGGACACTCGCTCATCCTCAATCGTCCGGTAATAGGAAAGGAATAAATATCGCATTGGTCCCCCCCCCCCCACTTTGCTGCTATCACAGCTCCACTCTGGTGGGAAGACTTTCCAGTAGATTTTGCTACATTGCTACCGGAATTGCCTACCATTCTATCACAAGAGTATTAGTAAGGCTAGTCACTGATGTCGGGTGGTTCAGCTTGGCTCACGGTCGTAGTTGTAATTCATCCCAAAGATGTTTCATGTGGTTGAGATCAGGGCTCTGTACAATCCAGTTAAGTTCTTCCACACCCATCTCGTCAAACTATTCCTGCACAGTCCTTGCCTTGTGGATGGGAGCATTTGGGTTGGGCTGTTTTACCTCTGAGCGGCACTTTTTTGCACACCATGGGCTAAATGGCCAGGTCACATGGATCCCGTAGGCTCAGAGAAGGTTGGGGGAGGGGACCCACTGGAACAGCTGTTGGGAGACAGATGGTAGCCTCCCATCAAGGCCATCCAGCATGTTCTTTAGCGTGCACAGTGTATGTCTCTCCCGCACACGGGGCCACGGCTTAACGTCCCATCCGATGGACGGCGGTCTTTCCAAGCCCATCGGTGTCCCCTACTGACCGTGGGCAGGGCAGGGAATTTTGCGGAGATAAATCTCAACGCTGACCCAGCTGGGACTCGAACCTGGGAACTACAGATTACGAGCCTGGCGCGCTACCGTCTGAGCCACCCCTGCCCCGGATGGGAGCATTGTCATGTTGGTACAGGAAAGAGTTTTTCACTGAACTGTTGCCATAAAGTTGGGATCACAAAATTATCGAGAATGTCATTATAGGCCGCGGTGTTCAGAGTCACTGGAACTAGGGGACCCAGCCTGAACCATAAAACAGCCCCAGAACATGCCTCCTCCACCAAACTTCACAGTTTGCATAACACAGTTAGGCAGGTAGCATTCACCTGGCATCCTTCACATCCATGCTTGTCCATCTGACTTCCAGATGGTGAAGCGGGATTCATCACTCCAGAGAATGTGGTTCCACTGCTCAAGAGTCCACTGGCACCGTGCTTTATACCACTCCAACCGACGTTTGGCGTTGATCTTGTTGATGTTAGCTTCTGTGTCTGCTCGGTCATGGGGAACCCATTTCCTGCAGCTCACGACGAACTGTTATGGTGCTGGTGTTGCTTCCAGAGACATTTTGGAAAATCGGTGGTGAGTGTTGCAACCGATGACAGGCAATTTTGTCGCATCACTTGCTTCAGCACTCGGCGGTCCCACTTTGTCATTTTACGTGGTCGCGATTGCGTTGTTTTTGTTTCTAGGCCTTACCACTTCACAATAACGTCACTTACAGTTGATCGGGGCATCTGCAGCAGAGACGAAATGTTCTGAACTGATTTGTTGCTAAGGTGATATCCTTTGACCATGCCACGTTAAAAGTCGCTGAACTCTGCCGTACAGATCATTCTCCTGTCCATGTTATATGTGAGTTATGAGGTTTACCATGTCACGTCCGTCCGTCCGTTTATACCTGTTTGGGCCATAGCTGTAGCGTATGTAGGTGAATTCAGTACTCAGAAGGGTGTCCAAACACTTTTGATCAGATAGCGTAAATCTCAAAGCTACACAGTTGGAGCTGGAAGTGCAACAAGAGTACGACGCACTACCGGCTGCTCCTCGCGGAAAGAAATCGAAATTTTTCCATCATGGGGCACAAGAAGTACAAACATTTTTTACAATATCGTATTTTTATTGGGAAACGTAAGTGCTCCTTTGAAGGGAAATCAAAATGTAAATAACAGTTATATATTATTATATCTGTATTATTCTTAAAAACATATATATTGAAGGGATATATACAGAATATCGATTATATATTGATTGGATATATATATTGAAGGGATCTATGTACGTTAGGTAGAATGAGACCACTGTTAGGAAAGAAATGAAGCCTCTATACATTAATACCATCCAGTCTGTTCTTTAATGTGTACAGGGTGTCCTATTGCACAGGACCACGGCTTAATGAGTTATCGATGCATGCCAAGCCCAAAGGTGTTCTCTATGTCTCCGAGAATAGACCCGAGATAAATTTGAAAGCTGCACAGTTGGAACTGGAACTGCAGCTTAAGAGTATGGCGAACTACTGCAGCTAAGAGTATGGTCGAAGGAAATCGAAATTTTCCATCATGGGACATAAGGAGTAAACTGGAAATTTTTTTATGATATCGTATTTGCATTGAGGCAATATAAGAGCTCCTTTGGATGAAAAAATATAAATAACAGTTATATATTATTATATCTAGATTTATTCTTAAAATGAAATATTTTGTTTTCGTTTGTTATTCTTTTCTACTTCTTTGCAAAACTGCAATGAGATATACTCTTTATGAATACATGCTGAAAAGTGTTTTATTCCTAATTTGTAAAGACAGTTAATTGCATTAGCAAGTGTGTAGTTTCAAAAATCTCAAATTACCACTCACACTGTACAGAGCACAATGAAATTCTTCAATTACAACTTTCGCAGCAAGTTGATCTCGCGATTGGGTCACATAATAGTTGAAAGTTCTGTTTTTTTTTATCTTTGGTGCCAATTTAACAAATAGGTATAGTGCTAAAATACTAAAACAACAACAACTAGTGTTGATAAGCATAGCCATCGGGAATCTGAGGGTTTGCAAAATTTCCAAACGTATCCAGGTACACTGCTCCGGTTACAGGGTTGGGTTGTTTTACCTCTGAGCGGCACTTTTTTGCACACCATGGGCTAAATGGCCAGGTCACATGGACCCCGAAGTCTCAGAGAAGGTTGGGGGAGGGTACCCACTGGAACAGCTGTTGGGAGACAGATGGTAGCCTCCCGTCAAGGCCATCCAGCGTGTTATTTAACTTGCACAGGGTATGGCTCTCTCGCACACGGGGCCACGGTTTAACGTCCCATCCGATGGGCGGCGGCCTTTCCAAGCCCATCGGTGTCCCCTACTGACCGTGGGTAGGGCGGGGTATTTTGCGGAGATAAATCTCAACGCTGACCCAGCTGGGACACGAACCTGGGAACTACAGATTACGAGCCTGGCGCACTACCGACTGAGCAACCCCGCCCCCGCTCCGGTTACAGACCTCTCACAGAAGAACTGGCCGATGATGTTGGTTTTAGACATTTGATTTAGGACTGTCGCGCTCATGAGTTTGGACAACATGTGGATTTTCTGATCCCCCAAATGCGACAATTATGTCGGTTTAACGACCCTGAAACCTGGAAATTCGCCTCATCACTGAATATCACCCTGTCCAGGTAGTCACTTTCTTTGTCAGCGATAACATTTTCACCACGTAATTGTAATGAAGCTCGAGATCACGTTACTCTAATTTTGTACCAGCTGCAGTTTATACGCACGAAGTTTCAACTTCTTGTGCTGTGGACTGTGGACTTTGGAATTCTCAGCTGCGAACCGACTTGTCGAACGTCCTGCCAGAGACTTAGCTGAAATGCTGTTCGGATGTCTTCCACGTGCTCAGGCGTCGTCTTTGGAGTTCCACCAGCATTTTGCCACTCAAAACATCCATGAATCAACAAGTGGTCGTACCATTCTTTGATGGTATACTTGGTCGGCGGTTTCTGTCCTGTGAAATGTTTACCAAATATCCTCTGCACTTTCACAGGACTCGTAATTTCGTGCGAACGAATAACAGCACTGCACTTTCTGCAACGTAGTCTTTCCTCACTGCGCATGCGTCGCTTACTGCCATCGACACTCTTGTGAAGCTTGCTGAGTTTACGCATTTATTAGTGCAAACAGAAAGCACGTATCATCGTTACAAGTTTTCAATTATCGATCAGTTCCACCCCGGACACCCTGTACACATGGCCTGCGCACCTCTCTGGCAGGTAGGTGACCTTGGGGAACTTCCTTCACCGTCGCAAGTCCATAAGGTATCTTTCGTTCAACAATTTCCCCCTTATGTCGCCTCTACCACACGGCATCGCTTTAAGAAGCCAAGAACAGTAACGGAATTCATCCTCTCTTCCAATGTAAAACTTTTTCATTCTCAAAAGGGCCCCACTGATTATCCCGCATCTGCCAAATGACTTATCGTGGTTAATTTGAACACAAAATAGTTCCGACCACTGAGTGGCTTGCAATAATTGTCTGATTCGCGGAAAACAGGGTTGGGTTGGGTTGTTTTACCTCTGAGCGGCACTTTTTGGCAGATCATGGGCTAAATGGCCAGGTCACATGGACCCCGAAGGCTCAGAGAAGGTTGGGGGAGGGGACCCACTGGAACAGCTGTTGGGAGACAGATGGTAGTCTCCCGTCAAGGCCATCCAGCGTGTTCTGTGTTCTTTAACGTGCACAGGGTATGGCTCTTCCGCACACGGGGCCACGTCTTAACGTCCCATCCGACGGACGGCGGCCTTTCCAAGACCGCCTCCAAGCCCATCGGTGTCCCCTACTGACCGTGGGCAGGGCGTGGAATTTTGCGGATATAAATCTCAACGCTGACCCAGCTGGGACTCGAACCTGGAACTACAGATTACGAGCCTGGCGCGCTACCGACTGAGCCACACCCGCCTCGGGAAAACAGGGCTTCTCCACTCAGAGAACGAACGATTTATCTTTCAAACACACAAGGTCCCCTACCACACGAATTATCATTACCCCCAAAGGGCAGATATCTCGGAAAGCCTCTCTAGTAGTGAGAGAAAGATTTTTTATGTTCACAAAAACGGCCCTCCTGCCATGTGAATTATCATATATACAGATTGCCGTATGTCTTCTGAGAAAACCATTCCACACTCGTACTAAGATATAATAGCGAAATTCCTCCCAAGAAAGTGACCTCCGACACCTGTATTATTATAATCAGTGTTTCCAAAGCGGTCTTCTTAGCTTAGGGATCAATTTTGATATTCCCCCCCCCCCCACTACACAAACTATCAGAGCTAACATATGTGTCAAGGAGAAATAAAGATGCAACGACGATGCATGTACACGCAACCGATTCTCTCTTACCGAAATCTGTCAGATGTCTCTCTAAGGGAGGATGCGATGGATTTTTTTCGAAAAGCATCTGCCAATGGTAGCATCTATTAAAAAAAGCACCTTATATTCTCCCTCTCGTATATATAGAGATTTATCGAAATAATGGAAACACGTACTCTTTGTGGGTTGGGTTACCTGAGCGGCACTTTTTTGCACACAATGGGCTAAATGGTCAGATCACATGAACCCCGAAGGCTCAGAGAAGGGTGGGGGAGGGGACCCACTGGAACAGCTGTTGGTAGACAGATGGTAGCCTCCCGTCAAGGCCATCCAGCGTGTTCTTTAACGTGCGCAGAGTATGGTTCTCCCACACAGGGGGCCACGGCTCAGAGTCCCATCCGACGGACGGCGGCCTTTCCATCGTCGGTGTCAAAGAGGAGGACGATTGAACACGCGTCAATGGACTCTTACTCAAACAAAACCCTTAAGGAGAGGGTTCGGTTCCATGTGAGAACCAAGATACCGTTCTTGGTGAACCAAATACAATTCTATGGAACTGAAGTGAGTTCTGTGTGAACCACAATGTAGAGAAGGGTTGGATATTCTTTCGCAGAGTTTGAGGTCGGTAAAGCGAGAGTCTGCAAAGTGTGGTTCTCCACCTCATTGCTGATTTGCTGCTGCAAACAATTATGCAAAGGCCTACGGATTCGAGTGAATCCCCAGCACGATATTGTATATAAATGTGAATAGACTGTCGTCCCTATACAACTCTCGTGCGTGACTGTTGGACATATTTCTATATATCACTTGGCGTAGCAAGTCTGAGGCATACGTTGGTACAGTATAACAACCCACGAACCTATTATTTCATCTAAGCAATGGTGAATCTAATGAAGGGACTAATTGATTGTCCTCTACTAAAGAGTGGTGAATCGTTCGCCATCGAGTGGCCCACCACATTTGGCGCAATTCAAGCGGAATATCTAATTCCACGTGACGAAATAAAAATCTGCGTCGTTCCCTTACCATCGCCCACGACATATGGTCAAATTAATTTGTTAATGATTATCTATTGCAAATTATTTATATAAAATATGAAAAATTTGTCTTTCAGAAGAATGATGAAGTGTCCCACCATGACGACAGCACTACTTATATATTATATACATAACTGTGAGAAATAAAGAATTGATTATATCGATCTTGAAATAATACATAAAATATAAAAGTTTCACGGTGTTCTGCATTAAACATATAATTAAAATCACCGTTAACACTTATTTTTCATAAGTTGTATAAAAAGGGATCGTAAATGTCCATGTACTTATCTCTATATAGAATGCCGTTGCTTGTGTGCTTCCTGTTGTACGCACTGTTTATTGAAGTCCAATCTGGCGAGTATTGTGCACAGTTCCCTATGTTGAAATTTAATGCAGAGCAAAGTGAAGATTTCCTTGGTTTCCACAGTAGATTTGATGCACACACACACAAATCAAATCCGCTAAACTTGCAAAAAGTAAAACACTTTAAAATACATGCGCGATGTTTCCACGAGGTGTCCTTCTACTCGTCATCCTCGGGCGTAGATGCTTATGTGCATCGTTAGTTATGGTTATTTAGTTTATATCGGGTTTTTAGATGGCGCTGGTGGCGAATGTTCAGGTGTAGGATCTCAGGGTGTCCAGGTATGTTAGAATAAGGTGGGATCAGCGGGGGATTAGTGGAGGGAGGGTACTACTTTATATCTACTACTATTATTAAACACTATTTATACTATTTATTAATATCTATACTATTATAGTATTTATTAAACAATGGTAAGAAAAATTACGTTTAAAGAACACGGAATATTTAACTTATATTTTAATGAGATGGATGCAGTTGCATTTCCCGATGATTTCACCAAAATTTGGTTTGGTGATATCACCAGTTGCTGGCGGGCCACAAGAAATCATTTCGCGTGCCGGAGTTTCTCCATACCTGGCGTAAAACATTCAAGTTTTGTAACTTCAGCTTTTTTCATAATGCGATAAGCGAATCCTTTGAGAAATAACATATGAACCGTAATACCTACTCCATTTTCTACATCGTAATGAAAGACTTCATCATATGTCAAGACGAGTAGCGCGCCAGGCTCGAAATCTGTAGTTTCCAGGTTCGAGTACCAGCTGGGTCAGCGTTGAGATTTATCTCCGCAAAATTCCCCGCCCTGCCCACGGTCAGTAGGGGACACCGATGGGCTTGGATAAGGCCGCCGTCCGTCGGATGGGACGTTAAGCCGTGGCCCCGTGTGCGGGAGAGCCATACCCTGTGCACGTTAAAGAACACGCTGGATGGCCTTGACGGGCGGCTACCATCTGTCTCCCAACAGCTGTTCCAGTGGGTCCCCTCCCCCAACCTTCTCTGAGCCTTCGGGGTCCATGTGACCCGGCCATTTAGCCCATGGTGTGCAAAAAAGTGCCCTCAGAGGTAAAACAACCCAACCCAAGACGAGTATGTCGTGAGCATAACTGAAATCTGGTATATTTCAAATGGTCTAGAAATCTGAAAATATCAATTATAAAACACTTAAAAATTAAGAAATAGTTTTATTATCATTTGTCGAGCACAAACTCTGTTGCCGTCAACATCATTCGACTACAAAATTATGGAAACAATTTTTAATCACATCTTTAAGAACGTTTGTAATAAAGATAATTACATACTGTTTCTTCCTACTAATAAGAATTTTTATCAACATAGAATATGAAAAAAATGTTCGGACTATATTAAAAACATTTGTGAAGGAATTTGATGCTAAGATTATCACAGAGAAATATATGTAAAAGCTTAAAAATTAATTTTCACTAACAAATATATATGGTTTATGCAAAAATGATTGCACACTTACACATTAATTTGATTAATATACGTTGAAACTTAAGACAAATGCATTCACTTACTTGACTAAATATCCTAATATTTCGATCCGTGTCGGATGTCGAAATGATTCAACGTATATTAAACCTATTCTAAGACAGCATAAATTCTATTATTAAATTTTGAAACGTAACAATTTTTAGCCAACAATATTTAGTCCATATTAAAGGTAATAAAAATGGGGCATAAGCGATTTTAAAAGCATAACTGATAAGAGAACAGCATTGGGTACGGTAAGGAATAAAAATAACAAACAGTTCACTTAGCAATTTTAACAACTAGAAAGGGTAACCCACTATTGCCTGCGATTCTATGAAGTTACTTTTGATTATGAAAAATAGTTCTTGTAAACTATTGTGCTCATCACGTTGTCAGTAATTTTCTTACATCTTTCGAATGGCTGAATATCACCAAGTAGGACCTCGCATATTTCCCAGAAAGATTATGAAAATGCATGCCTGAAAGTTATGCTCCCTAGAAATCTTTATAAGCTGTCAGCATAACATTCCGAATGATTACTAAACAATATTTGTAATAATGTTGGTTATGCAAGCAACGACCGAGGAACAGGAATTATTAAGCAACCAATAAGAGTGAAATATTCTAAAATCAGTGTTAATGTCTTGAGGGAAGTTCGAGTATTATGGGTTCTTCTTATAAATATTTTGTAGTTAATGGAACACAATTCCAGCATTTATTATGGTATTGTACTGTATTGATTTAAATGATCGAATATTTAGTAATTTTTTGTATTTTCTTCCTCTATTAATTGAAATTATTAGGTAATTATGATTTTTCCCTTTGTATTAATTAAAATCTCAATCGGGTTCGCCTTTTTTTTTGTCATCCTGCATATTGAAAGATTGGCAAATTAAAGAAAAATGTGCGATAGTTAAAATTTTTTGGTATTAAAAACAGTCAACTCAGGACAAAAGTTTAAAATTAGGTCAAAGTGACGTAGAATGATAATGTAAATTAGCCACAGCTCTAAAATACTGTTTTTCTATCATATATTTTCAAATGAATTTGTTCATAATGGTTATCTATGGAAATTATTTGTATAAAATATGAAAAATTTGTCTTTTAAAAGAATGGCGAGGTCCCACAAAAATAACATTTTCAGCTAAATTCGCTCCACAATCCTCATACACAAAATATGCATTTGTTAGGAAATATTTATACAGAATGCTATTGGGCAAAACAACATTTTGGCTGTAGAACTTAGAGAATTTCTATTGGGCAACACAACATTTGAAAAGAAGATTTTTTTTATATGTGAATTACTGTTACTTTGAACCCTTTTTTAATTATTTGTCATGACTAATATTTATTACTTAGGCGTACATATCAATTTCTATTATTTGGAAAGCTAGCATGGGAAATTTCTCTCCCTAAAATGGGGGAAGGGCATTTTCTTTCCTATGTACAAGATTTTGTGTTTTCACATGAAACCTGCTAAAATGCTGTGCCAAACACAAGTGGATTCAAAGACAAAGATTTCATTGCACACTCCCCTTCTCGTCTTCCTGTGCATGAAGGAGAGTTGTTTCCAGCTATCCATCCCTAACCCACCGAGTGTGCACCCCACACTTTGAAAACCACAGCTTCAGATCTCTAAGAAAGTGATTTGTATGTATATTACACAATAACTCTGAAGAAGCCTTAGGTTTTGCAGTTTCAATCAAGTATCCAGGTTTCTCTAAAATCACCCTGCTGCAAATTTTAGATTCTTTTCATTTGCATGTAAGAACAACCCTATCCTTAAACTACTTTTCTGTGCAGATGAATTTAGTCGGAATTAAATTTTCCGTGGATTAAGCAATGTTTCTTTAAGCTTATCTTCTCTAAAAATGCTTTTCCGCAAAACGTACACTTATGAGGCTTTTCTTTTAAGTGTACCATACAATGCACACTTAGTTGATTTCTTGTTGAGACTGATTTATTACATTCTTCACATTTACGATTCTTTTCTTTCATGTGTGTGAGCAAGTGTTTTCTTAGATCAGATATGTTTGAAAATGCTCTATTGCATAAATCACACTTATGGGATTTTTCCTTTGTATGCTTGAACAAATGTTCATTTAAGTTCTTTCTGGAAGCAAATGGTTTACCACATTTATCACAGATAAAAGGATTATTTTCAGAGTGTATGTTCTTGTGTACCTTTAGATAGCCTTTATATTTATATTTCTTACCGCAAACATCACATTCGTAAATATTTTCCTTTTCGTGCATGTTCAAGTGCCTCATTAGATTACTTCTGTTCGAAAAACTTTTGCCACAATCATTACACAAATAACACTTTCTAAATCTGTCTTCACACGTATGTGTTTTTATGTCATTTTTGGACGGAAATCCTCTACCACAAGTGTCACACACACGAGGCTTTGATATCATTTCCGACGACAAGGCTTTCGGAGAAGAATCGCTTACACTAGGTTTCGGTATTTTTTCTGACGACAAGGCTGTTTGAGAAGAATCGCATACATGAGGCTTTGGTATCGTTTTCGATGAAAAAGCTTTTGGAGAAGAATCGCTTACACTAGGTTTCGGTATTTTTTCTGACAACAAGGCTTTTAGAGAGGAATCGCATACATGAGGCTTTGGTGTCGTTTTCGACGAAAAAGCATTTGGGGAAGAATCGCTTACACTAGGTTTCGGTATTTTTTCTGATAACAAGGCTTTTAGAGAAGAATCGCATACATGTGGCTTTGGTATCGTTTTCTACGAAAAAGCTTTTGGGGAAGAATCGCTTACACTAGGTTTCGGTATTTTTTCCGACGACAAGGCTTTTAGGGAAGAATCGCATACATGAGGCTTTGGTATCGTTCCCGACAAGTCTTTTGGGGAAGAATCGCACACATGAGGATTTGGTATAGTTTTCGATGAAAAAGTTTTTGGAGAAAAATCACTTACACTAGGTTTCTGTATTTTTTCCGACGACAAAGCTTTTAGAGAAGAATCGCACACATGAGGCTTTAGTATCGTTTTTGACGACAAGGTTTTTGCAGAAGAATCACGTACACGAGGCTTTTTATGTACATCCAAATGACTAATTAGATTACTTCTAGAGGAAAATGCTCTGCCACAAATATTACACTTAAGAAATTTTGTTGGATATATCACTAGGTCTATTATAGAACATGTCCTCATTTTGAAATTTCAAAACTCTAATGTCATATATAAAGTTTTCTTTCTATATTGCTGTGCAAATGAATTTTTGCGTTTGAACTTCGTAAGATGTCAGGATTGTAGAGATAGCGACATGCAAGTTTTACAAATCTGTTTTGTTTTCAAACTTGATAAAACAGCAGAACACTTGTTTTGATTTGCCAGTTGAAATAGAAATCTCTATTCAACAGGTGTGCACTTTAAATAGGATATAATTCTGTTGGTCCTTCGTTTTTAACAAAGTAGAGGCAGGAACCTTTGTTAAATCGACAATTTGTTCATCCGATTTCCACGACAGACCTGAAACATGAGAAACCTGTGAGCATCGGTATAAACATTTTAAACAGAATGGCCAATTTAACTTTAATCTCGCATCAGACTAACATCTCTCTAAATGATTTCATTACTTCATTTATTGTTCTTGTATATATGTCTGCTACATGCGTATTTTCAGAAGTGTTTTCTTAAATGAGATGTCACATTCCTTTAGGCATCAAAGTGATTAAATTTTTTCTCAAAAACACTAGAAGAGCAGGATTCTGTTTTGTATCAACCAGATTATGTAGACAGGGATTAGGATATCCTCTCACCGAGTTTTCAGGTCTGAAAAGTGATTTCTCTATGGGAAAGTACAGATGCCTGCAAAAAAGCAACATTCGCAGTATGTTAAGTTGTTTGGAGAAAATCTTCAATGAATATCAATTTAAGCCATTTCATTCAACGAAGTGCTGAACACAGCTAAGGTCCACAGAATCTAGCATATTCCCATATGGTTCGTATATATATATATGTGTCTGTATGGGAATGCAAATAAAATGATGTGCCATTCTCTACTTATTTCAATGGTCATTTATTTCTTTCATTGAAGACATATCATAGTTAACGCGCATCGAAGCACAGGCGTGAAAAACCCATTCATCTGTAGTTTCACACAAAATCACACATTAATTAACCGGAAAAATAAAAAGTTAGGGAGATCACTAATAATGGAGAGGTCTTGAAAACAATACAGTGGCAATAGCTATTTCAATTAGGTTGTTTTTCCTCTGAGCGGCACTTTTTGCATCCAATGGTCTAAATGGCCAGGTCACAAAGACCCCGAAGGCTCAGAGAATGTTGGGGGAGGGGATCCGCTGGAAGCTGTTGGAAGACAGATGGTAGTCTCCCGTCAAGGCAATCCAGCATGTTCTTCAACGTGTGCAGAGTATGGTTTTCCCGTATACGGGGCCATGGCTTAACGTTCCATCTGACAGACGGCGATCTTTCCAAACCCATTGATGTCTCCTGCTGACCATGGTCAGGGAGATGAGTTTAGCGGAGATAAATATCAACGCTGAGCCAGCTGGGAACTACAGATTACGAGCCTGGCACGCTTCCGACTAAGTCATCTCCTCCTCTTTTCAGTAGGTAAAAGTAGCCTGCTTCCATAACCTATCTTCCTTTAAAACCAACTTTTTAAAAAAGTTGTTTAATCATTAGAAAAAACTTTTTGTAAAGAACGTACATAAATTGGAGACTTCGTTGCATTTTTTTTTACTCTTTTCTAAAATAGCTTCACGACCAACATCCAGGGAGCGACTTTGACGTTCTGAAGCCCTATGTTATGGTAAGTTTAAGATGCCCCAATCATTCTAAAGTTGAAATCAGAGACGGTATTTGAGGGAAAGTATCCCCCACCCCCCAACATCACCGCATTGAGAATGGTAGTATGGGTAATGGAGACAAAAGCGCTATTAAAACTCGTGTGCATTTCACTGTTTTCAACAAATCTTTTAAAGATTTAAAAACCGAAGGGGAAAATATTATACTGCAAACAAAATTTAGTCTCTTTTAAAAAAATTACCTGCTTATTGCGTATATAGATTTATTATTCTGACTGAAAACATCAAAAAGCAAACACGAAATAAATGTGGTGAAAATATTACACTAGAATTGGTATACAATGATGATTGTGTACAGCTAGATGAACAGTGTTTGGACAACAGATTAATTGAAATATTAAAAATGAGATTGACACAATAAATTGTAATTTTTTTTAAGCTTTTTATAGTTTAGTTTATATCTAAATCTGGCCCTACCAACACCCATGTTTACTCTTATTGGGACGGGTGCCAAATAAAGTAGTCAAATATTTTGGGGCTGGGTGGCTCAGTCGGTAGCGCACCAGTCTCGTAATTTGCAGTTCCGAGGTTCGAGTGCCACCTCTCTTGTGTTGCGATCCTAAGCAACCACGGCAATTCCCAATTCCGCCTATACGACACTACCAGTTATGAAAAGCCGTGCTATCTAGAGCCGGGGGCAAGGAATACGCCCTATAGGCGCACCTCAACCCCAGCCTCACATGGCAGCAGTCCTATAGAAGGAAAGCTGACCACTGGAAGAAACCTTACTTTAATCTGTTCCCCGGTTAGCCATGAACAAGGATATATAGATCCAAGTTCGCTCGGCGTCCGGGGTGGAGACTCTTAGTAAGGCCCAGACTTTGGTGAGGGCTCGACCTACTGGGGCACAAATCTTTTCAGAAGAGTCCTCGAACTGCTCACCCAGAGCACCTGATAGGTGAGGTCTCAGACCCGTCACCGCCCAACCGGTCAACACGGAACCGGTCAGCAGCATCCTCGATCTCGGTTGGTCTTGGCTATGTCCAACCGGGGACCCAATCCGGCGGCACAGCCTTCGATCGGGTTGCTGGACCCTAGGCCCCCCCATCACGACAAGGTGGTCCACTATTAGGGGGGGGGGGGTTCGAGTGCCAGCTGGATCAGCATTAAGATTTATCTCCACAAAACTCCTCGTCCTGCCCACGGTCAGTAGAAAACACCGATGAGCTTGGAAAGGCCGCCGTCCGTCCGATGGGATGTTAAGCCGCGGTACCATGTGCGGGAGAGCCATAACCTGCTCACATTAAAGAACACGCTGGATGGCTTTAATTGGAGGCTACCATCTGTCTACCAACAGCTGTTTCAGAGGGTTCTCTCCCCCAACCTTCTCTGAGTCTTCCGGGTCCTTGGGATCTGGTCATTAAGCCCATGGTGTGCAAAAAAGTGCCGCTCAGAAGTAACCCATAAATGTTTGAAAGTTTAAAACTACATATTTATTTTTAATAGCAGGTTAAAAATACAAAACATTAATTATAAAAATAGGAACATAAATTGACTATTGACTACTGAATGGGCATTTTAGCCCATTGTGTGAGAAAAAGTGTCGCAGTGATCTGGAAAAATTGAAGGAGCTATTTCTTGCCAGAGACAGAGCTCAAAAAATGTTTCAAAATTTAGCGGACATGAATTGTTTTCTTCTTTAAACTATTTAGTCTTAATAGCGAAACAGCCCAACTGATGGCAAATTCCTTCCTGTCTAATGAGAATTTTTTTGTGCAAGCTACTTATTATGCCCACCATTTTTTCTCTTCTCAACTGTAAGTACTGTACGTGTATATTATTGTATTTCAGTATTGTGATGAATGGGGATTATTTTTTAAACTGACATATGGATTTGAGTTAATCAAAAATTTTGATTTGAGTTTTTCAAAAAAATTCAGAAAAATATGCAAATCAATTTCCCACTGAGCGGCACTTTTTTGCATAAAATTGGCTGGACAAAGAAGGGGA
This sequence comes from Ryuthela nishihirai, assembly GCA_038380435.1. Lineage (NCBI taxonomy): Eukaryota > Metazoa > Arthropoda > Arachnida > Araneae > Heptathelidae > Ryuthela > Ryuthela nishihirai. The sequence continues at coordinate 86,089,307 of JAWZYU010000003.1, read as the reverse complement.
TCCAGCGTGTTCTTTAACGTACATACGGTATTCTGCACACGACGTAAAACCCACCCTTTCCAAGCCCGTCGATATTCCCCTTTTCACCGAGGGCAATGGGGGGTGGGGTATAACGGAGATAAATCTCAAAGCTTCAACAGTGGGAGATGTAGATTATGAGCTTGGTAAGATAACGACTGAGGCAACCCCCAGCCCCACTACATGAAGATAATCATTACAGTTGCCAATTTACCTCTATGTGCTGATTATAGAGAAGGTTACCGTTATCGGTGGTTAATTGGGACCCGATTAAAGCCCTGTTAGATGAGAATTTCCTCCCATAAAAAGCAATGTAAACAGGGGTTAAAAAACACCAGATCATCTGACTTATACCTAGTAAGTGATAAGTTTTCGATCTCTTTCTTAAAAATAAACCACTAATCTTACGATCTGCGTGTGTTTTTATGTATATTTGAATGCTATTTTTCGAAGATAATGAAGCTCTTCATTTTCCAATTTTAGAAACCTCTAACAGTGCAAATTCTAACTAATTAAGGATTAGGAAAATGGAAATAATATTTTATTATATAACCCATATCTGTTCTAGTGGTGAGCATACCTGACTAACAAACCAGCGGTTATGTCCCTGTGTATGTTTGTATGTTTTATGAGAAATTAGGACAAGACTAAAAGGGGTTTAGTCCTTTGTGTAGGGGAGCACCTTCGTTTAAAAAAGTATTTATATGACACAAAGAATTTTTCTTTAATTCTTGAAACAAAACGCTTCATTTTCCCACCCAACTCTTGAGGTTGGATTGTTTTACCTCTGAGCGGATTATTTTTTTTGCACACAATGGGGTAAATGGTCAGGTCACAAGGACCCCGTAGGCTCAGAGAAGTTGGGGTAGGGGACCCACTTGAATATTTGTTGGGTAACAGATGGTAAACTGCCGTCAAGGCCATCCAGCGTGTTTCTTAACGTGTGCAGGGTATGGCTCCCCTGCACATGAGGCCACATCTTAAAGTCCCATCCGACGGACGGCGACCTTTCCAAATTCATCGGTATGCCCTATTGACAGTTGGTATGACGGGAGTTTTGTGGAGATAAATCCGAACGCTTATTGACGTGGGACTCGAACTTGGGTTGGTTGTTTTACCTCTGAGCGGCACTTTTTCGCACTCCATGGGTTAAATGACCAGGTCACATGGACTCCGAAGGCTAAGAGAAGGTTGGGGGAGGGGACCCCTGTTGGGAGACAGATGGTAGCCTTCTGTCTAGGCCATCCAGCGTGTTTTTTAACGTGCACAGGGTATGGCTCTCCCGAACATGGGGCCAAGGCTTAAAGTCCTATACGACGGACAGCGGCTTTTCCAACCCATCGTCACATACTAACCGAGGGAGGGCGGGGAGTTTAGCGGAGATAAATCTCAATGCTGTCCCAACTGGGACTCGAACCTGGGAACTACAGATTACGAGCCTGGTGCGCTATCGACTAAGCCACCCCCGCACTCTCGAACTTGGGATCTGCAGATTATGAGCCTGGTGCGCTACCGACTGAGCTACCCCCGCCAATAACTCTTGAGGATAAAGGGCAAATCATTGCTGTTAATGCAAACCTTTTGACCATAACACTCTATGACTTGGGTGAGTGTAGCTCAGTCGGTAGTGCGACAGGGTCGTAATCTGTAATAACCAGGTTCGAGTCCTGCCTGGGCCAGCGTCGAGATTTATCTCCGCAAACCTCCCCGCCCTGCTTTCCATCACTAGGGGACACCAATGGACTTGGAAAGACCGCCGTCTGCTGGAGAGTCATAAACTGTACACATTAAAAAAATACACTGGATGGACTTGGCGGAACGGTTGGGTTGTTTTACCTCAGAGCGGCACTTTTTTGCACACAATGGGCTAAATGGCCAGGTCACATGGACCTCGAAGGCTCAGAGAAGGTTGGGGGAGGAGACCCATTGGAACAGCTGTTGGGAGACAGATGGTAGCCTCCCGTCAAGGCCATCCAGCGTGTTTTTTAACGTGCACAGGGTATGACTCTCCTGCACACGGCGCCACGGCTTAACGTCCCATCCGACGGACGGCAGCCTTTCCAAGCCCATCGGTGTCCCCTACTGAACGTGGGCAGGGTGGGGAGTTCTGCGGAGATAAATCTCAGCGCTGACCCAGCTGGGACTCGAACCTGGGAACTACAGATTACGAGCCTGACGCGCTACCGACTGACCTTGGCGGAAGACTACCGTATGTCTCCTAACAGTTGTTCAGTAGGTCCCCTCCCCCAAACGTCTAAGCCTTCGTAGTCCTTGTGACCTGGCATTAGCCCATTGTGTGAAAAACGGTGCCACTCAGAGGTAGAACAACCCAACACTATTACCAATATTTTTTTTTATCATATATCGTTTGCAATATTCGTTTCAAGTTTTCGCGTTTTCCACCTAGGACCTCATCACTATTGAAAAAGAAATGATATATATTGTATAGACAAATTATTATTAAACCTACGTAATACTTCGTTTTATGTTGTTGGGTTGTTTTACCTCTGAGCGGCAATTTTATGCACACCATGGGCTAAATGGCCAGGTCACAAGAACCCCGAAGACTCAGAGAAGGTTGGGGACCCACTGGAACAGCTGTTGAGAGACAGATGGTAGCCTCCCGTTAAGGCCATCTAGCGTGTTTTTTTTATCGTGCACAGGGTACGGCTCTCCCGCACTCGGAGCCACGGCTTAATGTCCTATCCGACGGACTTCGTTTAATGTACCATGGTGCAGTTCACAAATTTCAAAACATTTTAATTCTCTGCGCATAGTTCTCATTGAAATGGGTTTTGAAGTAATCTTAATCTCCGTTAGTGATGGACTGCAGTAGCACTGTTTCGCCTTACCTTTCCTACCAACAAAACCTACCCCCGTCTGTCAGAATCTTTTCCTCCCGCATTTACCACGTTTAGCGGACAATTTTCAAGACCGTTGGTATTCTCCATACACTTGGGATATCGTACCCTGTGATCTTCTACTGAGTAAATCATCTTCGCTATGGATGCTCCTACCCATGGAGCTCCAACGATAAGGCCCTTTTCAAAGCCATCAAGATCAGCCAATTTTACCCAGTCGCACTTTGCTTTCCATTTTGCCTGCCTTTACGTCTTTTACAGGTTGGGTTGTTTTACCTCTGAGCGGTACTTTTTTGCACACTATGGGCTAAATGGCCAGGTCACATGGACCCCGAAGGCTCAGAGAAGGTTGGGGGAGGGGACCCACTGGAACAGCTGTTGGGAGACAGATGGTAGCCTCCCGTCAAGGCCATCCAGCGTGTTCTTTAACGTGCACAAGGTATGGCTCTCCCACACACGGGGCCACGGCTTAACGTCCCATCCGACGGACGGCGGCCTTTCCAAACCCATCGGTGTCCCCTACTGACCGTGGGCAGGGCGGGGAATTTTGCGGAGAAAAATCTCAACGCTGACCCAGTTGGGACTCGAACCTGGGAACTACAGATTACGGGCCTGGGGCACTACCGACTGAGCCACCCCCGCCGCCATTCGGATAGGGAATAGAGACTGAAGGGAATCGGACAGGGTATAGAGACCGAAGGGAATCGGACTAGGCATAGAGATCGAAGGCAGTCGCTTAGGGCTAGTATGATTAAATCAAAAATGATACGATCCTACGTTCCACTATACAGGACAGTACTACGTCTTATGGATGGACCCAAAGCCACCTTTGTGTGCTGGTTGAGGCCTAACAGAAAATTGACATTATGGGTGTGAAGCAGCGGTGAAAGTACCTATCGTCTACTTTACTATAATATTATCTAAATCTATCAGTTCATTCGTATCTGTAATATTGGAACTTTCGAATTTTAAACTGTGCCATGGATTTATTGCCAATGTGGTTAGGTAGCATTATGGCTAATTTTTTTACTGCAAATCTGTAAATGAATTGTGCAGAAAGTCTACCATTTTTAAGGGGTAAATTAGAGATCTTTTAATTTTAAAAACATGATATTCGCTACTTAAATATCAGTTATTGGGAGAGATGTCCAAGTTCGATTTCTCGTGGTTTCATGGATGGTTGTGTGAGGGGACCCACTGGACAGCTGTTGGGAAAAGAATGTCTGCCTCCCGTCAACGCCATCCAGTGTGTTCTTTAACGTACGAGGGGTGTGGCTCTTACACACACGGAACCACGGCTTAATATCCCATCCGACAGGCGGTGATCTTTTCAAGCCCGTCAGTGACCCCTATTCGCTGTTGGCAGGGAGTATGGCAGAGAAAAATCTCTACACTTGCCCAGCTGGAACCCGAACCTGAGAATTGCAGATTACGAGCCTGGCACGCTACCAACTGAGCCTCCTCAGTCGGATAGGGCATAAAGACAAAAAGGGATTCGGATAGGGCATAAAGACCAAAAGGGATTCGGTTAGGGCATAAAGACCAAAGGCAGTCGGATAGGGCACAAAGACCAGAGGCAAGTCGGATAGGGCATAAAGACCAAAGGCAAGTCGGATAGGGCATAAAGACCAAAGGCAAGTCGGATAGGGCATAAAGACCAAAGGCAAGTCGGATAGGGCATAAAGACCAAAGAGTAGGGGGAAAGTGGGGGTTCTGGACCAGAGGCGGGTCAATGTTAATCCTATGGGACCCGCCTCCCTGTGTTCTAAAGCGGAGGCGGGTCTTTCCACCACACAAACAGGTCAATATTTCCCTCAATAATCTATATAATTTATTTTTTTTAAATCAAGATTTTTTTTCATTTAATAATTTTTTTTTTCAACCAATAGCATTGTTTCTTTTCGTTTCTGCAGGACAGTCTTTTAAATCAGTTTCTGCGGGATGGTCCTTCTTCTAGTATAAATACGACATCCATCAGTCAGATTCCTCATTCTGTTGTCAGACGTGGACAGTGACGGTTCTCTGCTGCTGCGTTTCCGTGATTTTTTTTCAACTGCTAGAAGCCAATAGTCCTCGTGTAGTATCAGTTATTTTGCAAGTCCCTGCTACATAATGTATCCATGCGATATATGTGAGAAGGTTTTCATTCATCAGACCCATCTCATTCGTCATAAGAGAAATCATGATGGAAATAACCTCTTTAAGTGCTCTCAATGCGAATTGACATTCTCAAGGAGAGATGATGTCCGACGTCATGAGTTAACCCACACCTCCAGAAAAACCTACAAATGTGAAGAATGTGCCATGGAGTTTGGAAGAAAAGACAATCTTTTACGACATCAAAGAAAGCCACACAATAATAAGCGAAAACGTTCTGAAGATGAAAGGACCCCCCAAAAGAAACAAAAACCAGACCCTGAAGACCCCTGTCAGTTTACAGAAGAAATGAAAAGGACCCTATCAACACATAAACTGACGGCAGCGGAAGAAACATCTGTTGACCTCACCTTTTTCCTTGAATCCTCGCAGGAGTCACTCCTAACTCATCTGAAAGAAGAATTAACCTCGAAAGGTAGCATTAAATGGTACCTTGCTGTACAAGTGCGCTTCAGGCGAAAAGTTTCCCCTACTACCTTCGAACACTGTACCCCGTTTTTCCGAAGCAACTGTGTCACAAGTCTTCCAACATCATCCCTAAACAGAGAACTGGATTCAGCGTATAAGAAGATTAAGACCTCATTTGAAGAATTTGAAGGAGCACAGAGTGGATGGACACTGGATGCCGTACTCCACGCTGAAATGAACATTGGAAAATATATCCCTCTTGCAGGATCTAGTTATATCCCTACTCCAAGAGAATTACTGTTAAAACACGCTATTGTCAATGTATGTAATTCTGACCAAAAATGTTTTGTCTGGTCTGTTTTAGCCTCTTTGTATCCTGCCACAGATCATCCGCAGCGCCTTAACAACTATATACATTTAGAAGAAAAATTAAACACATCTGACCTAATTTTCCCTGTTACAATAAATCAAATATCTAAATTCGAAAAAATGAACAATATTTCTGTTAATGTTTTTGGATATGAGAAAGAGGTGTTCCCACTCTACATCACACCATTCAGATTTAAAGCGCACACGAATCTCCTTCTGTTATCGGATGATGAAAAGCAGCATTATTGCTCCATTAAGAATATGAGTAGACTTCTCAGTCCTCTCACTAAACATAAATGTCAGACTTTCTACTGTGATTACTGCCTTCACCGTTTCAAAAATGAATCGCTCTTGAAGGATCATGTTCCCTATTGTCTAGAACATGGACCCCAAAGAGTAGAATTTCCAACAGAAGAAGAAAAATGGTTGAAATTCACAAATTTTAAGTTTCAGCACCCCGTTCCATACGTGATTTATGCCGACTTTGAATCATTCCTAGTGAAAGTGGACACTTGTATGCCTAACCCTGAAAAGTCTCACACCACTATCACGGCAAATCATGAACCCTGTGGATTTGCATATCTTGTTGTTGGACCTGATGGCTGCAGCTATAAACCTCCAGTAGTTTATAGAGGTCCTAATGCAGTAGAAGAATTTTTAGAACGTTTGCTTAAAGAAGAAGAAAACATTAAAAATTTACTATCGATGATAAAGCCAATGCAACTCTTGAATCATGAAGAGAAATTGTTTCACGACACTACTGACTGTCATATTTGTAAGCGTGCCCTAGGAGCAGATCGTGTGAGAGATCACGATCATATAACAGGTAAATTCCGAGGAGCTGCCCATAATTCCTGTAATCTGAACTTTAAGTTAACCAATAGGATTCCAGTTATCTTTCACAACCTAAAGGGATATGACAGCCACCTTATTATGCAAGGAATCGGCAGAATCAAAAATAAGAAGATTAATTGCATTCCCAATAACATGGAAACATATATAGCCTTCTCCCTGGGGACATTACATTTTATAGACTCCTATCAGTTTTTAAGCACATCTCTTGAGAAGCTAGTAAATAATTTATCAACAGATGAGTTCCATATTTTAAAGGACCACGTTGAACCCGAAAGGCTACATCTGGTTCTGAGAAAAGGAGTTTACCCCTATGATTATATCGACAACAGTGAAAAGTTTGAAGAAACTGTATTACCACCACGTGAAGCATTTTACAACCATCTCACAGAAGAAGCGCTAGGGGAAGAAGACTACACCCATGCAATAAGAGTGTGGAATACATTCAACATAAAAAATCTAGGCCAGTATCATGACTTGTACCTGAAGACAGACGTGCTCCTCTTAGCAGATGTTTTCGAAAGTTTCAGAAAAATATGCATCAGATACTATGAAATCGATCCATGTCATGTTTACACAGCTCCTGGATTAGCCTGGCAAGCATGCTTAAAAATGACAAATGTAAATCTTGAGCTGATAACTGACCCTACAATGTACCTTTTCCTGGAAAAAGGCATACGAGGAGGGATTTCTGTGATATGCAATCGTCTTAGTACTGCAAACAACAAATATTTGGACACCTATAATCCTCAGTTACCCTCTAAATACATTATGTATTATGATGCTAACAATCTTTATGGATGGGCAATGTCACAATGCCTCCCTCAAAGCGATTTTCGATGGCTTAATGAAGAAGAAATAGCAGATCTAAATATTACGACAATTGCTGATGATTCGAATAAAGGATACATATTGGAAGTTGATTTAGATTATCCAGTTTCTCTGCACGACAAGCATAATGATTATCCACTAGCCCCTGAGAAACTTCAGATTACCAGCAGCATGCTATCCCCATATTGTCAAGAGGTTGCCCAAAGCCTTGGAATAAATACAAACCAATCAGTCGTGAAATTAGCCCCAAATCTAAATTCTAAGGAAAAATATGTCCTTCATTATCGAAATCTCAAACAATATTTAACCTTCGGTATGCAGCTGAAGAACATACATCGCGTTTTAGAATTTAATCAGTCTTGCTGGCTAAAACCATATATAGAATTTAATACAGATCAGCGGAAGAAAGCTAGAAACGACTTCGAGAAGGACTTCTTCAAACTGATGAATAATGCTGTGTTTGGAAAAACGATGGAAAATTTGAGAAATCGAGTGAAAATTGAATTGACTCAGAGCCCGAAGAGAGTATGTAAACTCATAGCATCCCCTGCTTTTCACGCTTTTCGTGTTTTTGACAACGACCTTGCATGTGTGCAATCAAAGCTAACTAAATTGAAACTCAACAGGCCTATTTATGCTGGTTTCAGTATTCTAGATATTAGTAAACTATTGATGTATAGCTTTCATTATGACTATATTAGTCCGAAATATGGAGAAAAAGCTAAATTATTGTTCACTGATACAGATTCACTGTGCTACGAGCTTCAAACCGAGGACGTGTATGCTGATATGAAAGACGATATAGATCATTTTGACACGTCCGACTATCACATTGATCATGTTTTGCATAGTACACATAATAAAAAGGTACTAGGTAAAATGAAAGATGAACTTTCGGGAGTACCTATCAAACAATTTGCAGGGCTTCGTTCTAAAATGTATTCCCTTCAGAGTTTACATGAGGAGAAGAAGACTGGGAAAGGAGTCCCCAAATACATCGTAAAAAGAACCCTTCGTCACAAGGATTACAGAGACTGCTTAATAAACAAATCACCTTGTCGAGTAGATTTGACAAGGATTCAAAGTAGCAACCACCGTCTTCATACAGTGAAAGGTGTAAAACTTGGTCTGTCACCATTTGACGATAAAAGATATATTTTAGGAAATGGTTATGACACCCTTTCGTACGGTCACTACAAAACAATGAAAAAAATAACATAACAGAAAAAAAGAATATTTCACTGTGATTTTTAATATGTTTGAGCTATTTATGTATAAAAAAATATGATAATTTTATCCAAATGTGTGCACATAACCCCCTATATATATGTAAAAATATTAGATGTTATTATTATATGTAGATAGCTGTATGTAAACAACCATTTCCTCTGTTAACCTGCATTTTTTTTTTGTAAGCAGGCTGTAAAGTACAATCAATGTGAAAAAGCATCATTGTGAAATGTATAAAATTGTAAACCAATGGAAATTATTACATGTGCACGCATTGTCATTGTTTCACCTAATACTTTGAAATCAATAAAAATTTTTAAATGAAATATATGTGTCGCCTGAATTTCTGAGTCTTATCCTTGGCAAGTGGAGCGATAAACAAGCGTTAGCCGCTTCTCACGTGACTTTTGACCGTGGCACTCATGTTGAGTCATCACAGCGCTAGAATTGAGTTATAACACGTCGTGGAACCAGTTCACTCAGTCACTGGGAGAAAGCCCTTCTGGGAATCCATTTCTGGGATTACACTTATAATAAAAGGTTAGTAATTCTCTAAATTTTCATGGTTTATCAAACATTACTTATAATTTCACAATGTAGTGACGTTCTCGAGTATTAAGAAGTGATGAAAATATAAGATTTCCTTTCAAAGTTATCGTAACTCGCTTGCTTGCTTGTTACCGGAACGAGCCTCCTAGAAATCAACGTCTTTTTTTTTTAAAGCAATCACCTCTCAAAAGCACCGGGACTTCAATAAATGTGCTGAGTGCTGTGTTTATGAAAAATTTATCAGTACGGGATGCAATTCTAATTTTTACTTTGCAGAGACGAGAACTTTACGTAGATTTTTACAGAGAAATAATTGAAATTATTGCATCAGCCATTTAGCGATGAAGTTTTTTAGAGCAGATTTTTACTGAATATTAATACTTTAGAATAAAGGATAATTTCCGGTATATAATACAGAGGTGTACAGACGAATTTTATTTCCCATGAATAAAAAAAAAAATAGGATTTTCATACTGTTATTCGAATTACTCAGTTAATTCACCACTTATTACAACTGTTTAGTAAAAAAAATAGGATTTTCATACTGTTATTCGAATTACTCAGTTAATTCACCACTTATTACAACTGTTTAGTAAAAAAAAATAGGATTTTCATACTGTTATTCGAATTACTCAGTTAATTCACCACTTATTACAACTGTTTAGTAAAAAAAATAGGATTTTCATACTGTTATTCGAATTACTCAGTTAATTCACCACTTATTACAACTGTTTAGTAAAAAAAATAGGATTTTCATACTGTTATTCGAATTACTCAGTTAATTCACCACTTATTACAACTGTTTAGTAAAAAAAAATAGGATTTTCATACTGTTATTCGAATTACTCAGTTAATTCACCACTTATTACAACTGTTTAGTAAAAAAAATAGGATTTTCATACTGTTATTCGAATTACTCAGTTAATTCACCACTTATTACAACTGTTTAGTAAAAAAAATAGGATTTTCATACTGTTATTCGAATTACTCAGTTAATTCACCACTTATTACGACTGTTTAGTAAAAAAAATAGGATATTCATACTGTTATTCGAATTACTCAGTTAATTCACCACTTATTACGACTGTTTAGTAAAAAAAATAGGATTTTCATACTGTTATTCAAATTACTCAGTTAATTCGCCACTTATTACAGCTGTTTAGTAAAAAAATAAAAAGATGCATTTAATCCCCAGATTTTTAACGACTGAGATAAAAAAAATAATGTGCCTACCTACATTAAATACAATGTAAAATAGCGAAAATTCACCACTAATTTCAGCTGCTTAATATCAAGAAATACAGACGATTTCCTGTTTTTTTCTTTTAGCATTGCACATAAGAAAAAAAAAGGACTAGCGAACGTATCAACATGTACCTCTGATACTTAAATATGACATGCTCTGTGTTTCAATATCACACATTTTTTCAGTAGTTTACGCATTAATTACTATTTTTTTTTTCATTCAACAGTTAAGTATCCCAATTGGAAGTAATGTAAGCAATATTTCCTGTTTAAATGCATCTCCACAAATCGGCTTTAAAATATTTTCTTATAATTTAAGGGCAAAATAAAGAATTTTAATTGAATTTCTTTTAACACTATATACTTAATATATTGTCATCAACGTATTCTATATACGAAACGAATTAATACAGCCTAGTTACTGGAAATTAACATAATATTGAAGTGCTTTCTACCTAAAGAATTAAAAAAAAACTGAATATTTTAATTTTAATTACATTTTAAGCCACTAGATGGCGTCACAGTTACTATTAGACCTTGGAGCAGACGAGAGAAATTTGAAGCCTTTGCTCAGAGCGCCACCTTGCGGGATTTTGTAGTAGTATAGTGCCATTATACGGATGACGTGGCCGGTTACGTCATAGGGGCGTGGTCGGTGACGTCATAGGGGGGAAAGCACTAGTGGGGGATCGGTATAATGGCACTATACTACTACAAAATCCCGCAAGGTGGCGCTCTGAGCAAAGGCTTCAAATTTCTCTCGTCTGCTCCAAGGTCTAATAGTAACTGTGACGCCATCTAGTGGCTTAAAATGTAATTAAAATTAAAATATTCAGTTTTTTTTTAATTCTTTAGATAGAAAGCACTTCAATATTATGTTAATTTCCAGTAACTAGGCTGTATTAATTCGTTTCGTATATAGAATACGTTGATGACAATATATTAAGTATATAGTGTTAAAAGAAATTCAATTAAAATTCTTTATTTTGCCCTTAAATTATAAGAAAATATTTTAAAGCCGATTTGTGGAGATGCATTTAAACAGGAAATATTGCTTACATTACTTCCAATTGGGATACTTAACTGTTGAATGAAAAAAAAAATAGTAATTAATGCGTAAACTACTGAAAAAATGTGTGATATTGAAACACAGAGCATGTCATATTTAAGTATCAGAGGTACATGTTGATACGTTCGCTAGTCCTTTTTTTTTCTTATGTGCAATGCTAAAAGAAAAAAACAGGAAATCGTCTGTATTTCTTGATATTAAGCAGCTGAAATTAGTGGTGAATTTTCGCTATTTTACATTGTATTTAATGTAGGTAGGCACATTATTTTTTTTATCTCAGTCGTTAAAAATCTGGGGATTAAATGCATCTTTTTATTTTTTTACTAAACAGCTGTAATAAGTGGCGAATTAACTGAGTAATTTGAATAACAGTATGAAAATCCTATTTTTTTTACTAAACAGTTGTAATAAGTGGTGAATTAACTGAGTAATTCGAATAACAGTATGAATATCCTATTTTTTTTACTAAACAGTCGTAATAAGTGGTGAATTAACTGAGTAATTCGAATAACAGTATGAAAATCCTATTTTTTTTACTAAACAGTTGTAATAAGTGGTGAATTAACTGAGTAATTCGAATAACAGTATGAAAATCCTATTTTTTTTACTAAACAGTTGTAATAAGTGGTGAATTAACTGAGTAATTCGAATAACAGTATGAAAATCCTATTTTTTTTTACTAAACAGTTGTAATAAGTGGTGAATTAACTGAGTAATTCGAATAACAGTATGAAAATCCTATTTTTTTTACTAAACAGTTGTAATAAGTGGTGAATTAACTGAGTAATTCGAATAACAGTATGAAAATCCTATTTTTTTTACTAAACAGTTGTAATAAGTGGTGAATTAACTGAGTAATTCGAATAACAGTATGAAAATCCTATTTTTTTTTACTAAACAGTTGTAATAAGTGGTGAATTAACTGAGTAATTCGAATAACAGTATGAAAATCCTATTTTTTTTACTAAACAGTTGTAATAAGTGGTGAATTAACTGAGTAATTCGAATAACAGTATGAAAATCCTATTTTTTTTTTTATTCATGGGAAATAAAATTCGTCTGTACACCTCTGTATTATATACCGGAAATTATCCTTTATTCTAAAGTATTAATATTCAGTAAAAATCTGCTCTAAAAAACTTCATCGCTAAATGGCTGATGCAATAATTTCAATTATTTCTCTGTAAAAATCTACGTAAAGTTCTCGTCTCTGCAAAGTAAAAATTAGAATTGCATCCCGTACTGATAAATTTTTCATAAACACAGCACTCAGCACATTTATTGAAGTCCCGGTGCTTTTGAGAGGTGATTGCTTTAAAAAAAAAAGACGTTGATTTCTAGGAGGCTCGTTCCGGTAACAAGCAAGCAAGCGAGTTACGATAACTTTGAAAGGAAATCTTATATTTTCATCACTTCTTAATACTCGAGAACGTCACTACATTGTGAAATTATAAGTAATGTTTGATAAACCATGAAAATTTAGAGAATTACTAACCTTTTATTATAAGTGTAATCCCAGAAATGGATTCCCAGAAGGGCTTTCTCCCAGTGACTGAGTGAACTGGTTCCACGACGTGTTATAACTCAATTCTAGCGCTGTGATGACTCAACATGAGTGCCACGGTCAAAAGTCACGTGAGAAGCGGCTAACGCTTGTTTATCGCTCCACTTGCCAAGGATAAGACTCAGAAATTCAGGCGACACATATATTTCATTTAAAAATTTTTATTGATTTCAAAGTATTAGGTGAAACAATGACAATGCGTGCACATGTAATAATTTCCATTGGTTTACAATTTTATACATTTCACAATGATGCTTTTTCACATTGATTATACTTTACAGCCTGCTTACAAAAAAAAAATGCAGGTTAACAGAGGAAATGGTTGTTTACATACAGCTATCTACATATAATAATAACATCTAATATTTTTACATATATATAGGGGGTTATGTGCACACATTTGGATAAAATTATCATATTTTTTTATACATAAATAGCTCAAACATATTAAAAATCACAGTGAAATATTCTTTTTTTCTGTTATGTTATTTTTTTCATTGTTTTGTAGTGACCGTACGAAAGGGTGTCATAACCATTTCCTAAAATATATCTTTTATCGTCAAATGGTGACAGACCAAGTTTTACACCTTTCACTGTATGAAGACGGTGGTTGCTACTTTGAATCCTTGTCAAATCTACTCGACAAGGTGATTTGTTTATTAAGCAGTCTCTGTAATCCTTGTGACGAAGGGTTCTTTTTACGATGTATTTGGGGACTCCTTTCCCAGTCTTCTTCTCCTCATGTAAACTCTGAAGGGAATACATTTTAGAACGAAGCCCTGCAAATTGTTTGATAGGTACTCCCGAAAGTTCATCTTTCATTTTACCTAGTACCTTTTTATTATGTGTACTATGCAAAACATGATCAATGTGATAGTCGGACGTGTCAAAATGATCTATATCGTCTTTCATATCAGCATACACGTCCTCGGTTTGAAGCTCGTAGCACAGTGAATCTGTATCAGTGAACAATAATTTAGCTTTTTCTCCATATTTCGGACTAATATAGTCATAATGAAAGCTATACATCAATAGTTTACTAATATCTAGAATACTGAAACCAGCATAAATAGGCCTGTTGAGTTTCAATTTAGTTAGCTTTGATTGCACACATGCAAGGTCGTTGTCAAAAACACGAAAAGCGTGAAAAGCAGGGGATGCTATGAGTTTACATACTCTCTTCGGGCTCTGAGTCAATTCAATTTTCACTCGATTTCTCAAATTTTCCATCGTTTTTCCAAACACAGCATTATTCATCAGTTTGAAGAAGTCCTTCTCGAAGTCGTTTCTAGCTTTCTTCCGCTGATCTGTATTAAATTCTATATATGGTTTTAGCCAGCAAGACTGATTAAATTCTAAAACGCGATGTATGTTCTTCAGCTGCATACCGAAGGTTAAATATTGTTTGAGATTTCGATAATGAAGGACATATTTTTCCTTAGAATTTAGATTTGGGGCTAATTTCACGACTGATTGGTTTGTATTTATTCCAAGGCTTTGGGCAACCTCTTGACAATATGGGGATAGCATGCTGCTGGTAATCTGAAGTTTCTCAGGGGCTAGTGGATAATCATTATGCTTGTCGTGCAGAGAAACTGGATAATCTAAATCAACTTCCAATATGTATCCTTTATTCGAATCATCAGCAATTGTCGTAATATTTAGATCTGCTATTTCTTCTTCATTAAGCCATCGAAAATCGCTTTGAGGGAGGCATTGTGACATTGCCCATCCATAAAGATTGTTAGCATCATAATACATAATGTATTTAGAGGGTAACTGAGGATTATAGGTGTCCAAATATTTGTTGTTTGCAGTACTAAGACGATTGCATATCACAGAAATCCCTCCTCGTATGCCTTTTTCCAGGAAAAGGTACATTGTAGGGTCAGTTATCAGCTCAAGATTTACATTTGTCATTTTTAAGCATGCTTGCCAGGCTAATCCAGGAGCTGTGTAAACATGACATGGATCGATTTCATAGTATCTGATGCATATTTTTCTGAAACTTTCGAAAACATCTGCTAAGAGGAGCACGTCTGTCTTCAGGTACAAGTCATGATACTGGCCTAGATTTTTTATGTTGAATGTATTCCACACTCTTATTGCATGGGTGTAGTCTTCTTCCCCTAGCGCTTCTTCTGTGAGATGGTTGTAAAATGCTTCACGTGGTGGTAATACAGTTTCTTCAAACTTTTCACTGTTGTCGATATAATCATAGGGGTAAACTCCTTTTCTCAGAACCAGATGTAGCCTTTCGGGTTCAACGTGGTCCTTTAAAATATGGAACTCATC
Source organism: Ryuthela nishihirai (assembly GCA_038380435.1). NCBI lineage: Eukaryota > Metazoa > Arthropoda > Arachnida > Araneae > Heptathelidae > Ryuthela > Ryuthela nishihirai. Next base: position 86,073,859 of record JAWZYU010000003.1, on the reverse strand, counting down.
TGTTGATAAATTATTTACTAGCTTCTCAAGAGATGTGCTTAAAAACTGATAGGAGTCTATAAAATGTAATGTCCCCAGGGAGAAGGCTATATATGTTTCCATGTTATTGGGAATGCAATTAATCTTCTTATTTTTGATTCTGCCGATTCCTTGCATAATAAGGTGGCTGTCATATCCCTTTAGGTTGTGAAAGATAACTGGAATCCTATTGGTTAACTTAAAGTTCAGATTACAGGAATTATGGGCAGCTCCTCGGAATTTACCTGTTATATGATCGTGATCTCTCACACGATCTGCTCCTAGGGCACGCTTACAAATATGACAGTCAGTAGTGTCGTGAAACAATTTCTCTTCATGATTCAAGAGTTGCATTGGCTTTATCATCGATAGTAAATTTTTAATGTTTTCTTCTTCTTTAAGCAAACGTTCTAAAAATTCTTCTACTGCATTAGGACCTCTATAAACTACTGGAGGTTTATAGCTGCAGCCATCAGGTCCAACAACAAAATATGCAAATCCACAGGGTTCATGATTTGCCGTGATAGTGGTGTGAGACTTTTCAGGGTTAGGCATACAAGTGTCCACTTTCACTAGGAATGATTCAAAGTCGGCATAAATCACGTATGGAACGGGGTGCTGAAACTTAAAATTTGTGAATTTCAGCCATTTTTCTTCTTCTGTTGGAAATTCTACTCTTTGGGGTCCATGTTCTAGACAATAGGGAACATGATCCTTCAAGAGCGATTCATTTTTGAAACGGTGAAGGCAGTAATCACAGTAGAAAGTCTGACATTTATGTTTAGTGAGAGGACTGAGAAGTCTACTCATATTCTTAATGGAGCAATAATGCTGCTTTTCATCATCCGATAACAGAAGGAGATTCGTGTGCGCTTTAAATCTGAATGGTGTGATGTAGAGTGGGAACACCTCTTTCTCATATCCAAAAACATTAACAGAAATATTGTTCATTTTTTCGAATTTAGATATTTGATTTATTGTAACAGGGAAAATTAGGTCAGATGTGTTTAATTTTTCTTCTAAATGTATATAGTTGTTAAGGCGCTGCGGATGATCTGTGGCAGGATACAAAGAGGCTAAAACAGACCAGACAAAACATTTTTGGTCAGAATTACATACATTGACAATAGCGTGTTTTAACAGTAATTCTCTTGGAGTAGGGATATAACTAGATCCTGCAAGAGGGATATATTTTCCAATGTTCATTTCAGCGTGGAGTACGGCATCCAGTGTCCATCCACTCTGTGCTCCTTCAAATTCTTCAAATGAGGTCTTAATCTTCTTATACGCTGAATCCAGTTCTCTGTTTAGGGATGATGTTGGAAGACTTGTGACACAGTTGCTTCGGAAAAACGGGGTACAGTGTTCGAAGGTAGTAGGGGAAACTTTTCGCCTGAAGCGCACTTGTACAGCAAGGTACCATTTAATGCTACCTTTCGAGGTTAATTCTTCTTTCAGATGAGTTAGGAGTGACTCCTGCGAGGATTCAAGGAAAAAGGTGAGGTCAACAGATGTTTCTTCCGCTGCCGTCAGTTTATGTGTTGATAGGGTCCTTTTCATTTCTTCTGTAAACTGACAGGGGTCTTCAGGGTCTGGTTTTTGTTTCTTTTGGGGGGTCCTTTCATCTTCAGAACGTTTTCGCTTATTATTGTGTGGCTTTCTTTGATGTCGTAAAAGATTGTCTTTTCTTCCAAACTCCATGGCACATTCTTCACATTTGTAGGTTTTTCTGGAGGTGTGGGTTAACTCATGACGTCGGACATCATCTCTCCTTGAGAATGTCAATTCGCATTGAGAGCACTTAAAGAGGTTATTTCCATCATGATTTCTCTTATGACGAATGAGATGGGTCTGATGAATGAAAACCTTCTCACATATATCGCATGGATACATTATGTAGCAGGGACTTGCAAAATAACTGATACTACACGAGGACTATTGGCTTCTAGCAGTTGAAAAAAAATCACGGAAACGCAGCAGCAGAGAACCGTCACTGTCCACGTCTGACAACAGAATGAGGAATCTGACTGATGGATGTCGTATTTATACTAGAAGAAGGACCATCCCGCAGAAACTGATTTAAAAGACTGTCCTGCAGAAACGAAAAGAAACAATGCTATTGGTTGAAAAAAAAATTATTAAATGAAAAAAAATCTTGATTTAAAAAAAATAAATTATATAGATTATTGAGGGAAATATTGACCTGTTTGTGTGGTGGAAAGACCCGCCTCCGCTTTAGAACACAGGGAGGCGGGTCCCATAGGATTAACATTGACCCGCCTCTGGTCCAGAACCCCCACTTTCCCCCTACTCCAAAGGCAAGTCGGATAGGGCATAAAGACCAAAGGCAAGTCGGATAGGGCATAAAGACCAAAGGCAAGTCGGATAGGGCATAAAAACCAAAGGCAATCGGATAGGGCATAAAGACCAAAGACAATCGGATAGGGCATAAAGACCAAAGACAGTCGGATAGGGCTTGAATATGATTGAATGATGCCATCCGACGTTCCACTATACAGGACAGTATTACATCTTATGGATGGCACCAGAAGCCATCTTCGTGTGCTGGTTGGGGCCCATCAAAACACTGATATTGAGGCAGCGGAGTGAGTACCTTCGTTTACATTACTTTAGTATTATCGAAATCTTTGATTCTTTGCATTCTATAATTTTGAACTTTCGAATTTTGAGCCCTGTGTGCTGGTTGATGCCTATCAGAACGCTGACATTAAGGCTGCGCAGCAGCTGGGAGAGGACCTTTCGTCTACATTAGTTTAATATTATCAAATTGGTCAGTTCATTCATAACTCTAATTATGGAACTTTCGAATTTTGAACCATGCCGATGATTTATTGCCAATATGGACAGGTAGCATTATGGTCTAATTGTTATTGCCACTCAGTACATGAATTGTGCCGAAAGTCTACCATTATTTAAGAGGTAAATTAGAGCTCTTTTAATTTTAAAAGATGATATTAGCTACTTAAATATCAGTTATTTGGGATAGATGTCCGAGTTCGAAGCTCTCGTGATGTCGTGGATGGTTGGGACCACGTGGATGGCTGGGATGGGGGATTTGAGGGGACTCACTGAACAGCTGTTGGGAAAAGGGTGTCAGCCTCCCGTCAAGGCCATCCAGTTGGATAGGGCATAAAACCATGGCTCCGTTTATAAGAGAGCCATACTTCCTAGACATTTTAGGCACATGCTTGTTCGTTTAAATGAGAGTAGATTACTTTAGATTACGAGCCTGGCCCGGTACACACCACCAGAGGGAAATGCGTTGTAGAAACAATCAAATATTTTCATCTCTTTCTGACGAGAATATCCATGAGTAGCCTACACAGGTGGAGAAGTTGAAATGTCGAAAACTTACTTTTTGGCAATCCAACGATGTACATATAAGAGGGAAAAGAGATTAAGAACAAATTAAGGGAATTACCCATGGGAATGAAAGTCCCTTATAAATAATAAACTCAAACACTAAATGGTGTTTTTTTTTTATCGTTTTACAGTTCCTAACCTTTTATTCGTTAAACAGTTTAGACAGAGACACAAAATCAACATTTAGTTATTCAAACTAGTTATACATTTTTTTAACCGTAATGGAAGGCAGATTCAAATTTGGTTTTAATGAACAACCGCCCGCTTGCTTCTAAACTTAAAAGTGTTGTGTCCTAATAGTACCCAGAAACTACGAAAAGGAGAGTTCCGATATAAATACTTTGTGAGAAAAATAGTTTTTTTCCGCATAAGCATTTTATTGAATTCTTTATCAACAAGAAATTTTAGTGTTTACTACGAATTGAATTCTGATAGGTTTGAATCTAATGTGCAAGTTTGTCGGATGAGGAGAATGTGTTTAACGCTCCGATTTTCAGAGATTTTCGAAAAAAGCAGACGCTATTCCAGTTCTGAAGCAATGAGGATTATAACCCTTGAGTACGTTACTGTCTCCCAAGCTCAATAGGTTGGATTGTTTTACCATTCAGCGTCACATTTTCCACATTGAATTAAATGGCCAGTCACAAGAACACCAGGTATCAGAGAAAGTAGAAAAGAACCTCTAGTTAAAAGACGGTTGGTAACTTCTGTTCAAGGCCACGTCAATGTTTTCTTTAGCGTGCATAGAACGTGTCTCGGTTGTACATGGAGCTATTGCTTAACGTTCCATCCGGCGTACGGCGGCTTTTCAAACGAATTGGTATAGAGTCTTGCAGAAAATTAATCAATGTCAAAAGATATTTTACACTATTATGGTTTTCATGAGGAACTAAAACGCTGAATTCATTATCTGGTGTTAGTTTGAGATAGTCGATTACCAAGAGTCTGTTTCATAGCAAAAATTACTGTTTATGATTAATTACAAACACATAACATTTATAACGTAAGAGATAAAAGTCAATATGGCGGTAATAAATGCCATTAATCGAAAATTCTGCTATCTCTGAAGCAGATTCCGTTAACAGAATAACCAAAAAATAGTGTGCATCTACTTCTATTTGGTCTCAGGTCCGGACTTTCTTGGGTTGTTTTACATCTAAGCGTCACTTGCTTGAACACAATAGGCTAAATGGACAGGTTATGAGGACCCCCAAGAGTTCAGAGTTCGCTAAAAGATTAACTGGACACCTGTTAGAAGACAGATGGTAGCTTTCCATGAAGGACATCCCAAGATGTTTTTTTAACGTGCACAGGGTGTGACTCTCCTGCACACGGATCTACGGCTTAACCATCCCATTCGACGGAAGGCGACCATTCCAAGTCAATCGATTTCCCCTACTGACCAAAGGCAGAATGGGGAGTTTGTGGAGATAAATCTAAACGTTCCCACAGGTGGGACTCGAACCTGGGAACTGAAATTATGAGCCTGGCACCGTACCGACTGAGCCACACCCCAGGCTCGTGCCCTGGAACACGTTTTAAGCCACGTTGGTATGTAACGGTCAACAATTCTATTCAGAAAAAAAATTATACTGCTTTTGAAAAATTTCGCTATACAATTCATAAAAACATAACCATGTGCATTTTAAAATTGAGAATTTTCGTTTAAAATCTTGCGTATCTCTCAGCTTTAGGAGAAAAATAGAACTGTGGATTTTTCATACATTGTTTTCTTAGGTAGAGTCCGATGAAATTGTACTTTAAGATATGTGCAAATAATCGTCTCTCGTGTCTCATACTGCATTGCAAAAACAAAAATCTCACCTAATTTATAGCACCACGAATCCAATTCTAACTCGGATGTAACACTAAAAAAACAATCCTGATTCCACAAGTGGAAACTAGGGAAATCGTAGTAGAAACTTTTACACTAGGAAAATCAAACCTCGTTTTGCATAAGCACTCGTAAAATGCTTTCAGCACTTCACATATAGCATTAGGAAATGCCCACTTTTTGTACAGCAGTGCAAGAACAGTCGTAATAGCTCCTCCACTCAGGCTTAGGGAATTTTGCAGTGGCTGCCTCATATTTATTTCAAGCCAAGCATTTCATCAACCACCAGTACTGCCATCACATAAAACTGAATTTTCCTCACAAACACTAAACTATGAAACGAAGTTAAATATTCAGCCAAACAAATTTTTTCTTCCTTACCAACATCAAGAAACTCCTCACTTAAACGAGAATAGCCGTAGAAAAATGCCCTTAATTATCATTTTTTATCAATGTATTATTTATTTTATTTTTTTGCGTGCAATATATAGGACGAAGAAGGATCTTGGAAACTACATCTAGCATTTGCAGGCCTTCCCATACAAGGCTTGGAAAGGCCGCCATCCGTCGGATGAGATGTTAAGCTGTGGCTCGTGTGCAGAAGAGTCACTCTTTGTGCACGTTAAAGAACACACTGGATGGCCTTGAAGGGAGATATATGTCTACTAATAGCTGTCCAGTGGGTCCTTCTTCCCTCAACCTTCTCTGAGCCCTCGGGGCCATTGCGACCTGGTCATTTAGCCCATTGTATCTAAAAAGAAAGTGCTCTCAGAAGTAAAATAATCCGACCCATACAAGGACATCATGCCGCATTATGACTGAAGTTTATGCAAATTTGTTTTGGAGATAACTGCACAAAATTTGCCCTTCAAGTGACTGTCGTTTGGTTTTCGATGCGAAGATATCAAAAGAGTATTAAAAAGTTACACAGAATATTTATTCGCTATCGGCTGGTCTGTAAATGATTGTTAGGCATACATTGGAAGGAAAGCTGTATACCATCCCCTATGATGATGTACAGGCCCGACTAGGGTTTAGGTTCTACCTAAAGTTCAATCCATCCTTCTCCGTTGCAGGCCGTTAGTACTTTTCAAAAGAGATATTCTTTTGTGAAAGGTAATGGAAAGGAAGCCCTCTTAATTCCTATTGGTCAGTCCTACTAAGGTCATATTTTTTTGTCTGCCTTGTTGAGGAGTGATCAACTTCACATGGTCCTGGTGCCGACCATTTATGTCCACTAGACTGGTTCAGGGCTTTGAGCTTTTTAACGGATCCTGGACTTGCTGCACTAGTGGGCCACTGTTGAGGGAAAATCTTCCATTCTGTTTGCTAATGGTTTGGCAGCCCTAATTGAACAAATGCACAAGATACCTTATATCAGCTGGTGGATAATCCTGATTATAGGCCATCGCAGGTTCTTGAACCTTTTCTTCTATTATCATCGCCAACCTATCTTGTGTGTCAGGCAGGTCAGTTTCTCTTTTGATTCTGGTTCTTGAAAAGTCCCACCTGAAAAGGTGATGCCTCAAGCTCCTACTAGCATGGATGGCTTCAGTCTTTAGAGATGGGGGAACTGTTCTTTGCCCCATGCCTGCGATTACAGGGGTGTATTCTATTGTTGGCCCTACCTATCTCAATAAACCTAATTTCTTTAAAACTCCAACTAATAATTTTCTCTCTGCAGGTATTTGAAATATGAGAAAGCTGCAAAGAGATTACTCTTTTCACGTCCTCACTCAGGAATTCCAGCGTTTTAACCTAGATATTCTGGGCTTGTAAGAGACCAAATGGAGAGGTAAAGTAGACTTTTAAAAGAAATTTTAAATTTCTCTTTTCAGGGAGGGAGGATGGAAAGCATTTCCAAGATGTAGGTTTGCTTCTCAGCAGACACGCCATTGATGCTTTTCTAGGATATGACTGCATTAGTGAAAGATTTCTTGCAGCTAAATTCTTAATTAAGATTAAGCACTTGAATGTTATCTGTTATGTTGCCACAGAGGACTCTGATGAGGACGGGAAGGATAGTGTTTACAGGCAACTTCAGGATATTTTGAATTCTGTCAAGAAAGGAAATATTTCTCATGTAAAGTTGCTGCATTGTTAAAGTTAGTGCTGTCTCTGCCCTATGGTCAATAGTGTTAGGTCCATTTGACATTGGTAATTCCAATGACAATGGCGAAAGTCTCCTATAAGAAAACATATTAGTTTACCTATAGGTATACGAATGGGATGTTATGCCGTATTACTACGGGAATACTTATTATGTTGAGGATAACTAACATGTACTACAAACGTTCGGCCATTTAGAAATACACATGCGTTCCACCTGATGGGTTGCATAGGAATATGATCGACAATATATTAACATGAAATGCGCTAAATTGATTAGGATATATAAACACTAGATCATTTAAAGGCGCCGAAATTGGGTCTGACCATTTACTGGTCAAAAGTGTCTTACAACTGAAGCTTAAGAAATGCTGTTCTAAGGTCAAAAAGAAATACCTTTAGCATTCATTCTCTGAAAGATCCCCATGTAGCGAAAGAACCATGATAGACTATTTAGTCATTATGACAATTGTGGTTTGCTTACTGCTGAAGTTGAGAAAGAATGGTTTAAACAGGTTTTTCTTCAAACTAACAGTACACGTTTTGGGTAAAAAGGAACAGAAGAAACAAAATTATTTGAGTGATAAGGCACTGAAGCTTATTTTTGAAAGAAGGAAGTACAGGAATAATTTGAATCAACACCTTACTGGTACTGATGGACAGCATTACGAAAAACTTAACAAAAGTGCAAAAAAGTAAAAAAAAAAAGTGCAAAGGATCAGTTAATAGCTCATAAGAATCTTTGAGTTAAGAGTTTGGCTGACAAAGAATAGGAAGCAACTGGACCACAGGTAAAGGAGAAGACAGATAGGTAACTCATTCAAATTAGAGCTCAACTTCAAATTGTAGTGCAGCGCCAGCTAACGTAAGACCCTAATTACTCATTTCTCTCTGCTGTCGTCTTGTTACAACCACCATTAATCTGTCTCGTTTCGTAGCTTTAAACAAGAGATGGAAATGTGTGAAAGCTGTGTTGATAAGGCGTAAAATCAGGAAAGAAAACATACTTTAATCTAGATACTTGACGAAACCGAACAAATGAATATGCGAATCACAGTCTTAATATACTAAGAAATACATTGAAAAGATAATCAGTGTTCAGTGCCACAAAGTATTGAAATAATAAGATAGTATATGATAATCATATGTATTGAAATAGTAGTTTTTCCAAATTTGTATATTTTTTACATTCTCCAGTGAAAGCTCAATATTACTATAATACGAAAACAAACTCGATATAAAAATAAAACAATATACAGGTGTTTCAAAAAGAACGCAAGTATTTAGAAATCTTATTTTTTTTAGAAAAATGCATCATATGATTTAATGCGAGATTAAAATATATTGCCTCTTCTATTTAATATATTTACACCGATGCTGACAGGTTTTTCGTATTTCAGGGTGTGTCTTGGAAATCTAATGAACAAGTTGTCAATTTAATAACAGTTCCTGCCTCTACTTTGTTAAAAATGAAGAAACAACAGAATTGTATCCATTTTTAAGTACACACCTGTTGAATAGTGATTTATATATTACAACTGGCAAATCAAAAAGACTGTTCTGCTATATTATCATGTTTGAGAACGAAATAGCTTTGTAATATTGCATGTCGCTCTCTGTACAATCGTTTCATCTTACGAAGTGCAAACGCAAAACATTCGTTTGCAGAGCAATATAGAAAGATAATTTCATATATAAGATTACAACTTTCAAATTTTAAATGAGGATATGCTATATAGAAAATCTATTTAAAAATCAAACAAAATCTCATAAGTGTAATATTTGTGGCAAAAGATTTTCCTCCCGAAGTAATCTAATTAGACATAAGGTTGTACATAAAAACCCTCGTGTATGTGATTCTTCTCCGAACGCCTTGTCGCCGCAAAAGATACTAAGGCCTCGTGTATGCGATTCTTTTCCAAAAGCCTTGTCGTTGGAATCAATACCGATGCCTCGTGTATATGATTCTACTCCAAACACCTTTTCATTGGAAACGATACCGAAGTCTCGTGTATGTGATTCTTCTCCAAATGCCTGGTTGTCGGAAACGATTCCGATGCCACGTGTATGCGATTCTTTTCCAAAAGCCTTGTCGTCGGAAAAGATACCGCTGCCTCGTGTATGTGAGTCTTCCACAGAAGCCTTGTCGTCAGAAACGATATCAAAGCCTCGTGTGTGTGATATTTGTGGTAGAGGTTTGACTCACATAAATGATCTAAAAACACATACATCTGAAGACAGATTTGGAAAATGTTACATAGGTAATGATTGTGAGAAAAGTTTTTCGAAAAGAAGAAATCTAACAGCGCAATTCACCAAGCAAGAATCGAAGCTTTTCGAGTGTGATGTTTGCAGTAAGAAGTATAAACATAAAACAAGCCTAAGTGTACACAAGAACATACACTCGGAAAAAAATCCTTATATCTGTGATAAATGTGGTAAACTATTTGTTTGCAGAAAGCACTTAAATGAACATTTGGCCACACACTTGACAACGCACGAAATGAAGCTTTTCGAGTGTAATGTTTGCAGTAAGAAGTACAGACGTAAAAGAGACTTAATTGGACACAAGAATAACATGCACTCGAAAAATAATCCTTATATTTGTGATAAATGTGGTAAACCATTTGGTTGCGGAAGGGATTTAAATGAACATGTGGCTAGACACTTGACCACCCACGAAAGGACGTTATTCGAGTGTGACGTTTGCAGTAAGAAGTATAGACGTAAAAGAGACTTAATTGGACACAAGAACAACATGCACTCGGAAAATAATCCTTATATTTGTGATAAATGTGGTAAACCATTTGGTTGCAGAAGGGATTTAAATGAACACGTGGCCACACACTTGACCACGCACGAAAGGATGTTTTTCGAGTGTGATGATTGCAGTAAGAAGTATAGCCGTAAAAGAGACTTAATTGGACACAAGAACAACATGCTCTCGGAAAATAATCCTTATATTTGTGATAAATGTGGTAAACAATTTGGTTGCAGAAGGGATTTAAATGAACACGTGGCCACACACTTGACCACGCACGAAAGGAAGTTTTTCGAGTGTGATGTTTGCAGTAAGAAGTATAAACATAGAACAAGCCTAAATGTACACAAGAACATACACTCGGAAAATAATCCTTATATCTGTGATAAATGTGGTAAACCATTTGGTTGCAGAAAGGACTTAAATGAACATTCCGCCACACACTTGCCCACGCACGAAAGGAAGTTTTTCGCGTGTGATGTTTGCAATAAGAAGTACAGTCCTAAAAGAGGCTTAATTGGACACAAGAACAACATGCACTCGGAAAAATATCCTTATATCTCTGATAAATGTGGTAAAACATTTGTTTGCAGAAAGGACTTAAATGAACATTTGTTCCGACATTCAAAGTAAAAAACCTCTTAAGTGTGATTTATGCAATAAAGCATTTTCAACCATATCTGATCTAAGAAAAAACCTGCTCACACGCATGAAAGAAAAGAATCGTAAGTGTAAAGAATGTAATTATGCTTTCTCAACAAGAAATCAACTAAATACCTTGTCTCGTACACTTAAAATAGAAGCAAAGTGTACGTTTCGTGGAAAAGCATTTTTAGAAAAGAGAAGCTTAAAGAAACTTTGATTAATCCACGGAAAATTAAATTCTGGCTAAATTCATCTGCACATAGAAGTAGTTTCAAAATAGGTTTGTTTTTACATGCAAATGAGAGGAAGCTAAGTTGAAATTTGCAGCAGAGTGATTTTAGATTAACCTGGACACTTGATTGAAGGTGCAAAACTGAAATCTTCTTCAGAGTTATTGTGCAAAATAAGTACAAAAACTTTCACAGAGGTCTGAAGCAGTGGTTTTCAAAGTTTGGGGATGCACAGTCCTGGGTTAGTGGGAAGAGCTAAAAACGCGTGTCCATTATGAACAGAAAAATGAGAAGGGGAGTGCGCATTGAAATTTTTGCCTTTGAAACCACTTGTGTTTGGCACAACATTTTAGCAGGTTTAATGTGAAAAAACAAATTCTTGTACATGGGAAAAAAAATCTCCTTCCCCCATTTTAGAGTGAGAAATTTTTCACATTAGCTTTCCAATAAAATAGAAATGGATATTTACTCCTATGTAAGAAATCGTAGTCGTGGCCAATAATTTAAATAAAAAATGGTTCAAAGTAACAGTTATTCACGTGAAGAAAAAACTTTTTTTTTTCAAAATTTATGTTGAGGAAAATGCGTTTTTTTCCCCCAACAGCATTCTTTACAATTATTTGTTAGCTAGTGCAAATTTTGTGCATGTGGATTATGGAGAGAATTCACCTGAAAATGCTACTTTTGTGAGATTTCGGCATTCTTTTAAAAGACAAATTAATCGTAATTTATATAAATAATTTCCACAGAAATCATTAACAAATTCCTTTGATCAAATATGTTAGAAAAACACTTTAGTGCTGTGACTAATTTATATTATCATTCTACGTCACCATGTCTAATTTTAGCGTTTTGACCTGACTTCGCTGTTTTTAATTCCAAAAAATTTTAACTATAGAATTTCTTTAATTTGCAAAACCTTTTAATATGCAAGATGACAAAAATTTCACTCCAGGGATTTTAAATAATATAACTGAAAAATCAGAATAATTAATTACATAGTAATTTTAATACAGAAAGAAACTACTATAAATATTCTAACACTTACAGTAATTTTAATCAGTACAGTACAATACCATAATAATTGTTGGAATTATTTGCCATTAATGCCAAATATTCCTGTATTCGAAGAACCCCATAATACCTGAACTCGTACGCCGCTGTAACTATTGGGGTAATGGCCCTTTTCTGACTTGTAAACGTCATTTCCCCGCAATTGTAACAAAATGTATCTGCACTATTATCACAGTTACGAGGCATCACTACAGCTGGATTAAAACTGCAAGGATCACTTGTGTTGTACTTATGATTCAGGGGTTGTTGTGTTGGGTTGTTTTACCTCTAAGCGGTACTTTTTGCACACCATGGGCTAAATGGCCAGGTCACATGGACCCCGAAGGCTCAGAGAAGGTTGGGGGAGGGGACCCATTGGAACAGCTGTTGGGAGACAGATGGTAGCCTCCCGTCAAGCCCATCCAGCGTGTTCTTTAACGTGCACAGGGTATGGCTCTCCCGCACACGGGGCCACGGCTTAACGTCCCATCCGACGGACGGCGGCCTTTCCAAGCCCATCGGTGTCCCCTACTGACCATGGCCAGGGCGGGAAATTTTGCGGAGATAAATCTCAACGCTAACCCAGTTGGGACTCGAACCTGGGAACTACAGATTACGAGCCTGGGGCGCTACCGACTGAGCCATCCCCGCCCCTGATTCAGGGGTAAATGGGGGTCGCTCAAAAGACTTGCGCACTCTACGAGACGAGATATCTTGCATCCAAAATAGATCTTGCATCCAAAGAGATCTTGCTCCAAAGAGATCTTGTATCCAAAATAAAACTCGTACGCCGCTGTCACTATTGGGGTAATGGCCCTTTTCTGACTTGTAAACGTCACTACCCCGCAATTGTAACAAAATGTATCTGCACTATTATCACAGTTATGAGGCATCACTACTGCTGGATTAAAACTGCAAGGATCACTTGTGTTGTACTTATGATTCAGGGGTAAATGGGGGTCGCTCAAAAGACTTGGGCACTCTACGAGACGTCGCTTCCAACTAACGATTGCATCATATTTTGTCCGCGATAGTAAAGCCGCGATGTCATCACTCAACTACATTGCATCAGACAATGATGCAATACCTCCGGGGGTTATGTTTATGGCGTGCTGATGCAATACAGCGCAATATGTTGCAATCTGGAGTTTAAAATACAGCAATCTAGTACTCAATGCGGACTGATTCGTTTATACATGACCATCTCTGTCTCTCCTAAACAAGACTCAACAAGACAACTTTTATTGTCATTTTCGTGTTCAGCACCTCGAAATTAGTGAAGGTTGGCTATTTTCATTTCAAAGCCTTTTTGTGTGTTGCGCAGTGTTATTTGTCAAAGAATACTCATGTCGCATTTTAAAAGGAAGAGATAATTTGCAAAACTTGACGCTATATTGAGACGTTGCTAAATTATCAGGAAGACGTTCTTTTTTTATAATGTTACAGATGGATTCTTTGTTAGACTCGAATACTTTGGTTGTTGTATGAGCAAGTTTGTGACAATGGACTACACCACTTTGTGTGACTTCAGCCTTGTTCCCTTCATGTCGTATTTTTAGAGATCCAGAAATATGAAAATCAAACATTGTGTTTTCTTCTACAGTTAAATTGAATGCCAAATGCTATGAAAGTTTTAAATTTCATAACTCTGAATGATGTAAAAATAGATTTTTCAACACATACCAGACACAGATATTTTTATTTTTTAAAATCCCCCCCGTCGAAATTAAGGTTGGAAAACTTTTAATTTTTACTGCATTTTTTCGTATTTAACTTTCATATTTTCGTAAGCCTCGTTCATATTTTAGTAATCATAAAAAAGGGGAATACTAATGCTATATGTAAAAATGCCAAAACAGAAATTGTTCAAATTTGGTTTCTTTCTACTCTAAATGATGTCAGAAAGTGAATTTTAAAATTTTCCTTATTTTCTTTGCCAAAAGTCTTCATATCCTAATCTCGTAGGAGATTTTTTGCTGGAAAAATAGAGCAAAGGAAGTTAAACAGATAATTTCTCAGATTTAAACTTTGATAGTGAAATAGAGGTGTGAAAAATACTTCCTTGAGTTTGTTATAATTTTAAAATTTTTAATAATGAAACTGATTAAAACACTTCAACTGCGTATTATCTTTTGGGTAAGAGAATGGACGTGTAAATACTGATCAAAATACTGATTTTAAATTTATAATTGCTTGCAGAATATAAATAAGTTTTTATTTTTATTTTCTTAGTACCCTCATTTATGATATGAATTTCATTGTTGTGTCCGATAGAATTGTTTCATCTCTGACAGGCACTTTTTTACATAACGGATTAAATGGACTGATCACAAGGATTCCAAACATTCAGAAAAAAGCTGGGAAGAAGATCCTCTGGCAGCCATTAGGACCATTAGCGGATTAAGATTCGCAGGGGGATCTAGACGCCAAAGGTTTTGTGTTCTTTCTTCACCCCATAGTTTCATTTATGCCATAATATTATATTTCAAAACGCTTTTTTTAATATTGCAACTATGGTAAAGATTCTTGTTGTGGATGGATGGTGCGGGTTTTTTTCCTTCAAAATAACACGGCAACAAAATTACCACATTTCATCTTTGGAGCTTTCGATGCGGCATTTTTTATATGTAAAAAATCTGTCTATATAAAAGTTACCTATGGATGCAGGGCCCTCATTATCCTTGAGAGGGAGGCCTATGGCACGTGCCTACTGTGTGTCTTGCGTAATCCATAAATGATTAGCAGGCGGAAGCCTCTCGTTAGAGCCATCCAGATGTTTAACGTTCAGAATGTAAGACTCTCTTGATTTTACAGATGACATTTTATGATTTATGTTTTGCGCAAGAAAACCCAATTTAGTATGTGTAAAATGAGTTGTAATCAGACACTTTTTCCCTCAGACTGGAAGCTGCCCTTTTGTAGTAACAGAATATTAAATATTAATATCATAAAGAAGATATCACTCTGAATTTAATATCGATAAATTTTAGAAGAAAATTAGCTTGAGCCAGGAGAGATGCGAACCCATGACTTGATAACATGTCAGGGGCTCTGGATCACTGAACTACCGGACACCGATCTAGGTTTCTTCTCTTTGATAATATGAAGTTTCTACTAACAGTACAGAATTCTCTGTTTCACGAAGTTATTGTCCCAGCTGCTCTGTCTCAAGGAACAATAAGTATGTCACAAAGATGGCAAGTTTATTTTGAATATACAGTTGATTAAACTGAGATCTTTTTATCTCTCTAATTTTTATATACTCTAATTTTTAATGATATAAAACATATTCTTTTACGTTAACAGGGTATAGTTTTCTTGCACACAGGTCATGGCTTAACAATCTGTCTGATGAATGGTCAGTAGCTAGTTCGCACCCAGTCCCCCGAAATAGTGCTTTCTCCCTATGATGTCATACTTCCGGTTACGTCAACAAAGGAGAAATTTAAAATACGCCCCTTAATTCACCCCCACTACTCTGCTCCCTTATTAATGTTCATAACCGATCGCGCCCAAATTACTAATATTAATAACTCACTTTTTAATATTTCTTAATAAATATTTATTGAAAAATTCCTTTATTAAAACACTTATCAAAAAGCTCCCTTATTAAACTTCTTACCAAAAGCCCTCCTCATTAAGAAAAACCTCTATTAATATGCACTCATCTTTATTGAAACACTTATCAAATGTTCCACCCCCTCCTTGACGTCCATCTTAGAATATTTTCAAAAAGGATTGACCATCTAAGTCCAAAGACGGCCATCTTGGATGATGCTATCGACCACATTGTTGATCCCCGTTTCACCCCCTTTCGTTTCCGTATTTACAGGACGCAGGACGTGTTACAGCACAATTTGGAAACTTTTCATCTTCCATATCAAAAGTCCATCCTCTTAACCCCTATGTCGGGCGTTTTTGATGGCCAACCTATTAACTCTTTATTCATTAAAAAGCCCCTCCAAAATTCCCCTTTATTAAAAAATCCATTGATTTTAAATTATTAACAAAAGTTCCACCCCTCACCACGGGGTGATCATTTTGGATGGCCAACCTTTTCTAAGTACCGCGACGGCCATCTCGGATGAGAGGTTGGAGTGGCTCAGTCAGTAGCACACAAGGCTCGTAATCTCTAGTTCCCAGGTACTAATCCCAGCTGGGTCAGCGTTGAGATTTATCTCCAGATAATTCCCTTCCCACAGTCAGTAGGGTACACTGATGGGCTTGGGAAGACTGCCATTGATGCTTTCTCCATTTGATGGAACTTTTAGATATGGACCAGTGTGCGGAAGAACCATAAGTGCACGTTAAAGAACATTCTGGATGGGTTTGACTGGAGGCTGCCATCTGTCTCCCAACAGCTCTTCCAGTAGATCCCCTCCCACAACCTTCTCTAAGATTTCAGGGTCCATGTGACCTGGCCATTTAGCCCATGGTGTGCAAAAAAGTTTCGCTCAGAGGTAAAACAACCCAAGCCATCTTGGAAGACGTCACCACCCACGTTGGCGACACTCTTTATTTCAGACCAACACATCAGACAACATGTTTTGGAAAAGTTCTTCCTTATCGAAAGTTCCAAAACCCCTCCACTCCCTTGACCACCGGGGCGGGGGTGGGTCAGTCGGTAGCGCGCCAGGCTCGTAATCTGTAGTTCCCAGGTTCGAGTCCCAACTGGGTCAGCGTTGAGATTTATCTCCGCAAAATTCCCCGCCCTGACCACGGTCAGTAGGGGACACCGATGGGCTTGGAAAGGCCGCTGTCCGTCGGATGGGACGTTAAGCCGTGGACCCGTGTGCGGGAGTGACATACCCTGTGCACGTTAAAGAACACGCTGGATGGCCTTGACGGGAGGCTACCATCTGTCTCCCAACAGCTGTTCCAGTGGGTCCCCTCCCCCAACCTTCTCTGAGCCTTCGGGGTCCTTGTGACCTGGCCATTTAGCCCATGGTGTGCAAAAAAGTGCCGCTCAGAGGTAAAACAACCCAACCCAACCCTTGACCACCATTTCGGACCCATCTCGAAATTTCTCTGAGAGACGTCGGGTGACATCACCCTTTGGCAGTAACTCTTCTTGTGAAACCCGCATTGTCAACCTCCACTTAAACCCCCATTGTTTCAGCCCATCATAACACATATGGTGGGCTACAGCATGGTTTGTAAATACCCTCCATCCTCTTATCAAAACCCTTATTTACACCCCTTTATGATAAAAGAGTTATTTTGTAAATAAAGAAAATAACCCATCGGAATGGCGCGGGGGGGGGGGGGGGGGGGAGGGGCTCAGTCGGTAGCGCGCCAGGTTCGTGAACTGTTGTTCCCAGTTTCGAGTCCCAGCTGGGTCAGCGTTGAAATTTATCTCCGCAAAATTTCCCGCCCTGCCTACGGTTAGTAGGAGACTCCGATGAGCTTGGAAAGGCCGACGCCGTCGGATGGTACGTTAAGCCGTGCCCCCGTGTGCGGGAGAGCCATACCCTGTGCACGTTAAAGAACACGGTGGATGGCTTTGACGAGAGGCTACCATCTGTGTCACAACAGCTGTTCCAGTGGGTCCCCTCCCCCAACCTTCTATGAGTCTTCGGGATTCTTGTGACCTGGCCATTTAGCCCATGGTGTGCAAAAAAGTGCCGCTCAGAGGTAAAACAATCCAACCCCATCGGAAGAAGGCAACCGATCTTGAAATATCCTTTGGTGCCCCCAAACCTCCAAGTGTCACGCCCTTCTTATTAAGGCGGGGGTGGCTCAGTCGGTAGCGCGCCAGGCTCGTAATCTGTAGTTCCCAGGTTCGAGTGCCAGCTGGGTCAGCGTTGAGATTTATCTCCGCAAAATTCCCCGCCCTGCCCACGGTCAGTAGGGGACACCGATGGGCTTGGAAAGGCCGCCGTCCGTGGGATGGGACGTTAAGCCCTGGCCCCGTGTGCGGGAGAGCCATACCCTGTGCACGTTAAAGAACACGCTGGATGGCTTTGAGGGGAGGCTACCATCTGTCTCCCAACAGCTGTTCCAGTGGGTCCCCTCCCCCAACCTTCTCTGAGCCTTCGGGGTCCATGTGACCTGGTCATTTAGCCCATGGTGTGCAAAAAAGTGCCGCTCAGAGGCAAAACAATCCAATCCAAAAGGCCTTCTTATTAAAATTAGTTTCCATTTTGTTGTACGGTGATACCATCAGATATTTGTGATCTGACATGTTCTGCATCACGCATTGCACATCGCCTTATAACATTAGGATTCGTTTGGAACGCTGAAGTGAAAAAAAATATCCGTTATATTTTATCTTTTCTGCCATATCTCGATTCATTATACTCGCCCTATTTTCCTTTTTTAATACTAAACCATTCGAAAGACATCGTGATTGCATTAGCAAAAGAATAGCCAATAAAACTAAAATAAAACTAACTTTTTTCATTTTTTATTTTTAATTTCCAAATATCTGTTACCAACTTGGACTCAGGTTTAAAACTTTTTTTTATTCCTAATAATTA
Organism: Ryuthela nishihirai; assembly: GCA_038380435.1. Lineage (NCBI taxonomy): Eukaryota > Metazoa > Arthropoda > Arachnida > Araneae > Heptathelidae > Ryuthela > Ryuthela nishihirai. Next base: position 86,055,346 of record JAWZYU010000003.1, on the reverse strand, counting down.
TTTTCGCTGTAACCCCAATTCAGCACATGATTCAATTATGCAAAATATTATTCTTTCCTTGGAAGTAAAGTACTCAGTAACAATCGATAACATATTATTATTTCTTCCTCGGAAGAAAAATCAGCTATTAACTTAAAATTATTTGGAAGTAAGAAATCATTTAAAAAAAATATGCAATTATAAACACCCTTACCATTTTAAAAATCGTCCTTTCCACCGTTTACTGGCGAACGTGTCATCACTAGACCAATAACTCATCAGACTGACGAAATTTTATTTCGTGTTGCGAACTGTCGTTATTACGCGTACATGAGTGTTCGTTACGTTTGTTTACAAGTCAGGTATTTAGTTGTCTTTCATTCGATAAATATAATTCTGTAAAGAGTTTTTGTACACGGTTGAGTTTTATAAAAAAAAACCTCATCCTGTAAAAAATAAGTTGGTAATGCTAAAAGTAGAAAGCAATTCATACGTTGAGGGTAACCTTGCGTTGCGTCTCAAAACCTTTAAAACATCTATCTTTAATTCTACATCCAAGCACAACAGGAACTTAACAGTATGTTATTGAAGGATATTAAGCTATTTAGGATTCAAATCAACCATAAAAATTGAGGTGGGGGTGGCTCAGTCAGTAGCGCCCAGATGTTTGTGATCTGTAGTTCCAAGGTTCGAATCCTCGCTGGGTCAGCGTTTAAATTTATCTCCGCAAAGGGATAGCAGGCTTAACATTGAAGGTGGTCGTCAAGGAATGATGATATTGTAGCATTTGATAAAGGGGAGTTTTCAATAAATAGGGCGGAACTTTAGTTAAGAATTTGAATTAATAAAGAATTTTTAATAAAGGGGAATTGGGGAGGAGCTTTTTAATGAATAAAAAGTTAATAAATTGGCCATCGGAGATGCCCGCCAAGTCTTGTGGGGATATCTTGGCAGTGGTAAGTGAGGGGGATGAAAGTTTGCAAATTGTGTTGTAACATGTCATGTCAATACGGAAACAAAAGTGGGTGATCGACAATGTGGTCGATGATACCAACCAAGGTTTTTTTTTAATAAACAGGTGACACTTTTGAAAAGTGTTTTAATAAAGGGGTGTGCATATTACTAAAGGATTTTTGTTTTTTAAAGAGTAGGGCTTTTGGTAGGAATTTTAATAAGGGAGTTTTACTAAAGGGGGTATCATTTTTGATAAGTGTTTTAATTAAGAGAGCTGTACTTTTGATATGTTTTAACAAAAGGTTTTTTAATTAATAAAGATTTATTGATAAGGATGTTAATAAGTGAGTTACGAGTATTAATATAGGCGCGTTCGGTTATGAACATTAATACGAGGGATACTAGTTGTGGCTCATAAAGGGGCGTGGCCGGAAGTGACGTAATCCGAAGTGTGACGTCGTGGGGGGAACACACTGTCTGTGGAGGGGACTGGGTTGAGAACTACTATGGTGTCTAATTAGCCCATTGGTGTCTCCTTTCTCGCAGAACACACATATTGTGACAAGGAAGAAATTATCCGATCCGAAACGGTAGGAACTCGGCAGCATTGCGCAAGACCCCTGCCCCAAGATGTTAAGGAGCAGAAATGAGCAAATGTTGAAAAATATGATGTTTAACCTCCAGATATCGCAATTTTTTGCTTGTGAGTACTGGAAAAAACTACCCCGTCAAGCAGCTGCTTGCCACAGTGATCTGAGAAGTTCCAGAGAAGAGATCTGTGAGAAAGGTAATTTTAACAAAGTGTAAAAACAGATCCAATTTCAGCTCCCTTATATGCCCTGGTATTCCTAACAGAACTAGTCCATTTGCTGTTAATTAATATATAATCAATCATATTCTTATTCAGTCCATCAGGGGAAATCCATGTGTACTTATGTATGTCGCGGTGTTTGTAATAAGTGTTAGTTATTCTGAATCCATTGAGTTTACTTATCTGTAGGAGACATTGCCATTGCAGCTACCAATACTAAAAGGGCCTATTACTCCTCCCCAAAGGGCAGAGTCAGTACCAACTTTGGCACTGAAGTCACCTAGAACAAGGGTAATATCTCCTTTCTTGACAGAATTCAAAATATCCTGAGGTTGTCCGTAAAACCTATCCTTCTCATCCTCATCGACATCCTCAGTGTGGGCATAACAGCAGATAACATTCAAGTCTTTAACGCTTGTCTGAAATTTTGCTGTAAGAAATCTTTCATTAATGCACTCATATCCTAGAAGAGCATCACTAGCGTGTCTTTCGAGAAGCAGACCCACGCCTTGGTGATGTTTATTATCGTTCTTCCCTGAAAAGAGAAATTTAAGATTATTTTTAAGAATCTGACTTTTTTTCTGTCCATCTGGTCTTTTGCAAGTCTAGAATACCTAAATGATAACAGAAAAATTCTTCTGTGAGGACATCAAGAGAAAAAGCTCTGTGCAGAGTCCTCACATTCTAACTACCTATGGAGAGAAAATGGTTAGTGGGATGTTTAAAGAAACTATGTTTATTGAGAGAGGGAATGCCGACAATATCAAACAGCCCACTAATCGCAGACATGGTGGAAAGACCCATTCCCCCACCACTAAAGGCTAAAGCCATCTACACTGGAAGACTTCCTCCAATATAGAATTTGACGATGCCAGTAGAAGCAAAGAGTTCAGTTGCCTGTGATTACCTCTGCTCAGGATTATCCACCAGCAGGTAAACATATCCTGTGAATCTGTTCACTTGGGGCTGTCACCCCACAGACAGAAAACACAGCGGAAGATTTTCCCTCCACAGAAGTCCACCAGTGTAGCAAATATAAGGATCCTTAATCAAGCTAAGAGCCATAATTCAGTCCAATCCAGTAGGTTTATAAGGTCAGCACCAGGACCCTGTGTGGTTGGCCACTCCTCAGCATGATAGAAAAAAAAAAGCAACCATAGTTGTCAGTGGGTCACATTAATTTGGCAGCCCTCCCCTTCCGTTCACTTCCACAAGAGAGTATCTCTTTAGAGAGTATCTTGGTACTAACGGCCTGCACCACGAGAAGTCGGAGTTTGACATTAGGTGCTAGGCCTGGCCGGTTCTATGCATCATCACAGGGGTTGGTGCATTTGACCAAAATGCTTAGTTTTCTTTCGGATGATTTCTTTGGTACATATTTGGATTGGTTGTAATTATGCATATATACATTTCAACATGTTAATATAACTTTAGGTAACAAATGAATTATTTTATTCCCACGTGGACACCGAAAATCGGTGCTAAACACTGTTCCTCGTGCTTAAAATATTAACATATATCAATAATTGACTTTTGCAGTTCAGAAATTGTTGCTCTATGTTACTATTTATCAGTGATTAAAAAACAGCATAGCATAATATTCACACATTTATTGAAACTTCGGTAGGATAGGTTAGCCCTTCACGGTCACACATATTAATAAGCTGCCGAGACATCCAATATTAAATCCGTTTTTCTTGTTAAATGAACCTACGAAATACGTATAAACGAAATATAATTACATATGGCGATCAAGTATAATTACTAAGGCAGCCAGGAACACATTTACGGGCATGCTAACCAAAATAATAATTATAAATATATATATAAATTGTTTATATTTAAATGTAATATACTTTTAATATTTATCTATACAACAGAATAAGGAAATAGCACCTACTATTAGGTTGGGTTGTTTTACTTCTGAGCGGCACCTTTTTGCACACCATGAGCGAAATGGGCAGGTCACATGGACCCCGAAGGCTCAGAGAAAGTTGGTGGAGGTAACCTACTGGAACACCTGTTAGGAGATTGAGGTAGCCTCCCATGAAGGACATCCAGCGTGTTCTTTAACGTGCACAGATTATGGCTCTCTCGCACACGGGGCCACGGCTTGACTGCGGCCTTTCCAAGCCCATCGGTGTCTCCTACTGACCGTGGGCCAGGCGGGGAATTTTGCGGAGATAAATGTGAACGCTGACCCAGCTGAGACTCGAACCTGCAACGACAGATTACGAGTCTGGCGCGCTACCGACGGAGCACCTACATTTAACACAAAGGAACAAACAGCATGGCGAGATAAAATATTCGCGCTTCAACGAGCCTGTGCTCTGATAGGAGTCCGGTGGCACAGCCTATATCACGTGACATCAGGCTTTCCTTTCAGACGTCTGTGGTAGTGGACACCCATTGACTTAGAAAAGCCGCAGTCCATCGGATGGAACATTACTCTGTGCTTCATGTGCCGGAGAGCCACACCTGTGTATGTTAAAGAACACGCTGAATGTCCTTGACTGGAGGCTACCATCTGTCTACTGACAGCTGTCCAGTAAGTCCCCTTCTCTCAACTTTCTCTGAACTCTCGGAGTCGTGCAACGTGGCCATTTAGCCCATTGTGCGCAAAAAGTGTCTCTCAGAAGTAAAGACTAAACGAAATTAAAGGCTTCAGAAAAAGAGGGAGGCCTAGGATGCGGTGGGCAGACGATGTTAAACAGGACCTTGTTAGAATTGCCGTTCACTGACCAAATGCAGCAGGACATGTATCGAGGACTAAATTCACAATTTGCTTCGACCTCCATTAGCCCAAGGCTGCTTGAAGATTAGTTATTGCTATAAAGTTGTCACTATAAAGTTTTTCCTAGTGTTTGATTTTGGAAAGCAAGCTGCAGTTTCTCAATTAATATTTCTCTGCGTCAGTTATTACATACTACATAAGTAATATATATTAAGTTTTGTCTCTGAATTTCCTTTTCAAAGTGTGTGATTTCTCAACTACAGATCGATTAAGAAAAATTGTGCAACTTGCTGGTAAAATCCTTCCGATTTGAACAACTAATGCTTATATTGGGAGAATTTTTCTCCGTAATAGTATTCTTCCTGGTGTGATAGAAATCGAATGAGAATGAACTAAACCGAATTTCGATAAGAGTTGTCAAGAATTTCTTTACTTCATTGAACTTGAACAGATCTGTCTGTGAAAATAGAGTAGATAGGAAAAGAAAGGCACACAATAATTACTAGATGATTTTACATATCTGTAGACTTGTTAATCAAGACTGAAATTTAGTGCTGTCATTATTCTAATCATTTTATTGTTAACCAATCTGTTTTTGAAGTAATTTAATAATTTATATGGTTATAAACAGAATTAGGTATAGACGTTTATTTTTCATTTTAAAAATTGGTGTTTCTATTGATAAGGCCTTTCCTAGATTCTGTCTGGACATCCATTCATGATTTGAACCAATGGCAACTCTAGGTATAACACACACTGCATACATTTATTCTTTCAAAAATTATTTCAACACATTTCACTATTGCACTAAGCTTATTATTTTTAGTTAATTAAGAATCAACTACCGATCGACCTGCCTCAAAGTAAGCAATGTGAGCGGCGTACCAGGAAATCTTCCGGTGTCTCGGCGGCCCAGTCCACCACTGCACTTGGAAGATGCACCATGGCACAGGAAAACGCCAATTCCAAATTTAGATATGCTTTCCAAGGTGTCTGAGACAAAACCTTGAAAGGCAGTGTCAAAAGCTGAAACTGGAAAAGTTGCTAAAAATATATTAATTTTATTATTAACATATACTTAATTATAACTTAATTATACCATTGTAGAAATGTTGGCTGTCTTATCGGCAAAAACAAGAAAATATTGTGCAGCATTGATTGATTTATCCAGTTTTGTTTTTTTTCAGATGCTTGCAAATTTCTATTATTTTATGTATAGGCTTAAATACATTGTAAAAAAGTGTGTAATGTTACACGACTTTATGGTGTTACTTAAGATTTTTAAACTTGTCTTAGGACTATGTATAATCTTAGGACCAATGAATATACTGAAAAAAATTAATCTTGTTTCCAATATGCTGAAAAGTTTTTTTTTTATCTATTGTAACAGCTAATTGCGATTTCATTAAATTCTTATTTCAAATGGGAACATGTTGTTTGTTTCCGCGCTTTTGTAATGAAGCCTAATATTTGTTCAATTGTGATATAGTTCTAATAAACATAAAATTCTGAATTTTTAGTAATATTAGTACCTTTTCGTATCAATTGTGGATTCTCAATTACCTCAACTATCTGCAATAGGTTCTTTTCCTTTTTTTTTCGTAGAATAATTGTATAGTGTAGCTGTTTCCGATATTCGTTTTCACCTATTATTTCTATAAATAATAGTTATCAATTAAATATTTATTCTAAACCTTTTTTAAACAAATTTTTAATTTGAAGAACAAAATCACTTTTTACCAATTTCAATTATTATAAAAACACTTAAACCTGTAGTATTCTAATTTTCATTAGAGACTTATGAAACATAAATTATATTCTCTTTGCTATAAAAATCTTTTTTCAGCAAATAATAAAAAAATAAATATCCCCCTCAAGCAGCCTTTTGCCACAGAGGTCTGGCAGGAGCCTGTCAGTCTACTTGTCATAGTAGGTCTGAGAGGATGGTGGGATCTCAGCAGAAAAACACCACCAAAATCCGTGCCTTATACGGGGCTCTAACACAGATCCCTTAGATCAGTAGCCAAGCGCGCTAGCCACTGGAACATTTTCCAATACATTGCTTGAGCGCTGGCATTGCGGTTTACTGCTTTCCCAAGAGAAAGTCGCATAACACAAAATTTTCCTCTCAGAGACCAATAATGTCGTAAAGGGAGGATGATTAACCGTGCATTTGGCTAATTTTACTTTCATGTATAAAAAATTACCTTATTTCGAAATTTCAGTATTATATTTCATTATTTTTGACTACATGGCTGCTCGCATCAGAATCAAGTTGATGAAACAGACAAGCCTTTCGAACTCTTCCTGGGTGGCTTCTGATGCACGATTAAATATCTTTTATATCCTATTCTAATAATATTTTAATTACTAATTTGTTAGAAAGTTTTATTTTCAGATACCTTTTTACTTCTCTTGTTTCACTGCCTTAGATTTTCCTCAAAAAATGCATAAATCATTTAAATTTAATGTCGCTTATCGCAGAGTTGTTTGCGCGATGGACAATTGATCGTAGGAACCTATTTTCGTGGTATGGATATCTCTAAAGCAGGGATGTTTCTCTCTTGTCTTTCTGCCCGAGGTGTTGCCTTTCTCATAGATCTCTTTTCTGGAACTTCTCAGATCGCTGTAGCAAGCAGCTGCTTGAGGGGGTAATTTTTTTCCAGTACTCGCAAGCAAAAAATTGCGATATCTGGAGGTTAAACATCATTTTTTTCAACATTTGCTCATTTCTGCTCCTTAACATCTTGGGGCAGGGGTCTCGCGCAATGCTGCTGAGTTCCTACCGTTTCGGAGCGGATAATTTCTCCCTTGTCACAATATCTGTGTTCTGCGAGAAAGGAGACACCAATGAGCTAATTAGACACCATAGTAGTTCTCAACCCAGTCCCCTCCACAGACAGTGTGTTCCCCCTACGACGTCACACTTCGGGTTACGTCACTTCCGGCCACGTCCCTTTATGAGCCCACAACTACTATCCCCCGTATTAATGTTCATAACCGAACGCGCCTATATTAATACTCGTAACTCACTTATTAACATCCTTATCAATAAATCTTTATTAATTAAAAAACCTTTTGTTAAAACATATCAAAAGTACAGCTCTCTTAATTAAAACACTTATCAAAAATGATACCCCCTTTAGTAAAACTCCCTTATTAAAATTCCTACCAAAAGCCCTACTCTTTAAAAAACAAAAATCCTTTAGTAATATGCACACCCCTTTATTAAAACACTTTTCAAAAGTGTCACCTGTTTATTAAAAAAAAACCTTGGTTGGTATCATCGACCACATTGTCGATCATCGACCACATTGTCGATCACCCACTTTTGTTTCCGTATTGACATGACATGTTACAACACAATTTGCAAACTTTCATCCCCCTCACTTACCACTGCCAAGATATCCCCACAAGACTTGGCGGGCATCTCCGATGGCCAACTTATTAACTTTTCATCATTAAAAAGCTCCTCCCCAATTCCCCTTTATTAAAAATTCTTTATTAATTCAAATTCTTAACAAAAGTGCCGCCCTATTTATTGAAAACTCTCCTTTATCAAATGCTACAATATCATCACTCCTTGATGGTCACCTTCAATGCTAAGCCTTTGCGGAGATAAATTTCAACGCTGACCCAGCGAGGACTCAAACCTTGGAACTACAGATCACAAATATCTGGGCGCTACCGACTAAGCTACCCCCACCTCAATTTTTATGGTTGATTTGAATCTTAAATAGCTTAATATACGAGTGTTTTTATATCCCTTCCTCTCCTTCAATAACATACTGTTAAGTTCCTGTTGTGCTGGAATGTCGAATTAAAGATAGATGTTTTAAAGGTTTTGAGACGCAACGCAAGGGTACCCTCAACGTATGAATTGTTTTCTACTTTTAGCATTACCAACTTATTTTTTACAGGAAGAGGCTTTTTTTTATAAAACTCAACCGTGTACAAAAACTCTTTACAGAATTTCTTTTATCCAATGGAAGACAACTAAATACCTGACTTGTAAACAAACGTAACGAACACCCATGTACGCGTAATAACGACAGTTCGCAACACGAAATAAAATTTCGTCAGTCTGATGAGTCATTGGTCTAGTGATGACACGTTCGCCAGTAAACGGTGGAAAGAGCGATTTTTAAAATGGTAAGGGTGTTTATAATTGCATATTTTTTTAAAATCATTTCTTACTTCCAAAGAATTTTAAGTTAATAGCTGATTTTTCTTCCGAGGAAGAAATAATAATATGTTATCGATTGTTACTGAGCAGGGTTACTTCCAAGGAAAGAATAATATTTTGCATAATTGAATCATGTGCTGAATTTGGGTTACAGCGAAAATAATTATTAGGAATAAAAAAAAGTTTTAAACCTGAGTCCAAGTTGGTAACGGATATTTGGGAATTAAAAAGAAAAAATGAAAAAATTATTTATTGGCTATTCTTTTGCTGATGCAATCACGATGTCTTTGAAATGGTTTAGTATCAAAAAAGGAAAATACGACGAGTTTAATGAATCGAGATATTGCAGAAAATATAACGGATATTTTTTTTCACTTCAACGTTTCAAAACGAATCCTAATGTTGTAAGGCGATGTGCAATGTGTGATGCAGAACATGTAAGATCACAAATATCTGATGGTGTCACCGTACAACATGATGAAAACTAATTTTAATAAGAAGGGCATGACACTTGGAGGTTTGGGTGCACCAAGAGATATTTCAAGATCGGTTGCCTTCTTCCGATGGGGTTGGGTTGTTTTACCTCTGAGCGGCACTTTTTTGCACACCATGGGCTAAATGGCCAGGTCACAAGGACCCCGAAGGCTCATAGGTTGGGGAGGGGACCCACTGGAACAGCTGTTGGGACACAGATGGTAGCCTCTCGTCAAAGCCATCCACCGTGTTCTATAACGTGCACAGGGTATGGCTCTCCCGCACACGGGGGCACGGCTTAACGTACCATCCGACGGCGGCGGCCTTTCCAAGCTCATCGGAGTCCCCTACTGACCGTAGGCAGGGCGGGAAATTTTGCGGAGATAAATTTCAACGCTGACCCAGCTGGGACTCGAAACTGGGAACAACAGTTCACGATCCTGGCGCGCTACCGACTGAGCCACCCCCGCCCCATTCCGATGGGTTACTTTGTTTATTTGCAAAATAGCTGTTCTAAGATAAAGGGGTGTAAATAGGAGTTTTGATTAGAGGATGGAGTGTATTTACAAAACATGCTGTAGCCCACCATATTTGTTATGATGGCCTGAAACAATGGGGGTTTAAGTGGAGGTTGACAATGCGGGTTTCACAACAAGGGTTACTGCCAACGGGTGACGTCATCCGACGTCTCTCAGAGAAATTTCGAGATGGGTCCGAAATGGTGGTCAAGGGAGTGGAGGGGTGGTGGAACATTCGATAAGAAAGTACTTTTCCAAAACATGTTGTAACACGTCATGTCTGATGTGTTGGTCTGAAATAAAGAGGGTCGCCAACGTGGGTGGTGACGTCATCCAAGATGGCTTGGTTTGTTTTACCTCTGAGCGAAACATTTTTGCACACCATGGGCTAAATGGCCAGGTCACATGGACCCTGAAGTCTTAGAGAAGGTTGGTGGAGGGGATCTACTGGAAGACAGATGGTAGCCTCCAGTCAAACCCATCTAGCATGTTCTTTAACGTGCACTTATGGCTCTTCCGCACACTGGGCCATGTCTAAAAGTTCCATCAAATGGACGGCAGTTTTCCCAAGCCCATCAGTGTACCCTACTGACTGTGGGAAGGGAATTATGTGGAGATAAATCTCAACGATGACCCAGCTGGGATTAGTACTTGGAAACTAGAGATTACGAGCCTTGTGTGCTACTGACTGAGCCACCCCCACTCCTCATCCGAGATGGCCGTCGCGGTACTTAGAAAAGGTTGGCCATCCAAAATGGTCACTCCGTGGTGAGTGGTGGAACTTTTGCTAAGAGTTTGAAATAAAGGGATTTTTTAATAAAGGGGAATTTTGAAGGGGCTTTTTAATGAATAAAGAGTTAATAAGTTGGCCATCAAAAACGCCCGATATAAGGGACATAGGGGTTAAGAGGATGGACTTTTGATATGACGGATGAAAAGTTTCCAAATTGTGCTCTAACACGTCCTACGTCCTGTAAATACGGAAACGAAAGTGGGTGAAAGGGGATTGACAATGTGGTCGATAGCATCATCCAAGATGGCCGTCTTTGGACTTAGAATAATTTCGAAAAGGATTGACCATCTAAGATGGCCGTCAAGGAGGGGGTGGAACATTTGATAAGTGTTTCAATAAAGAGGAGTGCATATTAATAAAGGTTTTTCTTAATGAGGAGGGCTTTTATAAGAAGTTTAATAAGGGAGCTTTTTGATAAGTGTTTTAATAAAGGAATTTTTCAATAAATATTTATTAAGAAAGATATTAAAAAGTGAGTTATTAATATTAATAATTTGGGCGCGATCGGTTATGAACATTAATAACGGAGGAGAGTAGTGGGGGTGAATTAAGGGGCGTATAAGCAAGTGACGTAACCGGAAATATGACGTCATAGGGAGAAAGCACTATTTGGGGGGTCTGGGTGCGAACTAGCTACTGACCATTCATCAGACAGATTGTTAAGCCATGCCCTGTGTGCAAGAAAACTATACCCTGTTAACGTAAAAGAATACATGACATTAAAAATTAGAGTATATAAATATTAGAGAGATAAAAAGATCTCAGTTTAATCAACTGTATATTCAAAATAAACTTGCCATCTTCGTGACATACTTATTGTTTCTTGAGACGGAGCAGCTGGGACAATAACTTCGTGAAACAGAGAATAGTGTACTGTTGGTAGAAACTTCATATTATCAAAGAGAAGAAACCTAGATCGGTGTCCGGTAGTTCAGTGGTCCACAGCATCTGACATGTTATCAAGTCATGGGTTCGTATGTCACCTGGCTCAAGCCAATTTTCTTCTAAAATTTATCGATATTAAATTCAGAGTGATATCTTCTTTATGATATTAATATTTAATATTTTGTTACTACAAAAGGGCAGCTTCCAGTCTGAGGGAAAAGATGTCTGATTACAACTTATTTTATACATACTAAATTGGGTTTTCGTGCGCAAAACATAAATCATAAAATATCATCTGTAAAATCAAGAGAGTCTTACATTCTGAACGTTAAACCATCTGGATGGCTCTAACGAGAGGCTTCCGCCTGCTAATCATTTATGGATTACGTAAGACACACAGTAGGCACGTGCCATAGGCCTCCCTCTCAAGGATAATGAGGGCCTTGCATCCATAGGTAACTTTTATATAGGCAGATTTTTTACATATAAAAAAATGCCGCATCGAAAGCTCCAAAGATGAAATCTGGTAATTTTGTTGTGTTATTTGAAGGAAAAAAACCCGCACCATCCATCCACAACAAGAATCTTTACCATAGTTGCAATATAATAATAAAATGCGTTTTGATATATAATATTGAAATATAATAAAAAGCGTTTTGAAGTATAATATTATGGCATAAAAGAAACTATGGGGTGAAGAAAGAACACAAAACCTTTGGCGTCTAGATCCCCCTGCGAATCTCAATCCGCTAATGCTCCTAATGGCTGCCAGTGGATCTTCTTCCCAGCTTTTTTCTGAATGTTTGGAATCCTTGTGATCAGTCCATTTAATCCGTTATGTAAAAAAGTGCCTGTCAGAGATGAAACAATTCTATCGAACACATCAACAAAATTCATATCGTGAATGAGGGTACTAAGAAGATAAAAATAATAACGTATTTATATTCTGCAAGCAATTATGAATTTAAAATCAGTATTTTGATCAGTATTTACACGTCCATTCTCTTACCCAAAAGATAATACGCAGTTGAAGTGTTTTAATCAGTTTCATTATTAAAAATTTTAAAATTATAACAAACTCAAGGAAGTATTTTTCACACCTCTATTTCACTATCAAAGTTTAAATCTGAGAAATTATCTGTTTAACTTCCTTTGCTCTATTTTTCCAGCAAAAAATCTCCTACGAGATTAGGATATGAAGACTTTTGGCAAAGAAAATAAGGAAAATTTTAAAATTCACTTTCTGACATCATTTAGAGTAGAAAGAAACCAAATTTGAACAATTTCTGTTTTGGCATTTTTACATATAGCAGTAGTATTCCCCTTTTTTATGATTACTAAAATATGAACGAGGCTTACGAAAATATGAAAGTTAAATACGAAAAAATGCAGTAAAAATTAAAAGTTTTCCAACCTTAATTTCGACGGGGGGGATTTTAAAAAATAAAAATATCTGTGTCTGGTATGTGTTGAAAAATCTATTTTTACATCATTCAGAGTTATGAAATTTAAAACTTTCATAGCCTTATATTTGGCATTCAATTTAACTGTAGAAGAAAACACAATGTTTGATTTTCATATTTCTGGATCTCTAAAAATACGACATGAAGGGAACAAGGCTGAAGTCACACAAAGTGGTGTAGTCCATTGTCACAAACTTGCTCATACAACAACCAAAGTATTCGAGTCTAACAAAGAATCCATCTGTAACATTATAAAAAAAGAACGTCTTCCTGATAATTTAGCAACGTCTCAATATAGCGTCAAGTTTTGCAAATTATCTCTTCCTTTTAAAATGCGACATGAGTATTCTTTGACAAATAACACTGCGCAACACACAAAAAGGCTTTGAAATGAAAATAGCCAACCTTCACTAATTTCGAGGTGCTGAACACGAAAATGACAATAAAAGTTGTCTTGTTGAGTCTTGTTTAGGAGAGACAGAGATGGTCATGTATAAACGAATCAGTCCGCATTGAGTACATAGATTGCTGTATTTTAAACTCCAGATTGCAACATATTGCGCTGTATTGCATCAGCACGCCATAAACATAACCCCCGGAGGTATTGCATCATTGTCTGATGCAATGTAGTTGAGTGATGACATCGCGATTTACGATCACGGACAAAATATGATGCAATCGTTAGTTGGAAGCGACGTCTCGTAGAGTGACCAAGTCTTTTGAGCGACCCCCATTTACCCCTGAATCATAAGTACAACACAAGTGATCCTTGCAGTTTTAATCCAGCAGTAGTGATGCCTCGTAACTGTGATAATAGTGCAGATACATTTTGTTACAATTGCGGGGTAGTGACGTTTACAAGTCAGAAAAGGGCCATTACCCCAAGAGTGACAGCGGCGTACGAGTACGAGTTTTATTTTGGATGCAAGATCGGGGACCAGAAGAAGGCCTGGGCCCCAAACATATGCTGCAATAAGTGTGCAAGATATCTTCCGAAGTGTCTGAAAGGCGAAAAGGTGGCGATGCCATTTGATCCTCCTATGGTGTGTAGAGAGAACCAAGTAATCACGCTAATGACTGCTGCTTCTGCATGGTTAAACCAGTTTCTGGAGCCATCACAAGGAGAAAGAATTGGGCAATACCGTGCCCGAATATGCAATCTGCTCTCCGACCAGTTCCGCACGGTGAAGGCCTTCCCGTTCCCGAAACTCCAAAAGAATTTTCCATCGATTCAGACGATGAGGTGGGAGATGAAGCGTCGTCGGGTTCTTCGCAGACTTCGGTGTCTAAATGACGATCCATACGTCTGCCACGGTTCGTCATCTGTGCGACACATTCTCACAAAAGAAGAAATGAACGATCTTGTTCGCGATCTGGATAGAGGTCAAAGCAGAGTTACTTGGATCAAAATTTAAACAATGGAATCTTCTCAAGGAAAATGCCCGAGTGACATCGTTTCGAACTCGTCATGAGCAGTTTGCGCCTTACTTCAGAAAGGAAGATGACCTTGTGTTCTGTTCCGATGTAGATGGCCCGATGAATGCCCTCGGAATCAAACATGACCCTCAAGAATGGTGACTATTAACAGACTCCTCGAAATTGATTCTCAAGGCGGTGTTCTGCATAATGGAAATCGTCTTCGATCGATTCCGACGGGACACGCTATCTACATGAAAGACACCTACGACAACCTAAAACAGCTGTTGAATTGTCTTCAATTACTTACTCCATTGTCAACAGCTTAATGAAAAAGTTAATTATTTGTCAGGAAGACTATCTTCGTGAACATAATTTAAATCTGGTACATTTCAATGATCTAGAAATATGAAAATATCAATTATAAAATACTAAAAATTAAAAAAATTTGGAAATAATTTTATTATAATTTGTTGAGCACAAACTTTGTTGCACTCAATATCATTTGACTACATAACTAATGAAGCAATCTTTAATTACACTTTAAAAATATTGTAATAAAGATGATTACATGCTGTTTCTTCTTACTAAAGAGAATTCTTATGAATATAAAACATGAAAATCTAAGTTCAAAATATATTAAAAACATTTATGACATGAATTAGATATTAAGATTAGCACAGAGAATGTATTTAAAAGCTTAAAAATTAATTATCACTAGCAAATATATGTGGTTTATGCAAATATGATTGCCCACTCACATATTTTATGGAATTTTAAAAAGTGACAATCTTTAGCCAACATGACTTATTCCATATTGAAGTTAATGAAAAGTGGTCATAAACGGATTTACAAAAATAATAAAGGTATGGAATAAAAATAACGTAGTTCATATAACAATTTAAACACCTACATAGTGCTCACATGGTAGCCAAAATGCTGCCTGGGACTCTGTGCTCCTTGAAGTTATTTTAGATTATCAAAAAAGAGTTCTTGTAAATCGTTGCCCATCACGTGGTATGTAATTATTTTGCTTCATTCTAATGGCTGAATTTCGTCAGTATCGCCTTGCAAATTTCCCGTTAAGATTATGAAAATAGAAAGTTGGTGTTAAGTGTAATGTATCTCTCCTCTAGTCTTTGACGGACTAGTTGTGAAAGGTATATGAAATGAAACGATTTATGAATAAAATAGATAACAAAAAATTGAAGGTTATATTTGAAGCCACCAAAAAGTAAGTTTTGAGTTTTAATGCATTTAGTGAATAGAAATAGGCTGCTCTGCTTTCCACTCTTATTTTTGAAGAACTTTATTCTGGGAAATGTATTGAAAGGAAAATAAAACCTCTTAGTCAAAGTGAATCTGAAGACTGAATATCTGAAGAAAAGATTCATTTTTCCGTTTAAAGCTATTATTTTATATTATTATTCTGTTATTTTCTCACGCAAATGAAACTTTACACTTTTCAAATTTAATTAGACTTTACAAAGCAGATTTTCACTTTGAAAAGGCGGGGATTTAAGATAATAAACCACGAATAGTGGTGCTTCAAACTTATCGTTGTCTTCATTTCAGATGTATGTGTTTAAAGCAAAACAAAAAAATATAAAACCTGGCAGAACGTGTTTGGCCAATCAGAGACTTACAGTAACTAATATATTCCTCCAGGAAATAAGATTACACCTTGTTGCACAATGAATCATGGAGAAAAAAAACTGTTTCCACTTAAATGTACAAATATCATTTACGAGCATTTTTTTAGAAGCATAATAAAGCCGTACAGGAATAAGTAGTTATCCAAATTGTAAAACTGGGAAAATTCATAAATTAATCGGAAGAGAAAAATTGCACAGAAATAGAATTCCGGAGCTATATACAGGGTAACCTGAAAGCAATGCTGCTTAGGAATCTGTATAAGCTGGCAGCATAAGACTCTGAATTACTAAATAATATTTGTAAGGCAATAATGTTATGTAAGCAACGAATAAGAGTGTAATATTCTAAATTCAGTGTTGACGTCTTAATGGAAGTTCAGGTATTATGGGGTTCTTCGAATACAGGAATATTTGGCATTAATGGCAAACAATTCCAACAATTATTATGGTATTGTACTGTACTGATTAAAATTACTGTAAGTGTTAGAATATTTATTGTAGTTTCTTTCTGTATTAAAATGACTACGTAATTAATTATTCTGATTTTTCAGTTATATTATTTAAAATCCCTGGAGTGAATTTTTTGTCATCTTGCATATTAAAAGGTTTTGCAAATTAAAGAAATTCGATAGTTAAAATTTTTTGGAATTAAAAACAGCTAACTCAGGTCAAAACGCTAAAATTAGACATGGTGACGTAGAATGTTAATATAAATTAGTCACAGCACTAAAGTGTTTTTCTAACATATTTGATCAAATGAATTTGCTAATGATTTCTGTGGAAATTATTTATATAAATTATGACTAATTTGTCTTTTAAAAGAATGCCGAAATCTCACAAAAGTAGCATTTTCAGGTGAAGTCTCTCCATAATCCTCATGCAGAAAATTTGCACTTGTTAACAAATAATTGTAAAGAATGCTGTTGGGGAAAAAACGCATTTCCCTCAACATAACATTTGAAAAAAAAAAGTTTTTTCCTCACGAGAATTACTATTATTTTGAACCATTTTTTATTTAAATTATTGGCCACGACTACGATTTTTACATAGGAGTTACCTCTGAGCGGCACTTTTTTGCACACCATGGGCCTTACATAGGAGTAAATATCCATTTCTCTTTTATTGGAAAGCTAGTGTGAAAAATTTCTCACTCTGAAATGGGGGAAGATTTTTTTTCCCATGTACAAGAATTTGTTTTTTCACATGAAACCTGCTAAAATGTTGTGCCAAACACAAGTGGTTTCAAAGGCCAAAATTTCATTGCGCACTCCCCTTCTCATTTTTTTGTTCATAAAGAACAGGCGTTTTTAGCTCTTCCCACTAACCCAGGAGTGTGCATCCCCACACTTTGAAGCATCCCCACACTTTGAAATCACTGCTTCAGACCTCTGTGAAAGTTTTTGTACTTATTTTGCACAATAACTCTGAAGAAGATTTATGTTTTGCACCTTCAACAAATGTGTCCAGGTTACTCTAATATCACCCTGCTGCAAATTTCAAACTTAGCTTCCTCTCATTTGCTTGTAAAAACAAACCTATTCTTAAACTACTTCTATGTGCAGATGAATTTAGCCAGAATTTAATTTTCCGTGGATTAAACAAAGCTTCTTTAAGCTTCCCTTTTTTAAAAATGCTTTTCCACGAAACGTACACTTTGCTTCTCTTTTAAGTGTACGAGACAATGCGTTTAGTTGATTTCTTGTTGAAAAAGCATAATTACATTTTTTACACTTACGATTCTTTTCTTTCATCCGTGTGAGCAGGTGTTTTCTTAGATCAGATATGGTTGAAATGCTTTATTGCATAAATCACACTTAAGAGGTTTTTTACTTTGAATGTAGGAACAAATGTTCATTTAAGTTCATTCTGCAAACAAATGTTTTGCCACATTTATCACAGATATAAGGATTTTTTTCCGAGTGTATGTTTTTCTTGTGTCCAATTAAGTCTCTTTTACGACTATACTTCTTACTGCAAACATCACACTCGAAAAACCTCCTTTCGTGCGTGGTCAAGTGTGTGGCCACATGTTCTTTTAGGTCCCTTCTGCAACCATATTGTTTACCACATTTATCACAGATATAAGGATTATTTTCCGAGTGTATGTTCATGTGTATATTTAGGCTTGTTTTGTTTTTATACTTCTTACTGCAAACATCACACTCGAAAAGCTTCGTTTCGTGCTTGGTCAAGTGTGTGGGGAAATGTTCACTTAAGTCCTTTCTGCAAACAAATGTTTTGCCACATTTATCACAGATATAAGGATTTTTTTCCGAGTGCATGTTGTTCTTGTGTCCAATTAAGTCTCTTTTACGACTATACTTCTTACAGCAAACATCACACTCGAAAAACGTTCTTTCGTGCATGGTCAAGTGTGTGACCAAATGTTGATTTAAATGCTTTCTGCGAACAAATATTTTGCCACATTTATCACAGATATGAGGATTTTTTTCCGAGTGCATGTTTTTCTTGTGTCCAATTAAGTCTCTTTTACGACTATACTTCTTACTGCAAACATCACACTCGAAAAACTTCCTTTCGTGCGGGGTCAAATGTGTGGCGGAATGTTCATTTAAATCCCTTCTGCGACCAAATGGTTTACCACATTTATCACAGATATAAGGATTATTTTCCGAGTGTATGTGTTTCTTGTGTCCAATTAAGTCTCTTTTACGACTATGCTTCTTACTGCAAACGTCACACTCGAAAAACCTCCTTTCGTGCGTGGTCAAGGGTGTGGCCACATGTTCATTTAAATCCCTTCTGCAACCAAATGGTTTACCACAATTATCACAAATATAAGGATTATTTTCCGAGTGCATGTTGTTCTTGTGTCCAATTAAGTCTCTTTTACGTCTATGCTTCTTACTGCAAACATCACACTCGAAAAACCTCGTTTCGTGCGTTGTCAAGTGTGTGGCCAAATGTTCATTTAAGTGCTTTGTGCAAGCAAAGAGTTTACCACATTTATCAGAGATATAAGGATTTTTTTCCGAGTGTATGTTCTTGTGTACACTTAGGCTTGTTTTATGTTTATACTTCTTACTGCAAACATCACACTCGAAAAGCTTCGATTCTTGCTTGGTCAATTGCGCTGTTAGATTTCTTCTTTTCGAAAACCTTTTCCCACAATCATTACATATGTAACATTTTCCAAATCTGTCTTCAGATGTATGTGTTTTTAGATCAGTTTTGTGAGGAAAACCTCTACCACAAATATCATACACACGAGGCTTTGATATCGTTTCTGACGATAAGGCTTCTGTGGAAGACTCGCATACACGAGGCATCGGTATTTTTTCCGACGACAAGGCTTTTGGAAAAGAATCGCATACACGTGGCATCGGAATAGTTTCCGACAACAAGGCTTTTTGAGAAGAATCACATACATGAGACTTCGGTATCGTTTCCAATGAAAAGGTGTTTGGAGTAGAATCATATACACGAGGCATCGGTATTGATTCCGACGACAAGGCTTTTGGAGAAGAATCGCATACACGAGGCTTTAGTATCGTTTGCGGAGACAAGGCGTTCGGTGAAGAATCGCATACACGAGGGTTTTTATGTACAACCTTATGTCTATTTAGATTACTTCTGGAGGAAAATCTTTTGCCACAAATATTACACTTATGAGATTTTATTTGATTTTTAAATAGATTTTCTATATAGCATATCCTCATTTTAAAATTTGAAAGTTGTAATCTTATATATGAAATTATCTTTCTATAATTGCTCTGCAAACGAATATTTTGCGTTTGCACTTCGTAAGATGAAAGGATTGTACAGAGAGCGACATGCAATATTACAAAGCTATTTCATTCTCAAACATGATAATATAGCAGAACAGTCTTTTTGATTTGCCAGTTATAATATATAAATTACTATTCAACAGGTGTGTACTTTAAAATGGATACAATTCTGTTGTTTCTTCATTTTTAACAAAGTAGAGGCAGGAACTGTTATTAAATTGACAACTTGTTCACTAGATTTCCAAGACAGACCCTGAAACACGAAAAACCTGTCAGCATCGTTGTAAATATATTAAACAGAAGAGGCAATATATCTTAATCTCGCATTAAATCACATGTTGCATTTTTCTAAAAAAATAAGATTTCTAAATCCAAACTATAATAACATTTTCTTATTTCATTCCAATGTCTTATTCATCGGATTTTTTAGATGAATATTGTTAATCAGAGAAAGAGAATGAAAGATTAATATTAAAAAACTTACCTACTTATAGTAGCTTAAAATATTGAAAGTGAAATATTAGCTAATATTGACATGTCTTAGCCAAATTGCATGAATTTCAAAGGATGATTGTTGTATCCGTCTAATTGATTTAATTACCCTATTTATTGTTCTTTTATATACCTCTGCTGTATGCGTATGTTCAGAAGTGTTTTCTTCAATGGGATGCTGTCACGTTCGTTTTAGCGCATTAAAGTGACATAGCTATTTATTAAAAATCCTAAAAGAGCAGAATTCGGTTTAGTATGAACCAGGTTATGTAGACAGGGATTAAGACTACCTCTCTCCGAGTTTTCAGGTAGTTAAAGTGATTTCTAGGGAAAACAAGATTCTAAGACAAAAATACAATCTTAGACAAAAACAAGGGTTCAGAAACTTTAGAATAAATATGTACAATAATTGAAATTACTATATTTGCTAATTTGTACATTAACATTTGCGCAGTGAGATAAAGAAAACTGAGAATAAGTTAAATTTTCAATATTGTTATTTCTTTCTGTACTTATTTTCTCCATACATTTATTAGCAATATTACATCTTTGTACCTTAATGTTATCAGTTGTACACTTGGTAGACAAAATCAACACCTTCGTTTGCTCCGCAAACTTAGATCTTCTAGGAACTGATATGTTGCGTGCATGTAACTGAGCTGTTTCAGCCAGCTTTTGTGGTCCGAACTATGAATCGCCTTCCTGGCAGATCACATAGCTCAGTGTTTTTGCAGGTAACATGATTTCAATTTTATCAGAGACTATTAATTTTGGAAGACGTGATCGATTTTGTACATTTCTACTCTTAATATAATAATTCAGAGAAATCTCCAATCTACTGGCGAAACTATACCAACTCTCGTCGTCTTTTGTTTAGCTTCATCAACTCTTTTCCTATACGCAATGGGAGTTAAACGACATTCAGATAAAATATTCTCTTTGATCATTACGTATGATCTTCTGGTCAATGCTGAGAGAAGCTATCGTGTTTGCCGCAAATCTTCCTACTAGTGTCAAGATTATCAGGGCTTGGTTTTCTGCTGCTCTCTTATTTAAAGCAAACATTTTCTCAGCCCTTTCGAAGAATTGAGGGAGTTTCTCCTCATATTTCGTTGGATTTCGCAATGCATTTTTCATAATGCTCGTCTGGCTACTAAGGGAATTTGAGCTACCTTCGCTAGGACAAGCTCTATTTCCTGCACTAACTTGGCCAGTTCAATATCCCTTTTAACCTCCAATTCTCTTAATTCTCTCTCATTTTTAAATCGCATTTCATGTAACCTTATCTCTTGTTCGTTTCGCATTTCCTCCAGTTTAATTTGCATTTCGATGTTCTGGTCACATTTTAGATTAGGGCTAGCAATATCTGCTGACGAACCCCGTCTAAATTTACAGCCCCCATATAATCGCAACAGTAAATTTCTGCCTTATCACTAGACCCTGATTCTACATCTAAATTGACATTTCCAATTGACTTCATCCCTTACTTAATAATAAAAACACACCTAAAATTTAAAGGGAAATGTAAAATTATTCAAAATTTCTAACCTAAAATTAAATAAATTTTGAAAAGAAACAATCGGCAAACAGAAATCATGTGCTATAAATATATCTACCGATACCGGTGTGTGTTTCTCTTTTTGAGGATCTCCTTTTATTCCTCTGCTGCTCACGACTGCTGGATTAGTAACGGAAATTTTTGGCCTGAGTCTCTACGGATTGTTCCAATTAGTCAAGAATCGATGAGCACAACAATTTACTCGCACACAGTTCTGGAACCGAAGAACTACGCAGTTCTGTAATTTGAAGGATTAATTTCACAATTCGGTAATTTGAAAAACCACACAGTTCTGTAATCTGAAGGAATATCTTCACAGTTCTACAATTCGAAGGATTAATTTCGCAGTTCTGTAATTTGAAGAACTGCACGGTTCTGTAATCTGAAGAATAATTTCACAGTAATAGGAATCTTGCTGTTCGTACACAATGTGGCATCGATCAGACAAATTTTTTTTTCAGGTTTCCCACGTCGAAATAGCACCAGTTCTGTCCGCTGTTGACAATTGTTGGCTCCCGAGGTTGGTAGAATGTAATTGGCTCCCACAGCACGGCTCCCACAGTTAAGGAAGTAAGATTTTGGTTCGTTCTGTAATGGGGTTTTGAAGTTTGAGAATTGCAGAAAGATAACAAACCCCAAGTTTAAAACAGTAACAAAAAGATTTATTTCGGAAGATATTTACAGAGTCTCCCCGAGTATTGATGTTGGCTACTGACTAAGTTGGCTACAACCATGTGAGGATTGTTTAACGTTTTGCGACTCTACGCACCTAACAGAGGAAAACCTCTCACTTGGTGAATTATCTATTCACCGAGCAGCTGCCATCCATGTTTGCTCCAGCCAGTTAGTAACCCAGAACTACCTGATCTTCTTACGAGCCGTTCGGCGTCCAGCGTTGACCTCCCCATCCCATTTGGCTTGCGTTCCTTGATCAATGGAGATGGGTCGGAAAGGGGGCCGATCCCTGATACGTCTTGCTGATTACAGCAAGACGTATTAGACATAAACAGCTTTAGGCACTGGTGGGAGAAAGGAAACAGTTTCACATAAAGGATTACAATGCAAGGTCAAATATATACATGAAATGACAAAACGATATCTATGTATCGCATCAAAACTTGACACACCCATTTCACTATTTTCAACAAATATTTTAAAGATTTAAAAACTGAAGGGGAAATATCATACTTCAAAATAATTAAGTCTCTTTTTATAAATTTTTCCTTCATAACTGCATATAATGTAAGTCTATCATACTGACTGAAGGGAACATTTAAAAGTAAACACGAAAGTGATGTCGTGAAAACATTTTACTAGAATTGGTATACAATGATAACTGTGTACATCTGAGATGAACAGTGTTCGCACAACAGATTAATTTAAATACGAAAAAACGAAATTATTCACACATTAAATTTCAATACGTTTTTTAGGGTTTTTGTAGCTTAGTTTACGTTAGTCCGGGCCCTGCCAACATCTATGTTTATGCTTATTGGAATGAACAAAAAATAAAATAGTCATAAAAGTTTGAAAGTTTAAAATTATATTTGTATTTTTCACCGGCAATTAAAAGTAATTGATAGTAATTATAAAAACGGGAACACAAATGAACTAATGAAGAATCAGTTAGACCATTGTGTGAGGAAAAGTGTCTCACTGATCCAGAGAAATTGGGTTGTTTTACCTCTGAGCGGCACTTTTTGCACCTCATGGGCTAAATGGCCAGGTCACACGGACCCCGAAGGCTCAGAGAGGGTTGGGGGAGGGGACCAACTGGAACAGCTGTTGGGAGACAGATGGTAGCCTTCCGTCAAGGCCATCCGGCGTGCTATTTAACGTGCACAGTGTATGACTCTCCTGCTCACCTGGTCAGCGTTGAGATTTATCTCCGCAAAATTCCCCGCCCTGCCCACGGTCAGTAGGGGACACCGATGGGCTTGCAAAGGCCGCCGTCCGTCGGATTGGACGTTAAGCCGTGGCCCCGTGTGCGGGAGAGCCATACCCTGTGCACGTTAAAGAACACGCTGGATG
Source organism: Ryuthela nishihirai (assembly GCA_038380435.1). Lineage (NCBI taxonomy): Eukaryota > Metazoa > Arthropoda > Arachnida > Araneae > Heptathelidae > Ryuthela > Ryuthela nishihirai. The sequence continues at coordinate 86,031,648 of JAWZYU010000003.1, read as the reverse complement.
GCCTTGACGGGAGGCTACCATCTGTCTCCCAACAGCTGTTCCAGTGGGTCCCCTCCCCCAACCTTCTCTGAGCCTTCGGGGTCCATGTGACCTGGCCATTTAGCCCATTGTGTACAAAAAAGTGTCGCTCAGAGGAAAAACAACCCAACTCTCCTGCCCACCTGACCACGGCTTAACGTCCCATCCGACGGACGGCGGCCTTTCCAAGCTCATCAGTGTCCCCTACTGACCGTGGGCAGAGTGGGGAGTTTTGCGGAGATAAATCTCAACGCTGACCCAGCTGGGACTCGAACCTGGGAACTACAGATTCTAGAGAAATTGAAAGAGCTATTTCTTGCCATAGATGAAGCTCAAATAATGTTTCAAGATTTGGCGGACATCAGGTGTTTTCTTCTTTAAACTATTTATTCCATAATATCGAAACAACCCAACTGATGAGAAATTCGTTCCTGTGTAACGAGAAAAATTTTTTCTATGCAAGCTATTTATTATGTCCCCTAATTTATTTTTTTTAAGTGTAAGTACCGTACGTATATATAACTGTATTTCAGTATTTTGGTGAACGGCAATTCTTCGTTAAATTGACATATGGATTGGAGTTTTCGCATTAAGCGTCACATTTTTGCATACAATGGACTAAATGGACAAGACATAAGAATTCCAATGGTCAGAGAATGTTGGGGGGTAAAGAATCCATTGGACAACTCTGCCAACGACATCCAGCGTGTTCTTTAACGTGCATAGGGTATGACTTTTCTGCACACAGCTTAAAATCGCATCCGATGGACAGCAACCTTTCCAAGCCCGTCGGTATTCCCCTTTTCACCGAGGCAAGATGGGGGTTTAGCGGAGATAAATCTCAAAGCTTCAACATTTGGGATTCTAAAACGTGGGTAATGCAGATTACGTGCTTGGTTCGATAACGATTGAGCAAACTCCAGCCCTGCTACGTGAACAAATCATTATGGTTGGCAGTTTACCTCTATATGCTAATTATACAGAAGGTCCCCGTTATACGTGGTTAATTTGGATCCGATTAAAGCCCTGTTAGATGAGAATTTCTGCCTATAAAAAGTAATGTAAATAGGGGTTAATAAAGATCAGTTCATGCGATTAAACATTTGAATTACATATTTTTTTTAAGAAATTACCTTGATGTAAAAATATGTAAATCAAATGTTTAAAGAAATTGCCTTGTCCTATACGTAGCGATAAGTTTTCGATCCCTATCTTCAAAAATAAAACACTAATCTTACGTTCTGCGTGCATTTGTATCTATATTTGAATTTGTTTATGTGGTTTCCTCTATTTTTCAAAGATAATGAAGCCAACTTTAGAAACCTCTAACACTGCAAATTCTTACTAATGGAGGATTTCGAAAATGGAATTATTTCATTATAATAACCCATACCTGTTCTAGTGGTGAGCATACCTGACAAACTAAACCAGCGCTTATGTCCCTGCGTATATGCTTGTATGTTTTATGAGTTGAGTTGGGTTGTTTCACCTCTGAGCGGCACTTTTTTGCACACCATGGGATAAATGGCCAGGTCACATGGACCCCGAAGGCTCAGAGAAGGTTGGAGGAGGGGACCCACTGGAACAGCTGTTGGGAGACAGATGGTAGCCTCCCGTCAAGGCCATCCAGCGTGTTCTTTAACGTGCACAGTGCATGGCTCTCCCGCACACGGTGCCACGGCTTAACGTCCCATCCGATGGACGGCGGCCTTTCAAAGCCCATCGGTGTCCCCTACTGACCGTGGGCAGGGCGGGGAATTTTGCGGAGATAAATCTCAACGCTGACCCAGCTGGGACTCGAACCTGGGGAGGCGGGGGGGGGGGGCTCAGTCGGTAGCGCGCCAGGCTCGTAATCTGTACTTCCCAGGTTCGAGTCCCAGCTGGGTCAGCGTTGAGATGTATCTCCGCAAAGTTCCCCGCCCTGCCCACGGTCAGCAGGGGACACCGATGGGCTTGGAAAGGCCACCGTCCGTCGGATGGGACGTTAAGCCGTGGCCCCGTGTGCGGGAGAGCCATACACTGTACACGTTAAAGAACACGCTGGATGGCCTTGACGGGAGGCTACCATCTGTCTCCCAACAGCTGTTCCAGTGGATCCCCTCCCCTAATCTTCTCTGAGACTTCGGGGTCCATGTGACCTGGCCATTTAGCCCATGGTGTGCAAAAAAGTGCCGCTCAGAGGTAAAACAACCCAACTCGAACCTGGGAACTACAGATTACGAGCCTGGCGCGCTACCGACTGAGCCACTTCCGCCCCAGTATGTTTTATGAGATACTAGGACAAACCTAATAGGGTTCTAGTAATCTCAGTCCTTTGTATATAGGAGATCCTTCTCTTTTTTAAAAAAATAGTATATATACGACACAAAGAATTTCTTTATTTTCTTAAAGCAAAATATTTTATTTTCCCACCCAACTCTTGAGGCTGAATTGTTTTACCTCTGAACGGATCATTTTTTGCACACAATGGGCTAAATGGCCAGGTGACAAGGACCCCGAAGACTCAGCGAAGTTGACGGAGGGGATCCATTGGAACAGCTGTTGGGAAACAGATGGTCTCCCGTTAAGACCGTCCAGCGTGTTCTTTAATGTTCGCTGATTATAGCTCTCCTGCACAATGTGCCACGGCTTAATGCCCCATCCGACGAACGGCGGCCTTTCCAAGCTCATCGGCGTTTCCTACTGACCTTGGGGAGGGCGGGGGAGTTTTGCGGAGATAAATCCGATTGCTTATCCAGGTGGGACTCGAAACTGAAACCTGCAGATTACGAGCCTGGTGCGCTACCGACTGAGCTACCCCCGCCCCAAACTCTTGAGGATAAGGGGCAAATCATTGCTATTAATGCAAACCTTTTGAGCATAGCACTCTGTGAGTTGGGTGAGGGTAGTTCAGTCGTCAGCGCGCCAAGGTCGCAATCTGCAATACGGAAGTACCTATCGTCTACATTACCATAATATTATCTAAATTGGGTTGCTTTTTACCTCTGAGCGGGACTTTTTTGAACACCATGGGCTAAATGGCCAGGTTACAAGGACCCCGAAGGCTCAGAGAAGGTTGAGAGAGGAGACCCACTGCAAGAGTCAATGGGAGACAGATGGTAGCCTCCCGTCAAGGCCATCCCGCGTGTTCTTTAACGTGCACAGGGTATGGCTCCCCGCACACGGGTCACGGCTTAACGTCTCATCTGATGGGCGAACTGCCTTTCCAAGCCCATCGGTGTCCCCTACTGATTGTGGGCAGGGCGGTGGAATTTTGCGGAGATAAATTTCAACGCTCACCCAGCTGGGACTCGAACCTTGGAACTGCAGATTCCGAGTCTGGCGCGCCACCGACTAAGCTATCCCCGCCCCATATTATCTAAATCTATCAGTTCATTCATATCTGTAATATTGCATTTTCGAATTTTGAACTGTGCCATGGATTTATTGCCAATGTGGTTAGGTAGCATTCTAGTCTAATTTTTTACTGCAAATCTGTACATGAATTGTGACGAAAGTCTACAATTTTTAAGGGATAAATTAGAGCTCTTATAATTTCAAAAATCATGATACTCGCTACCTAAATATCAGTTATCAAATAATTGATATTTAAATAAGGGATGGTTGAGTAAGGGGACCCACTGGACAGCTGTTGGGAAAAGAATGTCGTCCTCCCATCCAGTGTGTTGTTTAACGTGCGTGGTGTGGCTCTCCCACACACGGAGCCACGGCTTAACGTCCGTGGTGTGGCTCTCACACACACGGAGACACGGCTTAACGTCCTATCCGACGGATATAGATAGGGCTTGAGTATGATTGAATAATGCCATCCTACGTTCCATTTTACAGGATAGTATTACATTTTATGGATAGCATCAAAAGCCACCTTCGTGTGCTGGTTGAGGCCTATCAGAAAATTGACATTAAGGCTGCGAAGCAATGGAGAGAATACCTATTGTCTATATCACCGTAATATTAACGAAATCTGTCAGTTGGTTCATATCTGTAATTTTGGGACTTCCGAATTTTCAACCGTACCAAGGATTTATTCCCAAATTGGTTATATAGCTTTATGGTCTAATTTTTACTGCAACTCTGTAAATGAATTGTGCCGAAAGTCTACCATTTTAAGGGGTAAATCGGAGCTCTATAATTTTTAAAAACATGATATTCGCTATTTAAATAACAGATATTTGGAACAAATGTCCAAGTTCGAAGCTCTCGTGGTTTCGTGAATGGTTGGGTGAGGGGACCCATGGGACAACTGTTGGGAAAAGGGTGTCGGCATCCCCGTCAAGGCCATCCAGCCGTGGTCCCACACACGGGGCCACGGCTTAACGTTCCATCCCACGGGCGGTGGTCTTTTCAAACCCGACAGAGACTCCTATTCACAGTGGGCAGGGAGCTTGGCAGAGAAAATTCCTACACTTGCCCAGGTGGAACCCCAACCTGAGAATTGCAGATTACGAGCCTGTCACGCTACCAACTGAGCCTCCCCAGTCGCATAGTGCATAAAACCATGGTTTCGTATGTAAGAGAGCCATACTTTCTAGACATTTTAGGAACATGTTGGTTAGTTTTAACGGGAGCAGAATACTGCAGATTACGAGCTTGGCTCGGTACACACCACAAAGAAATGCGTTGTAGAAACTGTCAAATATTTTTATCTCATTGCAGCCAGAATATCGAAGAGTAGCGTACACAGGCGGACAAGTTGAGATGTCGAAAAATTACATTTTGGCGACCCAACGATGCATATATTAGAGAGAAAGGAGATTAAGTACAAAATAAGGGAGTTACGCATGGGAATGAAATTCCTTCATAAATAACTCCAATATAATAAACTCCAACACTAAATGGTGGTTTGCTTTTTTATCGTTTTACAGTTCCTAACCTTTTATTGTTAAATCGTTTAGACAAAAACACAAATCAAAATTTCTAGTTATATTTTTTTAACCGAAATTTTGGGCAGATTGAAAGTTTGCTTGCTTCTAGACTTAAAAGTGTTGTCACCCAATAATACCTAGAAACTTCTAATAAGAGAGTTCCAATATAAAATACTTATGTGAAAAAAATCATTTTTCCCGCATAAATATTTTATTGAATTTTTTATCTACAAGTAATCTTAGAATTTACTACGAATTGAATTCTGATAGGTTTGAATCTAATGTGCATGTTTGGTTTATCGGATCAGGTAAATGTGTTTAACGCTCCGATTTTCAAAGATTTTTGAAAAAAGCAGATGCTATTAGAGTTCTGAAGCATTGAGGATTATAACCCTTCAGTACGCTACTGTCTCCCAAGCTCAATAGGTTGGATTGTTTTACCCTTAAGGGTCACATTTTCCACATTGAATTAAATGGTCAGTCACAAGAACACCAGGTATCAGAGAAAGTAGAAAAGAACCTCTAGTTAAAAGACGGTTGGTAACTTCTGTTCAAGGCCACAACAATGTTTTCTTTAGCGTGCATAGAATGTGTCTCGATTGTACACGGAACTGTTGTTTAACGTTCTTTCGGCGTACGGCGGCCTTTGAAAACCCATTGGTATAGAGTCCTGCAGAAAATTAATTAATATCGAAAGATATTTTAGAATATTATGGTTTTCAAGAGGAACTGAATCGCCGAATCCGTTAGCTGATGTTAGTTCGATATAGTCGATTACCAAGTGGCTCTTATATAACAAAAATTACAGTTTATGATTAATTACTTTAAAAATGTTAGTGTTTGTAAGAGATAAAGTCAATATGGCGGTAATAAATGCCATTAATCGAAATTTCTGCTATCTCTGAAGTAGATTCCGTTAACAGAATAACCAAAAAATAGTGTGCATCTGCTTCTATTTGGTCCCAGGTCCGGACTTTCTTGGGTTGTTTTACATCTAAGCGTTACTTGCTTGAACACAATAGGCTAAATGGACAGGTAAGGTTATGAGGACCCCCAAGAGTTCAGAGTTCGGTAAAAGATCAAGTTAACTCCTGTTAGAAGACATATGGATGTTTTCCATCAAGGCCATCTCAACATGTTTATTAAAATGCACAGGGTATGGCTCTCCTGCATATGGGGCGACGGCTTAACATCCCATCCGACGCAAGGCGGCCTTTCCAAGCCAATCCATTTCCCTTACTGACCAAAGGCAGAATGGGGAGTTTGTGAAGATAAATCTGAACGTTGGCACAGGTGGGACTCGAACCTGGGAACTGAAGATTATGAGCCTGGCACCGTACCGACTGAGCCACACCCCAGGCTCGTGCCCTGGAGCATGTTTTAAGCCACGCTGATATGTAACGGTCAACAACTCTATTCAAAAGCAGTATAATTTTTTTTCTGAAAATTTCGCTATACAATTCACACAAACATCAACCATGTGCATTTTAAAATTGAGAATTTTCCTTTAAAGTATTGCGTATCTCTCAGCTTTAGGAGAAAAATAGAACTGTGGATTTTTCACACATTGTTTTCTTAGGTAGAGTCCGATGAAATTGTGCTTTAAGAAATGTGCAGAGTTCGTCTCTCGTGTCTCATATTGCAATACAAAAACAAAAACTCACCTCCTTTATAGCACCACGAATCCAATTCTTACTCGGATGTAACACTACCGAAACTATCCTGATTCCACAAGTGGAAATTACGGAAATCGTAGTAGGAACTTTTACACTAAGAAAATCAAACCTCGTTTTGCATGAAGCACTCGTAAAATTCTTTCAGCACTTCACATATAGCATTAGGAAATGCCCACTTTTTGTACACAGCAGTGCAAGAACAGTCGTAATAGCTCCTCCACTCAGGCTTAGTTAATTTTGCAGTGGCTACCTTGTATTCATGTCAAACTAAGCATTTTATCTACCACCAGTAATGCCAACGCATAAACCTGAATTATCCTCACAAATACTAAACTATGAAACGAAGTTAAATATTCAGCAAAACAAATTTTTCCCCCTTACCAACATCAAGAAACTCCTCATTTAAACGAGAATAGCCTTAAAAAATAGTCTTAATTATAATTGTTTATTCATGTATTATTTAATATTTTTTGCTTGCAATATATAGGACGAAGAAAGATCCTGGAAACTACATCTAGCATTTACAGGCCTTCCCATACAATGCTTGGAAAAGCCGCCTCCCGTCGGATAGGATATTAAGCTGTGCCTCGTGTGCAGAAGGGTCACTCTTTGTGCACGTTAAAGAACACACTGGATGATCTTGAAGGGAGATATATGTATATTAATAGCTGTCCAGTGGGTCCTTCTTCCCTCAACCTTCTCTAAGCCCTCGGGGCCATTGCGACTTGGTCATGTAGGACATTGTATGCAAAAAAAAGTGCTCTCAGAGGTAAAATAATCCAACCCATACAAGTACATCATGCCGCACTAAAATCGAAATTTATGCCAATTTGTTTCGGAGATAACTGTACAGAATTCGCCCTTCAAGTGACTGTCGTTTGGTTTTCGATGCGAAGATATCAAAAGAGCGTTAAAAAGTTACACCGAATATTTATTCGCTATCGGATGGTCTGTAAATGGTTGTTAGGCATACGTTGGAAGTATAGCTGTGAACCAATTCCCCATGATGATGTACAGACTTGACCAGGATTTAGGTTCTACCTAAAGTTCAACCCATCCTTCTCCGTTGCAGGACGTTAGTACCTTTCAAAAGAGATATTCTCTTGTGAAAAGTAATGGAAGGGAAGCCCTCTTAATTCCTATTGATCAGTCCTACTAAGGTCATATTTTTTTGTCTGCTCTATTGAGCAATGATCAACTTCAAATGGTCCTGGTGCCAACCATTTATGCCCACTAGACTGGTTCAGGGCTTTGAGCTTTTTAACGGATCCTGGACTTGCTGCACTGGTGGGCCACTGTTGAGGGAAAATCTTCTCTGTTTGCTAATGATTTGGCAGCCCTAAATGAAAAAATGCACAAGATACCTTATATCAGCTGGTGGATAATCCTGATCATAGGCCATCGCAGGTTCTTGACTCCTTATCTCTATGGACATCGCTAACCTACCTTGTGTCTCAGGCAGGTCAGTTTCTCTTGTGATACAGGTTCTTGAAAAGGCCCATTTGAAGAGGTGATGCCTGAAATTCTTACCTGCATGGATGGCTTCAGCCTGTAGAGATGGAGGAACGGTTCTTTGCACCATGCCTGCGATTACAGGGCTGTATTCGATTGTTGGCCCTACCTATCTCAATAAACCTAGTTTCTTTGAAAATCCAACTAATCATTTTCTCTCTGTAGGTATTTGAAATATGAGATAGTTGCACAGAGATTACTCTTTTCATGTCCTCACACGAGAATTCCAGTGTTAAAGCCTAGATATCCTGGGCCTGTAAGAGGCCGGATAGGGAGGTAAAGGAGACTTTTAAAAGTAATTTTAAATTTCTCTTTTCAGGGAGGGAGGATGGAAAGCATTTCCAAGATGTTGGTTTGCTTCTCAGCAGACACGCCATTGATGTTCTTCTAGGAAATGACAGCATTAATGAAAGATTTCTTACAGCTAAATTCAAAATTAAGATTAAACACTTGAATGTTATCTGTTATGCTGCCACAGAGGACTCTGATGAGGACGAGAAGGATAGGTTTTACAGGCAACTTCAGGATATTTTGAATTCTGTCAAGAAAGGAGATATTCTGTCAAGAAAGGAGATATGTTTCGTGCTAAGTGACGGCATTGTTAAAGTTAGTGCTGACTCTGAACTTTAGTAAGTGGTGTTAGTTCCATTTGGCATTGGTAGTTCCAATGACAATGGGGAAGTCTCGTATAGATAAATAAACTGATTAGTTTGAGGATAACTAACATGTATTACAAACATTCGGACATTTATAAATACACATGGACTCCAACTGATGGGATGAATAGGAATATGATCGATAATATATTAACATCAAATGCGCTAGTTCGATTAGGATATATAAATACCAAATCATATAGGGGAGCCGAAATTGGGTCTGGCCATTTCCTGGTCAAAAGTGTCTTACAAGAAGCTTAAGAAATGCTGTTCTAAGGTCAAAAAGAATTACCTTTAGCATTGATTCTCTGAAAGATCCACATATTTCCAAAGTGCAATGATAGACTATTTAGTCATGATGACAATTGTGGTTTACTTACTGCTGAAGTTGAGAAAGAATGATTTAAACAGGCTTTTCTTCAAAGTAACAGTACACCTTTTGGGTTAAAAGGAACAGAAGAAACAAAATTATTTGAGTGATAAGGCACTGAAGCTTATTTTTGAAAGAAGAAAATGCAGGTATAATTTAAATCAACACCTTACTGGTCCTAATGGACAGCAAAAGGAAAAGCTTAAGAAAAGTACAAAGAATCAGTTAATAGCTCATAAGAATATTTGGGTTGATAGTTTGGCTGACAAAGAACCGGAAGCAACTGGACCACAGGTAAAGGAGAAGACAGATAGGTAACTCATTCAAATTGGAGCTCGAATTACAGTGCAGCGCCAGCTAATGTAAGGCCCTAATTATTCATTTCTCTCTGCTGTCGTGTTGTTAAGAACGCCATTAATCTGTCTGGTTTCGTTGCTTTAAACAAGAGATGGAAATGTGTGAAAGCTGTGTTGATAAAGCGTAATGCATCAGGAAAGAAAAAAATGCTTTAACTAGATACTTGACGAACCTGTACAAATGAACATGCGAATCATAATATTAATATACTAAGAAATACCTTGAAAAGATAACCAGTGTTGAGTGCCATTAAGTATTGAAATAGTAAGAGAGTATATGATAATTATATGTATTGATATAGTAGTCTTACCAAATTTGTTTATTTTTTATATCCTCCAGTTAAAGCTCAGTATAACTATAATACGAAAACAAACTCAATATAAAAATATAACAATGTACAGGTGTTTCAAAAAGGACGCAACTCTAAATATAAGTGATTAGTACTTACGTGCATGTACATTTTATGTCATAATATTAGTCAGTTGGCATTACTGTTCTCAAGGGTAACAGCTTTTAGCAGTTGAAATGACCTTGTCACGCGCTAGTCTCACTCAAGCATTCATTGTGTTGTATCAGCTGTGTCGTGTTTCAAAAACGAACGTGTATTTATTACTGAGACTTATTGTGCGTACAAATCTTACAAACATGTGAGAGAGGAATTTCAGTTGAACTTTCCTCAGTCTGCAGTTCGCAACAAGTCAACAATATCGCGTTTGATTGATTAATTTCGTGACACTGGGTTTGTACAGGATCGAAAGAGCCCAGGTCGGCCATCACTGCTAACTGCCGAAGTTCTTGATGATGTGTCTCAGTGTTTAACTTGCTCACCCATAAAATCTGTTAGAAAGCTATCTTCACATGTTGCACTGTCACCAGCTACTCTTTTCAGGGCTGCAGAAAAGATAAAATTTCGTGCCTACTGCATTGGTGTCGTTCATAAAATGAAAGAACCGGACCATGAAAAATGTTTATGGTACTGTCGTTGATTTCGTTCTTTTGCTGATGAAAACGGAATTTGAGGTGTTGGACCATGTTCAGTTAAGAGGATTGGTTTCACTTGGATGAGTATGTGAATAATCAAAAGAGATGAATATGGAGCAGTGAAAATCCTCACACTTTTCACGAACGACCATTACATGCACCGAAAATTGGTGTTTGGTGTGCAATTTCCCGTCGTCGTGTGATAGGGTCTTTATTTTTTGACTCAACTGTAACTGGTAAAGTTTATCGTGACCTCAGCCAACAGTTTATTGCACTATTGGATGTGAATGAACGAGAGTGTTGGTTTCAACAAGATGGCGCAACCGTCCATACTGCAAATGACACAATGGTCTTGTTTCATGAATTTTTTGGTGATCATTTGATTTTAAAAAAATTGTGGTCCCCAAGATCCCCAGATCATACTCTTTCAGATTTTTTCCTTTGTGGATATTTCAAATGTTTAGTGTTTCAAAATAATCCTCAAACATTTGAAGACTTGAAGGCTAACATTGAAAGAGAGCTTTTAAACATAAGAAAACAAACTTTACGAAAGGTGGCTGCAAAAATCATGAAACTCGTACAAACCTGCATCCAGTTTTGCAGGAAATCACTTTCAATATCTGTTGTGAAGGTAAATGTGTGTCTAATTTGCATCTTTTGAAATTTGTGTCTTCTGTCAAGTTTAAATAGAAATATAGAATTGATTGCATCCATTTTGAAACACCCTGTATAAAAGATTAAAATGCTCCAATTTTAAACGATTATTGCAAACGATCTGCTTAGACTAGAAGTTTGAAATTTTACTCTTGTGGTATCATCGTCAGGGGGTTTACATTGGTAACAATGTCTTTTCCTCTTACAAGAGAGAGTTAGTAAAAGAAATATTTTGAAGAGTTCAACGAAAAGGCCTGTTCATGAAAAATATCGAAGACAGGGGAGAAAAGAAACACAATTGAGCCAAAGGATGTAAAAGGGAGAGCCTAGACGCTTCATTTCCAAACCAGTATATCCTTTTCCCCTCCATTTTGCGGGTTTTTAAAAATTTTCTGGACAGATGCATGATATATAAATAACTTTAATAATTATTTTTCCACTTTTACCGTTATTCGCATTCTGAAAGATCCGACCATCCTAGATTCGGTTCTAGATGCTAGTAAAATATTACCCTTTACATTTTCCTCAATCACCCATCAGTTGGAATTTCCACTGTTAGAGAGTGCTAAAGGCGGTAAATAAAAACTCAAACAACGCCTTCTAGCAGTGAAGAAAACTGAAAAAAAGCAAAATCCTTAAAAGAATATGGCGAACTATTTATGATAGAAATTTTGAAATTTTTGTGCTGGAATATGAAGTCGTGAGGTTTGCATTGGTAACAATGAGTTTGATCCCCGCACCTCCAAGGGAAGTTGGGAACGCACAACTTTTTAGATTTAAATGTTTATTTAATTTTTTTTCTTAGTTGGACTGGTATTAATGAAATATTATAATTCGCATTTTCAAATTCTTTTGTTCTTTTAACTTACAATCTTTAGAATATTCGATTTCCTAAATATGGAAAAAGTGAAACGTTTAACGAATAATGCAAGTGATCTGTTTATGGTAGAAATTTTGGTTGTAGACTGTCAAGAGATAATTTCATAACGTTTCTATGAACTACGGCGTGAAATATTCCTATGCACCAATTTTTAGCACCCTAACTCTTACGCACCAAAATTTGATTTTTGAACTCGACATCCGGATGCAAAATTATTTAACATTTCCGAGATTTACAACACAGAACTCTCCTAGTATTAATTTTCAGGTTTCTAGTCCTTGTAGACTAAGATTTGACCACTACGTGATTTCTATTTGGCTTTGAGGGATACTTCAAATGAAAAATTTTGGATTTTTCCTGACATTTAAACTTATATTACTGGATAGGGGCAAATTTTCAGAGCTTTACCCTTCTGCTTCATAGTTAGAATTAAACGTGATTCCTTGTCACTAATCAATTCATTATGATTGACCCGTCTTGAGGAGCTCATTGGAATAACTCTTTTCACTAATATAGTGAAAAGAATCTGAAATGCAAAAATATCAAGTGAAAAAGGATTGGAAATAAAGATTTAATGAAAATTACTCGCACATTAACTTGTTCGCAGTGATATTTTTCGATAAAAAAATTAGAAGCTCCGGGCTTTTAATTTGTTTTGTAATTGAAACAGTATGAAAGAGATAATATTTTGTATTTTTATGACCAAAATTATATTAAAAAATGTGCCATAAAATTTACTTTTCATGTTAGAAGTTCTCTAAAGTGTTTCCAATCATGAGTCATTACACTGAAATATGTAACAAATATGATTTCCAGAAAAGTGTACCGTAATAACTATTCGTACAATGTCATGCACCCAATACCATCCGAGAGATGACAAAACATGGTGTCCAATTATGGGATGGCAATCTCTACCTATAGAGGTTCTCTACAAGCTACTATATTCTACTTCCCCTTGGATAAGGGGCGTTTTTTAACCACGTTTTAATGGCGAATTCCTTATAAGCACTGTATTCTAGCTATATAGTTTTTGCGTTCTATACAAGGATACTAGAAAGTTGCTTTGCATTATTGCCTTTCGAAGAATATACACTCCAGATAAAGTATCTTCGTCACTGTATAACTTTTCTTCGAGGGCTAGATGTATGGTGACTGAACCTTTTACCATGATGCAATTGGTAAATTAGTGCTTCAAGGTATATTTATATCAAAGGTTTATGCCTACTATCAGATACAGAGTCGCTTATTTCATATATGACATGACATATAAACTTTCGTGGGTTGGTAAAAAGTTGTTTGTTTTATCAATAATGGCAATAATTCTGACATTCTGAATATTTGCGAATTTCCAATAACCAGATTTAAACAGTTAATGAGCAATGTACGTACAATATTTACGGGTATTGTTTTGTATATGTGCTTACACACCATGTAATTTCCCACTCGTGGACAGTGGCGGACTGGTAAATGGAAACGGTCCTGAAAATTGTGAGTGGACCGGCCTGCGGGCTTATGCACGTTAAAGAATTTGCTACATGGTCTTGATGGGGATGATCGTCCGAGTAGCTGTGATCAATCACCATATTGTTTTTGTTTTATTTCGTGTTTATTCTGGGTCGCAGTATCATGACAACTGACGTGAGAGTCAGCTTTAGTTTCTAATTTAGGATAACCTCAGAAATGTTTATTTTTCGGAAAATTAAAGGGGCGGCGGATGAAATTTTGCTTTTTTGAAAGGAGTAAATGAAATTTCCCCAATAGTGAGGGGTATAGGAGTCTCGCCTTTGAGGATGAGATTTTTAAAAAGAAATAAAGAAAATAATCATTTGAAGGGCATTATTGAAACTGGACCGGCTTATCAGAGAGATTCTGAGAATATTAATCGAAAACAAAACCGGCTTTCTGCCCTCCTGCAACCATTAATTATTGAACTACTTTGAAAGGTTTCAAGTTCTTAAGAGGAGTAGTTGCAATTTTACGTTTTACGCAGTCTCGAATCGGATTCAATCTGATTTTTTTTTTATTTCTGAAAATTGGAATTATTAAAAATATTTTACAAAAATTATTTTTGAGTTTATTTTGGTATAGTCAAGTGTCAGCGCTACCGAAAAAGCAATATTAGAACGGGAAACGATCAATAAAATGCACATTTGAACTCGAAAAAATTTGGACGAATTTTATTAAACTAATTCTTTTGATGACAGTGTTCGTAGTGTTTATGAAACGAAAGAAGATACAAAGATCAGAACTCTTGCATTTCATGTAAATATAAAATTTTTCCGTTGAGGACAAGTGAGAGGGGAGGGGATTCTTAAATTGCAATTAAAGAACTAAAGTCAAAACGAAATGCATATTATCATTGACAAGCGAAGGATAATCAAATATAGTTTTGTATCTTGTTTACTTTTAGCGACCATATTGATAAGAGAAAATTGGTAAGTTCATAGAAATGTCTTTATGCGCATAAACTTTTCTATTTATTATGCGTAAACTCTTCCAAGTTATCATAATCTAACTTCTTAGTGGTGTTTATAATTTTTAAACAAGCTAAACGTCGTTCGGATGCAGCCTCGGTTAGATGATAGTTTAATGGCAGTTATATGCCATATAAATATTGTTACAAGCTCTACAATATAAACTATACTTAGCAGTAATCGAAAACAGTAAGAAATAAAATTTTAACAGCCTGTTGTTTGCATGGCACACTTCACATCGCCAGGGGGTAAGGTATGGGGGAGCCACCCAAAGTAAATTGGAGTTGGGAAAAATTCGAAGTTATTTTATGAAATTGGAAATTTTTTATATAAAATTAAGGGTAGTTGGCAAAATCTAGGTCAGTTGGTAAAATTCGACGCGACTTAGTGAAATTGAAGCAAGATGTAAAATCTGAGAATAACTGCCAGAATTTAAGCATATGCTAATTTACAGCTTTAGGGCTTCAATATATGAGGGGTTTCAAGAAAAAAAATGGAATTGGAGCTTTACTGTGTAGCAATTTATATTAGTAGTTATAAATTAAATTAATAGTTATAAAGTATAATGGATGGTTTAATCACTCACTTCCATGTTTTTTTGTAATGTTCACTTCAGTCATAATAATAAATATATACACCCAGTCACCGTCTAACACGATTTCGTTTTAACGCGTTTTTTAAAGTAGACTCATATCATTAGTCGTTGGATTTAACACGATTTTTCCACTACTCCTCTACGATCTTTAACATCTTGCATTTGCCACATAAGGAGATGTCTTCGGTGCCTTCCTTGTCCCAATTAGCTAATCTACACTTGTTCATTAATAAGAATTCCAGAAGATTTCTCACAATTTGCCAATACGAATTAATCTGCCCAAACAGCCATTAAGTTTAAGATATTTTTCAATCAATAAAATCATTTTAATTGTCGTTCACTGATGACATTGTACTCACATATAAATTCACTCTGATTGTTTAAAGATTATAACCTATCATGTGTAGAGTATCAACGGGTTCATTATTGGATAATAATTTGAACTAAAATCAATTTCTTTTTTTCAATTTTCATTACTCGACAATACCTAATATGTATTAAAATGAAACCGTATTGAGCTATTTTTTGTTTCTACCTTTATGATAGTTTCTTTTTCTTTAAAACTACATTTATTGAACTACATATACTAATAAAAAACACAAGCGAACTACAAGACAAATACATATATGAAATACACATCAAATATGCCAATGTAAACTCAATAATATTGTAAGCTTCAAAAAATAGTTTTCGACAACTACTAATGTTAATACCAGTAGAAAAGTCAAAATTAATAAGCACAACATGTGACCACTATGCTATTGCCTTACATAATTTGTAAGAGAAATAAGAATATTAAAAAAATACAGATTCCATAATAACTAGAAATCTTACCCAGCAGCTTGTTAACGAAAATGATAACATTGAATACCATAAACTGATGATAATAACTACAAGAAAAATAATTATTTCAAACCACATTAAATATATACCAATGTCTATCAGCTATGCACCAATCCCCTGTGATGATGCATAGAACCGGCCAGGCCTGACACCTAATATCCGACCCCGCCTTCTCGTGGTGCAGACCGTTAGTACCTTTCAAAAGAGATACTCTCTTGTGGAAGTGAACGGAAGGGGAGGGCTGCCAGATTAGTGTGGCCTACTGATCTGGACAACTATGGCTACTTTTCTTTTTTTTCTACCCTGCTGAGGAGTGGTCAACCACACAGGGTCCTGGTGCTGACCATATAAACCTACTGGATTGGACTGAATTATGGCTCTTAGCTTGATTATGAATCCTTATATTTGCGACACTGGTGGACTTCTGTGGAGGGAAAATCTTCCGCTGTGTTTTCTGTTTGTTTGTGGGGTGACAGCCCCAAGTGAACAGATTCACAGGATATGTTTCCATGCTGGTGGATAACCCTGAGCAGAGGTCATCACAGGCAAATGAACTTTTTGCTTCTACTGTCATCGTCAAATTCTACATTGGAGGAAGTCATCCAGTGTAGATGGCTTCAACCTTTAACGGTGGGGGAACGGGTCTTTGCCCCATGTCTGCGATTAGGGGGCTGTTTGAAATTGTCGGCATTCCTTCTCTCAATAAACATAGTTTCTTTAAACATCCCACTAACCATTTTTTCTCCATAGGTAGTTGGAATGTGAGGACTCTGCACAGAGCTTTTTCTCTTGATGTCCTCACACAAGAATTCCACCATTATAATTTAGATATTATTGGTTTGTAACAGACCAGATGGACAGATAAAGGTCAGATTCTTAAAAATAATCTTAAATTTCTCTTTTCAGGGAGGGACGACAATAAGCATCACCAAGGCGTGGGTCTGCTTCTCAGCAGACACGCTAGTGATGCTCTTCTAGGATATGAGTGCATTAATGAAATGTTTCTTACAGCAAAATTTCAGACAAGCGTTAAAAACTTGAATGTTATCTGCTGTTATGCCCCCACTGAGGATGCCGATGAAGATGAGAAGGATAGGTTTTACGGAAAACTTCAAGATATTTTTAATTCTGTCAAGAAAGGAGATATTACCCTTGTTCTAGGTGACTTCAATGCCTAATTAGGTACTGACTCTGACCTTTGGAGGGGAGTAATAGGCCCTTTGGTATTGGTAGCTGCAATGGCAATGGGTAACGTCTCTTACAAGTAAGTAAACTCAATGGATTCAGAATAACTAACACTTATTACAAACACCGCGACATACATAAGTACACATGGGTTTCACCCGATGGGCTGCTTAAGAATATGATTGATTATATATTAATTAACAGCAAATGGGCTAGTTCTGTTTGGAATAACAGGTCATATAGGCGAGCTGAAATTGGATCGGACCATTATCTTGTTAAAAGTGTCTTGCAACTTAAACTTAAAAAGTGTTCTGTTAACGTTAAATAATTTACCTCTAATACTGAAGCCTTGAAAGACCCAGTTATAGCTAAAGCTTACCATGATAGGTTACTTAGTCATTATGACAGTCATGGTATGCTTACTACTGAAGTTGAAGAAGAATGGGACCATTTGAAACAGGCTTTTTTGGAAACTAACAGTACTCATTCAGGAAAATACGAGCAGAGGAGACGGAATTATTTGAGTGATAAGGCACTTGAGCTTATTTCAGAAAAAAGGAACTGCAGGAATGTCCTTAATCAATACCCTACTAGTTCTAATAGAAAGGATTACAGAGAGCTTAATAAACGTGTAAGGGATCAGTTAGCTACTGATAAGAATCTTTGGCTTCATGGCTTGGCTGACAAAGACGACGAAGCAGTTAGACAGCACAACAGCAGAGAGCTGTATCAGAAAGTTAACGTTTTGTGTGGTAGAAAACAAACAGGTATACAGGGATTGAAGGATAAACAAGGTAAGGTTATAGAAGGTGAGGATTCTGTCATGCTAGGTGGGATGAGCATTTGAATGATGTCCTAAACAATGTGGTTAGTTCTACCCCTATTGTTTGCAATGATGATAAATGCATTGGTGGCTTTAATGTTGGCCCTATAACACAATCTGAAGTTGTGTTGGTATATTTTCGAAACTTAAACTTCATAAATCCCCAGGGATAGATGAAATTACTACGGAAATGCTTAGAGCTGGGAATGTTTCGGTTACCATTTGGATGACTGAAATTTTGAATATCTTTTATGATAAAGTCATGGTCACTAAGGATTTTACCAGAGCTATTATTATCCCTATTTTCAAAAAAGGTGATCGCAGTTCTAGTGATAACTATAGGGGTATCAGCCTACTCTGTGTTCCAGGTAAAGTTCTTTCCATGATTGTGCTTATTAGAATTAAGAATCTGGTTGACAGTCAATTGCGTGATCAGCAATGTGGATTCAGAAGTGGTAGGGGATGTGTGGATCAGATATTTTCACTTAGGCAGATTCTTGAGAAATGTTCAGAGTTTCAGAAAGATTTGGTTGCTAGCTTTGTTGATTTCAAAAAGGCTTTCGACTCTGTTGATCGTCATAATTTGTGGTTGATTGTGAGACCATATGGTATACCAGACAAGTTAGTTAACATAATGAAAGCTCTCTATAATCACACTGAGTCGTGTGTGAGAGTTGGTAAGGCTTGTAGCAATTGGTTTAGCATTACTTTTGGTAACAAGTGGTTTAGCATTACTTCTGGTGTTCGACAAGGGTGCATTTTGTCTCCTTTTCTCTTTAGCTTGGTTATTGATTATGTTATGCGAAATTCACTTCAAAGGAAAGATTTTGGCCTTAAAATGGACTGGGGATACGAAAATTTCTGATTTAGATTATGCTGATGATTTAGCCCTTTTGGCAAATGATGTTGATGAGATGAACTCTTTCATTCGAGCTGTTGATGAGACAGGTAGTAGAGTAGGTTTGGTTATAAACAGAGAGAAAACCAAAGTGATGAAAATTGGTCAGGCAGGCTGTGATTCAGTTAATCTGAATGGTTGCAGTCTTGAGCAGGTGTCACCGTTTAATTATCTTGGGAGCTATGTAACAGATAATGGTGATGTGCGGCATGAGATTAACAGACGAATAGGGATTCCTGCTGGGACTTTTAAGAATCTATGGAGAGTGTGGAGAAATAGGCGTATACACCTAAAGAGTAAAATTAGACTGTATAATAGTTTGGTTCTTTCTAGAGTTAGTTATGGTAGGGAAACTTGGACACTTTTTAAACAAGATAACAGGAAACTAGATGCTTTTGATTCCAGATGCTTACGCAGTACGTAGGGCATTAGGTGGTTCAACTTTGTAACTAATGATGAGGTTAGGCAAAGTAGTTTGCAACCTCCTTTATGCAGCATATTGTGCAGAGAGAGACTCCGTTGGTTTGGCCATGTTGCCCGTATGAATAATTATAGATTGCCCAAAAGGGTTATGATTGACAGTGAATATGAACAGTGTGACTAAAGGCCTCAGAAAGAGTGGGAGACCTAGGATGCGGTGGGCAGACAATGTCAAACTAGACCTTATTAGAATTGGTGTGCAGTGGCCAGATTCAGTAGATGTAGCTCAGGACAGACTTGCATGGAGAACTAAATTGAACGGTCTGGTTGGACCTCCGTAGCCCATGGCTGCTTGAGGATGATGATGATGAATAGTTTAAACATGACTAGTAGACCAGTAAAATTTTACAGATAGATACAAATGATATATGATTAATCATCCTCATCATCCTCTAGCAGCCATGGGACGCGGAGGTCCAACCAGACCGTGCAATTTAGTTCTCCCAGCATATCTGTCCTGAGCTACATCTTCTGCATTGGACCACTGCACACCAATTCGAACAAGGTCCTGTTTGACATTGACTGCTCACCGCATTCTAAGTCTCCCCCTCTTTCTGAAGCCTTTAGGCCCACTGTTCGCAACCCTATTCGCCGATCTATAATTATCCATACGGGCAAATGGACAAACCAATGGAGTCTCTGCAAAATACGGTGCTTAAAGGAAGTTGCCGACTCTTTTGCCTAACCTCATCATTAGTTACAAAGTTGAACCACCTAATGCCCTACGTACTGCGTAAGAATCTAGAATCAAAGGTATCTAATTTCCTGCTATCTTGTTTACACATAGTCCACGTTTCACTATCATAACTAACGCTAGAAAGAACCAAACTATTATTCAGTCTAATTTCAGTCTTTAGGTGTATACGCATATTTATCCACACTCTCCATAGATTCTTAAAAGTCCCGGCAGCAATCCCTATCCGTCTGTTAATCTCATGCCGCACATCACCATTATCTGTTACATAGCTCCCAAGATAATTAAAGTGACACCTACTCAAGACTGCAACCATTCAGATTAAATGAATTACAGCCTGCCTGACCAATTTTCATCACTTTAGTTTTCTCTCTGTTTATAACCAAACCTACTCTACTACCTGTCTGATCAACAGCTCGAATGAAAGAGTTCATCTCATCAACATCATTTGCCAAAAGGGCTAAATCATCAGCATAATCTAAATCAGAAATTTTCGTATCTCCAGCCGATTTAAGGCCAAAATCTTTCCCTTGAAGTGAATTTCGCATAACATAATCAACAACCAAACTAAAGAGAAAAGGAGACAAAATGCACCCTTGTCGAACACCAGAAGAAATGCTAAACCAATTGCTACAAGACTTATCAACTCTCAAACACGACTCAGTGTTATTATAGAGAGCTTTCATTATGTTAACTAACTTGTCTGGTGTACAATCGGTCAAAAAAGTATCCGAACACTATGATCGATTACAGAATTCAGAAAAAATATCTGGCAACGTTTTTTTTAGAAATTAGTGCTCTGGCAAACTTCGTGTCACGTGACACGAAGGTTACCAGATCACTAATTTCTGAAAAAATCGTTGCCAGATATTTTTTCTGAATTCTGTAATCAACCATAGTGTTCGGATTCTTTTTTGAGCGACTGTACCATATGATCTCACAATCAACCACAAACTATGACGATCAACAGAGTCTAAAGCCTTTTTGAAATCAACAAAGCTAGCAAGCAAAAGGTTTCTGAAACTATAAACATTTCTCAAGAATCTGCCTAAGTGAAAATATCTGATTAACACATCCCCTACCATTTCTGAATCCACATTGCTGATCACGCAATTACCTGTCAACCAGATTCTTAATTCTATTAAGCACAATCATGGAAAGAACTTTACTTGGAACAGAGAGTAGGCTGATACACCTATAGTTATCACAAGAACTGCGATCACCTTTTTTGAAAATAGGGATAACAATAGCTCTGGTAAAATCCTTAGGAACCATGCCTTTATCATAAAAGATATTCAGAATTTCAGTCATCCAAGTGGTAACCGAAACATTCCCAGCTCTAAGCATTTCCGTAGTAATTTCATCTATCCCTGGGAATTTATGAAGTTTAAGTTTCGAAAAAATACCAACACAACTTCAGATTGTGTTATAGGGCCAACATTAAAGCCACCAATGCATCTATCATCATTGCAAACAATAGGGGTAGAACTAACCACATTGTTTAGGATATCATTCAAATGCTCATCCCACCTAGCATGACAGAATCCTCACCTTCTATATTCTTACCTTGTTTATCCTTCAATCCCTGTATACCTGTTTCTTTTCTACCACACAAAACATTAACTTTCTGGTACAGCTCTCTGCTGTTGTGCTGTCTAACTGCTTCGTCGGCTTTGTCAACCCAGCCATGAAGCCAAAGATTCTTATCAGTAGCTAACTGATCCCTTACACGTTTATTAAGCTCTCTGTAATCCTTTCTATTAGAACTAGTAGGGTATTGATTAAGGACATTCCTGCAGTTCCTTCTTTCTGAAATAAGCTCAAGTGCCTTATCACTTAGATAATTCTGTCTCCTCTGCTCGTTTTTTCCTGAATGAGTACTGTTAGTTTTCAAAAAAGCCTGTTTCAAATGGTCCCATTCTTCTTGACCTTCAGTAGTAAGCATACCATGACTGTCATAATGACTAAGTAACCTATCATGGTAAGCTTTAGCTAGAACTGGGGCTTTCAGAGCTTCAGTATTAAAGGTAAATGTTTTAACGTTAACAGAACACTTTTTAAGTTTAAGTTGCAAGACACTTTTAACAAGGTAATGATGAGATCCAATTTCAGCCCGCCTATATGACCTGTTATTCCAAACAGAACTAGCCCATTTGCTGTTAATTAATATATAATCAGTCATATTCTTAAGCAGCCCATCGGGTGAAACCCATGTGTACTTATGTATGTCGCGGTGTTTGTAATAAGTGTTAGTTATTCTGAATCCATTGAGTTTACTTACTTGTAAGAGACGTTACCCATTGCCATTGCAGCTACCAATACCAAAAGGGCTATTACTCCTCCCCAAAGGTCAGAGTCACTACCTAATTACGCATTGAAGTCACCAAGAACAAGGGTAATATCTCCTTTCTTGACAGAATTCAAAATATCCTGAAGTTGTTCATAAAACCTATCCTTCTCATCCTCATCGGCATCCTCAGTGGGGGCATAACAGCAGATAATATTCAAGTCTTTAACGCTTGTCTGAAATTTTGCTGTGAGAAACCTTTCATTAATGCACTCATATTCTAAAAGAGCATCACTAGCGTGTCTTCTGAGAAGCAGACACACGCCTTGGTGATGCTTATTGTCGTCCCTCCCTGAAAAGAGAAATTTAATATTATTTTGAAGAATCTGACTTTTATCTGTCCATCTGATCTTTTGCAAGACTAGAATATCTAAATTATAATGGTGGAATTCTTGTGTGAGGACATCAAGAGAAAAAGCTCTGTGCAGAGTCCTCACATTCCAACTACCTATGGAGAGAAAATGGTTAGTGGGATGTTTAAAGAAACTGTTTATTGAGAGAGGGAATGCCGACAATATCAAACAGCCCACTAATCGCAGACATATGGCAAAGACCTCTCGTGAAGGGCATCCAGCGTGTTCTTTAACGTGCACAGGTCATGGCTCTCTCGCACACGAGGGCTTGGAAAGGACGACACCGATGGACTTGGAAAGGCAGCAGTCAGTCCCATCAGACGGACTGCGGCCTTTCCAAGCCCTCCGGTGTCTCCTACTGACCGTGGGTCGGGCGGGGAGTTTGCGGAGATAAATTTGAACGTTGACCCAGCTGAGACTCGTACCTGCAACTACAGATTACGAGCCTCGCGCGCTACCGACGGAGCACCTACATTTAACACAAAGGAACAAATAGCATGGCGAGATAAAATATTCGCGCTTCAACGAGCCTCTGCTCTGATAGGAGTCCAGTGGCACAGCCTATATCACATGACATCAGGCTTTCCTTTCAGACGGCTGTGTAGGGGACACCCATTGGCTTAGAAAAGCCGCCATCCATCGGATGGAACATTACGCTGTGCTCCATGTGCCGGAGGGCCACACCTGTGTATGTTAAAGAACACGCTGAATGTCTTTGACTGGAGGCTACCATCTGTCTACTGACAGCTGTCCAGTAAGTCCCCTTCTCTCAGCTTTCTCTGAACTCTCGGAGTCGTGCAACGTGGCCATTTAGCCCATTGCGTGCAAAACGTGCCGCTCAGAAGTAAAACTAAACGAAATTAAAGGCTTCAGAAAAAGAGGGAGGCCTAGGATGCGGTGGGGAGACAATGTTAAACAGGACCTTGTTAGAATTGCCATTCACTGACCAAATGCAGCAGGACATGTATCGAGGACTAAATTCACAATTTGCTTCGACCTCCATTAGCCCAAGGCTGCTTGAAGATTAGTTATTGTTATAAAGTTGTACTATAAAGTTTTTCCCAGTGTTTGATTTTGGAAAGCAAGCTGCAGTTTCTCAATTAATATTTCTCTGCGTCAGTTATTACATACTACATAAGTAATATAAATTAAGTTTTGTCTCTGAATTTCCTTTTCAAAGTGTGTGATTTCTCACCTACAGATCGATTGAGAAAAATTGTGAAACTTGCTGGTAAAATCCTTCCGATTTGAACAACTAATGCTTATATTGGGAGAATTTTTCTCCGTAATACTATTCTTCCTGGTGTGATAGAAATCGAATGAGAATGAACTAAACCGAATTTCGATACGAGTTGTCAAGAATTTCTTTACTTCATTGAACTTGAAGAGATCTGTCTGTGAAAATAGAGTAGATAGGAAAAGAAAGGCACACAATAATTACTAGATGATTTTACATATCTGTAGACTTGTTAATCAAGAATGAAATTTAGTGCTGTCATTATTATAATCATTTTATTGTTAACCAATCTATTTTTGAAGTAATTTAATAATTTATATGGTTATACACAGAATTAGGTATAGACGTTTATTTTTCATTTTAAAAATTGGTGTTTCTATTGATAAGGCCTTTCCTAGATTCTGTCTAGACATCCATTCATGATTTGAACCAAGGGCAACTCTAGGTATAACACACACTGCATACATTTATTCTTTCAAAAATTATTTCAACACATTTCACTATTGCACTAAGCTTATTATTTTTAGTTAATTAAGAATCAACTACCGATCGACCTGCCTCAAAGTAAGCATTGTGAGCGGCGTACCAGGAAATCTTCCGGTGTCTCGGCGGCCCAATCCACCACTGCACTTGGAAGATGCACCATGCCACAGGAAAACGCCAATTCTAAATTTAGATATGCTTTCCAAGGTGTCTGAGACAAAACCTTGAAAGGCAGTGTCAAAAGCTGAAACTGTAAAAGTTGCTAAAAATATATTAATTTTATTATTAACATATACTTAATTATAACTTAATTATACAATTGTAGAAATGATGGCTGTCTTATCTGCCAAAACAGGAAAATATTGTGCAGCATTGATTGATTTATCCAGTTTTTTTTTTTTTCAAATTCTTGCAAATTTCTATTATTTTATGTATTGGTTAAATACATTGCAAAAAAGTGTGTAATGTTACACGACTTTATGGTGTTACTTAAGAATTTTAAACTTGTCAATTTCAATTATTATAAAAACACTTAAACCTGTAGTATTCAATTTTCATTAGAGAGTTTTAAACAAAAATTATATTCTCTTTGCTATAAAAATCTTTTTTCACCAAAAAATAAAAAAATAAATATCCCCCTCAAGCAGCTGTTTGCCACAGAGGTCTGACAGGAGCCTATCAGTTTACTTGTCATAGTAGGTCTGAGAGGATGGTGGGATCTCAGCAGAAAAACACCACCAAAATCGGTGCCTTATACGGGGCTCTTCTTTTAGGGAAAAAGGAGCAGAGGAGGCAGAATTATTTAAGTGATAAAGCACATGAGCTTATTTCAGAAAGAAGGAACTGCAGGAATGTCCTTAATCAGTACCCTACTAGTCCTAATAGAAAGCATTACAAAGAATTTAATAAACGTGTAAAGGATCAGTTAGCTACTGATAAGAATCTTTGGCTTGATGGCCTGGCTGACAAAGCTGAGGAGCAGTTAGACAGCACAACAGCAGAGAGCTGTACCAGATAGTTAATGTTTTATGTGGTAGAAAACGAACTAGTATACAGGGATTGAAGGATAAACAAGGTAAGGTTATAGAAGGTGAGGATTCTGTCATGGCTAGGTGGGCTGAGCATTTCAGTGATGTTCTAAACAATGTGGTTAATTCTACTCCCATTGTTTGCAATGATGATAGATGCATTGTTGGCCTTAATGTTGGCCCTATAACACAATCTGAAGTTAGTTTGGCTATTTCTAAACTTAAACTTCATAAATCCCCAGGGGTGGATGAAATTACTACGGAAATGCTTAGAGCTGGGAATGTTTCAGTTACCACTTGGATGACTGAAATTTTGAATGACTTTTATGATAAAGGCATGGTTCCTAAAGATTTTACCAGAGCTATTATTATCCCTATTTTCAAAAAAGGTGATCGCAGTTCTTGTGATAACTATAGGGGTATCAGCCTACCCTCTGTTCCAGGTAAGGTTCTTTCCATGATTGTGCTTAATAGAATTAAGAATCTGGTTGACAGGCAATTGCTTGATGAGCAATGTGGATTCAGAAGTGGTAGGGGATGTGTGGATCAGATATTTTCACTTAGGCAGATTCTTGAGAAATGTTTAGAGTTTCAGAAACCTTTGGTTGCTAGCTTTGTTGATTTCAAAAAGGCTTTCGACTCTGTTGATCGTCATAATTTGTGGTTGATTGTGAAATCATATGGTATACCAGACAAGTTAGTTAACATTATGAAAGCTCTCTATAATAACACTGAGTCGTGTGTGAGAGTTGATAAGTCTTGTAGCAATTGGTTTAGCATTTCTTCTGGTGTTCGACAAGGGTGCATTTTGTCTCCTTTTCTCTTTAGTTTGGTTGTTGATTATGTTATGCGAAATTCACTTCAAGGGAAAGCTTTTGGCCTTAAATGGGCTGGAGATACGAAAATTTCTGATTTAGATTATGCTGATGATTTAGCCCTTTTGGCAAATGATGTTGATGAGATGAACTCTTTCATTCGAGCTGTTGATGAGACTGGTAGTAGAATAGGATTGGTTATAAACAGAGAGAAAACTAAAGTGATGAAAATTGGTCAGGCAGGCTGTGATTCAGTTAGTCTAAATGGTTACAGTCTTGAGCAGGTGTCACAGTTTAATTATCTTGGGAGCTATGTAACAGATAATGGTGATGTGAGGCATGAGATTAACAGACGAATAGGGATTGCTGCCGGGTCTTTTAAGAATCTGTGGAGATTGTGGAGAAATAGGCGTATACACCTAAAGACTAAAATTAGACTGTATAATAGTTTGGTTCTTTCTAGGGTTAGTTATGGTAGTGAAACGTGGACGCTGTGTACACAAGATAACAGGAAAATAGATGCTTTTGATTCTAGATGCTTACGCAGTATCTTGGGTATTAGGTGGTTTAAATTTGTAACTAATGATGAGGTTAGGCAAAGGAGTCTGCAACCTACTTTAAGCAGCATATTGTGCAGAGAGAGACTCCGCTGGTTTGGCCATGTTGCCCGTATGGGTTGGGTTGGGTTGTTTTACCTCTCAGCGGCACTTTTTTGCACACCATGGGCTAAATGGCCAGGTCACATGGACCCCGAAGGCTCAGAGAAGGTTGGGGGAGGGGACCCACTGGAACAGCTGTTGGGAGACAGATGGTAGCCTCCCGTCAAGGCCATCCAGCGTGTTCTTTAACGTGCACAGGGTATGGCTCTCCCGCACACGGGACCACGGCTTAACGTCCCATCCGACGGACGGCGGCCTTTCCAAGCCCATCGGTGTCCCCTGCTGACGTGGGCAGGGCGGGGAGTTTTGCGGAGATAAATCTCAACGCTGGCCCAGCTGGGACTCGAACCTGGGAACTACAGATTACGAGCCTGGCGCGCTACCGACTGAGCCACCACCGACCCTTGCCCGTATGGATAATTATAGATTGGCGAATAGGGTTATGAACAGTGTGCCTAGAGGCCTCAGAAGGAGGGGGAGACCTAGTATGCGGTGGGCAGACAATGTCAAACAGGACCTTGTTAGAATTGGTGTACAGTGGTGGGATGCAGCAGATGTAGCTCAGGACAGATATGCTTGGAGAATTAAACTGCGTGGTGTGGTTGGACCTCCGTAGCCCATGGCTGCTTGAGGATGATGATGATGATGATGAACACAGATCCCTTAGATCAGTAGCCAAGCGTGCTAACCACTCGAACATCTTCCAATAAATTGAAGGGCGGGGGGGGCTCAGTAGGAAGTGCGCCAGGCTCGTAATCTGTAGTTCCCAGGTTCGAGTCCCAGCTGGGTCATCGTTGAGATTTATCTCCGCAAAATTCCCCGTCCTGCCCACGGTCAGTAGGGGACACCGATGGGCTTAGAAAGGCCGCCGTCCGTCGGATGGGACGTTAAGCCGTGGCCCCTACCCTCTGCACGTGGCCGTTACCCTCTGCACGTTGAAGAACACGCTGGATTCCTATGACGGAAGGCTACCATCTGTCTCCTAACAGCTGTTCCAGTGGGTCCCCTCCCCCAACCTTTTCTGAGCCTTTGGGGTCCATGTGACCTGGCCATTTAGCCGATGGTGTGCAAAAAAGTGCCGCTCAGAGGTAAAACAACCCAAACCAATACATTGCTTGAGCTCTGGCAGTGCGGTTTGCTGCTTTCCCAAGAGAAAGTCGCCTAACACAAAATTTTCCTCTCAGAGACCAATAATGTCGTAAAGGGAGGATGCTTAACCGTGCATTTGGCTAAATTTACTTTCATGTATAAAAAAATTACCTTATTTCGAAATTTCAGTATTATTATTTTTCATTATTTTTGACTACATGGCTGGTCGCATCAGAATCAAGTTGATGAAACAGACAAGCCTTTCGAACTCTTCCTGGGTGGCTTCTGATGCACAATTAAATATCTTTTATATCCTATTCTAATAATATTTTAATTACTAATTTGTTAGAAAGTTTCATTTTCAGATACCTTTTTACTTCTCTTGTTTCACTGCCTTATATTTTCATCAAAAATGGCATAAATCATTTAGATTTAATGTCGCTTATCGCAGAGTTGTTTGCGCGCTGGACAATTGATCAAAGGAACCTATTTTCGGGGTATGGATGTCTCTAAAGCAGGGATGTTTCTCTGTTGTCTTTCTGCCCGAGGTGTTGCCTTTCTCACAGATCTCTTCTCTGGAACTTCTCAGATCGCTGTGGCAAGCAGCTGCTTGAGGGGGTAATTTTTTTTCCAGTATTTACAAGCAAAAAATTGCGATATCTGGAGGTTAAACATCATTTTTTTCAACATTTGCTCATTTCTGCTCCTTAACATCTTGGGGCAGGGGTCTCGCGCAATGCTGCTGAGTTCCTACCGTTTCGGAGTGGATAATTTCTTCCTTGTCACAATATCTGTGTTCTGCGAGAAAGGAGACACCAATGAGCTAATTAGACACCATAGTAGTTCTGAATCCAGTCCCCTCCACAGACAGTGTGTTCCCCCTACGACGTCACACTTCGGGTTACGTCACTTCCGGCCACTCCCCTTTATGAGTCCACAACTACTATCCCCCGTATTAATGTTCATAACCAAACGCTCCTATATTAATAATCATAACTCACTTATTAACATCCATATTAATAAATCTTTATTAATTAAAAAACCTTTTGTTAAAACATATCAAAAGTACAGCCCTCTTAATTAAAACACTTATCAAAAATGATACCCCCTTTATTAAAACTCCCTTATTAAATTTCCTACCAAAAGCCCTACTCATTAAAAAACAAAAATCCTTTAGTAATATGCACGCCCCTTTATTAAAACACTTTTCAAAAATGTCACCTCTTCATTAAAAAAAACCTTGGTTGGTATCATCGAGCACATTGTCGATCCACCCTCTTATGTTTCCGTATTGACATGACGTGTTACAACACAATTTGCAAACTTTCATCCCCCTCACTTACCACTGCCAAGATATCCCCCACCAGACTTGGCGGGCATCTCCGATGGCCAACTTATTAACTTTTTATTCATTACAAAGTTCCTCCCCAGTTCCCCTTTATTAAAAATTCTTTATTAATTCAAATTCTTAACAAAAGTGCCGCCCTATTTATTGAAAACTCTCCTTTATCAAATGCTACAATATCATCACTCCTTGACGGCCACCTTCAATGCTAAGCCTGCTATCACTTTGCGGAGATAAATTTCAACGCTGACCCAGCGAGGACTCGAAACTTGGAACTACAGATCACAAATATCTGGGCGCTACCGACTAAGCTACCCCCACCTCAATTTTTATGGTTGATTTGAATCCTAAATAGCTTAATATACGAGTGTTTTTATATCCCTTCCTCTCCTTTAATAATATACTCTTAAGTTCCTGTTGTGCTGGGATGTAGAATTAAAGATAGATGTTTTAAAGGTTTTGAGACGCAACGCAAGTTTTCTACTTTTAGCATTACCAATTTATTTTTTTACAGGAAGAGGCGTTTTTTTTTTATAAAACTGAACCGTTTACAAAAACTCTTTACAGAATTATTTTTTATCCAATGAAAGACTACTAAATACCTGACTTGTAAACAAACGTAACGAACACTTATGTACGCGTAATAACGACAGTTCGCAACACGAAATAAAATTTCGTCAGTCTGATGAGTCATTGGTCTAGTGATGACACGTTCGCAAGTAAACGGTGGAAAGGACGATTTTTAAAATGGTAAGGGTGTTTATAATTGCATATTTTTTTAAAATCATTTCTTAGTTCCAAAGAATTTTAAGTTAATAGCTGATTTTTCTTCCGAGGAAGAAATAATAATATGTTATCGATTGTTACTGAGTAGCATTACTTCCAAGGAAAGAATAATATTTTGCATAATTGAATCATGTGCTGAATTGGGGTTACAGCGAAAATAATTATTAGGAATAAAAAAAAGTTTTAAACCTGAGTCCAAGTTGGTAACGAATATTTGGGAATTAAAAAGAAAAAATGAAAAAAGTATTTATTGGCTATTCTTTTGCTGATGCAATCACGATGTCTTCGAAATGGTTTAGTATCAAAAAAGGAAAATACGACGAGTTTAATGAATCGAGATATGGCAGAAAAGATAACGGATATTTTTTTTCACTTCAACGTTCCAAAACGAATCCTAATGTTGTAAGGCGATGTGCAATGTGTGATGCAGAACATGTAAGATCACAAATGTCTGATGGTGTCACCGTACAACATGATGAAAACTAATTTTAATAAGAAGGGCATGACACTTGGAGGTTTGGGGGCACCAAGGGATATTTCAAGATCGGTTGCCTTCTTGCGATGGGGTTGGGTTGTTTTACCTCTGAGCGCCACTTTTTTGCACACCATGGGCTAAATGGCCAGGTCACAAGGACCCCGAAGGCTCAGAGAAGGTTAGGGGATGGGACCCACTGGAACAGCTGTTGGGAGACAGATGGTAGCCTCTCGTCAAAGACATCCACCGTGTTCTTTAACGTGCACAGGGTATGGCTCTCCCGCACACGAGGCTTAACGTCCTTTACGTCACACTGGGCTTAACGCCCCCTCCGGCGGCGGCGGCCTTTCCAAGCTCATCGGTGTCCCCTACTGACCGTAGGCAGGGCGGGAAATTCTGTGGAGATAAATTTCAACACTGACCCAGCTGGGACTCGAACCTGGGAACTACAGTTCACGAACCTGGCGCGCTACCGACTGAGCCACCCCAGCCCCATTCCGATGGGTTACTTTGTTTATTTATGAAATAGCTGTTCTATCATAAAGGGGTGTAAATAAGGGTTTTGATAAGAGGAAGGAGTGTATTTACAAAACATGCTGTAGCCCACATTATCTCTTATGATGGCCTGAAACAATGGGGTTTAAGTGGAGGTTGACAATGCGGGTTTCACAAGAAGGGTTACTGCCAACGGGTGACGTCATCTGACTTCTCTCAGAGAAATTTCGAGATGGGTCCGAAATGGTGGTCAAGGGAGTGGAGGGGTTTTGGAACTTTCGATAAGGAAGAACTTTTCCAAAACATGTTGTAACACATCATGTCTGATGTGTTGGTCTGAAATAAAGAAGGTCGCCAACGTGGGTGGTGACGTCATCCAAAATGGCTTGGGTTGTTTTACCTCTGAGCGAAACTTTTTTGCACACCATGGGCTAAGTGGCCAGGTCACATGGACCCTGAAGTCTTAGAGAAGGTTGTGGGAGGGGACCTACTGGAAGAGCTGTTGGGAGACAGATGGTAGCCTCTAGTCAAACCCATCCAGCACGTTCTTTAACGTGCACTTATGGCTCTTCCGCACACTAGGCCATGTCTAAAAGTTCCATCAAATGGACGGCAGTCTTCTCAAGCCCATCAGTGTACTCTACTGACTGTAGGAAAGGAATTATCTAGAGATAAATCTCAACGCTGACCCAGCTGGGATTAGTACCTAGGAACTAGAGATTACGAGCCTTGTGTGCTACTGACTGAGCCACCCCCACCCCTCATCCGAGATGGCCGTCACGGTATTTAGAAAAGGTTGGCCATCCAAAATGGTCATCCCGTGGTGAGGGGTGGAACTTTTGCTAAGAGTTTGAAATCAAGGGATTTTTTAATAAAGTGGAATTTTGAAGGGGCTTTTTAATGAATAAAGAGTTAATAAGTTGGCCATCAAAAACGCCCGACATAGGGATTAAGAGGTTGGACTTTTGATACGGGCGGATGAAAAGTTTCCAAATTGTGCTGTAACACATCCTACATCCTGTAAATACGGAAAAGAAAGGGGGTGAAGCGGGGATCGACAATGTGGTCGATATCATCATCCAAGATGGCTGTCTTTGGACTTAGAATAATTTCGAAAAGGGTTGACCATCTAAGATGGCCGTCAAGGAGGGGGTGGAACATTTGATAAGTGTTTCAATAAAGAGGAGTGCATATTTATTAAGGTTTTTCTTAATCAGGAGAGCTTTTGGTAAGAAGTTTAATAAGGGAGCTTTTTGATAAGTGTTTTAATAAAGGAATTTTTCAATAAATATTTATTAATAAAGTTATTAAAAAGTGAGTTATTAATATTAATAATTTGAGCGCGGTCGGTTATGAACACTAATAAGGGAGGTTATGAACACTAATAAGTGGGGGTGAATTAAGGGGCATATAAGCAAGTGACGTAACCGGAAGTATGACGTCATAGGAAGAAAGCACTATTTTGGGGGACTGGGTGCGAACTAGCTAATGACCATTCATCAGACAGATTGTTAAGCCATGACGTGTGTGCAAGAAAACTATACCCTGTTAACGTAAAAGAATACATGACATTAAAAATTAGAGTATATAAAAATTAGGGAGATAAAAAGATCTCAGTTAAATCAACTGTATATTCAAAATAAACTTGCCATCTTCGTGACATACTTATTGTTTCTTGAGACAGAGCAGCTGGGACAATAACTTCAGAAACAGAATTGTGTACTGTTGGTAGAAACTTCATATTATCAAAGAAAAGAAACCTAGATCGGTGTCCGGTAGTTCAGTGGTCCAGAGCCCCTCACATGTTATCAAGTCATGGGTTCGCATCTCTCCTGGCTCAAGCCAATTTTCTTGTAAAATTTATCGATATTAAATTCAGAATGATATCTTCTTTATGATATTAATATTTAATATTTTGTTACTACAAAAGGGCAGCTTCCAGTCTGAGGGAAAAAGTGTCTGATTACAACTCATTTTACACATACTAAATTGGATTTTCTTGCGCAAAACATAAATTATAAAATGTCATCTGTAAAATCAAGAGAGCTATACATTATGAACGTTAAAGCTATCGTGCTCACAGTGAATTCCAACTGTGGACACGACTTTGGGAGCCGGAAGGTTCCAGAACACCGGCCGTGGAGCCGGCCGCCATGCGCAAATTCGGCAGAACCAACAAGCGGAGGTCAAGATGACCCCCTGCCCTCCCCTCCCCCGCAGCGGTGAGCGCGGGCGTCGCTCATGCTCGGACGAACGTCAATGACCCCGGAGATAGAGAGGAGGGGGGATCGCTTACCATGATCTTCTCCCGTCGACCAATAAGAGAGAAACACATCGCGCTAGGGAACAAATGATTGGTGACAAGGCCGGAACAATGGCAGAGAGAGTTGTCCTCGCGAAGAAAAGCTAAGATAGTCCGTTTTGTGCTCAACAGTGAAAGACGTAAAAGACCGGCTCCTTCGACGGTGTTTCTCCGATCGCATCGCGGCAGCTCTCGATTCCCGTAACGGCATCCCATCGACGCAGTTCACGGTAGGCTAAACCACGTTTTTGCACTTTCGATTTTTCCTTTGTTCTTTCAATCGAAACAGTCTTTATGAGATTAATTTCTTTTAATTTCTTGTTTTCTTGCTGTCTTCAGTGATTATTCTATTTTTATACCTGAACAGTCTCTATGAGACTACTCCTTCTGTTCATTTTTACAGTTTTCTGAGTCTGCTAAACCACGTTTTTGCACTTTCGATTTTCCTTTGTTCTTTCAATCGAAACAATCTTTATGAGACTAATTTCTTTTAAATTCTTTTAATTTCTTTTGTTTTCTTGTTGTCTTCAGTGATTATTCTATTTTTATACCTGAAGAGTCTTTATGAGACTACTCCTTCTGTTAATTCTTACAGTTTTTTGAGTCTGCTTTTCCGATAATCTCACTCTTTTTTGTACTTGCTTTTTTGCTTACTCTGATTTTCCCAATTCTTTGTTTTAAACCTCACTATGCTCTCCCTTAATGATCCAAGACTAAGTAGATCTTTTCGTTTTTTGTTGAATGAACTTCATATTAAAGATTTAATTTCATATCTCCTTGATTCTCTTGGTTCTGAATTTAATGATTTAATTGAGGTTGCCCAATCTATCAATCGCGGAGTCGCAATTATCACACTTGGATCTTGTGAAGCCACTGAAAAACTTAATGAATTAAAGGTTTTGAAAATAAATGAGATTGAGGTCCCGTTTACTTTTCTTGGGTCCTCTATAAAAAAGGTCATTGTTTCCAATCTTCCGTTCTTTGTAACAAATGACGAAATTTCCAACGAACTATCCAAGTTTGGAGAAATTCTCCATATTGATAAAGAATTCTACTTTGAAGAACGCTTCCAAAGAATAAAAACGGGGAATCGAATTCTGAAGATTAAATTAACTGAGAACATCCCAAATTTCATTTCTATTGTTGGCTTTAATGCCACAATTTTTTACCCAGGTATTGTGAAATTGTGTAGACGTTGCAAATTGCCCGGTCACTTTGCCGATACTTGCACTTCTGCGTCTAACTTCAAGAAATCATTTGCTCTGTTGTTCATAACCATCAAACTTCTGTTGCTGATAGTCAATTAATGAACCTTTTGGCTCCATCTACATTAACTCAGACCTCAAATGATAATAATGTTAAAAGCCAACAAATAGAAAAACTGGATCCTGCAAATAAAACTTCATATGATAAAATTGAGGAAAAAACTGCGCTCCCTGATAAGACATCCTTAGAAAAAATCGAGAACCTGAACTCAGCTAAGAAACCTTCCGTACAGTCAACGCCTACTTTACAAACAGTTGGAGGAAAACGTAAAATCGTCTCCCCAGTTGATTTCCAAAAGACCAGGAGAATCACAAAAGAGAAAGACATCTATCCCGAGTTCCGAAGTTTTCTTAAATGCCTTTCTGAAAATGACACGAGGTCCATAGCTCATGTCCCCTTAAAAGTTTTGCAATTGAAAAAAACCTTGGACTCGCACAACAGGATTCTGCCTTAATACAATGACCTCTTCCGCACTATTACGGACTTTTTCTCGTTCGAACAGCCGAACTTTTTATTAGAACAAATTGCTGACTTTCTTCCAGTCTTTGAGCAAAGCGGTATAGAGCAGGTAAAAGCGACTTTAGATGAGAAATATGAAGACGTACCCTAGAGCTCTTTGTTGGCTCTTATCTTTCCTCCTTTCTCTCTTTTTCTCTCTCTCTTTTTCTTCCCTTTCAACCTGTCTGCCTTCTTTCCTCTTCCTACTCTGATCGCTCACCGGGACATCCGTTGTAGCAGTGCTTACTGCGAGGTCTGATGTCTCTCTGAGCGCTCTCCTTTCCCTCTTCCCATTTTCGATTCTTGCGCCTTGCATTCAGCCCTACTCTCTACTTTTCCCCCTTACTCAGACAAATTCCAACTATTATCAATCAGCCGTGTAGGCTTCGGCAGTGCGCCGAATTATACTAAATTTTATCATCGTTCTACCTCCGATGAAAGAGATATGGGTCTCGACCCGGTGCTCTGCATTGTCATTAACGATCTTTGATCTTTAACGACTAAGCTTCGCCCCATTCGTTCGACTGTTGCTCTTCGTGAGAGGTGAGAGGCTAGTACTTCTTCGGCTGCGAGTTGGCGAGATGTTGCGACATGCCTCGTGCCTGCACTACGAACCGTCCAAAAAGTAGGGACAAAGACGCTACGCTGCTGGCGGAACACCAATAGCTGGACAAGGAAGGAGGTAAGGGAATTCCTATTGACTAAGGGCTCCCATTCAATTACGCAGTGTTCTGCCGCCGTCACTAAGACTCCCATAGTGAACAGCTAGTTTTAACGCTTACCACGTTTTGCCTGAGTCTTTGGCAAGGAAAGTGACTCTAGAGACAGTTCCTAATCTAAATGAACTTTGAGTGTCCAGTAAGGACTTTCCATCCGAGGGAGATGATTGGCCTCTGTAACAGTCAGGAAGTGTATAGTTATGTGTTTAATTAAGAGGTCGAGGTAATAAAAAAAATGTTTGCTTGTAACCCCTACGTTTTGTCGAGTTATATTCTAACAGGGGGGGAAAGATCGACCGCCTAATGAATGCATATTATGTAAATGAGCGAAGGAAAGAAAGACCTGGTGCTAGCCACAGAGTAATTAGAAAAATAAAATACACAACGCAAATCACCGTCGTTTTTGGGGAATTGAAATTAAAGGCTAATTTCTCCCCTAGTTGTGTCCACCCTATCTCCCAGAGCAGGTGGGGTGCACAACAAAGCATCTGGATGGCTCTAACGAGAGGCTTCCGCCTGCTAATCATTTATGGATTACGTAAGACACACAGTAGGCACGTGCCATAGGCCTCCCTCTCAAGGATAATGAGGGCCCTGCATCCATAGGTAACTTTTATATAGGCAGTTTTTTTACATATAAAAAAATGCCGCATCGAAAGCTCCAAAGATGAAATGTGGTAATTTTGTTGTCGTGTTATTTTGAAGGAAAAAAACCCGCACCATCCATCCACAACAAGAATCTTTTTCATAGTTGCAATATTAAAAAAAGCGTTTTGACGTATAATATTATGGCATAAAAGAAACTATGGGGTGAAGAAAGAACACAAAACCTTTGGCGTCTAGATCCCTCTGTGAATCTTAATCCGCTAATGCTCCTAATAGGTGCCAGTGGATCTTCTTCCCAGCTTTTTTCTGAATGTTTGGAATCCTTGTGATCAGTCCATTTAATCCGTTATGTAAAAAAGTGCCTCTCAGAGATGAAACAATTCTATCGAACACATCAACAAAATTCATATCGTGAATGAGGGTACTAAGAAAATAAAAATAATAACGTATTTATATTCTGCAAGCAATTATAAATTTAAAATCAGTATTTTGATCAGTATTTACACGTCCATTCTCTTACCTAAAAGATAATACGCAGTTGAAGTGTTTTAATCAGTTTCATTATTAAAAATTTTAAAATTATAACAAACTCAAGGAAGTATTTTTCACACCTCTATTTCACTATCAAAGTTCAAATCTGAGAAATTATCTGTTTAACTTCCTTTGCTCTATTTTTCCAACAAAAAATCTCCTACGAGATTAGGATATGAAGACTTTTGGCAAAGCAAATAAGGACTCTAAATGATGTCATAAAATTCACTTTCTGACATCATTTAGAGTAGAAAGAAACCAAATATGAACAATTTCTGTTTTGGCATTTTTACATATAGCAGTAGTATTCCCCCTTTTTATGATTACTAAAGTATTAACGAGGCCGAAAATATGAAAGTTAAATACGAAAAAATGCAGTAAAAATTAAAAGGTTTCCTACCTTAATTTCGACGGGGGGGGGGGGGGATTTAAAAAAAAAATCTGTGTCTGGTATTTGTTGAAAAATCTATTTTTACATGATTCAGAGTAATGAAATTTAAAACTTTCATAGCCTTATATTTGGCATTCAATTTAACTGTAGAAGAAAACACAATGTTTGATTTTCATATTTCTGGATCTCTAAAAATACGACATGAAGGGAACAAGGCTGAAGTCACACAAAGAGGTGTAGTCCATTGTCACAAACTTGTTCATACAACAACCAAGGTATTCGAGTCTAATAAAGAATCCATCTGTAACATAAAAAAAGAATAAGCGTAAAGTTTTGCAAATTATCTCTTCCTTTTAAAATGCGACATGCGTATTCTTTGACAAATAACACTGCGCAACACACAAAAAGACTTTGAAATGAAAATAGCCAACCTTTACTAATTTCGAGGTGCTGAACACGAAAATTACAATAAAAGTTGTCTTGTTGACTCTTGTTTAGGAGAGACAGAGATGGTCATGAGTAGGAGGATAATGGGGGTTCTGAGCCAATGGCGGATCAATGTTAATCCTATGGGATCCGCCACCCATGTGTTTCAAGATAGCGACGAGTCATTATCAATCACATTGATCAGAATTCTCACCGTTTTTAAGACTGAAGTCGGACAATGGTGAATAACCCCCCTCCACTGATGTAATAATCTGAAATTATTCAGTTGCAGATAATCCACTCGTAATTTCCACCGATATCCATCTTGGTTTCCACAAATTTTTTCGAGTCCACCATTTAGAAACCTGACATCACCACAAACTCCCACGATTTTACCGTTAGTCCGCCATCTTGGTTTCTAACCTCATCCGAAATTACTAAGTCCAGACTCCGCATTATTCAGTTAAATTGGTGGTAAGGGACCTGGGTTCGAGCCCCGGGTAAGGCATGGCTGTTTGTGT
Organism: Ryuthela nishihirai; assembly: GCA_038380435.1. Classification (NCBI taxonomy): domain Eukaryota; kingdom Metazoa; phylum Arthropoda; class Arachnida; order Araneae; family Heptathelidae; genus Ryuthela; species Ryuthela nishihirai. Next base: position 85,993,315 of record JAWZYU010000003.1, on the reverse strand, counting down.
CGTTTTTCTGCTGAGGTCCTGCCATCCTCTCAGACCTTCTACTGTGGTATATAAACTGATAGGCTCCTGTCAGACCTCTGTGGGAAGCAGCTGCTTGAGGGGGTATTTATTTTTATTTATTATTGGATAACAACTCGGTCATAATTTCCAGAGAAAACCATCTTGGTTTCTACCCTCATCCGTTTTTTTTTCTAATTCCAGAGCCGCCATTTTGAATCCTGACGTCACACGGGCCGTGTGACTCATCTCGTAGTTAACAACTCTCATGGTCTCAGAATTCTCCATCCTAATTATGGAGCCATCTAGTGTTTAACGAACGTACCCATGTTTGAAAAAAAAAAACTCTTTCCCAGGCGTGTTTTGAATACATTATCTTATGGGTCAGAAACTTAATCAGCGCGCTAACGCACCCAGCTACAGATTGTTACTTACGCAGATTGCTTAGATGTGTCTGAAGTGGGGATAAGCGTTCTTTATTAAACAATCTCGGTTGGTTCTATTTCCTTCACGAGTTTTATATTGATGTATTTTTATTAACTTTTTTTTATTTTTATTAATGTATTTTTTTCTATTTTTATAATCAGCGTATTTATATTTCTTTTTAATTCGTGATTATCCTCGTAAATCAACCCCACATATATTTCTATACTTTAATGTAGTAGTTGTATATTTCATGTATTTATTCCTTATTAATTAAACATTTATCCATAACTGATACCCCTTTATTAATATGCAACCTCTTTATTGTAAACACTTATAAAAAGTTCCATCCCCATCGCACGGCTAACCTCGTAATTTCCACCCTCAAAATATTTAAGTCCAACCAAACTTTCGGTGGCAACCCTTCTCAGAACGGCTGATGCAATCCTCCAAATAATTACAAAGTCCCATATTCATATAATTCTAAGTCCTGCAACGTGCATTTCGCAACAAACGTTCGGTACCTCAAACCTACAGGGGATCACGTTTTACTGTCGGATGGTTTTACAAACTTAAAGGCCATACGTATTTAAAAAAATATATTATTCCAAACCGAGGAATCACACATCTCTGTATAATAATTCGTATTTTTTAAATATCTACATATTTTAATCTTGCATACTCATGCCAGTGGTCTTATCGGTTCATTGCTAAAGGGTGAGTGGAGATTGAACTCGGATGAACGCTATTTGCTACTGATTAAATATTTCCTTCATTTAATGCAAGAGTTTGAGTAAATAGTCCTTTGAACCAAATGGTGCCACTATCGTTTTTTTTTTTATTTCCTCCTGAAAATCATTAACTTTCATGCTAAACCATTTCAAAAAAAAACGTCGTAAACGGTTTTTAACATAGTCCCGTGTAAAGTGTGGGGGAGTCCTTACTCTGAATAATTATTATCAGCGTATATGTATATACTGTGCTTTTCCCATTCTGCATCAACAGACGAAGCAATAAATTTATATCTTTCTCTCACATTTTTATTCTCAAGCACCTTTCATAGGAAGACATCACAGTAATCATTGCTTGAAAAAATAACTGTTTTCAAAAAGTCCCATTTATCGAGCCCATATTCTGCCGGTGGCTGATGTTTTCCCTATCATTCTGCATTTTCACAGAACCACGATTTATTTAGAGTCGTCGGTATCATAAGCATTATTTCAACAATCTGAGAACAGTCCTACCATTTACGCAACATAAAATAAACATTTTTTTCAAATTCACTTATTCCCTCTGTATATTTCATTAGGAGTAATTTTTTATCTTCATCACATACCTTCCTGCGGACCACGTTTTATTGGCGGTTGCCAATAATCTGAGAATTAAATGTAGCAGTAATGAATATATTATACCGGTTTTACACTGTTTGCTCTGTATAATAATTATCAGCGCTATTTATTTGGAAATACTTCCCCACTCTGTGAAAACAGTCCACGCAATATATTTTTAACCTCCTCCCAGTTTTACCACGTTTCATAGACAGTAATAAATGTTTTAAGTTCCGAATAGGGCATTACACTCCTTGCTCTGAAGGAGGACTTTTTTTTTTTACTGCTTATCTCACTCATCATGAGGGACCACGTTTCATTGACGGATGACACCACGTAGGTGACCGTGAAAATGTTTGTAATATTACTCCATATTGGGAATTCCTTGCTTTTGTCGGTGGCTGAATTCACTCGTGCTGTGTTTAAAAATATTTATACCTGCCGGGCTGTATGAAAGGTTTACATTGTATCTCACACTTCCTTCGTGTCTCGCTAGGAACCAAGTTTTAATGACAGATGGTACCGTGAAAGTAACCTAGTAATTCTATTTTTCCATAATGGAATTTACATTCTTAACTCTGTATAATGCAGATCGCAAAATATACTAGAAATATACATTATTTCTCATATCTGTGAATCACATTCTTCGCATATCTGTCTAATACCATTCTTAGCGTCGAAAAACACTCTGAATGACCTTGACAGGAGGATTTCTCTCCTAACAGCGGTCTAGTACCCTTTCTCTATCGAACTATGAGCCCTTTGCTACATGTACTAGGCAATTTAATTAAATTGAATGCATAAAAGACCCCTCAGAATTGAAAAAACCAACGAAATGGTTGGTAAAATTGCTTTGATAAACAGTAAAATGAATGGCAGAATATTTGTAAATGCGCACACATTGCAATTGTCGGTAGAAAGACACTACATGCAGTGAATTTGGAATAACAGTAAATGCGCACACACTGCAGTGGATGGAAGAATATTTTCAAACTTCTTCTAAGTGGAAGGCATTCCAGCATATTTTGAAGGTATTCTATCATCTCCAGTATATTTTGTTTGATTATGCATGCTCATACTATCAGCTTACGTAAAGAAAACTAGCTCCAACACGAATGCGTGTTAATAGAGGACAATAGTCAAATACAATAACCTACTATAAAAATAATACATAAGTCTCACTCGAACATACCCTCTCAACATACCTGGATTAATCCAGCGAAATGAGAAAGCTTCGGCGCAACATAAAAAACCACCTAACTATGCTTTGACATATATGTTCTGATCGGGCCTCTGTGCTTATGACGTTGTTCTCGCGTAGAGCGTACAAGAAACGAAGTGTCTTTGCAAACTAAGAGCGTACGAGAAGCGAAGTGTCTTTGCAAACTAAGAGCGTGAAAAAAAAAAACCCTTCACTCCTGCTTCGACTGTGTTCACGTGATCTGCTGAAATGACACATCACGACAACAAGCTGGCCAGCTTGGTGCTGTGTTGTTAACGATTGCTGACCGTGGGCAGGGAATTTTTGCAGAGATAAATCTCAACGATAGCCCAGCTGGGACTCGAACCTGGGAACTACAGATTACGAGCCACCCCCGCCCCCTAAAAAATATGTGTAAGATATGTTTAGCAAAAGAAGTGATAAATTGTTAAACGATTGCACGGCATCATGATTAACGTATATCGCAAAAGGTGTCTTTCCATGCCGGTTAAATTCATTAACAAACTTTTAATAACTTAAACACACAAATGTGGTTGGTGCAGGATGGTTGATGCCGGATCTAGAAATTATAAAGTTGAGGAGGAGGGATTGCAAATTGAGATGCGTTTCGACTTTCTCTTGGTAGAGACTTTCTCTTGGATTGCAATTCGAGATTGCGTTTTTACTTCTCTTGGTAGTCATTATCATTCCTTGCGGATGCAGTTCAAAAGTCAAAACAAGGTTATACCTATCCACATTTGTAGTTGAAAAGTCCTTACAGTGGTAGAGTATTGTAGCATCTTCATGCTTGAGTCAAAGAATTTAGATCTCGGATATCACCAGTTTATTTGTTTAAAACTCTTAAGAAATATCGAAGACGCAATTATGCTAACATCAAAGGGGCGAAGAACAGCAAGCCATAGTCGAGAGGAGCAGGTCTCGTGCTTTTAAATGGTCAAAAATAGGATTTGTTTAGTAAGCCAGTCCTTACTGTGCCTGCAGGAGATTTACTCCTTGTGATGTTGCTTCTTCGTTTGTTTGTCTATTGGGACCACTTAGGAACGTCCCCTCAGTTCTATCGCAATACGCGATGGTTGAAAGAGTCTTTCGGAACAAAAATCAAAGATTTTATCATAATTGCAGGGACTCAATACTGAGGCTCCTCCCCAATAAATTGGTTCAACTTCAGCCTTTACTTTAAAATAACAAATATTTATTTAACCTTCCAAACATGCTTGATGGACGAGAACATATGCTCAATTACATAGATTACAACACCACCAGCTTACTATGCCTGTTCAGCTGTATTCACTGAGCCCAATGCCGTTATTACCAGTCGGCATTTCCCAGCTTTACAATTCCACATCTGCACGCTTTCGAAACTCGACTGGCTCTGTTCTTCTCGTTGTTGCCAACCCTTTCTCTCTCCGCCTGACCATCTGGGGCATCCGCGAGCAGTGGGGTGACCTCCGTCCCCTCTAGGCACTGTTACTTCAATTAACTTTCCAGATGCCGGGACAGAGGGCCTCCCACGTAGCATATGCCTTGTTGGTGAAATCCAAAATAAATATATAAAGCCTGAACAAAAAAATATCTAAAAAGGCCTCTAGCCTGACACTCCTATTCCTGTAAGATGTAAGATATCCTGTGCATCTATTCCCTTAGGGCTGGTAAACCACAAGCAAATAGAAAACAGAATGGTAGATTTTTTCCCTCAACAAAGACACCCCAGTGAAGGAAATCCAGGATCAGTAATTAAGCCTTGAAGCCATAAACCAGTCCAATGTGTATAAATGGTCAGCATCAGAACCCTATGACGTTGATCATTTCTCAGTACAGTAGAGAAAAAAATGTGGCAATAGTAGGACCGATCAATATGCGACACTGATCTAGCAGCCCTCCCATTCCTGTTCGCATGAGAATGTCTCTTTTGAAAGGTACTAATGGCCTGCGCCAGAGAAGCTAGGATTGAACTTTAGGTAGCACCTAAATCCTGATCGGGCCTCGTGTGGTCTGTACATCATCACAGGAGATTGGTACACAGCTCTCCTTCCAATGTATGCCTAACAACCATTTACAGACCAGCCGATGGCGAAACAATTATTCTGTGTAACGTTTTAACACTCTTTTGATATCTTCCTTGTCGAAAACCAAATGACAGTCACTTGAAGAGCAAATTCTGTGGATTTATCTGCGAAACAAATTGGCATAAATTTCGATCTTTGTGAGTCATGATGTTCTTGTATGCGTTGGGTTGTTTTACCTTTGAGTGGCCCTTTTTTACATTAAATAAGCTAAATGATCAAGTCACAATATCCCCGAGGGCTCAGAGAAGCTTGAGGGAAGTGAATCCATTGGACAGCTGTTAGTAGACATACTTCCAGTGTGTTTTTTAACGCGCAGAAAAAATGGCTCTTCTGCACACGAGCCACAGCTTAACATCCCATCCGACGGAAGGCGGCCTTTCCAAGCCTTGTATGGAAATGCCTGTAATTGCTAGATATAGTTTCCAGGACCCTTCTTTGTCCTATATATTATTAGTGAAAAACAAATAAAATAAATAATATATTGATAGACAATGATAATTAAGGGCATTTTTTTAAGCTATTTTCATTTAAGTGAAGAATTTCTTGATGTTGGTAAGGGGAAAAAAGTAATTTTTTATTTGCCTGAAGATTTTACTTCGTTTCATAGTTCAATGTTTGTGAGGAAAATTCAGTTTTATGTGTTGGCAGTACTGGTGGTTGATGAAATGCGAGGCTTGAAATGAATACGAGGTAGCCACTGCAAAAGTAACTAAGTTGGAGTGGAGGAGCTCTTGCTGGCACCGATTCTTCCACTGTTGTGCAAAAAAATGGGCGTTTCCTAATGCTATATGTGAAGTGCTCATTGAATTTTACTAGGGTCCATGTGAAATGAGGTTTGATTTTCTTAATGGAAAAATTCCTATCACGATTTCCTTAACTTCTACTTGTGGAATTAGGATTGTTTTGGAAATGTTACATTCGAATAAGAATTGGATTCGTGGTGCTATTAAGGAGGTGAGTTTTTTTTTTTTTGCACTGCAGTATGCGACACGAGAGCCGATTTCTGCACATTTCTTATCGCACAATTTAATCGGACTTTACATAAGAAAACAATGTGTGCAAAATCCACAATTCTATTTTTCTCCTAAAGCTGAAGATTTGAACTCCTAAGATGTAAAATAAAATTTTCAATTTTAAAATGTACAGGGTGGTGTTTGTGTGAATTGCATAGCAAAATTTTTCCTAACAGTGTAATATTTTTTCTGAATAGAGCTTTTGACCTTTACCTAACAGCGTGCCTTAAAACATGCTCCCCAGCCCGAACCTGGGAGGGGAGTGGGTGAGAACGGCTCAATTGGTACCGTGCCAGGTCATAATCTGCAGTTTCCAGGTTCGAGTCCCACCTGGGCTAACGTTTAGATTTATTTCCACAAAACATTCCATTCCTCCTTTGGCCAGTAGGGGACACTGATGGGCTTGGAAAGGCTGCCGTCCATCGGATGGGATGTTAAGCCGTATCCCCGTGTGCGGGAGAGCCATACACTCTGCACTTTGAAGACATGTTGGGATGGTCTTGATGAAAATCTTAAATTTTTCTTGTAACAGATGTCCAGTTGATCCTTTAGCGAACTCTGAGCCCTTGGGGTCCTCGTAACCTGCCCATTTCGCCTATTGTGGTCAAACATAACTCCGATGTAAAACAATCGATGAAAGTTCTGGTCTGGAACCAAATAGAAGTAGACGTGCACTATCTCCCAGCTGGGTAAGCATTGAGATTTATATCCGCAAAATTCCACGCTTTGCCCACATTCAGTAGGTGACACCGATGGGCTTGGAAATGCTGCCGTTCGTCGAATGGGACGTTAAGCCGTGGCTCTGTGTGCTGGAGAGCCATACCCTGTGCACGTTAAAGAACACGCTTGATGGCCATGACGGGACTCTACCAACTGTCTCTCAACAGCTGTTCCTGTGGGTCCCCTCCTCCAACCGTCTCTGAACCTTCGGGGTCCTTGTGTCCTGGCCATTTAACCCATGGTGTACAAAAAAGTGCCGCTCGGTGATAAAACAACCCAACGCGCACTACCTTTGGGTTAGCTATTCTGTTAACGGAAACTGTTTCAGAGATAGCAGAATTTTCGATTAATGACATTTACTCTTGCCATATTAACTTTTATTTCTTACAAACACCTAACATTTTTAAGGTAATTAATAATAATCAGATATTTTTGCTATAAAAGAGCCACTTGGTAATCGACTATCTAAAACTAACACCAGCTAACGGATTCGGCGTTTTAGTTCCTTCTATGTTTAGTTCGGCGTTTAGTTCATTCTGTGTTATGTTCGGCGTTCATTCGTGTTATGTTCGGCATTTAGTTCATTCTATGCACGATAAAGAAAACATTGACGTGGCCTTGAAGAGCAGTTACCAACTGTCTTTTAACTAGAGGTTCCTTTCTACTTTCTCTGACCCCCTGGAGTACTTGTGAGTGGCCATTTGTTTCGTTGTGCAAAATGTGAACCTAAAAAGGAAAACAACCCAGCCTATTGCCTTGAATATCATACTCAAGGTTATAATTCTCACAGATTCAGAACATTAATGCCTCAAGTTTTTTTTTCTTTTTTCGAAATTCCCTGAAAATCGGAGCGTTAAAACATTTCCCGCATCCGACAAACTTGCACATTAGATTCAATCATATCAGAACTCAATCCATAGTAAATACTGAGATCACATGTAGAAATCTCGGTATAACAAAAGGTTATGAACTGTAAAACGGTAAAAAAAAAACAAACCACCATTTAGTGTTGGAGCTTATTATATATTAAGGAATTTCATTCCCATGGGTAACTCCTTTAATTTCTTCTTTCCTCTTATATGTGCATCGTTGGATTTATTTTTCGACATCTCAACTTATCCACCTATGTAGGCTACGTTTGGATATTCTCGCCAGAAAGAGATAAAAATATATTATTGTTTCTACAACGCCTTTCACTGTCTCATTAAAGCCAAGCAACATGTTCCTAAAACGTGAAGAAAGTATGGCTCTCTTACATACAGAGCCATGGCTTTATGCTCTATCGGATTACCTTCGGTCTATATACCCTGTTCGATTTCTTTTGGTCTTTATGCCCTATCCGGTTGCCTTCGGTCTTTATTCCCTATCCGGTTGCCTTCGGTCTTTATGCCCTATCCGATTGCCGTCTATATGCCCTATCCGATTGCCGCCTATATGCCCTATCTGGTTGCCTTCGGTCTTTAAAAGCTCATTGGTGCCAATTTCCTCACCAAAGCGTGAATAAGAGTAAATCTCACTGCAGGCACAGTAAGGACTGGATTACTAAACAAATCCAATTTTTGACCATTTAAAAGCACGAGACCCGCTCCTGTCGACTATGGCTTGCTGTTCTTCGCCCCTTTGATGTTAGCATAATTGCGTCTTCGATATTTCTTAAGAGTTTTAAACAAATAAACTGGTGATATCCGAGATCTAAATTCTTTGACTCAAGCATGAAGATGCTACAATACTCTACCACTGTAAGGACTTTTCAACTACAAATGTGGATAAGTATAACCTTGTTTTGACTTTTGAACTGCATCCGCAAGGAATGATAATGACTGCAAAGAGAAGTAAAAACGCAATCTCGAATTGCAATCCAAGAAAAAGTCGAAACGCATCTCAATTTGCAATCCCTCCTCCTCAACTTTATAATTTCTAGATCCGGCATCAACCATCCTGCACCAACCACATTTGTGTGTTTAAGTTATTAAAAGTTTGTTAATGAATTTAACCGGCATGGAAAGACACCTTTTGCGATATACGTTAATCTTGATGCCGTGCAATCGTTTAACAATTTATCACTTCTTTTGCTGAACATATATTACACATATTTTTTAGGGGGCGGAGGTGGCTCAGTCGGTAGCGCGCCAGGCTCGTAATCTGTAGTTCCCAGGTTCGAGTCCCAGCTGGGCTAGCATTGAGATTTATCTCTGCAAAAATTCCCCGCCCTGCCCACGGTCAGTAGGGGACACCGATGGGCTTTGAAAGGCCGCCGTCCGTCGGATGGGACGTTAAGCCGTGGCCCCGTATGCGGGAGAGCCGTACCCTGTGCACGTTAAAGAACACGCTGGATGGGCTTGACGGGAGGCTACCATCTGTCTCCGAACAGCTGTTTCAGTGGGTCCCCTCCCCCAACCTTCTCTGAGCCTTCGGGGTCCATGTGATCTGGCCATTTAGCCCATGGTGTGCAAAAAAGTGCCGCTCAGAGGTAAAACAACCCAACGCGCACTACCTTTTGGGTTAGCTATTCTGTTAACGGAAACTGTTTCAGAGATAGCAGAATTTTCGATTAATGACATTTACTCCCGCCATATTGACTTTTATTTCTTACAAGCACCTAAAATTTTTAAGGTAATTAATCATAATCAGATATTTTTGCTATAAAAGAGCCACTTGGTAATCGACTATCTAAAACTAACTCCAGCTAACGGATTCGGCGTTATAGTTCCTCATGAAAACCATAATGCTGCAAAATATCATTCGCCATTGATTAATTTTCTGCAGGACTCTTTACTAATAGGTTCGAAAACCCGCCGTACAACGGATGGGTCATCAATATATATAGGTAGTTTCGTGTTCAACCGAGACACATTCTATGAACGCTAAAGAAAATATTGACGTTACCTTGAAGAGAAGTTACCAACTCTCTTTTAACTAGAGGTTCCTTTCTACTTTCTCTGATCCCTGGAGTACTTGTGAATGGCCATTTGTTTCGTTGTGCAAAATGTGAACCTAAAAAGGAAAACAACCCAGCCTATTGCCTTGAATATCATACTCAAGGTTATAATTCTCACAGATTCAAAACATTAATGCCTCAAGTTTTTTTTTCTTTTTTCGAAATTCCCTGAAAATCGGATCGTTAAAACATTTCCCGCATCCGACAAACTTGCACATTAGATTCAATCATATCAGAACTCAATCCATAGTAAATACTGAGATCACATGTAGAAATCTCGGTATAACCAAAGGTTATGAACTGTAAAACGATAAAAAAAAACAAAGCACCATTTAGTGTTGGAGCTTATTATTTATTAAGGAATTTCATTCCCATGGATAACTCCTTTAATTTCTTCTTCCCTCTTATATATGCATCGTTGGATTTATTTTTCGACATCTCAACTTATCCACCTGTGTAGGCTACGTTTGGATATTCTCGCCAGAAAGAGATAAAAATATGTTATTGTTTCTACAACGCCTTCACTGTCTCATTAAAGCCAAGCAACATGTTCCTAAAACGTGAAGAAAGTATGGCTCTCTTACATACAGAGCCATGGCTTTATGCTCTATCGGATTACCTTCGGTCTATATACCCTGTTCGATTTCTTTTGGTCTTTATACACTATCTGGTTGCCTTCGGTCTTTATGCCCTATCCCGTTGCCTTCGGTCTTTATGCCCTATCCGGTTGCCTTCGGTCTTTATGCCCTATCCGATTGCCGTCTATATGCCCTATCTGGTTGCCTTCGGTCTTTAAAAGCTCATTGGTGCCAATTTCCTCACCAAAGCAAAGCGTGAATAGGAGTAAATCTCACTGCAGGCACAGTAAGGACTGGCTTACTAAACAAATCCTATTTTTGACCATTTAAAAGCACGAGACCCGCTCCTGTCGACTATGGCTTGCTGTTCTTCGCCCCTTTGATGTTAGCATAATTGCGTCTTCGATATTTCTTAAGAGTTTTAAACAAATAAACTGGTGATATCCGAGATCTAAATTCTTTGACTCAAGCATGAAGGTGCTACAATACTCTACCACTGTAAGGACTTTTCAACTACAAATGTGGATAGGTATAACCTTGTTTTGACTTTTGAACTGCATCCGCAAGGAATGATAATGACTACCAAGAGAAGTAAAAACGCAATCTCGAATTGCAATCCAAGAGAAAGTCTCTACCAAGAGAAAGTCGAAACGCATCTCAATTTGCAATCCCTCCTCCTCAACTTTATAATTTCTAGATCCGGCATCAACCATCCTGCACCAACCATATTTGTGTGTTTAAGTTATTAAAAGTTTGTTAATGAATTTAACAGGCATGCTAATACATCTTTTGCGATATACGTTAATCATGATGCCGTGCAATCGTTTAAAAATTTATCCCTTCTTTTGAGGAACATATATTACACATAATTTTTAAGAAGTATTTTAAAGACCACCAAAAGGAGGGAAAAATTGCATATCGGTATTGTATTCGATCTCAATTTGCAATCCGTCCTCCTCAACTTTATAATTTCTAGATCCGGGCTTGTTTATATACACTACCTGTGAAAATTATTATGTAGACTAGATCCTGTGCAAAATATTAGGAAACTTGCAAATATATGCAAAATGTCTTACTCGTGTAAGTAAGTTCTGTAAAAGGAGAAATGGTGGAAAGCAAAGTCAAATGCGACATGGGTAAAAAGGCTGATCTCAATTGGTTTTTGAAAAGGGCATCATCATTGGAGCTCGATGGGCAGGAGCATCCATAACGAAGATAATGGAACTCAGTGGAAAATCACAGGGCACTATATCCCAAGTGTATGGAGAATAGCAACGGTTTTGAAAATTGTCCGCCAATCGTAAATGCGGAGGAAAACGCTTCTGACAGACAGGAGTATGGTTTTGTTGGCACGAAATCTACGGCGGAACAGTGCTACTGCAGTCCATCACTAACAGAGATTATGATAACTTCAAAACCCATTTCAATAAGAACTATGCGCAGAGAATTAAAATGTTTTGAAATTTGGGAAATATATCATGATACATACAACGAAGTATTAGGTAGGTGTTAATAATAATTTGTCTAGGTAGTGTATATCATTTCTTATTCAATAGTGATGAGGTCCTCGGTGAAAACATGAAACGAATATTCCAAACGATATATGATAAAATAAACACTGGTAATAGAATGTTGGATTCTTTTACCTCTGTGTGGCATTGTTTCGCACACAATGGGCCATACGACCAGGTCACAAGGACCAAGAACGCTCAGAAGCTTGGGGTGAGGGGACCCATCGAACAGCTGTTAGGAGTCGTACGGTAATACCCCGCCAAGGCTACTCAGGGTATTCTTTAACGCGCAGAGGTTATGGCTCTTCCGCACACGATGCCACGGTTTAATGTTCCATTCGACGGACGGTGACCTTTACAAGTTCATTGCTATTCCTTACTGACAGAGAGCAGAGCAAGGATGTTTGAGGAGATAAATCTCAATGCTTGAACCTGGAACCTGCAGAGTAAGACTTGAACCTGGGACCTGAAGAGTACGATCCTGGCGTGTTACCGACTCAACTACCCCCACTCAAGTCATAGTGTTATGGTCAAAAGATTTGCATTAATAGCAATGATTTGCCCATTATCCTCAGGAGTTAGGGGCAGCTTAGTCGGTAGCGCACCAGTCTCGTAATCTGAAGGTCCCACGCTCGAGTCCCAGCTGGATCAGCGTTGGGATTTATCCCCGCAAAACTCCCCGCTCTGCTCACGGTCAGTAGGGGACACCGATGAATTTGGAAAGGTCGCCGTCCGTCGGATGTGACGTTAAGTTGTGGCCTCATATGCAGGGGAGCCATGCCCTGCACACGTGAAAAAACACGCTGGATGGCCTTGAAGGGAGTCTATCCTGTTTCCCAACAAATGTTCCAGTGGATCCCCTCTCCCAACTTCTCTGAGTCTTCGGTGTCCCTGTGACCTGGATATTTAGCCCATTGTGTGGAAAGAAAATTTCCTGTCGGAGGTAAAACAATCCAGACTCAAGAGTTCGGTGGGAAAATGAAACGTTTTACTTTAAGAGATTAAAGAAAAATTCTTTGTCTCATAAAGACTATTTTTTTAAACAGAAGGTGCACCCCTATACCAAGGACTGAGATTACTAGACCCATACTTGGCTTGTCCTAGTTTCTCATAAAACGTACAAACATACACAGTCGCACCAGAATAATATGACCACCCCCGATTCCCATTATTAGGTAGCTGGTCATATTATTCTGATACGAATGTGTATATACAAGAATATAACCGCTGGTTTAGTCAGGTATGCTCACCAGTATAACACGTATGGGTTATGATAATAAAATATTTCCATTTTCCTAATCCACATTTTTTCGAATTTGCGCTGTAGAGGGTTTCTAAACTGGAAAATGAAAATCTTCATTATCTTTGAAAAATACATTCCCTGTCTTCCAGAGGCACCCACATAAACAAATTCAAATATAGATACAAGCACACGCAGAACGTAAGATTAGTGGTTTCTTTTTACGAAAGGGATCGAAAACCTATCACTTCGTATAAGTCAAGGTAATTTTTTAAACGTTTGATTTACATATTTTTTATTTCTAGGTAATTTCTTTAAAAGAAATATGAAAATCAAATGTTTAATCAGATGATCTGGTGTACTTTTTATTTCTCATCTAACAGGGATATCTCATCTAGCATGGCTTTAATCGGGTCCCAATTAACCACGGATAACGGGGACCTTCTCTATAATCAGCACATAGAGATAAATTGGGAACCATAATAATTTGTACATGTAGTGGGGTTGCGATTGCATCAGCCGTTATCGTACCAAGCTCTTAATCTGCATCTCCAACGTTCGAATCCCAACTGTTGAAGTTCTGAGATTTATCTCCGCTAAACCCCCCATCTTGCCCTCGGTGAAAAGGAATAGCGACGGGCTTGAAAAGGCTGCTGTCCATCGGATGGAACTTCAAGCTGTGTGCAGAAAAGTCATAGCCTATGTACGTTAAAGAACACGCTGGATGGCGTTGACGCAGTTGTCTAGTGGGTCCTCTATCTCCCAAACTTTCTCTGATGGTTGGGATTCTTAGGTCCTGCCCATTTAGCCAATTTTATGCAAAAGAGTGCCGCTCAGTGGGAAATTGATTTGAGTTTTCGAAAAAGAATTGAGAAAAATATGTAAATCAAAATTTTTGAGGAAAACTCCAATCCATATGTGAATTTAACAAATCATCCCATTCATCACAATACTGAAATTCAGTAATATACACGTACATTACTTACATTTCAGAAGAAATTTTCATTTCAGAAAAAGAAAGATTTTTGTGCATCTTGCACAAAAATATTCTCATTAGACAGAAACGAATTTTCCATCAGTTGGGTCGTTTCGATCCAACTGATGGTAGTTTAAAGAAGAAAACATCTAAAGTCTGCCAAATTTTGAAAACCTTTTTTTACCTCCATCTATGTCAAGAAATATTCAATTTTTCAATTCAATTTTTCCAGACTTAGATCAGTGAGACATTTTTCTCAAATAATGGGCTAAATGACCCATTCATTAGTCCATTTATGTTCCAAGTTTTATAACTAATGTTATTTACTTTTAATCGCAGGTGAAAATTATAAATGTAGTTTTAACTTTCAAACATCTAGGACAGGGCTGGAGAACCTTTTCTTGTTGGAAGGCCGGATTAAGCTAGTTGTAATCTAATAAGGCCGGATTCAAGAAACGTCAATTAGATACACTTCAAAATGTAAATTATTTTTGTAAAATTCTTACTATGTACTAACTTCAAAAAATGGAAAAATGTTGCTAATTCTAAAGTTAACTAATCTTTTAATGGCTTTGTGCATTAGGTTGCACAACATTTTGTTGTGCACAGCAGGTGTCGAAAATAGCCCTTATGACGTACTAATGTTTTATTTGTGGCCGTCAGTCGGGGAGGATTATTTCATTGAATCTTCTTTTACAACTTGGATTTTTAAATATGTTCATTTTCAGATTAAAATAAAAATAATAAAAGACGAACATATTAAAAATAAAAGGATTTGTTCTGCAAAATTTGGATTCATTCAAAAGGTAGCACTTATGGCCAACAAAGCTGCAGGTTCTCCACCCCAGATCTTGGACCACTTTATTTGGCGCTCGTTCCAATAAGAGTAAACATATACGTTGGCAGGACCGGATTAAATATAGTCTAACTAAGCTACAAAAAGCTTTAAAAAAATTGAAATTTCAGTTGTCAATAATTTCTTTTTTAATATTTAAATTAATATGCTGTGCAAACACTGTTCATTTCAGCTGTACACAATCATCATTGTATACCAATGCTAGTATAATGTCTTCACCACATCTATTTCGTGTTTGCTTTTTAATATTCCTTTCAGTCAGAAGAATAAATCTATATACCCAATTAAGCAGGAAAAAATATAAACAGAGTAAATTTCGTTTGCAGTATAGTATTTTACCCTTAGTTTTTAAATCTTTAAAACTTTTCTTAAAAATGGGGAAATTTTCCTTAAAAATAGGGATTTTTGATATTTATATCCGCTAAACCCCCATCTTGCCGTCGGTGAAAAAGGGAGTTTTCCAAAATTAAAAAAATTAGGAAAAAATATGCAAATCAAAATTTTTCAGGAAAACTCAAATCCATATGTAAACTTAACAAAGAATCCCCATTCATCCCAATAGTGAAATACAGTAAGATACACGTACATTACTTATATTTCAGAAGAAAATAATTAGGGGATATAATAAGTAGCTTGCACAAAAATATTCTCATTAGGCAGGAACAATTTCCCATCAGTTGGATCATTTCGACCTAACTGATGATAGTTTAAAGAAGAAAACGCCTAAATCTGCCAAATTTTGAAAACTTTTTAGCTTCATCTCTGGCAAGAAATACTCAATTTTTCAATTCAATTTCGAAATAAAAATTCAGGTTTTCCAGATCAGTGAGACACTTTTTCTCAGACAATGGGCTAAATGACGCATTCATTAGTCTGTTATGTTTTTTTAATTAATATTATTTACTATTAATCGCAGGTGAAAAATTAAAAAAAACTTACTTGTAATTGCTTAAGTTTTTTAATATTTATGTTTTGTTCCCTTCCTTTAATTAGTTACTGATACTGATCTAATAAATCCGATTAATATGTCATTAGAATGAAATAAGAATATCTGTGATTTATATTCGAAAAAATGCAACATGTGAGCTTATGCGAGATTAAAATTAAATTGCGTGTTCTGTTTAAAATGTTTATACCAATGCTGACAGGTTTCTCATGTTTCAGGTTAGTCGTTGAAATCGGATGAACGAGTTGTCAAATTAAGAACAGTTGCTGCCTCTACTTTGTTAAAAACGAAGAAACAAGAGAATTGTACCCAATTTAAACTGCACACCTGTAGAATAGTGATTTATATTTCAACTGACAAATGAAAAAGAGTGTTCTGCTATTTTATGTTTGAGAACGAAACAGATTTGTAAGGTTGCATGTCGCTATCAGCTTCATTTGCACAACAATATAGGAAAAAAACTTCTTATATAAGATTTTAGGTTTGAAATTTTAAAATGAAGATATGTTATATAAAAGATCTAGTGACATATCCAAAAAAATCTCATAAGTGTAATAGTTGTGGCAGCATATTTTTTTCTAGAAGTACTCTAAATAGACATTTGGTTGTACATAAAAATCCTCGTGTATATGAATCTTCTCCAGAAGCCGTGTCATTGGAAACGATACCAAAGTCACGTGTATCTGAATCTTCTCCAGAAGTCGTGTCATTGGAAACGATACCAATGTCACGTGTATGCGATTCCTCTCCAAGAGCCTTGTCGTCGGAAACAATACTAGAACCTCGTGTATGTAATTCTCCTCCAAAGGCCTTGTCATCGGAAAAAATACTGAAGCCTCGTGTATGTACTTCTCCAAAGGCTTTGTCGTCGGTAACAATACTGAAGCCTCGTGTATGTAATTCTTCTCCAAAGGCCTTATCGTCGGAAACAATACTGAAGCGTCGTGTATGTAATTCTCCTACAAAGGCCTTGTCATCGGAAAAAAAACTGAAACCTCGTGTATGTAATTCTTCTCCAAAGGCCTTGTCGTCGGAAACAATACTGAAGCCTCGTATATGTAATTCTTTACCAAAGGCCTTGTCGTCTGAAAAAATACTGAAACCTCGTGTATGTAATTCTTCTCCAAAGGCCTTGTCGTCGGAAACAACACTGAAGCCTCGTGTATGTAATTCTTCTCCAAAGGCCGTGACGTCGGAAACGATACTGAAGCCTCGTATATATAATTCTTTACCAAAGGCCTTGTCGTCGGAAAAAATACTGAAACCTCGTGTATGTAGTTCTTCTCCAAATGCCTTGTCGTCGGAAACAATACTGAAGCCTCGTATATGCAATTCTTTTCCAAAGGCCTTGTCGTCGGAAACAATACTGAAGCCTCGTGTATGTACTTCTTCTCCAAAGGCCTTTTCGTCGGAAAAAATGCTGAAGCCTCGTGTATGTAATTCTTCTCCAAAGGCCTTGATATCGGAAAAAATACTAAAGTCTCGTGTATGTAATTCTTCTCCAAATGCCTTGTCGTCGGAAAAAATACTGAAGCCTCGTATATGTAATTCTTCTCCAAAGGCCTTGTCGTCGGAAACAATACTGAAGCTTCGTTCACGTACTTCTCCAAAGGCCTTGTCGTCGGACACAATACTGAAGCCTCGTGTATGTACTTCTTCTCAAAAGGCCTTGTCGTCGGAAATAATACTGAAGCCTCGTGTATGTGATACATTTCCAAAGACCTTGTCGTCGGAAACAACATTGAAGATTCGTGTATGTAATTCTTCTCCAACGGCCATAGCGTCGGAAACAATACTGATGCCTCGTGGATGTAATCCTTTTCCAAAGGCCTTGTCGTCAGAAACAATACTGAAGCCTCGTTTATGTAATTCTTCTCCAAAAGCCTCGTCGCCGGAAAGGATACCAAAGTCTTATTTTTGTGATTCTTCTCTAAACGCCTTGTCAGAAACGATATCAAAGCCTTGTGTGTGTGACACTTGTGGAAGAGGATTTTCTAACAAAAATGACATAAAAACACATACGTGTGAAGACAGATTTAGAAAGTGTTATATGTGTAATGATTGTGGCAAACATTTTTTGTACAGAAATAATCTAACGAGACACATGAACGTGCACGTAAAGGGGTCGCTTTTCGAGTGTGATGTTTGCAGTAAGAAGTATAAATATAAACATAACTTAATTGCACACAAGAATATACACTCGGAAAATAATCCTAATATCTGTAGAGAATGTGGTAAACCATTTGTTTGCAGTAAGGACTTAATCGAGCATTCCGCCACACACTCGGCCATTCACGAAAGGAAGCTTTTCGAGTGCGATATTTGCAGTAAGAAGTATACACGCAAAAAAAACCTAATTGATCACAAGAACATACACTCGAAACATAATCCTTATATTTGTGATAAATGTGCTAAACCATTTGGTTCCAAAAGGGACTTAATGGAACATTCGTTCAGACATACGAAGGAAAAACCTCATAAGTGTGATTTATGCAATAAAACATTTTCAACCATATCTGATCTTCGAAAACTCTTGCTCAGACACAGAAGAATCCATAAGTTTAAAGAATGTAATAAAGAAGTCGCAACAAGAAATCAATAAGTGTGTATTATCTCTACACTTGAAAGCCTCATAAATGTACGTTTTGCTTAAACCTTTTTTAGAATAGAGAAGCTTAAAGAAACATTGCTTAATCCACGGAAAATTAAATTCTGGCTAAATTCATCTGGACAGAAAACTAATTTAAGGATACGTTTGTTCTTACAAGCAAGTGAAGGGAATCTAAAGTTTGGATTTTGCAGCAGGGTTATTTTAGAGAAATCTGAACACTTGATTCAAGGTGCAAAACTAAGATTCTTCATAGTTAATGTGTAAAATAGATACAAAACGCCTTCAAGAGATCTGAAGCAGTGGTTTTCAAAGCGTGAGGTGCTCACTCGTGGTTTAATGGGGAGAGCTGAAAGCAGATTTCCTTTATGAACAGAAAGATGAGATGCGGAGTGTGCAATGAAATCTTTGCTTTTGAAACCATTTCTGTTTGGCGCAACATTTTAGCAGGTTTCATGTTAAAAAAACAAATTCTTGTACATGCGAAAGGAAATTCCGCTTTCCCCATTTCATTAGAGTGAAAGTTTCCACACTAACTTTACATAGGAATAAATATCAATTTTTATTTTTGGAAAGAAATCTCGCAGTTATGGCAAATAATTAAATTCAGAAATGGTTCAAAATAACATTAATTAACATACAAAAAAAAATTATTTTCAAATGTTTTGTTGGGGAAAAGTTTTTTCTAACAGTCTCTATCAATATTTGCGAATAACTGTAAATTTTGTGCATGGGAATTGTGGAAGAAATTTATCTAAAAATGTTTTTTTTTTGGACTTCATCATTCTTCTGAAAGACAAATTTTTCATATTTTATGTAAATAATTCGCAATAGATAATCATTAACAGATTAATTTAACCATATGTCGTGGGCGGTGTTTAAGGGAACGACGCAGATATTTATTTCGTCACGTGGAATTAGATATTCCTCTTGAATTGCGCCAAATGTGGTGGGCCACTCGATGGCGAACGATTCACCACTCTTTAGTAGAGGACAATCAATTAGTCCCTTCATTAGATTCACCATTGCTTAGATGAAATAATAGGTTCGCGGTTTGTTATACAGTACCGACGTATGCCTCAGACTTGCTGCGCCA
Source organism: Ryuthela nishihirai (assembly GCA_038380435.1). Taxonomy (NCBI): domain Eukaryota; kingdom Metazoa; phylum Arthropoda; class Arachnida; order Araneae; family Heptathelidae; genus Ryuthela; species Ryuthela nishihirai. The sequence goes on along the minus strand of JAWZYU010000003.1, from coordinate 85,973,797 downwards.
ATGGATGTATAGAAATATGTCCAACAATTCAAGCACTAGAGTTGTATAGGGACAACACAGTCTATTCACATTTCTTTACAATAACGTGCTGGGTATTCACTCGAATCCGTATGCTTTGCTGATTTGCTGCTGCAAACAATTATGCAATGAGGTGGAGAACCACACTTTGCAGACTCTCGCTTTACCGACCTCAAACTCTGCGAAAGAATATCCAACCCTTGTCTACATTGTGGTTCACACAAAACTCGCTTCATTTCCATAGAATTGTATTTGGTTCACCAAGAACGGTATCTTGGTTCTCACATGGAACCGAACCTTCTCCTTAAGGGTTTTGTTTGAGTAAGAGTCCATTGACGCGTGTTCAATCGTCGTCCTCTTTGACACCGACGATGGAAAGGCCGCCGTCCGTCGGATGGGACTTTGAGCCGTGGCCCCCTGTGTGGGAGAACCATACTCTGCGCACGTTAAAGAACACGCTGGATGGCCTTGACGGGAGGCTATCCTACGTCTCCCAATAGCTGTTCCAGTGGGTCCCCTCCCCCAACCTTCTCTGATCCTTCGGAGTCCATGTGACCTGGCCATTTAGACCATGGTGTGCAAAAAAAGTGCTGCTTAGAGGTAAAACAACCCAACCCCTTTCCCAACCTTCTCTCAGGCTTCGGGGTCCATGTGACCTGGCCATTTAACCCATGGTGTGCAAAAAAGTACCACTCAGAGGTAAAACAACTCAACACAACACCGACGTTGAAGACTTGTTTACTCTTCCTGCCGTAGACTCCAGCGCCGGCACTCGAGCCCAAAGCTATAGTTGTAAATATTCATAAAAAGGGCTTTTGGACTCTTCATCCCGTGCAGGCACCAACTCAGACCGGTAAACCACCTATGAGTCGCATCCCCACAATAACACTTCCAAAAACCTATTAATGCATAAAATGTTTACAACAAAAATACAATAAAAAGGCAACAATAAATTAATTAGAGGGACATGACATCATATATATTAGAAAAACACTTCTTTAGTGCTGTGACTAATTTATATTATCATTCTACATCACTTTCGTTTAATTTTAATTGCATTAAAAACAGCTGTTTTTAATTTTAAAAAATCGTAAGTTAATTCTTAACAATTTTTATTATTACAGGGAGAAAATTCGATAAATATTCGAATACTTAATAATTTTAATCATTGCCATAATAAATGTTGGAATTGTTTGTTATTATTTTCGAAATATATCTGTATTTGCAGAACCCATAATACCCGAACTTCCCTCAGACATCAACAATGATTTCAGAACACTACACTCTTATTGGCTGCTTAAAAATTCGTGTTCTTCGGTCGTTGCTTGCATTGCAACATGTATTGCATTACAAATATTATTTAGTAATCATTCGGAAACCTATGCTGCCAGTTTATACAGATTTCTAGGGAAAATGACTTTCATGTCGCCCTGTATATAACTTCCCAAACTACTTAATCTGCTCTGTAATCTTCCTCTTCCCATTTATTTATAAATTTTCCCGTGTTTTACAATTTGGAAAACTGTGTATTCCAATACGCCATTAATATGCGTTTAAAAAATACTCCAAAACAATATTTCTGCATTTAGTTGGGAACAGACTTTCCTCGATACTTCATCGGACAACGAGGTCTAATCTTATTTTAGGAAGGAATAAATAAGTACTGTAAGTGTTTTATTGATCAAACGCGTTCCACCAGTTTTTGAACTTTTTTTGTTTTAAACCCATACATTTGAAATGAAGTCTGATAAGTTTGAAGAACCCCTATTCATGGTCAGGGCCAGATTTACGCATAAGTTAACGAAGCTACAGAAATAGGTCTCCCGATATGAGGGGCCCTAAAGAACTGTATTTCAAGTTTTACTGTATTACGACCATTTTTTTAACATTTAATCTATTGTGCAAACACAGTTCATCTTTGCTTACCAATGCAAGAATAACATTTCCACCACATCAGTTTCATGCTTCTTTTCCGATGTACCCCTCAATCTGAATAAATCACCATCAAGCAGCTATGGGCTACGGAGGTCCAACCAGCCAGTGTAATTTAGTTCTCGAAGCAAGTCTATCTTGAGCTACATCTTTTGCATCTGTTCACTGCACACAAATTCTAACAACGTCCTGTTTGACATTGTCTGCCCACCACATCCTAGGTCTCTCTCTCTCTTTCCGAGGCCTTTAGGCGCGCTGTTCATAACCTTATTCGTCAATCTGTCATTATCCATACGGGCAACATAGCCAAACCAACGGACTTTCTCTCTGCGCAATATGGTGCCTAAAGAAGGATGCCGACTCTTTCGCTTAACCTCATCATTAGTTACAAAGCTGAACCACCTAATGCCCAAGATACTGCGTAAGCATTTAGAAATAAAAGCATCTAGTTTCCAGTTACCTTGTTTACACAATGCCCAAGTTTACTACCATAACTAACCCTAGAAAGAAACAAACAATTATAAAGTCCAATTTTAGTCTTTAGGTGTATATAAGGTTCGAGTACCAGCTGGGTCAGAATTAAGATTTATCTCCGCAAAATTTACCGCTCTGCCTACGGTCAGTAGGGGACAACGATGGGCTTGGAGAGGCCGCCGTCGGTCGATGGGACGTTAAGCAGTGGCCCCGTGTGGGGGAGAGCCATACACTGTGCACGTTAAAGAAAATGCTGGATGGCCTTGAAAGAAGGCTACCATCTGTCTCCCAACAGCAGTTCCAGTGGGTCCCTTCCCCCAACCTTCTCTGAAGCATCGCGGGTCCATATGACCCGGCAATTTAGCCCATGGTGAGAAACAAAGTGCCGCTCAGAGGTCTCTAAGGTTGGTTATGGTAGTGAAAGAACCCACACTTTTAGGTGTATACGCCTATTTATCCACACTCTCCATAGATTTTTAAAAGTCCCGGAAGCAATCCTTATTCTTCTGTTAATCTCATGCCGCACATCACCATTATCTGCTACATAGCTCCCAAGAAAATTAAACTGTGACACCGGTTCAAGACTGCAACCATTCAGATTAACTGAATCACAGCCTGTCTGACCAATTTTCATCACTTTAGTGTTCTCTGTTTATAACCAAACCTACTCTACTACCAGTCTCATCAACACCTCGAATGAAAGAGTTCATCCCATCAACATCGTTTGCCAAAAGGGCTAAATCATCAGCATAATCTAAATCAGAAATATTCGTATCTCCAGTCCATTTAAGGTCAAAATTATTTCCCTTGAAGTGAATTTCGCATAACATAATCAGTAACCAAGCTAAAGAGAAAAGGAGACAAAATGCACCCTTGTCGAACACCAGAGGTAATGCTAAACCAATTGCTACAAGCCTTACCAACTCTCACATACGACTCGGTGTTGTTATAGAGAGCTTTCATTATGTTAACTAACTTCTCTGCTATACCATATGATCTCATAATCAACCACAAATTATTCACTTCTGAATCCACATTGCTCATCACGCAAATGACTGTCAACCAGATTCTTAATTCTATTAAGCACAATCATGGAAAGAACTTTCGCTGGAGCAGAGAGTAGGCTGATATCCCTATAGTTATCACAAGAACTGCAATCACCTTTTTTGAAAATAGGGATAACAATAGCTCTGGTAAAATCCTTAGGAACCATGCCTTTATCATGAAAGATATTCAGAATTTCAGTCATCCAAGTGGTAACCGAAACATTCCCAGCTCTAAGCATTTCTGTAGTAATTTCATCTACCCCTGGGGATTTATGTGGTTTAAGTTTAGAAACAGCCAAAATAACTTCAGATTGTGTTATAGGGCCAACATTAAAGCCACCAATGCATCCATCATCACTGCAAACAATGGGAGCAGAACCAACTACATTGTTTAGAACATCACTGAAATGCTCAGCCCACCTAGCCATGACAGAATCCTCCCCTTCTATAACCTTACCTTGTTTATCCTTCAATCCTTGTACGCTTGTCCGTTTTCTACCACATAAAACATTAACTATCTGGTACAGCTCTCTGCTGTTGTGCTGTCTAACTGCTTCCTCAGCTTTGTCAGCCAAGCCATCAAGCCAAATATTCTTATCAGTAGCTAACTGATCCTTTACACGTTTATTAAGCTGTCTGTAATCCTTTCTATTAGGACTAGTAGGATACTGATTAAGGACATTCCTGCAGTTCTTTCTTTCCAAAATAAGCTCAAGTGCCTTATCACTCGGATAATTCTGTCTCTTCTGCTCCTTTTTCCCTAAATGAGTACTGTTAGTGTCCAAAAACGCCTGTTCAAAATGACCCCATTCTTCCTCAACTTCAGTTGTAAGCAAACCATGACTGTCATAACGACTAAGTATCCTATCACGGTAAGCTTTAGCTATAACTGGGTCTTTCAGAGCTTCAGTATTAAAAGTAAATTTTTTTAATCCTAGCACAACATTTTTTAAGTTTAATTTGCAAGACACTTTTAACAAGGTAATGTCAGATCCAATTTCAGCTCCCCTATATGCCCTGGTATTCCTAACAGAACTAGCCCTTTTGCTGTTAATTAATATGCAATCAATCATATTCTTATGCAGCCCATCGGGTGAAACCCATGTGTACTTATGTATGTCGCGGTGTTTGTAATAGGTGTTAGTTATTCTGAATCCATTGAGTTTACTTACCTGTAGGGGACGTTGCCCATTGCAGCTACCAATAGCAAAAAGTGCCTATTACTCCTCCTCAAAGATCAGAGTCAGTACCAACTTTGGCATTTAAAACTCCCAGAACAAGGGTAATATCTCATTTCTTGACAGAATTCAAAATATCCTGCAGTTGTCCGTAAAATCTATCGTTCTCATCCTCATTGGCATCTTCAGTGGGGGCATAACAGCAGATAACATTCAAGTCTTTAATGCTGTCTGAAAGTTTGCCGTAAGAAACTTTTCATTAATGCACTCATATCCTAGAAGAGCATCACTAGCGTGTCTTCTGAGAATGATACCCACGCTTTGGTGATATTTATTGTCTTCGCTCCCTGAAAAGAGAAATTTAAGATTATTTTTAAGAATCTGACCTTTATCTGTACATCTAGTCTCTTGCAAGCCGAGAATGTCTAAATTATAATGGTGGATTTCTTTTGTGAGGACATGAAGAGAAAATGCTCTGTGCAGAGTGTTCACATTCCAACTACCCATGGAGAGAAAATGGATAGTGGAATGTTTAAAGAAACAATGTTTATTGAGAGAGGGAACGTTCCCTCAATAAACATTGTTTCTTTAAACATTCCACTATCCATTCATAGGTAGTAGTAAATCTTCATAAGTACAACACAAGTGACCTTTGCCATTTTAATTCAGTAGTAGTGATACCTCGCAACTGTGTTAATAGTGCAGATACATTTTGTTACTTTTGCGAGGAAGCGACGTTTGCAAGCCAGAAAAGAGCAATCACTCCAATAGTGAATCTTGACAACATCAAAGAGCCCCCTAATTACAGACATGGGGTAAAGAACCGTTCTCCCACCACTAAAGTCTGAAGCCATCTACACTGGAAGACTTCTTCCAATGTTTGAATTTGACGATGCCAGTAGAAGCAAAGAGTTCAGGTGCCTGCGATGACCTCTGCTCAGTATTATCACCAGCTCATAAACATATCCTGTAAATCTCTTCATTTGGGGCTGTCAACCCACAAACAAACAGAAACCACAGCAGAAGATTTTCCCTCCACAGAAGCCCACTTGTGTAGCAAATTCAGGATCCATAAACAAACTCGGAGCCTTATTTCAGTCCAGTAGGTTTATATGGTTACAACCAGCAGGTTTATATAAACCAGTACGTTTACATGGTTAGCAGGTTTGTGTGGTTGACCACTTCTCAGCAGGGTAGAAAAAAAGTTTTCATAGTTGTCCAGATCAGTAGGCCACACTAATCTGGCAGCCGTCTTCTTCCGTTCACTTCCACAAGAGAGTATTTTTCTTTGAAAGGTACTAACGGCCTGCATCATGAGAAGGCGGGGTTTGACATTAGGTATTAGGCCTAGCCGGTTCTATGAATCATCACAGGGGATTGATGCATATCTCTCCTCCCAGTGACTATCTAGCTACCAATTACAGACCGGAATAATTAATTATATATACTTATATATATTTTTGGTGCCTCTTAATTACGTTTAGAAAACGTCTGACCCTCTTCATAGGTTCTTACCTTAAATTCTTGCCTCTTCCAAGCAAATATCTACTTTGAAAATCATAATTCAGTTTGCAGAGTGTAAAGTTTCTTTGTATGCAACAATAACAGTGTTTAACACTGGGCAACACACAAAAAGGCTTTGAAATGAAAATAGGCAATCTTTACTAATTTCGAGGTGCTGGACACGAAAAAGACAATAAAATTGGTGTGTTGCTTCTTGTTTAGGAGAGACAGAGATGTTCATGTATAAACGACTCAGTCCACGTTGAGTAAATAGGTAACCATTTCGCAACGCTGTATTTTAAACTCCAAGTTGCAACATATTGCGTTGTATTGCATCATCCCGCCATACACACAACCCCCGGAGATATTGCATCACTTTTTTTTTTTAGAGAATATAATTTTTATTCATAAGAGTAAAGAATACAAATACATTTACAATTTGACCCACAAAGCTAAATAGCTTATCTGCAGGAAAATGAATAAATTATATTAAACATAGGTCATTGAGCCACAATAATGGTGTACATCAAATAAATCCACAAAACACAACACATAAAAATCAGCTAACTAGAAAGTACCACATAATTTTTTAATTCCATTTTAAATCTTCTAAAAGAATCTATATTCAGTAATTCTTTTGGAATAGCATAAAATATAAGTGGTACTTGATATTCGGAGGTATGTTTCCTGTAATTATTTCGAAAATTTGGCAATTTGTAATAACCTTGGTTTTGAAGTCTTGTATTTTTGTTATGTTGAATATTTAGGTTGTAAGTTTCGCCAAAAAGTTTTAATTATTACATTATATTTATATAAATTGCTGTAGGATAAAAGATTTAAAAATTTTAATCTATCGGTAGAAGTTTTATAAATTTTTTGCAAATGAGATGGAATAACATTGTCTGATGCAATGTAGTTTAGTCATGACATCGCGGCTTTACGATCGCGGACAAAAGATGATTTAATCGTTGGTTCTAAGCGACGTCTCGTAGGGTGAGCGACTCCCATTTACCCCTGAGTCATAAGTACAACACAAGTGACCTTTGCCGTTTTAATTCAGTAGTAGTGATACCTCGTAACTGTGTAATAGTGCAGATATATTTTGTTACTTTTGCGAGGACGCGACGTTTGCAAGCCAGAAAATAGCCATCACTCCAATAGTGAAGGCGGCATACGAGTTTTTTTTTTATTTTGGATGCAAGATCGGGAACCAGGACAAGGTCTGGGCCTCGCACATATGCTGCAGTACTTGTGCTGGAAATCTTCCGAAGGGACTGAAAGGCGAAAAAGTGGCGATGTCGTTTGCTGCTCCTCGGATTTGGAGAGAGAGAAGCAATCGTGCAAATGACTGCTACTTCTGCATGGTTCCACCTGTTTCTGGAGGCATCACAAAGATAAAGAAGTGGACAATAGCGTACCCAAATATACAAACTGTTCTCCAACCAGTTCCGCACAGCGAAGGCCTTCCCGTTCCCGAACCTCCAAAAGAATTTTCTGTCGATTCAGATGATGAGGAGGGAGGCGAACCGGTGTCGGGTTCTCTGCAGCCTTTGGTGTCTAATGATGATCCATACGTCTGCCACGGTGCGTTATCTGCGTCACACATTCTCACCGAAGAAGAAATGTACGATCTTGTTCGCAATTAGTAGCTCTCCTAGGCCAAAGCAGAGTTACTTGGATCAAGACTGAAATAATGGAATCTTCTGAAGAAAATTGTCCGAGTGACTTCATTTCAAACTCGTCATGAGCAGTTTGCACCCTTAGAAAGGAAGATGACCTTATGTTCTGCTCCGATATAAATGGCCTGATGAATGCCTTCGGGATCGAACATGATCCTCATGGTTGGCGACTATTCATAGACACTTAGAAATTGAGTCTCGAGGCGGTAATGGAAATCAAGTTAAATCCATTCCGGTCGGACACGCTGCTTACATGAAAGAGACCTGCGACAACCTAAAACAGCTGTTGAACTGTCTTCAATACAGCAAGTATGGCTAACATCTCTGTTGTGACTTGAAGGTAGTGGCTCTGTTGATGGGTTTGTAGCTGGGATATACGAAGTACTGCTGTTTCTTATGTGAATGGGGGAACCAAGCAAAGACTGCACTATGTGAAGAGAAAAAAAAAAGTTTCCTGAGAGGAAATCTCTGAAGGGCGGAGAGAAGAATATGGTACACCCAGCAGTGGCAGAAGCGCACAAAATCCTGCTACCATCCCTACACATCAAACTCGGTGTGATGAAAAACTTCGTAAAAGCCATGGACTGGACTGCATCAGCTTTCGATTACTTGGATGACAAATTCCTTCAACACAACGAAGTGAAAATTAAAGAGGAAATTTTTATGGGTCCTCAGATCCGCGAGCTGTTCAGAGACCAGATGTTCGACAACCTGCTTCAGGGTGACGAGAAAAAGGTTTGGGACGGGTTTCGTCTGGTGTTAACTAAATTCCTTGGGAATGTCAGGGCAGACAACTACAAGAAACTGGTTAAGGACATGTTGTATCTGTATCACAAACTTTGCAATATGTCCTTAAAGGTACATTTTATCTATTCCCACTTAGATTTTTCCCCCGACAACTGCGGCACGGTTAGTGATGAGCACGGTGAACGTTTTCACGAGGACATTGCAACGATGGATAAACGATACCAGGGAAACTGGTCCACTTCAATGTTGATTGACTACTGTTGGACGCTCGAGAGAGATGAAGCTGAGCAGCTGTACAAGCGACGGGCAAAGCGACGCCGGAAGTAGAAACGGAGTTTTATCGATACATGTCATATGTACGTATTACTCTATTATATAAGAATATTGTAGATTTCTCATAAATCGTAGCCAATTCTGAATTTTCATTGTAATATTCGTGTTCAGCACTTTGAAATCTTTAAGAAATGGCTACTTTTATCTCGGAGGCATGACTTTATGAAAATTTGTTGCCCAGTGTAATATGTAATAATAGCGTTCAATGGTGAATTGTATCTTTTCGTTAGCTTGCTTTGACCACGTGGTTTTAGTTTCCATTTAACAGATTTTCCAGAGTAAACTTCTTCAAAAGTAAAAGAATAAAAAGTAGAGTAGTAGAGCAGCCTTTTTTATGCACTAAATCAGTGGTTCTCAACCTTTTATGCTTCACGTACCCCCTGGAAATGTGTATGCAACTGGCGTATCAATTGTATAGTTAGATAAAACTATAGTTGTACTATAACAATGGGAATAAAATAAAACATATATATATATACATTAAATATTGTGTTAATAAATTACATATATCGATAAACACAAAAAAAGACAAACAATTTAACAAATATCATAAAATTATAAACAATTTACTGGGTAATCAGTGAAATGGACTGGTTACTAAATCTAGCTACTTTTGAGCTCTCACGGCGTATCCAAAAAAATTTTACCGCGTACTCCACGTTGAGAATCCCTACACTAAATAAATTAAAACCCAAGACTTTCTTTTTGATTGGCCCTAAATCTCAATTTCTTCTTAACCGTTTTAATCGTAAATCATTTAAAATTCTCACTTCAGTTGTGTTTTACAACTAGTCTGTGAAAGACTTGGTGAGAGATACATTATACTTGACAACGTTTTTCTATTTTCATAATCTTGATGTGAAATTTGCAATGCTAATGGGTGAAATTCAGCCATTCCAATGAAGCAAGATATTTATAGACCACGTGATGGGCACAATGGTTTACAAGAATTATTTTCCATAATCAAAAGTAACTTCAACAAGCATAGATTCGCAGACAATATTTTAGTTACAGTATGCAGTTAGAATTACTATTGGAACTGTTTGTTATTTTTATTCCGTACCGTACCCAGTGCTGTTTTATCATCTTTACAAATCACTTATGCCCATTTTTCATTACTTTGAATATGAAGTACTCCACATTCCACCACCAAAATTTCATATTTCTATCGTTAATTACAATATTCCTTCCAATATTCGTTTGAAATTTTGGAATTTTCAATCATTTTCACCGTTAGAGGGCACAATTATAGTATTCGAAAGATTCCGAAAGTGCGAATCATATTTTATCAATTCCTACTTAACTCCAAAATGATTTTTTCATTTATCTCTAAAGAGAAACATATCTGCTAAAATTAAAAAGTATGTTTTCCCACACCCTCTGAAACTAAGGGGTCAACTCATTTTTGCAATATAAACTACGTGGCCATCACATTCCACTAACAAAATTTCAAATTTCTAGCATAAGTAAATTGTTCGAAATATTCATTTGAAAGTTAAGATTTTTGAAATTTTTCCACCGCCTACAGGGCATAATTCTATCTTTAGAGAGATTCGAAAAGTGATATAATATTTCATCAACACCTATCCAAAACAAAAATAATTTTTATCTCTGTAAACAAAAAATGTTCGATGTCTATAGACAGACAACAATGCGAAACTCTTACCTCGTTTTCTTTTCAATTGAGATAGCAAATGAGATATTGAAATTATTTCTTAATTTTTAAGTGTTTTATAATTGATATTTTCAGATTTCTAAATCATTGAAAAGTACCAGATTTCAGTTATGCTCATGACATACACTTCTTGACATATAATGAACTCTTTCATTACGATGTAGATAATGGAGTAAGTACTACTGTTCACATGTTATTTGGGGAAGGATACGCCTATCGCTATATGAAAAAGGCTGAATTTTCAAAATTTAAATATTTTGCACCTGATATGGGGAAAATCAGGCCAGCGAAATGATTTTTTGTGACCGCCAGCAACTGGTGACATTCAGTATACAACAACTAAAGTTTGGTGAAATCGCCGTGAAAATGCAGCTGCATCCATCGCATTAAAATAAAAGTTTAATTTTGTATGTTCTTTCTTTAACTGTTGGTTGTATTCTAATTGGAGCAGAGGGCTGCGAAGAGGAGAAAAAAATGACTGAAAAGCTGAAGTGTTAAGAGGTAGGGTTGAAGTGAATAGAACTTCAAATCTCAAGTTTCAATCTTGACCTACAGTAGCACCAAACCCCTGAGTGTCATGCAAGATTTCCATCACATTACTTGTTCGATGAAATGCCAAATGCAAACGATCAACCATTCTTTAGAGTCAGAAACGGTGTGAGAGTGTGGTTTATGATTATATGATATATTGATATATGATATATATGATATATTTTAATAACGGAGGGAAGGAATTATAGCTCACAAAAATTGAGGTGAAAATACATATTGTACAGTTATGCGAAAATAATTTCTCATTAAAAGAAAAATTACCAGATTGGCCGTTGTGGTCCAATCCAATCATTTGCTTCTCCCCCACCGCCCCAAAAAATGGCTCTTTGATTGACCACAGAAATTCCTCCGGGTTTCAAAACTTTAGCTTTAATCTGTATTTGATCAATGTGGTCCAAGATGAAGCTGCTTTCATTTTTAATTTGAAGAACATTTCTTCTGAAAAGGGAAGTTTATGAGATAACGCTTTTATCGCAACTCGAGTTTAAAGTTTTTATGTCTCTGTTCATTTTGTGTCATGTTTCTAAGTTTGGAATAACTATGATTGTTAATGTGTGTGAGTAATAATGTTATGTGATGCAGTATTTCAAGTATCACTTTAATACTATCAATTAACACATAATCATACATATACTTCCTAATAACGTTTTTTAACTCTCCACTGGAATGGTTTGGCCTGTGAGACTATCAGTGCATCCTTAGCGCTTCCCTCATTCAGGTAGATGGCCCACCTCAGTCTAGCTTCAAGCCAGTTAGTTTTTAAATTTCTCTTTCGCTAAGTCTCAAAAAACATGGGTCTCTCAGATCATCCATACCAATAAAGATAATTAAATAGTTATCAACAATAATAAAAATAAACTAGCACTTGTGGGTTAAACTTATTAACCAATACCACTATACGACATAAAATATCAGCCAACATATACAATAATATCCTAATCAATAACTAGATTAGTACATCTATTGTTATAATGCAAATTCAGTTACTTTTACGCTCTTAAACAAATTTTGCTTGGGAAGTATCTTTCATAAATACTAAAATGCAAAAGTTTAATATTCCTCTAGGCTTCCATAGCATAAAATATTTATGAAACAGAAAACATTTATTTCTATCAGCTCAGTGGCAACAGCATTATCTCCATCTCACAGAAATCATTTCTTCTGCCCCTTGGTTAATTGAATTACGCGAAATTCAAAGCATTGTCTAAAAGAAAACCCTTTGATATGAATATCAATTGTGTTGAAATGTATGTTCGGTCACTCGCATAGCACAGTGATCAAAGAAGATCCCCAATAAAATGAATCCTTACCGGGAAGAAAATATTAAAAATAATGATTTAATTGATTATATATAAGAATTAGTACATATGTTGGTTGATATTTTATGGCCCATGATAGTTTTACGTCATGCACAGAAAAAGCACATAAAATTTTTTATTGTAATGAAACTGAAAATTGTAGTCTATATTAGTTCGATGTCAAAACTGCATGTTATCTACTAAAGCATATTTTTTAATGTGGGAATTTAATATTGGGAAACTAAATAAAGGAAATGATAGCATTTAGAATATTTCTGTAAATAAAATAGTGAATCACTTCGGTAATTATACTAAAGCCGCCTTAAAAAAAATAAAATCTTAAATGATATGGATTGCCAGTTTTCATGTTTAACGTGTTTACTTTCCCGCAAAACATGTGGTATGGCAGTAGAACCACGCGTTAGGCTTAATCAGAGCCTCGTGGATAGTGTTTAAGAAGCTCTGCTTGAAGAGGCTTGAAATCCTGTGAAGATAAACTTTCAGTTATCCAAACTCGATTCCGCTATATGAGGCAAGGCGCTGATCTGGCCAGTTGATATTGGTTGCGTTTCGTACCTGGCCCGTCCTGACATACTGATTGCTGAAATTATCAAATTCTAAAATATAAATGGGGAATGATTTAATATTCTGATCCCATGCTTCCCATTCATATTTTAAATATAGTTTAATTTCTCAGTTTTCCTCCTCTTTTTTTTAGGATATAACTTTTTTCCATACCCATTCGTCGGGATGCTAAAAAAGTTTTCAATTTCGATATTGCTTAGACTCTAAGTCAGACCCATTCTACCCATTTCTTTCCCTTTTTTTTTTTATCAACGAATATAATTCAGTTTGTATTGAAGATTTTATCACAAATATACATGCTGAATAAATTTCAAGGGCGGAAAAAGTTATGTTGGGTTCTTTTACTTGGAAGCAACACTTTTTTGTGTGCGCACTGAGTTAAACAGTCAGGTCACAAAGAAACAACTCCCGAAGATTTAGAACTGGGTAGGGAAAAAGGATCCACTGGACAACTGCCAGGAGACAGATGGATACTCCCTATTTAACGTGCTTATGATATGGCTCTCCTGAGCACGAAGCCATTTTTTACCCAATGGACACATCTTTCACAGGTAAACTTCCTTTGGATAAGCCACAGGATATTTCATAGAGTTTGAAACTCATAGAATAGGAACTCCCTATTTATCACTCATATATATATTATACTATATTGATATTTATATTAGAACATTCACTCCCTATATCTATTAGAGGAGATTTCAACAAAGGCCCCTTGGGACTCGAATCTGTAAACAAAAAGATTGAGAGCCTGGCGTGCTACCGAATATGGCAACTCGCACAAAAAAGTTAACGCTCTTGGAAGAATTGAAAAAAAAAAAACGGAAAACTTTACAGGAAATGACAACTCACCCTGTGACAATACGTTAGTCTTTCTTTTTTTCAGTGAGCATGGCATGCCAAACTTTTGGCTTACACGTTACTCTGTGAGAGTCGCTAATTTAATCGTTTCTGCATCAGTTGTCAACACTTCTCAACTCCAGCTTCCTCTCTCACCAATTCTCTCTTTCACTGTGACCTAAAACATTAATAGATTTCTGTGTTCTGTGTCTGATTTCTGTGTTATATCTACCTATGTAAGGTCAAATTTAAGGCTCTGTGACATCTAAATGAAGTTTATTATGGTAAAATATTACTTAAGATAGTTTAAAGATCTTGATTAAATCTACCACAAATCTTTAATTTTCAACAGCATTTGTTCAGTGTTAATCAATGGACGTCCCGTGGCCTAGTGGTTAGAGCGCTTGGCTACTGATCTACGGGACCAGGGTTCGAGCCCCGGGTAAGGCATGGCTGTTTGTGTCGTTTTTATGCTGAGGTTCTGCCATCCTCTCAGACCTTCTACTGTGGCATATAAACTGACAGGCTCTTGTCAGACCTCTGTGGCAAGCAGCTGCTTGAAGGGGTATTTATTTATATATTTTTATTTATTTAAACGTAATACTGTTTATTAAACAATGTTAAGTAAAATTTTTTCAAGATCGGTAAAATCACTTCTTTAATATTTTCTGGAGTTATGCGTATAATATATGACTTCATAGGATTTTCAATACCGCCCTCTTAATGTGCAAGTTTTTTTTAGTGGCCAAAAGAGAAAAAATCTCCTCACCCCTGTTTTACTTTATATTGAACTCTACTAAATTATTAAGCAGAGTTTTATTTTGTAACAGATAGATTCTTTGTCAGACCTCGAATACTTCCGTTGTTGCATGAGAGGTCTGTGACAATGAATTGCGCCAATTCGTGCGATTTAAACTTCATGGCGTGTTTCAGAGCTTCAGAAGTGTGAACATCTAACGTTAACTTGTGTTTTACTCTGCGATAAAACTGAACTCCAAAGATAAGGTTATTGAAAATTTAAAATTTCGTAACACTGAAGCATGTAAAAAAAAAATTTCACGTTTTGCCAGACATAGAAATACAAATTTTTTAAAGTTCCTTCTACCGAACTCAGAGTGTAAAACCTTCTTTCAATTCTTCTTCTAAAACTTTTGTATGTTTAAAATTTCTATTTTCGTAAGTAAACCGTACATTGTTAAAGCCCTGACCAGATAGGGTTTCCAGATGCCAGGATTTTTAAAGGAATACAAAAATAACCAGAATGGAGGACAAAGGAAGACATGTCTGTAATTAATGAAAAAAAAATTTTTTCTTTTCACCAAGTTTATTGAAGTACCACTTTTTTTTTGGATAAATATACATTTGTGCAACATATACAGTACAACAAAAGAGGAATTTACAAAGGAAATAAATTTAAAACTTGAAAATGAGATTTTTCTCTAGTTTTCAGGAAAAAATGTATGTAAAAATAAAGAAGTAGAACAAATAATGAAAATTAGTTTTAGATATCTCTGTATTTATCGGAGGAGCATATTTTTTCAAAGAAATCTCGGTTGCTTGTCAAGTAAGAATAAGAATAGGCCCGCGTCATATGTTCCAAATTGCACTGATTAATTATTAAGGTTTTTAGTGACTAGACTGCTAGTCGGTTTCTTTCTTTGGTCCACTGAGCAGTTATTAAAGAGAACACTCTTTACACATTTGCATTATGCTCAAAAATGCAAAAGAAAAATTCATAATTTTGAGCAGTTCCGAAAAACAGATTCATGCTACAGTTTCTCCTCAAACAACACTTTACCTCTTGCTTCGCTAATAGTAAATGATTTCAAAATGCAGAATTGGTCAAATAATTCTGCATTTTCAATTTTTAAACCATTTTCCTGCAGATATCTAAGGCATGGCACTAAATCATCAAATTCATAATTTTTCATCTCTAAAATTCATCCATTCAAAACATTTCAAGCTATCCAGGTTGTAACATCTCCAAAAATTTATGTGCATTCTTGATACACTAACTTTATTTCATCCAAAAAATTCTCTGATTCTACCTCCATACAATTAATTTGACCACACAACTCTCTTACCTTTAAAGGAATTAATTTTTCCTTTAAAGGGATTTTTTTTAAAGGAGCAATTTTTCGAAGAAACCATAATATGCTGAATAATATTAATTATTTTTAATACTGAGTTTCTTTCCTCTTCAAACTTCGCTAATTTTGATTGTAATACGGATATTAAACAGTGAATAAACCATAAATTATATTTCTGCAAAACAGTTTTCAAAAAACCTTTACTACTTAAGAGCAGGAAAAAGCTTAATTATTCTCTCTACACAAGGAAATAAGCTAAGCCGTATTTTGTACGACAAGCCGTAAGTAAGACAAGATTTTCTTTATTGTGATTTAGTAGCTATTTATATCTACGTATGTATAGAATTCATTTAAAGCTCTAGTCCTAACAGTATAAATTGAAAAATATTCAAATATTTTCAAAGCAATAGCTTCAACATAAATTTTCATTAAATCTAATCCATAATGAGGCTGTTATGAAAATATGAACAGCCTATTCCAATTATATTTCTGTTCAAAATTTGCTTTAATAATAAGGACACGTTTTTGCCTTGCATTTTGTTAATTCCTCCAAAATTAACATTGGCATTATCACCTATAAATGCGACACATTTTGAGGACAAATTATATTTTTCTAGATCTCTTAGTATATAATATGCTATTGCTTCAGATGTTTCATTTGGGGTAGTCTCTAACTGAAGAACCTTTGTTTGAATTCCACTATTTGTGTCGAAGTATTGAATGATTAGAGGGGAAAGTTTTAGCGATCCATGATTGGTAGCATACGTAGACACCCTAATATTATTTCTTAATGTTTTCATTAATTAAGTTACACTGTGCGGTGCAATTACTTGGTTACTTATTGATCCTGTTTCTGTCCTTGCACATGATAAATATTTTGACAACTTCTGAGTCATTAAAGAGTTTACGAGTTAAATCTGCAGTGCAGTCCATTGATTTGTAAGAGTAGTGATGCCTGACTGAATGAAACTCAAGAGTACCAGCAACGGCACTTATTTTTCCATCTTTTTTTAAACATGTTGGTTCAAAAAAAGATGTTATTTCTGCTCAGAAAAATGACATCTTCACCAGATTTTTATGCTTTTTTCTTCTTAGGTGGTGTTCTAAATCATAAGTACCCTTGTTATTCAGTGATATTTAACTGTCAAAAATAGCACATTTCGCATCGTATTCACTTCGTCCTTTTTCAAAATAAGGAAATTTTTCTTTTAAATTATCAATGAACTTGCATTTTCTTTTCTTTGAATTCATTTTAGGATGAAATTATTTAGACTTTTTTAAACATCTCGTATCATACTTGTACACGACATCGCAAGACACTGAGGGTTGCACATCAGGGTGGTTCAATCAAAATTAGCAAGACTTTTTGCATGGATTTTACATCACTATAAAGTCGAATGCATACCACTTTTATTAATGAAGTGATTGCAACTTCCATAGCGCCTTCTATCGTGGCGGTGGTAAAATTTCTTACGATTTCGTAACAAGCATGCTTTTTTTTGATCTGCTGGAAATTGCTGATACTAAAGTATTACAGAAAATAGTAACTTTTATAACATTAACGGAATGGCTTAACTATTTCGCATTCACAATTCATATTTACATTAAATTACTTGACGGTCACAGTTACGAGAAGTTAAAAAAAATGCAAAAAATGCTTATTTTAACTTTAGAACTCGTTCTTATAACTTTATACCAAAAGGGGACATTTTAATGTTTTTCCAAAATGCCGGGAGAACATAAATTTCAACATAAAAAGGAGGGCATGTTCTTCTTTTGGAGGACCTCTGGTAACCCTAAACCCAGAAAAAAATTGAATAATAATGCTGCGAAAAACATCACAACAGAAATTGTTCAGATTTGTCATCTTTCTTCTGCAAATTATTTTTTTCAAATTTTTCTTAGTTTGAAATCTCAAGTCTTTATACACTTCTCTCAAAAGTCTTTATACACTTCTATCAAAAGTCTTCATATAACCTCATAACACTTTTTTGGCTGAAAGAAATAGGGCAAAAGAAGTTAAATAGGGAAAATATTAGATTTTCAAAATTGAACTTTGATAGTAAAATAGCCTTCCGCGAGTTTCTTTACAATTTTAAAATTCGTAATTCTCAAACTGACCAAACCACTTAAAAGATGCGATGCAAGGTTGAAAGATATGAAGCATATTAAAGTAAGACGACGCATGTTTAGACGTAAAAAGTAAAAAGTAGTAAGACGATGCAAATTTAAAATGTTGTTTACAAAGCACTGTTTTTAAGTTTTTAATTGGTTTCAAAATATAAATAAGTTAGTATTTTCATTTCTTAGTATCTCATTTACGAAATGAATTTTATTGATAGTTAAATTGCTTCATATCTGAGAAGAACGTTCTTCACATAATGGCTAAATGGCCTTGTTAACAGGATTCCAAGCATTCAGAGAAACGTAGGAAGGGAATCCAGAGCTATTATGAGCAATAGCGGGTTAAGATTCTTAAGGAACACAGGCAACAAGACTTTGGTGGTCTTTTATCACACCATAGTTTAGTTTATGCCATTGTATCATACTTCAAAACGCTTCTTTAATATTACAAATATGATAAAATAATAATTTTTGTTGTGGATGAATGGAGCAATTTATCTTTCTTCAAAATAACACAAGAACAAATTTCATATTTCATCTTTGGAACTTTTGATGTCCAAAATGTTTATATATAAAACTGACTATATCAAAGCCGATCAATGGGCGCAGCTCCCTCACTATCCTTGAGAGGGAGCCACACGCACGTGCGTACTGCACCTATTCGGTAATTCAGAAACGATTGGAAGCAGAAAGCCTCTCGTTGATGCCATTCATTAGCGTTCAAAAAGTATAGTTCTCTTGATTTTTCAAATGACATTTTATGATTTATGTTTCGAGCAAGAAAACCCAATTTTTTACGTATATATGCAGTCGTATCAGAATAATATGACCACCCAGGGAATCACAGTGTACCAGCTCAGGCGTGTTATAGAGTGCACATGACAAGGTCGACCACACGGAGATATAAGTGGGCGGCCAGGACAGATGAGCCACGTCGCCTCCGTGAGACACAATGGGCAGAGGTAATGATTTGATGGTTTTTCAAAAAGGAATGATCATCGGCTACCGTGCTAAGGGTGGAAGCATCTCGGAAACAGCATACTTCGTGGGCTGTTCGGGAGGTACTGTAGTAAGAGTGTACCAAGAATGGATCGCTGGCACATCGAGTACAACCAGACGTCATAACTGTGGAGCCTCGAAGGCCATCGATTCCAGAGGAGAACGTCGCCTCCGTCGACTGGTAAAGGGCAATCGACATGCAACAGTGCAGCAATTGACCACTCAGATGAACGCTGAGGCACCCAGGTACGTGTCCCGATAACAGTAGAGCAAACCCTGTTATGCATGAGTGTCCAGAGTCGACACTGCGTAAAGGCGCCCATGCTAACCAAGGTCCATCTTCAACAACGCCTGCAGTTCGCACAGGACTACCGCCATTTGACAGTGCAAGAGTGAAAAGGTTGCCTTCCCCGACGAATCATGGGTTCTACTCCACAGAAGTGACGGGCGGTGGTAGATACGGCGTCAGACACACGAGAACCAACATCAGGACATTCGGTCAAGTACAAGATGGGGAAGGCAGTGTGCATCTTTGGGGGATGATTTCCTGCTATGACCTTGGACCTTTGGATGGGTCCCTGAATGCCTATGGCTACATATCCATCCTCGCTGACCACATGCATCCCTTCACGTTGAACGTTTCTACCAATTGGTTCTACCAATAGGACAATGCACCCTGCCTTGTCGCTAAGGTGGTGGGTGACTGGTTCCAGGAACACGACAGCGATGTCTCCGTTCTACCTTGGCTGGCGAAATCGCCCTACCACACTTGTGGGACCATTTGGATCGACAGGTTCAGAGTGCGGACCCACAACCACGTCATCTCCGGAACCTCCATGTTCTTCTGGAGTCCGAATGGGTACGTGTACCCATGGCAACCTTCCAGGGCCTCGTTGCGTCCATGCCACTCCTACTCTACTATCAATTTCATCAACAGCTCTAATGAAAGAGTTCATCTCACCAACATCACCTGCCAAAAGGTCCAAATCATCAACATAATCTAAGTTAGGAATTTTCGTATCTCCAGTACATTAAACACAAAATATTTCCCTTGAAGTGAATTTCGCATCATATAATCAATAACCAAATTAAAAAGAAAAGGAGACAAAAATGCACACTTGTCGAACACCAGAAGTAATGCTAAACCAATTGCTACAAGCCTTACCTACTCTCACACACGACTCAATGTTATTATAGAGAATGCACTCATATTCTTGAAGAGCATCACCCACGCCTTGGTGATGTTTTTTTGTCTTCTCTCCATGAAAAGAGAAATTTAAAATTGTTTTTAAGAATCTGACCTTTATCTGTTCATCTAGTCTCTTGCAAGCCAAGAATATCTAAATTATAACGGTGGAATTCTTGTGTGAGGACATCAAGAGAAAAAACTCTGTGCAGAGTCTTCACATTCCAACTACCTATGGAGAGAAAATGGATAGTGGAATGTTTAAAGAAACTATGTATATTGAGAGAGGGAACTCTGACAATATCAAACCATAATCACAGACATGGGATAAAGAACCGTTCACCCACCACTAAAGTCTGAAGCCATCTACAATGGAAGAATTCCTCCAATGTTTGAATTTGACGATGCCAGTAGAAGCATAGAGTTCAGGTGCCTGCGATGACCTCTGCTCAGTATTATCACCAGCTGATAAACATATCCTGTAAATCTCTTCACTTGGGGCTGTCAACCCACAAACAAACAGAAAACACAGCAGAAAATTTTCCTCCACAGAAGCCCACTTTTGTAGCAAATTCAGGATCCATAAACAAACTCGGTGACTTATTTCAGTCCAGTATAGTAGGTTTATATCAGGCATGTCAAACACGCGGCCCGCCAAGATTGATAACCAATACGTTTATTTAACTTTTGACAACACTGGATTCTTTAATTAAAATTATATGTACGTACACGGTACATGAATTAAACAAACGTATTTCAGAAAACATTTCCATTTATATATAAGGGAAACTATTGCTCATAAATGTATATGTGAGCCCGATCGTAGATTTGCTCATATCATGAAATGCCCGATCATTTCATGAAATAGTGTCATTTCATGATATGAGCAATTCTACGATCGGGCTCCGACATGTATACACATGTCTCGAGGTCATTCAAATGTACATACTTTGCGCATGGCAATGAGTCACGAAATGCCAGTAGAGTCGGTTGGGTTGGGTTGTTTTACCTCTGAGCGGCACTTTTTTTGCACACCATGGGCTAAATGGCCAGGTCACATGGACCCCGAAGGCTCAGAGAAGGTTTGGGGGAGGGGACCCACTGGAACAGCTGTTGGGAGACAGATGGTAGCCTCCCGTCAAGGCCATCCAGCGTGTTCTTTAACGTGCACAGGGTATGGCTCTCCCGCACACGGGACCACGGCTTAACGTCCCATCCGACGGACGGCGGCCTTTCCAAGCCCATCGGTGTCCCCTACTGACCGTGGGCAGGGCGAGGAATTTTTGCGGAGATAAATCTCAACGCTAACCCAGCTGGGACTCGAACCTGGGAACTACAGATTACGAGCCTGGCGCGCTACCGACTGAGCCACCCCCGCCCCCAGTAGAGTCGGAAGCTATTCGTTAGCAGTCAGTGAACGAATACTGCGTTCTAGTCTAGTTTGCACACAACAATTTTCATCTGTTTTTTTTTGTTTTGCGGCCCGCGATTTAATATATAATACTTAATATGGCCCTTGGTGGTTAACGAGTTTGACATGCCTGGTTTATATGGTCAGCACCAGGACTCTATATTGTTGACCACTCCTCAGC
Source organism: Ryuthela nishihirai (assembly GCA_038380435.1). NCBI lineage: Eukaryota > Metazoa > Arthropoda > Arachnida > Araneae > Heptathelidae > Ryuthela > Ryuthela nishihirai. The sequence continues at coordinate 85,951,949 of JAWZYU010000003.1, read as the reverse complement.
AGAGTAGAAAAAGAAGTTGTCACAGTTGTCCAGATCAGTAGGCCACACTAATCTGACAGCATTCCGCTTCCGTTCACTTCCACAAGAGAGTATCTCTTTTGAAAGGTACTAATGGTCTGCATCTCAAGAAAGCTGGGTCGGACAATTCGTGCTAGGCCTGGCCGGTTCTGTGCAGCATCACAGGTGATTGGTGCATAGCTCTCCTTCCAGTGACTACCTATCTACCATTTACAGACCTGTACGATAAAAAAATTACCTGAAAGACTTCACAGAGAGAGAGATTCACCAAGCAGAGAACAAAGAAAAACACAAAAGAACAGACGATAATCTAAATACTTTAGCTGTGCTCTCCCCTTTGTGACGTCCCTCCCAACGACACTTGAATAACCTTAGTAAAACATAGCCTTTTGGCGCCACCTTATATGTATACTCACCTTGGGTCAAAGGGACCTGGTTCGAGTCCGGGTAAGGCATGGATGTTTGTGCTGTCTTTGTGCTATGGTCCCGCCATCCTCACAGACTTTCTCCTGTGGCGAATAAATTGACAGGTTCTTTGTCAGACCTCTGTGGGAAGCAACTGATTGAGGGATAATTTTATTACTATTTATTATAATTTAAGTATTTATTTTGAAAATTTTTAACTCTCGTGTTTTAAGGGAAAAAAATTAGGCCAATTTATTACGAAAACACTTGTAAAATTCTAATTTTTATTAAATATTTTTTAAACAGAAATTGCATTGTTTGCTGTAAAATATCATTTTTCAGCGAATATTTTTCCAAACATTGCCCATTAGTCCTTAATATAAGCATGTGACATTATATAAAGTCAATAAGGTTATATAACGGCCTATAATTCTGGTACTAATGCGTTGGTTAAGATCTGGCGCCAGTTCAACTGTCCTGACCATGCGGTTTACAGTTTTCCCAAGAGAAACTGGCCGAACTCAAAGGGGCGGGGGTGGCTCAGTCGATAGCGCGCCAGGCTCGTAATCTGTAGTTCCCAGGTTCGAGTCCCAGCTGGGTCAGCGTTGAGATTTATCTCCGAAAAATTCGCCGCCCTGCCCACGGTCAGTAGGGGACACCGATGGGCTTGGAAAGGCCGCCGTCCGTCGGATGGGACGTCAAGCCGTGGCCCCGTGTGCGGGAGAGCCATACCCTGTGCACGTTAAAGAACACGCTGGATGGCATTGACGGGAGGCTACCATCTGTCTCCCAACAGCTGTTCCAGTGGGTCCTCTCCCCTAACCTTCTCTGAGCCTTCGGGGTCCATGTGACCTGGCCATTTAGCCCATGGTGTGCAAAAAAGTACCGCTCAAAGGTAAAACAATCCAACCCGAACTCAAAATTTTCCATTCAGAGAGTATATTGTTCAAAAGAGAGGATTCTAATCCGTGCATTTGGCATCTACGCCCGCGGATGACCAGCATAAGGACACCTCGTCGAAATGTCGCATATATTTTTAACTATTCTACCTATTACAAGTTTTAATCAGCGGGTTTTATATGTGTGTATGTGTGTGTATCAAATCTATTGTGGAAGCAAAGGAAATTTTAACTACTTTGACCGACATTAAAGTTCAACTTAGGGACCTGTGAACAATACTCACCGGACTGGACGCCGAGGTATATAGACAGCAGGACGAAAACAGCAAAAGCATCTTACATAGAGATAAGTACACGGACACTTATGATGCCTTTTTCTAGAACTTAGGAAAAATAACACTGTTAATAATGATTTAATTAATATTTGAAGAAATTACTTTATTTCCGAATTTGAACATTATTATTTTTGACCACATCTTTGGTTCCATGAGAATAAAGCTGATGAAACAGGCTGTTTAATCTCTTCCTATGTGACTTTTAATGGACATTTACGTGTGTTTTATATCCTATTCTAATAATATTTTGGTTAGTAATTTGTTAGTAAGTTTTTTTATATTTTCAGCCACAGATTTTCATTGAAAAATGTGAAAATGACATAATTTGAATGCCTCTCATCGCCGAGTGGTTAGCGGGCTTGACTATTGAGCAAAGGAACCTGTTTTCGGGTATGGATGTTTCTAAGGTATGGATAACCCTTAACCACAATATCTGTGAGAGCTTCATAGGAACCGCCGCATTATTCATCAGACGTTTTGTTAAGCCATGTCTTTGTGTGCAAGAAAGTCATTCCCTGTGCATGTTGAAATTAAATTGTTTTAGTGTGATTAGGAATGCGAGTATTAAGACTTTTTGGCAAACAAAGTTTTATTCGTTCCTGTTTAGTTGTTTAATTAAATATTAATTTTAAAATTAACAATAAAAATTTAACAGTATTAACTTTGAGGTCAGTGCAGGACTGCACATGCTGAACATTGCTATTATTAAAACATGATAAATTAATATCTAATATTTTGCTACTACAAAAAGGGGCACTTCCAGTCTAAGTGAAAAGTTGTCCGATTACAACTCATAACGCAGTCGTATCAGAATAATATGACCACCTACCTAATAATGGGAATAACTATCTTTGGCCAAATGACAGCAGCAAGACGGAGTGGCATGGACGCAACGAGGCCCTGGAAGGTTACCATAGGCACACGTGCCCTTTCCGACTCCAGCAGAGCACGATGGTTCCGGAAATGACGTGGTTCTGGGTCCGCACGCTGAACCTATCGATCCAAATTGTCCCACAAGTGCTCTATGGTATTGGGGTCGGTTGATTTCGCCAACCAACGTAGAACGGAGACATCGCTCTCATGTTCCTGGAACTAGTCATGCACCTGCTTAGCGACATGGCAAGGTGCATTGTCCTATTGGTAGACACCATTACTACCAGGGTAAATGTTCAACATGAAGGAATGCATGTGGTCAGCGAGGATGGATATGTAGCCATTGGCATTCAGGAACCCATCTAGTGGTACCAGCGGTACCAGCTCATAATAGGAAATCATCCCCCAGATATAAACACTGCCTCCGCCATCTTGTACTTGACCGACAAGCGTGTCCTGGTGTTGGTTCTCGTGTGTCTGACGCCATATCTACCACCACCAATCACTTCTCTGGAGTAGAAACTTCGATTTGTCGGAGAAGGCAACCTTTTTCCACTCTTACACTATGGATAAACCATAATGGTGGTAGTCCCGTGCGAACTGCAGGCGTCTTTGCCGATGGACCTTGTTTAACATGCGCACCTTTATGCAGCATCGACTGTGGAGACTCATGTATAACAGGATTCGCTCTACTGTTATTGGGGACACGTACCTGGGTGCCCCAGCGTGCATTTGAGTGGTCAATTGCTGCACTGTTGCGTGTCGATTGCCCTTTACCAGTCGACGGAGGCGACGTTCTCCTCTGGGGTCGATGGCCTTCGAGACTCCAAGTTTGACGTCTGGAGGTACTCGATGTGCCAGCGATCCATTCTTGGTACACCCTTGCTACAATACCTCGCGAACAGCAGACTAAGTCTGCTGTTTCCGAGATGCTTCCACCCTTGGCACGGTAGCCGATAATCATTCCTTTTTGAAGGTCCATCAAATCAATTCATCTGTCCATTGTGCTCACGTTACGCAGTATGGATCATCTGTCCTTGCCGCCGCTTATATATCCGTGTGGTTGACCTTGTCATGTGTACTCTGTAACGCGCTTGGGCTGCTACACTGTGACTCCCTGGGTGGTCATATTATTCTGCTACGACTGTGTATATACGTACAAAATTGGATTTTCTTGCTCGAAATATAAATCATAAAATGTCTTTTGAAAAATCAGGAGAGCTATACCTTGTGAACGCTAATGAATGGTATCAACGAGAGGCTTTCATCTTCCAATCGTTTCTGAATTACCGAATAGGTGCAGTACCCACGTGCGTGCGGCTCCCTCTCAAGGATAGTGAGGGAGCTGCGCCCATTGATCGACTTTTATATAAGCAGTTTTATATATAAACATTTGGTGCATCAAAAGTTCCAAAGATGAAATATGAAATTTGTTTTTGTGTTATTTTGAAGAAAGATAAATTGTTCCATTCATCCACAACAAAAATTATTATTTTATCATATTTGTAATATTAAAGAAGCGTTTTGAAGTATGATACAATGGCATAAACTAAACTATGGTGTGATAAAACACCACCAAAGTCTTATTGCCTATATCTCCTTAAGAATCTTAACCCGCTATTGCTCATAATATCTCTGGATTCCCTTCCCACGTTTCTCTGAACGCTAGGAATCCTTGTAACGAGGCCATTTAGCCGTTATGTGTAAAGCATTTCTCTCAGATATGAAGCAATTTAACTATCAATAAAATCCATTTCGTAAATGAGATGCTAAGAAAATGAAAATACTAACTTGTTTCTATTTTGAAACCAATTAAAAACTTAAAAACACTGCTTTGGAAACAAGATTTTAAATTTCTCTGTCTAAACGTTTATCGTCTAACTTTAACGTGCATCATATCTTTCATCTTTGCATCGCATCTTTTTAGTGGTTTGGTCAGTTTGAGAATTACGAATTTTAAAATTGTAAAGAAACTCGCGGAAGGCTATTTTACTATCAAAGTTCAATTTTGGAAATCTAAGATTTTCCCTATTTAACTTCTTTTGCCCTATTTCTTTCAGCCAAAAAAGTGTTATGAGGTTTTATGTAGACTTTTGATAGAAGTGTATGAAGACTTTTGAGAGAAGTGTATAAAGACTTTTGAGATTTCAAACTAGGAAAAATTTGAAAAAAATCATTTGCAGAAGAAAGATGACAAATCTGAACAATTTCTGTTGTGATGTTTTACGCAGCATTAGTGCTCAATTTTTTCTGCGTTAGGATTACCAGACGTCCTCCAACAGGAGAACATGCCCTCCTATTTATTTTGAAATTTATGTTCTCCTGTCATTTTGGAAAAGCATGAAAACGTCCCCTTTTTGTATAAATTCATAAGAACGAGTTCTAAATGTAAGTTAAAATAAGTATTTTTTTGTGTATTTTTTAACTTCTCATTACTGTGACCGTCAAGTAATTTAATGTAAATGTGAATTGTGAATTCCAAATAGTTAAGTCATTCCGTTAATATTATAAAAGTTACTATTTTCTGTAATACTCTGTATCAGAAACTTACAGCAGATCGAAAAAGAGCACGCCATTTAGGAAATCGTAAGAAATGTTGCCACCGCGACGATAGAAGGCGCTATGGAAGTTGCAATCAATTCATTAATAAAAGTGGTATGCGTTCGATTTTAGTGTGATGTAAAATCCATGCTGAAAAACCTTGCTAATTTTGGCTAAACCACCCTGATGAGGAACCCTGAGTGCTTGGGATGTCGTGCAAACGTGCGATATGAGATGATTAAAAAAGCCTAAATAATTTCATCCAAAAATGTATTCAAATAAAAGAAAATACAAGTTCATCGATATTTTAAAGAATAATTTCCTTATTTTGAAAAAGGACGAAGTGAATACGATGCGAAATGTGTTATTTGTGACAATTAAATATCACTGAGTAACAAGGGTGCTTATGGTTTATAACGCCACCTAACAAGAAAAAAACATAAAAACATGGTGAAGATGTCACCTTCCTGAGCAGAAATAACATCTTTTTTTGCACCAACATGTTTAAAAAAAGATGAAAAAATTGCATAATCGGATAGCGGCCTAAAAACGGGTGTTTTGGAGTGGATCGTTATTTTGTGCTGTAAATGTGAGTAAAGAAATTCTAAATAGCCATTTTGCAGGAATGACCTCGAAATATCATTTGCCAAATAAACTGTGGTGGAGAGCTATTGCCAAGCTCGAAGCAGGCCAGACGTGGCACGATGGCTGAATGTGAGTTCTTCTGGTCCATAGACTGTGGAATCCATTTCTTAGCACGGATTCCGTCTCTCGGAGGTTTTGCCGAGGAAGGGCTAAAGTTACGACCGCGGTACAAGATCGATATGTGCGATTAACAGCACGAAGGAGCAGGACGTCTACTCCTTCTCAGCAATGATCCTCTCTTGCAGCAGCTACTGGGAGAGTTATATCAGCTTCTATTGTATGTAGCAGGCTTCATGAAGGAGATCTGTACTCTAGAAGGCCGTAATTTGTATACCCCTCACGTCACATCACAGGAGAGAGCGATTGAATTCGGCACGCACGCATGTTATCTGTGCAGAAGAGCAATGGAGGTCTATATTCTTCACAGATGAATCCAGATATTGCTTGCAAAGTGATTCTGAACATTGTTTGATATAGAGAGAACGAGGTACCCGCTATCATCTCAGTAACATCTGGCAAAGAGGCAGTTACGGCAGAGGTAGCGCGTGTGTTTGGGGTAGCATTTCCTTAGGTGGATGCACAGACCTCTATGTGTTGACGAGTGGAAACCTCAATGCTCACAGGTATAATGACATCCTGTACCCTTATGTACGTCCTTACGCTGGTGCAATAGGTGAAACATTAATCTTACAAGACGATAACCCTAGTCCACACAGAGCTCGACTAGTGGAACAATATGTTCAAGAGGAGACCATTATGCGCATGGAGTGGCCAACTCAATCTCAGGACCTAAATCCGATTGAGCATGTGTGGGATGCTCTAGGGGGACGTGTTGCTGCCCTAAACCCGCCACCTGGAACAAAGGGGGAGCTTGTTACTGCTTTAAAGAAACAAATGTCGTTACTCCTTATTGACGTGATTCAACATCATAAACAACATGGAACATCGCTGTCGTACCTACATTATTTTAAGGAGTGACCACACTGGTTATTAAAGAACTTTGCCCATTGCATTCTGACACCTCATTTTTGGACAAGTTCCTGTAATTGTTATTTTTTGGCGAAAAATGTTTCTAGTGTAATATATTTCATGCCATTCTAAAACTAGTATTGTAATTCATGTTTTAATCAAGTTTCATTAAAATCATTCACATAGTTTTTTTTTTGTTTGTCATAAATTTTCTGAGTTTTCCTTAATTTATGGAAACCAGCATATTTCAATAGCTAACGGCACTCAACGCTGAGAACCTTGTCGGTCTATTTGTTAGTATATTTAGATTGTGATTCGCATATTCATTTGTACAGATTCATAAATTAAATAGATTAAAACATTTTTTCTTTCCTGATATTTTACACCATAAAAACATCTTCTCTTGAAATAATTGATATTTAAATCTTCTCTTGAAAGCTACGAAACAAAAGATTAAGAGCGGTCGTATCAAGACGACAGCAGAGAGAAAAATGAGTAATTCAGGCCTTACGTCAGGTGGCGCTGCACTGTAATTTGAATTTGAGCTGTAATTTGAAATAGTGACCTACCTATCTGTTTATCTGTGGTCCAGTTCCAGCCAAGCTATCAACTCAAAGATTTTTATCAGCTGTTAACTGATCCTTTACACTTTTGTTAAGCACTTCGTAATCTGTCCATTAGGACCAGTAGGGTGTTGATTCAAGTTATTTCTGCAGTCCCTTCTTTCAAAAATAAGCTCCAGTGCCATATCACTCAAATAATTTTGTTTCCTCTGTTCCTTTTTACCCAAAAGGTGTACCTTTACTTTGAAGAAAAGCCTGTTTAAACCATTATTTTTCAACTTCAGCATTAAGCAAACCACAATTGTCATAATGACTAAATAACCTATCATGGCACTTTGGCTCTGTGTCGATCTAGTCGATCTTTCAGTTCTGTCATGGTACTTTGGCTGTATGTCGTTATTTCAGAGAATCAAGCTAAAGGTAATTCTTTTTGACCCTTAGAACAGCATTTCTTAAGCTTCAGTTGTAAGACACTTTTCATCAGAAAATGGTCAGACCCAATTTCCTCTCCCATATATGATCTAGTATACTAATCGAGCTAACACATTTGAAGTTAATACATTAACTATCATATTCCCATGCAGCTCATCAGGTGGAACCCATGTGTATTTATAAATGTCCCAACGTTTTTAGTACATGTTTAGTTTACTTACCTGTAGGAGACGTTCCCACTGCCACTGGAACTACCAATGCCAAATGGACCAAACACCCATGAACAAAGGTCAGAGTCAGTACTAACTTTAACATTGCAGTCAGTTAGCACAAGAGAAATATCTGCTTTCTTCATAGAATTCAAAATATTCTGAAGGTGTTTGTAAAACCTATCTTTCTCGCCCTCATAAGAGTCCTCTGTAGGGGCATAACAGATAACACTCAAGTTTTTAATCTTAGTTTTGAATTTAGCTGTAAGAAATCTTTCATTAATGCAGTGATATCCTAGAAGAGCATCAGTCTTCATGTCGGCTGAGACACTACACCTTGGAGATGCTTTCCATCCTCCTTCCCTGAAAAGAGAAATTTAAAGATCCTTTTATGTATCTCTTTTACCTCTCCATCTGGTCTTTTTCAAGCCCAGAATATCTAGGTGATAACGCTGGAATTCCTGAGTGAGGACATCAAGAGAATAATTTCTATGTAACGTTCTCACGTTCGACGTATCCGAAAATAGAAAATGGTTAGTAGGATTTTTAAACAAACTAGGTTTATTGGAGGAGGTAGAGCGAACAATTGCAAATAGACCCGAAATCGCAAGCATGGGGCAAAGAACAGTTCCTCCATCGCTAAAGACTGAAGTCACCCGTGTTGGTAGGAGCTTCAGGCACCACCTTTTCAAGAACCAGATTCAAAAGAGAAACTGACCTGCTGAGACACAGGGTAGATTGGCGATGTCCATAGAAATTAGGGTTCAAGTATCTGCAATGACCTCTGATCAGGATTATCCACCAGCTGATGTAAGATATCCTGTGCATCTATTCCCTTAGGGCTGGTAAACCACAAGCAAATAGAAAACAGAATGGTAGATTTTTCCCTCAACAGAGAGACCCCAGTGAAGGAAATCCAGGATCAGTAATTAAGCCTTGAAGCCATAAACCAGTCCAATGTGTATAAATGGTCAGCACCAGAACCCTATGACGTTGATCATTTCTCAGTACAGTAGAGAAAAAAATGTGGCAATAGTAGGACCGATCAATATGCGACACTGATCTAGCAGCCCTCCCATTCCTGTTCGCATGAGAATGTCTCTTTTGAAAGGTACTAATGGCCTGCGCCAGAGAAGGAAGGATTGAACTTTAGGTAGCACCTAAATCCTGATCGGGCCTCGTGTGGTCTGTACATCATCACAGGAGATTGGTACACAGCTCTCCTTCCAATGTATGCCTAACAACCATTTACAGACCAGCCGATGGCGAAACAATTATTCTGTGTAACGTTTTAACACTCTTTTGATATCTTCCTTGTCGAAAACCAAATGACAGTCACTTGAAGAGCAAATTCTGTGGATTTATCTGCGAAACAAATTGGCATAAATTTCGATCTTTGTGAGTCATGATGTTCTTGTATGCGTTGGGTTGTTTTACCTTTGAGTGGCCCTTTTTTACATTAAATAAGCTAAATGATCAAGTCACAATATCCCCGAGGGCTCAGAGAAGCTTGAGGGAAGTGAATCCATTGGACAGCTTTTAGTAGAGAGATACTTTCAGTGTGTTCTTTAACCCCCCCCCCCCAAAGATGGCTCTTCTGCACACGAGCCACAGCTTAACATCCCATCCGACGGAAGGCGGCCTTTCCATGCCTTGTATGGAAGTGCCTGTATAGTTTCCAGGACCGTTCTTTGTCCTATATATTATTAGTAAAAAACAAATAAAATAAATAATACATTGATAGACAATGATAATTAATGGCATTTTTTTAAGCTATTTTCATTTAAGTGAAGAATTTCTTGATGTTGGTAAGGGGAAAAAAATAATTATTTATTTGCCTGAAGATTTTACTTCGTTTCGTAGTTCAATGTTTGTGAGGATAATTAAGTTTTATGTGTTGGCAGTACTGGTGGTTGATAAAATGCTTGGCTTGAAATGAATACGAGGTAGCCACTGCAAAAGAAACTAAGCCTGAGTGGAGGAGCTATTACGATTGTTCTTGGTGGTACCTCTTCTTGCACTGCTTTATTATAAAAGTGGGCGTTTCTTAATGCTATACGTGAAGTGCAGATTGAATTTTACGTGTGCTTGATGTAAAACGAAATTGGATTTTCCTAGTGTGAAAGTTCCTACTACGATTTCCCTATTTTCCAATTGTGGAATCAGGATTGTTTCGGAAGTGTTACATTCGAATAAGAATTGAATTCGTGGTGCTACTAAGGAGGTGAGTTTTTTTTTTTGCACTGCAGTATGCAACATGAGAGCTGATTTCTGTACATTACTTATCGCACAATTTAGTCGGACTTTACATAAGAAAACAATGTGTGAAAAATCGACGATTCTATTTTTCTCCTAAAGCTGAAGATTTGAACTCCTAAGATGTAAACTAAAATTTTCAATTTTAAAATGTACAGGGTGGTGTTTGTGTGAATTGCATAGCAAAATTTTTCGTAACAGTGTAATATTTTTTCTGAATAGAGCTTTTGACCTTTACCTAACAGCGTGCCTTAAAACATGCTCCCCAGCCCGAACCTGGGAGGGGAGGGGGTGAGAACGGCTCAATTGGTACCGCGCCAGGCTCATAATCTGCAGTTTCCAGGTTCGAGTCCCACCTGGGCTGACGTTTAGATTTCCACAAAACTTTCCATTCCTCCTTTGGCCAGTAGGGGACACTGATGGTCTTGGAAAAGCCGCCGTCCATGGGATAGGATGTTAAGCCGTATCCCCGAGTGCGGGAGAGCCATACACTCTGCACTTTGAAGACATGTTGGGATGGCCTTGATGAAAATCTTACATTTTTATTGTAACAGATGTCTTGTTGATCCTCTAGCGAACTCTGAGCCCTTGGGGTCCTCGTAACCTGCCCATTTGGCCTATTGTGTTCAAACATAACTCGAATGTAAAACAACTCATGAAAGTTCTGGTCTGGAACCAAATAAAAGTAGACGTGCACTATCTCCCAGCTGGGTCAGCATTGAGATTTATATCCGCAAAATTCCGCGCTTTGCCCACAGTCAGTAGGGGATACCGATGGGCTTGGAAATGCTGCCATTCGTCGAATGGGACATTAAGCCGTGGCCCGTGTGCTGGAGAGCCATACCCTGTGCACGTTAAAGAACACGCTTGATGGCCATGACGGGATTCTACCATCTGTCTCTCAACAGCTGTTCCTGTGGATCCCCTCCCACAACCTTCTCTGAACCTTCGGGGTCCTTGTGTCCTGGCCATTTAACCCATGGTGTGCAAAGAAATGCCGCTCGGAGGAAAAACAACCCAACGCGCACTACCTTTGGGTTAGCTATTCTGTTAACGGAAACTGTTTCAGAGATAGCAGAATTTTCGATTAATGACATTTACTCTTGCCATATTAACTTTTATTTCTTACAAACACCTAACATTTTTAAGGTAATTAATAATAATCAGATATTTTTGCTATAAAAGAGCCACTTGGTAATCGACTATCTAAAACTAACACCAGTTAACGGATTCGGCGTTTTAGTTCCTCATGAAAACCATAATGCTGCAAAATATCTTTCGCCATTGATTAATTTTCTGCAGGACTCTATACTAATAGGTTCGAAAACCCGCCGTACAACGGATGGGTCGTTAATATATATAGGTAGTTTCGTGTACAACCGAGACACATTCTATGCACGCTAAACAAAATATTGACGTGGCCTTGAAGAGAAGTTACCAACTGTCTTTTAACTAGAGGTTCGTTTCTACTTTTTCTGATCCCTGGAGTACTTGTGAGTGGCCATTTGTTTCGTTGTGCAAAATGTGAACCTAAAAAGGAAAACAACCCAGCCTATTGCCTTGAATATCATACTCGAGGGTTATAATTCTCACAGATTCAGAACATTAATAGCACAAGTTTTTTTTTTTTCGAAATTCCCTTAAAATCGGAGCGTTAAAACATTTCCCGCATCAGATTCAAACATATCAGAACTGAATCCATAGTAAATACTGAGATCACATGAAGAAATCTCAGTATAACAAAAGGTTATGAACTGTAAAACGATAAAAAAACAAAGCACCATTTAGTGTTGGAGCTTATTATTTATTAAGGAATTTCATTCCCATGGGTAACTCCTTTAATTTCTTCTTAATTTCTTTTTTCCTCTTATATGTGCATCGTTGGATTTATTTTTCGACATCTCAACTTATCCACCTGTGTAAGCTACCTTTGGATATTCTTCGCAGAAAGAGATAAAAAATATATTGTTTCTACAACGCATTTCACTGTCTCATTAAAGCCAAGCAACACGTTCCTAAAACGTGAAGAAAGTACGGCTCTCTTATATACAGAGCCATGGCTTTATGCTCTATCGGATTATCTTAGGTCTATATACCCTGTTCGATTTCTTTTGGTCTTGATACACTATCCGATTGCTTTCGGTCTTTATGCCCTATTCGGTTGCCTTCGGCTTTATGCCCTATTCGGTTGCCTTCGGTCGTTATGCCCTATTCGGTTGCCTTCGGTCTTTATGCCCTATTCGGTTGCCTTCGGTCTTTATGCCCTATTCGGTTGCCTTCGGTCTTTATGCCCTATCTGGTTGCCTTCGGTCTTTATGCCCTATCCGGTTGCCTTCGGTCTTTATGTCCTATCCGGTTGCCTTCGGTCTTTATGCCCTATCCGGTTGCCTTCGGTCTTTATGCCCTATCCGGTTACCTTCGGTCTTTATGCCCTATCCGGTTGCCTTCGGTCTTTATGCCCTATCCGGTTGCCTTCGGTCTTTATGCCCTATCCGGTTGCCTTCGGTCTTTATGCCCTATCCGGTTGCCTTTGGTCTTTATGCCCTCTCCGGTTGCCTTCGGTCTTTATGCCCTCTCCGGTTGCCTTTGGTCTTTATGCCCTCTCCGGTTGCCTTCGGTCTTTATGCCCTATCCGGTTGCCTTTGGTCTTTATGCCCTATCTGGTTGCCTTCGGTCTTTAAAAGCTCATTGGTGCCAATTTCCTCACCAAAGCAAAGCGTGAATGGGGAGTAAATCTCACTGCAGGCACGGTAAGGACTGGCTTACTAAACAAATCCTATTTTTGACCATTTAAAAGCACGAAACCCGCTCCTGTCGACTATGGCTTGCTGTTCTTCGCCCCTTTGATGTTAGCATAATTACGTCTTCGATATTTCTTAAGAGTTTTAAACAAATAATCTGGTGATATCCGAGATCTAAATTCTTTGACTCAAGCATGAAGATGCTACAATACTCTACCACTGTAAGGACTTTTCAACTACAAATGTGGATAGGTATAACCTTGTTTTGACTTTTGAACTGCATCCGCAAGGAATGATAATGACTACCAAGAGAAGTCGAAAGCGCTCGTCATATACCATCCTGCACCAACCACATTTGTGTGTTTAAGTTATTAAAAGTTTGTTAATGAATTTAACGGACATGGAAAGACATCTTTTGCGATATACGTTAATCATGATGCCGTGCAATCGTTTAACAATTTATCATTTCTTTTGCTAAACATATATTACACGTAATTTTGAAGAAGTGTTTTAAAGACCACCAAAAGGAGGGAAAAATTGCATATCGGTATTGTGTTCCATCTCAATTTGCAATCCCTCTTCCTCAACTTTATAATTTCTAGATCCGGGCTTGTTTATATACACTACCTGTCAAAATTATTATGTAGACTACATCCTGTGCAAAATATTAGGAAACATGAAAATATATGCAAAATATCTTACTCATGTAAGTATTTAACTTCACTAAGAAGTCCTGTTAAAGGAGAAATGGTGGAAAGCAAAGTCAAATGTGACATGGGTAAAAAGGCTGATCTCGATTGGTTTTTGAAAAGGGCATCATCATTGGAGCTCGATAGGCAGGAGCATCCACAGCGAAGATGATGGAACTCAGTGGAAAATCACAGGGCACTATATACCAAGTGTATGGAGAATAGCAACGGTTTTGAAAATTGTCCGCCAATCGTAGTAAATGCGGAGGAAAACGCTTCTGACAGACAGGTGTATGGTTTTGTTGGCACGAAATCTACGGCGGAACAGTGCTACTGCAGTCCATCACTAACAGAGATTATGATAACTTCAAAACCCATTTCAATAAGAACTATGCGCAAAGAATTAAAATGTTTTGAAATTTGGGAAATATATCATGATACATACAATGAAGTATTAGGTAGGTGTTAATAATAATTTGTCTAGGTAGTGTATATCATTTCTTATTCAATAGTGATGAGGTCCTCGGTGAAAACATGAAACGAATATTCCAAACGACATATGATAAAATAAACACTGGTAATAGAATGTTGGATTCTTTTACCTCTGTGTGGCATTGTTTCGCACACAATGGGCCAAACGACCAGGTCACAAGGACCAAGAACGCTCAGAAGCTTGGGGGAGCGGACCCATCGAACAGCTGTTAGGAGTCATACGGTAATACCCCGCCAAGGCTACTCAGGGTATTCTTTAACGCGCAGAGGTTATGGCTCTTCCGCACACTATGCCACGGTTTAATGTTCCATTAGACGGACGGTGGCCTTTACAAGTTTATTGCTGTTCCTTACTGACAGAACAGAGCAAGGAGGTTTGAGGAGATAAATCTCAATGCTGGCTCATGCAAGACTTGAACCTGGGACCTGCAGATTACGAGCCTGGCGTGTTACCGGCTCAACCACCCCCACAAGTCACAGTGTTATGGTCAAAAGATTTGCATTAATAGCAATGATTTGCCCATTATCCTCAGGAGTTAGGGGCAGGGGTAGCTCAGTCGGTAGCGCACCAGTCTCGTAATCTGAAGGTCCCACGCTGGAGTCCCAGCTGGATCAGCGTTGGGATTTATCTCCGCAAAACTCCCCGCTCTGCTCACGGTCAGTAAGGGACACCGATGAATTTGGAAAGGTCGCCGTCCGTCGGATGTCACGTTAAGTTATGGCCTCATATGCAGGGGAGCCATACCCTGCACACGTGAAAAAACACGCTGGATGGCCTTGACGGGAGTCTATCCTCTGTTTCCCAACAAATGTTCCAGTGGATCCCCTCTCCCAACTTCTCTGAGTCTTCGGTGTCCCTGTGACCTGGACATTTAGCCCATTGTGTGGGAAAAAAAAATTTCCTGTCGGAGGTAAAACAATCCAGACTCAAGAGTTGGGTGGGAAAATGAAAAGTTTTACTTTAAGAGATTAAAGAAAAATTCTTTGTTGCATAAATACTATTTTTTTAAACAGAAGGTGCACCCCTATACCAAGGACTGAGATTACTATACCCCTATTTGGCTTGTCCTAGTTTCTCATAAAACGTACAAACATACACAGTCGTATCAGAATAATATGACCATCCCGATTCCCATTATTAGGTAGCTGGTCATATTATTCTGATACGACTGTGTATATACAAGAATATAACCGCTGGTTTATTCAGGTATGCTCACCAGTATAACAGGTATGGGTTACGATAATAAAATATTTCCATTTTCCTAATCCCCATTTGTTCGAATTTGCACTGTAGAGGGTTTCTAAACTGGTAAATGAAAATCTTCATTATCTTTGAAAAATACATTCCCTGTCTTCCAGAGGCACCCACATAAACAAATTCAAATATAGATACAAACACACGCACAACGTAAGATTAGTGGTTTATTTTTAAGAAAGGGATCGAAAACTTATCACTTACTTCGTATAAGTCAAGGTAATTTCTTTAAACGTTTGATTTACATATTTTTTATCTCTAGGTAATTTCTTTAAAAGAAATATGAAAATCAAATGTTTAATCAGATGATCTGGTGTACTTTTTATTTCTCATCTAACATTGAAGTCTCATCTAGTAGGGCTTTAATCGGGTCCCAATTAACCACGGAAAACTTGGACCTTCTCTATAATCAACATATAGAGATAAATTGTCAACCATAATAATTTGTACATGTAGGTGGGGTTGCGATTGCATCAACCGTTATCGTACCAAGCTCTTAATCTGCATCTCCAACGTTCGAATCCCAACTGTTGAAGTTCTGAGATTTATCTCCGCTAAACCCCCATCTTGCCCTCGGTGAAAAGGAATAGCGACGGGCTTGAAAAGGCTGCTGTCCATCGGATGGAACTTCAAGCCGTGTGTAGAAAAGTCATAGCCTATGTATGTTAAAGAACACGCTGGATTTCGTTGACGCAGTTGTCCAGTGGGTTCTCTATCTCCCAAACTTTCTCTGACCGTAGGGATCCTAAGTCCTGCCCATTTAGTCAATTTTATGCAAAAGAGTGCCGCTCAGTGGGAAATTGATTTCAGTTTTCGAAAAAAAATTGAGAAAAATATGTAAATCAAAATTTTTGAGGAAAACTCAAATCCATATGTGAATTTAACAAAGAATCCAATTCATCACAATACTGAAAATTCAGTAATATACACGTACATTAGTTACATTTCAGAAGAAAATAGGGGACATAATATAAGTAGCTTGCACAAAAATATTCTCATTAGACAGAAACGAATTTTCCATCAGTTGGGTCGTTTCGACCCAACTGATGGTAGTTTAAAGAAGAAAACATCTAAAGTCTGCCAAATTTTGAAAACCTTTTTTTAGCTGCATGTATGTCAAGAAATATTCAATTTTTCAATTCAATTTTTGCAGACTTAGATCAGTGAGACACTTTTTCTCAGACAATGGGCTAAATGACGCATTCATTAGTCTGTTATGTTTTTTTAATTAATATTATTTACTATTAATCGCAGGTGAAAAATAAAAAAAAACTTACTTGTAATTGCTTAAGTTTTTTAATATTTATGTTTTGTTCCCTTCCTTTAATTAGTTACTGATACTGATCTAAAAAATCCGATTAATATGTCATTAGAATGAAATAAGAATATCTGTGATTTATATTCGAAAAAATGCAACATGTGAGCTTATGCGAGATTAAAATTAAATTGCCTGTTCTGTTTAAAATGTTTATACCAATGCTGACAGGTTTCTCATGTTTCAGGTTAGTCGTTGAAATCGGATGAACAAGTTGTGAATTTAAGAATAGTTCCTGCCTCTACTTTCTTAAAACCGAAGAAAAAAGAGGATTGTATCCAATTTAAACTGCACACCTGTTGAATAGTGATTTATATTTCAACTGACAAATGAAAAAGAGTGTTCTGTTATTTTATCATGTTTGAGAACGAAACAGATTTGTAAGGTTGCATGTCGCTATCAGTTTCATTTGCACAACAATATAAGAACAAAACTTCTTATATAAGATTTTAGGTTTGAAATTTTAAAATGAAGATATGTTATATAAAAGACCTAGTGACATATCCAACAAAATCTCATAAGTGTAATATTTGTGGCAGCATATTTTTTTTCTAGAAGTACTCTAAATAGACATTTGGTTGTACATAAAAAACCTCTTGTATATGATTCTTCTCCAGAAGCCGTGTCATCGGAAACGATACCAAAGTCACGTGTATGTGATTCCTCTCCAAGGGCCTTGTCGTCGGAAATAATACTAGAACCTCGTGTAAATAATTCTTCTCCAAAGGCCTTGTCGTCGGAAACAATATTAGAACCTCGTGTATATAATTCTCCTCCAAAGGCCTTGTCGTCGGAAACAATACTAGAACCTCGTGTATATAATTCTTCTCCAAAGGCCTTGTCGTCGGAAACAATACTGAAGCCTCGTGTATGTAATTCTTCTCCAAAGGAAGTGAGGTCGGAAACAATACTGAAGTCTCGTATATGTAATTCTTTACCAAAGGCCTTGTCGTCGGAAAAAATACTGAAACGTCGTGTATGTACTTCTTCTCCAAATGCCTTGTCGTCGGAAACAATACTGAAGCCTCGTATATGCAATTCTTTTCCAAAGGCCTTGTCGTCGGAAACAATACTGAAACCTCGTGTATGTAATTCTTCTCCAAATGCCTTGTCCTCGGAAAAAATACTGAAGCCTCGTATATGTAATTCTTCTCCAAAGGCCTTGTCGTCGGAAACAATACTGAAGCTTCGTTCATGTACTTCTCCAAAGGCCTTGTCGTCGGAAACAATACTGAAGCCTCGTGTATGCACTTCTTCTCAAAAGGCCTTGTCGTCGGAAATAATACTGAAGCCTCGTGTATGTAATACATTTCCAAAGACCTTGTCGTCGGAAACAACATTGAAGATTCGTGTATGTAATTCTTCTCCAAAGGCATTGACGTCGGAAACAATACTGAAGCCTCGTGTATGTAATTCTTCTCCAACGGCCATAGCGTCGGAAACAATACTGATGCCTCGTGGATGTAATCCTTTTCCAAAGGCCTTGTCGTCAGAAACAATACTGAAGCCTCGTGTATGTAATTCTTCTCCAAAAGCCTCGTCGCCGGAAAGGATACCAAAGTCTTATTTTTGTGATTCTTCTCCAAACGCCTTGTCAGAGACGATATCAAAGCCTTGTGTGTGTGACACTTGTGGAAGAGGATTTTCTAACAAAAATGACATAAAAACACATACGTGTGAAGACAGATTTAGAAAGTGTTATATGTGTAATGATTGTGGCAAACATTTTTTGTACAGAAATAATCTAACGAGACACATGAACGTGCACGTAAAGGGGTCGCTTTTCGAGTGTGATGTTTGCAGTAAGAAGTATAAATATAAACATAACTTAATTGCACACAAGAATATACACTCGGAAAATAATCCTAATATCTGTAGAGAATGTGGTAAACCATTTGTTTGGAGTAAGGACTTAATCGAACATTCCGCCACACACTCGGCCATTCACGAAAGAAAGCTTTTCGAGTGCGATATTTGCAGTAAGAAGTATACAAGTAAAAAAAACCTAATTGATCACAAGAACATACACTCGAAACATAATCCTTATATTTGTGATAAATGTGCTAAACCATTTGGTTCCAAAAGGGACTTAATGGAACATTCGTTCAGACATACGAAGGAAAAACCTCATAAGTGTGATTTATGCAATAAAACATTTTCAACCATATCTGATCTTCGAAAACACTTGCTCAGACACAGAAGAATCCATAAGTTTAAAGAATGTAATAAAGAAGTCTCAACAAGAAATCAATAAGTGTGTATTATCTCTACACTTGAAAGCCTCATAAATGTACGTTTTGCTTAAACCTTTTTTAGAATAGAGAAGCTTAAAGAAACATTGCTTAATCCACGGAAAATTAAATTCTGGCTAAATTCATCTGGACAGAAAAGCAATTTAAGGATACGTTTGTTCTTACAAGCAAGTGAAGGGAATCTAAAGTTTGGATTTTGCAGCAGGGTGATTTTAGAGAAATCTGAATACTTGATTGAAGGTGCAAAACTAAGATTCTTCAGAGTTACTGTGAAAAATAGATACAAAACGCCTTCAACAGATATGAAGCAGTGGTTTTCAAAGTGTGAGGTGCTCACTCGTGGTTTAATGGGGAGAGCTGAAAGCAGATGTCCTTTATGAACAGAAAGATGAGATGCGGAGTGTGCAATGAAAACTTTGCTTTTGAAACCATTTCTGTTTGGCGCAACATTTTAACAGGTTTCATGTTAAAAAAACAAATTCTTGTACATGCGAATGGAAATTCCGCTTTCCCCATTTTATTAGAGTGAAAGTTTCCACACTAACTTTCCAAAAATAAAAATTGATATTTATTCCTATGTAAAGAAATCTCGCAGTTATATCAAATAATTAAATTGAGAAATGGTTCAAAATAACAGTAATTAACATACAAAAAAAAATTATTTTCAAATGTTTTGTTGGGGAAAAGTTTTTTTCCCAACAGTCTCTATCAATATTTGCTAATAACTGCAAATTTTGTGTATGGGAATTGTGGAAGAAATTTATCTGAAAATGATTTTTTTTTTGGACTTCATCATTCTTCTGAAAGACAAATTTTTCATATTTTATATAAATAATTCGCAATAGATAATCATTAACAAATTAATTTGACCATATGTCGTGGGCGATGGTAAGGGAACGACGCAGATTTTTATTTCGTCACGTGGAATTAGATATTCCGCTTGAATTGCGTGAAATGTGGTGGGCCAATCGATGGCGAACGATTCACCACTCTTTAGTAGAGGACAATCAATTAGTCCCTTCATTAGATTCACCATTGCTTAGATGAAATAATAGGTTCGTGGGTTGTTATACTGTACCGACGTATGCCTCAGACATGCTACGCCAAGTGTTATATAGAAATATGTCCAACAGTTCACGCACGAGAGTTGTATAGGGACGACAGTCTATTCACATTTATATACAATCACGTGCTGGGGATGCGCTCGACTTCGTAGGCTTTTGCTGCTGCAAGCAATTATGCAATGAGGTGGAGAACCATACTATGCAGACTCTTGCTTTACCGACCTCAAACTCTGCGAAAGAATATCCAACCCTTGTCTACATTGTGGTTCACACAGAACTCGCTTCAGTTCCATAGAATTGTATTTGGTTCACCAAGAACGGTATCTTGGTTCTCGCATCGAACCCTCTCCTTAAGGGTTTTGTTTGAGTAAGAGTCCATTGACGCGTGTTCAATCGTCCTCCTCTTTTACACCGACGATGGAAAGGCCGCCGTCCGTCGGATGGGACTTTGAGACGTGGCCCCCTGTGTGGGAGAACCATACTCTGCGCACGTTGAAGAACACGCTGGATGGCCTTGACGGGAGGCTACCATCTGTCTCCCAACCTTCTACTCCTCCCCCAACCTTCTCTCCGCCTTCGGGGTCCAGGTGACCTGGCCATTTAACCCATGGTGTGCAAAAAAGTACCACTCAGAGGTAAAACAACTAAACCCAACACCGACGTTGAAGACTTGTTTAATCTTCCTGCCTTAGTCTACAGCGCTCGCACTCGAGTCCAAGGCTGTAGTTGTAAATAGTCATAAAAAGGGCTTTTGGACTCTTCAGCCCGTGCAGGCACCCAACTTAGACCGGTAAACCACCTATGAGTCGCATCCCCAAAATAACACTTCCAAAAAAACTCTTAATACATAAAAATATAAAAAAATACAATAAAAAGGCAACAATAAATTAATTAGAGGGACATGACATCATATATATTAGAAAAATTCTTCTTTTGTGCTGCGACTAATTTATATTATCATTCTACATCACTTTCGTTTAATTTTAATTGTATTAAAAACAGCTGTTTTTAATTTAAAAAAATTTCAACTACCGATAATTTAACTTGAATTTGCCGAATCTTGCAATGTCAGGATCATAAAAAAAGTCGCATACCATTGGGATTTTAACTAGTAAAAGCAAAAAATCGTAAGTTAATTCTTAACAATTTTTATTATTACAGGAAGAAAATTCGATAAATATTCGAATACTTAATAATTTTAATCGTTGCCATAATAAATGTTGGAATTGTTTGTTATTATTTTCGAAATATGTCTGTATTCGCAGAACCCATAATACCTGAACTTCCTTCAGACATTAACAATGATTTCAGAACACTACACTCTTATTGGCTGCTTAAAAATTCGTGTTCTTCGGTCGTTGCTTGCATTGCAACATGTATTGCTTTACAAATATTATTTAGTAATCATTCGGAAACCTATGCTGCCAGTTTATACAGATTACTATGGAAAAATGACTTTCATGTCGCCCTGTATATAACTTCCCAAACTACTTAATCTGCTCTGTAATCATCCTCTTCCGATTTATTTATAAAATTTCCCGAGTTTTACAATTTGGAACCCCTATTCATGGTCAGGGCCAGATTTACGCATAAGTTAAAGAAGCTACAAAAATAGGTCTCCCGATATGAGGGGCCTCAAAGAACTGTAGTTCAAGTTTCACTGCATTACGACCATTTTTTAACATTTAATCTATTGTGCAAACACTGTTCATCATTGCTTACCAATGCAAGAATAATATTTGCACCACAGCAGTTCCGTGCTTCTTTTCCAATGTACCCCTCAATCAGAATAAATCATCAAGCAGCCATGGGCTGCGGAGGTCCAACCAGCCAGTGTAATTTAGTTCTCCAAGCAAGTCTATCCTGAGCTACATCTGTTGAATCTGGTCACTGCACACAAATTCTAACAAGGTCCTGTTTGACATTGTTTGACATTGTCTGCCCACCACATCCTAGGTCTCTCTCTCTTTCTGAGGTCTTTAGACACGCTGTTCATAACCTTATTCGCCAATCTCTAATTTTCCATTAGGCAACATAGCCAAACCGACGGACTTTCTCTCTGCGCAATATGGTGCTTAAAGGAGGTTGCCGACTCTTTCGCTTAACCTCATTGTTAGTTACAAAGCTGAACTACCTAATGCCCAAGATACTGCATAAGCATTTAGAAATAAAAGCATCTAGTTTCCTGTTACCTTGTTTATACAATGCCCAAGTTCACTACCATAACACACACTAGAAAGAAGCAAACTATTATAAAGTCTAATTTTAGTCTTTAGGTGTATATCAGGTTCGAGTACCAGCTGAGTCAGGATTAAGATTTATCTCCGCAAAATTTACCGCTCTACCTACGGTAAGTAGGGGATAACGATGGACTTGGAAAGGCCGTCGTCCGTCGATGGGACGTTAAGCCGTGGCACCGTGTGCCGGACAGCCATACCCTGTGCACGTTAAAGAAAGTGCTGGATGGTCTTGAAGGAAGGCTACCATCTGTCTCCCAACAGCAGTTCCAGTGGGTCCCTTCCCCCAACCTTCTCTGTGACATCGGGGTCCATATGACCTGGCAATTTAGCCCATGGTGTGCAAAAAAGTGCCGCTCAGAGGTCTCTAGGGTTAGTTATGGTAGTGAAGGAACCCACACCTTTAGGTGTATACGCCTATTTATCCACACTCTCCATAGATTCTTAAAAGTCCCTGAAGCAATCCCTATTCGTCTGTTAATCTCATGTCGCACATCACCATTATCTGCTACATAGCTCCCAAGATAATTAAACTGTGACACCTGCTCAAGACTGCAACCATTCAGATTAACTGAATCACAGCCTGCCTGAGCAATTTTCATCACTTTAGTTTTCTCTCTGTTTATAACCAAACCTACTCTACTACCAGTCTCATCAATAGCTCGAATGAAAGAGTTAATCTCATCAACATCGTTTGCCAAAAGGTAACAATCATCCATGCCAATCATCAGTATAATCTAAATCAGAAATTTTCGTATCTTTAGTCCATATAAGGCCAAAATCTTTCCCTTGAAGTGAAGTTCGCATGACATAATCAATAACAAAGCTAAAGAGAAAAGGAGACAAGATGCACCCTTGTCGAACACCAGAAGTAATGCTAAACCAATTGTTACAAGCCTTACCAACTCTCACAGACGACTCAGTGTTATTATAGAGAGCTTTCATTATGTTAACTAACTTGTCTGGTATACCACATGATATCACAATCAACCACAAATTATGACGATCAACAGAGTCGAAAGCCTTTTTGAAATCAACAAAGCTAGCAACCAAAGGTTTCTGAAACTCTAAACATTTCTCAAGAATCTGCCTAAATGAAAATATCTGATCCACACATCCCCTACCACTTCTGAATCCACATTGCTCATCACGCAATTGAGTGTCAACCAGATTCTTAATTCTATTAAGCACAATCATGGAAAGAACTTTACCTGGAACAGAGAATAGGCTGATACCCCTATAGTTATCACAAGCACTGCGATCGCCTTTTTTGAAAAAGGGATAACAATAGCTCTGGTAAAATCCTCAAGGACCATACCTTTATCATAAATGATATTCAGAATTTCAGTCATCCAAGTGGTAATCGAAACATTCCCAGCTCTAAGCATTTCCGTAGTAATTTCATCTACCCCTGGGGATTTATGAAGTTTAAGTTTAGAAACAGCCAAAATAAC
Organism: Ryuthela nishihirai; assembly: GCA_038380435.1. NCBI lineage: Eukaryota > Metazoa > Arthropoda > Arachnida > Araneae > Heptathelidae > Ryuthela > Ryuthela nishihirai. The sequence goes on along the minus strand of JAWZYU010000003.1, from coordinate 85,928,305 downwards.
TTCAGATTGTGTTATAGGGCCAACATTAAAGCCACCAATGCATCTATCATCATTGCAAACAATGGGAATAGAACTAACCACATTGTTTAGAACATCACTGAAATGCTCAGCCCACCTAGCCATGACAGAATCCTCCCCTTCTATAACCTTACCTTGTTTATCCTTCAATCCTTGTATGCCTGTACGTTTTCTACCACACAAAATATTAACTATCTGGTACAGGCTATTGATTAAGGCTATTGCACAGGCTATTGATTAAGGATATTCCTGCAGTTCTTTCTTTCCGAAATAAGCTCAAGTGCCTTATCACTCAGATAATTCTGTCTCTTCTGCTCCTTTTTCCCTGAAAGAGTACTGTTAGTGTCCAAAAAAGCCTGTTTAAAATGATCCCATTCTTCCTCAACTTCAGTAGTAAGCATACCATGACTGTCATAATGACTAAGTTACCTATCATGGTAAGCTTTGGCTATAACTGGGTTTTTCAGAGCTTCAGTATTAAAAGTAAATTTTTTTCACCTTAACACAACACTTTTTAAGTTTAAGTTGGAAGACACTTTTAACAAGGTAATGGTCAGATTCAATTTCAGCTCCCCTATATGCCCTGGTATTCCTAACAGAACTAGCCCTTTTGCTGCTAATTAATATATAATCAATCATATTCTTATGCAGCCCATCGGGTGAGACCCATGTGTACTTCTGTATGTTTCGATGTTTGTAATAATTGTTAGTTATTCTGAATCCATTGAGTTTACTTATCTGTAGGAGACGTTGCCCATTGCAGCTACCAATAGCAAAAGGGCCTATTACTCCTCCCCAAAGGTCAGAGTCAGTACCAACTTTGGCATTTAAAACTCCCAGAACAAGGGTAATATCTCAATTCTTGACAGAATTCAAAATATCCTGCAGTTGTCCGTAAAATCTATCGTTCTCATCCTCATTGGCATCTTCAGTGGGGGCATAACAGCAGATAATATTCAAGTCTTTAATGCTGTCTGAAATTTTGCCGTAAGAAACTTTTCATTAATGCACTCGTATCCTAGAAGAGCATCACTAGCGTGTCTGCTGAGAATGATACCCACGCTTTGTTGATATTTATTGGCTTCGCTCCCTGAAAAGAAAAAATTAAGATTATTTTTAAGAATCTGACCTTTATCTGTCCATCTAGTCTCTTGCAAGCCGAGAATGTCTAAATTGTAATGGTGGAATTCTTGTGTGAGGACATTTAGAGAAAATGCTCTATGCAGAGTCTTCACATTCCAACTACCTACGGAGAGAAAATGGATAGTGGAATATTTATAGAAACTATGTTTATTGAGAGAGGGAACGTTCCCTCTCTTCTTCATAGGTAGTTGTAAATCTTCATAAGTACAACACAAGTGACCTTTGCCGTTTCAATTCAGTAGTAGTGATACCTCGTAACTGTGTTAATAGTACAGATACATTTTGTTACTTTTGTGAGGAAGCGACGTTTGCAAGCTAGAAAAGAGCCATCACTCCAATGGTGAATCTTGACAATATGAAACAGCCCCCTAATCACAGACATGGGGTAAAGAACCGTTTCCCCACCACTAAAGTCTGAAGCCATCTACAGTGGAAGACTTCCTCCAATGTTTGAATTTGACGATGCCAGTAGAAGCAAAGAGTTCAGGTGCCTGCGATGACCTCTGCTCAGTATTATCACCAGCTGATAAACATATCCTGTAAATCTCTTCACTTGGGGCTGTCAACCCATAAACAAACAGAAAACACAGCAGAAGATTATCACTCCACAGAAGCCCACTTGTGTAGCAAATTCAGGATCCATAAACAAACTCGGAGCCTTATTTCAGTCCAGTAGGTTTATATGGTTACCACCAGCAGGTTTATATAAAACAGCAGGATTATATAAACGAGTACGTTTATATGGTTAGCAGGTTTATGTGGTTGACCACTTCTCAGCAGGGTAGAGAAAAATAGTTGTCATAGTTGTCGAGATCGGTAGGCCACACTAAACTGGCAGCCCTCTTCTTCCGTTCACTTCCACAAGAGAGTATTTTTTTTTGAAAGGTACTAACGGCCTGCACCATGAGAAGGCAGGTTTTGACATTAGGTATTAGTAACTATTTATATCTACGTATGCACAGAATTCCTTTAAAGCTCTAGTCCTCACAGTATAAATTGAAAAATATTCAAATATTTTCAAAGCAATAGCTTCAACATAAACTTCTATTAACTCTAATCCATAATGAGGTTGTTATGAAAATATGAACAGGACAGCCTATTCCAATTATATTTCTGTTCAAAGTTTGCTTTAATAATGAGAACACATTTTTGCCTTGCTTTCTGTTAATTCCTCCAAAATTAACGTTGGCATTATCAGCTCTAAATGCGACATATTTTGAGGACAAATTATATTTTTCTAGATCCCTTAGTATATAATTTGCTATTGTTTCAGATGTTTCATTTGGAGTAGTCTCTAACTCAGTGTCTCGCAAACTTTTTACTCTGCGGCCCACTGAATCTAATTTTTTTTCCGCGGCACACTGAATCCAAAATTTTTTCCGCGGTACATTGAATCTAATTTTTTTCCCGCGGCACACCTAAAAAACAATAGAAGCAAACTCTATATAATCGTCATTATATTTGCGCTTTGTTGAAGTCATCAGCCTGGTTTTACTTGAAGATTTGCTCTCGTTCTTTAATTCATAATTCGGTGTTTGTTTTAAATATTTGTCCATTCTATGGCTTGAAATAATCAAAAATTAATACCAAAATTTGGAAAAAGCTTGAAAAATACTTACAAGATCCCAGTTGATAAAATCTGAAAGATTTTTATTAAAGCACGTCGACAACACAAGTCAAGTCAAAATGAAATCTTTGGAATATCTATGTCAATTTGAAAATCTCTCGCGGCACACTTGGAATCTCTCGCGGCACACTACTGTGCCGCGGCACACAGTTTGCGAGACACTGCTCTAACTGAAGAACCTTTGTTCGAATTCCACTATTTGTGTCGAAGTATTGAATGATTAGAGGGGAAAGTTTTAGCGATCCATAATTGGTAGCATACGTAGTCACCCTAATATATATTTCTCAATGTTTTCATTAATTCAGTTACACTGTGCGGTGCAATTACTTGGTTACTTATTGATCCTGTTTCTGTCCTTGCACATGATAAATATTTTGACAACTTCTGAGTCATTAAAGAGTTTACGAGTTAAATCTGCAGTGCAGTCCATTGATTTGTAAGAGTGGTGATGCCTGACTGAATGAAACTCCAGAGTACCAGCAACGGCACTTGTTTTTCCATCTTTTTTTAAACATGTTGGTTCAAAAAAAGATGTTATTTCTGCTCAGGAAGATGACATCTTCACCATGTTTTTAATGCTTTTTTCTTCTTAGGTGGTGTTCTAAATCATAAGCACCCTTGTTACTCAGTGATATTTAACTGTCAAAAATAGCATATTTCGCATTGTATTCACTTCGTGCTTTTACAAAATAAGGAAATTTGTCTTTTAAATTATCGATGAACTTACATTTTTCTTTTCTTTGAATTCATTTTAGGATGAAATTATTTAGACATTTTTAAACATCTCATGTCGTACTTGTACACGACATCGCAAGACACTCAGGATTGCACATCAGGGTGGTTGAATCAAAACTGGGAAGAATTTTCAGCAGGGATTTTACATCACACTAAAATCGAATGCATACCACTTTTATTAATGAACTGATTGCAACTTCCATAGCGCCTTCTATCGTGGCGCTGGCAACATTTCTTACGATTTCCTAAAGAACGTGCTTTTTTTTTATCTGCTTGAAATTGCTGATACTAAGTATTACAGAAAATAGTAACTTTTATAACTTTAACGGAATGACTTAACTATTTGGAATTCACAATTCACATTTACATTAAATTACTTGACGGTCACAGTTACGAGAAGTTAAAAAATATGCAAAAAAAATACTTATATTAACTTACCTTTAGAACTCGTTCTTATGAATTTATACAAAAAGGAGACGTTTTCATGCTTTTCCAAAATGACAGGAGAACATAAATTTCAAGATAAAAGGAGGGCATGTTCTCCTGTTGGAGGACGTCTGGTAACCCTAAATCCAGAAAAAATTGAATACTAATGCTAAGTAAAACATCAAAACTGAAATTGTTTATATGTGTCATCTTTCTAATGCAAATTATATATTCAAAATTTTCCTATTTTGAAATCTCAAGTCTTCACACATTTCTCTCAAGTCTTCATATAACCTCGTAACACTTTTTTGGCTGAAAGAAATAGGGCAAAAGAAGTTAAATAAGGAAAATCTTAGATTTTCAAAATTAAACTTTGGAGTAAAATAGCCTTCCGCGAGTTTGTTCACAATTTTAAAATTCGTAATTCTCAAACTGACCAAACCACTTAAAAGATGCGATGCAAGGTTGAAAGATATGAATCATATTAAAGTAAGATGATGCATGTTTAGACAGAGGAATTTAAAATCTTGTTTATAAAGCACGGATTTTAAATTTTTAATTGGTTTCAAAATATAAATAACTTAATATTTTCATTTTCTTAGCATCTCATTTACGAAATGAATTTTATTGATAGTTAAATTGCTTCATATTTGAGAGAAATGCTTTCAAATAATGGCTAAATGGACTTGTTACAAGGATTGCAAGCGTTCAGAGAAACGTAGGAAGGGAATCCAGAACTATTATGAGCAATAGCGGGTTAAGATTCTTAAGGAACACAGGCAACAAGATTTTGGTGGTCTTTTATCACACCATAGTTTAGTTTATGCCATTGTATCATACTTCGAAACGCTTCTTTAATATTATAAATATGATAAAATAATAATTTTTGTTGTGGATGAATGGAGCAATTTTTTTTCTTCAAAATAACACAAGAACAAATTTCATATTTCATCTTTGGAACTTTTGATGCACCAAATGTTTATAAATAAAACTGCCTATATCAAAGCCGATCAATGGGCGCAGCTCCCTCACTATCCTTGAGAGGGAGCCGCACGCACGTGCTTACTGCACCTATTCGGTAATTCATAAACGATTGGAAGATGAAAGCCTCTCGTTGATGCCATTCATTAGCGTTCACAAGGTATAGCTCTCTTGATTTTTCAAATGACATTTTATGATTTATGTTTCGAGCAAGAAAATCCAATTTTTTGTGTATATACGCAGTTGTATCAGAATAATATGACCACCCAGGGAATCACATTGTACCATCTCGGGCGTGTTGCAGAGTGCACATGACAAGGTCGACCACACGGAGATATAATTGGGCGGCCAGGACAGATGAGCCATAGTGCGTAACGTGAGAAACAATGGGCAGAGGTAATGATTTGATGGATTTTCAAAAAGGAATGATCATCGGCTACCGTGCTAAGGGTGGAAGCATCTCAGAAACAGCATACTTCTTGGGTTGTTCGCGAGGTACTGTAGTAAGAGTGTACCAAGAATGGATCGCTGGCACATCGAGTACCTCCAGACGTCATAACTGTGAAGCCTCGAAGGCCATTGACCCCAGAAGAAAACGTCGCCTCCGTCGACTGGAATGAGCAATCGAAACGCAACAGTGCAGCAATTGACCATTCAAATGAACGCTGGGGCACCCAGGTACGTGTCGCGATAACAGTAGAGCAAACCCTGTTATGCATGAGTGTCCATAGTCGACACTGCGTAAAGGTGCCCATGTTAACCGAGATCCATCGGCAACGACTCCTGCAGTTCGCACGGGACTACCGCCATTTCACAGTGCAAGAGTGGAAAATGGTTCCCTTCCCCAACGAATCATGGGTTCTACTTCACAGAAGTGACGGTCGGTGGTAGATAAGGCGTCAGACACACAAGAACCAACATCAGGACATTCGGTCAAGTACAAGATGGGGGAGGCAGTGTGCATGTTTGGGGGATGCTTTCCTGCTATGACCTAGGACCACTGGTACTTTTGGATGGGTCCCTGAATACCTATGGCTACCTATCCATCCTCGCTGACCATATGCATCCCTTCACGTTGAACGTTTCTACCAATAGGTTCTACCAATAGGACAATGCACCCTGCCATGTCGCTAAGGTGGTGCGTGACGGGTTCCAGGAACACGACAGCGATGTATCCGTTCTACCTTGGCTGGCGAAATCGCCCGACCACACTTGTGGGACCATTTGGATCGACAGGTTCAGCGTGCGGACCCACAACCACGTCATCTCCGGACCCTCCATGCTCTTCTGGAGTCCGAATGGGCACCTGTGCCCATGGCAACCTTCCAGGGCCTCGTTGCGTCCATGCCCTCCTACTCTACTACCAATTTCATCAACAGCTCTAATGAAAGAGTTCATCTCACCAACATCACCTGCCAAAAGGTCCAAATCATCAACATAATCTAAGTTAGGAATTTTCGTATTTCCAGTACATTAAACACAAAATATTTCCCTTGAAGTGAATTTCGCATAATATAATCAATAACCAAACTAAAAAGAAAAGGACACAAATATGCACACTTGTCGAACACCAGAAGTAATGCTAAACCAATTGCTACAAGCCTTACCAACTGTCACACACGACTCAATGTTATTATAGAGAATGCACTCATATTCTTGAAGAGCATCACTAGCCTGTCTGCTGAGATGCAGACCCATGCCTTGGTGATGTTTATTGTCTTCCCTCCCTGAAAAGAGAAATTTAAGATTACTTTTAAGAATCTGACCTTTATCTGTTCATCTAGTCTCTTGCAAGCCCAGAATGTCTAAATTATAACGGTGGAATTCTTGTGTGAGGACATCAAGAGAAAAAGCTCTGTGCAGAGTCTTCACATTCCAACTACCTATGGAGAGAAAATGGATAGTGGAATGTTTAAAGAAACTATGTTTATTGAGGGAGGGAACGCCGAGAATATCAAACAGCCCCCTACTCACAGACATGGGGTATAGACCCGTTCCCCCACCACTAAAGTCTGAAGCCATCTACAATGGAAGACTTCCTCCAATGTAGAATTTGACGATGCCAGTAGAAGCAAAGAGTTCAAGTGCCTGCGATGACCTCTGCTCAGTATTATCACCAGCTGATAAACATATCCTGTAAGCCTCTTCACTTGGGGCTGTCAACCCACAAACAAACAGAAAACACAGCGGAAGATTTTCCCTCCACAGAAGCCCACTTGTGTAGCAAATTCAGGATCCATAAACAAACTCGGTGACTTATTTCAGTCCAGTCCAGTAGGTTTATATCAGGCATGTCAAACACGCGGCCCGCCAAGATTGATAACCAATACGTTTATTTAACTTTTGACAACACTGGATTCTTTAATTAAAATTATAAGTGCGTACACGGTACATGAATTAAATAAACGTATTTCAGAAAACATTTCCATTTATATATAAGGGAAACTATTGCTCATAAATGTATATGTGAACCCTATCGTAGATTTGCTCATATCATGAAATGCCCGATCATTTCATGAAATAGTGGCATTTCATGATATGAGCAATTCTACGATCGGGCTCCGACATGTATACATATGTCTCGAGGTCATTCAAATGTACGTACTTTGCGCATGGCAATGAGTCACGAAATGCCAGTACAGTCGGAAGCTATTCGTTAGCAGTCAGTGAACGAATACTGCGTTTTTCTTGCAGAGAACAAACAAAGACACAAAAGAAAAGACGATTATCTAAATACTTTAGCCGTGCTCTCCCCTCTGTGACGTCCCTCCCAACGACACTTGAATAACCTTAGTAAAACGTAGCCTTTTGGCGCCACCTTATATGTATTCTCACCTTGGGTCAAAGGGACCTGGTTCGAGTCCGGTTAACAAATTGGCAATACCTTATATAACTTGTAAGAAATGGCAAACAGATGGCTTTGACAAATTATTTATGTCATAGTTTAATAAAATATACATCAAATAAAAAAAGAAAATATTATGTATCAAGCTTAAATTACATATTTTTATAGATATCTATTAACAAAATTTAAAATTGAAATTTTTATTTTTTTTAAATCGTTTTCTTTTATTCTACTAAAACGGATATATACGTTCTGGACACTGGAAGGGTTAATAAATCAGGTTTTTGTTTTAAAATTTCATAAAACTGTATACAATTCATATGAATGTTTCATTTGGTATAAACGCATGCTATAAATGTTCCGATTTTTCTTTTTTTTTTCACTGGTCCACATATTGTTCGCTAATGAAAATACTCGTTCAGTGAGGGCATTAAATCAAGGGAAACATAAGTTAAATTCAACAATTTTTTAAATGTTTTTAAAAGATTCCTGTTTATCGGTGAAATATTTAAAAATTAAACCCATCTACTGCGCGCCAATATACAGTTTACTATTTTAATTCACGAAACAAAGGGAAAAAATCGCCATTTTAGAAAAAAAATAAATCTAAAGGACAGAGCAGTGAAATAAAGGACTATCCTGTTAAATAAAGCACATATGATCACCGTACATATACGATATCATTAAAATATCCTCTTCCAACCTCCGTGACTTAAAAGACGGCTTATTTTTATAACCACAACTAATCTTCGATTCCCTAGAAGAAAACGTGAAAAATGTCGACGCTACTACGTACGTTTGACTTCAACAGATTTCATTAACTGTATACTTTTTGAAAGTAATCGTAATAATTCTTTGCTGATGTCTGACAATAACATTGTTGATTTAATTGTTTACCGACTTCGAAGAAAGTGACACCTCTCCATATCCGCAACAAAGTTCTCTCTCTTTAAGCTTCCTTTATCACCATTTCTCGTACCTCGGCGAAGCCAATTAGTGAATATTATAGGAACGAATATTATCGAACATAACGTAGCAGTGGGGATCGCCATCAAATAACCAAAGATAATCGAATAACGAAAACTTTCCCTGCCTAGACAGGTTAAAGGATAAAATATCCCACGTGTACCGTGTCAGAGCTACGTATTGCCATAAATAAGCAAACTGAAATATGTGTGCGCCTTAATAATAAATTGGAGAAAACACACAGATGACGTCAGCAACGCGGTTTCGGTTACTTTCCAGCATAATTTCTCTAATGTGAAAAATAAAAGCATTTTCAGTGTCTCGTGAAAGCCATACAACAAAACTATATTTTGAAATCACAGTTTATTATTCAGTTCAATACATTTTCCAAAACATATTTTCTCCTGAGGTCACTCACAAAACCTATCTCATGGACAAAATAAACGGTGACATTGCCATAATACCTTAGAAGCCAAATATCTTATTCAATATCATTTGCATTAGATATCTCTCACACCTGTACGACATACGTGTAATATCGAATATAAAAAAGTTGGTTGCCGTAATATATAAATGATGAAGGCTGGAATATTTAACACGCGAAAAAAAATATTAAACGTAAAGTTGACATGAAACTTGAATTCACGTTTAGATTTCAGTTTTACTCTTAATAAAATAATTAGTGTATTGCACCGGAAAATTATTTTGCATCTTGGCATTTGTAAAATTATCCTATCGTTCTTAACTCTAAAAACGCAAATAGCGTAGTTAAAAAACGCCATTTCCATAGCTACAATTAGGAGGACCCTATTTCGTGTTAACACAAATATTTCGTAGTCAATCCCTTTTTATAGAAAGATAATTGCAACTGTTTATTTCATCTCTGAATAAATAAGTTTTACCCCACCATTCACTCTAAAACGAAATATTTATTCACCATAAACATAAATTTTAAACACTGCAAACGTTTGGCAAAAGGCTTAAGGTGCGATGCAAATCCTTTCCTAATTTTCTATCTTATTACACCACGACGTGCACATAACTGTTAATTTTCATTTCTGGGCCAAAACAATAATATCAATCTTCAGATTACTCGCAAATACCAAAGTTTTTACCGAAAACGACTTTTCAAAAACCGGAATTTCCAAAACTTTAACGGTTCGTAAACGTATAAATGGTTGCTGCCTACGTAAAGCCCTTCCACATCGCAGTACATCACTAAAATTTCACCCAAAATATATTAAACAAAAGAATGGTTACTTCCTCACAAAAGAATGGTTACTTCCTCCGTGGATCGTACCAGGGTGAGAAAAAACATCCAGTGAAACAACTCAAAAAAGCTTGCAATGCGTAACTCAAAGTATGCAACTTCCAACTTTTACTACGGCTTCACAATGTTTCGTCTATACTTCTCCGAAACTTTATATAACCATTTTTCTTCTCTGTAGAAAAATAAAAATGCATCTTACGTACCTGAGATGATCGAAACATAATATAAAAATATACCTAAAATAGCAGCGTTATCACGGTTAAGAAAAGCATTTTTAAAACTTCAACGTGCCTGTAATATATTATACAAAATCTGCTGGCAACACAACGAAAGAGTACTGCTGACATCATCTCAGTGTTTTTGCTACTTTATTAGTAACCCATATTCACAGGCAGGCAGCACTAATTTTAGGATATTTAAAGATTTTCATATCTATTTTTTCATATGCACTGTATATTTTTTAAGGTTTACTTTTTTACACGGTTTTCTCGGGAACCTATCTACCGTGTAAGAATTCGAAACAGAATTGAGTGCATTGAATTAGATTATTTCTATTGTATATTAAGAAGGATTTATTTTTTTTGAAAGTTGAGTGCTTATCGCGCTTGGCTACTGATCTAAGAGACCTGGGTTCGAACCTAGGGTAAGGCATTGATGTGTGTTGCTTTTCTGCTGGGGTTACGGTAGCAACAATGCAATCAGTTTAGGTTAATGAGTGACAAATTTGAACCTCAATCAAGTATATTATTTTTTACACGTTTTTGATTTAACACAGATCAGAAAAGAAATTTAAATTCCCTATTTATACGACTTATTTTGATGTAACACGGTGCCTTTTTAAAAATCCCCATTAGAATTTAATTCTGAAAAATATTTCTATTGAAGAAAAAATTGTTTTACCTCTGAGCGGTACTTTTTTGAACACCATGGGTTAAATGGCCACGTCACATGGACCCCGAAGGCTCAGAGAAGGTTGGGGGAGGAGACCCACTGGAACAACTGTTGGGAGACAGATGGTAGCCTCCCGTCAAGGCCATCCAGCGTGTTCTTTAACGTGCACAAGGTATGGCCCTCCCGCACACAAGGCCACGGCTTAACGTCCCATTAGACGGACGGCGGCCTTTCCAAGCCCTTCGGTGTCCCCTACTGACGTGGGCAGGGCGGGGAATTTTGCGGAGATAAAACTTAACGTGACCCAGCTGGGACTCGAACCTGGGAACTACAGATTACGAGATTGGCGCGGTACCGACTGAGGTAAAAAACCAAAAAAAATTAAGAATTCTTTATATATTTATTTTCTTTAAAACAAAACCGGTAGGTTTTAATTTGAAAATTTCTAAGTTTATAAAATTAAAAATGTGTTAAAATTAATAAAAATGAAATAAAGACTTCAATATTTTGATATGACTTGTTTGAAAACAACTCATTTATATTCCGTTTTCACGTCTAAGGGACCTGGGTTTGAGTCCCGGGTAAGGCATGGATGTATGTGTCGTTTTTCTGCTGAGGTCCTGCCATCCTCACAGACCTTCTATTATGGCATATAAACTGACAGGTTCCTGTCAGATCTCTGTGACAAGCAGCTGCTTGAGGGGGTATGTTTTTTTTCACGTATGGAACCAATTTTATTTTCATATTCTATTTTTTCATATGCACTGTGTTTTGTTTTAGAATTTTTTTACGCGGTTTTTTCGGGAACCTATTTACCGTGTAAAAATTTAAAATAGAATTAGGTGTATTTATTTGGATCATTCCTTTTCTGTAGTATAAATGAATTATTTTACACTTGAGAAATATCCTGAAATAATTTTTAGAGAATCTAATAGGTGGAGTGCGTTGTGATGAATACGAATAATGTTAAAGATCTTTGTTAGGTGGATGCTTTTAAATGTTAAGAGAATAAATTTGAATAACTGACTGTAATTTCATACAATAATACGCTTTTGATATCATATAGAGCTCAGAATTGATTGTTTTACCTGTGATCGGCATTTTATTTGTAGACAATGGACTAAACGGTCAGGTCACGAGGACCCCGAAGGCTCAGAGAAGGTTGGGGGAAGAGCCTCACTGGAACAGCTGTCGGGAGACAGATGGTAGCCTCCCGTCAAAGCCATGCAACGAGTTCTTTAACGTGCACAAGGTATGGCTTTACCGCACAAGGTGCCACGTCTTAAGATCCCATCCGACGGACGGCGGCCTTTCCAAGCTTATCGGTGTCCCCTGCTGACCGTTAGCAGGGCGAGCAGTTTTGCGGAGATAAATAAATCTCAACGCTGACCCAGCGGCGACTCCAACCTGGGAACTGTAGACTACGAACCGGGAGCGCTACTAACTTACCCATCCCTACCCCAGTGCTCGCAGTTTCTTTGCGATAAGGAATGAATAACTGCTATGGTTTCTCTACGTGTGCAGTTCTTTTCTGGTTAGAGTAGCACCTGTGACAGCGTTGAGATCCGCAGTTACGTATATATTATACGTCATCGCGAAGTAAGGATATCTGCTTTCGTATTAAGCGGTCTTCCGCCATGCTATTACGAATGCCACTAAAAGACATAGTGTCAGGTGTGCTTTCATTAAAGTGAACGGGTGGAACGTTAGGTATTGCTACAGGAAAGGAATATTCAATTCCCAGGGTCGATTCCCACTACACTCAAAATTCTGATTAATTTACGTTAAACACCCCATCGTTATATCGGTTAGAAAGACGAACACCGATGGTTTGTGTAAAGGCATATTTGCATAACATCCGTCGTAATGAGAGTTCACTGAAGTGAACTCTCATGCAACAGTATCATGCCGTGATAAAGGAGTCGGTTGTATTCCATAACTATTGTAATTGAGGAAATCCTATTTCGACTAAGCTTATCTGCAGAGATGACTCCTAAGTGTCGTTTCGAAGACTAACGGAAAATTCTTAATAACACAAATAACCATATCTAAATAACCAAATTAATTCTATTTCAGTTGAAAACCTAAGTTTTATATTCACTAGTAAAATGTTACATTGTTCGTTTCACGATTAAAGAGAAAGGAAGAAAACAGATCGTAGGCTAAATAATCGACGACAATGCTTTTCGAATCGTCAAACCGGATACGCCTTTTGTTTCGTAATTTGCATTTCCGTAACGAATAAGGTTAATTAATTTAATTCCTTGAATCCAATTCCTGCTATTATATTCTCGAAAATTTGTTTAGGGATGTTTCACAACTTTTAATAATAAATAAATAAATAAACACCCCCTCAAGCAGCTGCTTACCACAGAGGTCTGACAGGAACCTGTCAGTTTATATGCCATAGTAGAAGGTCTGAGAGGATGGCACGCCCTCAGCAGAAAAACGACACTAAAACGACACTAACTCCCTTACCCGGGACTCGAACCCAGGTCTCTTAGATCAGTAGCCAAGCACTCAACTTAAAAATAATAAATCCTTCTTAATAAACAATAGGAATAATCTAATTCAATGCACCCAATCCTGTTTCTGATAGGTTCCCCAGAAAACCGTGTAAAAGAATAAACCTTTAAAAAAAATACAGTGCATATGGAAAAATAGATATGAAAATCTTTAAGTATTCATTTGATTTTTATTAATTTAAACACATTTCTTATTATATAAATGTTACTTATAATAGGGTGGTTACAAAAACAAATGGCGGCATGAAAATCAACTCCTAAAATTAGTGCTGCCTGTGAATACGGGTTAATGATAAACTAGTAAGAACACCGAGATGACGTCAGCAACACTGTTTCGTGGTGTTGCCAACAGATTTTGCATAATATATTAGAGGCAAATTAAGGTTCAGGTTTTAAAAATAATAATTAAAATTCTTTATATATTTATTTTCTTTAAAACAAAACCGGTAAGTTTTAATTTGAAAAAAAAAAAAATTAGCTCTTACGCTGAAAACTTTCCTCAAGTATTTCCATAATAGTTAATATCAAAAAGCCGTCCCTTGGCCGAGTGGTTAGCACGCTTGGCTACTGATCTAAGGGACCTGGGTTTGAGCCCTGGATTTAGGCATGGATGTGTGTGTCGTTTTTCTGCTGAGGTCCTGCCATCCTCTCAGATCTTCTACTGTGGCATATAAACTGACAGGCTCCTGTCAGACCTCTGTGGCAAGCAGCTGCTTGAGGGGGTATTTATTTTTTTTTTTAATATCAAAAATTATCAGTTAACTCATGGTTGACCTATGCAGGAAATAAAAGCCCACTCTCCAAAAAAAATGTTTATTTCTTATTCTACATGCGGCCCAGTTTATGTTAAATGTTAGGGACTGTTAGGGAATGTGAGAAACAACCTTTCATTAATGCACTCTTATCCTACAAGAGCATCACTAGCGTGTCTGCTAAGAATCTAATTCAATGCACCCAATTCTGGTGATATATCACCAATACCTTCGTGATGTTTATTGTCTTTCCTCCCCGAAAAGAGATATTTAAGATACATTGAATCCGAAAAACTTTTGAAAGAAGTACTAGATTAAAAGAATAATTTTTTAGTAAATTTGGTATAGAAGGTATCGAAAATCCTAAGTGCGGAAGAGTGAACAAATCCCTCTGTTGGGAATACGAAACAATGGAAAAGTCACTTCCTTGCGATTCTGCAAACAGTGCATTCTCAATCGTCACTGTCAGATGTCATTCGCCCATTATTGAAATCGTCCGACGCTTTTCTCGCTGTTCCATTTGCCGCGTTAGCTATTAAAATATGGCGAAGAAGTCATCCTTTTTTGAGGGTTTGTAGTTATCAGAGCTTTGCCTATCGCGAAGAGATTTGAGTATAATAAGCAGCCATAGGCAAGGCCCGTGCGGTTGATAAATACCGTCGGCCTGTCCTTCTGTAACCCACAACTCTACTGCTCGAAAAGTATCAGATAAATCAAGTTAAATAATATTCGTGAAGTGTTTGCGATTCTTTTATATTTTCCTTCAGGTAAGTAACTTTGTAGTGAATAATTAGTTTAGAGCAGAGGTAATCTAATTCTACACTTTTTAGCCTAAGAGCTATGAAATTTCGGTCGGTTACGAACCGACAAATAGTATGCAGTACATTATTCTGATTATGGGATATAAAATTGATAGTTAACCGCTATTTGTCGGTGTCGACCACTTTATTTTGGCTCGTAATACGGACATTATTCGTTTCCTATGCTTCTCAGGTACCCTACCGAACGGCTACAGAATTTCCTTGTTATGCCAGTGAGAAATGTTACTTGGAAGCTCTAAAATATGCATTTAATGGAAAAATGTCGCTGATGATAAATTAAAGATCATAATCATATATTTTTTTAAATATCGGTTTTCAAAAATATTGTTTTAGTATTTAAATGGTTGCGGAAGCTGGAATGGTTAGCAATAATCTTCAGTGGTATGCCAGTGAGAAACTGGGGGCGGGGGTGGCTCAGTCGGTAGCACGCCAGGCTCGCAATCTGTAGTTCCCAGGTTCGAGTCCCAGCTGGGCCAGCGTTGAGATTTATCTCCGAAAAATTCCCCGCTCCTGCCCACGGTCAGTAGGGGACACCGATTGGCTTGGAAAGGCCGCCGTCCGTCGGATGGGACGTTAAGCCGTGGCCCCGTGTGCGGGAGAGCCATACCCTGTGCACGTTAAAGAACACGCTGGATGGCCTTGACGGGAGGATACCATCTGTCTCCCAACAGCTGTTCCAGTGGGTCCCCTCCCCCAACCTTCTCTGAGCCTTCGGGGTCCATGTGACCTGGCCATTTAGCCCATGGTGTGCAAAAAAGTGCCGCTCAGAGGTAAAACAACCCAACAACACAGTGAGAAACTGGAAATATTATTTCAGCAGGTAAATTAGAATTACAAATCATATCGCGAACCACGGATGTGACGTCATCTCTGGTATGTCCAAGTGTTGCCCCATAATTTCAATAAGATCTTTTAAAACCAAAATGTATAAATGAAATTACTTCTAATCCTAAAATATTAACTGGTAGTTATTTCTTTTTTTGATTTTTCTAAATATTTTTATAATATTCTGAAATATTTAAATACAATAATAAGTAAATTATTCTGAATGTTATTAAAATAAATTAACTTTAACTTATCTTAAACCAATGAAAGGAATTGCTTGTTTAGGCATATTTATTTTCGCTCTTTTTGTTGAAGGCTGTCCAGACAGGCGGTAACTAGGTGGTTTTCACAGAACGCGTTTCCCTGTGGTGTCCAACGAGAAATTCCTAGATCGAGGCTAGGTGTGAATCTCTTACGTATGTCATAGGCAACTTTGTCCTTAGGGGTAAAGAACACTTTTTCCTGTGTTCCCAAAGGACAACCCTGTGGTTTAATCTAAGGCTTCTATTACACATTTCGCTGTACTGTACATTACCTTCTTCTTAGCTCTGAACAATGCGTTTCCATGTACTGGGTAAATTACATTTTTATCGCCAAGTTGACATTTCTTTGTGTCGTTACGTCACCCTATTAGCTCGATATATCTGTTGCGAATATCAGATGTTGGTTTCGAACTTCGTCCACGATAATGGGCAAATAGATCTGAAAGCCTGTACATAAAAATACTGCCGTTTGATTATTTACGATATAGAAATATTTCTACGCATACTGTAACGACGAATAGCAAAGTGAAGAAATCAAAAATTAAGCAAGAATATTTTTTCCTCAGACAAATATTAGTTCTACTGAGCGAGCTTTACAACATCCGAGCCGAAATGAAAGGGGTCGTTTGTGGTCGACAGCGACAAATAGCGTTTAACTATAAAATTTATATCCCATAATCAGATTAATGTGCTGTATAGTAGCTCTCGGTTGAAATTTCATAACTCTCATGCTAAATAGTGGAAAATTAGATTACCTCTACAAATTAATTAATTATTCACTACAAAGTTACTTACCTGAAAGAATTTATAAACGAAACACAAACACTTTATTAATATCATTAAACTTGATTCACCTGATATTTTTTCGAGCAGCAGAATGGTGGTTTAGAGAAGGACATAGGGAATACAGTCCGTATGTATTTTTAATCGCATAGACCTTGCCAATGGTTGCTTATTACACTGTAATGTGTTCCCGGTACGCAAACTCCGAAAATCTCAAAAATCAAGAAAACTCAAATTATATCAATTATTATTCGCCAATCTATAAGTATTCATACGGGAAACATGACGAAACCAACGGAGTCTCTCTCTTCGCAATATGCTGCTTAAAGGAGGTTGCAGACTAATTTGCCTAACCTCATCATTAGTTACAAAGTTGAACCACCTAATGCCCAAGATACTGCGTGATCATCTGGAATCAAAAGCATCAAGTTTCCTGTTATCTTGTTTACAATGTGTCCAAGTTTCAATACCATAACTAACCCTAGAAAGAACCAAACTATTATACAGTCTAATTTTACTCTTTAGGTGTATACGCATATTTCTCCACACTCTCCATAGATTCTTAAAAGTCCCGGCAGCAATCCCTATTCGTCTGTTAATCTCATGCCGCACATCACCATTATCTGTTACATAGCTCCCAAGATAATTAAACTGTGACACCAGCTGAAGACTGCAACCATTCAGATTAACTGAATCACAGCCTGCCTGACCAATTTTCATCACTTTAGTTTTCTCTCTGTTTATAACCAAACCTACTTTACTACCAGTCTCATCAACAGCTCGAATGAAAGAGTTCATCTCATCAACATCATTTGCCAACGGGGCTAAATCATCAGCATAATCTAAATCAGAAATTTTTGTATCTCCAGTCCATTTAAGGCCAAAATCTTTCCCTTGAAATGAATTTCGCCTAACATAATCAATAACCAAGCTAAAGAGAAAAGGAGACAAAATCCACCCATGTCGTACACCAGACGTAATGCTCAACCATTTGCTACAAGCCTTACCAACTCTCACACATGATTCAGTATTATTATAGAGAGCTTTCATTATGTTAATTAACTTGTCTGGTATACCATATGATGTCACAATCAACCACAAATTATGACGATCAACAGAGTCGAAAGCCTTTTTGAAATCAACAAAGCTAGTAACCAAAGGTTTCTGAAACTCTAAACATTTCTGAAGAATCTGCCTAAATGAAAATATCTGATCCACACATCCCCTACCACTTCTGAATCCACATTGCTCATTACGCAATTGACTGTCAACCAGATTCTTAATTCTATTAAGCTCAATCATGGAAAGAACTTTACCTGGAATAGAGAATAGGCTGATACCCCTATAGTTATCACAAGCACTGCGATCGCCTTTTTGAAAAAGGGATAACAATAGCTCTGATAAAATCCTTAGGAACCATGCCTTTATCATAAAAGATATTCAGAATTTCAGTCATCCAAGTGGTAACCGAAACATTTCCAGCTCTAAGCATTTCTGTAGTAATTTCATCTACCCCTGGGGATTTATGAAGTTTAAGTTGAGAAACAGCCAAAATAACTTCAGATTGTGTTATAGGGCCAACAATAAAGGCATCAATGCATCTATCATCATTGCAAACAATGAGAATATAACTAACCGCATTGTTTAGAATATCACTGAAATGCTCAGCCCACTTAGCCATGACAGAATCCTCACCTTCTGTAACCTTACCTTGTTTATCCTTCAATCCTTGTACGCTTGTCCGTTTTCTACCACATAAAACATTAACTATCTGGTACAGCTCTCTGCTGTTGTGCTGTCTAACTGCTTTCTCGGCTTTGTCAGCCAAACCATCAAGCCAAAGATTCTTATCAGCAGCTAACTGATCCTTTACACGCTTAATATGTTCTCTGTAATACTTTCTATTAGGACTAGTAGGGTATTAATTAAGGACATTCCTGCAGTTCTTTCTTTCCGAAATAAGCTCAAGTGCCTTATCACTCAGATAATTCTGTCTCTTCTGCTCCTTTTTTCCTAAAAGAGTATTGTTAGTGTCCAAAAAAGCCTGTTTAAAATGATCCCATTTTTCCTCAACTTCAGTGGTAAGCATACCATGACTGTCATAATGACTAAGTAACCTATCATGGTAAGCTTTGGCTATAACTGGGTCTTTCAGAGCTTCAGTATTAAAAGCAAATTTTTCAACCCTAGCACAACACTTTTTAAGTTTAATTTGCAAGACACTTTTAACAAGGTAATGGTCAGATCCAATTTCAGCTCCCCTATATGACCTTGTATTCCTAACAGAACTAGCCCATTTGCTGTTAATTAATTATAATCAATCATATTCTTATGCAGCCCATCAGGTGAAACCCATGTGCACTTATGTATGTCGCGGTGTTTGTAATAAGTGTCAGTTATTCTGAAACAACTGAGTTTACTTACCTGTAGGAGACGTTGCCCATTGCCATTGCAGTTACCAATACCAAAAGGGCCTATTTCTCCTCCCCAAAGATCAGAGTCAGTACCAACTTTGGAATTGATGTCACCTAGAACAAGGGTAATATCTCCTTTCTTGACAGAATTCAAAATATCCTGAAGTTGTCCATAAAATCTATCCTTCTTATCCTCATTGGCATCATCAGTAGTAGAATAATAGCAGATAACACATTCAAGTCTTTAACGCTTGTATGAAATTTTGCTGTAAGAAACCTTTCATTAATGCACTCATATCCTAGAAGAGCATCACTACGTGTCTGCTGAGAAGCAGACCCACGCCTTGGTGATGCTTATTGTCGTCCCTCACTGAAAAGAGAAAGTTAAGATTATTTTTAAGAATCTGACCTTTATCTGTCCATCTGGTCTCTTGCAAGCCGAGAATATCTAAATTATAATGGTGGAATTCTTGTGTGAGGACATCAAGAGAAAAAGCTCTGTGCAGAGTCCTCACATTCCAACTACCTATGGAGAGAAAATGGTTAGGGGGATGTTTAAAGAAACTGTGTTTATTGAGAGAGGGAATGCCAACAATATCAAACAGCCCCCCTAATCGCAGACTTGGGACAAAGATCCGTTCCCCCACCACTAAAGGCTGAAGCCATCTACATTAGAAGACATCCTCCAATGTAGAATTTGACGATGCCAATAGAAGCAAAGTGTTCAGGTGCCTGCGATGACCTCTGCTCAGGATTATCCACCGGCTGATAAACATATCCTGTGAATATATTCACTTGGGGCTGTCAACCCACAAAAAATCAGAAAACACAGCGGAAGATTATCCCTCCACAGAAGCCCACCAGTGCAGCAAAATCAGGATCCATAATCAAGCTCAGAGCAATATATCTGTCCAGTCCAGTTGGTTTATATGGTCAGCACCAGGACCCTGTGTGGTTGACCACTCCTCAGTAGGGTGGAAAAATAAGAAAAGTAGCCATAGTTGTTCAGATCAGTATGCCACACTATCTTGGCAGCCCTCCCCTTCCGTTCACTTCCAAAAGAGAGTACCTCTTTTGAAAGGTACTAACGGTCTGCACCACGAGAAGTCGGGGTCGGACATTAGGTGCTAGGCCTGGCCGTTTCTACGCATCATCACAGGGGACTGGTGCATAGCTCTCCTTCCAGTGACTACCTAGGTACCATTTACTGAGAAGTATCTCTCATAGGGTCAAAAATACTAAAAATAATCTGATTTCATTTCCTTTAGAGCTCTGATGAGGGATATAAAATTTTGGTTAGTGCACCTACGAGTGAGATACAGATACGAAGTATTTATGAGATAGTGTTAGTACAATATCATGTTTTTCAAATAGTTTGATGATGGACAGAGCTTAATGTGGTGCACTGCCTGAGAAAAAAATGCACTTCTAATTGCAGAAACAGACTGTCGAAGCACATTGCAAATTTCATTTGGCTATACAATTCACACCCGTCGCAGGGCAGAGTGATCAACGTGCTCGGCTACAGTTCTAAGGGACCTGGGTTCGACCCGCAGGTAAAAGCACAGATGCTCATTGAAGCGAGATAATTCCGTCAGACCTCTGTGGCAAGCAGCTGCTCGATCCGTTATTATTTACGCTAGGGCTCCTCAATGTGGGATGTGCAGTAAAAAAAATTTTTTTTTTTTTTTTGGGGGGGTGGGGTGGGGTTAAAGGTTCCTAGGTATGTGGAAGACACATTTAAACTGATTTCAAATAGAGAGCATGGGTACGTTTACGGACCTGGGCACCGTGGCAGGCATTCCTTTTCTTAAAGTGCTACTTCCATACGACACTTACCTCTGCCGCTTCCTTGTCTGCCGCAAGAGGTCTCTGCGCCGAGTATTCCTCCTGCTCGCGTCCCATCTCACACGGACGCCACTTTACACCCTTTACTCCATTCCACACTGGACAATTGCTCTTTAGTGCTACATGCAGGGCAAAGTGAGAGGCACATATTTTAAAAAAAACATATTGAGGAAATCAGATATTTCAACGATTTTTTTTCACATTTAAATATGGAGTTGGGAGTGGGGGTGAAAAGATAATTTTCAAGTTGCATTTGGTTTCTTCAAGCCCATGATTTCCCTCCTAATTTTTGGTAGGACACAGATTACCATTGCCTGCTATTGCTTCGTAATTAAAAAATGCCTGACTGAGGAATTTGAAAAAAAAAAAAATTAAATAAAACAGAGGGGGGGGGGGGAGACAGAGAGAGATGACACTTTCCAAGTTCCATATCGTTTCTTCCACCTTATGATTTCTTTTCTACCTTTTCTTAGGAAACAGATCAACATTCCCCACTATCACTCCCTAATTACAAAATGCCAGGCCTTTCACCTAATGATTTCTTTGCTACCTTTTGTTTGGACACAGATTAGCACTGGCTGCTATTACTTGCTAATTACAAAGTGTCAGGTCAGGAAATTCAAAACAAAAAAAAAAAAAACCGTGTAGGGGGGGGGGGGTGTTACTGTATCATACATCCTGTTTTTGAACTTGAAATAAAAAATAAATCTTTACCTGTAACCTCCCCCCCCCCTCTCGTTCCAGGCAATTTTTGGTGCGTATAGTAGTTCAAATCACTTCTAATTTACTCCTAGAAACGACAGAGTAGACGATTACAATGGAAAAAAAAATTTTTTTTCTTCATCTCAGCAATGCATTCGTTAACTTTTCCTGTTACTTGTCCCTGCGGAGCAACGCACTCGTCGTCGCTACCCTCCCCCCTCCTTCTCCCCCACACACACTCCCACACACCCTCAAACACCCACCCACACACCCTTACCCCAACAACGGCACCTGCGTTTTTTGCCTTCTTCTCTTTTCCTTTAAAACCCACTTGGCTACTTGTTCTTCTTTTTTTCACACTTTTCTTTTTAACTCAAAACCGACACCCCCCATTTCCACCCCGCTAACAACCCATCGAAATTCTTCTCAATTTACATAAATATCACAACACTTTCAACATAACGAAAACTTTTAAACATATTACTAGCGACTAAATTAAAACCCTTTTCTCCACTTCTTTAGAATACACCACTGTACACTATTCATCAGAGAAAATCATATTAACTCCAACATTGCCACCAAATATACCTCAACACTAGAAATATCAAATACCCTATATATACACACAACATACCGAGAGGAAAAACTAGAGAAAAATAGTATAACATCATACTTAAAAAAAGAAACCAATCCTGCTATTCTTAAAGAGTTTTTCTCCAAACCTCAATTAGAAATTTAAAAAACACAGCTCAAAGCAAAACTCTATAAATTACACAGATTCAATTATTTTTAAACCTCTTAACAGCAAAGGAAATTAAAATAGGAATCAACAATAAACTATATTTAAGTGAGCTACATAACTCATAACTTACGATCATTTCCGCTTCCTTTCTGCGAAACTGTCACTTTACATTATCAGATTTAAACATTATTCGAACATGGAAATTTTTTCTCACCAAATATCTATACTTGATTAATAATTTCACCGTCTGATACAGAAAATAATTCACATCGGATCTACATATCATGAAATTCAAATCTTATAAGAAATCTCTCTCATATCAACTGCATCTTACACCTAAAATATGTTCATATTTTCAATAATACTACACATACGTTGCTACTTTGACGACACAATATCATGCACTTCCGGTTATCGAAATTGCCTTATTCGATATAATTGTTGGAAATTTCTAGTATTTCCGGCGACGCGAACAAGATTAAGAAGAAGTTTCGTTTCGGAATCTAAAAAATAGACTTGGTATTTTAAGACGTATACCTGATTTGAAATCCATATATTGCGAGAACAGACGTTATATAGCGAATATAATATAAATAGCGTCACAGTGAGGTAATTATCAGAGTTTATAATTCAAATAGGAAAGGGGGATATGTTTTCAACAGGATTCTGAAGAGAAAGTAGTTGATTATGAAATAATACAAAGTCTGAAGATTGGATATTACACTATGACTTTTAATTTTTTTTATATTTAAATTATTCGTTGTCAATAATTTATTTTGAAAGTTTGAGAGGTTTCGTAATTAGTAGGTTAAATCCGGTCTTAGGGTATTAATTCAACGTTACATCATACTGGGCGATCCTTCTCGAGGTTTTCGGAAATGCAATTAAAATTCGAGTTTTGAATTTCGAAAAAAGCTGACAGTTGGGTTGTTTCACCTCTCAGCGGCACTTACTTACACACCATCGGTTAAATAGTTAGATCACAGGGACGTAGAAGACCCAGATACCGTTCGAGGAGGGGACCTAATGGAGCGATATCACTTCTTTAAATTCAGAAACCATATTAGAATATTGAAACGTTTGACCAAAAATATCTTCTATTACCCATCTTTATCTGTATTATCCTTTTTTCTCCTGTTCGTTCATTTAATATTACCCTCTAGCGCCTTAAACCTCCTTTCCCCTATGTTCACTATGTTTTTTATCATATTACATGTTTGACCGTGTAACTTGTCATTTTGTTTATATGTAATATGCAATTCCTCTAAATATATTTGAACTATCCTCAAATGTTATGGGACATCAAGTCACTTGAACGTTTAATATCCAGAATTACATTACCCCCTGCATGGAGTTATGCTGGCAGTTATGATTATTTTGACAATCTTTTGTTTTGGTCCGCGGATAAAACCGCGTACTAGTGTACAAACAATTCATGGCGAGATATACGCTCTAAATCTTAACTAGTTATTCTATCACAAATCATTTTAGGTTATGCATGATTACCGGGATCTAAAGCTTATGTGGACGAATAAAAGTATTTACAAGTTAGAAAATACACCGCCATACTTCAAAAATATTTTGTTATCACACTGGGTTCCCTTTATCTGCAAAATAATGATCCTTTTCTCGGCAAAGGACTTATTACTGAGAGCATGCACACTGCAATTGGTCAAGATTCGAGTCAAGGTGGAAAATAGCGTCTTCTAGTCTCAAATTTTGGAACATTTCGAAAAACGTTATTTAAATAATGAGCAACATTTTAAAATTGCGAGGTCTAAATTTTAGAAAGAATGCTAATTAGACAAAACTGTTTTCTAATTTAACCACTTTATTTCTCTGGCAATTTTACTAAATAAATGAATCTTTGCCATTGACCCGAAATTAACTGATGTAGTGTTTGAAAACCGTATGGATTGCGCTATGTAATATTGTGTTATAAGTTTTTATTGCGAATACTAATCTCTTTCATATTTTGAGTGAAATATTGTATGGAAAATTACAACCGCAAACGAGTCATACCCTAGGAGGTTATTATTTATAACACACTTCACTTGAGAGAAATATTTTGTGTATTGCATTTGCTTTTTGTTCACGTTAGAAGAAAATTTAAGATTCTTAATTCCTGTGAACCAATGAAATTTTATTTCTCTTGCAGGAACGTATTGTACAAAGATAACAGTGTTTTGGAAACGAAGTTTACCCCATAATTACTATTCTAAATTACATTTTGTAGCTAATTTGTTCTAAAAAAGATCCAAGTGTTCCCCACAAGACATGTCGTGGAAAAACCTTTCGCAGCATAAAATTATTGTAGCATATTTTTGTGTTCTTTTAAAACTTCTCTGATTATTTACACGCAGATTTTTTTTTCTGTGTAATTGCGATGTCGGGAAATTTAGTCGACACTGGCCTCACTTTCTTCCTGCGGTTATTTTTCAAAATAGAATGTGTGATAGAGAATATCTGCTTTGTTTCACTAGTTTGCAAATGGTGTTTTACAGAGGCTTCAGATCGTTGTAAACCTTTCAACTTAATATTAACTGCACTAATCACAATGACGAAAAATAAGATATAGAACACTATTTATTTAGTAAAACTATTAGCATTTATTTAGTACATATTCAGAAGCGCGTACCAGTTCGTCGTACACCTCGTTTTATTAACAAGAAAGATCCATTCAGACACGTAGGAATAATTATCTTCAACTCCTGCCTCTTCCGCCAAACTTTTTGCGTTACAGTTCATATGTAGAATCCGAAAAAAGACTCTTTGGGGATACTGACACATTCTGTACTGAACGGTGCAGAGTCCATTGTTGAAACCTTAGCTTGGTCCCTCAAGGCCTCTAGATGAGCTTGTATGATGTCGAGGTAGTGTCTGATTTTGTCGGGTTCCGAAGAGTTCATCACAAAATCCGAAGATCTTATGTCTTTGCCCTTACATTGATGGCTTTTAAGGCGAACTACAAGCCCTATGACATCCTTGTTACACTGTAAGCACACGTCACGAAATCCCTTACCCTTCGGGTATTTCTTGAAAACATTCCAAATAGGATCGCTCTTTCATTCTGCCACGTTTAACGAGTCGCTTACTGGCAGCAAATTATAGAGATACAGCAGCACTTATGATTTAAATCCAAAACCTTTAGCCAATCAGCATGAATTAGATCTCGACCAATGGCAGGCAATTGCAAAATGGCGTCAAAGGTTTTAGGTGTAAGCAGCACCCTTTATGTGTGAAATAACATAGTTTTGCAGTACTGAAGTGTTAACGATGGCCTATGTTCAGCATTCTCAGCCCGAAGGTGATCTCTCCGTGGAGCGGTTTGCTATTGCAGATGGCGACTACCAGCTAGGCTCTGACTTGTTGGTGAAAATTTGCAAGAACGTTCCCGAAGTGCACATATGTTTGTTTAAGAAGTGCAGTGACATTCCGTTTAGATACATAAAAGCTTGTGTGATATTATCCGAAGAACAGTGGTATGGACTGACTTCTACACTCTCCTATACGTTTACCTTCGAGTTTGAACTAAATTGCATGGTGGTATTCAAGGATAAAAAATGGGTGGTCATTGAAAAAGGTGTGTGTGTGACGATACTTCTTCAATGATTTCTTCGGTACATCTCAGATTCGAACAATGGACGTGGTTAAAAGATTCCCGCAACTCCATCACCTGCAGCATGTTGGCTCTGAAGTTTGAAGGTAATAAATTTTCTAATGCCGTAAGGGATGTCGAATTAATTGCTAACCATACTCCAAGACTACCTAATGTTGAATTGCATGATCAGAGAGCAAAGCTAAGTTTCAGAAAAACATTAAACATACTCGTCAGAAAAGAACTTTTTCAGATTCTACCTACGAACTGTAATGGGTGTGAAGTAGATCACCCAAGTCAACTTCGCCATTCGTGTCTTGCCATATCCGTAGAAACAGTTGATGCCCATTTCGCAGAACCCGTTAGAAACATTCATTTAAGCGATATCACTAAACTTTTTGTGGAAGAGGCAGGAGTTGAAGATATAATTTCTACATGTTGAATGGAACTTTCTTATGTTACTAAACGAAGTGTACGGTGAACTAGTACGCGCCTCTGAATATGTACTAACTAAATGCTCACAGTGTGAAAAATGTTACTAAATAAATAATGTTCTATATCTGATTTTTCGTCATTGAGATTTCTTAGCGCAGTTAATATTAGGTTGAAAGGTTTACAACGACCTGAAGTCTCTGTAAAACACCATTTGCAAACTAGTGAAACAATGAATACTTAGTATATTCACGATAAAAGCTGTACAACAACTTTGTCTAAAATTACTTATTCTCAAACATAAGGAGTGCAGATGTCCTTGTAAGTTATTATTGTAATTACTATGTTAAAATCACATATGATCCAAAGAATTATCAATCAGTCTAAATACTACCTTATAATCACATAAAGTAATCTAGGTTAATTGACAAGATAGCAATATTTACCAATGATCGTGGCTGGTATATCTACTTGTTTAGGCGTTTTAGCTCTTTAGAGTGACAAAAAACGCCTAAACAAGTAGTTGTTGTTGGGTTGTTTTACCTCTGAGCGGCACTTTTTTGCACACCATGGGCTAAATAGCCAGGTCACATGGACCCCGAAGGCTCAGAGAAGGTTGGGAGAGGGGACCCACTGGAACAGCTGTTGGGAGACAGATGGTAACCTCCCGTCAAGGCCATCCAGCGTGTTCTTTAACGTGCACAGGGTATGGCTCTCCCGCACACGGAGCCACGGTTTAACGTCCCATCCGACGGACGGCGGCCTTTCCAAGCCCATCGGTGTCCCCTACTGACCGTGGGTAGGGCGGGGAGTTTTGCGGAGATAAATCTCAACGCTGACCCAGCTGGGACTCGAACCCGGGAAGCCTAAACAAGTAGATGTACCAGCAACGATCATTGGTAAATATTGCTATCTTGTCAATTAACCTAGTTTACTTTATGTGATTATAAGGTAGCATTTAAACTGATTGATAATTCTTTGGATCATAATGATTGTAATATAGTAATTACAATAATAACTTACAAGAGCATTTGCACTCCTTATGTTTAAGAAAAAATAATTTTAGACAAACTTGTTGTACAACGTTTATTGTGAATATACTAGGTTTTATCTTATAAGTTGTGTTTAACATTATTTTTAAGAAAAAAAGTAGAATGCGACTGATATTCTCTATCACATATTCTATTTTGAAATATAACCGCAGGAAGAAAGTGAGGCCAGTGTCAACTAATTTTCCGGACACCGCAATTACACAGAAATAAAAAAATCTGCGGGTAAATAGCCAGAGACGTTTTAAAAGAACACAAAAATATGCTAAAATAATTTTATGCTGCGAAAGGTTTTTCCACGACATGCCTTGGGGGGAACACTTGGATCTTTTTTAGAACAAATTAGCTACAAAATGTAATTTAGAATAGTAATTATGGGGTAAACTTCGTTTCCAAAACACTGTTACCTTTGTACCTGCAAGAGAAATAAAATTTCATTGGTTCACAGGAATTAAGAATCTTAAATTTTCTTCTAACATGAACAAAAAACAAATGCAATACACAAAATATTTCTCTCAAGTGAAGTGTGTTATAAATAATAACCTCCTAGGGTGTGACTCGTTTGCGGTTGTAATTTTCCATACAATATTTCACTCACGATATGAAAGAGATTAGTATTCGCAATAAAACCTTATAACACAATATTACATAGCGCAATCCATACGGTTTTCAAACACTACATCGGTTAATTTCGGGTCAATAGCAAAGATTCAGTTATTTAGTATAATTGCCAAAGAAATAAAGTGGTTAAATTAGAAAACAGTTTTGTCTAATTAGCATTATTTCTAAAATTTAGACCTCGCAATTTTAAAATGTTGCTCATCATTTAAATTTGCTGTGTTTCATTTAATTAGCTGTGTAGCATTATATTAAATTCCTGCATCAATCGATAAGCTAGGTGTAGGTGCTTCTGAAGATCTCGGGGATATCATCTATTCTATGTTGACTACTTCATTTTCATTGCCAGTTACTGCTCTGCAGGCTATCGTCATCTCGTTCACTTCGTTCTTGTTGGCTTTGTGCCTTCCAGGTTTATTGCTGCCTGCTTCTAAATGATACTCCAACAGTTGCAAATTTCTTAACAAGTTAGATTCATTATGATTTTTTTACATTGAAAACAATTTCTGGGATGCTTGGCTTATCATCTAAAAATTCTTTACTGGTATTATTTTCTCTTAAAACTTCTGTTTCAACACTTTTCTCACTATCAACTTGCTTTGCATCATCAACTTGTTTCTCTAAATTCACATTAATTAAACTGATAGGACATTTTACAGCTTCTTCCTGAACATTCTGCTTTGGACTAAAGATAAATTAGAAAGTCCAGTGGACCATGGCTGCAATTTCAATTCACAATTGTGGTTAATTTCATTTAACACTTTCTCAGGGGGACATGAAAGATCAGCTACTCTACTGTTGCGATCTATTCAGTTTTTTCATGACAGGGCTTCACAAAAAATAAATCTAAAACATGTGTACCAACAGTGACAAGACATAACTCATGAGAGAGCTTTTCTTGAGGAACTTTGGCCTCTTCAAAGATCTTAATTTAAGTTTCCCGAATTGCCATTTTTTCCGTAGAAATATTGCTCCGTGTGTCCTAGTCAGCCACGAAAAATACATCTGAAAGTCTTTCTGTTATTTGTGGCAAACCTTTCGGTCTAATGTCATTGTTGGAAGCTTGACACAGAACATAATCTCTGCTTCATTCGTTCTGCATCTTTGTAGGTGAGTTCAATGCAAATTGTCGGGACCATATAACTTCAAGTCGTGCGGGAGTCATTTTGAGACTCAACCTGACCTTTCTGTTTTCGTGGAGATTGCATCCATTGTTGGTTTAATGCTGTTTTTGCAGATTCTCTTTTTGTGGTGTATTGCTGAGCCAATTTGACTAAAGTTGAAATTGAATTTAGGTTTTCGTACTTCTAAGAATTCCCTAATGGACAAAAGCAATTGAGACAATGTGCAGTTTTATAATGTCAATTTCAGCAGCATCAACATCCTACAGCTGGTATAATTCTATTGTACCCCAGATGAATTTTTTGATATCATCTCCTCTTTATCTTCGTGAAAAAGTTCTGTAGCTAAATGTGTAAAATCATTATAAGAAGGATAAATTTCCAAAAGTTCGCTTTCAAAATCTTCCCAAAACTCTCTATTCCATGACGACATCCTACGTTATTCCACCATTGCTTAGCACATCCAATTAGACAAGATACTGCTAAAACCACCTTTTTTGTTGCCGAGCACTTCATGTAAACAGAAATGCTCTTCCATGGACTTGACAAATGTCCATGATGACGGACGTTTCGAACCGTCGGACCTTATCTCAGGTAGATCCAATTATCATAAGGACTACAGTTAATAAATGGTTTGGAAATTCGTTGACTTGTTGCTGACAGAACAAAAGATGGAACTTTATGTTTAAAGTTTATATTTTCATGAGTTGATGTAGCATTGCCAGCAAATTTAGGTTATGATGTAGCATTGCCAGCAAATTACTTGTTGTTTCCTTTTTCTCCCAAGAATCTTTAAACAGATTCATTAACACTTCTGCTTCTTTCATCATACCCTGCAACCTACCTTTTACTTTTGCTAAGTCGGGAGTCATAATGGCGGAATCAGTCATATTACTCGGAGACATGTTTAGCAATCTGCCAAAATTTTGAAACTTTTTTTTTATCTTCAACAGTGCTCAAAGGTACTCCCATACAACAATACAATAGTAAAGTAAGCTTGCAATAAACTTGTTTATCAGAAAATTTATCTATCACGTGTGTATCTGGACACTTTTAATTTTTACATACATACAATAAGATATTAATTATCAGCAATAACTGTGCTGAAACTTCAGTACCTTTGACTCATAAAAATTTAAGCTTCTTGCTCAACAAAAAATTTCAGCTTAAGCTGCCGCCACAGATGCAGCTGCCAAGTTGCCCATTCCCCTGTCTGACTCTCCACTGCGGAGTGACTCTCCTGCGGTACATACTTGGAGTTCTGGCAGTATTTTTCCACCTAGCTCCGGGTACAGTGGAAAAGATCTTGGTCTGAAAAGGTTGGTAGTAAGCTTTTCGAGATAAGCCTATTGTCAAACCATGGCAGTCGTGTTTTTGCAGGAATCAGAAGAAAGAAGTTGTACTTGATCAGCTCCGTCTAGGTCATTCATTTATTACTCATTTATTGCTTCTTTGGGTGTATAAGAGACCTAAGTGTGAGTTTTGTGACACCATTTTAACCATCAAAAATATTAAACATTTGTCCGCTTTTAACCTTGAACATAGATATTTCAACTTTCAAGATTTTATGTCTAAGCCCCTTACACTCGGACGTCCTTTTAGCTTTGTTGGTTTGCTGTCTTGCACCATAAAACCCAAAGCAACCAAGCAGCCAACCATTCTAAATTTTTTAATCATGCATATAATGTACATGCTTTGACTTTTGACAATTGATAAAATAAACCTAAAGAAAGCATTTTACAATGTATCTAAGAGAGGTTAAGGATTGTAAAGATTAAATATTTATTCTTAAAATCATAAAATCATAAAGTAAGTATAGGATGAACGTTGAAGCTACTTACTGGAATTTGTTCGAAGATCCAATAGACGATAATTCAACGACAAAATACGGTACTTGGAATATCGAGAAACCAATGAAAATGTTAAAAAACTCGAAAAATACGAAATATTTACCAAAGATATGGACGTTTTTCTACATCCGCACAATAGTTATATACACGTCAGAGGCAAAATACTGAAATTAGATGGATCTGATATCGGCGGCAATGATGTAGTTACGATGGTCAATAACGGGTACAACATTTTTAAGAGACCTCAATATTATATAGAAAACATAGAATTCGAAGATATTGAATTGCCAGGAGTGACGACCACGATTCACAATTTAATTGATTTTACCAAAGACTTTTCACACAGTGCTGCCACAAATATGATGTGGTTCAAAGATACCGCAGACAGTTCGAAAATGAATAAGTATTTGTACGACGGGGACGAAGATAAAAATAAACTGGACACGAATAATAAGATAAAGGATTTTGCAAAAGCGTTGAAGAAAAATCCTGAATTCAATCAAGGATTCTCGGACAGATATGAAAAATAAAAAAAATAGTCAAAATGTAAGTTTATTCTTAGCACTGAATCGACTGTTTGGATTCTGCCGAGACGTGGATAAAGTGTTTCGCGGTGTAAAACTTACCATAAAACTAGAAACAAATGACGACAAAGACATTATTCAGAGAGTTGGGGCTACGTTGTATAAATTTGAAATATCTCACGTATATTGGTTTATTCCAAAAGTGGAACCATCACTGCAAGTACTTGCAAAACTAGAATCTCAGTGAGCAAGCGGCAATCCACATGAAAGTCTTTTGGGAATCGTGCAAACTGTACAAATCTGATACTCGAATTGACTCTCATGTCAGTTGGTGTGTTACTACAACACAAAACAAACCCGTCCATCTTTATGTCGTCTTACAAAAGTCTAACCGATTAAATAATCAAACCAGAAACAATATGGTGTTTGATCACATGTTACTAGAACGGATTCAGATCAGTGTGAATAGCAAACAGTTTTGAATCCAGAAGACCTTAATTAACGGGGTCGAGACCAATACCCACATGTTCAAAGTGTAGTACACCCCGAATGAAATCCAATAATATTAGTTTCAAACCTGTAGCTTGATTACAAGACAAGATATGAGATCATAAGTTTAAAAGGATTCGACCCACTTTCTCGGCTACATAAGGGGTCCGAACCCGATTCTGGTTAGTTTGGAAAATAGTGTCTTATTGCTATTACTGAAGAAAACCATAATTAGCTGTGTAGCTTGATTAGAAGAAAAGTTATTGTAACACAAAATCTAAAAGTACCGAACCTGCAAAACTTAAAATAATGGGTCGAGACCGCTTCCAATACATTTAACGTATAGTATTTGTCGAATGGAACACAATGATATTAGTTTGAGTTCTGTAGCTCTATTAGAAGCAGAGCTATGAAGCCATACAACAAAATGAATGTCAAGCTTTTTATTTAAATTATTCAACAATAATAACACACTGGGAAAAATTTATAAAGTAGTCTAAGAAACACAAAGTACAGGTGAAAAACGAACACAACCGAAATTGCATGTTGCAGCTCACTGAGAGGTTCGATTGAGAAGTTTCAGAAGTCGCGAAAAAGCCGCTTTCCTTCCATCATTCTGTTGTGGAAGCTAAACTTTACGTGTAACTTTTGTACGGAAGCTCTAAAAGGAACCAGCAATGTCTGATACAGCTGCAGAGACCAGTGTTCCAGCTACGGTTTCACCTAAAAAGAAGGACAAGGCAACTGCCGGAAAGGCGAAAAAATCGAAGATTGCCGCTTCTCATCCTAAGGTTTTTAGAGATGGTGACTTCGGCGATCACTGCACTGAAGGAAAGAGGTGGATCGTCGTTGCAGGCTATCAAAAAATACATTGCCTGTCACTACAAGGTAGACATCGAACGTCTAGTCCCTTTATCAAGAAATATCTCAAGAGAGCAGTAGCCAGTTGGCAACTCGTTCAGACCAAAGGTAAAGGTGCAACTGGTTCCTTTAAGCTGAGTGCTACTGGTGAGAAGACGAAAGAAAAACCAGTAAAAATCAAAAGTAACTAAGAAGGAACAGCAAAAAAGCCAAAAACCTCCAATGTTGCGAAAAAGGTATCGAAGCCCAAAAAAAGCGGTGAGAAGAAGAAAACGCCTGCAGAGAAGAAACCTTCCGCTGCTAAGAAAGGCAAACCTGCTGAGTCCAAAAAAAGCGGTGAGAAGAAGAAAACGCCTGCAGAGAAGAAACCTTCCGCTGCTAAGAAAGGCAAACCTGCTGAGTCCAAAAAAAACCAAGGTGACCAAACCGAAAGCACCTAAACCTAAAAATAGCCCTGCTACGAAGAAAACTCTTTCTTACAAAGAAAACTGGGAAGTAATGAACTATAAAATAAGACATCAATAACAAAAGGCTCTTTTAAGAGCCACATATTGTGTAGAAAGGATGCCCTACCGTACATAAAAATTATCGTGAAATCGCATTTTTTATACTCTACACGTAGGAAAAATAACCATCGTCAGTGACTTACAGGAAAAGGAAATATTCACCACTGGAAACATTTAGTAACCAAACATTAAGCTTACTTAATTTTATTACAATTATATTACACGTAAATTTCGTCACTGATTTTAAATCCTAATAAAATGTAGGAAACAACATCGCTAAACCTTTATTATTCATAATAAATTATAAATTAATTAACAATCGGTAGCTTTCCATAGGTTGAAAGAACCGTATTGTGGGCAATTTATAAGACGCGATATGTAATAGTTTAATGAAAAGATTTTTTGTTTATCACAGTGTAGTGTACCAATTAAGATCATAGTTTAACACACTGAATACGTTCCTATAACGAAACTAACTATTATTCTTGGCAGTGATATGTGCGGTTGGAGAAAATATTTAAATAGCCTACTTGGTTTACCTTTAGGAGTTCACGTATAAAATGATAAATTTACGAATACAAGTACGATGGGTAATCCTTTAGACACTATTTATTAGCCCTGAAAATGGTTTTTTGGTTTCTTTTTTTTGCTTTATTTTTATCTAGCCTCCAAATCCGTACAGGGTGTGTCCTTGTCGTTTTAGAGCATAAACAACATCCATGGCTGTCACCGTCTTCCTCTTTGCATGCTCAGTATAGGTGACTGCATCTCTGATGACGTTTTCAAGGAATACTTTGAGAACACCTCGTGTTTCTTCGTAGATGAGACCAGAAATTCTCTTCACACCACCTCGCCTAGTCAAACGCCGGATAGCAGGCTTCGTGATACCTTGGATATTATCACGTAAAACTTTTCTGTGCCGTTTAGCAGCACCTTTTCCTAAACCTTTGCCGCCTTTTCCTCTGCCAGACATAACGTTTACTACTAGGATAAAGCTGATTTGAATGCAATTGAATAACTCTCCTCAAAAGTAGAACTGATGTGAAATGGCACAAACTGTTTTTCGGGAAAGTTGTTGCACCTTTCGATCGGACCACCGAGAAAACTTTCGCGTCCAAAAACTGTGATTGGTTGGTTTCGGTGGACACTCTCACGTACAGTGAACAACACTGAATTTTCACGTGCGAATTTGAAAATTCAATTACCTAGTTACTCAAAAAATAATGTAAAAAACTATTCATGTATTTTACCATGTATTAATACTCATTTAGATAATTTTCGGTAATGACTAATAGACCATTACGAGAAAAACGCAGTGCTGACGTGGTTGCCAGAAACTCCACTAATTTACAATATATTAATGAACGTTTTTCGTTTTAGTCACAAATAAAATCATTAAAATTGAATTCGATATAACCAATAAATACGTTATCACTCATCTCGCCATAAAAAAATTCACGTTTTTTGTTTTATATCAAATTTATTTTATTCAAAAATTTATTTCTAAGCAGAATTTATAAACTTAAAATAGGAACACCTGCCTATACACCATTGCATTTTAAAACGAATTAAAAAAAAACTTCCAACTGAGCAACATGTCTAAGAAAATAATTAATAGATCAGACTTTATCAAACTAGAAAATATTACAAAAAATTAATGTTTAATAAATTACCAGTAGTAAGTTTCTTTAACTTTCCCAAATCTTGGAAAAGAATTCTAAATTTGCCATGTATTAGAAATTTATGGAACACCAACTAATGGTTAGATTTTGAATGAAATATTTCTTTCTGTTCTTGGTAAATTACTGGCTTTTGCTGTTAGTTTTGGCAAGACCGCCGTCCTTGGGATGGAACGTTAAGTCGTGAGCCCTGCGCATTTTAAAGAACACGCTGGATGGCCTTGACGGGAGGCTACCGTCTATATCTCAATGGCTGTTCCATTGGGTCCCCTTCGCGAACGGTATCTGGGTCTTCTAGGTCCTTGTGACCTAACTATTTAACCGATGGTGTGCAAGAAAGTGCCGCTCAGAGGTGAAACAACCCAACTGTCAGCATTTTTCGAAATTCAAAACTCGAATTTTTATTGCATTTCGGAAAACCTCGAGAAGGACCGCCCAGTATGATGTAACGTTGAATTAATACCCTAAGACCGGATTTAACCTACCAATTACGAAACCTCTCAAAATTTCAAAATAAATTATTGACAATGAATAATTTAAATGTAAAAAAAAAATTAAAAGTCATAGTGTAATATCCAATCTTCAGACTTTGTATTATTTCATAATCAACTACTTTCTATTCAGAATCCTGTTGAAAACATATCCCCCTTTCCTATTTGAATTATAAACTCTGATAATTACCTCACTGTGACATTATTTATATTATATTCGCTATATAACGTCTGTTATCCAAATATATATTTTACAAATCAGGTATACGTCTTAAAATACCAAGTCTATTTTTTATATTCCGAAACGAAACTTCTTCTTAATCTTGTTCGCGTCGCCGGAAATACTAGAATTTCCAACAATTATATCGAATAAGGCTTATTTCGATAACCGGAAGTGCGTGATATTGTTTCGTCAAAGTAGCAACGTATGTGTAGTATTATTGAAAATATGAACTTATTTTAGGTGTAAGATGCAGTTGATATGAGAGAGATTTCTTATAAGATTTGAATTTCATGATATGTAGATCCGATGTGAATTATTTTCTGTATCAGACGGTGAAATTATTAATCAAGTATAGATATTTGGTGAGAAAAAATTTCCATGTTCGAATAATGTTTAAATCTGATAATGTAAAGTGACAGTTTCGCAGAAAGGAAGCGGAAATGATCGTAAGTTATGAGTTATGTAGCTCACTTGAATATAGTTTATTGTTGATTCTTATTTTAATTTCCTTTGCTGTTAAGAGGTTTAAAAATAATTGAATCTGTGTAATTTATAGAGTTTTATTTTGAGCTGTGTTTTTTAAATTTCTAATTGAGGTTTGGAGAAAAACTATTTAAGAATAGCAGGATTGGTTTCTTTTTTTTAAGTATGATGTTATACTTTTTTCTCTAGTTTTTCCTCTCAGTATGTTGTGTGTATATATAGGGTATTTGATATTTCTAGTGTTGAGGTATATTTGGTGGCAATGTTGGAGTTAATATGATTTGGTCTGATGAATAGTGTACAGTGGTGTATTCTAAAGAAGTGGAGAAAAGGGTTTTAATTTAGTCGCTAGTAATATGTTTAAAAGTTTTCGTTATGTTGGAAGTGTTGTGATATTTATGTAAATTGAGAAGAATTTCGATGGGTTGTTAGCGGGGTGGAAATGGGGGGTGTCGGTTTTGGTTAAAAAGAAAAGTGTGAAAAAAAGAACAAGAAGCCAAGTGGGTTTTAAAGGACACTTTGTAAACAAGATAACAGGAAACTTGATGCTTTTGATTCCAGATGCTTACGCAATATCTTGGGCATTAGGTGGTTCAACTTTGTAACTAATGATGAGGTTAGGCAAAGGAGTTTGCAACCTCATTTAAGCAGCATATTGTGCAGAGAGAGACTCCGTTGGTTTGGCCATGTTTCCCGTATGAATAATTATAGATTGGCGAATAGGGTTATGAACAGTGTGCCTAAAGGCCTCAGAAAGAAGGAGAGACCTAGGATGCGGTGAGCAGACAATGTCAAACAGGACCTTGTTAGAACTGGTGGGCAGTGGCAGTAGATGTAGCTTTGGACAGACATGCTTGGAGAACTAAATTGCACGGTCTGGTTGGACCTCCGTAGCCCATGGCTGCTTTAGGATGATGCCAAATTAATCAGCATTTAATTCTGGATTTTTTGAAAATAAAATATTTAACGAAAAAGACCATATATTTCATTTTAATAGGACTTTTTTACTCATGTATTAAAAAAATGCATCTTGCCACACACACACACCTCGCGCGTTGAAGGGCAGCGCTAATCGGAGTGTTGGTCCTCCCCGACGGGAGCGACTGCTCCGGCGATGAGGCCTCTTGAGAGGGAGCATCCCCGGAATCGTTGAGACCATACGATTCCTGCTTCCCGATCCAAGCCTTGCAGGTGTGACGTGTGGGCACCAAATCGTCTGCAGACGACCTAAGTACTGATCTGGGTGTCGTGCTTAGAAGAGCAACCACCATACTGCGATCTATTGAGACTCATCCTCTGACTGGGAGATTTGTCCTCTCGAGGGCCACAATCATTTTTCTTCCTCTACTTTTCTACCCGTTTCCTGGCGTTGGGAGAGGAGGACTTGTCTTTCTCTAGAGACGTTGGTAGAGGAAGACTTGTCTTATTGTGGAGTTCTCTGTTTGAGGTTGTTGGGAGAGGAAGACGACTTATTCTGGAAGTCTCCGTTTCCGGGTGTTGGGAGAGGTGGACTTGTCTTATTCTGGAGTTCTGTATTTCTGGGTGTTGCCAGAGGGAGACCTGGTTGTTGTCTTTTTAATATGGAGAGATCCCGATTTCTGGGTGTTGGGCAAGACAGACTGAACTTTGCATGGTTTTCGTTGTTGGCCTTTTAACGTAGTGAGATTCCCATTTCTGGGTGTAGGACAATGCAGTCTGGATTGTTTGTCTGTCGATGTGACGTCTCTGGGTGTTTGTCAAGACAGAGACGGTTCTCTTATGATGTAATGAGGTCTCCATTTCTGTGTTCATTCCAGGTAGTCTGTAGTAGCATCGGGCGCAATTGGTAGGCACTAGATTCATAAAGAAAGAAGGGAAGATAAGAAAATTTTGAAAAACCGTTCGTACATATTTCATTATTATGTAACGTAAGAGTTATTCTTAATGACTACATTATTTTCCAAATAAACACATAAATTTATCCATCGTTATCTTAATTTTCTGTGTGCAATGCGAATGTTACTAAGGTTGATTTAATAAATAATTTTATAATTTGAAGCTTCGAGCATGGTGTCTTATTTACAACGACATATTTCTTTACTATATTGTAGGACATAAAAGAGCACACATTTGTAACTGCACCTTTCTCTTTGTCCGCTTCAAGAAGGTAGTTTTCCAGGTATTTTTTTTTTCTGAAAAGGGGGCGGTAGGACATATAAGTTTGGGACCGCTTATCTAGTTCCTAAAGAGAAGGATAATCATTACGGCGAGCGGCAGACACACAAAACTATAAGTACCATTGCAAGCATTGAGATAGGAAGAAAAACGAGTCACATCTAACGTATTATAACTGTCCTAACAGCGACCGAGAAATGCGTTCAATAATCATGAGCCTGTAAATTTTTTTCTCGAACTAGATAATATACTAACGAGGTCAGGACCTACGGCAGGGAGAAATTCACTCTTTTTAATGTAAACTGATGAAATCGAGGTTTATTATAAATTTCTCCAAAACATACGTCATTTCCTCTACACGAAATGTATCCTACCGAATTTCCATGTTTATGACAATCAACGTTTCAAGTACTATAACTTATTAAATAAGCAGATACAATACAGAAATTGACTATTACAAGACACATCCGAACTGGAATATTCAACGATATTAACTTCTGAACTATGCATTTAACGCAAATATAGCGCTGAATATTATTTAAAGAGCTTGAATATATCTGCTCCAATCCCGAATTAGAACTGGAAGTATACGTACTCGACCACTATCTAATTGTGAACTTCGGTAACCTTGAAACTATGCATTTAACGCAGGAAAAATAAACATTATGATTAAATTTAGTTAAATCTAGATTTAAAAACAATATTAAAAACCGATCTCGTAGTTTGAATATTTCACACCGATCGTGATTTTCATTCAGAAATTAAGATTATTAGGTTTCGAAGTTCACTAACTTATGTTTTCAATAGTGAATATTAATATTGCTAGACGGAATAAACAACTGTATGTCAAACGAACGGAAAATCCAATCATGAGAACTAGTTAATTGATAAGTAAAAAAAGTGCTAGACCTTCAAAAAATAAAAAACGTTAGCAGCAAGAATCCATAATTTCAAAACAAATAGGTTCAGTGGCATTTCGATCGTATAACAGTTACGCTATTAACCCACAGTATACAATAATACGATGTACGATAATTTGCATGTCTCATAAAGACCAACATGACGACATATACGATATCATTAAAATATCCTCTTCCTACCTCCGTGACTTAAAAGACGGCTTATTTTTCTAACCACAACTAATATTCGATTCCCTAGAAGAAAACGTGCAAAAATGTCGACGCTACTACGTCCGTTTGACTTCAACAGATTTCATTAACTGTATACTGTTTGAAACTAATCGTAATAATTCTTTGCTGACGTCTGACAATAACATTGTTGATTTAATGGTTTTCCGACTTCGAAGGCAGTGACACCTGTCCATATCCGCAACAAAGTTCTCTCTTTAAGCTTCCTTTAACACCATTTCTCGTACCTCGGCGAACTCTATTTCGTGTCAACACAAATATTTCGTAGTCAATTCCTATTTATAGAAAGATAATTGCAACTGTTTATTTCATCTCTCAAAATATAAGTTTTACCCCACCTTTCACTCTAAATCGAAATATTTATTCACCCATAAACCTATTTTTTAAACACCGCAAGCGTTCGGCAAAGGGCTTAAGGTGCGACCCATATCCATTCCTATTTTTCTATCTTATTACACCACGACGTGCACCTAACTGTTAATTTACATTTCTGGGCCAAAAAAATAATATTAATCTTCACATTACTCGCAAATACCAAAGTTTTTACCGAAAACGACTTTTCAAAAACCGGAATTTCCAAACCTTTAACGGTTCGTAAACGTATAAATGGTTGCTGCCTACGTAAAGCCCTTCCACATCGCAGTACATCACTAAAATCTCACCCAAAATACACTAAACTAAAGAATGGTTACTTCCTCCGTGGATCGTACGAGAGTCGGAAAAAACATCCAGTGGAACAACTCAAAAAAGCTTGCAATGGGAAACTCAAAGTACGCAACTTCCAACTTTTACTACGGCTTCACCAATGTTTCGTCTATACTTCTCAGAAACTTTATATAACCATTTTTCTTATCTCCAGAAAAATAAAAATGCATCTTACGTACCTGAGATGATCGAAACAT
Organism: Ryuthela nishihirai; assembly: GCA_038380435.1. Lineage (NCBI taxonomy): Eukaryota > Metazoa > Arthropoda > Arachnida > Araneae > Heptathelidae > Ryuthela > Ryuthela nishihirai. The sequence goes on along the minus strand of JAWZYU010000003.1, from coordinate 85,887,600 downwards.
AAAATAAAAATAGACCAAAAATAGCAACATTATTATGATTAAGAAAAGCATTTCTAAAACTTTAACTCCGTGTAATATATTATACAATATCTGCTGGCAACACAAACGAAACAGTACTACTGACGTGATCTCGGTGTTTTTGCTACTTTATTATTAACCGGTATTCACAGGCAGCACTAATTTCACCTTTTTCTTTTCCACTCTTATACGAGATAAGTAACATTTATATAATTAGAAATGTGTTTAAATTAATAAAAATCAATTGCATACTTAAAGATTTTTCATATCTATTTTTTCATATGCACTGTAATTTTTTTTAAAGGTTTATTTTGTTACACGGTTTTCTCGGGAACCTATCTACCGTGTCAGAATTCGAAACAGAATCGGGTGCATTGAATTAGATTATTCCTATTGTTTATTAATAAGGATTTATTTTTTTAAAAGTTGAGTGGTGTGCGCGATTGCCTACTGATCTAAGAGACCTGAGTTCGAGTACCGGGTAAGGCATGGCTGTTTTGTGTCGTTTTTCTGCTGAGGGCGTGCCATCCTCTCGGATGTGATGTGATAAAATGTGATGGGAAGGTTAGAAACCCTTCAACAATGGGCTTCCTGCTATCCCAAGTCCTCTCAGACCTTCTACTGCGGCATATAAACTGACTGGCTCCTGTCAGACCTCTCTGGTAAGCAGCTGTTAGAGGGGGTATTTATTTATTTATTTATTTATTATTAAAAGTTCAGAAACATCCTGAAACAAATTTTAGAGAATATAATAGCAGGAATGCGCTGTGATGTGTACGAAAAAACATTTTTGTAAGCTGGATGCTTTTAAATGTTAAGAGAATCTATTTGAATAACTGACTGGAATTTCATACAATAATACGCATTTGATATCATATAGAGCTCAGAATTGGTTGTTTTACCTGTTATCGGCAATTTTTTTTGTAGACAATGGGCTAAACGGCCAGGTCACGAGGACCCGAAGGCTCAGAGAACGTTGGGGGATTAAACCACAGGTTTGTCCTTTGGGAACACAGGAAGAAGCGTTCTTTACCCCTAAGGACAAAGTTGCCTATGACATACGTAAGAGATTCACACCTAACCTCGATCTAGGAATTTGTCGTTGGACACCACAGGGAAGCGCGTATGGATGAAGTAGGATGAAGGTACTTCAGCAGAAAGAGAACACAGACATCTGTGCCTTACCTGCTGCTCGAACAGAGGTCCATTAGATCAGTAGCCAATCGTGTTAACCACTCGGTCACGGGTTGCGGGAAATAACGCTAGTTATCTCATATAAAATTAGAAGTTAAAAAGAGATTGGTGAGAAAAAAAATGGCTGCATCGGAAATAAGTGAATTCACTAAAATTAGTGCGGCATGTGAATAAGGGTTAGTAATAAAGTAGGTAAAACACCGAGATGACGTCAGCAGTACTCTTTCCTTGTGTTGCCAGTACATTTTGAAACCGCGTTGATGACGTCATCTCTGTGTTTTATAAAATTCATTATTAAGGTGAAATAGTTTTTATGGTTTTTAGGTAACAGGAATAAGAAAAAAAAGTATAAAATATTTAAGAATTCTTTATATAATTATTTTATTTAAACCCAAATCGGTGGATATTAATTTGAAAAAAAAAACAACTTTATGTTAAACACCCGATCGTTATATCGGTTAGAAAGGCGAACACCGATGGTTTGTGTAAAAGCATATTTGCATAACATCCGTCGTAATGAAAGTTTACTGAAGTGAACGTTACTGCATCCTATGCTAAAGAATCGTGACACAACGATGCTTTTCGAATCGTTAAACCGGATACGCCTTTTCTTTCGTAATTTGCATTTCCGTCACGAATTAGTTTTAGCTTTAACAACTTTCGTATAATCAACTAAGTCACTGACCATATATTACCGAACTTTTTAAAAACGACAGACATCGGAAGATTGCTCCGATATCCGGAATAAATCTGGTAATGATATTTTGATTGAAAATTTTACAATAAATAATGTGTATATATATATACGTTTTAGTTTATTCCCATTGTTATATTTTAACTATAGTTTTATGTATCTATATATTGGGTACGCCAGTAACATACACATTTCCAGGAGGAACGTGAGGCATAAAAGGTTTTGAGAACCACTGCTCTATTGTATATACGTATATAAAGTTCAAGGAGATGACGTCATAAGCGTAAAATTACCAAAGTCAATAGTAGAAGACAAAAAATACCAAAATGTCGTAAAATCTTAATATTGTTAGAATAAAAACTGATGAAAACCACAAAAAAATAGTGTAGAAATTCTGTATGCATCATACCCTGTGCAGATTAAATAAAACGTTGAATGGAAGGTTACCATCTGTCTCATAACAGCTGTTCCATTCGGTCACCTTCCCGCAACCTAAACTGATCCCTCTGGTTGTTTATGACGTGGCCATTTAGCCCCTTTTGTTCAAATAACTACCGGTCACAGATAAAACAACCCAACCAAACCCATATCTTCTCTATGGCGTATGAAAGTGATCAAAGGGGTCACCATTCTCACAGACCTTCGACTATGGCGGAGAAACTGACAGGCTCCTGTAAGATCGCTGTTGCAAGCAGCTGCTTGAGGGGGGTGTTTTTTGTTTCTTTATTATATTTATGAAAATATTTTCACTCTTTTCCCTAGCACGTTAAGCCTCTTTGGATTGAGAAATAAAATAATCATTACAGGTTAAATATTTAGGGTGTGAAATGACTCCTCGACTAAGCAGTTAATCCCTGTGTAGTGTGTAAAACAGAAATTCGTTAAAATTATGCTGCTGTTATGGATATTTTTATATTGTGCATTTCAATGTAAATCTCTTAACTGAGCTTAGAATTAATCAGAACTAGATTTATTTGTCTTTTGAAGACAGAGATCAAATTTTGGATTACCAATTTACATTACGGTGCTATGAAAAATGTATTGAAAATCAACTAATTACTCCTCAATTTCTAAAAAAAAGTTTTAATTAATTTCGAAATATCCCATGACCTTTTAATAAAGTCACAATAAATTAGTTTATTAATTGTCATTTTTGAAATAAATAGCTTATAATTAAATTTTAAATAAATTCAAATAATAAAAAAACGCATTTTTTTTACATTTTTCCCGACTATTTATTCCAACAGATGTGAGGACTATATAGATATGACCGTCCTCGAACAGCTGAATAGGAAAAAAAAATTAACAAAGAAGAATAATTACATATGTGTAAAGGACATCTGAGCGGCACTTTTTTTTCGCTCACAGTGGGTTAAATGACCAGGTCACAGGGAAGCCGAAGGCTCAGAGAAGGTTGCTGGAGGGGACCCACTGCAACAGCTGTTGGTAGACAGATGGTAGCCTACCTTCAAGATCACCGAGCGTGTTCTTTAACGTGCACAGGGTGTGGCTCTCCCGCACACGGAGGTGGCTCTCGGCACTTTAACGTGCACAGGGTGTGGCTCTCCCGCACACGGAGACACGGGTTAAATCCGACGGACGGCGGCCTTTCCAAGCCTATCGGTGTCCACTACTGACCGTGGGAATGGCGGGGAGTTTTGCGGAGATAAATCTCAACGCTGAGGATTCTTTATGAGTTCCGTATTTAAATAGTAATGGAAACAGAAACATATTTATCGCTCTGCCCAAAGAAATGTAGATTGTTCCATTCTGCCTTCCTATAAACTTGTTTCTGTTAGGGTGTCAGACTAAATAAACAGATATCGCTGCTGTTAAACATCTGAACTTGCGTTACTAATTAAATACTGCATCGGTTGAAGTAGAAAAATAAAATAGAATTTCTAATGTCTGTTAATTTTCAAGGGTATTTTTTTGTGTTTTAAAACCAATTATTTTTCGTAAATTTTATCCGAATGAGATGAAATGGAATACAGCGTCATAACTTAGCTAGTTGCGGAGTGTCATTTACTGCCTGTCTCTGGCAGTCATAACTCATCGGGAAATCAATGTACACGCTCGAAGGTTTCACAGAATGTTTCAGGTTATGGTCCAGTTTGCAGTGCGAAATTTCAGGTCGAAAGTCCAAGAGGGGAGCTTGCTAGGAAGAAAAATATTTACCATGCCCTTCCTACGGTAAACGAGAATCGGTATGAAATTTACTGTTGCCATTTTCTGTTCCCCAAGTTTGAAGAGTTAAATAGTATTTAAACCTTCGGCTGCAAAAATGATGCCTTTGCCAGATTTCCTCCGTTTTCTAAAATCATTATTTAGGCGTTCCATTGCAGCAAGGGAACTGATTTTCTAATCAAAAATGGGGTCGGGCAGGGAGAACCCGCGAACGAAATTTGGGAACTTTTCGTGAAGTATGTCGGGAATTACAGAATGTCAAATTCTGACGAAATATCTGTATCGTTTGTGAATGACTGAGAGCGCGCGCCGAGTCAGCAATGACCTTTGCAACACCGGGAAATTCTTCGTATTCAAACTGTGATAATATGTCGGTGTGGGAGATTAAAAGTAAGACATGACCTGTCACAATTTGTGTAGGAACAAAGCCACGGGCCAATGGGAACCTGATTTTTAAACCAATCACTGGGGCACAGGTGAGACGCTATGCGACGAATTTCGACCGTGCGGTCGTATATCAAGAAGCCATAAGGCGGCAAATTCTGTGATAACGGATATAAAGATATCGATAGCTTAAACATAAAATATTTGAGAGCTCGCTGACGTCAATTTCTTCCTATTGAAAATCCATGCTAAAGTGTCGGTGGTGTGTGTGTGTGTGTGGGGGGGGGGGGGGGTAAATATAAATTTACAACATTTACCCTTACTGCAGCGGAAATAAGAATATACAGATTAAAAGTAACACCCGGTCAACGCCAGGTACTTTCAGCTAGTAATCTATAAATGAAACACAGCTGACGTGGAAAGCGAAAATATGTAAAAAACGTATTGATTTGTTGGGAAGAAACTAGGAATAAGCATCATAGCTATGTACCTTATTACCCAACCTCACTGATGTAAAGTGAGGATTATTAATTGTAGGTATAATTATTAAATATCATAAAGAAATAATACTCACCGTGAATCCGAAAAACGCCTGAAAGAGGCACTATGTTTAAACAAATGCGTCTTATTTCTCTTCCATAATTTAGAGCAATTTTCGTAAACAAGATATTGAAAAATACAACTGCGGAAGAATAAACAAACACGTCTGTTTGCAATACGAAACACTGTAAAAGTCACTTTCTATGAGTGAGCAAATAGTGCATTCTTCAACGTCACTCTTGTCAGACGTCATTACCCTATTATTGCAAGGTAAAAAAAAATTATAATGTCAATTTACGAGTTTATATGAAGCGGCTATGTTGCTGCTACATTTGCCGCGTTAGCGTATGGATATGGCGAAGATTTGATATAATTTGAGGTGTTTTTTTTGAGATATTCGGAGCTTTGCGTACCGGGCAAGGTCTATGCGATTAAAAAATACACACGGCCTCTATTCCCTATATCCTTCTCTAAACCACCATTCTGCTGCTCGAAAAAATATCAGGTGAATCAAGTTTAATAATATTCATAAAGTGTTTCAGGTTGGTTTATAAATTCCTTCAAGTAAGTAACTTTGTAGAGTTTTATTGTGAGGAAGTGATCTCTTTGATTTTAATGTGCGACAATCTGTAGCTGAATTTCTTGTTTTGAAAATAATAATTAGTTACGATACATTTTAAATTTCGGTGGTGGGAAATAGGTTTTAGGAGAAGAACAGAATGTTTCTTCGGTGCAGTGTAGTATTTTACTCTGGGAGCCTTTGCTATTGTTTCAAAAGTTAACATAATTAATAACTAATTTTACTCCACCTTAGACCGAAGTATGATTTAAAGAAGTATTCTTATAGTGAATATATTCGGGAAAGAAAAAATAAATATTGGTTAAGTAGTGGAAATCCATTCTATGTGTACGTAATCGACCTTATTTTTATAGTTATTTTATTATTAAATGCTTACTGAAGTAGGTGCTTTCTATAGAGGTGACACGAGCGTGTCAATTTAATACCCCAGACTAGGAGGACTGCTGAGGATGAAGGGGACCTGAGCAGAAATATAACGCAGAACTGTATGCTCGAAGTTCATCAGTAGCCAAGCGTGCTAAACACTCGGCAATGGACGGTGGGAAATAATGTTACTTATCGCGTATCAAAGTGCAAGTCAAAGTAGAGTGGAGACAAAGACAAATGGCGGCATGAGAAATAAGTAAGTCGCTAAGATTAGTTTTTCCATATGAATACGGGTTAATAATAAAGTAGCAAAAACATAGAGATGACGTCAGCAGTAATCTTTCCTTGTGTTGCCAGTACATTTGGCATATTAGATGCATATTCAAATTTTACAAATGCTTTTGTAAATCATAATATTGCTACTTTAGTGGAACGAATACCTGCAAAGTGAAATATTTCGATGTACCTGTTACGTGATAAATATTTTTCTAGAGAAAATTGAAAATGCTTACGTAAGGTACGTAGAGGTACAGACGAAACATTGCGAAGCCGTAGTAAAAAGTTGGAAGTTTCGTATTGCAAGCTATTTTTTCTGTGTGATGAGGAATCCACGGGATGATTTGTCTTACACTAGTACCATCCACAGTGGAAGGAGGTAGAGGTTATAAACAATTTTTTATTAAATATATTTCGGTTGAGATTCTAGTCATGGACTGCGATATTGCAGGGCTTTTTAGTTGCTAGCAGCCAATCATATGATTACCCATCGTTAAAGCTTTGAAAATTCCGGTATTTGGAAATTCATTTTCGGTAAAAACTCTTTTTTTTCTTTCGAATAATAATATCAAGATTAATATTTCTGTTGTGGCTGACAAATCAAAATTGACATTTATGTGCACGTAATGGTATAATAAGATTGAAAATTAGGAATGGAATTGCATGGCACCATAAACGTTTTCCTCAACGTTTCAAGTGTTTAAAAAAATGCTCTTTATGCTAAAGGAAGACTATGTAAATAAATATTCCGATTTAGAGTGATTGGTGGGGTAATTTTAACGAGATTTATAATCGAGATTAGAGATATCTTGCGTAGGTGTTACAGATGTCAAATGCAAATGATATTGTATACGTTCTTGAGGTGGGTCTGTTATTTTGCTACTGAGGTATTACGGAAATGTTTCCGAGTTTTTGATCATTGACCTACGTGTTGCGATTGACCTCAGGAGAAAAAATGCATTGAGATGAATATTGCAATATGAACGTTTCTTTCGATATATATTTTTCTTGTATGGCGTTCATGACACATTAGAAATGCTTTTTCGATACATGAATACCATAGGAATTATCTATGCAAGCAGCCGAAACCGCGTTCGTGACGTCATCTCTGTGTTTCATACAATTCATTATTAAGGCGAAATAGTTTTTATGGTTTTAGGTAACAGGAATGAGAAAAAGAAAAAAAAAAAAGCGAAAAAAACTTAAGAATTCTTTATATACTTATTTTATTTAAAACCAAACCGGTGGGTTTTAATTTGAAAAAAAAAAAAAAAACACGACTTTATGTTAAACACCCCGATCGTTATATCGGTTAGAAAGGCGAACACCGATGGTTTGTGTAAAAGCATATTTGCATAACATCCGTCGTAATGAGATTTCACTGAAGTGAGCGTTACTGCATCCTAATCGTGACACAACAATGTTTTTCGAATCGTTAAACCGGATACGCCTTTTCTTTCGTAATTTGCATTTCCGTCACGAAATAGTTTTAGCTTTAACAACTTTCGTATAATCAACTAAGTCACTGACCATATAGTACCGAACTTTTTAAAAACGACAGACATCGGAAGATTGCTCCGATATCCGGAATAAATCTGGTAATGATATTTTGATTGAAAATTTTACAATAAAGAATGTGTTCTTTAACAATAAAGAATTTTATTGAAAATTTTACAATAAAGAATGTGTTCTTAACAATAAAGAATATATGTTTTAGTTTATTCCCATTGTTACGGTATAACCATAGTTTTATGTATGTATACATGGGGTACGCCAGTAACATACACATTTCCAGGAGGAACGTGAGGCACAAAAGGTTTTGAGAACCACTGCTCTATTATATATATAAAGTTCAAGGAGATGACGTCATAAGCGTAAAATTACCAAAGCCAATAGTAGAAGATACAAAATACCAAAATGTCGTAAAACCTTAATATTGTTAGAATAAAAACTGATGAAAACCACAAGAAAATAGTGTAGAAATTCTGTACGTATCATACCCTGTGCAGGTTAAATAAAACGTTGGATGGGAGGTTACCATCTGTCTCATAAGAGCTGTTCCATTCGGTCACTTTCCCGCAACCTAAACTGATCAGCCTGGGTCTTTATGACGTGGCCATTTAGCCCCTTGTGTGCAAATAACTACCGGTCAGAGATAAAATAACCCAAACAAATGCATTTTATGAACAACTTCAGGATATTTTGAATTCTGTCAAGAAAGGAGATATTACCCTTGTTCTTGGTGACTTCAATGCCAAAGTTGGTACTGACTCTGACCTTTGGGGAGGAGTAATAGGCCCTTTTGGTATTGGTAGAAGCAATGGCAATGGGCAGCGTCTCCTGCAGCTAAGTAAACTGAATGGATTCAGAATAACTAACACTTATTACAAACAACGCGACATACATAAATACACTTGGGTTTCACGCGATGGGCTGCATAAGAATATGATTGATTATATATTAATTAACAGCAAATGGGCTAGTTCTGTTAGGAATACCAGGTCATATAGGGGAGCTGAAATTGGATCTGACCATTATCTTGTTAAAAGTGTCTTGCAACTTAAACTTAAAAAGTGTTGTGCTAGGGTTAAAAAATTTGCTTTAAATACTGAAGCTCTGAAAGACCCAGTTATAGCCAAAGCTTACCACGATAGGTTACTTAGTCATTATGACAGTCATGGAACGCTTACTACCACCGAAGTTGAGGAAGAATGCGATCATTTTAAACAGGCACTTTTAGACATTAACAGTTCTCTTTTAGGAAAAAAGGAGCAGAAGAGACAGAATTATCTGTGTTGATAAGGTCCTTGAGCTTTTTTCGGAAAGAAAGAACTGCAGAAATGTCCTTAATCAATACCCTACTAGACGTAATAGAAAGCATTACAGCGAACTTAATAAACGTGTAAGAGATCAGTTAGCTGCTGATAAGAATCTTTGGCTTGATGGTTTGGCTGACAAAGTCGAGGAAGCAGTTAGACAGCACAACAGCAGAGAGCTGTATCAGATAGTTAATGTTTCGTGTGGTAGAAAACGGACAGGTATACAGGGATTGAAGGATAAACAAGGAAGGTTATAGAAGGGGAGGATTCTGTCATGGCTAGGTGGGCTGAGCATTTCAGTGATATTCTAAACAATGCGGTTAGTTCTATTCTCATTGTTTGCAATGATAATAGATGCATTGATGCCTTTAATGTTGGCCCTATAACACAATCTGAAGTTATTTTGACTGTTTCTAAAATTAAACTTCATAAATCCCCAGGCGTAGACGAAACTACTGCAGAAACGCTTAGAGCTAGGAATGTTTCGGTTACCACTGGGATGGATGAAATTCTGAATATCTTTTATGATAAAGGCATGGTTCCTAAGGATTTTACCAGAGCTATTGTAAATCCCTATTTTCAAAAAAGGTGATCGCAGTTCTTGTGATAACTATAGGGGTATCAGACTACTCTCTGTCCCAGGTAAAGTTCTTTCCATGATTGTGCTCATTGGAATTAAGAATCTGGTTGACAGTCAATTGCGTGATGAGCAATGTGGATTCAGAAGTGGTAGGGGATGTGTGGATCAGATATTTTCACTTAGGCAGATTCTTGAGAAATGTTTAGAGTTTCAGAAACATTTGGTTGCTAGCTTTGTTGATTTCAAAAAGGCTTTCGACTATGCTGAACGTCATAATTGGTGGTTGATTGTGAGATCATATGGTTTACCAGACAAGTTAGTTAACATAATGAAAGCTCTCTATAATAACACTGAGTAGTGTGTGAGAGTTGGTAAGGCTTGATTGGTTTTGGCCTTAAATAGACTGGAGATACGAAAATTTCTGATTTAAATTATGCTGATGATTTAGCCCTTTTAGCAAATGATGTTGATGAGATGAACTCTTTCATTCGAGCTGTTGATGAGACTGGTAGTAGAGTACGTTTGGTTATAAACAGAGAGAAAATTAAAGTGATGAAAATTGGTCATGCAGGCTGAGATTCAGTTAATCTGAATGGTTGCATTCTTGAGCAGTTTAATTATCTTCGGGGTTATATAAGAGATCAGAGGTGCTGTGTTGCATGAGATTTACAGACGAATAGGGATTGCTGCCGGCACCTTTAAGAATCTATGGATAGTGTGGAGAAATAGGCGTATACACCTGAAGACTAAAATTAGACTGTATAATAGTTTGGTTCTTTCTAGGGTTAGTTATGGTAGTGAAACCTGGACACTTTGTAAACAAGATAACAGGAAACTAGATGCTTTCGATTCCAGATGCTTACGCAGTATCTTGAGCATTAGGTGGTTCAACTTTGTAACTAATGATGAGGTTAGGCAAAGGAGTTTGCAACCTCCTTTAAGCAGCATATTGTGCAGAGAGAGACTACGTTAGTTTCGCCATGTTTCCCGTATGAATAATTATAGATTGGCGAATAATAATTGATATAATTTGAGGGTTGTTTTTTGAGAGTTTCAGAGCTTTGCGTACCGGGAACACAATACAGTGTAATAAGCAACCATTGGCAAGGTCTATGCGATTAAAAATATACACGGACCGTATTCCCTATGTCCTTCTCTAAACCACCATTCTGCTGCTCGAAAAAATATCAGGTGAATCAAGTTTAATGATATTAATAAAGTGTTTGTGGTTCGTTTATAAATTCTTTCAGGTAAGTAACTTTGTAGTGAATAATTAATTTACACTAGAGGTAAACTAATTTTCCACTTTTTAGCATGAGAGTTATGAAATTTCAACCGAGAGCTACTATACAGCACATTAATCTGATTATTGGATATAAATTTTATAGTTAAACGCTATTTGTCGCTGTCGACCACAAACGACCCCTTTCAATTCGGCTCGGATTTTGTAAAGCTCCCTCAGTAGAACTAGTGGTTGTCCGAGGAAAAAAAATTCTTTGCTTAATTTTTGATTTCTGCATTTTGCTATTCGACGTTACAGTATGCGTAGAAATATTTCTATATCGTAAATGATCAAACGGCACTATTTTTATGTACAGGATTTCCGATCTATTTGCCCATTACCGTCGACGAAGTTAGAAACCAACGTCTGATATTCGCAACAGATATGTCGAGCTCATAGGGTGACGTAACGACACAAAGAAATGTCAACTTGGTGATAAAAATATAATTTACCCAGTACACGGAAACGCATTGTTCAGAACTAAGAAGAAGTTAATGTACAGTACTGCGAAATGTGTAATAGAAGCCTTAGATTAAACCACAGGGTTGTCCTTTGGGAACACAGGAAAAAGCGTTCTTTACCCCTAAGGACAAAGTTGCCTATGACATATGTAAGAGATTCATACCTAGCCTCGATCTAGGAATTTCTCGTTGGACACCATAGGGAAACGCGTTCTGTGAAAGCCACGTAGTTGCCGCCTGTCTGGACAGCCTTCAACAAAAAGAGCGAAAATAAATATGCGTAAACAAGCAATTCCTTTCATTGGTTTAAGATGAGTTAAAGTTAATTTATTTTAATAACATTCAAAATAATTTACTTATTAAGATTTTATTTAAATATTTCAGAATAGTATAAAAATATTTACCAAAATTTAAAAAAGGAAATAACTACCAGTTAATATTTTATGATTAGAAGTGTTTTGATTTATACACCTTAGTTTTGAAAGATCTTATAGAAATTATGGTGGCAACACTTGGACATACCAGAGATGACGTCACGTCCGTGTTTTCGCGATATGATTTGTAATTCTAATTTACCTGCTGAAATAATAATTCTAGTTTCTCACTGGCATACCACTGAAGATTATTGTTAACCATTCCAGCTTCCGCAACCATTTAAATATTAAAACAATATTTTTGAAAACCGATATTTAAAAAATATTTGATTATGACCTTTAATTCATAATCAGTGACATTTTTCAATTAAATGCATATTTTAGAGCTTCCAAGTAAGGTTTCTCACTAGACTCATAACAAGGAAACTCTGTAGCCGTTCGGTAGGGTGCCTGAAAAGCATAGGAAATGAATAATATCCATATTACCAGCCAAAATAAAGTGGTCGACACCGACAAATAGCGGTTAACTATCAATTTTATATCCCATAATCAGAATAATGTGCTGCATACTATTTGTCGGTAAGAAACCGACCGAAAATTCATAGCTCTTAGGCTAAAAAGTGTAGAATTAGATTACCTCTACTCTATACTAATTATTCGCTACAAAAGTTACTTACCTGAAGGAAAATATAAAAGAACCGCAAACACTTCACGAATATTATTTAATTTGATTTAGCTGATACTTTTCGAGCAGCAGAGTTTTGGTTACAGAAGGACAGGCCGACGGTATTTATCAACCGCACGGGCCTTGACATGGCTGCTTATTATACTCAAATCTCTTCGCGATAGGCAAAGCTCTGATAACTACAAACCCTCAAAAAAGGATGACTTCTTCGCCATATTTTAATAGCTAACGCGGCAAATGGAACAGCGAGAAAAGCGTCGGACGATTTCAATAATAGGCGAACGACATCTGACAGTGACGATAGAGAATGCATTGTTTGCAGAATTGCAAGGAAGTGACATTTCCATTGTTTCGTATTCCCAACAGAGGGGTTTGTTTACTCTTCCGCACTTAGGTTTTTCGATACCTTCTATACCAAATTTACTAAAAATTATTCTTTTAATCTAGTACCTATTTCAAAAGTTTTTCGGATTCACTGTGAGTATCTTAAATATCTCTTTTCGGGGAGGAAAGACAATAAACATCACCAAGGTATTGGTGATATATCACCAGAATTGGGTGCATTGAATTAGATTCTCAGCAGACACGCTAGTGATGCTCTTCTAGGATAAGAGTGCATTAATGAAAGGTTGTTTACAGCAAAATTACAGACAAGCGTTAAGGACTTGAATCTTATCTACTGTTATGCCCCCACTGAGAATGCCGATGAGGATGAGAAAAAGGTTTTTACAGACTCCACACTGTCTCCCACACAGGTATCCTCATACGAGCTTCCATTTCAAATGAAATTCGTAACTCTTTGCTGTCCGAACATGTAGTAACTAGTAAATTTTTTTATTTTAACGGGAAAGAAAACGAAGTTTGTTAGTTTTATGGATAGCAGCATTACCTACTTAACGAGTTTTCATGTGACATGGAACTTGTTCCGTTCGGGCCTCACGTTCGTAAAATTTAACATAAACTGGGCCGCATGTAGAATGAGAAATAAACTTTTTTTTCGGGGGGGGGGGGGCTTTTATTTCATGCATAGGCCAATTTTTGGTATTAACTATTATGGAAATACTTAAGGAAAGTTTTCAGCGTAAGAACTAATTATTTTTTTTCAAATTAAAACCTACCGGTTTGGTTTTAAAGAAAATAAATATATAATGGAATTAATTTTTATTTTTAAAACTTAAATGTCCCTGTAATACAGGGTGATTCAGAATTCATCATCAATATTTGGTGGGGAGGTAGGTAATAAGAAACGAAGGAGATTTCACATAGGAAAGCATGGGCGCATATGCCATGTAGTAGGGCAAAATGACCCCAGTTCAATGATGGAAAGAACACATAAGAAGGAAGTGGTAAGGAAAAAACATTTATTATCTTACATGTAACATTTCTTTGCATTGGTTGTACAGACTTACAAGAGGTGCTCGAACTGCCGACCATGTGCTAGAATGCATGACTCACAACGGCGTTGCATGGACAGCCGGACCCTGTGGAAGATGCCTGGCATTTCCCGGATGTTTGAGGCAGCAACTGATATGCGTGCTACAAGATCCATAGCACTATCAACAGGGGTCTCGTACACCATGTTTTTCATAGCACCCCATACAAAGAAATCGATTGGAGATAAATCCGGTGAACGTGGTGGCCAAGAAACCGGTCCACCGCGGCCAATCCATTGACCACCAAACTGCCGCACCGTAAGTTACATGCATATCTGCACATTCATTCCACGTATACCGGTTCATGTTACTTCTGCAAATTCACCTTGTCGAATGACAACTGACTGCACGCGTCAAACAGCTGTGCTTCTGTATGAGAGGTGTGTACACAAAGCGCCCTCTACACCACCATGCGTTCGTCTGCCCCCATACTTTCCTATGTGAAATCTCTTTCTTTTCTTATTCCCTTCCTCCCCACTAAATATTGATGATGAATTCTGAATCACCCTGTATATTATGCAAAATCTGTTGGCAACACCACGAAACACTGTTGTTGACGTCATCTCGGTGTTTTTGTTAGTTTATCATTAACCCGTATTCACAGACAGCACTAATTTTAGGAGCTGATTTTCATGCCGACATTTGTCTTTGTAACCACTCTATTATAAGTAACATTTATATAATAAGAAATGTGTTTATATTAATAAAAAACAAATGAATACTTAAAGATTTTCATATCTATTTTTTCATATGCACTGTATTTTTTTTTAAGGTTTATTTTTTTACACGGTTTTCTCGGGAACCTATCAGAAACAGAATTGGGTGCAATGAATTAGATTATTCCTATTGTTTATTAAGAAGGATTTATTTTTTTTTTTTAAGTTGAATGCTAGGCTACTGATCTAAGAGACCTGGGTTCGAGTCCCAGGTAAGGCATGGCTGTTTTGTGTCGTTTTTCTGCTGAGGGCCTTCTATTATGGCATATAAACTGACAAGCTCCTGTCAGACCTCTGTGGTAAGCAGCTGCTTGAGGGGGTATTTATTTATTTATTTATTTATTTATTATTAAAAGTTGAGAAACATACTGAAACAAATTTTATAGAATATAATAGCAGGGATTGGATTCAAGGAATTAAATTAATTAACCCTATACGTGACAGAAATGCAAATTACGAAACAAATGGCGTATCCGGTTTAACGATTCGAAAAGCATTGTCGTCGATTATTTAGCGTACGATATGTTTTCTTCCTTTCTCTTTAATCGTGAAACGAGCAATGTAACATTTTACTAGTGAATATAAAACTTAGGTTTTCAACTGAAATAGATTTAATTTGGTTATTTAGATAAGGTTATTTGTGTTATTAAGAATTTTCCGTGAGTCTTCGAAACGACACTTAGGAGTCATTTCTGCAGATAAGTTTAGTCGAAATAGGATTTCCGCAATTACGAATAGTTATGGAATACAACGGACTCCTTTATCACGGCAATTATACTGTTGCATGAGAGTTCATTTCAGTGAACCCTCAATACGAAGGGTGTTATGCAAATATGCCTTTACACAAATCATCGGTGTTCGCCTTTCTAACCGATATAACGATGGGGTGTTCGACGTAAATTAATCAGAATTTTGAGTGTAGTGGGAATCGACCCTGGGAATTGAATATTCCTTTCCTGTAGCAATACCTAACGTTCCACCCGTTCACTTTAATGAAAGCACACCTGACACTATGTCTTTTAGTGGCATTCGTAATAGCATGGCGGAAGACCGCTTAATACGAAAGCAGATATCGTTACTTCGCGATGACGTATAATATATACGTAACTGCGGATCTCAACGCTCTCACAGGTGCTACTCTAACCAGAAAAGAACTGCACACGAAGAGAAACCATAGCAGTTATTCATTCCTTATCGCAAAGAAACTGCGAGCACTGGGGTAGGGATTGGTAAGTCAGTAGCGCTCCCGGTTCGTAGTCTACAGTTCCCAGGTTAGAGTCGCCGCTGGGTCAGCGTTGAGATTTATTCATCTCCGCAAAACTGCTCGCCCTGCTAAAGGTCAGCAGGGGACACCGATAAGCTTGGAAAGGCCGCCGTCAGTCGGATGGGATCTTAAGACGTGGCACCGTGTGCGGGAAAGCCGTACCCTGTGCACGTTAAAGAACTCGTTGCATGTGTTTGATGGGAGGCTACCATCTGTCTCCCGAAGCTGTTCCAGTGAGGCTCCTCCCCCAACCTTCTCTGAGCCTTCGGGGTCCTCGTGACCTGCAGTTTAGTCCATTGTCTACAAGTAAAATGCCGATCACAGGTAAAACAATCAATTCTGAGCTCTTTATGATATCAAATGCGTATTATTGTATGAAATTCCAGTCAGTTATTCAAATTTATTCTCTTAACATTTAAAAGCATCCACCTAACAAAGTTCTTTAACAACATTCGTATTCCTCACAACGCACTCCTCCTATTAGATTCTCTAAAAATTGTTTCGGGATGTTTCTCAAAATAATTCATTATACTACTATTTAAAATAATTCATTTATACTACTAGTTTAAATAATTCATTTATACTACAGAAAAGGAATGATCTAAATAAATACACCTAATTCTGTTTTAAATTTT
Organism: Ryuthela nishihirai; assembly: GCA_038380435.1. Taxonomy (NCBI): domain Eukaryota; kingdom Metazoa; phylum Arthropoda; class Arachnida; order Araneae; family Heptathelidae; genus Ryuthela; species Ryuthela nishihirai. The sequence goes on along the minus strand of JAWZYU010000003.1, from coordinate 85,871,112 downwards.
TACACGATAAATAGGTTCCCGAAAAAACCGTGTAAAAAAAATTCTAAAATAAAACACAGTGCATATGAAAAAATAGAATATGAAAATAGAATTGGTTATAGACTTGAAAAAAAACATACCCCCTCAAGCAGATGCTTGCCACAGAGATCTGACAGGAACCTGTCAGTTTATGTGCCGTAATAGAAAGTCTGTGAGGATGGCAGGACCTCAGCAGAAAAACGACACATACATCCATGCCTTTCCCGGGACTCGAACCCAGGTCCCTTAGAAGTGAAAACCGAATACAAATGAGATGTTTTCCAACAAGTCACATCAAAATCTTGAAGTCTTTATTTCATTTTTATTAATTTTAACACATTTTTAATTTTATACACTTAGAAGTTTTCAAATTAAAACCAACCGGTTTGGTTTTAAAAAAAATAAATATAAAAAGATTTCTTATTTTTTTTTTTATCTCAGTCGGTAGCGCGCCAGGCTCGTAATCTGTAGTTCCTAGGTTCGAGTCCCAGCTGGGTCAGCGTTCAAATTTATCTCCGCAAAATTCCCCGCCCTGCCCACGGTCAGTAGGGGACACCGATGGGTTGGAAAGGCCGCCGTCCGTCGGATGGGACGTTAAGCCGTGGCCCCGTGTAAGGGAGAGCCATACCCTGTGCACGTTAAACAACACGCTGGATGGCCTTGACGGGAGGCTACCATCTGTCTCCCAACAGCTGTTCCAGTGGGTTCTCTCCCCAAACCTTCTCTGTAGCTTTCGGGGTCCATGTGACCTGGCCATTTAGCCCATGGTGTGCAAAAAAGTGCCGCACAGAGGTAAAACAACCCAACTCAAAAAATCTAGTCGTTGTAATTCTTGTACGTATTGTGGAGTGGATGCAGGCATTGCTTTGTGCCGACCATATAAAAGGTCACAGGGAAGACGTAACTCTCCTCCAAAGAGCATCATGGACGGTGTATATCCAGTTGTCTCATGCACTGCTGTTCTGTATGCCAGCAAAAGGAGTGGTATATGGCGATCGGAATCACGTTGATGATCGTCAACAAATAATCCTAGATGTTGGGCAATTGTCCAATTAAATCTCTCAACCTTACCATCGGACTGATGGTGTAGGGGAGTTGTTCTGGTTTTCTGAATGCCTAATAGTTGGCAGATGCCTTTAAACACACTGGATTCAAAATTCCGTCCTTGGCCAGAGTGGAATTGTAAAGGAACTCCATGCCTATTGATCAAGTTGTGTACTATCATCTCTACAACTGTTGTTGCTTCATGCTCTTGTATGCGATAGACCTAAGGCCACTTGGTGAAATAATCCATTACCAGTAATAAATATCGATTTCCATCATCAGTCCTAGGGAACGGTCACATTATATCAATGGCTAATCTTTCAAAATGGACACCAACGTTACACGTTAGTAGTTACAATGCTCTTCGTAGCATCGATATAATCGATTTAATCATAATCGTTCCAAGCCAGCTTTTCAAAAACTCCGATTTCGCGCTTTCGACCACGCCGCATTTTCAAAATCTTTCTCGATATCGCGCATTCGACCACGCCCCCTTCTCGAAAATTTTCCGATTTTTCTTGATTACAGACCCCCTGGTTGACCCACTTGTATATTTGAAGCCTTCCTGAAAAGTCCCCGATTTTTTCCTCACTTTTACCCCTCTGAAAATGTCTCAGATTTTTGAAATTTTTGATGGCACCATCTAGTACTTAATACAAGTAGTACATTTAAAAAAAAATCAATATTCATTCGGTGATTCGAACCTGCAACCTATAGTGTAAAATCAGCGTTCTTATCCACTACGACACGATTTCTATATGGTTGAAGGGCTTAAAGATAGATGATCACTTTGAAAATTTAATAAACATATTTTTTATTCCTAGAAAACCGCATTTAACATAGGAATAATTATTTTAATCAATTTTTATTCCAAGAAAACAACATTTAACTTGGGAATAAATTACAAATGAATTTTATAAATGAATTTTGTTTTTATCTACTATTATATTCATAAATGTTTTTTATTCCACGTTTCGAAATAAGCACGTCGACTTCTCACCCCTTCTGTAGACCACGTTTTACTGACGGATGGATTTACAAACTGCAAAGTCTTGCTAAATATTTTGAAACATTATTTTTTCCAAATAATGAAGTACAGCTCTTTGCTCTGACTAATCATTAGTGGTGCGATTCTGAAAAATATTTTTAGAAATAAACTTACCCATTCTGTGAACTAAATGAAACATATGAAGAAATAAATTTATGTCTTCATCACACATGTCTCCATATCTCACGTCTCCTGAGGGACCACATTTTATTGACGAACGTCTCAATAAACGAACATAGAAATCAATGCTTGAAAAAGAAATAACTGTTTTTAAAAGTCCCAATTTTCGAGCCCACATTCTGTCGCTGGCTGATTTTATTCCTTCTCTATCATCCTGCATTTGAACAGAACCACGTTTTATTGATGGCCGTCGCTACCACAAGCATTATTTCAACAATCTGAGAATTAAAAAGTCGTACCATTTGCGAAACAGAAAAAGAATTAAACATTATTTTTACAAATAAAGAAGTACACTCTTTGTTTGGGAATAATAATTATCAATGTGATTTATTAGGAATAAACTTTACCAATCTGCGAACTAAATGAAATAGACCAAGAAATAAATTTATATCTTTCTCTCACATTTTTATTCTCAATCACGTTTTATTGACGGACGGAAAAATAAAATATTTACAAACTGAAACGTCCTACATAAAAACAAATTCCAAATTGGGAAGAGCACGTCTATGAAAAATAATTTATTAGGAAACTTTCTCAATCTGTGAAAGACAAAGTTCTCATATCTGATTAACACCATAGTTTATTCCAATACCCTGGGAGTTTTAAAAATATCAATAAAAAGGGTGCAGGAAATGCGTATTAAAAACTTCTTGTATTTTAAACATTTTCTAAAAACCTACAAGTTTTAACATGTAATGTTTTAGTTAACCTTTTATCGTGCTTTATTGTTGACAAAGTTCATGGTCTGTTCTTATCAGTATGTTGTCAATGGGTGACACGAGGGTTCACAGATCGAACTCCGGATGGACTCTAGATGATCTCTTTGCATTATTTGGCAAGACTATGATTTCAGATTTTTTACCTCGTTAATTACAAGGAGTAAGGGTTTATCGCTCGTCGGTCCAATTCAACATCGTGTTCTTATCACTAGGTTGACGTGTAAGGCTCTTCTAGCAAACTGAATTGTTTGTAGGAGTTCTACGCAAATTACCATAAAACCTTTTACCGAGAGATATTTGTTATTTGCATACTTTTAATTTCACAGCGAAATCCACAGTTCAGGCATGTGAGAATTCCTAAAGTGGGTGACCACATACGAAAGTTTCTGAATACGTGACTTTATGAGCTGAAGGAGAGCGTTCAGCTGACAAAACCTAAGATAGGTTTCTTAGAAAAGATGTAATCTTAACCTATGAAAGAAATAACCATAAATTTCCGCTATTGAGAAGAACTGTGTGATGAAAATCGAAAGTAATTTGAGCCAGATAGGCTTTTAAATGTTGTGAAGAAATTTGTCTCTTATCACCTTCTACAAGTTGACGGGGAAGAACGACATTTGGGAAAATGCATTCATACGTAATGATGTCTGAAACTTATCTGTAGACCACGAAAGGACTCTTTTCAAAATTAACCTTTCTTTGTGCTTGTAGTGTAAAGGGTTAAGTGTTCATGCATCATTCATGAGAGCTCAGGCCCTACTCCTCACAAACACCTCAAGTTTAATGATATTTAGTGTTTCCGTGGCAAGAATTCGTGTTTTGAAGATGGTGTTATCTCACCAAACCCGATAAAATATCTTTCACACCTGCATAGCTGCTCTTGTGAGGAGAAGAAGCAGAGAGGGGATCAATAGAGGACAGCTCTTCTCTATCTGTTTCTGATGCCCCTTTATAGAACCTTTCCTGCACTACAGGTTTAGAATGTAAAGTTGGCATTTCTGGATATTATCGACGAAAGTTTAGTTGGAATTGATAAATTTTAGGAATCTTAAGGATTGTGACATCCCAGGCGGTTGTGAAGAGGGATTGAAAATTGGAAGGCACTAATACATAGGATTGTGATCCTCTTGATAGGAGGGACTTTCCAACATTGTTGGTTGGGGAAACTGTTTTTTTCCCCGCATTGTCACAACAGATGTTGACATCGAAAGTTTAATTGGGCATGGCAAATTTTTTATTTTTAAAGATTGTGACATCTAACATTGAATAGTGAAACCAAAAAGTTCGAGTATTTTCAGGATAACATTTTTTTTTTCCAAGTTAGTTGGTCCATTTCAACAGTGTTATGTATTGATGATTATTTTGAAATGTTTGTTCTCTTACCTATATCAAAGCATTTTTATGAAATTTTGTGGGATTTTTCAGCTATTGCAATGTATTTTAAAACTATCCGCTCCACCGTATTTGAAGATATTTTGTCATCCATTCATTAAGTAATTTTAGCTCTTGACAAGAAATGGTTTGAAAATGGATTTCCCCTCTTACCCCTTCTGGTAAAGACGAATTTTTGTGATAGATTTCAGGATTACTTTTACCCACTAGATGGCACGAGTTAAATGTCATAACCGAGAAAATTCCTTATTTACCGCTTTTTATCTGTTGCATGTATCATCGTCCTTCGAAATTTTTATCTTTTTGCATTTGTGCTCGAAAAAACTGCTAAGTAAATCACAATTAAGAAGCAGACATGATTCATGTTTGAAAGAGTTTGCAGTGATTTTTTTTTAAACACTCGTAAATATTTTACTGTGTATACTTGTATATTCTCATTTCTGCGTATTTAGAAAATAATCCGTTATCCACCCCACTAGTACTTTGTACATTTTCTGGCCATTTATTAGCTCGTGTTCGAAAAAATTTCCACTTGTCCTTTGTTTCTTTGTCCATAAACAGACATTTGACGTTGTCTTGTTTTAAGCGAAAAATGAGAAATTCTTTTTCGGTTGAATTCTCATTAATGAATTATTACTATTTATATTTTCTGAATCATCCATTAGTTGGAATCTCCATCGTTAAAAGGTGTAAAATGCGGAAAAATGGTGGCTCTTTGAAAAAGAACTTCCATATTAGCCAGAGACAATTTCTTATTTTTCGAAGTCAACATTTATTTATTCCAGTTATTAAAAGTTTCAAAGGGAGCTGTCATGCCCCCCCCACCTTCCTAGATCTGACCCTTTGTTAAGTCATAAAGCGGAAGCGAAAGTAACCATTGTGTTTCCTTGTTCTTTCCATTTTTACCATTAGTATACAAAATAACGGAAAGATAAATTCCACGAATGCTTCCCCAAAATCAAAGAAAGAATTTCACCAGCATTTGATCGTCAGCGTGTATCTCTGATTCCTTCATTCATTTAGAGGGATTGATTTCAGAGTTCATTTGGAAAGCGAAAAGCAAAGACAAATGTTCTCTTTCAAATGAACCTAAACATATGGACTAAAAATATACATATATACTGATGTTTGCTCTTACAGAAATGTGTATTTTTTAGTTAATCTTCGAAAAAGCTTATATTGTTTTCATTTTGCAATACGTTTTCAGACATTCAACTTTGCTTTAAGAATTTAAAAAAAAATTCTTTTTGAGTTGGATAGATTCTGAGTTTTACGATTCGTATTTTCCAAAATTGTCAATTGCTTTAATATCCACCGTTAGAGGACTCTAAGTATATAAAATGGCAAAACTTGAAACGACCTTTTCGTGACAATACATTAATGAAGAAAATGTTTCCTTCATATCGTTTAAGTCTGTCCCCATGTGATTTCTTTATCACTCCATAGGCATTCAAGGCAAGGCATCCGATTTCGATCTGACTTTGAAGTGCAGCAAATTGGGAGCGATTGAATTGACTAGCAACCAAAATAATTCTACCTTAAAGGTATCCAGCATTTGATGATCTTGTGAGTTGCATGTGTAAATGTTTTCGGTGAATTTGGGTTGCTAGGTCAGACAGATCAGAGTATTTACACGGGTTTACATGTAAGCTCCCATAAATAACTGATATTTATGTATATATTACTATTAAATATTTATATAAATAAATACATGCTTTCAGAAAAGATTTATTAATTCACCTCTGATATCTCTCCAATCCACTACTACAATCATCTGTAGATATTCACCATCATTATTTTAATTGTGGACGGGAGACGAATTGAATCTTTCTAGTGCTATAAATTTGCTTTTCTGCTTACATTTTTTCCGGCTAAAAACACTTTTCGGCTATGCACATTCAAAATAAAAAATTTTCCTTCGCCATCCTATAATGGGACGCGCTAGGATTAAACAACAAAAAAGAAGAAATTAATTATCTTTCGATGTCATACGATTTGGCCACCATAGCCATACAGGAATGTTTTTTCAATGAAAAAAAAAACACATCAAAGTCCCCCTTTCTTCCTTTTATTTTCCTCTGTGAGGTTTTTCTGTTATTAAGTAATCGATTTCACTGTAGTTCACTCCATTGGAGCGATTTTGCACTTGTTTTCTCTTCCATCACAGTATGTTTTCAAGAAATTGTGTCATCCATTCCATATATTTCAAGTTATTTTCACATTTTCGAAGATATTTTCTGATCCTCTCCCATGCACGCTACTGATTTTTCCTTTATTTCTGTCATTCATTCCAGCATATTTTGAAGGTATTCTATAATCTCCAGTACACTTTGTTTGATTTTGCATACTGTAATGTCTTCCACTTCGAAGAATTTTGAAAATATTCCCCCATCCACTGCAATGTGTGCGTATTTACTCTTTTTCCAAATTCACTGCATATAGTGTATTTCAAGCAATTCAACCAACGATTTCGTTGTTTGTTACAGTTGTTTTCTCTGACATTGCAATGTATTTTGAATATATTCTGTCATCCATATATATATAATAATGAATGTAATGGATCATGATTTTCTACAGGGTGACCTTAGGTATACTAATATTTCATGTTTTTCCCCTGTTACTCCTTCTGCTAAAGGTGGACTTTTATCACTTAGTCTTTAAGATCACTTTTCCTCCACGAGACGGCACGAGTTAAAAGTCATAGCTTAGAAATTTCCTGATTTACCCCGTTTTCGATTGTTGCACATATCACTTCCTTTGAAATTTCTATCTTGTAGTATTTTTGCTAGAAAGAATAGCAAATAGATATTAAGAAGCAAACACGTTATATGTTTCACATAGATCTAAAATATTCTATTGTCTAATCTTGTATACTCTCACTCCAGTACATTTTGAAGAGAATCTCTGTCCATTCCTGTGTATGTTGTTCATTTTCCGGTTTTCCTTCTATGCTTTCTTTTGTCTTGTGTGAGGTCTCTCAGTAATTGACTGTTTTGAAGTGATTTTTACAGCCATCCGGAGATATTCTCCGATTCATTTCCAAATATTCGAAGATATTTTCTGATCCACACCAGTGTACTTTGTCGATATTTTACGTTATTTCTGATATCTATTGTAACATATTTTGGAGGTATTCAATCAACTCCAGTGTACTTTGTTTGATTTTGCAAATATTGTACCACCCAGTTTCGAAGTATTTTGAAGATATTCTGCCATTCATTGCAATGTGTGCGAATCTGCAGTTATTCTGCCATCCATTTCACTGTATTTTAGTGATTCTCATTTACGTTTACCAACCATTTCGTTGTTTTTCTAATTTTGAGGGGGTTCGTTAATGCATTTAATTTGATTAAACGGCCTAGTCACAGAGCGAAAGATTCCCCGCCCTGCCCACGGTCAGCAGGGGACACCGATGGGCTTGGAAAGGCCGCCGTCTGTCGGATGGGACGTTAAGCCGTGGCCCCGTGTGTGGGAGAGCCATACCCTGTGCACGTTAAAGAACACGCTGGATGGCCTTGATGGGAGGCTACCATCTGTCTCCCAACAGCTGTTCCAGTGGGTCCCCTCCCCCAACCTTCTCTGAGCCTTCGGAGTCCATGTGACCTGGCCATTTAGCCAATGGTGTGCAAAAAAGTGCCGCTCAGAGGTAAAACAACCCAACCCAACCCACAGAGCGAAAGAGCTCATTGTGAGATAGAGAAAGGGTACTAGACCGGTGTTAGGATTGAAATTGAAACCTCCTGCAAGCAATTCAGAGTGTTTTTCGACGCTAAGAAAGTATGGCGCTTCTCCACATTCTCCACACGTAAAGTACCATACGAGGAACAGTTGTATTTTTCAAAGCAGTGTCACCTTTCTCACGGCGGACAGAGGTTAACAGAAATGTCTCAAAGTCAACACATTTGGGGAGTGGAACTTGGGAATAACAGCTTATAAACCAAGCGTGCTACGGACTTGGCTGTCCCTTGCCTCAGTTTTACAGTTAATCTGTCTCTATTATCACACTATGCTGTCAGCTCTCAAGTTCTGTACATTACGTTTCACATATTTTTTTTATCAATCAGATCAGTCCATTCACGGTTTGACCTCCATTCCCGATTCTTATTGGGGCGGGGGTGGCTCAGTCGGTAGCACGCCAGGCTCGTAATCTGTAGTTCCCAGGTTCGAGTCCCAGCTGGGTCAGCGTTGATATTTATCTCCGCAAAATTCCCCGCCCTGCCTCACGGTCAGTAGGGGACACCGATGGGCTTGAAAAGGCCGCCGTCCGTCGGATTGGAATTTAAGCCGTGGCCCCGTGTGCGATTTTTCTTGATTACAGACCAGGGGGTCTGTAATCAAGAAAAATCGGAAACTTTTCGGGAAGGGCCCGTGGTGGAATGCACGATATCGAGAAAGTTTTTGAAAATGCGGCGTGGTCGAAAGCGCGAAATCGGAGTTTTTGAAAAGCTGGCGTGGTCGAAAGCGCGATAAAGGGGACTTTCCCTTAAACGATTATGATTAAATCGATTATATATCGATGTTACGAAGCGCATTGTAACTACTAACGTGTAACATTGGTGTCCGTTTTGAAAGATTAGCCATTGATTATAATGTGTCCGTTCCCTAGGACTGATGATGGAAATCGATATTTATTACTGGTAATGGATTATTTCACCAAGTGGCCTTAGGTCTATCGCATACAAGAGCACGAAGCAACAGCAGTTGCAGAGATGATATAGTAAATAACTTGATCAGTAGGCATGGAGTTCCTTTACCACTCCACTCTGACCAAGGACGGAATTTTGAATCCATGTGTTTAAAGGCATCTGCCAAATATTAGGCATTCAGAAAACCAGAACAACTCCCCTACACCCTCAGTCGGATGGTATGGTTGAGAGATATAATTGGACAATTGCCCAACATCTAGGATTATTTGTTGACGATCATCAACGTGATTCCGATCGCCATATACCACTCCTTTTGCTGGCATACAGAACAGCAGTGCATGAAACAACTGGATATACACCATCCATGATGCTCTTTGGAGGAGAGTTACGTCTTCCCTGTGACCTTTTATATGACCCTTTTATATGGTCGGCGCAAAGCAATGCCTACATCCACTCCACAATACGTACAAGAATTATAACGACTAGAAGAAATCCATCACTTCGTCAGACAAACAAAAAAAACAACGACAGCATTAACGACGTGGTGTATCGCATTCGTCGACGTCCAACTACGAAGTGCAAAGTGGTTCATGTGGAACGTTTGGCCTCGTTTCATCGAACTAAAGAAGCTTCGGAATGCAAAATTGTTCGTGACGAACAAGACCTAAGGAGGTGGCAGTGTTGCGACATATGAAAGTGCTGTAGAAACTTTATTAAAAACGTGACATGAACGCACGCATATGCTTCTGCGTGGGATTTATGTAATAAACGAAGTGGAACATAGAACCGATCAGAAATACAAGAATGATAGAATTGTAATCTTCGAGTTGTGGATATGTAGAAAAAGGACTCTGTCTCAGTAAATATGCTATAAGTGAAATTAAAGAAATGTTTTTATATGGTTAATGCACGGGAGGTTGATTAATTTTATTAGTATAAAATCTAATGAGATAACACAGGTAACTAGAATGATTTGTGCCTGAACTGAAGGATAAAAAATGGCGTTTAAAAAAAATTAGATGTAAACGATTATCAATTATGTAGACAGAACTAGTTTTGACTGTTCTGTAGGAAAAGATTATTATGTACGATTGTATTTAGTATGTTTATAAGTAATTTCATCCATGCTTTTGTAATAAATTGCATTGTTTTGTAATTTGTATTGTAAAATATACTTGCTTATACCTACGCTCAGTACTCATCCATTTAAATTTATAACAATATAATTAATACATATATAAATTATTCTAATTGAGGGGAACATTGGGAAACAAACACCAAAATGATGTGGTGAAAACATTATTCTTGCAATGTTAAGCAAAACAGTGTTTGCACAATAAATTAAATGTTAAAAAATTTTCGTGATGCAGTTGAACTTGAAATACATTATTTTGAAGCCCTCATATCCAGAGGCCTATTTCTGTAACTTTGTTAGCATATGCTTAAGTCTGGCCCTGACCATCAATAGAGGTTCTTCAAACTTCTCAGTCTTCATTTAAAATGTATGTCTTTAAAACAAATATATATATATAAACTGGCGGAACGGCTTTGACCAATAAAAACCTTACAGTATCTAATGTATTACTCCCGGAAATAAGATCAGATATTGTTGCACAATGAAGCATCGTGCAAAATCTATTCCCAACTAAATGTACAAATATTATTTTGGAGTATTTTTTCAACGCATAATAAAGGCGTATAGGAATACACATTTTTCCAAATTGTAAAACCTAGAAAATGTTATAAATAAATCGGAAGAGAAGGATTGCAGAGAAGATTAATTGGTTTGGGAAGTGTTATACAGGGTGACATGAAAACAGTGGTGAAAGTAAGCCGGTACGCCATAAAAAAAATAATAAATACCCCCTCAAGCAGCTGCTTGCTACAGAGGTCTGACAGGAGCCTGTCAGTTTAATATGCCGTAGTAGAAGATCTGAGAGGATGGCAGGACCTCAGCAGAAAAACGATACAAACAGCCATGCCTTACCCGGGGCTCGAACCCAGGTCCCTTAAGATCAGTAGCCAAGCGCGCTAACCACTCGGCCATGGGACGGCTCAAAAATAAATACCCCCTCAAGCAGCTGTTTGCCACAGAGGTCTGACAGGAGCCTGTCAGTTTATATGCTACAGTAGGAGATCTGAGAGGATGGCAGGACCTCAGCAGAAAAACGACACACACATTCATGCCTAATTCCGGGGCTCGAACCCAGGTCCCTTAGATTAGTAGCCAAGCGTGCTAACCACTCGGCCACCGGCAAGAAATTATTTGTCCGCACGACGTACCGGTTAAACATTTTTCAGTAGTGGCTCCGTTAACGATTTCCATTTCACCTTAATGCTTTTTCAACCAAAATTTTTTTTTTTAAAGCGAACCATTCCTTTTAAGAAAACTCGATAGTTTTTAATTACATTACTACAATTTAACCCTTTAGATAACAGGCTGTTTAGAAACCGGATACTTGAAGAGTTAACGGACAATGCACGTTCCCATCCGCCGTAGCTGTCTGGGTTCGGTCTTAATCACTACCGGAAGCAGAACTGGGAAAACGGAGTGGTTAATCAAAGAAAGGATATGAACTCACTTAGACGTTGAAATCCATTGCAAGGCAGCGTGTACAGTCGCTCAAATAAGTATCCGAACACTATGGTTGATTACAGAATTCAGAAAAAATATATGGCAAGATTTTTTTTCAGAAATCAGTGATCTGGCAACCTTCGTGTCACGTGACACGAAGGTTGCCAGATCACTAATCCCCAACGTTTTGCCAAGTTTTCTCGATTTTAGTCTACTATCCTGAATTTTACAAACCCAATCACATTTATCGTATCTTACCCGCATTTTCCAAGTGGATTCGAATTTTGTCAACTGCCCTACATTTTTGTTAAGTTTCAATTTGTCCAACACTCCTCAATTTCACAAATCTCAATTTTCACAACTCGCCTATATTTTACCAAGTGGATTCGAATTTTGCCAACTACTCTAGATTTTGCGAACTCGCCGTAATTTTACAGAAAAAAGTCGCAAATTTTTACATCTTCCCTGAATTGGCCAAGTCACTTCGAAATTTATCAACTCTCCTTAATTGCACAAGAAAGGCACACTTTTCCCAACTCCCCTGTATTTTACCAAGCGGCTTCCAATTTTGCCAACTCCCCTAGATTTTGCCATGATTTCTTGGTTTTTCCAACTTTCCTTAATTTCACAAAACCAATCCCAATTTTTACAACTCACCTGTACTTTACCAAGTGGTTTCCAGTTTTGCCAACTTCCCTAGATTTTGCCAAGTTTTCTCGATTTTGTCGACTCTCCTTAATTTTACAAAAATAATCCCAATTTTCACAAATCGCCTGTATTTTACCAAGTGGATTCGAATTTTGCCAACTGCCCTAGATTTTGCCAAGTTTCCTCGATCTCGCCACAATTTTACAGAAAAAAATCCCAATTTTTATATCTCACTTGATTTTTCCAAAGTCACTCTGAATTTTGACAACTCCCCCAAGATTTTCCAACTCTCCTAGATATTGCAAAGTTGCCCCGATTTTGCAAACACGTCATAATTTTACAGAAAAAAAGATTGCAATTTTTACATCTCACCTGAATTTTGTCAACTCTCCACGATTTTGCCAAGTCACTCCGAATTTTGCCAACTGCCTCTAGTTTTCCCAACTACCCGTAGATTTTGCCAACTCGCCATAATTTGACAGAAAAAAGATGGCAAAAATCAGGTGAGATGTGAAAATTGCAAACTCCCCACGATTTTGCAAAGTCATTCCGAATTTTGCCAACTGTCCCTAGATTTTGCCAACTCGTCATAATTTTACAGAAAAAAATCCTAATTTTTACATCTTACCTGAATTTTGCCAACTCCCCACAAGTTTTCTAAGTCACTCCGAATTTTGCCAACTCCCCAAGATTTTACCAAGTCACTCCGAATTTTGCCAACTCACCAAGATTTTGCGAAGTTATCCCGATTTTCCCCAAGATTTTACCATGTCACTCCAAATTTTCCGAAATCCCTAAGATTTTGCCAACTCGCCTATATTTTTACTAAGTGGCTTCGAATTTTTCCAACTGCTCTAAATTTTGCAGTCTCTCCATTTTCCAAACTGCCTTAGATTTGCAAAGTTGACTCGATTTTGACAACTCCTCTTAATTTTCCAATAAAAGAAAATTCCAAATTTTCACATCTCACCTGGATTTTACGAAGTCGCTTCGAATCTTACCAACTCCAAGTCCCCCAATACACCCCATGGCTACGCCCCTGGACAAGTTCTTATTGAGGTTAAATCAAATGTAAAGTTAAGCGTGTCAACAAATACGTATATCACGTGTAAAAGAGAAATGATTATTTTTCCTACAGATATGACCAACCTATAGTAACCGAGACAAGAGTAGAAAGCTAGACGATTTTGCTTGGCACACAATAGCGCTGTACAAAATAATCTTGCAATTGTTTTTGACAAAAGTCGCTCTTTTCCTAACTCATTTTGGACGCGAAAACTCTGCAATTTCGCATCTATTATCGGGGATAAGTCAGAGGCAAAATTTCCGTATGTCATGTAATCATTGTTTAAATTTTACATATTTTAAAGTGTATTCCAAAACTCCGATAAATGTTATTCTAAAAAAAATTGTTATATATTGCTTCAGAGTTTAAAATATGAAAGTTGACTATTCAAAATACGAAAGAGTGAAACGTTAATTTTCCTTTCGAAAAAATTCCTTGTAGTACTAAAATAATTTTAAAAACATCTAAATCATATTATTTTTTACAATAAGCCTGAAATCCAAGAATGCAACGAAATCAGCCAGTATTTAAATATATATTTATTTCACATTAAAAATCCATAAATCATTCGCTATTTGCGGAAGACATGTGGAAAATGCGTAAATCTAAGAGCTCTGTACTTTGGTCTCTACACAGTTCAATTTATTAACCCCTGTAAAACGACATCGCTGGAGTGACCGCCTGTGTGTGATTTTCCACACGCAGCTATGCTTTGAAGCGCACCGGTAAGAAATAAAATCTACTTTCACCACTGTATGAAAGTCATGCTCCCTAAAAATCTGAATAAACTGGCAGCACTTTATTCTGACTGATTACTAAATAATATTAATAATGATTCGATGTAAGCAACGACCGAGGAACACGAATTTTTAAGCAAATAATAAGAGTGTAATGTTCTAAAATAATTTTTAATGACTCGGCGAAGTTCAGGTATTATGGGTTCTGCGAATACAGACATATTTCGAAATTAATAACAAACAATTCCAATAATTATTATGGTAAAGATTAAAATTATTAAGTATTCGAATATTTATTGAATTTTCTTCCTGTATTAATAAAAATTACTGCGAATTAACTGTTAGGTTTTTTTTTTGCTTTTTAGTAGTTAAAATCCCAATGGGATGAGATATTTTTGTGATGCATACTACAAAATTCGGCAAATTAAAATAAAATTATCGACAATTAAAATTTTTTGGAATTAAAAACATCTGTTTTTAATACAAAAGCTAAAATTTGACGAAAGTGACTGAGAATGGTAATGTAAATTAGTCACAGAATTAAAGACGTGTTTTTCCAACATACATTTACGTTTTTATTGTATTTTTGTTGTTGTAAATATTTTTATGTATTGTGTTTTTTAGAAGTGCAATTGTGGGGATGTGACTCAGAAGTTGTTTTCGGATCTGATCTGCGTGCCTTTACGGGCAGACGAGTCCAAAAGCTCTTTTTTACGACAATTTACATCTAACCTTGGGCGCGAGTTCAGGCGCTGGAGACTACGGCAGCAAGAGTAAACAAGAGTCTTGAGGGTCGCTGTCAAACAGGAAAGACGTTTGAACACGCGTCAAGCGATCCTGCCCTTACTCAAAACCCTTAAAGAAGAGGGTTCGGTTCTATGTAAGAACCAAGATACAGTTCTGGGTCAACCAAATACAGTTCTACGGAACTGAAGTGAGTTCTGTGTGAAACACATTGTAGGCAAGGTTTGAATATCCTTTCGCAGAGTTTGAGTTCGTTAAAGCGGGAGTCTGCAAAGTGCGGTTCTCCACCTTGTTGCATAAATGTTTGCAGCAGCAAAGCAGCAAAGGCATCCCCAGTAGGTTACTGTATAAAAATGTGAATAAACTGTGTCGTCCCTATACAACTCTCGTGCGTGAATTGTTGGACATATTTCTATAAATTACTTGGCCCAGCAAGTCTGAGGCATATGTCGGTACGGGTTAACAAACCGCGAATCAGTTATTTCATCAAAGCAGTGGTGAATCCAATCAAGGGATAATTGATTGTCCTCTACTAAAGAGTGGTTAATCGTTCGCCATCGACTTGCACACCACATTTGGCACAATTCAAGGGAAATATCTAATTTCACGTGACGAAATAAAAATCTGCGTCATTCCCTTACCACCGCCCAAGACATATGATCAAATTAATTTGTTAATAATAATTATCTGCGTAAATTATACAAAATGTGAAATATTCGTCTTTCAGTAAAATGAAGTCCCAAAAAAAATAAAATTTTCAGAAAAATGTCTTCCACAATCCCCATGCACAAAATTTACACTTATTAACAAATATTTACAGAGAATGCTGTTGGGGAAAAGAAAAAATTTTTTTAAGTTAGTGTGGAAAATTTCTCACTCTAAATTGTGGAAAGGCGGATTTTCTTTCCCATGTAGAAGAATCCGTTTCTTCACATGAAACCTGCTAAAATGTTGTGCCAAACACAAGTGGTTTCAAAAGCATATATTTTATTGCACACTCCCCATCTCATCTTTCTGTTCATAAAGGACAGCTATTTTCAGCTCTCCCCATTAATCCACGAGTGTGCACCCCACATTTGAAATCCACTGCTTCAGATCTCTGTGAAAGCGTTTTGTATCTATTTTACACAGTAACTCTGAAGAAGCTTAGTTTTGCAACTTTCAATCAAGTGTTCAGATTTCTCTAAAATCACCCAGCTGTAAATTTCAAACTTTAGATTCCCTTCATTTGCTTGTAAGAACAAACGTATTCTTAAATTATTTTTCTGTGCAGACGAATTTAGCCAAAATTCAATTTTCCGTGGATTAAGCAACGTTTCTTTAAGCTTCTCTATTCTAAAAAAGCTTTTACGCAAAACGTACATTTATGAGACTTCTCATTTAAGTGTAGAGATAATGCACACTTAGTTGATTTCTTGTTGAGACTTCTTTATTACATTCTTCACACTTGTGGATTCTTTTCTTTCATGTGTGTGAGCGAGTGTTTTCGAAGATCAGATATGGTTGAAAATATTTTATGGCATAAATCACACTTACGAGGTTTTTCCTTTGTATGTCTGGAAAAATGTTCATTCAAGTGCTTTCTGCAAGCCAATGTTTTGCCACATTTATCACAGATATAAGGATTATTTTCCTAGTGTATGTTCTTGTGTGCAATTATGTTTATGTTTATACTTCTTACCGCAAACATCACACTCGAAAAGCTTCCTTTCGTGCGTGGGTAAGTGTGTGGCGAAATGTGCTTTTAAGTCTTTTCTGTTACCAAATGGTTTACCACATTTATCACAGATATAAGGATTATTTTGCGAGTGCACGTTTTTGTGTGCAATTAAGTTTCTTTTACGACTATACTTCTTATTGCAAACATCACATTCAAAAATCTTCCTTTCGTGCGTGGGCAAGTGTGTGGCGGAATGTTCATTTAGGAGTTTTCTGGAAGCAAATAGTTTACCACATTTATCACAGATGTAAGGATTATTTTCCGAGTGTATGTTTTTGTGTACACTTAGGCTTGTTTTATATTTATACTTCTTATTGCAAACATCACACTCGAAAAGCTTCCTTTCGTGCGTGGGCAAGTGTGTGGCGAAATGTGCTTTTAAGTTTTCTCTGTTACCAAATGGTTTACCACATTTATCACAGATATAAGGATTATTTTGCGAGTGCATGTTTTTGTGTGCAATTAAGTTTCTTTTACGACTATACTTCTTATTGCAAACATCACACTCAAAAATCTTCCTTTCGTGCGTGGGCAAGTGTGTGGCGGAATGTTCATTTAGGAGTTTTCTGGAAGCAAACAGTTTACCACATTTATCACAGATATAAGGATTATTTTTAGAGTGTATGTTCTTGTGCACATTTAGGCTTGTTTTATATTTATACCTCTTACTGCAAACATCACACTCGAAAAGCGGCTCCTTTAGGTGCACTTTCTTGTGTCTCGATAGACTACTTCTGTGCGAAAAAAGTTTGCCACAGTTATTGCACATGTAACACTTTCTACATCTGTCTTCACACGTATGTGTTTTTAAGTCATTTCTGTTTGAAAATCCTCTACCACAAGTGTCACACACACGAGGCTTTGATACCGTTTCCGACGACAAGGCGTTTGGAGAAGAATCGTTTACATGAGGCTTTGTTATCGTTTCCGACGGCAAAGTTTTGGGAGAAGAATCGTATACAGAAGTCTTCAGTATTGTTTCTGGTGACAATGCTTTTGGAGAAGAATTACATACACGAGGCTTCAATATTGTTTCCGAAGGCAAGGCCTTTGGAGAAGAATCACATACACGAGTCTTTTTATGTACATCCAAATGTCTAATTAGATTACTTCTAGAGGAAAATGCTCTGCCACAAATATTATACTTATGAGATTTTGTGGAATATGTCACTAGGTCTTTATTATAACATATCCTCATTTTAAATTTTCCAATCTAAAATCTTATATATAATGTTTTCTTTCTATATTGCAGTGCAAATGAAGTAGAGAGTAATATAAAAGTCTTATAAAGCAATTTCTTTCTCAAACATGATAAAATAGCAGAACACTTTTTTTTTTGATTCGCCAGCTGAAATATAAATCACTATTAAACAGGTGTGCACTTTATATTGGATAAATTTTGTTGATTCGCTTTTAACAAAGTAGAGGCAGGAACTGTTGTTAAATTGACAACTTGTTCATCCGATTTCAACGACAGACCTGAAATATGAAAAAGCTATCAGCATCGGTATAAACATTTTAAACAGAACAAACAATTTAATTTAAATTTCGCATATTTTCTAACATCATCATTTTGCATTTTTTCTAATATAAATCACATTTCTAAATCTCAAATAAAATCACATTTCCTTATTTGATTCCAATGGCTTTTCATCGGATTTTTTTAGATGAAAATCATTCACTAATTAAAGGACACGAACAAAACATAAATATTAAAAAACGTAACTAAGAAAACACTTACCTACTTGTAATTGCTTAAAAAATTAGGAGTGAAATATTAGCTAATAGTGACATGTCTTAGTGAATTTGTATGAATTTCAAAGGACGAATTTTGCATCCCTATGACTGAATTAATCAAAGCGACTTAACTCTTTCTCAAAAACCCTGAAGGAGCAGGATTCGGGTTTGTATGAACCATGTTATGTAGGATTAAGATATCCTCTCACCGAGTTTTCAGGTCTGTAAAGTGATTTCTATATGGAAGAGTACAGATGCTAGCAAAAAAAAAGCACCATTCGAGATATGTTAGCTGATTGGAGGAAGTCTCCAATGAATATCAATTTAAGCCCTTTAATTCAACGAAGTGATGAGCACATTTCCATATGGTGTATATATATGTATGTGTGTGTGTGTGTGTATGGGAATGTAAATAAAATAGTATGCTATCCTGTACTTAGCGCATTGGACATTCATTTCTCTCATCGATGGCATATCACATTTAAAGCACATCGAAGCGTGCGTGTGAAAAACCTATGGATCTGTAGTTTAACACAAAATCACGAGTGAAGGTTAATTAGCCGGGATAATTTTTAAAAAAAGTAGATCACCAACATTGAAGAGGTCATGAAAACAATACGGTGGCAATAACTATTGTCAATGGGTTGTTTGGTTGTTTTATATCAGTTACTTTTTTTTGCACACAGTGGACTAAATGACCAGGTCACAAAGACCCCGAAGGCCCAGATTGGGGGAGGGGACCCGCTGGAAAAACTTTTAGGAGACAGATGGTAGCTTTCCGTCAAGGCCATCCAGCGGGTTCTTTAACGTGCGCAGAGTATGGCTATCCCGCACACGGAGCCATGGCTTAATGTCCCCTTAGACAGACGACGGTCTTTCCAGATCCATCGGTGTCCCCTACTGACCGTAGATAGGGTGGGGAGTTTTGCGGAGATAAATCCTAATGCTGAGCCACCTAAGACTCGAACTTGGGAACTGAAGATTTCGAGCCTAGCGCGCTTCCGACTGAGCCATCTCCGTCCCTTTTCATTGGGTAAAAGTACTTTGTTTCCATAACTTATCTTCCTTAAAACCAACAACTTTTATAAAAGTTGTTTAATCAGTAGAAAAAAATTTTTTTTAAAGGACGTACATAAATTGGAAACTTCGTTGCATTTTTTTTTACTCTTTTCTAAAGATTCACGAAGAACGTTGTGACGACCAACATCCTGGGCGCGACTTTCATGTGGCCCTAAACTATGGTAAGTTTAAGAAGCCCCAAAATTTCTAAAGTCGAAATCAGAGCCGGGATTTGAGGGAAAGTATCCCCCCCAACATCACCGCTTTGAGAATGCTAGTAAGGTAATGGAGACAAAACGCTATTAAAACTTGTGTACATTTCCCCATTATCTACAAGTCATTTAAAGATTTAAAAACTAAAGGAAAAATATTGTACTGAAAATGAAATTTAGTCTCTTTCTATATTTTTTTTCCTGCTTAATTGGGTATAAATACATATAGGTTTACTCTTCTGACTGAAAGGAACTTTAAAAAGGAAACACGAAACAGATGTGAAGACATTATACTGCTCAGCTGAACAATGTTTGCACAGCAGATTAATTTAAATATTGAAAAAGAAATTATTGACAAAGCAAATTTTTATTTCTAAGCTTTTTATAACTTACTTTACATGTTAATCCGCTCTGCCAAGGTCTATTTTTGCTCTTATTGGGACGAGCGCCAAATAAAGTGGTCCTCTATCAGGGGTGGAGAACCTGCAGCTTTGTAGGCAATTGAGTGCGGCCTTTTGAATGAATTCAAATTTTGCAGAACAAATCCTTATATTTTTATTATAAATAAAACATATAAAATATATATATAATATATGTGTATATATATATATATAAATATATAAAATATATAAATAAAATATGTTCGTTTTTTATTTTTTTTTTAATTTTAAAATGAACATTTGTAAAATTCCAAAGAGTAAAAGAGATTTAATGAAATAATCCTCTCCAACTGATGGACTCAACTGAAACATTAATAAGTCATAAGGCCTATTTTGACTCCTGCTATGCACAAAAAAATGTTATGCAACCTAATGCACAACAAAGTCAAAAAAAGGTTAGTTAACGTTAGAGTAAACAACATTTTTCCAATATTTGAAGTTAGTTAGTACATAGCAAAATAATGTACATTTTGAAGTGTATCTAATAGAAGTTTCTTGAAGCGGCCTTATTAGATTACAGCTAATTTAATCCGGCTACTAACATTAAAAGATTCCCCACCCCTGTCCTAGATGTTTGAAAGTTTAGAACTACATTTATATTTTTCACCTGCGATTAAAACTAAATAATATTAATTAATAAAAATGGGAACATAAATGGACTAATGAATGGGTCATTTAGCCCATTGTGTGAGAAAGAGTGTCGCACTGATCTCGAAAAATTGAATGGGCTATTTCTTGCCAGAGATGGAGCTCATAAAATGTTTCAAAATTTGGCAGACTTTAGATGTTTTCTTCTTTTAACTTCCATCAGTGGTCGAAAAGACCCAACTGATGTGCAATTAGTTCCTGTCTAATGATAATTTTTTGTCATCATCATCATCATCCTCAAGCAGCCATGGGCTACGGAGGTCCAACCAGACCGCGCAGTTTAATTCTCCAAGCATATCTGTCCTGAGCTGCATCTGCTGCATCCGGCCACTGCACACCAATTCTAACAAGGTCCTGTTTGACATTGTCTGCCCACCGCATCCTAGGTCTCCCCCTCCTTCTGAGGCCTCCAGGCACACTGTTCATAACCCTATTCGCCAATCTATAATTATCCATACGGGCAACATGGCCAAACCAGCGGAGTCTCTCTCTGCACAATATGCTGCTTAAAGGAGGTTGCAGATTCCTTTGCCTAACCTCATCATTAGTTACAAAGTTAAACCACCTAATACCCAAGATACTGCGTAAGCATCTAGAATCAAAAGCATCTAGTTTCCTGTTATCTTGCTTACACAGCGTCCAAGTTTCACTACCATAACTAACCCTAGAAAGAACCAAACTATTATACAGTCTAATTTTAGTCTTTAGGTGTATACACCTATTTCTCCACAATCTCCATAGTTTCTTAAAAGTCCCGGCAGCAATACCTATTCGTCTGTTAATCTCATGCCGCACATCACCAGTATCAGTTACGCAGCTCCCAAGGTAATTAAACTGTGACACCTGCTCAAGACTGCAACCATTCAGAGTAACTGAATCACAACCTGCCTGACCAATTTTCATCACTTTAGTTTTCTCTCTGTTTATAACCAAACCTACTGTACTACCAGTCTCGTCAACAGTTCGAATGAAAGAGTTCATCTCATCATCATCATTTGCCAAAAGGGCTAAATCATCAGCATAATCTAAATCAGAAATTTTCGTATCTCCAGCCAATTTAAGGCCAAAAGCTTTCCCTTGAAGTGAATTTCGCATAACATAATCAACAACCAAACTAAAGAGAAAAGGAGACAAAATGCACCCTTGTCGAACACCAGAAGTAATGCTAAACCAATTGCTACAAGACTTACCAACTCTCACACATGATTCAGTATTATTATAGAGAGCTTTCATTATGTTAACCAACTTGTCTGGTATACCATATGATCTCACAATCAACCACAAATTATGACGATCAACAGAGTCGAAAGCCTTTTTGAAATCAACAAAGCTAGCAACCAAAGGTTTCTGAAACTCTAAACATTTCTCAAGAATCTGCCTAAGTGAAAATATCTGATCCACACATCCCCTACCACTTCTGAATCCACATTGCTCATCACGCAATTGCCTGTCAACCAGATTCTTAATTCTATTAAGCACAATCATGGAAAGAACTTTACCTGGAACGGAGAGTAGGCTGATACCCCTATAGTTATCACAAGAACTGCGATCACCTTTTTTGAAAATAGGGATAATAATAGCTCTGGTAAAATCTTTAGGAACCATGCCTTTATCATAAAAGTTATTCAAAATTTCAGTCATCCAAATGGTAACAGAAACATTCCCAGCTCTAAGCATTTCCGTAGTAATTTCATCCACCCCTGTGGATTTATGTAGTTTAAGTTTAGAAATAGCCAAACGAACTTCAGATTGTGTTGTAGGGCCAACATTAAAGCCAACAATGCATCTATCATCATTGCAAACAATGGGAGTAGAACTAACCACATTGTTTAGAACATCACTGAAATGCTCAGCCCACCTAGCCATGACAGAATCCTCACCTTCTATAACCTTGCCTTGTTTATCCTTCAATTCCTGTATACCTGTTCGTTTTCTACCACACAAAACATTAACTATCTAGTACAGCTCTCTACCGTTGTGCTGTCTAACTGCTTCCTCAGCTTTGTCAGCAAGGCCATCAAGCCAAAGATTCTTATCAGTAGCTAACTGATTCCTTTACACGTTTATTAAGTTTCTTTCTGAAATCAGCTCAAGTGCCTTATCACTTAAATAATTCTGCCTCCTCTGCTCCTTTTTCCCTAAAAGAGTACTGTTAGTTTCCAAAAAAGCCTGTTTAAAATGGCCCCATTCTTCCTCAACTTCAGTATTAAGCAAACCATGACTGTCATAATGACTAAGTAACCTATCATGGTAAGCTTTAGCTATAACTGGGTCTTTCAGAGCTTCAGTATTAAAGGTAAATTTTTTAACCCTAGCACAACACTTTTTAAGTTTAAGTTGCAAGACACTTTTAACAAGGTAATGGTCAGATCCAATTTCAGCTCCCCTATATGCCCTGGTATTTCTAACAGAACTAGCCCATTTGCTGTTAATATATAATCAATCATTCTTATGCAGCCCATCAGGTGAAACCCATGTGTATTTATGTATGTCGCGTGTTTGTAATATGTGTTAGTTATTTTGAAACCATTTAGTTTACTTACCTGTAGGAGACGTTGTCCATTGCCATTGCAGCTACCAATACCAAAAGGGCCTATAACTCCTCCCCAAAGGTCAGAGTCGGTACCAACTTTGGCATTGAAGTCACCAAGAACAAGGGTAATATCTCCTTTCTTGACAGAATTCAAAATATCCTGAAGTTGTCTGTAAAACCTATCCTTCTCATCCTCATCAGAATCCTCAGTGGGGCCATAACAGCAGATAACTTTCAAGTCTTTAATGCTTGTCTGAAATTTTGCTGTAAGAAACCTTTCATTAATGCACTCATATCCTAGAAGAGCATCACTAGCATGTCTGCTGAGCAGCAGACCCATGCCTTGGTGATGCTTTCCATCCTCCCTCCCTGTAAAGAGAAATTTAAAGTTATTTTTAAGTATCTCACCTTTACCTGTCCATCTGGTCTCTTGCAAGTCTAGAATATCTAGGTTATAGCGCTGGAATTCCTGCATGAGGACATCAAAAGAATAATCTCTATGTAATGTCCTCACGTTCCACGTTCCTGCAGAGAGAAAATGATTAGTAGGATTTTTAAAGAAATTAGGTTTATTGAGATTGGTAGGGACAACAATATCAAACAGCCCCCTGATCGCAGGCATGGGGCAAAGACCTGTTCCTCCTCCGCTAAAGGCTGAAGTCACCGATGCTGGTAGGAACTTCAGGCACCACCTTTTCAAGTGGACTTTTTCAAGAACCATATGGCCTGCCTGAGACACATTACTCCAGTTTAGGCTTGACGATGCCCAACTAGCTAAGTAAGGTTCAGGTACCTGCGATGGCCTTTGATTAGGATTATCCACCAGCTGATATAAGGTATCCCATGCCTCTGTTCACTTAGAGCTGGCAACCCAGAAGCAAACAAAAAACACAGCAGCAGACTCTCCCTCAACAGAGACCCACCAGTGCAGCAAGTCCAGGATCCATAATCAAGCTCAAATCCATAAACAAGTCCAGTCTAGTAGGTATAAATGGTCAGCACCAGGACCCTGTGAAGTTGACCACTCCTCCGCAGGGTTGAAAAAAAGGAAAAAAGTGGCCATAGAAGACCAGATCAGTAGGCCATACTGAACTGGCAGCCCTCCCCCTTCCGTTCCCTTCCAAAAGAGAATATCTCTTTTGAAAGGTACTAACGGCCTGCACCACGAGAAGGCGGGGGTCGGACATTAGGTGCTAGACCTGGCCGGTTCTGTGCATCATCACTGGGGATTGGTACACAGCTCTCCTTCCAGTTTACACCTAGCTGCAAGCTACTTATTATGTGCCCTAACTTTTTTTTCTGAAAAATAAGTACTGGACGTGTATATTACTGTATTTCAGTATTGTGATAAATGGGGATTCTTTGTTGAATTGACATATGGATTTGAGTTTTTCTCAAAAATTTTTATTTACATATTTTTCTAAAAATTTTTTTGGAAATCGCAAATCCATTTCCCACCGATCGGCATTCTTTTGCAAACAATGGGCCAAGGGCAGTATATAAGGTCACAGAAAATTGGAGATAGAAACCCACTGGACAACTGTGTCAACGCCATCCACCGTGTTCTTCAACGTACATAGGGTATGGCTCTGCTGCACAAAGCTTAAAGTCCCATCCGATGGAGTGGCGGGGGTGGCTCAGTCGGTAGCGCGCCAGGCTCGTAATCTGTTGTTCCCAGGTTCCAGTCCCAGCTGGGTTAGCGTTGAGATTTATCTCCGCAAAATTCCTCGCCCTGCCCACGGTCAGTAGGGGACACCGATGGGCTTGGAAAGGCCGCCGTCCGTCGGATGGGACGTTAAGCCGTGGCCCCGTGTGTGGGAGAGTCATACCCTGTGCACGTTAAAGAACACGCTGGAAGGCCTTGACGGGAGGCTACCATCTGTCTCCCAACAGCTGTTCCAGTGGGTTCCCCAACATTATCTGAGCCTTCGGGATCCATGTGACCTGGCCATTTAGCCCATGGTGTGCGAAAAAGTGCCGCTCAGAGGTAAAACCCAACCCATCCGATGGACAGCAGCCTTTCCAAGCCCATCGGTATTCCCTTTTTCACCGAGGACTAGTTGGGGGTTAAATAAAAAAAAAAAAAAAAATACCCCCTCAAGCAGCTGCTTGCCGCAGAGGTCTGACAGGAGCCTGTCAGTTTATATGCCACATTAGGAGATCTGAGAGGATTGCAGGACCTCAGCAAAATTTAAGCGAAGAAAAATCACAAAGCTTCAACGGATGGGATTCGAACGTGAGTATTGTAGATTACGAGCTTGGTACGATAACGACTGAGCCAACCCCAGCCCCAAGAACAAATCATTATGGTGTCCAAATTAGCTCTATATGCTGATTACAACAGAAGGTCCCCGTTATCCGTGGTTAATTGGGACCGGATTAAATCCCTGTTAGGTGAGATTTCCCTCTTAGATGAGAAATAAAATATTGTAAACAGGGGTTAATAAACACCAGATCATCTGATTAAACATTTGATTTACATTTTTTTTAAAGAAATTACTTTGATATAAAAAATATGCAAATCAAATGTTTAAAGAAATTACCTTGACTTATGCGTAGTAAGTGATAAGTTTTCGATCCGTTTCTTAAAAATGAAACACTAATCTTACGTTCTGCTTCTGTTTCCTTGCCTATTTCAATGCTATTTTTCGAAGATATTGAAGCTTTACATTTTCTAATTTTAGAATCCTCTAACAGTGCAAATTCAACTAATGGAGGATTAGGAAAATGGAAATAATATTTTATTATAATAACCCATACCTGTTCTAGTGATGAACATTCGTGACTAACTAAACTAGCGGTTATGTCCCTGTGTATATGTTTGTACGTTTTAGAGAAACTAGAACAAGCCTAATAGGGGTCAAGTAATCTCAGTCCTTTGTGTAGGTGAGCACCTTCTCTTTTTTTAAAAACGTAATATTTATACGACACAAAAAATTTTTCTTTAATCTCTTAAAACAAAACGTTTCATTTTCCCGCCCAACACAATGGGTTAAATAGCAAGGTCACGAGGGCCCCGAAGACTCAGAGAAATTGAGGGTTGGGTTGGGTTGTTTTACCTCTGAGCGGCACTTTTTTGCACACCATAGGCTAAATGGCCAGGTCACAAGAACCCCGAAGGCTCAGAGAAGGTTGGGGTAGGGGACCCACTGGAACAGCTGTTGGGAGACAGATGGTAGCCTCCCGTCAAGGCCATCCAGCGTGTTCTTTAACGTGCACAGGGTATGGCTCTCTCCCGCACACGGGGCCACGGCTTAACGTCCCATCCGACGGACGGCGGCCTTTTCAAGCCCATCGGTGTCCCCTACTGACCGTGGGCAAGGCGGGGAATTTTGAGAGAAATTGAGGGAGGGGACCCACTGGAGCATTTGTTGGAAAACAGATGGTATATTCACGTCACGGCCATCCAGCGTGTTTTTTAACGTGTGCAGAGAATGGCTCCCCTGCACATGAGGACACAACTTAAAGTCTCATCCGACGGATGGCGACCTTTCCAAACCCATAGGTGTCTCCTACTGACCGTGAGCAGGGCGGGAAGTTTTGCGGAGATAAATCCCAACACTGATACAGCTGGGACCTGCAGATTACGAGCCTGGTGCGCTACAGACTGAGCTATCCCCACCCATATCTCTTGAGGATAAAGGGCAAATCATTGATGTTAATGCAAATATTTTGTTCATAACTCTGTGACTTGGGTGAGGGTAGGTCGGTCGGTAGCGCACCAGGGTCGTAATCTGCAATACCCTGGTTCGAGTCCTGCCTGGGTCAGCGTTGAGATTTATCTCCACAAACCTCCCTGCTCTGCCCTAGGTCAGAAGGGGACACCAATGAACTTGGAAAGGTCTGTCGAATGGGACATTAAGCCGTGGCCCCTTGTGCGGGAGAGTCATATCTGTGCACGTTAAAGAATACACTGGATGGCCTTGGCGGAAGACTAATCTATCTCCTAACAGCTGTTCAGTGGGTCCCATCTCCCCAAACTTCTGAGTCTTCGTGGTCCTTGTGACCTGGCCATTTAGCCCATTGTGTGAAAAACAGTGCCACTCAGAGGTAAAACAATCCAACATTCTCTTAACAATGTTTTTTTTTTATCATATATCGTTTGAAATATTCGTTTCGTGTTTTCTCGTTTTCCACCTAGAATCTCATCACTATTGAATAAGAAATGATATGCACTGCCTAGACAAATTATTAACACCTACCTAATACTTCGTTGTATTTGTCATGGTACAGTTCCTAAATTTCAAAACATTTTAATTCTCTGCGCATAGTTTTTATTGAAATGGGTTTTGAAGTTATCATAATCTCTGTCAGTGATGGACTGCAGTAGCACTGTTTCGCAGTACATTTCGTGCCAACAAAACCGTACTCCTGTCTGTCAGAACCTTTTTCCTCCCGCATTTACCACGATTGGCGGACAATTTCCAAGAACGTTTGTATTCTCCATACACTTGAGATATCGTGCCCTATGATTTTCCACTGAGTTCCATCATTTTCGTTGTGGGTGCTCCTTGCTCATCGAGCTCCAGTTATGCAGCCCTTTTCAAAGCCAATCAAGATCAGTCTTTTTACCCATGTCGCACTTGACTTTGCTTTCCGCCATTTCTGCTTTTACAGGACTTCGTAGTGACGTTAATATCTTACATGTGTAACACATTTTGCATATATTTGCATGTTTCCTAATATTTTCCACAGGATGTAGTCTACATAATAATTTTGCCAGGTAGTGTATATAAACAAGCCTTGATCAAGAAAGAAATTAAAGTTGGGGGGATAGCAAATTGAGATCGAACACAATACCGATACGAATTTTTTCCCTCCTTTTATTGATCTTTAAAACACTTCTTGAAAATTACGTGTAATATATGTTTAGCAAAAGATGTGATAAATTGTTAAACGACTGCACGGCATAAAGAGCAAAGATAAAGATACAAGGCATAAAGACCGAAGGCAATCGAACATGGCATAAACATGGCAATATGACGGGACATAACGATTAAAGGAAATCGAATAGGGCATAAAGACCGAAAGCAATTGGATAGTGTATAAATACGAAACACATTCGGATAGAGCATAAGGACCGAAGGCAATCGGACAGGGCATAGAGACCGAAGGCAATCGGACAGGGCATAGAGACCGAAGACAGTCGGATAGAGCATAAAGCCATGGCTCCATATGTAAGAGAGTCGTACTTTCTTCACGATTTAGGAATATGTTGCTTGGTTTTATTAATGAAACAGTGAAATGCGTTGTAGAAACAATAAAATATTTTTATCTCTTTATGGTGAGAATAACCAAGAGTGGCCTACACAGGCGGACAAGTTGAGATGTCGAAAAATTTATTTTTGGCAATCCAACGATGCACATATAAGATGGAAAAGAGATTAAGAAGAAATAAAAAAGGCAATGGGAAGAAAGGAAATTGCATCCCCCATGGGAATGCAATTTCCTTTCTTCCCATTGCCTTTTTTATAAATATTAAGCTCCAACACTAAATGGTGGTTTGCTTCTTTTTATCGTTTTACAGTTCCTAAACTTTTATTTCTTATACTGAGATTACTACATGTAATCTCAGTATAAGAAATGTGGATTGGGTTCTGATACATTTCAATCTATTGTGTATATTTGTCTGATGAGGGGAATGTGTTTAAGGCTCCAATTTTCAGCGATTTTCGAAAAAAAAAACTGATCCTATTAAGGTTTTGAAGCAATGAGGATTATAACCCTTGAGGTACGCTACTGTCTCCCAGAACCAATATTATTGTACCAATATGTTGGATTGTTTTATCATTCAGCGTCGCATTTTCCACAATGAATTAAATGGCCAGTCACAAGAACTCAAGGATCAGAGAAAATACAATGGAATCCTCTAGTTAAAAGACAGTTGGTAACTTCTCTTCAAGACCACGTCAATGTTTTCTTCAGGATGCATAGAATGTGTCTCGGTTGTACACAAAACTGCCTATATATATTAAACTTCCATCCGTCGTACGACGTTTTTTCAAACCTATTAGAAGAGAGTCCTGCAAAAAATTAATCAATGGCGAAAAATATTTTACAGTATTATTGTTTTCATGAGGAACTAAAACGCCGAATCCGTTAGCTGGTGTTAGTTTCAGATAGTCGATTACCGAGTGGCTCTTTTATAGCAAAAATATCTGATATGATTAATTACGTTAAAAATGTTAGCTGTTTGTAAGAGATAAAAGTCAATATGGCGGGAGAAAATGTCACTAATCTGAAATTCCTTTAACTCTGAAGCAGATTCCGTTAACAGAATAGCTAACCAAAAGGTACTGCGCGTCTACTTCTATTTGGTCCCAGGCCAGAACTTTTATGGATTGTTTTATATCAAAGAGGTACGTTTGAACACAATAGGCTAATTGGACAGGTCATGAGGACCCCAAGGGCTCAAAGTTCGGTAAAGGATCAACTGGACATCTCTTACAAGAAAATGTAAGCTTTCCATCAAGGCCATCCGAATATGTCTTTAAAGTGCAGATTATGGCTTTCCCGCAAAATGGTCTAAGGCTTAACATCCCATCCGACGGACAGCGGTCTTTTTAAGCCCATAAGTGTTCCTACAGACCAAAGGAGGAATGGGGAATTTTGTGCAGATAAATCTAAACGTTGGCCTAGGTGGGACTTGAACCTGGGAACTGCAGATTATGAGCCAGACGCGGTAACAACTGAGCCACTCTCAACCCCCCCCCCCCTCAGGTTCGGGCCCGGGAGTATGTTTTAAGGCACACTGTTAGGTAACGGTCAACAGCTCTATTCAAAAAAATATACTGTTTATGAAAATTTTCGCTATAATTTCGCTATATAATTCAGGCAACACCACCCGTGTACATTTTAAAATTAAGAATTTTCGTTTAAAATCTTACGAGTTTAAATCCTCAGCTTCAGAGAAAAATAGAACTGTGAATTTTGCACACATTGTTTTCTCATGTAAAGTCCGATTAAATTCTGCGATAAGAAATGTACAGAAATCGGCTCTCGTGTCGCATGTTGCAGTACAAAAACAAAAAAAAAAAAAACTCACCTCTTTATAGCACCACGAATCCAATTCTTACTCGAATGTAACACTACCAAAACAATCCTGATTCCACAATTGGAAATTAGGGAAATCGTAGTAGGAACTTTCACACTAGGAAAATCCAACTTCGTTTTACATCAAGCACACGTAAAATTCAATCTGCACTTCACGTATAGCATTAGGAAACGCCCACTTTTATAATACAGCAGTGCAAGAAGAGGTACCAGCAAGAACAATCGTAAGAGCTCCTCCACTCAGGCTTAGTTACTTTTGCAGTGGCCACCTCCTAATCATTTCAAGCCAAGCATGTTATCAACCACCAGTACTGCCAACACATAAAACTGAATTATCCTCACAAACATTGAACTACGAAACGAAGTAAAATCTTCAGCCAAATAAAAAATTACTTTTTCCCGTTATTAACATCAAGAAATCGTCACTCAAACGAGAATAGCCTTAGAAAAATGCCCTTAATTATCATTGTTTATCAATGCATTATTTATTTTATTTTTTCTGCTTGCAATATATAGGACAAAGAAGGGTCCTGGAAACTGCATGTAGCAATTACAATTCTTCCCAAACAAGGCTTGGAAAGGTCACCTTCCGTCGGATAGGGTGTTAAGCTGTGGCTCGTGTACAGAAGGGCCATTTTTTTGTGCGCGTTAGAGAACACACTGGACTTGAAGTATCTGTCTTCTAATAGCTGCCCAATGGATTCACTTCCCTCAAGCTCTCTGAGCCCTCGGGGCCATTGTGATTTGGTCATTTAACCCATTGCATGAAAAAGTGCCACTCAATCGTAAAACAACCCAACCCATACAAGGACATCATACCTCACTAAGATCGAAATTTTTGCCAATTTGTTCGGAGATAAATCCAAAGAATTTACCCTTCAAGTGACTGTCGTATGGTTTTCGACAAGGAAGATATCAAAAGAGGTTAAAACGATACAGAGAATAATTATTCGCTATCAGCTGCTCTGTAAATGGTTGTTAGGCAAACATTGGAAGGAGAGCTGTGTACCAATCCCCTATGATGATGTACGTTCTTCCTAAAGTTCAATCCATCCTTCTCCGTTGCAGACCGTTAGTACATTTCGAAAGAAATATTACCTTGTGAAAGAGAATGGGGGCCAGATCAGTGTCGCATATTGATTGATCTTACTACTGCCACATTTTTGTCTCTGCTCTGCTGAGAAATGATCAACGTCACAGGGTTCTGGTGCCGACGAATACACACTAGACTGGTTTATGACTTTGAGCTTGATTATGGGTCCTGGACTTGCTTCACTGGTAGGTCTCTGTTGAGGGAAAAATCTACCATTCTGTTTTCTATTTGCTTCTGTTTTATCAACCCTTAGAGAACAGTGAACATGATATCTTTCATCAGCTGGTGGATAAACTTTGATCAGATGCCATCGCAGGCGCCACACTGTCGCAATTTGCAACAGCAATGTGACGCATTTTATGAATTTACCTAAAGATTCTTAGAATTCTAAAGGTTTATTACAGGTCCTAAAGGTTTATAAATGCACAAAAGGGTACTTAGAATGTTCTATTAATGTTCCTAGAATGTATTTTAAATCAGCAACCTACCCTGTGTCTCAGGCAGGTCAGTTTCTCTTTTGATTCTGTTTCTTGAAAAGGTGTACTTGAAATGTGATGCCTGAAGCTCCTACCACCATGGGTGGCTTCAGCCTTTAGCGATGGCGAAAAGTTCTTTGACCCATGCCTGCGATTAGGGGGCTGTATTCTATAGTTGTCCCTACCTATCTCAATAAACCTAGTTTCTTTAAAAATCCTACTAATAATTTTCTCTCTCCTGGCAGTGTAACGTGAGAAAGTTGCACAGAAATTACTCTCTTCACGTCCTCACACAGGAATTCCAGAGTTAACCTAGATATTCTGGGCTTGGAAGAGACAAGATGGGCAGGTAAAGGAGATACTTAAAAATAATTTTACATTTCTCATTTTACGGAAGGAGGATGGAAAGTATCTCCAAGATATAGTGTCTAAGCCGACAATATCAGTGATACTTTTCTAGGATATGACTGCATTAATTAAATATTTCTTACAGCTAAATTATAAACTGCGATTAAAGACTTGAATGTTATGTGTTATGCCCCTGCAGAGGACTCTTATATTTACGAGTAGGTAGGTTTTACAAACACCTTCAGGATATTTTGAATTCCGTGGACAATGGACATATTTCTCTTGTGCTAAGTGACTGCAATGTTAAAGTTAGTACTAACTTCAGAGGTGTTAGGTCCATTTGGCATTGGAAGTTCTAGTGGCAGTGGAAACGTCTCCTACAGGTGAGTAAACTTAATAGTTTGAGAATAAATGAACATGTACTACAAAACATTGGGACATTTATAAATACACATGTGTTATACCGATTGGACTGCATAGGAATATGGTCATTAATATATTAACATCAAATGAGCTAGCTCGATTAGGATACTAGATATACCCTATATGGATAGGGGAGCCGAAATTGGGTTTGACCATTTCCTGGTCAAAAGTGTCTTACTACTGAAGCTTAAGAAATGTTCTAAGGTCAAAAAGAATTGCCTTTAGCACTGATTCTCTGAAAGATCTACATATAGCCAAAGTACCATGATAAGCTATTTAGTCATTATGACAATTGTAGTTTACTTTTTGCTGAAGTTGAGAAAGAATGAATCATTTTGAACAGGCTTTTCTTCAAAGTACCAGAACGCTTTTGGGTAAAAAGAAAAAGAGGAAACAAAATTATTTGAGTGATAAGGCACTGGAGCTTATTTTTGAAAGAAGGGACTGTCGAAATAACTTGAATCAACACTCTACTGGTCCTAAGGGACAGCATTTCGAAGAACTTAACAAAAGAATAAAGGATCAGTTAACAGCTGTTAGCAATCTTTGGGTTGATAGCTTGTTTGACAAAGCACAGGAAGTAACTGGAGCACAGATAAACAGGTAGGTAACTCATTTAAATTATAGCTCAAATTCAAATTCTAGTGCAGCGCGACCTAAGGTGTAAGGCCTGAATTACTCATTTTCTTTCTGCTATCGTTTTGTTATAACTGCCATTAATCTGTCTCGTTTCGTAGCTTTCAACAGAAGATGGAAATGTGTGAAAGTTGTGTTGATATGGCGTAAATAAAATGTTATTAAAATTTTTTCTGGTTAGTCTTTCATATTTTAGCGATTCCTATACTGGTCCCATAGTAAAGGAGCTTTTAGCTGTTATTAAAGAATATTGTACAGTTAGGAAGATGTGTTAGGTTACTCCTAAAAGGACTTTTGTACATATAATAAGCTAAAATGCCAGGTCACAAGGACCCCAAGAGGTTCAGGGTTGGGTATGGGAAGAGTATACATTGAAGAAATCTACGTTGGGTAGGTGGGAAGAAATGGAAACCTCTATACAACAATGCCCTCCAGTCAATTCTTTAATGTGTATATAGTGTCCTTCCAGTTCATAGAACAATGGTTTAATTATCCGAGGATAGACCTGAGATAAATCTCAAAGCTGCACGGTTGGAACTGAAACTGCAACTTAAGAATCTGTCACACTACCGATTGCTCATCGTGGAAGGAAATCGAAAATTTTCCATCATGAGACACAAAGAATAAAAAGAAAGACATTTTTTTACCATATCTTATTTGTATTGAGGTAATGTAAGTGCAGCTTTCAATGAGAATCAAAATATAAATAACAGTGATGTATTATTACATCCACATTTATTCTTAAAAAGAAAGAAATATTTTTTTTTTCGGTTTGATATTCTTTTCTACTTCTTTGTAAAACTACAATGAGATGCTGAAAAGCGTTTAATCCTGTTTTGCAAAGAGAGTAAATTGCATTAGAAAGTGTATAGTTTAAAGAAGTCTCACACTGTACCGAACATATTGAAATTCCTCAGCTAAACCTTTTGCAGCAGATTGATCTCTCGATTGGGCCACATAATATCTACGGAGTGAAAGTCGTGTTTTACATCTCGGTTTTAAACAAAACGACAGAGTAATTTCGCTTTGTCGTCTGTCTGTCTATCTGTAGACATCGAACTTTTTTGTTTACGGAGAGAAATTAAAAATTATTTTTGTGTTGGATAGGTAGTGATGAAATATTACGATATGCACTTTCCGAATTTCTCTAAAGCTATAATCATGCCCTACAACGGTGAAAACGTTTGAAAATTCCAAAATGTCAAACGAATATTTCAAATCATGTATTTATGCTAGAATTTTCAAATTTTGGTGGTAGAATTTGAAGGTCACGAAATTTCCACTCTCAACAATGAGTTGGCTGTTTAGACCCAGGGGGTGGGAAAGTAGGTAGGGGTATAGGTTCTTCCTTTTAGCAAGGGTATAGGTTCTTCCTTTAGGTTTTAGCCAGGGTATAGGTTCTTCCTTTTAGCAAGGGTATAGGTTCTTCCTTTAGGTTTTAGCCAGGGTATAGGTTCTTCCTTTTAGCAAGGGTATAGGTTCTATCTTTTAGCAAGGGTATAGGTTCTTCCTTTAGGTTTTAGCCAGGGTATAGGTTCTTCCTTTTAGCAAATAATTGCTTGTTTTTAGAGATAAATGAAAAATTCTCTTTCGGGTTAGATAGCAATTGATGAAATATTATGATTCGCTCTTTCGGAATTTTTCAAAAAACTATAATTACACCCTCCAATGATGAAATAATTTAAAAATTCCAAAATTTCAAAAGACTATTGTAATGATGTAGTAATGATAGAAATTATACATTTTGGTGGTGGAATGTGAACGCCATGAAGTTTCCAATGTAAACAATGAAAGGGTAATTAGAAAAATCCATTTTAGTTGGATTGGTACTAATGAAATATTATAATTCGCATTTTTCGAATATTTAGGTAGTTTCAATATATACACTGCTGGCCATTAAAAGTTCAACACCAGGAAGAACTCATCAGATTGTCCCGAAATATGCAAGATGGGTATCCCATGGGAGAACATGTAAATGATTCAAAGAGCAGCACATACGCACATCATGTTTGACAGTAACTCCCCCTGGAAATGGTATAAGAGGAGATAAAAAAGAGACTTTGTATTTTCGCAGTTCTTGTTTTTTCGCATTTTGTTTGCTCGCAGTTCTTGCGCACTAAAGGATCAAGTATGCCCCGTCGAAGAACACAGCATCCATACGACCAGGTTTCCGACTTTGATCGAGGGAGAATTGTGGGATTACGGGAAGGCGAATATCGTACCGAGATATCGGTACTCGTGTTGGTCGAAATTCTGCCACAATTATGAGAATATGGCGTCCCCTTATCAACATCAAGAAAAGGGTAGAGGAGGAACGAACACACCGACGTGAGGGATCTCAACGGCCTTGTCCCACAAACGAACGAGAAGACAGACATCTCGTGCACTTGGCTATGAATGATCGTACAGCCACATCAAACACCTTAGCTCAATAGTTAGGGTGTGTTGCACATCAACACGTACAGTTCGACATCGTCTGCAACATTGGGACATCTTTGCTAGGCGGCCATTACTTCGGCTACCATTGACTCTAAAACACAGGCGTATGCGACTGCAATGGTGCCAAGAACATCGCACATGGCTGTGCGAATGGCATCGTATCGTCTTTTCAGACGAATCGCCCTTCAGTATGCAGCACCATGATGGACGAATCTGTATCTGGAGGTGCTGTGGCAACAGGCTCAGTGAGACATGCATAATGCAGTGCCATACAGGTCCGGCCCCTGGTTTTATCATTTGGGGTGCCATTGGACTCCACTTACGCACGTACCTCATACGCATTACTGGTACCTTGAACAGCCAGGGTTATATCACTGAGGAGTTGGAGCCTGTGGTCGCACCTATCATAGGGGTTCTCTGGTGTGATTTGACAACAAAACAATGCCAGACCACATGTGACATGCATCGTCCAACAATTCCTGGATAGCCACCATGTAACACTTCTGCCTTGGCCTGCACGTTCACCGGATTTGTCCCCAATTGAACATGTGTGGTCCATGATCTCATTACGACTAGCACACCTAACACCAGCAACTGCTACAACAGATTTTGATTTTGACAACTTTGGATACGTATCGAAACTGCATGAACTGATCTTCCGCAAACACACATTCGACGTCTCATCCTCTCAATGCCTAACCGTGTAAAAGCATTTATTTCCGCTTCAAGATACTGATTTCTTTGTATTCCACAAGTCTAAACGAGTTTTATTTGTAATCATTTGATTCTTTAACATAAGCTATATAATTCACTAAAATATGGCTTTGATATCCCTTATTTTTCCTAGAGTTGCACTTTTAATGGCCAGCAGTGACCTTTACAGATCAGTGAATTTTGAAACAGATCACTAAATATTCATATTTAGTGACCTTTACAGATCCCTATGGAAACGGCAATGATATTACAGACAGACAGACAGACAGAATGTGGTGGAAAGGTTAGAAAACCTTCAACTTTGGGATTCCTGCTATCCCAAAGAAAGGATGGGACGTGTAAATCAAAATGTAGGAAAATAAAATTGAAAATTAAAGTTTTTTTTAATTTCTAAAAGTTCTCACTTGTGTAGAGTAAATCTTTCTGTGGTCCAATACTCTTGGATCCCAATTTCCTCTCCTTTCTGCACCAAAATAGACCGCATAATCAAAAATCATTAGATATAATATAGTATAAAATGTAGCAGTCATAAATTTTTTCTTTCAGTTGATGTTATCGTAGATCGTAGATCGTATAATCATATTCGATGTACCGAGTAAACATTTTACCCCTAACCATCTCCATCAGAAAGATATGTCTATTTGGCATGAGTAAGAGCAAAATATATAAGTAAACCACCCTTAGGTGGGCCCCTAAGGGCAAACATAAGAAAAGCTAAAAATTGCAGTAAAATTGTATAAGAAACCTAAAACGGATAGGTCTCCTCAGAGAACGCTACCGTTTTAGGCCTCTTGAACTTGTTCAAAACAGTATGATCGTAAAGAATCAGAGACGAAATAATCTCATTGAGATTATTGCTTACAGCCTCAAAAAATCGTTTTGAGGTGCGTTTTATATGTGTACATATATATGGTCGATGCCCAGGTCTTTATGGATTTGTCTGTTAGTGAGAAACCAGGAGGCATTGACCGCAGTTCACAAAATCTTGTTCTGTAAGACCTGAATCTTATGAATATTGGTGGTTGTACATTTTCGGGGATCAGTAATTTCCCCAATTGGTGCTGTGGGGGTTGAAATCTCCGCAAATGATCCAAGGATGGGGGCAAGCATCTAAAATCTCTTCAATTTTAATCTCAGGGGTTTCCTCTCCTAGGTTATAGAAGTTATGGGGGAAAATTCCAAATGTTTAATCTTGATATGGACAGCTGTGATTTCTAATCTTGTATCGTTTTCAGGTACCTTGATTAAGCTGTGTGGTATGGTGCGATGTACACAGTCGTATCAGGAAAATATGACCACCTACTGTATTATATGTATGGTAGGTGGTCATATTATTTTTATATGTCTGTGTATAAGTAGACGTCTGTGTATAAGTAGTATTTACTGCAAATATCTTTTCTAGCGAAAAAGTTTACATACTCTGGTATTTTAAAATGGTCAATATTTTCGGAGCTGCCAATGTCTTCTATGGCCAAAGCAGTGACCGATTTATATTTGAGAAAATCCAAGAACCCAATTTTTTTTATTTGAAAGGGATCTAGCATTCCACTGAATAATTTAAGACAAAAAGGCAATGAAAGGTTAGCAAATGAGATCCCGTAGAATGGAGAAAAAGTTAATATTCAGTTTCAACTATAGCCTCTGGCGATGGGCTATGGCTCTCTGATTCTGATTGCCTTGACCTAGAAACCTCTCTTTCAGTAATCGCCGGTGCAATGACTGACATTAGATCGTTGGTGAATTCTTGCAAGATGTTATTTATATGGGATTGGACTTTTTTCACGAGGAACTGTAATATTTCCTGATCATTTACACTTTCAGAAAGATGAGACCGGTGTCTGGAGGTAGAACCTCTGTCTGCTGGACTGCAATTGTAATTTGAAGGTCTGTTTAAGGCAGGAAATTCTTCGGAATGAACTACGATAATTTCTGCTGCAATGGCGATTTTAGATTTCTGGAGTGAGGACTCTCTGACTTGGTTAAGACGGGGGTGGCGGGAAGGACCTCAAAATAGGAACTTAAACATACTAGAAACTTAAACAAACTAGAAACTTAAAAAACTAGAAACTTAAACAAACTGGAAACTTGAACAAACTAGAAACTTTAACAAACTAGAAACTTAAACAAACTAAAAACTTAAACAAACTAGAAACTTAAACAAACTAGAAACTTAAACAAACTAGAAACTTAAACAAAATAAAAACTTAAACAAACTAGTGGACCTCAACGGAGGTTTCAAAGCAGTTTTATTTACCTGTACACTAGGAAAAATAATATCCATGTCAAATTTCGCCAAGCTCAGAATTGCCTACCAGTATGTATTCTTCCTATGCCAATGACTGCTAACTGAGTTCAGCCTTTGACTTGTATCTTTGATTGTTAGAACTGGTGTGCAGTGGACAGATGCACTGCTTTAGATGCAGTAGATGTAGCTCATAATAGACTTGCTTGGAGAACTAAATTGCACGGTCTGATTGGACCTCCGTAGCCCATGGCTGCTTGAGGATGATGATGATGATGACTTATAACCACACGTCGTAGACTTTCATTGTGGGAAAGTTTTGACAATAATAATTCCACTTTCTCACTGGCATACCACTGAAGATTATTGTTAACCATTGCAGCTTCCGCAACCATTTAAATACTAAAACAATACTTTTGAAAACCGCATCACCAAGGCGTGGGTCTGCTTCTCAGCAGATACGCTAGTGATGCTCTTCTAGGATATGAGTGCATTAATGAAAGGTTTATTACAGCAAAATTTCAGACAAGCGTTAAAGACTTGAATGTTATCTGTTGTTATACCCCCACTGAGGATGCCGATGAGGATGAGAAAGATAGGTTTTATGAACAACTTCAGGATATTTTGAATTCTGTCAAGAAAGGAGATATTACCCTTGTTCTTGGTGAATTCAATGCCAAAGTTGGTACTGACTCTGACCTTTGGAAAGGAGTAATAGGCCCTTTTGGTATTGGTAGCTGCAATGGCAATGGGCAACGTCTCCTACAGGTAGGTAAACTCAATGGATTCAGAATAACTAGCATTTATTACAAACACCGCGACATACATAAGTACACATGGGTTTCACCTGATGGGATGCATAAGAATATGATTGATTGTATATTAATTAAGAGCAAATGGGCTAGTTCTGTTAGGAATACCAGGGCATATAGGGCAGCTGAAATTGGATCTGACCATTACCTTGTTAAAAGTGTGTTGCAACTTAAACTTAAAAAGTGTTGTGCTAGGGTTAAAAAATTTGCTTTTAATACTGAAGCTCTGAAAGATCCAGTTATAGCCAAAGATTACCATGATAGGTTACTTAGTCATTATGACAGTCATGGTTTGCTTACTACTGAAGTTGAGGAAGAATGGGATCGTTATAAATAGGCTTTTTTGGACACTAACAGTACTCTTTTAGGAACAAAGGAGCAGAAGAGCCAGAATTATTCGAGTGATAAGGCACTTGAGCTTATTTCGGAAAGAACGAACTGCAGGAATGTCCTTAATCAATACCCTACTAGTTCTAATAGAAAGCATTACAGAGAACGTAATAAACGTGTAAAAGATCAGTTAGCTGCTGATAAGAATCTTTGGCTTGATGGTTTGGCTGACAAAGCCGAGGAAGCAGTTAGACAGCACAACAGCAGAGAGCTGTACCAGATAGTTAATGTTTTGTGTGGTAGTAAACGGACAGGTATACAGGGATTGAAGGATAAACAAGGTAAGGTTAGAGAAGGTGAGGATTCTGTCATGGCTAGGTGGGCTGAGCATTTCAGTGATATTCCAAACAATGCGGTTAATTCTATTCCCATTGTTTGCAATGATAATAGATGCATTGATGCCTTTAATGTTGGCCCTATAACACAATCTGAAGTTAGTTTGGCTATTTCTAAACTTAAACTTCATAAATCCCCAGGAGTCGATGAAATTACTACCGAAATGCTTAGAGCTGGGAACGTTTCGGTTACCACTTGGATGACTGAAATTCTGAATATCTTTTATGATAAAGGCATGGTTCCTAAGGGTATTACCAGAGCTATTGTTATCCCTATTTTCAAAAAAGGTGATCGCAATTCTTGTGATAACTATAGGGGTATCAGCCTACTCTCTGTTCCAAGTAAAGTTCTTTCCATGATTGTGCTTAATAGAATTAGGAATCTGGTTGACAGTCAATTGCGTGATGAGCAATGTGGATTCAGAAGTGGTAGGTGATGTGTGGATCAGATATTTTCACTTAGGCACATTCTTGAGAAATGTTTAGAGTTTCAAAAACATTTAGTTGCTAGCTTTGTTGATTTCAAAAAGGCTTTCGACTCTGTTGATCGTCATAATTTGTGGTTGATTGTGTGATCATATGGTATATCTGACAAGTTAGTTAACATAATGAAAGTTCTCTATAATAACACTGAGTCGTGTGTGAGAGATGGTAAGGCTTGTAGCAATTGGTTTAGCAATACTTCTGGTGTTCGACAAAGGTACATTTTGTCTCCTTTTCTCTTTAGCTTGGTTATTGATTATGTTATGCGAAATTCACCTCAAGGGAAAGATTTTGGCCTTAAATGGACTGGAGATACGAAAATTTCTGATTTAGATTATGCTGATGATTTAGCCCTATTGGCAAATGATGTTGATGAGATGAACTCTTTCATTCGAGCTGTTGATGAGACTGGTAGTAGAGTAGTTTTGGTTATAAACAGAGAGAAAACTAAAGTGATGAAAATTGGTCAGGCAGGCTGTGATTCAGTTAATCTGAATCGTTGCAGTCTTGAGCAGGTGTCACAGTTTAATTACCTTGGGAACTATGTAACAGATAATGGTGATGTGCGGCATGAGATTAACAGACGAATAGGGATTACTGCCGGGACTTTTAAGAATCTATGCCGAGTGTGGAGAAATAGACGTATACACCTAAAGACTAAAATTAGACTTTATAATAGTTTGGTTCTTTCTAGGGTTAGTTATGGTAGTGAAACGTGGACACTTTGTAAACAAGATAACAGGAAACTAGATGCTTTTGATTCCAAATGCTCACGCAGTATCTTGGGCATTAGGTGGTTCAACTTTGTAACTAATGATGAGGTTAGGCAAAGGAGTTTGCAACCTCCTTTAAGCAGTATATTGTGCAGAGAGAGACTCCGTTGGTTTGGCCATGTTGCCCGTATGAATAATTATAGATTGGCGAATAGGGTTATGAACGGTGTGCCTAAAGGCCTCAGAAAGAAGGGTAGACCTAGAATGCGGTGGGCAGACAATGTCAAACAGGACCTTGTTAGAATTGGTGTTCAGTAGCCAGATGCAGTATATGTAGCTCAAGATAGACTTGCTTGGAGAACTAAATTGCAAGGTCTGGTTGGACCTCCGTAGCCCATGGCTTGATGATGATGATGATGATGATGATGATGATGATGATGATGATGATGATGATGATGATGATGATGATGATGATGATGATGATGATGATGATGATGATGATGATGATGATGATGATGATACTTCAAAAATATTTGATTATGATCTTTAAATTATCATCAGTGACATTTTTCCATTACATGCATATTTTAGAGCTTCCAAGTAAGGTTTCTCACTGGCATAAGAAGGAGATTCTGTAGCCGTTCGGTAGGGTACCTGAAAAGCATAGGAAATGAATAATGTCCGTATTACGAGCCAAAATAAAGTGGTCGACACTGACAAATAGCGGTTAACTATCAATTTTATATCACATAATCAGAAAAATGTGCTGGATACAATTTGTTGGAACGAAAACGACAGAAATTTCATAACTCTTAGGCTAAAAAGTGTAGAATTAGATTACCTCTACTCTAAACTAATTATTCACTACAAAGTTACTTACCTGAAGGAAAATATAAACGAACCACAAACACTTCACGAATATTATTTACAATGATGATTGAGGATGCATTGTTTACACAATCCGAAGGAAGTGACATTTCCATTGTTTCGTATTCCCACAGAGGGGTTTGTTTACTCTTCCGCACTTACATTTTTCGATACCTTCTAAACCAAATTTACTAAAACTTATGG
Organism: Ryuthela nishihirai; assembly: GCA_038380435.1. Classification (NCBI taxonomy): domain Eukaryota; kingdom Metazoa; phylum Arthropoda; class Arachnida; order Araneae; family Heptathelidae; genus Ryuthela; species Ryuthela nishihirai. The sequence continues at coordinate 85,828,718 of JAWZYU010000003.1, read as the reverse complement.
AGCAGAAATAAGACGCAATTCTTTTAACCTAGTACCTCTTTCAAAAGTTTTCGGATTCACCGTGAGTATCTTAAATTTTCGGTGAAGAAAGACAATAAACATAACCAAGGCGTGACACGCTAGTGATGCTCTTCTGGCATATTAATGAAAGGTTGTTTACAGCAAAATTACCAATAAGAATTAAGGACTTCAATCTTATGTACTCTTATACCATCACTGTGAATGCCGATGACGATGAGAAATTAGGTTTTACAGACAACATCAAGGTATTTCGAATTCTGTGAAGAAATGAGATGTTACCCTTGTTCTATGTGACGTCAATGCCAATGTTAAACTCAATGGCTTCAGAATAACTAACACTTGTTACAAACACTGCGACATACATAGGAACACGCGGGATTCATCTCATGGGCTGCATAAGAGCGTTATAGATTATATATTGATTAACAGTAAATGGTTGGGTTGGGTTGTTTTACCTCTGAGCGGCCTCTGAGCGGCACTGATGGCTAGGTGACATGGACCCCGAAGGCTCAGAGAAGGTTGGGGGAGGGGACGCACTGGAACAGCTGTTGAGAGGCAGATGGTAGCCTCCCGTCAAGGCCATCCAGCGTGTTCTTTAACGTCCACAGGGTATGTCTCTCCCTCACACGGGGCCACGGCTTAACGTAACATCCGACGGACGGCGGCCTTTTCAAGCCCATCGGTGTCCCCTACTGACCGTGGGCAGGGCGAGGAATTTTGCGGAGACAAATCTCAACGCTGACCCAGCTGGGACTCGAACCTGGGAACAACAGATTACGAGCCTGGCGCGGTACCGACTGAGCCACCCCCGCCCCAACAGTAAATGGACTACTTCTCTTAGAAATACCAGGTCATATTGGGAAGCTGAAATTATATCTGACCATTACCTTGTTAAAAGTGTTTTGCGATTTAAATTTAAGAAGTGTTGTGCTGAGGTTAAAAAATTTACCTTTATTTAGAAAGCTCTGAAACACCTAATTACAGTAAATCTTATCATGATAGGTTACTTACTCATTATGACAGTCGTGCTTTGCTTGCTACTGAAGTTCAGGAAAAATGGGACCACTTAGACCAGCCTTTTTTGGAAACTAACAGTACTCTCTTACGAAAAATGAAGCAGAGGACACATAATTATCTGAGTGACAAGGCACTTGAGTTTATTTTAGAAGGAAAGAACTACAGGAATGTCCTGAATCAATACTAATCCTAATAGAAAACATAACAGAGAGCTTAATAAACGTGTAAAGGATCAGTTAGCTGCTGATAATAATCTTTGGCTGACAAAGCCGAAGAAGCAGTTGGACAGAACAACAGCAGAATGCTGTACCAGGCAATTCTGCGATACAAATAACTTGTAAAGTAATTACAAAGGCCTAAAGGTAAAATTTTACACTGCACCGACGAAACTATCTATTCTCCTACAGAAATTTCAAATGCGTCATCAATAATTATTATTTACCACAGTGATAAGAAAATCAGCTACAGATTGTATGACTTCCTCAGAATAAAAACTATAACATGTGACTATAAATTAAAAGCTTAATTACTAGAAGAATACAGCGGTTAAAAAAGGATTACAAACGATATCGCGAAAACACGCACGTGACGTCAGCTGTGATCTTTCCCGGTGTTGCCACCTAATTTCTATAATATCTTTCAGAAACAAAGTGTATAAATCGAAAAGAATTTCTAATCCTAAAATATTAACTGGTAGTTATTTCTTTTTTTAATATTGGAAAATATTTTTATAATATTCTGAAATATTTAAATAGAATCTTAATAAGTAAATTCTTCTGAATGTTATTAAAATAAATCAAATTACCTTTAACTTATCTTACACCAATGGAAGGAATTGCTTGTTTAGGCATATTTATTTTCGCTCTTTTTGTTGAAGGCTATCCAAACAGGCGGTAATGGGTCAAATAGATGTGAAAGCCTGTACATAAAAAAACTGCCGTTTGATCATTTACGATATAGAAATATTTCTACGCATACCGTAACGACAAATACCAATATGAAGAAATCAAAAATTAAGCAAAGAATTTTTTTTCCTCGGACAATCATTAGTTCTACTGACCGATAAGCTTGAAAAGGCCGCCATCCGTCGGATGGGATCTTAGGCCGTGTCCCGTGTGCGGGAAAGCCATACCACGTGCAGGTTAAAGAACACGTTGCATGGCTTTGACGGGAGGCTATCATATGTCTCCCATCAGCTTTTCCAGTGAGGACCCTCCCCCAACCTTCTCTGAGCCTTCGGGGTCCATGTGGCATGGCCATTTAGCCCATGGTTTGCAAACAAGTACCATACCTTGTGTACGTTAAAGAACACGCTGGATGGCCTTGACGGGAGGCTACCATCTGTCTCAAAACAGCTGTTCCAGTGGGTCCCCTCCCCCAACCTTCTCTGAGCCTTCGGGGTCCAGGCGGCATAGTCATTTAGTTCATGGTTTGCAAAAAAGTACTATACACTGCTTACGTTAAAGAACACGCTGGATGGCCTTGACAGGAGGCTACCATCTGTCTCACAATAGCTGTTTATCCTCCCCCAACTTTCTCTGAGCCTTCGGGGTCCATGTGGCATGGCCATGTAGTCCATGGTTTGCAAAAAAGTACCATACCCCGTGCACGTTAAAGAACTCGTTGCATGGCTTTGAGGGGAGGCTGTCATCTGTCTCCCATCAGCTGTTCCAGTGAGGACCCTCCCCGAACCTTCTCTGAGCCTTCGGGGTTCATGTGGCATGACCATTTAGCCCATGGTTTGCAAAAAAGTACCATACCCTGTGTGGTTAAAGAACACGCTCGATGGCCTTGACGGGAGGCTACCATCTGTCTCACAACAGCTGTTCCAGTGGGTCCCCTCTCCCAACCTTCTCTGAGCCTTCGGGGTCCATGTGGCATGGCCATTTAGCCCATGGTTTGCAAAAAAGTACCGTACCCTGTGTACGTTAAAGAACACGCTGGATGGTCTTGACGGGAGGCTACCATCTGTCTCACAACAGCTGTTTAGCCTCCCCCAACATTCTCTGAGCCTTCGAGGTCCATGTGACCTGCCCATTTAACCCATGGTGTGTAAGAAAGTGCCGCTCAGGGGTAAAACACCTCAACGTTAAAGAACACGCTTGATGGTCTTGACTGGAGGCTGCCATCTGTGTCACAACAGCTGTTCCAGTAGGTCCCCTCCCCCAACCTTCTCTGAGCCTTCGGGGTCCTTGTGACCTAATCATTTAGCCCATGGTATGCAAAAAAGTGCCGCTCAGAGATGAATATTAACAGATACCAAAATTTATAGGTTAAAACTTGAAAATTTTGTCCAGGGTTTTCAAATATCACATGAAACACGTACTAAGCACTTTGGATGTTATTTAAATTAAAGATAAATCACAAGTAATCTGTTCTAAGTGAATGCTTTCATCTTGCAAATCATGTTCACAAAGTTATCTGGGTGGACTTGAATCTTGGGCGTTTGATAAGCGATAAGAAATAATGCAAAGCACGAACTTTTTATAAGGGTTTTCTGATTAGCAACTGTAACATTTTGAAGTCCGATTTCGTGACCATGTGGCCACCGTTTTCACTCTTATTCACGAAATGATTCACGGATGACGAATCTGCAATTGTTGTTTTTGATAATCACGCAGGCAGGCAAATGACGATTCCCCGTATCAGGTGAAGAATGTAAACACCTGCCAACCTGATAATTTGGAGTGTACAGTCGCTCAAAAAAGTATCCGGACACTGTGGTTTTATTAAAGAATAAAGAAAAAATATTTGTCAACGATATTTTTAGAAAATAGTGATCTGGCAATCTTCGAGTACAGTCGCTCAAACAAATATTCGAACACTATAATTGATTTCAGAATTCAGAAAAAATATCTGGCAACGACGTTTTTAGAAAATAGTGATCTGGCAATTTTTGTGTACAGTCGCTCAAACAAATATCCGACCACTATGGTTGATTAGAGAATTCAGGAAAAAATATGAGGCAACTATTTTTTTAGAAATTAGTGATCTGGCAACCTTCGTGTACAGTCGCTGAAATAAATATCCGAACACTATGCTTGATTAAAGAATTCAGAAAATATATCTCGCAACGATCTTTTCTAGAAAATTGTGATCTGACAATCTTCGTGTACAGTCGCTCAAATAAATATCCGAACACTATTGTTGATTAGAGAATTGAGAAAAAATATATGGCAACGAATTTTTTAGAAATTAGTGATCTGGCAACTTTCGTGTACAGTCGCTCAAATAAATATCCGAACACTAATAATGTCTACAGAATTCAGAAAATTTATCTGTCAAAGATTTTTTTTGAGAAATTAATCATCTTGCAACCTTCGTATACCTACAGTCGCTCACAAAAGTATCCAAACACCATGGTTCATTACAGAATTCAGGAAAAATATCTGGCAAAGTTTTATTTTCATTTAGATATAAGTGATCTGGCAACTTTCGTGTACAGTCGCTCAAAAAAGTATCCAAACACCGTGGTTGATTACAGAATACAGGAAAAAAATCTGGGAACGATTTCTTTTTTAATAATTAATGATTTGGCAACCTTCCTGTACGTATACGAAGGTTGTCAGATCACTAATTTCTAAAAAAATCGTTGCCAGGTATTTTTCCTGAATTCTACAATCAACCACATTGTTCGGATACTTTTTCGAAGGAATGGACAAGAATGTATTTCGGATTTTATTTTAAACAACGGAAGGAAAATTAAATTATTTGGCGCCCTATCGTAATCTAAAGTTCCAGGGTTCGAGTTCCAGTTGGGGTCAGCGTTAAGATTTATTTCCGCAAGACTCCCCGCTCTGCCGTCGGTCAGTAGAGGACACCGATTGGCTTGTGAAGGTCGCCGTCTTCCTAATGGGACGTTAAACCGTGGTTCCGTGTGCGGGAAAGCCATACTCTGTGCGCGTTAAAGAACGCACTGGATGGCTTAACTTCAGGCTACCATCTGTCTCCCAACAACTATTCCAGTGGGTCCCCTCCCCCAACTTCTTTTGAGCTTTCGAGGTCATTGTGATCTGGCCATTCAGCCTATTCTATGCAAAAAAATTGCCGTTTAGAGGTAAAACTACCGAACGTTAAAGAACACGCTGGACGGCCTTGACTGGAGTCTGCCATCTGTCTCCTACAGCTGTCCACTGTGTCCCCTTTCCCTCAAATTTCTCCGAGCCTTCAGGATCGTTGTGACCTGGCATTCAGCTCATTGAATGCAAAAAAAAAGTGCTGTTTAGAGGTAAAACTACCCAACGTTAAAGAACACGCTGGACGGCCTTGACTGGAGTCTGCCATCTGTCTCCTACAGCTGTCCAGTATGTCCCCTCGCGGTCATTACTTGGGAGGGTGACCACCTGGGAACAACACGTGCAGTTGGCAATTTTTTTTCCCCCAAGCGCTGTGCTCCTAGAATATTAGCCAAAGTCATTCTGCGTCTGTCGCCGGGTTCCATTCCATTATTAGTAAATAAATAAAGGAGATTTAGTTTTGGTTACAAAACCTGCAACTTACGTGCAGAAATGACTGCTCTCTGTCGTTTCGGAGACTCCCGGAAAGTCTTAATAGCACAAATAACGAAATCTAAATAACCACTGTGGTATAAATAACTGAACACTAATAATGTGGTAAAGTATTCTGTAATCAACCACGGTGTTTATTTAGATTGTGATTATTATACCACTGTGATATAATAATTTAATAAAGTATTCTGATTTTTTTCCTGTATTCTGTAATCAACCACGGTGTTTATTTAGATTGTGATTATTATACCAATATTTTACAATGCATGTTACAATGCAAAAATTACAATAAAAATGTACAATCCAAAATTACAATAATTAGAATGTTACAATCCAAAATTACAATAATTTAATACACAATAACGAAATCTAAATAACCAATGAAATCTATTTCAGTTGAAAACCTAAGTTCTATATTCACTAGTAACTGTTACAATGCATCGAAAGCAGTTCCTTCTCATAATAAGATAAGACTTTTAAAAAAATAATTAGAGGTAAAACTACCCAACGTTAAAGAACACGCTGGATGGCCTTGACTGGAGTCTGCCATCTGTCTCCTACAGCTGTCCAGTGTGTCCCCTCGCGGTCATTACTTGGGAGGGTGACCACCTGTATTATTTAGATTGTGATTATTATACCACAGTGGTGATTATTATACTACTGTGATATAATAATTTAATACACAATAACGAAATCTAAATAACCAATGAAATCTATTTCAGTTGAAAACCTAAGTTCTATATTCACTAGTAACTGTTACAATGCATCGAAAGCAGTTCCTTCTCATAATAAGATGAGACTTTTAAAAAAATAATTAACCTTTCACGATGAAAGAGAATCGAATAAAACAGCTTCTATGCTAAAGAATCGATGACACAACAATGCTTTTCGAATCGTTAAACCGGATACGCCTTTTGTTTCGTAATTTGCATTTCCATCACGAATTAGTTTTAGCTTTAACAACTTTCGTGTAAACAACTAAGTCACTGACCATATATTACCGAAATTTTTAAAACCGACAGACATCGGAAGATTGCTCCAATATCCGGAATAAATCTGATAATGCTATTTTGATCGAAAATTTTACAATAACGAATGTGTGTATATAGATATATGCGTTTTATTTTATTCCCATTGTTAGAGTATAATTACAGTTTTCTGTATCTATACATTAGGGTACGCCAATAACATACACATTTCCAGGAGGTACGTGAGACATAAAAGTTTTTGAGAACCACTGCTCTATTATATATACATAAAGTTCAAGGAGTTGACGTCATAAGCGTAAAGTTACCAAAGCCAATAGTAGAAGACAAAAAATACCAAAATGTCGTAAAATCTTAATATTGTTAGAATAAAAACTGATGTAAACTACAATAAAATAGTGTAGGAATTCTGTAAATGAAACGTTGTATGGGAGGTTGGCCTCTGTCTCATAACAGCTGTTCCATTCGGTCACCTTCCCGCAACCTAAACTGATCCCTCTGGTTCTTTATGACGTGGCCATTTAGCCCCTTGTGTGCAAATAACTACCGGTCAGAGATAAAACAACCCAACCAAACGCATATATTCTCTATGGCGTATTAAAGTGATCAAAGGAGTCACCAACCTCACAGTCCTTCGACTATGGCGGAGAAACTGACAGGCTCCTGTCAGATCGCTGTTGCAAGCAGCTGCTTGAGGGTTTTTTTTTATTTCTTTATTATATTTATGAATATATTTTCACTCTTTTCCCTAACACGTTAAGCCTCTTTGAATTGGGATATAAAATAATCATTAGAGGTCAAATGTTTCATCATCATCATCATCATCCTCAAGCAGCCATGGGCTACGGAGGTCCAACCAGACCGCGCAGTTTAATTCTCCAAGCATATCTGTCCTGAGCTACACCTCCTGCATACGGTCACTGTACATCAATTCTAACAAGGTCCTGTTTGACATTGCCTGCCCACCGCATCCTAGGTCTCCCCCTCCTTCTGAGGCCTCTAGGCACACTGTTCATAACCCTATTCGCCAATCTATAATTATCCATACGGGCAACATGGCCAAACCAGCGGAGTCTCTCTCTGCACAATATGTTGCTTAAAGGAGGTTGCAGACTCCTTTGCCTAACCTCATCCTTAGTTACAAAGTTAAACCACCTAATACCCAAGATACTGCGTAAGCATCTAGAATCAAAAGCATCTAGTTTCCTGTTATCTTGCTTATACAGCGTCCAAGTTTCACTACCGTAACTAACCCTAGAAAGAACCAAACTATTATACAGTCTAATTTTAGTCTTTAGGTGTACACGCCTATTTCTCCACAATCTCCATAGATTCTTAAAAGTCCCGGCAGCAATACCTATTCGTCTGTTAATCTCATGCCGCACATCACCAGTATCAGTTACGCAGCTCCCAAGGTAATTAAACTGTGACACCTGCTCAAGACTGCAACCATTCAGATTAACTGAATCACAACCTGCCTGACGAATTTTCATCACTTTAGTTTTCTCTCTGTTTATAACCAAACCTACTGTACTACCAGTCTCATCAACAGTTCGAATGAAAGAGTTCATCTCATCAACATCACTTGCCAAAAGGGCTAAATCATCAGCATAATCTAAAATAGGAAATTTTCGTATCTCCAGCCCATTTAAGGCCAAAAGCTTTCCCTCGAAGTGAATTTCGCATAACATAATCAACAACCAAACTAAAGAGAAAAGGAGACAAAATGCACCCTTGTCGAACACCAGAAGTAATGCTAAACCAATTGCTACAAGACTTACCAACTCTCACACATGACTCAGTGTTATTATAGAGAGCTTTCATTATGTTAACTAACTTGTCTGGTATACCATATGATCTCACAATCAACCACAAATTATGACGATCAACAGAGTCGAAAGCCTTTTTGAAATCAACAAAGCTAGCAACCAAAGGTTTCTGAAACTCTAAACATTTCTCGAGAATCTGCCTAAGTGAAAATATCTGATCTACACATCCTCTACCACTTCTGAATCCACATTGCTCATCACGCAATTGCCTATCAACCAGATTCTTAATTCTATTAAGCACAATCATGGAAAGAACTTTACCTGGAACAGAGAGTAGGCTGATACCCCTATAGTTATCACAAGAACTGCGATCACCTTTTTTGAAAATAGGGATAATAATAGCTCTGGTAAAATCTTTAGGAACCATGCCTTTATCATAAAAGTTATTCAAAATTTCAGTCATCCAAATGGTAACTGAAACATTCCCAGCTCTAAGCATTTCCGTAGTAATTTCATCCACCCCTGGGGATTTATGAAGTTTAAGTTTAGAAATAGCCAAACTAACTTCAGATTGTGTTATAGTTCCAACATTAAAGCCAACAATGCATCTATCATCATTGCAAACAATGGGAGTAGAACTAACCACATTGTTTAAAACATCACTGAAATGCTCAGCCCACCTAGCCATGACAGAATCCTCACCTTCTATAACCTTGCCATGTTTATCCTTCAATCTCTGTATACCTGTTCGTTTTCTACCACACAAAACATTAACTATCTGGTACAGCTCTCTGCTGTTGTGCTGTCTAACTGCTTCCTCAGCTTTGTCAGCCAAACCATCAAGCCAAAGATTCTTATCAGTAGCTAACTGATCCTTTACACGTTTATTAAGTTCTTTGTAATGCTTTTTATTAGGACTAGTAGGGTACTGATTAAGGATATTCCTGCAGTTCCTTCTTTCTGAAATAAGCTCAAGTGCCTTATCACTTAAATAATTCTGTCTCCTCTGCTCCTTTTTCCCTAAAAGAGTACTGTTAGTTTCCAAAAAAGCCTGTTTAAAATGGCCCCATTCTTCCTCAACTTCAGTATTAAGCAAACCATGACTGTCATAATGACTAAGCAACCTATCATGGTAAGCTTTAGCTATAACTGGGTCTTTCAGAGCTTCAGTATTAAAGGTAAATTTTTTAACCCTAGCACAACACTTTTTAAGTTTAAGTTGCAAGACACTTTTAACAAGATAATGGTCAGATCCAATTTCAGCTCCCCTATATGACCTGGTATTCCTAACAGAACTAGCCCATTTGCTGTTAATTAATATGTAATCAATCATATTCTTATGCATCCCATCAGGTGAAACCCATGTGTACTTATGTATGTCGCGGTGTTTGTAATACGTGTTAGTTATTCTGAAACCATTTAGTTTACTTACCTGTAGGAGACGTTGCCCATTGCCATTGCAGCTACCAATACCAAAAGGGCCTATTACTCCTCCCCAAAGGTCAGAGTCGGTACCAACTTTGGCATTGAAGTCACCAAGAACAAGGGTAATATCTCCTTTCTTGACAGAATTCAAAATATCCTGAAGTTGTCTGTAAAACCTATCCTTCTCATCCTCATCAGAATCCTCAGTGGGGGCATAACAGCAGATAACATTCAAGTCTTTAATGCTTGTCTGAAATTTTGCTGTAAGAAACCTTTCATTAATGCACTCATATCCTAGAAGAGCATCACTAGCATGTCTGCTGAGCAGCAGACCCACGCCTTGGTGATGCTTTCCATCCTCCCTCCCTGTAAAGAGAAATTTAAAGTTATTTTTAAGTATCTCACATTTACCTGTCCATCTGGTCTCTTGCAAGCCTAGAATATCTAGGTTATAGCGCTGGAATTCCTGCATGAGGACATCAAGAGAATAATCTCTATGTAATGTCCTCACGTTCCACGTTCCTGCAGAGAGAAAATGATTAGTAGGATTTTTAAAGAAATTAGGTTTATTGAGATAGGGTGTGTTAAACTCCTAAAGCCAAAAGGAGGTCATTAAGTGAGGTCCTTCATTCCCATAAGTTGTGTTCAGCTATCTGCAGGTAGAGAAAGAGAATTGGAAATGTGTAAAATAACGAATAGGCGGTTGTATGCAATTATATTTGGACGAAAACTCCTATATATTAATTTTACCGTATGACCCTAGTGATATCGAGTTATGGGAAATACTATTCTACCGAAGCGATCTTGAGAAAGACAGGAAGTGATATTGCTTAGTTCTTACGCTGAAAATTTGCCTTAATAACATTCCATAATAGTTAATATAATAGTTAATATTATGGAAAATACCTACTTTTTCACGTATATCAAATTTATAACTTCAAGAATTCAAGAAATCAAGGTTCTTTGTATTTTACTGTTACGCTGCTGTAAAGAATAGTTTCGTGACTTTAAACCGTTAGTTCTATTGCACATATTATTCTATTTAAATTTTCCTTTAGACGTGCATATGTATTATGCTAAGCACGGATTTTACAATTTGTTTCCTTTCTCCTCAGTGTTGTTTCTATTGCTATATGCATGTAAAGATTTTAAGGAGACGTAAAAAAAAATTGTGCTGATAATTTTTGATAATAACTCTTATGGAAATACTACGGAAATTTTTCAGCGTAAGAACTTTTTTTTTCAAATTAAAAGCCACCGGTTTCGTTTTAAAAAAAATATAATGTTTCATATTTATTCTTGAAACTTCAACATGCTGACGTCATCTCGGTGTTTTTGCTACTTTATTATTAACCCGTATTTACAGGCAGCACTAATATTAGGAGTTCACTTATTTCTCCTGCCGCCACTCTATTTTCACTTACACTTTTTTACGAGATAAGTAACATTTATGTAATTAAAAATGTGTTTAAATTAATAAAAATCAAATGAATACTTAAAGATTTTCATATCTATTTTTTCCTATGCGCTGTATTTTTTTTTAAAGCAGTGTATTGTTTTACACGGTTTTCTCGGGAACCTATTTACCGTGTCAGAATTCGAAACAGAATTGGGTGCATTGAAATAGATTATTCCTATTGTTTATTAAGAAGGATTTATTATTTTTTAAGTTGAGTGGTTAGCGCGCTTGGCTACTGATCTAAGAGACCTGGGTTCGAGTCCCGGGTAGGCATGGCTGTTTTCTGTCGTTTTTCTGCTGAGGGCGTGCCATCCTCTCAGACCTTCTGCTATGGCATATAAACTGACAGGCTCCAGTCACTCCTCTGTGGTAAGCAGCTGCTTGAGGGGTTATTTATTTATTTATTTATTATTAAAAGTTGGGAAACATCCTGAAACATATTTTAGAGAATAAAATAGCAGGAATTGTATTGAAGGAATTAAATTAATTAACCTTATTCGTGACGGAAATGGAAATTACGAAACAAAAGGCGTATCCGGTTTAACATTTCGAAAAGCATTGTTGTGTCATTGGTTATTTAGCATACGGTCTGTTTTCTTCCTTTCTCTTTAATCGTAAAACTAACAATGTAACATTTACTAGTGAATATAAAACTTAGGTTTTCAACTGAAACAGATTTAATTGGTTATTTAGATATGGTTATTTGTGTTATTAAGATCTTTCCGGGAGTCTTCGAAACGACACTTAGGAGTCATTTCTGCAGATAAGTTTAGTCTGCAGTCACTCTGCAAATAAGTCATCAGTCTCCCAACAGCTGTTCCAGTGAGGCCCCTCCCCCTACCTTCTCTGAGCCTTCGGGGTCCTCGTGACCTGTACGTTTAGCCCATTGTTGCAAAAAAATTGCCGATCACAGGTAAAACAACCAACTCTGAGCGCTTTATGATATCTATGCATTTTATTCTATGCAATTCCAGTCAGATATTCAAATTGATTCTGTTTACATTTAAAAGCATCCAGCTTACAAAGATGTTTATTCGTATGCATCATAGTGCATTCCTGCTATTATATTCACTAAAATTTGTTTGAGGATGTATCTCATCTTTTAATAATAAATCAATAAATAAATACCCCCTCAAGCAGCTGCTTACCACAGAGGTGTGACAGGCGCCTGTCAGTTTATATGTCATAGTAGAAGGTCTGAGAGGATGGTACGCCCTCAGCAGAAAAACGACACAAAACAGTCATGCCTTATCCGGGACTCGGACCCAGGTCTCTTAGATCAGAAGCCAAGCGCGCTAACCACTCAACTTAAAAAAAATAAATCCTTCTTAATAAACAATAGGAATAATTTAATTCAATGCACCCAATTCTGTTTCGAATTCTGACACGGTAGATAAATTCCCGAAAAAACCGTGTAAAATAATAAACCTTTAAAAAAATACAGTGCATATGAAAAAATAGATATGAAAATCTTTAAGTATTCATTTGATTTTTATTAATTTAAACACATTTTTAATTACATAAATGTTACTTATCTTGTATAAAAGTGTAAGTTAAAATAGAGTGGCGGCATGAGAAATAAGTAAACTCCTAAAATTAGTGCTGCCGGTGAATACGGGTTAATAATAGAGTAGCAAAAATACCGAGATGACGTCAGGAGTACTGTTTCGTTGTGTTGCCAGTAGATTTTGCATAATATATTACAGACACGTTGAAGTTTTAAAAATGCTTTTCTTAATCATAATAATGTTGTTATTTAAGTTATATTTTTATATTATGTTTCGATCATCTCAGATACGTAAGATGCATTTTTATTTTTGTACAGAGAAGAAAAATGGTTATAGAAAGTTTCGGAGAAGTATAGACGAAACATTTTGAAGCCGAAGTAAAAGTTGGAAGTTGCATACTTTGACTTTCGCATTGCAAGTTTTTTTGAGTTGTTCCACTAGATTGTTTTCTCTCGCCCTCGTACGAAACACGGAGTAAGTAACCATTCTTTTGTTTTATATATTTTGGGTGAGATTTTAGTGATGTACTGCGATGTGGAAGGGCTTTACGTAGGTAGCAACCATTTATACGTTTACGAACCGTTAATGCTTTGCAAATTCAGGTTTTTGAAAAGTCCTTTTCGGTAAAAACTTTGGTTTTTGCGAGTAATCTCAAGATTAATATTATTGTTTTGGCCCAGAAATGAAAATTAACAGTTATGTGCACGTCGTGGTGTAATAAGATAGAAAAATACGAATGGATTGGCATCGCACCTTTTGCCGAACGTTTGCAGTGTTTAAAAATTACGTTTATGGTGAATAAATATTTCGTTCTAGAGTGCATGTTGGGGTAAAACGTATTTATTGAGAGATGAAATAAACAGTTCCCAATATCTTTCTATAATATACGAAAAAATATATATAATATACGAATTGAATACGAAATATTTGTATTGACACGAAATAGGGTCTTCCTAATTGTAGCTATGGAAATGGCGTTTCTTGAACTACGTTATTTGCGTTTTTAGAGTTAAGAACGATAGGAAAATTTTACAAATGCCAGTATGGAAAATAATTATCCGGTGCAATATACTAATTATTTTATTAAGAGTAAAACTGAAATCTAAACGTTATTTGAAGTTTCATTTAATTTTTTTTATATTCAATATTTTTTCGCGTGTTAAATATTCCAGCGTTCGTCATTTACATATTAGGGCAACCAACGTTTTTATATTCGATATTACACGTAGGTCGTACAGGTGTGAGAGATATCTAATGCAAATGATATCGAATAAGATATTTGGCTACTAAAGTATTAGGGCAATAAGATATTTGGCTACTAATATTAGGGCAAGTTTGATGGCGATCCCCACTACTACTCCATCAGATAGGTTTCGTGAGTGACCTCAGCAGAAAATATGTTTTGGAAAATGTATTGAACTGAATAATAAACTGTGATTTCACAATACAGTTTTGTTGTATGGCTTTCACGAGACACTGAAAATACTTTTCCTCTTCACATTATAGAAATTATGCTGGAAAGTAACCGAAACCGCGTTGCTGAATATCATCTCTCTCGCCACACATATTTAAGTTTGCTTATTTATGGCAATACGTAGCTCTTACACGATACACGTGGGATATTTTATACTTTAACGAGTCTAGGCAGGGAAAGGTTTCGTTATTCGATTATCTTTGGTTATTTGATGGCGATCCCCACTACTACGGTATGTTCGATAATATTCGTTCCTATAATGTTCTCTAATTGGCTTCGCTCAGGTACGAGAAATGGTGAGAAAGGAAGCTTAAAGAGACAGAACTTTGTTGCGGATATGGAGAGGTGTCACTTCCTTCGAAGTCGGAAAACAATTAAATCAACAATATTATTGTCAGACGTCAGCAAAGAATTATTACGATTACTTTCAAACAGTATACAGTTAATGAATTTTCTAATTTTCTAAGCACAGCTAATTGAAGATTAGTTGTGCTTAGAAAAATAAGCCGTCTTTTAAGTCACGGAGGTAGGAAGAGGATATTTTAATGATACCGTATATGTGGTTAGAACACTTGGCTACTGATTTAAGGGACCTGGGTTCGAGACCCGGATAAAGGCATGGCTGTTTGTGTCGTTTTTCTGCTGAGGGCCTGCCATATCCTCAGACCTTCTACTATGGCATATAAACTGACAGACCTTTGTGGCAAGCAGCTGCTTGAGAGGGTATTTTTTTTATTATATGTACAGTGACCATACGTTCTATATTTAAGAGGACAGTCCTTTATTTCACTGCTCTGTCCTTTAGATTTCTTTTCTAAAATGGCAATTTTTTCCCTTTTATTTTCGTTAATTAAAATAGTAAACTGAATATTGGCGCACAGTAGATGGGTTGAAATTTTTAAATATTTCACCGATAAACAGGAATCTTTTAAAAACATTTTGAAAAACGTTGAATTTAGCTTATGTATCCCTTGATTTAATGTCCTCACTGAACGAGTATTTTGATTAGCAAACAATATGTGAACCAGTGTAAAAACAAAATGAAAAATCGGAACATTTGTAGCATACATTTATACCAAATGCAACTTTCATATGAATTGTATACAACTTTATGAAATTTTAAAACAAAAACGTGATTTATTAACCCTTCCCTTGTCCGGAACGTATATATCCGTTTTTAGTACAATAAAAGAAAACAATTTAAAAAAAAATAAAAATTGCCATTTTAAATTTGGTTAATAGATATCTTATAAAAATATTAATTTAAGCTCGATACATAATAGTTTCTTTTTTTATTTGATGCATATTTTATTAAACTATGACATAAATAATTTGTTAAAGCCATCTGTTTGCCATTTCTTAGAAGTTATATAAGGTATTGCCAATTTGTTAACATTACTCTGATAAAGGCAAACGATTTAAAAAAAAAATAAAAATTGCCATTTTAAATTTTGTAAATAGATATCTTATAAAAATATGTAATTTAAGCTTGATAAATAATATTTTCTTTTTTTATTTGATGCATATTTTATTAAACTATGACATAAATAATTTGTTAAAGCAATCTGTTTGCCATCTGTCAATCCCGGTTCTTAGCGAAACAAACCGGGCTATCCAAAAATATTCCATCGCTAATTAGAAATATTTCATATTTATTAACATACAACTCTACAAGGAATCCTAATGTAATCCGCAGCATTTTCGACGCCCGCAATCGAAATTAACGAAATTTGTGCGTGGCGCGGTGGCAACACGCATGGCGCTAATGAAAAAAGAAAAGGCGATACAGAAGGCAGGCAAAAGTTAAAGGCGATGCGAAATGGTAATAGGTGGTGGGAGAGAGTAGCAGGAGATCCGGAAACGGAACGCATGCAGTGGAAAAGGAGAAAGTGGGTTCACTTTCTTTTTAATGGTTGCCTTAATAAGGCTATTCGCCGTCCCATGGCCGAGTGGTTAGCGCGCTTGGCTACTGATCTAAGGGACCAGGGTTTGAGTCCCGGGTAAGGCATCGCTGTTTGTGTGTTTTTCACTGCAAACATTCGGCAAAAGACTTACGGTGCGATGCAGATCCACTCCTATTTTTCTATCTTATTACACCACGACGTGCACATAACTGTTAATTTTCATTTCTGGGCAAAAACAATAATATTAATCTTCAGATTACTTGCAAATACCAAATTTTTTTTACCGAAAACAACTTTTCAAAAACCGGAATTTTCAAAGCTTTAACGGTTCTTAAACGTATAAATGGTTGGTGCCTACGTAAAGCCCTTCCACATCGCAGTACATCACTAAAATATCACCCAAAATATATAAAACAAAAGAATGGTTACTTCCTCCGTGTATCGCACGAGGGCGAGAAAAAAAATCCAGTGCAACAACTGTTTGCCATCTGTCAATCCCGGTTCTTAGCGAAACAAACCGGACTATCCAAAAATATTCCATCGCTAATTAGAAATATTTCATATTTATTAACATACAACTCTACAAGGAATACTAATGTCATCCGCAGCATTTTTCGACGCCTGCAATCGAAATCAACGAAATTTTTGCGTGGCGCGATGGGCTACACGCATGGCGCTAATGAAAAAAGAAAAAGGCGATGCAGAAGGCAGGCAAAGGGAAAAAGCGATGCGAAATGGTAATAGGTGGTGGGAGAGAGTAGCAGGAGATCCGGAAACGGAACGCATGAAGTGGAAAAGGAGAAAGTGGGTCACTTTCTTTTTAATGGTTGCCCTAATAAGGCTATTCGCCGTCCCATGGCCGAGTGGTTAGCGCGCTTGGCTACTGATCTAAGGGACCAGGGTTTGAGCTCCGGGTAAGGCATCGCTGTTTGTGTGTTTTTCACTGCAAACGTTCCGCAAAAGACTTACGGTGCGATGCAAATCCATTCCTATTTTTTTGTCGTATTACACCACGACGTGCACATAACTGTTAATTTTCATTTCTGGGCAAAAACAATAATATTAATCTTCAGATTACTTGCAAATACCAAATTTTTTACCGAAAACGACTTTTCAAAAACCGGAATTTTCAAAGCTTTAACGGTTCTTAAACGTATAAATGGCTGGTGCCTACGTAAAGCCCTTCCACATCGCAGTACATCACTAAAATCTCATCCAAAATGTATAAAACATCCTCCGTGTATCGCACGAGGGCGAGAAAAAAAAAATCCAGTGGCACAATTCAAAAAATCTTGCAATGCGTAACTCAAAGTATGCAACTTCCAACTTTTACTACGGCTTCACAATGTTGCGTCTATACTTCTCCGAAACTTTACATAACCATTTTTCTTCTCTGTAGAAATGCATCTTACGTACCTGATGATGATCGAAACATAATATAAAAATATACCTATAATTGCAACGTATAGATCCGGCCAGGCCTAGCACCAAATGTCCGATCCCGCCTTCTCGTGGTGCAGACCTTTAGTAACTTTCAAAAGAGATACTCTCTTATGGAAGTGAACGGAAGTGGAGGGTTCCCAGATTAGTGTGGCCTACTGATCTGGACAACTATGGCTATTTTTCTTTTTTTTTCTACCCTGCTGACGAGTGGTCAACCACACAGGGTCCTGGTGCTGACCTAATAAACCAACCTGAACGGAATTATGTCTCTCAGTTTGATTATAGATCTTCATTTTGCTGCACTGGTGGGCTTCTGTTTGGGGAAAATTTTCCGCTGTGTTTTCTGTTTGTTTACCGGTTGACAGCCCCAAGTGAATAGATTCACAAGATATGTTTATGGCTGTTTCTAAACTTAAACTACATAAATCCCCAGGGGTAGATGAAATTACTACCGAAATCCTTAGAGCTGCGGATGTTTCGGTTACCACTTGGATGACTGAAATTCTGAATATCTTTTATGATAAAGGCATGGTTCCTACGGATTTTACCAGAGCTATTATTATCCCTATTTTCAAAACAGGTGGTAGCAGTTCTTGTGATAACTATAGGGTTATCAGCCTACTCTCTGTTCCAGGTAAAGTTCTTTCCATGACTGTGCTTAATAGAATTAAGTATCTGGTAGACAGTCAATTGCGTGATGAGCAACGTGGATTTAGAAGTGGTAGGGGATGTGTGGATCAGATATTTTCACATAGGCAGAATCTTGAGAAATGTTTAGAGTTTCAAAAACATTTGGTTGCTAGCTTTGTTGTTTTCAAAAAGGCTTTCGACTCTGTTGATCGTCATAATTTGTGGTTGATTGTGAAATCATATGGTATATCTGACAAGTTAGTTAACATAATGAAAGCTCTCTATAATAACACTGAGTCGTGTGTGAGAGTTGGTAAGGCTTGTAGCAATTGGTTTAGCATTACTTCTGGTGTTCGACAAGGGTGCATTTTGTCTCCTATTCTCTTTAGCTGGATTGTTGATTATGTTATGCGATATTAACTTCAAGGGAAAGATTTTGGCCTTAAATGAACTGGAGATAGGAAAATTTCTGATTTATATTATGCTGATGATTTAGACCTTTTGGCAAATGATGTTGATGAGATGAACTCTTTCATTCGAGCTGTTGATGAGACTGGTAGTAGAGAAGGTTTGGTTATAAACAGAGAGAAAACTGAACTGATGAAAATTTGTCAGGCAGGCCGTGATTCAGTTAATCTGAATGGTTGTAGTCTTGAGCAGTTGTCACAGTTTACTTATCTTGGGAGCTATGTAACAGATAATCGTGATGTGCGGCATGAGATTAACAGACGAATTGGGATTGCTGCCGGGACCTTAAAGAATCTATGGAGAGTGTGGAGAAATAGGCGTATACACCTAAAGACCAAACTTAGACTATATAATAGTTTGGTTCTTTCTAGAGTAAGTTATGGTAGTGAAACCTGGACGCTGTGTAAACGAGATAACAGGAAACTAGATGCTTTTGATTCTAGATGCTTACGCAGTATCTTGGGCATTAGGTGGTTCAACTTTGTAACTGATGATGAGGTTAGGCAAAGGAGTTTGCAACCTCGTTTAAGCAGCATATTGTGCAGAGAGAGACTCCGTTGGTTTGGCCATGTTGCCCGTATAGATAATTATAGATTGGCGAATAGGTATATGAACAGTGTACCTAAAGGCCTCAAAAGAAGGGGAGACCTAGGATGCGGTGGGCAGACAATGTGAAACAGGACCTTGTTAGAATTGGTGTGCAGTGGCCAGATGCAGTAGATGCTTGAGGATGCTTGAGGATCAGAATAGACCTGCTTGGAGAACTAAATTGCACGGTCTGGTTGGACCTCGGTAGCCCATGGCTGCTTGAGGATGATGATGATGACTTATAACCAAACGTCGTAGACTTTTATTGTGAGGAAGTTTTGAAAATAATAATTCCACTTTCTCACTGGAATACCAATGAAGTTTCTTGTTAACCAATCCAGCTTCCGCAACCATTTAAATACTAAAACAATATTTTTGAAAACCGATACTTCAAAAATATTTGATTATGATCTTTATATTATCATCAGTGACATTTCTGCATTACATGCATATTTTAGAGCTTCCAAGTAATGTTTCCCACTGGCATAAGAAGGAAATTCTGTAGCCGTTCGGTAGGGTACCTGAAAAGCATAGGAAATGAATAATGTCCGTATTACGAGCCAAAATAAAGTGGTCGACACCGACAAATAGCGGTTAACTATCAATTTTATATCCCATAATCAGAGTAATGTGCTGCATACTATTTGTTGGTACGAAACCGACCGAAATTTCGTAGCTCTTAGGCTAAAAAGTGTAGAATTAGATTACCTCTACTCTAAACTAATTATTCACTACAAAGTTACTTTACCTGAAGGAAAATATAAACGAACCACAAACACTTCACGAATATTATTTAACTTGATTCAGCTGATACTTTTCGAGCAGCACAGTTGTGGGTTACAGAAGGACAGGCCGACGGTACTTATCAACCGCACGGGCCTTGCCTGTGGCTGCTTCTTATACTCAAGTCTGTTCGCGATAGGCAAAGCTCTGATAACTGCAAACCCACAAAATAGGATTACTTCTTTGCCATATTTTAATAGCTAACGCGGCAAATGGAACAGCGAGAAAAGCGTTGGACGATTTCAATAATAGGCGAATGACATCTCACAGTCACGATTGAGGGTGCATTGTTTGCACAATCCGAAGGAAGTGACATTTCCATTTTTTCGTATTCCCAACAGAGGGGTTTGTTTACTCTTCCGCACTTACATTTTTCGATACCTTCTAAACCAAATTTGCTAAAAATTATGGAGCAGAAATACGACGCATTTCTTTTAACCTAGTACCTCTTTCAAAGCTTTTTCGGATTCACCGTGAGTATCTTAAATTTTGGTGAAGAAAGACAATAAACATAACCAAGGCGTGACACACTAGTGATGCTCTTCTGGGATATTAATGAAAGGTTGTTTACAGCAAAATTGCAAACAAGTATTAAGGACTTCAATCTTATGTACTCTTATACCATCAGTGTGAATGCCGATGACGATGAGAAAATAGGTTTTACAGACAACTTCAAGGTATTTCGAATTCTGTGAAGAAATGAGATGTTACCCTTGTTCTAGGTGACGTCAATGCCAATGTTAAACTCAATGGCTTCAGAATAACTAACACTTATTACAAACACCGCGACAAACATAAGTGCATGCGGGATTCACCTCATGGGCTGCATAAGAACGTTATAGATTATGTATTGATTAACAGCAAATGGACTACTTCTCTTAGACACACCAGGTCATATTGGGAAGCTGAAATTGAATCTGACCATTACCTTGTTAAAAGTGTTTTGCGGTTTAAACTTAAGAAGAGTTGTGCTGAGGTTAAAAACTTTACCTTTATTTATGAAGCTCTGAAACACCTAATTATAGTAAATCTTATCATGATATGTTACTTACTCATTATGACAGTCGTGCTTTGCTTGCTACTGAAGTTCAGGAAAAATGGGACCACTTAGAATAGGCTTTTTTGGAAACTATCAGTACTCTCTTACGAAAAATGAAGTAGAGGATACATAATTATCTGAGTGACAAGGCACTTGAGTATATTTTAAAAGGAAAGAACTACAGGAATGTCCTGAATCAATACTAATCCTAATAGAAAACATTATAGAGAGCTTAATAAACGTGTAAAGTATCAGTTAGCTGCTGATAGTAATCTTTGGCTAACAAAGCCGAAGAATCAGTTGGACAGCACAACAGCAGAGAGGCAATTCTGCGACACAAATAACTTGTAAAGTAATTACAAAGGCCTAAAGGTAAAATTTTACACTGCACCGACGAAACTATCTATTCGCCTACCGAAATTTCAAATGCGTCATCAATAATTATTATTTACCAGAGTGATAAGAAATTCAGCTACAGATTGTATGACTTCCTCAGAATAAAAACTACAATGTGTGACTATAAATTAAAAATTTAATTACTAGAAGAATACAGCGGTTAAATAAGGATTACAAACGATATCGCGAAAACACGCACGTGACGTCAGCTGTGATCTTTCCGGGTGTTGCCACCCTAATTTCTATAATATCTTTCAGAAACAAAGTGTATAAACCAAAAAGAATTTCTAATCCTAAAATATTAACTGGTAGTTATTTCTTTTTTTAATTTTGGTAAATATGTTTTTAATGTATGGAAACATTTAAATAAAATCTTAATAAGTAAATTATTTTGAATGTTATTAAAATAAATTAAATTACCTTTAACTTATCTAACACCAATGGAAGGAATTGCTTTTTTAGGCATATTTATTTTCGCTCTTTTTGTTGAAGGCTATACAGACAGGCGGTAATGGGTCAAATAGATGTGAAAGCCTGTACATAAAAAAACTGCCGTTTGATCATTTACAATATAGAAATATTTCTACACATACTGTAACGACAAATACAAAATGAAGAAATCAAAAATTAAGCAAAGAATTTTTTTTCCTCGGACAACCATTAGTTCTACTGACCGATAAGCTTGGAAAGGCCGCCATCCGTCGGATGGGATCTTACTTAGGCCGTGTCCCCGTGTGTGGGAAAGCCATACACTGTGCACGTTAAAGAACATGTTGCATGGCTTTGACGGGAGGCTATCATCTGTCTCCCAACAACTGTTCCAGTGGGTCCCCTCCCTCTACCTTCTCTGAGCCTTCAGGGTCCATGTGGCATGGCCATTTAGCCCATGGTTTGCAAAAAATTACCGTACCCTGTGTACGTTAAAGAACACGCTGGATGGCCTTGACGGGAGGCTACCATCTATCTCACAACAGCTGTTTAGCCTCCCCCAACTTTCTGTGAGCCTTCGGGGTCCATGTGACCTGGCCATTTAGCCCATGGTGTGTAAGAAAGTGCCGCTCAGAGGTAAAACAACTCAACGTTAAAAAACACGCTGGATGGTTTTGACGGGAGGCTACTATCTGTCTCACAACAGCTGTTCCAGTAGGTCCCCTCCCCCAACTTTCTCTGAGCCTTCGGGGTCCTTGTGACCTGGTCATTTAGCCCATGGTGTGCAAAAAAGTGCCGCTCAGAGATGAATATTAACAGATACCAAAATTTATAAGTTAAAACTTGGAAATGTTGTCCAGCGTTTTCGAATATCACTTGAAACACGCACTAAGCACTTTGGATATTATTTAAATTAACGATAAATCCCAAGTAATCTGTTCCAAGTTAATGCTTTCATCTTGCAAATCATGTTCACAAAGTTTTCTGGGTGGACTTGAATCTTCGGCGTTTTATAAGCGATAAGAAATGATGCAAATCACGCACTTTTCATAAGGGTTTTGTGATTAGCAACTGAAACACTTTGTAGTCCGATTTCGTGACCATGTGGTCACCGTTTTCATTCTTATTCACGAAATGATTCACGGATGACGAATCTGCAATTGTTGTTTTTGATAATCACGCAGGCAGGCAAATGATGATTCCCAGTATCAGGTGAAGAATGTGGACACCTGCCAACCTGATAATTTGGAGAGTGTATAGTCGCTCAAAAAAGTATCCGAACTCTGTATTTTTATTGAAGAATAGCGAAAAAATATCTGCCAACGATCGTTTTAGAAAATAGTGATCTGGCAATCTTCGGCAATCTTGGTTGATACATCTTGATTGAAAATAGTGATCTGGCAATCTTGGTTGAGCGATTATGTAATTCGTGTACAGTCGCTCAAATAAATATTCGAACACTGTAGTTGATTTCAGAATTCAGAAAAAATATCTGGCTACGACGTTTTTAGAAAATACTGATCTGGCTATTTTTGTGTACAGTCGCTCAAACAAATATCCGAACACAATGGTTGATTAAAGAATTCAGGACAAAATATGTTGCAACTAATTTTTTAGAAATTTGTGATCTGACAACCTTCGTGTACAGTCGCTGAAATAAATATCCGAAAACTGTGATTGATTAAAGAATCCAGAAATAATACATCGCAACGATCTTTTTTAGAAAATTGTAATCTGACAATCTTCGTGTACAGTCGCTCAAATAAATATCCGAACACTATTGTTGATTAGAGAATTGAGAAAAATTATGTGGCAACGAACTTTTTGGAAATTAGTGATCTGGCAACCTTCGTGTACAATCGCTCAAATAAATATCCGAACAATAACAATGTCTACAGAATACAGAAAAAATCTGTCAACGAATTGTTTTTAGAAATTAGTGATCTTGCAACCTTCGTATATCTACAGTCGCTCAAAAAAGTATCCGAACAATATGGTTGATTACAGAATTCAGGAAAAATATCTGGCAAGGATTATTTTCTTTTTATATTAGTGATTTGGAAACCGTGTACAGTCGCTCAAAAAAGTATCCAAACACCATGATTGATTACAGAATTCAGAAAAAATATCTGGCAACGATTTTACTTTTTCTATTAGATATTACTGATCTGGCAAACTTCGTGTACAGTCGCTCAAAAAATTATCCGAACACCATGGTTGATTACAGAATACAGGAAACAAATCTGGGAATGATTTCTTTTTTAATAATTAATGATTTGGCAAACTTCCTGTACGTATACGAAGGTTGTCAGATCACTAATTTCTAAAAAAATCGTTGCCAGATATTCTTCCTGAATTCTACACTCAACCACATTGTTCGGATACTTTTTCGAAGGAATGGACAAGAATGTATTTCGGATTTTAATTTTAAACCACGGAAGGAAAATTAAATTTTTTGGCGCCCTGTCGTAATCTAAAGTTCCAGGGTTCGAGTTCCAGCTGGGGTCAGCATTAAGATTTATCTCCGCAAGATTCCCCGCCCTGCCGTCGGTCAGAAGAGGACACCGATTGGCTTGTAAAGGTCGCCGTCTTACTAATGGGACGTTAAACCGTGGTTCCGTGTGCGGGAGAGCCATACTGTGTGAGCGTTAAGGAACGCACTGGATGGCTTACCTTCAGGCTACCATCTTTCTATCAACAACTGTTCCAGTGGGTCACCTCCCCCAACTTCTTTTGAGCTTTCGAGGTCATTGTGACCTGACCATTCAGCATATTATATGCAAAAAAAGTGCCGTTTAGAGGTAAAACTACCCAACGATAAAGAACACGCTGGATGGCCTTGACTGGAGTCTGCCATCTGTCTCCAACAGCTGTCCAGTGTGTCCCCTTTCCTTCAACTTTGTCTGAGCCTTCAGGGTCCTTGTGACCTGGCCATTCAGCTCATTGCATGCAAAAAAAGTGCTGTTTAGAGGTAAAACTACCCAACGTTAAAGAACACGCCGGACGGCCTTGACTGGGTCTGCCATCTGTCTCCTACAGCTGTCCAGTGTGTCCCCTTTCCCTCAACTTTCCCTGAGCATTCAGGGTCCTTGTGACCTGGCCATTCAGCTCATTGCATGCAAAAAAAGTGCCGTTTAGAGGTAAAACTACCGAACGTTAAAGAACACGCTGGATGGCCTTGACTGGAGTCTGCCATTTGTCTCTTACAACTGTCCAGTTTGTCCCCTCGCGGTCAGTATTTGGGAGGGTGACCACCTGGGAACAACGCATGCAGTTGGCAATTTTTTTTCCCCAAGCGCTTTACTCTTAGAATATTAGCCAAAGTCATTCTGCGTCGGTCGCCGGGTTCCATTCCATTTTTAGTAAATAAATAAAGGAGATTTATTTTTGGTTACAAAACCTGCAACTTACGTGCAGAAATGACTGTTCTGTGTCGTTTCGGAGACTCCCGGGAAGCTCTTAATAACACAAATAACGACATCTAACCAATGAAATCTATTTCAGTTGAAAACCTAAGTTCTATATTCACTAGTAACTGTTACAATGGATCGAAAGCAGTTCCTTCTCATAATGAGACTTTTAAAATAATAATTAACCTTTCACCATGAAAGAGAATCGAATAAAACAGCTTCTATGCTAAAGAATCGATGACACAGCAATGCTTTTCGAATCGTTAAACCGGATGCGCCTTTTGTTTCGTAATTTGCATTTCCATCACGAATTAGTTTTAGCTTCAACAACTCTCGTGTAAACAACTAAGTCCCTGACCATATATTACCTAAATTTTTAAAAACGACAGACATCGGAAGAATCCTCCGATATCCGGAATAAATCTGATAATGCTATTTTGATCGAAAATTTTACAATAAAGAATGTGTGATATACAGAAAACTATAATTATACTATAACAATGGGAATGAAATAAAAGGTATATAGATATATACGTTTTATTTCATTCCCATTGTTATAGTATAATTATAGTTTTCTGTATCTATACATGGGGTATGCGAATAACATACACATTTCCAGGAGATACGTGAGACATAAACGTTTTTGAGAACCACTGCTCTATTATATATACATAAAGTTCAAGGAGCTGTCGTCATAAGCGTAAAGTTACCAAAGCCAATAGTAGAAGACAAAAAATACTAAAATGTCGTAAAATCTTAATATTGTTAGAATAAAAACTGATGTAAACCACAATAAAATAATGTAGAAATTCTGTATGTATCATACCCTGTGCAGGTTAAATAAAACGTTGGATGGGAGATTACCATCTGTGTCATAGCAGCTGTTCTATTCGGTCACCTTCCCGCAACCTAAACTGATCCCTCTGGTTCTTTATGACGTGGCCATTTAGCCCCTGTGTGCAAATAACTACCGGTGAGAGATAAAACAACCCAACCAAACGCATATCTTCTCTATGGCGTATTAAAGTGATCAAAGGGGTCACCATCCTCACAGACCTTCGACTATGGCGGAGAAACTGACAGCTTCCTGTCAGATCGCTGTTGCAAGCAGCTGATTGAGGTTTTTTTTATTTCTTTATTATATATATGAATATATTTTTACTCTTTTCCCTAACATGTTAAGCCTCTTTGGATTGGGAAATAAAATAATCATTAGAGATTAAATGTTTAGGGTGTGTTAAACTCCTAAAGCCAAAAGGAGGTCATTAAGTGAGGTCCTTCATTCCCATAAGTTGTGTTCAGCTATCTGCAGGTAGAGAAAGAGAATTGGGAATGTGTAAAACAACGAATAGGCGGTTGTATGCAATTACATTTGGACGAAAACTCTTATATATTAATTTTACCGTATGACCCTAGTGATATCGAGTTATAGGAAATACTATTCTACCAAAGCGATCTTGAGAAAGACAGCAAGTGGCATTGCTTATTTCCTACGCTGAAAATTTGCCTTAATAATATTCCATAATAGTTAATATAATAGTTAATATAATAGTTAATATTATGGAAAATACCTACTTCTTCACGTATATCAAATTTATAACTTCAAGAATTCAAGAAATCAAGGTTCTTTGTAGTTTACTGTTAGGCTGATGTAAAGAATAGTTTCGTGATTTTAAACCGTTAGTTCTATTGCACATATTATTCTATTTAAATTTTCCTCTTAGACGTGCATATGTATTATGCTAGGCACGGATTTTACAATTTCTTTCCTTTCTCCTCAGTGTTGTTTCTATTGCTATGTGCATGTAAAGACTTTAAAGAGACGGAAAAAAAATTGTGCTGATAATTTTTTATATTAACTATTATGGAAATACTACGGGAATTTTTCAGCGTAAGAACTGTTTTTTTTTTCAAATGAAAACTCACCTGTTTGGTTTTTAAAAAAATAAATAAATAAATTTTATATATTTATTTTTAAAACTTCAACGTGCTGACGTCATCTCGGTGTTTTTGCTACTTTACTATTAAACCGTATTTACAGGCAGCACTAATTTTAAGAGTTCACTTATTTCTCATGCCGCCACTCTATTTTAACTTACACTTTTATACGAGATGAGTAACATTTATGTAATTAAAATGTGTTTAAATTAATAAAAAACAAATGAATACTTAAAGATTTTCATATCTATTTTTTCATATGCACCGTATTTTTTTTTAAAGGTTTATTTTTTTACACGGTTTTCTCGGGAACCTATCTACCGTATCAGAATTCGAAACAGAATTGGGTGCATTCAATTAGATTATTCCTATTGTTTATTAAGAAGGATTTATTTTTTTTTAGTTGAGTGGTTAGCGCGCTTGGCTACTGATCTAAGAGACCTGGGTTCAGTCCCGGGTAAGGCCTGGCAGTTTTGTGTAGTTTTTCTGCTGAGGGCGTGCTATCCTCTCAGACCTTCTGCTACGGCATATAAACTGACAGGCTCCTGTCACACCTTTGTGGTAAGCAGCTGCTTGAGGGGTTATTTATTTATTGATTTATTATTAAAAGATGAGATACATCCTCAAACAAATTTTAGAGAATATAATAGCAGGAATGCGCTGTGATGCATACGGGATAAACATCTTTGCAAGCTGGATGCTTTTGAATGGTAAGAGAAACAATTTGAATAACTGACTGGAATTTCATACAATAATACGCATTTGTTATCATACAGAGCTCAGAGTTGGTTGTTTTACCTGTGATCGGCCATTTTGTTTGTAGACAATGGGCCAAACGGCCAGGTCACGAGGAGCTGGGACTCGAACCTGGGAAGTACAGATTACGAGTCTGGCGCGCTACCGACTGAGCCCCCCACCCCCATTTCTAAAATAATTATTTAGGCGTTCTATTGCAGCTAGGGAACTGATTTTCTAACCAAAATTGGGGTTGGGCAGGGAGAACCAGCGAACGAAATTTGGGAACTTTTCGTGAAGTATGTCGGGAATTACAGAACGTCAAATTCTGATGAAATATCTCTATCGTTTGTCAAGGGCTGAGAGCGCGCGCAGAGTCAGCAATGACCTTTGCAACACCGGGAATTTCTTCGTATTCAAACTGTGATCACATACTAATTTAATTCTTCTTATTAATACTTCAAATAAGTTGAACTCTAACAATAAAAATCACATTTCCCCTCACCCAATAAAGTGTCCTAAATTTATATTCCAACATACTATATGTGGTAATTTTCAAATAGTGTTGATTAAAGTTTTGAAACATGAATGCATAAATATAACTTATGTACTTCATTCAATTCAAACTTACGGCGATTACTGCTAAATGAAATTCCTGGAAGTGGTGTTAATTTTTTTTTTCTAACGAAATATTTGCTGGTTACCGCCATTCCGAACTGTTTTTGGTGTTCCTCTTCTAGGATTGGCCAAATATTTTAGATAGCTTGACACGTGTCGCCCTTAGTTACGATAGCAACAATATATTCGCTTTAACTTTAGAGTCAAATTTTACTCTCAATTGATTTCTTCTTTTCCATAATATATTTTATTACCTTTTTTTTTGAATAGAATTCATAGACCACGTAAAGTAAACTTTACCTACACATGAATCGAACTACAGTTAGCAACGATTAATAGTAATATTGTAATATTTCAGAAACATTAATATTTAAAATATGTGAATGCAATTTAATATCGAAGCCGGAAATTACATACCATTCATTTTTCTTTACATGTTCATGCCGTTCTCATCGTAAAACGTAATGAAATTTAGTTCCATCGAACCGCGATATTTTGATCTGCATGCGAATATGTTAGGGAAGAACTAGGAGTCAGTGTCGTAGTATTTTTACGTTTTTTTTTACCCGTCATTAAAAGTAAATAATTACATAGGAAATTTAAATTCTGCAGTGTAATATTTAACATCATGAAAAAGTATTAATCACCGTTATTAAGAAAGACGTTTGCAAGAGATCCTACAGTAAAAGTAATGAGTTTGATTTTTATTCGACAAAGTTTACACGTAAATAGATAAAACAAAGACAGATGAGAAGAGTAAACCTCTGTTGCGAATAGGAAATACTGTTGCAGCCTCACTTCCTGCGATTGAGAAAACATTGCATTCCAAAACCTCAGTGTCAACGTCATTACCTTATTATTGGAATCCAAATTTAGGTGATAGTAAATAAACTGTCGGAAAGCGCCGTCTCGTTTCGATCATTACAGTTACCTTGTGAATACCATGACGAAGTGAACAGAGTTCGTGGAATGGCAGTTACCTACACATTGCTTACCGCGAAACAATAGGAAGTGTAATAAACCTAGTTGTGTGAGATAAAACGAAACCTGAGAACGCCAATATCCACACGGGTTGTATTCCTTATCTCCTTCAAGCGTAACCAAGCACTCGGCCACTCGAAAAACATCAGGTAAACCTAGTTAATTATTTTCCAATCTTCGCCACCACACGAAATTTAATGGTTTACAACCACTGGCTGGACTAACCCTTAAGTTATATATGCACCTGCTTAGGGTACCAAGGGAAGGGAGCACCGAAGTTTTTTCCCCTAGCAATAATGCCCTTACCTATCAATTCTTTCACTGACACACTAGACTCTAGTCGTTACTTTTTTCATTGTCCTTATCTGCAGTGTTCGACTTTAATCTGAGTCCTAAAAAAAAGGTTCCTATCGTATGGTTAGTGACATTTAAAAAGATTGAAGATGACAGTCATATCGCTAGAGCCCAATACGTTTGACTTACCCGGACTCGGGACTTACCCGCTACAAACCCCTTACGCGGGTCTTACCCGCTACAAACACCGATGCCTTACCCGGGTCTCGAACCCAGGTCCCTTAGATCAGTAGCCAAGCGCGCTAACCAATCGGCCATGAGACGGCGAATAGCCTTATTAGGACTTTGGGTTGGGTTGTTTTACCTCTCTGCGGCACTTTTTTGCACACCATGGGCTACATGGCAAGGTCACATGGACCCCGAAGGCTCAGAGAAGGTTGGGGGAGGGGACCTACTACAACAGCTGTTGGGAGACAGATGGTAGCCTTCCGTCAAGGCCATCCAGCGTGTTCTTTAACGTGCACGCTCTCCCCACACGGGGCCACGGCTTAAAGTCCCATTCGACGGACGGCGACCTTTCCAAACCCACCGGTGTCCCCTACTGACCGCGGATAGGGCAGGAAATTTTGCGGAGATAAATCTCAACGCTGACCCAACTGGGACTCGAATCTGGGAACTACAGGTTACGAGCCTGGCGCGTTACCGTCTGAGCCACCCACTCCCCTGTGGAAGAGTAAACAAACCACTCTGTTGGGAATACGAAACAATGTAAATGTCACTTCCTTGCGATTGTGCAAACAATGCATCCTCAATCGTCACTGGGGGGCGGGGGGGGCTCAGTCTGTAGCGCACCAGGCTCGTAATCTGTAATTTCCAGGTTCGAGTCCCAGCTGGGTCAGCGTTGAGGTTTGTCGCCGCAAAATTCCCCGCCCTGCCCACGGTCAGTAGGAGACACCGATGGGCTTGGAAAGGCCGCCGTTTGTCTAATGGGACGTTAAGCCGTGGCCCCGTGTGCGGGAGAGCCATAACATGTGCATGTTAAAGAACACGCTGGATGGCCTTGAATTGAGCCTACCATCTGTCTCCCAACAGCTGTTCCAGTGGGTCCCCTCCCCCACCCTTCTCTGAGTCTTCGGGGTCCATGTGAACTGGCCATTTAGCCAATGGTGTGCAAAAAAGTGCCGCTCAGAGATAAAACAACCCAACCCAATCGTCACTGTCAGATGTCATTCGCCTATCCTTTTCTCGCTGTTCCATTTGCCGCGTTAGCTATTAAAATATGGCGAAGAAGTCATCCTATTTTGAGGGTTTGCAGTTATCAGAGCTTTGCCTATCGCTAACAGATTTGAGTTTAATAAGCAGCCATATACAAGGCTCGTGCGGTTGATAAATACCGTCGGCCTGTTCTTCTGTAACCCACAACTCTGCTGCTCGAAAAGTATCAGCTGAATCAAGTTAAATAATATTCGTAAAGTGTTTGCGGTTCGTTTATATTTTCCTTCAGGTAAGTAACTTTGTAGTGAATGATTAATTTAGAGTAGAGGTAATCTAATTCTACACTTTTTAGCCTAAGAGCTATGAAATTTCGGTCGGTTTCGAACCGACAAATAGTATGCAGCACATTATTCTGATTATGGGATATAAAATTGATAGTTAACCGCTATTTGTCGGTGTCGACCACTTTATTTTGGCTCGTAATACGGACATTATTCATTTCCTATTCTTTTCAGGTACCCTACCGAACGGCTACAGATTTTCCCTGTTATGCCAGTGAGAAACCTTACTTGGAAGCTCTAAAATATGCATTTAATGGAATTAAAGGTAATAATCAAATATTTCTAAAATATCGATTTCAAAAATATTTTTTTAGTATTTAAATGGTTGCGGAAGCTGGAATGGTTAACAATAATCTTCCGTGGTATACCAGTGAGTAAGTGGAATTTGGTTCGTTGTTTTACCTGTGAGAGGCCCGTTTTTCATCACCATGGGTTAAATGACCAGGTCACAAAGATCCCAAAGACTCAGAAAAGGTTGGGGAAGGGTACCCATCGGAACAGCTGTTGGGAGTCAGATGGTAGCCTTACGTCAAGGCCATCCATCATGTTCTTCCACGTGCACAGGGTATGGCTCTCCTGTACACGCGGCCATGGCTTAACGCCCCATCCACGGACAGTGGTCTTTCCAAGCCCATCGGTATCCCTTACTGACCGTGTGCAGGACGGGAAGTTTTGCAGAGATAAGCGTTTTTAGAGTTAAGAACGATAGGATAATTTTACCAATGCCAAGATGGAAAATAATTATCCGGTGCAATACACTAATTATTTTTTTAAGAGTAAAACTGATATCTGAACGTGATTTTTAGTTTCATGTCAACTTTGCGTTTAATATTTTGTTTTTTGCGTGTTAAATATTCCAGCGTTCGTCATTTATATATTACGGCAACCAACGTTTTTATATTCGATATTACACGTATGACGTACAAGTGTGAGAGATATCTAATGCAAATGATATCGAATAAGATATTTGGCTACTAAGGTATTACGGCAATGTCACCTTTTATTCCGTCCATCAGATAGGTATTGTGAGTGACCTCAGTAGAAAATATGTTTTCAAAAATGTTTTGAACTGAATAATAAACTGTGATTTCACAATATGTTTTGTTGTATGGCTTTCATGAGACACAGAAAATGCTTTTCCTCTTCACATTATAGAAATTATGTTGTGAAGTAACCGAAACTGCTTCGCTGACGTCATCTCTGTGTTTTCTCCAATTTATTATTAAGGCGCACACATATTTCAGTTTGATTTACACGTAGGATATTTTTTATTTTAACTAGTCTAGGCAGGGAAACTTTTCGTTATTCGATTATCTTTGATTATTTGATGGCGATCCCCACTGCTACGTTATGTTCGATAATATTCGTTCACTAATTGGCTTCGCTCAGGTACAAGAAATGGTGAGAAAGGAAGCTTAAAGAGACAGAACTTTGTTGCGGATATGGAGAGGTGTCACTTCCTTCGAAGTCGGAAAACAATTAAATCAACAATATTATTGTCAGACGTCAGTAAAGAATTATTACGATTACTTTCAAACAGTATACAGTTAATGAAATCTGTTGAAGTGAAACGTACGTAGTTAGCGTCGACATTTTTCACGTTTTCTTCTAGGGAATCGATGATTAGTTGTGCTTAGAAAAAAAGCCGTCTTTTAAGTCACGAAGGTAGGAAGAGTATAATTTAATGATATCGTATATGTACCATACGTCCTTTATTTCACTGCTCTGTCCTTTAGATTTTTTTTTCTAAAATGGCGATTTTTCCTCCTTTTTTTTTAGTGAATTAAAATAGTAAACTGAATATTGGCGCGCATTAGATGGGTTACAATTTTTAAATATTTCACCGATAAACAGGAATCTATTAAAAACATTTTAAAAAACGTTGAATTTAGCTTATGTATCCATTAATTTAATGTCCTCACTGAACGAGTATTTTAATTAGCGAACAATATGTGGACCAGTGAAAAAACAAAATGAAAAATCGGAACATTTATAGCATACATTTATACCAAATGCAACTTTCATATGAATTGTATACAGTTTTATGAAATTTAAAACAAAAACCTGATTTATTAACCCTTCCAATGTCCAGAACATATATATCCGTTTTTAGTACAATAAAAGAAAACGATTTAAAAAAAAATTAAAAATTACCATTTTAAATTTGGTTAACAGATATCTTATAAAAATATGTAATCTAAGCTTGATACATAATATTTTCCTTTTTTTTATTTGATACATATTTTATTAAACGGTGAATAAATAATTTGTTAAAGCCATCTATTTGCCGTTTCTTAGAACTTATATAAGGTATTTGTTAACATTACTCTGACAAAAGAAAACAATTTAAAAAAAAATTAAAAATTGCCATTTTAAATTTTGTAAATAGATATAAAAATATGTAATTTCAGCTTGATAAATAATATTTTCTTTTTTTATTTTATGCATATTTTATTAAACTATGACATAAATAATTTGTTAAAGCAATCTGTTTGCCATTTCTTAGAAGTTATATAAGGTATTGCCAATTTTTTAACATTACTCTGTGCTGAAATAATCCCCTAATTTAAGCTCAGAAATTTGATTTGAACTATTATCAACACAGATTTTTCCTTAAAGTTTTAAAAATCTCCTGATAATTAACAAATAACTGCTACTTTTTAAAATTGGAAGTAATTATGAAATGTGTACCTTTTTTTTTGGTATATCACTGTAAAAATTGTTATTAAAATAATATATTTTTTAATTTGGTATAAAACATGAGCTAATTCTGTTGATTAGTCATTTATTAAAAATATTCCAAATGTGACTTATTTATTCGACTGCAAAAACCTGGACTTTTTCTCAAATTATAGTATGGAGAAAAAATTTCAAAATGGAAGAAATGTTTTCTTTAAACAAGAATTTTTTATTGTTATTTAGAAATAAATAGCCATTCTATTCAAATACGTTATAATCAATTTATTAGCTTTTTTTATAAATTTTTATTTGTGTTGCAAGATGCAGTTTTTTTTACTATATGACTCTAAAAAAGTCCTATTAAAATGAAACATATGGTCCTTTTCGTTAAATAATTTATTTTCAAAAAATCCAAAATTAAATGTTGATTAATTTGGCATCATCATCCTCAAGCAGCCATGGGCTACGGAGGTCCAACCAGACCGTGGAATTTAGTTCTCCAAGCAAGTCTATCCGGAGCTACATCTACTGCACCTGGGCACTGCACACCAATTCTAACAAGGTCCTGTTTGACATTGTCTGCCCACCGCATCCTAGGTCTCCCCTTCTTTCTGAGGCCTTTAGGTACACTGTTCATAACCCTATTCGCCAATCTATAATTATTCATACGGGCAAAATGGCCAAACCAACGGAGTCTCTCTCTGCACAATATGCTGCTTAAAGGAGGTTGCAAACTCCTTTGCCTAACCTCATCATTAGTTACAAAGTTGAACCACCTAATGCCCAAGATACTGCGTAAGCATCTGGAATCGAAAGCATCTAGTTTCCTGTTATCTTGTTTACAAAGTGTCCAGGTTTCACTACCATAACTAACCCTAGAAAGAACCAAACTATTATACAGTCTAATTTTAGTCTTTAGGTGTATACGCCTATTTCTCCACACTATCACCACACAAATTTCAATAATAGGCGAATGACAGCTGACAGTGACGATTGGGTTGGGTTGTTTTACCTCTGAGCGGCACTATTTTGCACACCATGGGCTAAATGGCCAGGTCACATGGACCCCGAAGGCTCAGAGAAGAGTGGGGGAGGGGACCCACTGGAACAGCTGTTGGGAGACAGATGGTAGGCTCCCTTCAAGACCATCCAGCGTGTTCTTTAACGTGCACAGGGTATGGCTCTCCCGCACACGGGGTCACAGTTAACGTCCCATATGACGGACGGCGGCCTTTCCAAGCTCATCGGTGTCCCCTACTGTGACGATTGAGGATGCATTGTTTGCACAATCGCAAGGAAGTGACATTTACATTGTGTCGTATTCCCAACAGAGGTTTGTTTACTCTTCCACAGGGGAGGGGGTAGCTCAGACGGTAGCACGCCAGGCTCGTAATCTGTAGTTCCCAGATTCGAGTCCCAGTTGGGTCGGCGTTGAGATTTATCTCCGCAAAATTCCCCGCCCTGTCCGCGGTCAGTAGGGGACACCGGTGGGTTTGGAAAAGCCGCCGTCCGTCGAATGGGACTTTAAGTCGTAGCTCCGTGTGCGGGAGAGCGTGCACGTTAAAGAACACGCTGGATGGCCTTGACAGAAGGCTACCATCTGTCTCCCAACAGCTGTTGCAGTAGGTCCCCTCCCCCAACCTTTTCTGAGCCTTCGGGGTCCATATGACCTTGCCATGCAGCCCATGGTGTGCAAAAAAAGTGCCGCAGAGAGGTAAAACAACCCAACCCAAAGTCCTAATAAGGCTATTCGCCGTCCCATGGCCGATTGGTTAGCGCGCTTGTCTACTGATCTAAGGGACCTGGTTTCGAGACCCGGGTAAGGCATCGCTGTTTGTAGCGGGTAAGTCCCGGGTAAGGGGTTTGTAGCGGGTAAGACCCGGGTAAGGGGTTTGTAGCGGGTAAGTCCCGAGTCCCGGGTAAGTCAAACGTATTGAGCTCTAGCGATATCACTGTCATCTTCAATCTTTTTAAATGTCACTAACCATACGATAGGAACCTTTTTTTTAGGACTCAGATTAAAGTCGAACACTGCAGATAAGGACAATGAAAAAAGAAACGACTAAAGTCGAGATAAGTCGACGAAAGTGTCAGTGAAATAATTGATAGGTAAGGGCATTATTGCCAGGGGAAAAAACTTCGGTGTCCCCCTTCTGTTGGTACCCTAAGCAGGTGCTTATATTACTTAAGGGTTAGTCCAGCCAGTGGTTGTAAACCATTAAATTCCGTGTTTGGTTTCAGAATAACTAATACATATTACAAACACGCGACATACGTAAGTACACATGGGTTTCACTTGATGGGCTGCATAGGAATATGATTGATTATATATTAATTAACAGCAAATGGGCTAGTTCTGTTAGAAATACCAGGGCATATAGGGGAGCTGAAATTTGATCTGACCATTTCCTTGTTAAAAGTGTCTTGCAACTTAAACTTAAAAAGTGTTGTGCTAGGGTTAAAAAATTTGCTTTTAATACTGAAGCTCTGAAAGATCCAGTTATAGCCAAAGCTTACCATGATAGGTTACTTAGTCATTATGACAGTCATGGTATGCTTACTACTGAAGTTGAGGAAAAATGGGATCATTTTAAATAGGCTTTTTTGGACACTAACAGTACTCTTTTAGGAAAAAAGGAGCAGAAGAGACAGAATTATCTGAGTGATAAGGCACTTGAGCTTATTTCGGAAAGAAAGAATTGCAGGAATGTCCTTAATCAATACCCTACTAGTACTAATAGAAAGCATTACAGAGAACTTAATAAACGTATAAAAGATCAATTAACTGCTGATAAGAATCTTTGGCTTGATGGTTTGGCTGATAAAGCCGAGGAAGCAGTTAGACAGCACAACAGCAGAGAGCTGTACCAGATAGTTAATGTTTTGAGTGGAAGAAAACGGACAGGTATACAGGGATTGAAGGATAAACAAGGTAAGGTTATAGAAGGTGAGGATTCTGTCATGGGTAGGTGGGCTGAGCATTTCAGTGATAT
Source organism: Ryuthela nishihirai (assembly GCA_038380435.1). NCBI lineage: Eukaryota > Metazoa > Arthropoda > Arachnida > Araneae > Heptathelidae > Ryuthela > Ryuthela nishihirai. The sequence continues at coordinate 85,791,667 of JAWZYU010000003.1, read as the reverse complement.
TCTAAGCAATGCGGTTACTTCTATTCCCATTGTTTGCAATGATGATAGATGCATTGGTGGCTTTAATGTTGGCCCTATAACACAATCTGAAGTTATTTTGGCTGTTTCTAAACTTAAACTTCATAAATCCCCAGGGGTAGATGAAATTACTACAGAAATGCTTAGAGCTGGAAATGTTTTGGTTACCACTTGGATGACTGAAATTCTGAATATCTTTTATGATAAAGGCATGGTTACTAAGGATTTTACCAGAGCTATTGTTATCCCTATTTTCAAAAAAGGTGATCGCAGTTCTTGTGATAACTATAGGGGTATTAGCCTACTCTCTGTTCCAGGTAAAGTTCTTTCCATGATTGTGCTTAATAGAATTAAGAATCTGGTTGACAGTCAATTGCGTGATGAGCAATGTGGATTCAGAAGTGGTAGGGGATGTGTGCAGATATTTTCACTTAGGCAGATTCTTGAGAAATGTTTAGAGTTTCAGAAACCTTTGGTTGCTAGCTTTGTTGATTTCAAAAAGGCTTTCGACTCTGTTGATCGTCATAATTTGTGGTTGATTGTGAAATCATATGGTATACCAGACAAGTTAGTTAACATAATGAAAACTCTCTATAATAACACTGAGTCGTGTGTGAGCGTTGGTAAGGCTTGTAGCAATTGGTTTAGCATTACTTCTGGTGTTCGACAAGGGTGCATTTTGTCTCCTTTTCTCTTTAGTTTGGTTATTGATTATGTTATGCGAAATTCACTTCAAGGGAAAATTTTTGGCCTTAAATGGGCTGGAGATACGAAAATTTCTGATTTAGATTATGCTGATGATTTAGCCCTTTTGGCAAATGATGTTGATGAGATGAACTCTTTCATTCGAGCTGTTGATGAGACTGGTAGTAGAATAGGTTTGGTTATAAACAGAGAGAAAACTAAAGTGATGAAAATTGGTCAGGCAGGCTGTGATTCAGTTAATCTGAATGGTTGCAGTCTTGAGCAGATGTCACAGTTTAATTATCTTGGGAGCTATGTAACAGATAATGGTGATATGCGGCATGAGATTAACAGACGAATAGGGATTGCTGCCGGGACTTTTAAGAATCTATGGAGAGTGTGGAGAAATACGCGTATACACATAAAGACTAAAATTAGACTGTATAATAGTTTGGTTCTTTCTAGGGGTAGTTATGGTAGTGAAACTTGGACACTTTGTAAACAAGATAGCAGGAAACTAGATGCTTTTGATTCCAGATGCTTACGCAGTATCTTGGGCATTAGGTGGTTCAACTTTGTAACTAATGATGAGGTTAGGCAAAGGAGTTTGCAACCTCCTTTAAGTACCATATTGTGCAGAGAGAGACTTCCTTGGTTTGGCCATGTTGCCCGTATGAATAATTATAGATTGGCGAATAGGGTTATGAACAGTGTGCCTAAAGGCCTCAGAAAGAAGGGGAGACCTAGGATGCGGTGGGCTGACAATGTCAAACAGGACCTTGTTAGAATTGGTGTGCAGTCACCAGATGCAGTAGATGTAGCTCAGAATAGACTTGCTTGGAGAACTAAATTGCACGGTCTGGTTGGACCTCCGTAGCCCATGGCTGCTTGAGGATGATGATGATGGTGATGATGGTGGCGAAGATTGGAAAATAATTAACTACGTTTACCTGATGTTGTCCGAGTGGCCGAGTGCTTGGTTACGCTTGAAAGAGATAAGGAATACAACCCGTGTCGATATTGGCGTTCTCAGATTTCGTTTTATCTCACACAACTACGTTTATTACACTTCCTATTGTTTCGCGGTAAGCAATGTGTAGGTAACTGCCATTCCACGAACTCTGTTCACTTCATCATGATATTCACAAGGTAACTGCAATGACCGAAACGAGACGGCGCTTTCCGACAGTTTATTTACTATCACTTAAATTTGGATTCCAATAATAATGTAATGACGTCGACACTTGGGTTTTGGAATGCAATGTTTTCTCAATCGCATGAAGTGAGGCTGCAACAGTATTTCCTATTCGCAACAGAGGTTTACTCTTCTCACCTGTCTTTATTTTATCTATTTACGTGTAAACGTTGTCGAATAGAAATCAAACTCATTACTTTTACTGTAGGATCTCTTGCAAACGTCTTTCTTAATAACGGTGATTAATACTTTTTCATGATGTTAAATATTACACTGTAGAATTTAAATTTCCTATGTAATTATTTACCTTTAATGACGGGTAAAAAAAACGTAAAAATACTACGACACTGACTCCTAGTTCTTCCCTAACATATTCGCATGCAGAACAAAATATCGCGGTTCGATGGAACTAAATTTCATTACGTTTTACGATGAGAACGGCATGAACATGTAAAGAAAAATGAATGGTATGTAATTTCCGGCTTCGATATTAAATTGCATTCGCATATTTTAAATAATAATGTTTCTGAAATATTACAATATTACTATTAATCGTTGCTAACTGTAGTTCGATTCATGTGTAGGTAAAGTTTACTTTACGTGGTCTATGAATTTTATTCTAAATATACGTAATAAAATATATTATGGAAAAGAAAAAATTAATTGAGAGTAAAATTTGACTCTAAAGTTAAAGCGAATATATTGTTGCTATCGTAACTAAGGGAGACACGTGTTAAGCTATCTAAAATATTTGGCCAATCCTAGAAGAGGAACACCAAAAACAGTTGGGAATGGCGGTAACCAGCAAATATTTCGTTAGAAAAAAAACTTAACACCACTTCCAGGAATTTCATTTAGCAGTAATCGCCGTAAGTTTGAATTGAATGAGGTACATAAGTTATATTTATGCATTCATGTTTCAAAACTTTAATCAATACGATTTGAAAATTAGCACATATAGTATGCTGGAATATAAATTTAGGACACTTTATTGGGTGAGGGGAAATGTGATTTTTATTGTTAGAGTTCAACTTATTTGAAGTATTAATAAGAAGAATTAAATTAGTATGTGATCACAGTTTGAATACGAAGAAATTCCCGGTGTTGCAAAGGTCATTGCTGACTCTGCGCGCGCTCTCAGCCCTTGACAAACGATAGAGATATTTCGTCAGAATTTGACGTTTTGTAATTCCCGACATACTTCACGAAAACTTCCCAAATTTCGTTCGCCAGTTCTCCCTGCCCAACCCCAATTTTGGTTAGAAAATCAGTTCCCTAGCTGCAATAGAACGCCTAAATAATTATTTTAGAAATGGGGTTGTGGGGATCAGTCGGTAGCGCGCCAAACTCGTAATCTGTACTTCCCAGGCTGGGAAATGTTGTCCCAGCTGGGTAAATGTTGAGATTTATCTCCGCAAAATTCCGCGCCCTGCCCACGGTCAGTAGGGGACACCGATAAGCTTGGAAAGTCCGCCATCCGTCGGATGGGATCTTAGGCCGTGTCCCCGTCTGCAGGAAAGCCATACCCTGTGCACGTTAAAGAACATGTTGTATGGCTTTGATGGGAGGCTATCACCTGTCTCCCAACAGCTGTTCCAGTGATTCCCCTCCCCCAACCTTTTTTGAGCCTTCGGGTTCCTCGTGACCTGGCCGTTTACTCCATTGTCTACAAACAAAATGGCCGATCACAGGTAAAACAACCAACTCTGAGCTCTATATGATATCAAATGCGTATTATTGTATGAAATTCCAGTCAGTTATTCAAATTGATTCTCTTACCATTTAAAAGCATCCAGCTTACAAAGATGCTTATTCGTATGCATCACAGCGCATTCCTGCTATTATAATCTCCAAAATATGTTTCAGGATGTTGCTCAACTTTTAATAATAAATAAATAAATAAATACCCCCTCAAGCAGCTGCTTACCACAGAGGTGTGACAGGAGCCTGTCAGTTTAAATACCATAGCAGAATGTCTGAGAGGATGGCACGCTCTCAGCAGAAAAACGACACAAAACAGCCAGGCCTTACCCGGGACTAAACCCAGGTCTCTTAGATCAGTAGCCAAGCGCGGTAACCACTCAACTGAAAAGAAATTAAATCCTTCTTAATAAAGAATAGGAATAATCTAATTCAATGCACCCAATTCTGTTTCGAATTCTGACACGGTAGATAGGTTCCCGAGAAAACCGTGTAAAAAAATAAACCTTTAGAAAAAAATACAGTGCATATGAAAAAATAGATATGAAAATCTTTAAGTATTCATTTGTTTTTTATTAATTTAAACACATTTTAATTACATAAATGTTACTCATCTCGTATAAAAGTGTAAGTTAAAATAGAGTGGCGGCATGAGAAATAAGTGAACTCTTAAAATTAGTGCTGCCTGTAAATACGGTTTAATAGTAAAGTAGCAAAAACACCGAGATGACGTCAGCACGTTGAAGTTTTAAAAATAAATATATAAAATATATATATATTTATTATTTTTTAAAACCAAACAGGTGAGTTTTAATTTGAAAAAAAAAAAGAAACAGTTCTTATGCTGAAAAATTCCCGTAGTATTTCCATAATAGTTAATATCAAAAATTATCAGCACAATGTTTTTTACGTCTCCTTAAAGTCTTTACATGCACATAGCAATAGAAACAACACTGATGAGAAAGGAAACAAATTGTAAAATCCGTGCCTAGCATAATACATATGCACGTCTAAGAGGAAAATTTAAATAGAATAATATGTGCAATAGAACTAACGGTTTAAAGTCACGAAACTATTCTTTCTTTACATCAGCCTAACAGTAAACTACGAAGAACCTTGATTTCTTGAATTCTTGAAGTTATAAATTTGATATACGTGAAGAAGTAGGTATTTTCCATAATATTCTATTATATTAACTATTATATTAACAATTATGGAATATTTTTAAGGCAAATTTTCAGGGTAAGAAATAAGCAATGCCACTTGCTGTCTTTCTCAAGATCGTTTCGGTAGAATAGTATTTCCCATAACTCGATATCACTAGGGTCATACGGTAAAATTAATATATAAGAGTTTTCGTCAAAATATAATTGCATACAACCGCCTATTCGTTGTTTTACACATTTCCAATTCTCTTTCTCTACCTGCAGATAGCTGAACACAACTTATGGGAATGAAGGACCTCACTTAATGACCTCCTTTTGGCTTTAGGAGTTTAACACACCCTAAACATTTAACTTCTAATGATTATTTTATTTCCCAATCCAAAGAGGCTTAACATGTTAGGGAAAAGAGTGAAAATATATTCATATATATAATAAAGAAATAAAAAAACCCTCAATCAGCTGCTTGCAACAGCGATCTGACAGTTACCTGTCAGTTTCTCCGCCATAGTCGAAGGTCTGTGAGGATGGTGACCCCTTTGATCACTTTAATACGCCATAGAGAAGATATGCGTTTGGTTGGGTTGTTTTATCTCTGACCGTTGGTTATTTGCACACAGGGGCTAAATGGCCACGTCATAAAGAACCAGAGGGATCAGTTTAGGTTGCGGGAAGGTGACCGAATGGAACAGCTGCTATGACACAGATGGTAACCTTCCATCCAATGTTTTATTTAAATCTGCACAGGGTATGATATATACAGAATTTCTACACTATTTTATTGTGGTTTACATCAGTTTTTATTCTAACAATATTAAGATTTTACGACATTTTGGTATTTTTTGTCTTCTACTATTGGCTTTGGTAACTTTACGCTTATGACGTCAACTCCTTGAACTTTATGTATATATAATAGAGCAGTGGTTCTCAAAAACTTTTATATCTCACGTACCTCCTGGAAATGTGTATGTTATTGGCGTACCCCATGTATAGATACAGAAAACTGCTATTATACTATAACAATGGGAATAAAATAAAACGTATATATCTATATACACACATTTGTTATTGTAAAATTTTCGATCAAAATAACATTATCAGATTTATTCCGGATATCGGAGCAATCTTCCGATGTCTGTCGATTTTAAAAATTTCGGTAATATATGGTCAGTGACTTAGTTGTTTACACGAAAGTTGTTAAAGCTAAAACTAATTCGTGATGGAAATGCAAATTACGAAACAAAAGGCGTATCCGGTTTAACGATTCGAAAAGCATTGTTGTGTCATCGATTCTTTAGCATAGAAGCTGTTTTATTCGATTCTCTTTCATCGTTAAAGGTTAATTATTTTTTTTAAAGTTTCATCGAATAATGACAAGGAACTGTTTTCGGTGCATTGTAACAGTTACTAGTGAATATAGAACTTAGGTTTTCAACTGAAATAGATTTCATTGGTTAGATGTGGTTATTTGTGTTATTAAGAGCTTTCCAGGAGTCTCCGAAACGACACAGAGCAGTCATTTCTGCACGTAAGTTGCAGGTTTTGTAACCAAAACTAAATCTCCTTTATTTATTTACTAAAAATGGAATGGAACCCGGCGACCGACGCAGAATGACTTTGGCTAATATTCTAAGAGTAAAGCGCTTGGGGAAAAAAAATTGCGAACTGCACGTGTTGTTCCCAGGTGGTCACCCACCCAAGTATTGACCGCGAGGGGACAAACTGGACAGCTGTAGGAGACAAATGGCAGACTCCAGTCAAGGCCATCCAGCATGTTCTTTAACGTTGGGTAGTTTTACCTCTAAACGACACTTTTTTTGCATGCAATGAGCTGAATGGCCAGGTCACAAGGACCCTGAATGCTCAGGGAAAGTTGAGGGAAATGGGACACACTGGACAGCTGTAGGAGACAGATGGTCCACCCAGATAATGTGTGAATGTATTCTTCAAGTTCACCCAGATAACTGTGTGAACATGATTTGCAAGATGAATGCATTCACTTAGAACAGATTACTTGGGATTTATCGTTAATTTGAATAACATCCAAAGTGCTCAGTGCGTGTTTCAAGTGTTATTTCAAAACGCTGGACAACATTTTCAAGCTTTAACTTATAAATTTTGGTATCTGTTAATATTTATCTCTGAGCTGCACTTTTTTGCAAACCATGGGCTAAATGGCCATGCCACATGGACCCCGAAGGCTCAGAGAAGGTTGGGGGAGGGGACCCACTGGAACAGCTGTTGTAAGACAGATGGTAGCCTCTCGTCAAGGCCATCCAGCGTGTTCTTTAACGTACACAGGGTATGGTACTTTTTTGCAATCCATGGGCTAAATGGCCATGCCACATGGACCCCGAAGGCTCAGAGAAGGTTGGGGGAGGGACCTCATTGGAACAGCTGTTGGGAGACAGATGATAGCCTCCCGTCAAAGCCATGCAACGTGTTCTTTAACGTACACAGGGTATGGTTTTCCCGCACACGGCCTAAGATCCCATCCGACGGATGGAGGCCTTTCCAAGCTTATCGGTCAGTTGAACTAATGGTTGTACGAAGAAAAAAATTCTTTGCTTAATTTTTGATTTCTTCAATTTGGTATTTGTCGTTACAGTATGCGTAGAAATATTTCTATATCGTAAATGATCAAACTGCAGTTTTTTTATGTACAGGCTTTCACATATATTTGACCCATTACCGCCTGTCTGGAGAGCCTTGAAAAAAAAAAGAGCTAAAATAAATATGCCTATACAAGCAATTCCTTCCATTGGTATAAGATTAGTTAAAGGTAATTTAGCTATTAAGATTTTATTTAAATAATTCAGAATATTAGAAAAATATTTACCAATGTTAAAAAAAGAAATAACTACCAGTTAATATTTTAGAATTAGAAATTCTTTTTGATTTATACATTTTGTTTCTGAAACCCGGAAAGATCGCAGCCGACGTCATGTGCGTGTTTTCGCGATATTGTTTGTTATCCTTATATAACCGCTGTATTCTTCTAGTAATTTAACTATTAATTTATTGTCACACGTTATAGTTTGTATTCTGAGGAAGTCGTACAATTTGTAGCTGAATTTCTTATCACTGTGGTAAATAATCATTATTGATCACGCATTTGAAATTTCGGTAGGAGAATAAATTGTTTCGTCGGTGCAGTGTAAAATTTTACCTTTAGGTTTTGTAATTTCCATAACTCGATAATATACAGAACTTAGGTTTTCAACTGAAATAGATTTCATTGGTTAGATGTCGTTATTTGTGTTATTAAAACTTTCCGTGAGTCTCCGAAACGACACAGAGCAGTCATTTCTGCACGTAAGTTGCAGGTTTTGTAACCAAAACTAAATCTTCTTTATTTATATATTAATAATGGAATGGAACACGGCGACCAACGCAGAATGACTTTGGCTAATATTCTAGGAGCACAGCGCTTGGGGAAAAAAAAATTGCCAACTGCACGCGTTGTTCCCAGGTGGTCACCCTCCCAAGTAATGACCGCGAGGGGACACACTGGACAGCTGTAGGAGACAGATGGCAGACTCCAGTCAAGGCCGTCAGCGTGTTCTTTAACGTTGGGTAGTTTTACCTCTAAACAGCACTTTTTTTTTTGCATTCAATGAGCTGAATGCCAGGTCACAACGACCCTGAAGGCTCAGGGAAAGTTGAGGGAAAGGGGACACACTGGACAGCTATAGGAGACAGATGGCAGACTCCAGTCAAGGCCGTCCAGCGTGTTCTTTAACGTTGGGTAGTTTTACCTTTAAACAGCACTTTTTTGCATGCAGTGAGCTGAATGGTCAGGTCACAAGGACCCTGAAGGCTCAGAGAGATTTGAGGGAAAGGGGACACTGTGGACAGCTGTAGCAGACAGATGGCAGACTCCAGTCAAGGTCGTCCAGCGTGTTCTTTAACGTTCGGTGGTTTTACCTCTAAACGGCAATATTTTTGCATAGAGTAGGCTGAATGGCCAGGTCACAATGACCTGGAAGACTCAAAAGAATTTGGGGGAGGGGACCCACTGGAATAGTTGTTGGGAGATAGATGGTATCCTGAAGGTAAGCTATCCAGTGCGTTCTTTAACGCGCACACAGTATGGCTCTCCCGCACACAGAACCACGGTTTAACGTCCCATTAGGAAGACGGCGACCTTTACATGCGAATCTGTGTCGTCTACTGACCGACGGCAGAGCGGGGAGTCTTGCGGAGATAAATCTTAACGCTGACCCCAACTGGAACTCGAATCCTGGAACTTTAGATTACGACAGGGCGCCAAAAAATTTAATTCTCCTTCCGTTGTTTAAAGTAAAATCCGAAATACATTCTTGTCCATTCCTTCGAAAAAGTATCCGAACAATGTGGTTGATTGTAGAATTCAGGAAGAATACATGGCAACGTTTTTTTTAGAAATTAGTGATCTCGCAACCTTCGTATACGTAGAGGAAGGTTGCCAAATCATTAATTATTAAAAAAGAAATCGTTCCCAGATTTTTTTCCTGAATTCTGTAATCAAGCATGGTGTTCGGATCCTTTTTTTGAGCGACTGTACACGGTTGCCAGATCACTAATATCACAAAATAAATAAAAATCGTTGCCAGATATTTTTCCTGAATTCTGTAATCAACCATATTGTTCGGATGCTTTTTTGAGCGACTGTAGGTATAAGAAGGTTGCAAGATCACTAATTTCTCAAAAAATATCGTTGACAGATATTTTTTCTGAATTGTGTAGACATTGTTAGTGTTCGGATATTTATTTGAGCGACTGTACACGAAGGTTGTCAGATCAATAATTTCTAAAAAATTCGTTGCCACATATTTTTTCTCAATTCTCTAATCAACAATAGTGTTCGGATATTTATTTGAGCGACTGTACACGAAGATTGTCAGATCACAATTTTCTAAAAAAGATCGTTGCGAGATATTTTTTCTGAATTCTTTAATCAACCATAGTGTTCGAATATTTGTTTAAGCGACTGTACACGAAGATTGCCAGATCACTAGTTTCTAAAAAGATCGTTGGGAAATATTTTTTCTCTATTCTTTAATAAAACCATAGTGTTCGGATACTTTTTTGAGCGACTGTACACTCTCCAAATTATCAGGTTGGCAGGTGTCCACATTCTTCACCTGATACTGGGAATCATCATTAGCCTGCTTGCGTGATTATCAAAAACAACAATTGCAGATTCGTCATCCGTGAATCATTTCGTGAATAAGAATGAAAACGGTGGCCACATAGTCACGAAATCGGACTACAAAGCCTTACTAAGTTGGTTAAGAGTTGCTAATCACAAAACCCTTATGAAAAGTGCGTGCTTTGCATCATTTCTTATCGCTTATTAAAAGCGCCCAAGTTTCAAGTCCACCCAGATAACTGTGTGAACACGATTTGCAAGATGAAAGCATTCACTTAGAACAGATTACTTGGGATTTATCGTTAATTTAAATAACATCCAAAGTGCTCAGTGCGTGTTTCAAGTGATATTTGAAAACGCTGGACAACATTTTCAAGCTTTAACTTATAAATTTTGGTAACTGTCAATATTCATCTCTGAGCAGCACTCTTTTGCACACCATGGGCTAAATGACCAGGTCACAAGGACCCCGTAGGCTTAGAGAAGGTTGGGGGAGGGGACCTACTGGAACAGCTGTTGTGAGACAGATGGTAGCCTCCCGTCAAAACCATCCAGCGTGTTCTTTAACGTTGAGTTGTTTTACCTCTGAGCGGCACTTTCTTACACACCATGGGCTAAATGGCCAGGTCACATGGACGCCGAAGGCTCACAGAAAGTTGGGGGAGGCTAAACAGCTGTTGTGAGATAGATGGTAGCCTCCCGTCAAGGATATCCTGCGTGTTCTTTAACGTACACAGGGTACGGTACTTTTTTGCAAACCATGGCCTAAATGGCCATGCCACATGAATCCCGAAGGCTCAGAGAAGGTAGGGGGAGGGAACCCACTGGAACAGCTGTTGTGAGACGGATGGTAGCCTCCCGTCAAGGCCATCCAGCGTGTTCTTTAACGTACACAGGGTATGGTACTTTTTTGCAAACCATGGGCTAAATGGCCATGCCACATGGACCCCGAAGACTCAGAGAAGGTTGGGGGAGGGTCCTCACTGGAACAGCTGATGGGAGACAGATGATAGCCTCCCGTCAACACCATGCAACGAGTTCTTTAACGTGCACGGTGTATGGCTTTCCCGCACACGGGACACGGCCTAAGATCCCATCAGACGGATGGCGGCCTTTCCAAGCTTATCGGTCAGTAGAACTAATGGTTGTCCGAGGAAAAAAAATTCTTTGCTTAATTTTTGATTTCTTCATTTTGGTATTTGTCGTTACAGTATGCGTAGAAATATTTCTATATCGTAAATGATCAAACGGCAGTTTTTTTTATGTACAGGCTTTCACATCTATTTGACCTTTACCGCCTGTCTGGATAGCCTTCAACAAAAAGAGCGAAAATAAATATGCCTAAAAAAGCAATTCCTTCCATTGGTGTTAGATAAGTTAAAGGTAATTTAATTTATTTTAATAACATTCAAAATAATTTACTTATTAAGATTTTATTTAAATGTTTCCATATATTAAAACATATTTACCAAAATTAAAAAAGAAATAACTACCAGTTAATATTTTAGGATTAGAAATTCTTTTCGATTTACACACTTTGTTTCTGAAAGATATTATAGAAATTAGGGTGGCAACACCCGGAAAGATCACAGCTGACGTCACGTGGGTGTTTTCGCGATATCGTTTGTAATCCTTATTTAACCGCTGTATTCTTCTAGTAATTAAATTTTTAATTTATAGTCACACGTTGTAGTTTTTATTCTGAGGAAGTCATACAATGTGTAGCTGATTTTCTTATCACTGTGGTAAATAATAATTTTTGATGACACATTTGAAATTTCTGTAGGACAATAGATAGTTTCGTCGGTGCAGTGTAAAATTTTACTTTAGGCCTTTGTAATTACTTTACAAGTTATTTTTGTCGCAGAATTGCCTCTCTGCTGTTGTGCTGTCCAACTGACTCTTCGGCTTTGTCAGCCAAAGGTTATTATCAGCAGCTAACTGATCCTTTACACGTTTATTAAGCTCTCTATAATGTTTTCTATTAGGATTAGTATTGATTCAGGACATTCCTGTAGTTCTTTCCTTCTAAAATAAACTCGAGTACCTTGTCGCTCAGATAATTATGTATCCTCTGCTTCATTTTTCGTAAGAGAGTACTGTTAGTTTCCAAAAAAGCCTATTCTAAGTGGTCCCATTTTTCCTGAACTTCAGTAGCAAGCAAAGCACGACTGTCATCATGAGTAAGTAACCTATCATGATAAGATTTACTATAATTAGGTGTTTCAGAGCTTCATAAATAAAGGTAAATTTTTTAACCTCAGCACAACACTTCTTAAGTTTAAATCGCAAAACACTTTTAAAAAGATAATGGTCAGATCCAATTTCAGCTTCCCAATATGACCTGGTGTTTCTAAGAGAAGTAGTCCATTTGCTGTTAATTAATATATAATCTATAACGTTCTTATGCAGCCCATGAGGTGGAACCCACGGGTACTTATGTATGTCGCGGTGTTTGTAATAAGTGTTAATTATTCTGAAGCCATTGAGTTTAACATTGGCATTAACGCCACCTAGAACAAGGGTAACATCTCATGTCTTCACAGAATTCGAAATAACTTGAAGTTGTCTGGAAAACCTAATTTCTCATCGTCATCGGCATTCACAGTGGTGGCATAAGAGTAGATAAGATTGAAATCTTGTCTGTAATTTTCCTGTAAAAAACCTTTCATTAATATCCCAGAAGAGCATTACTAGCGTGTCACGCCTTGGTGATGTTTATTGTCTTTCTTCACTGAAAATTTAAGATACTCACGGTGAATCCAAAAAACTTTTGAAAGAGGTACTAGGTTAAAACAAATGCGTCTTATTTCTGCTCCATAATTTTTAGTAAATTTGGTTTAGAAGGTATCGAAAAATGTAAGTGCGGAAGAGTAAACAAACCCCTCTGTTGGGAATACGAAACAATGGAAATGTCACTTCCTTCGGATTGTGCAAACAATGCATCCTCGATCGTCACTGTGAGATGTCATTCGCCTATTATTGAAATCGTCCAACGATTTTCTCGCTGTTCCATTTGCCGCGTTAGTTATTAAAATATGACAAAGGAATAATCTTATTTTGAGGGTTTGCAGTTATCAGAACTTTGCCTATCGCGAACAGATTTGAGTATAATAAGCAGCCATAGGCAAGACCCGTGCGGTTGATAAATACCGTCGGCCTGTCCGTCTGTAACCCACAACTGTGCTGCTCGAAACGTATCAGCTGAATCAAGTTAAATAATATTCGAGAAGTGTTTGTGGTTCGTTTGTGAATAATTAGTTTAGTGAATAATTAGTTTAGAGTAGAGGTAATCTAATTCTACACTTTTTAGCCTAAGAGCTACGAAATTTAGGTCGGTTTCGTACCAACAAATAGTATCCAGCACATTATTCTGATTATGAGATATAAAATTAATAGTTAACTGCTATTTGTCGGAATCGACCACTTTATTTTGGCTCGTAATACGGACATTATTCATTTTCTATGCTTTTCAGGTACCCTACCGAACGGCTACAGAATTTCCTTTTATGCCAGTGAGAAACCTTATTTGGAAGCTCTAAAATATGTTTGTAATGTGAAAATGTCACTGATGATAATTTAAAGATCATAATCAAATATTTTTGAAGTATCGGTTTTCAAAAATATTGGTTTAGTATTTAAATGGTTGCGGAAGCTGGAATGGTTAACAATAATCTTCAGTGGTATGCCAGTGAGAAAGTGGAATTATTATTTTCAAAACATCCTCACAATAAAATTCTACGACGTGTGGTTATAAGTCATCAGCATCATCCTCAAGCAGCCATGGGCTACCGAGGTCCAACCAGACCGTGCAATTTAGTTCTCCAAGCAAGTCTATCCTGAACTACATCTACTGCATCTGGCCACTGCACACCAATTCTAACAAGGTCCTGTTTCACATTGTCTGCCCACCGCATCCTAGGTCTCCCCTTCTTTCTGAGGCCTTTAGGTACACTGTTCATAACCCTATTCGCCAATCTATAATTATTCATACGGGCAAAATGGCCAAACCAACGGAGTCTCTCTCTGCATAATATGCTGCTTAATGGAGGTTGCAAACTCCTTTGCCTAACCTCATCATTAGTTACAAAGTTGTAGCACCTAATGCCCAAGATACTGCTTAAGCATCTGGAATCAAAAGCATCTAGTTTCCTGTTATCATGTTTACACAGCGTCGAAGTTTCACTATCATAACTAACCCTAGAAAGAACCAAACTATTATACAGTCTAATTTTAGTCTTTAGGTGTATACGCCAATTTCTCCACACTCTCCATAGATTCTTAAAAGTCCCGGCAGCAATCCCTATTCGTCTGTTAATCTCATGCCGCACATCACCAGTATCTGTTACATAGCTCCCAAGGAAACTAAACTGTGACACCTGCTCAAGACTGCAACCATTCAGATTAACTGAATCACAGCCTGCCTGACCAATATTCATCACTTTAGTTTTCTCTCTGTTTATAACCAAACCTACTCTACTGCCAGTCTCATCAACAGCTCGAATGAAAGATTTCATCTCATCAACATCATTTGCCAAAAGGGCTAAATCATCAGCATAATCTAAATCAGAAATTTTCGTATCTCCAGCCCATTTAAGGCCAAAAACTTTCCCTTGAGGTGAATTTCGCATAACATAATCAATAACCAAGCTAAAGAGAAAAGGAGACAAAATGTACCCTTGTCGAACACCAGAAGTAATGCTAAACCAATTGCTACCAGCCTTACCAATTCTCACACGCGACTCAGTGTTATTATAGAGAGCTTTCATTATGTTAATTAATTTGTCAGATATACCATATGATCACACAATCAACCACAAATTATGACGATCAACAGAGTCCAAAGCCTTTTTGAAAACAACAAAGCTAGCAACCAAAGATTTCTGAAACTCTAAACATTTCTCAAGAATCTGCCTAAGTGAAAATATCTGATCCACACATCCCCTACCACTTCTGAATCCACATTGCTCATCACGCAATTGACTGTCAACCAGATTCTTAATTCTATTAAGCACAATCATGGAAAGAACTTTACCTGGAACAGAGAGTAGGCTGATACCGCTATAGTTATCACAAGCACTGCGATCGCCTTTTTTGAAAAAGGGATAGCAATAGCTCTGGTAAAATCCTTAGGAACCATGCCTTTATCATAAAAGATATTCAGAATTTCAGTGATCCAAGTGGTAACCAAAACATTTCCAGCTCTAAGCATTTCGGTATTAATTTGATCTACGCCTGGGGATTTATGTAGTTTAAATTTAGAAACAGGCATAAACATATTCTGTGAATCTACTCACTTGGGGCTGTCAACCGGTAAACAAACAGAAAACAGAGAGGAAGATTTTACCTCCACAGAAGTCCACCAGTGCAACAAAATGAGGATCTATAATCAAGCTGAGAGACAATACCGTTCAGGTTGGTTTATATGGTCAGCACCAGGACCCTGTGTGGTTGACCACTCGTCAGAAGGGTAGAAAAAAAAAAGAAAAGTAGCTATAGTTGTCCAGATCAGTAGGCCACACTAATCTGGCAGCCCTCTCCTTCCGTTCACTTCCATAAGAGAGTATCTCTTTTGAAAGTTACTAAAGGTCTGCACCACGAGAAGGCGGGATCGGACATTTGGTGCTAGGCCTGGCCGGATGTATACGTTGCAACTATAGGTATATTTTTATATTATGTTTCGATCATCATCAGGTACGTAAGATGCCTTTCTACAGAGAAGAAAAATGGTTATGTAAAGTTTGGAGAAGTATAGACGAAACATTGTGAAGCCGTAGTAAAAGTTGGAAGTTGCATACTTTGAGTTACGCATTGCAAGCTTTTTTGACTGTACACGAAGATTGTCAGATTACAATTTTCTAAAAAAGATCGTTGCGATGTATTATTTCTGGATTCTTTAATCAATCACAGTTTTCGGATATTTATTTCAGCGACTGTACACGAAGGTTGTCAGATCACAAATTTCTAAAAAATTAGTTGCAACATATTTTGTCCTGAATTCTTTAATCAACCATTGTGTTCGGATATTTGTTTGAGCGACTGTACACAAAAATAGCCAGATCAGTATTTTCTAAAAACGTCGTAGCCAGATATTTTTTCTGAATTCTGAAATCAACTACAGTGTTCGAATATTTCTTTGAGCGACTGTACACGAATTACATAATCGCTCAACCAAGATTGCCAGATCACTATTTTCAATCAAGATGTATCATCCAAGATTGCCAGATCACTATTTTCAATCAAGATGTATCAACCAAGATTGCCAGATCACTATTTTCAATCAAGATGTATCAACCAAGATTGCCGAAGATTGCCAGATCACTATTTTCTAAAACGATCGTTGGCAGATATTTTTTCGCTATTCAATAAAAATACAGAGTTCGGATACTTTTTTGAGCGACTATACACTCTCCAAATTATCAGGTTGGCAGGTGTCCACATTCTTCACCTGATACTGGGAATCATCATTTGCCTGCCTGCGTGATTATCAAAAACAACAATTGCAGATTCGTCATCCGTGAATCATTTCGTGAATAAGAATGAAAACGGTGACCACATGGTCACGAAATCGGACTACAAAGTGTTTCAGTTGCTAATCACAAAACCCTTATGAAAAGTGCGTGATTTGCATCATTTCTTATTGCTTATAAAACGCCGAAGATTCAAGTCCACCCAGAAAACTTTGTGAACATGATTTGCAAGATGAAAGCATTAACTTGGAACAGATTACTTGGGATTTATCGTTAATTTAAATAATATCCAAAGTGCTTAGTGCGTGTTTCAAGTGATATTCGAAAACGCTAGACAACATTTCCAAGTTTTAACTTATAAATTTTGGTATCTGTTAATATTCATCTCTGAGCGGCACTTTTTTGCACACCATGGGCTAAATGACCAGGTCACAAGGACCCCGAAGGCTCAGAGAAGGTTGGGGGAGGGGACCTACTGGAACAGCTGTTGTGAGACAGATAGTAGCCTCCCGTCAAAACCATCCAGCGTGTTTTTTAACGTTGAGTTGTTTTACCTCTGAGCGGCACTTTCTTACACACCATGGGCTAAATGGCCAGGTCACATGGACCCCGAAGGCTCACAGAAAGTTGGGGGAGGCTAAACAGCTGTTGTGAGATAGATGGTAGCCTCCCGTCAAGGCCATCCAGCGTGTTCTTTAACGTACACAGGGTACGGTAATTTTTTGCAAACCATGGGCTAAATGGCCATGCCACATGGACCCTGAAAGCTCAGAGAAGGTAGAGGGAGGGGACCCACTGGAACAGTTGTTGGGAGACAGATGATAGCCTCCCGTCAAAGCCATGCAACATGTTCTCTAACGTGCACAGTGTATGGCTTTCCCACACACGGGGACACGGCCTAAGTAAGATCCCATCCGACGGATGGCGGCCTTTCCAAGCTTATCGGTCAGTAGAACTAATGGTTGTCCGAGGAAAAAAAATTCTTTGCTTAATTTTTGATTTCTTCATTTTGTATTTGTCGTTACAGTATGCGTAGAAATATTTCTATATTGTAAATGATCAAACGGCAGTTTTTTTATGTACAGGCTTTCACATCTATTTGACCCATTACCGCCTGTCTGTATAGCCTTCAACAAAAAGAGCGAAAATAAATATGCCTAAAAAAGCAATTCCTTCCATTGGTGTTAGATAAGTTAAAGGTAATTTAATTTATTTTAATAGCATTCAAAATAATTTACTTATTAAGATTTTATTTAAATGTTTCCATATATTAAAAACATATTTACCAAAATTAAAAAAAGAAATAACTACCAGTTAATATTTTAGGATTAGAAATTCTTTTCGGTTTATACACTTTGTTTCTGAAAGATATTATAGAAATTAGGGTGGCAACACCCGGAAAGATCACAGCTGACGTCACGTGCGTGTTTTCGCGATATCGTTTGTAATCCTTATTTAACCGCTGTATTCTTCTAGTAATTAAATTTTTAATTTATAGTCACACATTGTAGTTTTTATTCTGAGGAAGTCATACAATCTGTAGCTGAATTTCTTATCACTCTGGTAAATAATAATTATTGATGACGCATTTGAAATTTCGGTAGGCGAATAGATAGTTTCGTCGGTGCAGTGTAAAATTTTACCTTTAGGCCTTTGTAATTACTTTACAAGTTATTTGTGTCGCAGAATTGCCTCTCTGCTGTTGTGCTGTCCAACTGATTCTTCGGCTTTGTTAGCCAAAGATTACTATCAGCAGCTAACTGATACTTTACACGTTTATTAAGCTCTCTATAATGTTTTCTATTAGGATTAGTATTGATTCAGGACATTCCTGTAGTTCTTTCCTTTTAAAATATACTCAAGTGCCTTGTCACTCAGATAATTATGTATCCTCTACTTCATTTTTCGTAAGAGAGTACTGATAGTTTCCAAAAAAGCCTATTCTAAGTGGTCCCATTTTTCCTGAACTTCAGTAGCAAGCAAAGCACGACTGTCATAATGAGTAAGTAACATATCATGATAAGATTTACTATAATTAGGTGTTTCAGAGCTTCATAAATAAAGGTAAAGTTTTTAACCTCAGCACAACTCTTCTTAAGTTTAAACCGCAAAACACTTTTAACAAGGTAATGGTCAGATTCAATTTCAGCTTCCCAATATGACCTGGTGTGTCTAAGAGAAGTAGTCCATTTGCTGTTAATCAATACATAATCTATAACGTTCTTATGCAGCCCATACCTTGAAGTTGTCTGTAAAACCAATTTTCTCATCGTCATCGGCATTCACACTGATGGTATAAGAGTACATAAGATTGAAGTCCTTAATACTTGTTTGTAATTTTGCTGTAAACAACCTTTCATTAATATCCCAGAAGAGCATCACTAGTGTGTCACGCCTTGGTTATGTTTATTGTCTTTCTTCACCAAAAATTTAAGATACTCACGGTGAATCCGAAAAAGCTTTGAAAGAGGTACTAGGTTAAAAGAAATGCGTCGTATTTCTGCTCCATAATTTTTAGCAAATTTGGTTTAGAAGGTATCGAAAAATGTAAGTGCGGAAGAGTAAACAAACCCCTCTGTTGGGAATACGAAAAAATGGAAATGTCACTTCCTTCGGATTGTGCAAACAATGCACCCTCAATCGTGACTGTGAGATGTCATTCGCCTATTATTGAAATCGTCCAACGCTTTTCTCGCTGTTCCATTTGCCGCGTTAGCTATTAAAATATGGCAAAGAAGTAATCCTATTTTGTGGGTTTGCAGTTATCAGAGCTTTGCCTATCGCGAACAGACTTGAGTATAAGAAGCAGCCACAGGCAAGGCCCGTGCGGTTGATAAGTACCGTCGGCCTGTCCTTCTGTAACCCACAACTGTGCTGCTCGAAAAGTATCAGCTGAATCAAGTTAAATAATATTCGTGAAGTGTTTGTGGTTCGTTTATATTTTCCTTCAGGTAAAGTAACTTTGTAGTGAATAATTAGTTTAGAGTAGAGGTAATCTAATTCTACACTTTTTAGCCTAAGAGCTACGAAATTTCGGTCGGTTTCGTACCAACAAATAGTATGCAGCACATTACTCTGATTATGGGATATAAAATTGATAGTTAACCGCTATTTGTCGGTGTCGACCACTTTATTTTGGCTCGTAATACGGACATTATTCATTTCCTATGCTTTTCAGGTACCCTACCGAACGGCTACAGAATTTCCTTCTTATGCCAGTGAGAAACATTACTTGGAAGCTCTAAAATATGCATGTAATGCAGAAATGTCACTGATGATAATATAAAGATCATAATCAAATATTTTTGAAGTATCGGTTTTCAAAAATATTGTTTTAGTATTTAAATGGTTGCGGAAGCTGGATTGGTTAACAATAAACTTCATTGGTATTCCAGTGAGAAAGTGGAATTATTATTTTCAAAACTTCCTCACAATAAAAGTCTACGACGTTTGGTTATAAGTCATCATCATCATCCTCAAGCAGCCATGGGCTACCGAGGTCAAACCAGACCGTGCAATTTAGTTCTCCAAGCAGGTCTATTCTGATCCTCAAGCATCCTCAAGCATCTACTGCTTCTGGCCACTGCACACCAATTCTAACAAGGTCCTGTTTCACATTGTCTGCCCACCGCATCCTAGGTCTCCCCTTCTTTTGAGGCCTTTAGGTACACTGTTCATATACCTATTCGGCAATCTATAATTATCTATACGGGCAACATGGCCAAACCAACGGAGTCTCTCTCTGCACAATATGCTGCTTAAAGGAGGTTGCAAACTCCTTTGCCTAACCTCATCATCAGTTACAAAGTTGAACCACCTAATGCCCAAGATACTGCGTAAGCATCTAGAATCAAAAGCATCTAGTTTCCTGTTATCTCGTTTACACAGCGTCCAGGTTTCACTACCATAACTTACTCTAGAAAGAACCAAACTATTATATAGTCTAAGTTTGGTCTTTAGGTGTATACGCCTATTTCTCCACACTCTCCATAGATTCTTAAAAGTCCCGGCAGCAATCCCAATTCGTCTGTTAATCTCATGCCGCACATCACGATTATCTGTTACATAGCTCCCAAGATAAGTAAACTGTGACAACTGCTCAAGACTACAACCATTCAGATTAACTGAATCACGGCCTGCCTGACAAATTTTCATCAGTTCAGTTTTCTCTCTGTTTATAACCAAACCTTCTCTACTACCAGTCTCATCAACAGCTCGAATGAAAGAGTTCATCTCATCAACATCATTTGCCAAAAGGTCTAAATCATCAGCATAATATAAATCAGAAATTTTCCTATCTCCAGTTCATTTAAGGCCAAAATCTTTCCCTTGAAGTTAATATCGCATAACATAATCAACAATCCAGCTAAAGAGAATAGGAGACAAAATGCACCCTTGTCGAACACCAGAAGTAATGCTAAACCAATTGCTACAAGCCTTACCAACTCTCACACACGACTCAGTGTTATTGTAGAGAGCTTTCATTATGTTAACTAACTTGTCAGATATACCATATGATTTCACAATCAACCACAAATTATGACGATCAACAGAGTCGAAAGCCTTTTTGAAAACAACAAAGCTAGCAACCAAATGTTTTCGAAACTCTAAACATTTCTCAAGATTCTGCCTATGTGAAAATATCTGATCCACACATCCCCTACCACTTCTGAATCCACGTTGCTCATCACGCAATTGATTGTCTACCAGATACTTAATTCTATTAAGCACAGTCATGGAAAGAACTTTACCTGGAACAGAGAGTAGGCTGATAACCCTATAGTTATCACAAGAACTGCTACCACCTGTTTTGAAAATAGGGATAATAATATCTCTGGTAAAATCCGTAGGAACCATGCCTTTATCATAAAAGATATTCAGAATTTCAGTCATCCAAGTGGTAACCGAAACATCCGCAGCTCTAAGGATTTCGGTAGTAATTTCATCTACCCCTGGGAATTTATGTAGTTTAAGTTTAGAAACAGCCATAAACATATCTTGTGAATCTATTCACTTGGGGCTGTCAACCGGTAAACAAACAGAAAACACAGCGGAAAATTTTCCCCAAACAGAAGCCCACCAGTGCAGCAAAATGAAGATCTATAATCAAACTGAGAGACATAATTCCGTTCAGGTTGGTTTATTAGGTCAGCACCAGGACCCTGTGTGGTTGACCACTCGTCAGCAGGGTAGAAAAAAAAAGAAAAATAGCCATAGTTGTCCAGATCAGTAGGCCACACTAATCTGGGAACCCTCCACTTCCGTTCACTTCCATAAGAGAGTATCTCTTTTGAAAGTTACTAAATGTCTGCAGCACGAGAAGGCGGGATCGGACATTTGGTGCTAGGCCTGGCCGGATCTATACGTTGCAATTATAGCCTATTATATTATGTTCGATCATCATCAGGTACGTAAGATGCATTTCTACAGAGAAGAAAAATGGTTATGTAAAGTTTCGGAGAAGTATAGACGCAACATTGTGAAGCCGTAGTAAAAGTTGGAAGTTGCATACTTTGAGTTACGCATTGCAAGCTTTTTTGAATTGTGCCACTGGATTTTTTTTTTCTCGCCCTCGTGCGATACACGGAGGAAGTAACCATTCTTTTGTTTTATACATTTTGGGTGAGATTTTAGTGATGTACTGCGATGTGGAAGGGCTTTATGTAGGCACCAACCATTTATACGTTTAAGAACCGTTAAAGCTTTGGAAATTCCGGTTTTTGAAAAGTCGTTTTCGGTAAAAAATTTGGTATTTGCAAGTAATCTGAAGATTAATATTATTGTTTTTGCCCAGAAATGAAAATTAACAGTTATGTGCACGTCGTGGTGTAATACGACAAAAAAATAGGAATGGATTTGCATCGCACCGTAAGTCTTTTGCGGAACGTTTGCAGTGAAAAACACACAAACAGCGATGCCTTACCCGGGGCTCAAACCCTGGTCCCTTAGATCAGTAGCCAAGCGCGCTAACCACTCGGCCATGGGACGGCGAATAGCCTTATTAGGGCAACCATTAAAAAGAAAGTGAACCCACTTTCTCCTTTTCCACTGCATGCGTTCCGTTTCCGGATCTCCTGCTACTCTCTCCCACCACCTATTACCATTTCGCATCGCTTTTTCCCTTTGCCTGCCTTCTGCATCGCCTTTTTCTTTTTTCATTAGCGCCATGCGTGTAGCCCATCGCGCCACGCAAAAATTTCGTTAATTTCGATTGCAGGCGTCGAAAAATGCTGCGGATGACATTAGTATTCCTTGTAGAGTTGTATGTTAATAAATATGAAATATTTCTAATTAGCGATGGAATATTTTTGGATAGCCCGGTTTGTTTCGCTAAGAACCGGGATTGACAGATGGCAAACAGATTGCTTTAACAAGTTATTTATGTCATAGTTTAATAAAATAAGCATCAAATAAAAAAAGAAAATATTATTTATCAAGCTTAAATTACATATTTTTATAAGATATCTATTTACAAAATTTAAAATGGCAATTTTTATTTTTTTTAAATCGTTTGCCTTTTTTAGAGTAATGTTAACAAATTGGCAATACCTTATTTAACTTCTAAGAAATAGGAAACAGATGGCTTTAACAAATTATTTATGTCATAGTTTAATAAACTATGCATCAAATAAAAAAAGAAAATATTATGTATGAAGCTTAAATTAGATATTTTTATAAGATATCTATTAACCAAATTTGAAATGGCAATTTTTATTTTTTTTTTAAATCGTTTTCTTTTATTGTACTAAAAACGGATATATACGTTCTGGACAATGGAAGGGTTAATAAATCACGTTTTTGTTTTAAAATTTCATAAAATTGTATACGATTCATTTGAAAGTTGCATTTGGTATAAATGCATGTTACAAATGTTCCGATTTTTCATTTTGTTTTTATACTGGTTCACATATTGTTCGCTAATCAAAATACTCGTTCAGTGAGGACATTAAATCAAGGGATACA
Source organism: Ryuthela nishihirai (assembly GCA_038380435.1). Lineage (NCBI taxonomy): Eukaryota > Metazoa > Arthropoda > Arachnida > Araneae > Heptathelidae > Ryuthela > Ryuthela nishihirai. The sequence continues at coordinate 85,768,339 of JAWZYU010000003.1, read as the reverse complement.
TAAGCTAAATTCAACCTTTTTTAAAATGTTTTTAAAAGATTCCTGTTTATCGCTGAAATATTTAAAAATTTCAACCCATCTTCTGCGCGCCAATATTCAGTTTACTATTTTAATTAACGAAAATATAATGGAAAAAATCGCCATTTTAGAAAAAAAAAATATCTAAAAGACAGAGCAGAATAGAAAAAAAAAACAGAACAAATCTAAACTATCAGAACAGATCAGAACTATCTAAAGACAGAACAGAAATAAAGGACTGTCCTCTTAAATAAAGGACGTATGGTCATTGTACATATAATAAAAAAAACCCTCAAGCTGCTGCTTGCCACAGAGGTCTGACAGGAGCCTGTCAGTTTATATACCATAGTAGAAGGTCTGAGAGGATGGCAGGCCCTCAGCAGAAAAACGAAACAAACAGCCATGCCTTTAACCGGGTCTCGAATCCAGGTCCCTTAAATCAGTAGCCAAGTGTTCTAACCACATATACGGTATCATTAAAATATCATCTTCCTACCTCCGTGACTTAAAAGACGGCTTATTTTTCTAAGCACAACTAATCTTCGATTCTCTAGAAGTAAACGTGAAAAATGTCGACGCTAACTACATATGTTTGACTTCAACAGATTTCATTAACTGTATACTGTTTGAAAGTAATCGTAATTATTCTTTGCTGACGTCTGACAATAATATTGTTGATTTAATTGTTTTCCGACTTCGAAGGAAGTGACACTTCTCCATATCCGCAACAAAGTTCTGTCTCTTTAAGCTTCCTTTCTCACCATTTCTTGTACCTGAGCGAAGCCAATTAGTGAACGAATATTATCGAACATAACGTAGCAGTGGGGATCGCCATCAAATAACCAAAGATAATCGAATAACGAAACCTTTCCCTGCCTAGACTCGTTAAAGTATAAAATATCCCACGTGTATCGTGTAAGAGCTACGTATTGCCATAAATAAGCAAACTTAAATATGTGTGGCGAGAGAGATGATATTCAGCAACGCGATTTCGGTTACTTTCCAGCATAATTTCTATAACGTGAAGAGGAAAAGTATTTTCAGTGTCTCGTGAAAGCCATACAACAAAACTATATTGTGAAATCACAGTTTATGATTCAGTTCAATACATTTTCCAAAACATATTTTCTGCTGAGGTCACTCACAAAACCTATCTGATGGAGAAAATAAAAGATGTCATTGCCATAATACCTTAGTAGCCAAATATCTTATTCGATATCATTTGCATTAGATATCTCTCACACCTGTACGACATACGTGTAATTATCGGATATAAAAACGTTGGTTGCCGTAATATATAAATGATGAACACTGCAATATTTAACACGCGAAAAAAAATATTAAACGCACAGTTGACATGAAACTTGAATTCACGTTTAGATTTCAGTTTTACTCTTAATAAAATAATTAGTGTATTGCACCGGATAATTATTTTGCATCTCGGCATTTGTAAAATTATCCTATCGTTCTTAACTCTAAAAACGCAAATAGCGTAGTTGAAAAAACGCCATTTCCATAGCTACAATTAGGAGGACCCTATTTCGTGTCAACACAAATATTTCGTAGTAAATCCCTTTTTATAGAAAGATAATGGCAACTGTTTATTTCATTTCTCAATAAATAAGTTTTACCCCACCATTCACTCTAAAACGAAATATTTATTCACCATAAACATAAATTTTAAACACTGCAAACGTTTGGCAAAAGGCTTAAGGTGCAATGCAAATCCATTCCTATTTTTCTATCTTATTACACCATGACGTGCACATAACTGTTAATTTTCATTTCTGGGCCAAAACAATAATATCAATCTTCAGATTACTCGCAAATACCAAAGTTTTTACCGAAAACGACTTTTCAAAAACCGGAATTTCCGAAGCTTTTAACGGTTCGTAAACGTATAAATGGTTGCTGCCTACGTAAAGCCTTTCCACATCTCAGTTACATCACTAAAATCTCACCCAAAATATATTAAACCAAAGAAGGGTTACTTCCTCACAAAAGAATGGTTACTTCCTCCGTGGTTCGTACGAGGATGAGAAAAAACATCCAGAGGAACAACTCAAAAAAAGCTTCCAATGCGAAACTCAAAGTATGCAACTTCCAACTTTTACTACGGCTTTACAATGTTTCGTATACACTTCTCCGAAACTTTATATAACCATTTTTCTTCTCTGTAGAAAAATAAAAATGCATCTTACGTACCTGAGATGATCGAAACATAATATAAAAATATACCTAAAATAGCAACGTTATCATGATTAAGAAAAGCATTTTTAAAACTTCAACGTGCCTGTAATATGGCAACACAACGAAAGAGTACTGCTGACGTGATCTCGGTGTTTTTGCTACTTTATTAGTAACCCGTATTCACAGGCAGGCAGCCATAATTTTAGGAGATTTAAAGATTTTTCATATCTATTTTTTCATATGCACTGTATTTTTTTTAAGGTTTATATTTTTACACGGTTTTCTCGGGAACCTATCTACCGTGTCAGAATTCGAAACAGAATTGGGTGCATTGAATTAGATTATTCCTATTGTATATTAAGAAGGATTTATTTTTTTTCAAAATTGAGTGCTTATCGCGCTTGGCTACTGATCTAAGAGATCTGGTTCGAACCTAGGGTAAGGTATTGAGGTGTGTTGCTTTTCTACTGGGGTGCTTACTTACGGTAGCAACAATGCAATCAGTTTAGGTTCATCATCATCATCATCTTCCTCAAGCAGCCATGGGCTACGGAGGTCCAACCAAACCGTGCAATTTAGTTCTCCAAGAAAGTCTATGTTGAGCTACATCTACTGCATCTGGCCACTGCAAACCAATTCTAAGAAGGTCCTGTTTGACATTGTCTGCCCACGGCATCCTTGGTCTCCCCTTCTTTCTGAGGCCTTTAGGTACACTGTTCATAACCCTATTCGCCAATTTATAATTATTCATACGGGCAACATGGCCAAACCAACGGAGTCTCTCTCTGCATAATATGCTGCTTAAAGGATGTTGCAAACTCCTTTGCCTAACCTCATCATTAGTTACAAAGTTGAACCACCTAATGCCCAAGATACTGCGTAAGCATCTGGAATCAAAAGCATCTAGTTTCCTGTTATCATGTTTTCAAAGTGTCCAAGTTTCACTACCATAACTAACCCTAGAAAGAACCAAACAATTATACAGCCTAATTTTAGTCTTTAGGTGTATACGCCTATTTCTCCACACTCTCCATAGATTCTTAAAAGTCCCGGCAGCAATCCCTATTCGTCTGTTAATCTCATGCCGCACATCACCATTATCTGTTACATAGCTCCCAAGATAATTAAACTGTGACACCTGCTCAAGACTGCAACCATTCAGATTAACTGAATCACAGCCTGCCTGACCAATTTTCATCACTTTAGTTTTCTCTCTGTTTATAACCAAACCTACTCTACTACCAGTCTCATCAACAGCTCGAATGAAAGAGTTCATCTCATCAACATCATTTGCCAAAAGGGCCAAAACATTAGCATAATCTAAATCAGAAATTTTCGTATCTCCAGCCCATTTAAGGCCAAAATCTTTCCCTTGAAGTGAATTTCGCATAACATAATCAATAACCAAACTAAAGAGAAAAGGAGACAAAATGCACCCTTGTCGAACACCAGAAGTAATGCTAAACCAATTGCTACAAGCCTTACCAACTCTCACACACGACTCAGTGTTATTATAGAGAGCTGTCATTATGTTAACTAACTAGTCTGGTATACCATATGATTTCACAATCAACCACAAATTATGACGATCAACAGAGTCGAAAGCCTTTTTGAAATCAACAAAGCTAGCAACCAAAGGTTTCTGAAACTCTAAACATTTCTCAAGAATCTGCCTAAATGAAAATATCTGATCCACACAACTCCTACCACTTCTGAATCCACATTGTTCATCACGCAATTGACTGTCAACCAGATTCTTAATTCTATTAAGCACAATCATTGTAAGAACTTTACCTGGAACAGAGAATAGGCTGATACCCCTATGGTTATCACAAGAACTGCGATCACCTTTTTTGAAAATAGGGATAACAATAGCTCTGGTAAAATCCTTAGGAACCATGCCTTTATCATAAAAGTTATTCAGAATTTCAGTCATCCAAGTGGTAACCGAAACATTTCCAGCTCTAAGCATTTCTGTAGTAATTTCATCCTACCCCTAGGGATTTATGAAGTTTAAGTTTAGAAACAGCCAAAATAACTTCAGATTGTGTTATAGGGCCAACATTAAAGCCACCAATGCATCTATCATCATTGCAAACAATGGGAATAGTACTAACCGCATTGTTTAGAATATCACTGAAATGCTCAGCCCACCTAGCCATGACAGAATCCTCACCTTCTATAACCTTACCTTGTTTATCCTTCAATCCCTGTATACCTGTCCGTTTTCTACCACATAAAACATTAACTATCTGGTACAGCTCTCTGCTGTTGTGCTGTCTAACTGCTTTCTCGGCTTTATCAGCCAAACCATCAAGCCAAAGATTCTTATCAGCAGCTAACTGATCTTTTACACGTTTATTAAATTCTCTGTAATGCTTTCTATTAGTACTAGTAGGGTATTGATTAATGACATTCCTGCAGTTCTTTCTTTCCGAAATAAGCTCAAGTGTCTTATCACTCAGATAATTCTGTTTCTTCTGCTCCTTTTTTCCTAAAAGAGTACTGTTATTGTCCAAAAAAGCTTGTTTAAATTGATCCCATTCTTCCTCAACATCAGTAGTAAGCATACCATGACTGTCATAATGACTAAGTAACCTATCATGGTAAGCTTTGGCTATAACTGGGTCTTTCAGAGCTTCAGTATTAAAAGCAAATTTTTTAACTCCCCTATATGCCCTGGTATTCCTAACAGAACTAGCCCATTTGCTGTTAATTAATATATAATCAATGATATTCCTATGCAGCCCATCAGGTGAAACCCATGTGTACTTATGTATGTCGCGGTGTTTGTAATATGTGTTATTTATACTGAAACCATTGAGTTTACTTACCTGTAGGAGACGTTGCCCATTGTCATTGCAGTTACCAATACCAAAAGGGCCTATTACTCCTCCCCAAAGATCAGAGTCAGTACCAACTTTGGCATTGAAGTCACCAAGAACAATGATAATATCTCCTTTCTTGACAGAATTCAAAATATCCTGAAGTTGTTCATAAAACCTATCCTTCTCATCCTCATCGGCATCCTCAGTGGGGGCATAACAGCAAATAACATTGAGGTCTTTAACGCTTGTCTGAAATTTTGCTGTAAGAAACCTTTCATTAATGCACTCATATCCTAGAACAGCATCACTAGCGTGTCTGCTGAGAAGCAGACCCACGCCTTGGTGATGCTTATTGTCGTCCCTCCCTGAAAAGAGAAATTTAAGATTACTTTTAAGAATCTGACCTTTATCTGTCCATCTGGTCTCTTGCAAGCCGAGAATATCTAAATTATAATGGTGGAATTCTTGTGTGAGGACATCAAGAGAAAAAGCTCTGTGCAGAGTCCTCACATTCCAACTACCTATGGAGAGAAAATAGTTAGTGGGATGTTTAAAGAAACTATGTTTATTGCGAGAGGGAATGCCGACAATATCAAACAGCCCCCTAATCGCAGACATGGGGCAAAGACCCGTTCTCCCACCACTAAAGACTGAAGCCATCTACACTGGAAGACTTCCTCCAATGTAGAATTTGACAATGCCAATAGAAGCAAAGAGTTCAGGTGCCTGCGATGATCTCTGCTCAGGATTATCCACCAGCTGATAAACATATCCTGCGAATCTATTCACTTGGGGCTGTCAACCCACAAACAAACAGAAAACACAGCGGAAGATTTTCCCTCCACAGAAGCCCACCAGTGCAGCAAAATCAGGATCCATAATCAAGCTCAGTGTCATATATCTGTCCAGTCCACTGGGTTTATATGGTCAGTACCAGGACCCTGTGTGGTTGACCACTCCTCAGCAGGGTAGAAAAAAAGGAAAAATAGCCATAGTTGTCCAGATCAGTAGGCCACACTAATCTGGCAGCCCTCCCCTTCCGTTCACTTCCACAAGAATGTACCTCTTTTGAAAGGTACTAACGGTCTGCACCTCGAGAAGGCGGGGTCGGACATTTGGTGCTAGGCCTTGCAGTTTCTATGCATCATCACCGGGGATTGGTGCATAGCTCTCCTTCCAGTGACTACCTAGCTACTATTTACTGAGAGTATCTCTCGTAGTTTGAAAAATACTAATAATAATCTGATTTCATTTCCTTTAGAGCTCTGATGAGGAATATAAAATTTTGGTTAGTGCACCTACGAGTGAGATACAGATACGAAGTATTTATGAGATAGTGTTAGTACAATATCATGTTTTTGAAATAGTTTGATGATGGACAGAGCTTAATGTGGTGCACTGCCTGAGAAAAAAAATGCACTTCTAGATGCAGAAACAGACTGTCGAAGCACATTGCAAATTTCATTTGGTTATACAATTCACACCCGTCGCAGGGCAGAGTGGTCAACGTGCTCGGTTACAGTTCTAAGGGACCTGGGTTCGACCGGCAGGTAAAGCACAGATGCTAATTAGAGCGACATAATTCCGTCACACCTCTGTAGCAAGCAGCTGCTCGATCCGTTATTATTTACGCTAGTGCTTCTCAATGAGGGATGTGCAATAAATTTTTTTTTTTTTTTTTTTTTTTTGGGGGGGGTTAAAGGTTCCTAGGTATGTGGAAGACAAATTTAAACTGATTTCAAATAGAGAACTTGGGTAGGTTTAGGGACTTGAGCATCGTGCAGGCATTTCTTTTCTTAAAGTGCTACTCCCCACGACACTTACCTCTGCCGCTTCCTTGTCTGCCGCCAGAGGTCTCTGTGTCAAGTATTCCTTCTGCTCGAGTCCCATCTCACAGGGACTCCACTTTACACACTTTACTCTATTCCACATTAGACAATTGCTCTCTAGTGCTACATGCAGGGCAGAGTGAGAGGCACATATTTAAAAAAAAAACATATTGAGGAAATCAGATATTTCAACGATTTTTTTTCACATTTAAATATGGAGTTGGGAGTGTGGGTGAAAAGATAGTTTTCAAGTTTCATTTGGTTACTTCAAGCCCATGATTTCCCTCCTAACTTTTGGTAGAACACAGATTACCATTGCCTGCTATTGCTTCGTAATTAAAAAAATGCCTGGCTAAGAAATTTGAAAAAAAAAAAAAAATTAAATAAAACAGAGGGGGGGGGGGGTAGACAGAGAGAGGTGACACCATCCAAGTTCCATTTGGTTTCTTCCACCTTATGATTTCTTACCTACCTTTTCTTAGGAAAGAGATCAACATTCCCCACTATTACTCCCTAATTACAAAATGCCAGGCCTTTCGCCTAATGATTTATTTGCTACCTTTTGTTTGGACACAGATTAGCACTGGCTGCTATTACTTGCTAATTACAAAGTGTCAGGCCAGGAAATTCAAAACAAAAAGAAAACCGTGTAGGGGGGGGGGGGGCCCGGAGTGTTACAGTATCATACATGCTGTTCTAGAACTTGACATAACAAATAAATATTTACCTATAACCCCCCCCCCCTCTCATTCCAGGCAATTTTTGGTGCCTAGAGTAGTTCAAATCTCTTCTAATTTACTCCTAGAAACGACAGAGTAGACGATTACAATGGAAAAAAAATTTTTTTTCTCCATCTCAGCAATGCATTCGTTAACTTTTCCTGTTCCTTGTCCCTGCGGAGCAACGCACTCGTCGTCGCTACCCCCCCCCACCCTCCCTCCCCCCCAACACACACTCCCACATACACACTCCCACATACACACTCCCGCACACACACACCCAAACACACACACACACACACACCCTTACCCCAACAACGACACCTGCGTTTTTTGCCTTCTCTTTTCCTTTAAAACCCACTTGGCTTCTTGTTCTTTTTTTCACACTTTTTCTTTTTAACTCAAAACCGATACCCCCCATTTCCACCCCGCTAACAACTCATCGAAATTCTTCTCAATTTACATAAATATCACAACACTTTCAACATAACGAAAACTTTTAAACATATTACTAGCGACTAAATTAAAACTCTTTTCCCCACTTCTTTAGAATACACCATGGTACACTATTCATCAGACAAAATCATATTAACTCCAACATTGCCACGAAATACACCTCAACACTAGAAATATCAAATACCCTATATATACACACAACATACCGAGAGGAAAAACTAGAGAAAAAAAGTACAACATCATACTTAAAAAAAGAAACCAATCCTGCTATTCTTAAAGAGTTTTGCTCCAAACCTCAATTAGAAATTTAAAAAACACAGCTCTAAGCAAAACTATATAAATTACACAGATGCAATTATTTTTAAACCTCTTAACAGCAAAGGAAATTAAAATAAGTATCAACAATAAACTATATTCAAGTGAGCTACATAACTCATAACTTACGATCATTTCCGCTTCCTTTCTGCGAAACTGTCACTTTACATTTTCAGATTTAAACATTATTCGAACATGGAAATTTTTTCTCACCAAATATCTATACTTGATTAATAATTTCACCGTCTGATACAGAAAATAATTCACATCGGATCTACATATCATGAAATTCAAATCTTATAAGAAATCTCTCTCATATCAACTGCATCTTACACCTAAAATATGTTCATATTTTCAATAATACTACACATACGTTGCTACTTTGACGAAACAATATCATGCACTTCCGGTTATCGAAATGAGCCTTACTCGATATAATTGTTGGAAATTCTAGTATTTCCGGCGACGCGAACAAGATTAAGAAGAAGTTTCGTTTCGGAATATAAAAAATAGACTTGGTATTTTAAGACGTATACCTGATTTGAAATCCATATATTGCGATAACAGACATTACATAGCGAATATAATATAAATAGCGTCACAGTGAGGTAATTATCAGAGTTTATAATTCAAATAGGGAAGGGGGATATGTTTTCAACAGGATTCTGAATAGAAAGTATTTGATTATGAAATAATACAAAGCCTGAAGATTGGAAATTACACTATGACTTTTAAATATTTTTTATATTTAAATTAGTCGTTGTCAATAATTTATTTTGAAAGTTTGAGAGGTTTCGTAATTAGTAGGTTAAATCCGGTCTTAGGGTATTAATTCAACGTTACATCATACTGAGCGATCCTTCTCGAGGTTTTCGGAAATGCAATTAAAATTCGAGTTTTGAATTTCGAAAAAAGCTGACAGTTGGGTTGTTTCACCTCTGAGCGGCACTTACTTGCACACCATCGGTTAAATAGATCACAGGGACGTAGAAGACCCAGATACCGTTCGAGGAGGGGACCCAATGGAGCGATATCACTTCTTTAAATTCAGAAACTATATTAGAATATTGAAACCTTTGATCAAAAATATCTTCTATTACCCATCTTTATCTGTATTATCCTTTTTTCTCCTGTTCGTTCATTTAATATTACCCTCTGGCGTCTTAAACCTCCTTTCCCCTATGTTCACTATGTTTTTTTATCATATTACATGTTTGACCGTGTAACTTGTCATTATGTTTATATGTAATATGCAATTCCTCTAAGTATATTTGAACTATCCTCAAATGTTATGGGACATCAAGCCACTTGAACGTTTAATATCCAGAATTACATTACCCCCTGCATAGAGTTATGCTGGTAGTTATGATTATTTTGACAATCTTTTGTTTTGGTCCGCGGATAAAACCGCGTACTAGTGTACAAATAATTCATGGCGAGATATACGCTCTAAATCTTAACTGGTTATTCTATCACAAATCATTTTAGGTTATGCATGATTACCGGGATCTAAAGCTTATGTGGACGAATAAAAGTATTTACAAGTTAGAAAATACACCGCCACACTTCAAAAATATTTTGTTATCACACTGGATTCCCTTTATCTGCAAAATAATGATCCTTTTCTCGGCAAAGGACTTATTACTGAGAGCATGCACACTGCAATTGGTCAAGATTCGAGTCAAGGTGGAAAATAGCGTCTTCTAGTCTCAAATTTTGGAACATTTTGAAAAACTTATTTAAATAATGAGCAACATTTTAAAATTGCGAGGTCTAAATTTTAGAAAGAATGCTAATTAGACAAAACTGTTTTCTAATTTAACCACTTTATTTCTCTGGCAATTTTACTAAATAAATGAATCTTTGCCATTGACCCGAAATTAACTGATGTAGTGTTTGAAAACCGTATGGATTGCGCTATGTAATATTGTGTTATAAGTTTTTATTGCGAATACTAATCTTTTTCATATTTTGAGTGAAATATTGTATGGAAAATTACAACCGCAAACGAGTCATACCCTAGGAGGTTATTATTTATAACACACTTCACTTGAGAGAAATATTTTGTGTATTGCATTTGTTTTTTGTTCACGTTAGAAGAAAATTTAAGATTCTTAATTCCTGTGAACCAATGAAATTTTATTTCTCTTGCAGGAACGTATTGTACAAAGGTAACAGTGTTTTGGAATCGAAGTTTACCCCATAATTACTATTCTAAATTACATTTTGTAGCTAATTTGTTCTAAAAAAGATCCAAGTGTTCCCCACAAGACATGTCGTGGAAAAACCTTTCGCAGCATAAAATTACTGTAGCACATTTTTGTGTTCTTTTAAAACTTCTCTGATTATTTACACGCAGATTTTTTTTTTCTGTGTAATTGCGATGTCGGGAAAATTAGTCGACACTGGCCTCACTTTCTTCCTGCGGTTATTTTTCAAAATAGAATGTGTGATAGAGAATATCTGTCGTATTCTGCTTTGTTTCACTAGTTTGCAAATGGTGTTTTACAGAGGCTTCAGATCGTTGTAAACCTTTCAACTTAATATTAACTGCACTAAGAAATCACAATGACGAAAAATCAGATATAGAACACTATTTATTTAGTAAAACTATTAGCATTTATTTAGTACATATTCAGAAGCGTGTACCAGTTCGTCGTACACTTCGTTTTATTAACAAGAAAGATCCATTCAGACACGTAGGAATAATTATCTTCAACTCCTGCCTCTTCCGCCAACCTTTTTGCGTTACAGTTCATATGTAGAATCCGAAAAAAGACTCTTTGGGGATACTGACACATTCTGTACTGAACGGTGCAGAGTCCATTGTTGAAACCTTAGCTTGGTCCCTCAAGGCCTCTAGATGAGCTTGTATGATGTCGAGGTAGTGTCTGATTTTGTCGGGTTCCGAAGAGTTCATCACAAAATCCGAAGATCTTATGTCTTTGCCTTACATTGATGGCTTTTAAGGCGAACTACAAGCACTATGACATCCTTGTTACACTGTAAGCACACGTCACGAAATCCCTTACCCTTCGGGTATTTCTTGAAAACATTCCAAATAGGATCGCTCTTTCATTCTGCCACGTTTAACGAGTCGCTTACTGGCAGCAAATTATAGAGATACAGCAGCACTTATGATTTAAATCCAAAACTTTTAGCCAATCAGCATGAATTAGATCTCGACCAATGGCAGGCAATTGCAAAATGGCGTCAAAGGTTTTAGGTGTAAGCAGCACCCTTGATGTGTGAAATAACATAGTTTTGCAGTACTGAAGTGTTAACGATGGCCTATGTTCAGCATTCTCAGCCCGAAGGTGATCTCTCCGTGGAGCGGTTTGCTATTGCAGATGGCGACTACCAGCTAGGCTCTGACTTGTTGGTGAAAATTTGCAAGAACGTTCCCGAAGTGCACATATGTTTGTTTAAGAAGTGCAGTGACATTCCGTTTAGATACATAAAACCTTGTGTGATATTATCCGAAGAACAGTGGTATGGACTGACTTCTACACTCTCCTATACGTTTACCTTCGAGTTTGAACTAAATTGCATGGTGGTATTCAAGGATAAAAAAGGGGTGGTCATTGAAAAAGGTGTGTGTGTGACGATACTTCTTCAATGATTTCTTCCGTACATCTCAGATTCGAACAATGGACGTGGTTAAAAGATTCCCGCAACTCCATCACCTGCAGCTTGTTGGCTCTGAAGTTTGAAGGTAATAAATTTTCTAATGCCGTAAGGGATGTCGAATTAATTGCTGACCATACTCCAAGACTGCCTAATGTTGAATTGCATGATCAGAGAGCAAAGCTAAGTTTCAGAAAAACATTAAACATACTCGTCAGAAAAGAACTTTTTCAGATTCTACCTACGAACTGTAATGGGTGTGAAGTAGATCACCCAAGTCAACTTCGCCATTCGTGTCTTGCCATATCTGTTGAAACAGTTGATGCCCATTTCGCAGAACCCGTTAGAAACATTCATTTAAACGATATCACTAAACTTTTTGTGGAAGAGGCAGGAGTTGAAGATATAATTTCTACATGTTGAATGGAACTTTCTTATGTTACTAAACGAAGTGTACGGTGAACTAGTACGCGCCTCTGAATATGTACTAACTAAATGCTCACAGTGTGAAAAATGTTACTAAATAAATAATGTTCTATATCTGATTTTTCGTCATTGAGATTTCTTAGCGCAGTTAATATTAGGTTGAAAGGTTTACAACGACCTGAAGTCTCTGTAAAACACCATTTGCAAACTAGTGAAACAAAGAATACTTAGTATATTCACGATAAAAGCTGTACAACAACTTTGTCTAAAATTACTTATTCTCAAACATAAGGAGTGCAGATGTCCTTGTAAGTTATTATTGCAATTACTATATTAAAATCACATATGATCCAAAGAATTATCAATCAGTCTAAATACTACCTTATAATCACATAAAGTAATCTAGGTTAATTGACAAGATAGCAATATTTACCAATGATCGTGGCTGGTATATCTACTTGTTTAGGCGTTTTAGCTCTTTAGAGTGACAAAAAACGCCTAAACAAGTAGTTGTTGTTGGGTTGTTTTACCTCTGAGCGGCACTTTTTTGCACACCATGGGCTAAATAGCCAGGTCACATGGACCCCGAAGGCTCAGAGAAGGTTGGGAGAGGGGACCCACTGGAACAGCTGTTGGGAGACAGATGGTAACCTCCCGTCAAGGCCATCCAGCGTGTTCTTTAACGTGCACAGGGTATGGCTCTCCCGCACACGGAGCCACGGTTTAACGTCCCATCCGACGGACGGCGGCCTTTCCAAGCCCATCGGTGTCCCCTACTGACCGTGGGTAGGGCGGGGAGTTTTGCGGAGATAAATCTCAACGCTGACCCAGCTGGGACTCGAACCCGGGAAGCCTAAACAAGTAGATGTACCAGCAACGATCATTGGTAAATATTGCTATCTTGTCAATTAACCTAGTTTACTTTATGTGATTATAAGGTAGCATTTAGACTGATTGATAATTCTTTGGATCATAATGATTGTAATATAGTAATTACAATAATAACTTACAAGAGCATTTGCACTCCTTATGTTTAAGAAAAAATAATTTTAGACAAACTTGTTGTACAACGTTTATTGTGAATATACTAGGTTTTATCTTATAAGCTGTGTTTAACATTATTTTTAAGAAAAAAAGTAGAATGCGACTGATATTCTCTATCACATATTCTATTTTGAAATATAACCGCAGGAAGAAAGTGAGGCCAGTGTCAACTAATTTTCCGGACACCGCAATTACACAGAAATAAAAAAAATCTGCGGGTAAATAGCCAGAGACGTTTTAAAAGAACACAAAAATATGCTAAAATAATTTTATGCTGCGAAAGGTTTTTCCACGACATGCCTTGGGGGGAACACTTGGATCTTTTTTAGAACAAATTAGCTACAAAATGTAATTTAGAATAGTAATTATGGGGTAAAATACGTTTCCAAAACACTGTTACCTTTGTACCTGCAAGAGAAATAAAATTTCATTGGTTCACAGGAATTAAGAATCTTAAATTTTCTTCTAACATGAACAAAAAACAAATGCAATACACAAAATATTTCTCTCAAGTGAAGTGTGTTATAAATAATAACCTCCTAGGGTGTGACTCGTTTGCGGTTGTAATTTTCCATACAATATTTCACTCACGATATGAAAGAGATTAGTATTCGCAATAAAACCTTATAACACAATATTACATAGCGCAATCCATACGGTTTTCAAACACTACATCAGTTAATTTCGGGTCAATAGCAAAGATTCAGTTATTTAGTATAATTGCCAAAGAAATAAAGTGGTTAAATTAGAAAACAGTTTTGTCTAATTAGTATTATTTCTAAAATTTAGACCTCGCAATTTTAAAATGTTGCTCATCATTTAAATTTGCTGTGTTTCATTTAATTAGCTGTGTAGCATTATATTAAATTCCTGCATCAATCGATAAGCTAGGTGTAGGTGCTTCTGAAGATCTCGGGGATATCATCTATTCTATGTTGACTACTTCATTTTCATTGCCAGTTACTGCTCTGCAGGCTATCGTCATCTCGTTCACTTCGTTCTTGTTGGCTTTGTGCCTTCCAGGTTTATTGCTGCCTGCTTCTAAATGATACTCCAACAGTTGCAAATTTCTTAACAAGTTAGATTCATTATGATTTTTTTACATTGAAAACAATTTCTGGGATGCTTGGCTTATCATCTAAAAATTCTTTACTGGCATTATTTTCTCTTAAAACTTCTGTTTCAACACTTTTCTCACTATCAACTTGCTTTGCATCATCAACTTGTTTCTCTAAATTCACATTAATTAAACTGATAGGACATTTTACAGTTTCTTCCTGAACATTGTGCTTTGGACTAAAGATAAATTAGAAAGTCCAGTGGACCATGGCTGCAATTTCAATTCACAATTGTGGTTAATTTCATTTAACACTTTCTCAGGGGGACATGAAAGATCAGCTACTCTACTGTTGCGATCTATTCAGTTTTTTCATGACAGGGCTTCACAAAAAATAAATCTAAAACATGTGTACCAACAGTGGCAAGACATAACTCATGAGAGAGCTTTTCTTGAGGAACTTTGGCCTCTTCAAAGATCTTAATTTAAGTTTCCCGAATTGCCATTTTTTCCGTAGAAATATTGGTCCGTGTGTCCTAGTCAGCCACGAAAAATACATCTGAAAGTCTTTCTGTTATTTGTGGCAAACCTTTCGGTCTAATGTCATTGTTGGAAGCTTGACACAGAACATAATCTCTGCTTCATTCGTTCTGCATCTTTGTAGGTGAGTTCAATGCAAATTGTCGGGACCATATAACTTCAAGTCGTGCGGGAGTCATTTTGAGACTCAACCTGACCTTTCTGTTTTCGTGGAGATTGCATCCATTGTTGGTTTAATGCTGTTTTTGCAGATTCTCTTTTTGTGGTGTATTGCTGAGCCAATATGACTAAAGTTGAAATTGAATTTAGGTTTTCGTACTTCTAAGAATTCCCTAATGGACAAAAGCAATTGAGACAATGTGCAGTTTTATAATGTCAATTTCAGCAGCATCAACATCCTACAGCTGGTATAATTCTATTGTACCCCAGATGAATTTTTTGATATCATCTCCTCTTTATCTTCGTGAAAAAGTTCTGTAGCTAAATGTGTAAAATCATTATAAGAAGAATAAATTTCCAAAAGTTCGCTTTCAAAATCTTCCCAAAACTCTCTATTCCATGACGACATCCTACGTAATTCCACCATTGCTTAGCACATCCAATTAGACAAGATACTGCTAAAACCACCTTTTTTGTTGCCGAGCACTTCATGTAAACAGAAATGCTCTTCCATGGACTTGACAAATGTCCATGATGACGGACGTTTCGAACCGTCGGACCTTATCTCAGGTAGATCCAATTATCATAAGGACTACAGTTAATAAATGGTTTGGAAATTCGTTGACTTGTTGCTGACAGAACAAAAGATGGAACTTTATGTTTAAAGTTTATATTTTCATGAGTTGATGTAGCATTGCCAGCAAATTTAGGTTATGATGTAGCATTGCCAGCAAATTACTTGTTGTTTCCTTTTTCTCCCAAGAATCTTTAAACAGATTCATTAACACTTCTGCTTCTTTCATCATACCCTGCAACCTACCTTTTACTTTTGCTAAGTCGGGAGTCATAATGGCGGAATCAGTCATATTACTCGGAGACATGTTTAGCAATCTGCCAAAATTTTGAAACTTTTTTTTATCTTCAACAGTGCTCAAAGGTACTCCCATACAACAATACAATAGTAAAGTTATACAATAGTAAGCTTGCAATAAACTTGTTTATCAGAAAATTTATCTATCACGTGTGTATCTGGACACTTTTAATTTTTACATACATACAATAAGATATTAATTTTCAGCAATAACTGTGCTGAAACTTCAGTACCTTTGACTCATACAAAATTTAAGCTTCTTGCTCAACAAAAAATTTCAGCTTAAGCTGCCGCCACAGATGCAGCTGCCAAGTTGCCCATTCCCCTGTCTGACTCTCCACTGCGGTTCATACTTGGAGTTCTGGCAGTATTTTTCCACCTAGCTCCGGGTACAGTGGAAGAGATCTTGGTCTGAAAAGGTTGGTAGTAAGCTTTTCGAGATAAGCCTATTGTCAAACCATGGCAGTCGTGTTTTTGCAGGAATCAGAAGAAAGAAGTTGTACTTGATCAGCTCAGTCTAGGTCATTCATTTATTACTCATTTATTGCTTCTTTGGGTGTATAAGAGACCTAAGTGTGAGTTTTGTGACACCATTTTAACCATCAAAAATATTAAACATTTGTCCGCTTTTAACCTTGAACATAGATATTTCAACTTTCAAGATTTTATGTCTAAGCCCCTTACACTCGGACGTCCTTTTAGCTTTGTTGGTTTGCTGTCTTGCACCATAAAACCCAAAGCAACCAAGCAGCCAACCATTCTAAATTTTTTAATCATGCATATAATGTACATGCTTTGACTTTTGACAATTGATAAAATAAACCTAAAGAAAGCATTTTACAATGTATCTAAGAGAGGTTAAGGATTGTAAAGATTAAATATTTATTCTTAAAATCATAAAATCATAAAGTAAGTATAGGATGAACGTTGAAGCTACTTACTGGAATTTGTTCGAAGATCCAATAGATGATAATTCAACGACAAAATACGGTACTTGGAATATCGAGAAACCAATGAAAATGTTAAAAAACTCGAAAAATACGAAATATTTACCAAAGATATGGACGTTTTTCGACATCCGCACAATAGTTATATACACGTCAGAGGCAAAATACTGAAATTAGATGGATCTGATATCGGCGGCAATGATGTAGTTACGATGGTCAATAACGGGTACAACATTTTTAAGAGACCTCAATATTATATAGAAAACATAGAATTCGAAGATATTGAATTGCCAGGAGTGACGACCACGATTCACAATTTAATTGATTTTACCAAAGACTTTTCACACAGTGCTGCCACAAATATGATGTGGTTCAAAGATACCGCAGACAGTTCGAAAATGAATAAGTATTTGTACGACGGGGACGAAGATAAAAATAAACTGGACACGAATAATAAGATAAAGGATTTTGCACAAGCGTTGAAGAAAAATCCTGAATTCAATCAAGGATTCTCGGACAGATATGAAAAATAAAAAAAATAGTCAAAATGTAAGTTTATTCTTACCACTGAATCGACTGTTTGGATTCTGCCGAGACGTGGATAAAGTGTTTGGAGGTGTAAAACTTACCATAAAACTAGAAACAAATGCCGACAAAGACATTATTCAGAGAGTTGGGGCTACGTTGTATAAATTTGAAATATCTCACGTATATTGGTTTATTCCAAAAGTGGAACCATCACTGCAAGTACTTGCAAAACTAGAATCTCAGTTAGCAATCGGCAATCCACATGAAAGTCTTTTGGGAATCGTGCAAACTGTACAAATCTGATACTCGAATTGACTCTCATGTCAGTTGGTGTGTTACTACAACACAAAACAAACCCGTCCATCTTTATGTCGTCTTACAAAAGTCTAACCGATTAAATAATCAAACCAGAAACAATATGGTGTTTGATCACATGTTACTAGAACGGATTCAGATCAGTGTGAATAGCAAACAGTTTTGAATCCAGAAGACCTTAATTAACGGGGTCGAGACCAATACCCACATGTTCAAAGTGTAGTACACCCCGAATGAAATCCAATAATATTAGTTTCAAACCTGTAGCTTGATTACAAGACAAGATATGAGATCATAAGTTTAAAAGGATTCGACCCACTTTCTCGGCTACATAAGGGGTCCGAACCCGATTCTGGTTAGTTTGGAAAATAGTGTCTTATTGCTATTACTGAAGAAAACCATAATTAGCTGTGTAGCTTGATTAGAAGAAAAGTTATTGTAACACAAAATCTAAAAGTACCGAACCTGCAAAACTTAAAATAATGGGTCGAGACCGCTTCCAATACATTTAACGTATAGTATTTGTCGAATGGAACACAATGATATTAGTTTGAGTTCTGTAGCTATATTAGAAGCAGAGCTATGAAGCCATACAACAAAATGAATGTCAAGCTTTTTATTTAAATTATTCAACAATAATAACACACTGGGAAAAATTTGTAAAGTAGTCTAAGAAACACAAAGTACAGGTGAAAAACGAACACAACCGAAATTGCATGTTGAAGCTCACTGAGAGGTTCGATTGAGAAGTTTCAGAAGTCGCGAAAAAGCCGCTTTCCTTCCATCATTCTGTTGTGGAAGCTAAACTTTACGTGTAACTTTTTACGGAAGCTCTAAAAGGAACCAGCAATGTCTGATACAGCTGCAGAGACCAGTGTTCCAGCTACGGTTTCACCTAAAAAGAGGGACAAGGCAACTGCCGGAAAGGCGAAAAAATCGAAGATTGCCGCTTCTCATCCTAAGGTTTTCAGAGATGGTGACTTCGGCGATCACTGCACTGAAGGAAAGAGGTGGATCGTCGTTGCAGGCTAACAAAAAATACATTGCCTGTCACTACAAGGTAGACATCGAACGTCTAGTCCCTTTATCAAGAAATATCTCAAGAGAGCAGTAGCCAGTTGGCAACTCGTTCAGACCAAAGGTAAAGGTGCAACTGGTTCCTTTAAGCTGAGTGCTACTGGTGAGAAGACGAAAGAAAAACCAGTAAAAATCAAAAGTAACTAAGAAGGAACAGCAAAAAAGCCAAAAACCTCCAATGTTGCGAAAAAGGTATCGAAGCCCAAAAAAACCGGTGAGAAGAAGAAAACGCCTGCAGAGAAGAAACCTTCCGCTGCTAAGAAAGGCAAACCTGCTAAGAGTCCAAAAAAAACCAAGGTGACCAAACCGAAAGCACCTAAACCTAAAAATAGCCCTGCTACGAAGAAAACTCTTACAAAGAAAACTGGGAAGTAATGAACTATAAAATAAGACATCAATAACAAAAGGCTCTTTTAAGAGCCACATATTGTGTAGAAAGGATGCCCTACCGTACATAAAAATTATCGTGAAATCGCATTTTTTATACTCTACACGTAGGAAAAATAACCATCGTCAGTGACTTACAGGAAAAGGAAATATTCACCACTGGAAACATTTAGTAACCAAACATTAAGCTTACTTAATTTTATTACAATTATATTACACGTAAATTTCGTCACTGATTTTAAATCCTAATAAAATGTACTAAAAAACATCGCTAAACCTTTATTATTCATAATATATTATAAATTAATTAACAATCGGTAGCTTTCCATAGGTTGAAAGAACCGTATTGTGGGCAATTTATAAGACGCGATATGTAATAGTTTAATGAAAAGATTTTTTGTTTATCACAGTGTAGTGTACCAATTAAGATCATAGTTTAACACACTGAATACGTTCCTATAACGAAACTAACTATTATTCTTGGCAGTGATATGTGCGGTTGGAGAAAATATTTAAATAGCCTACTTGGTTTACCTTTAGGAGTTCACTAATAAAATGATAAATTTGCGAATACAAGTACGATGGGTAATCCTTTAGACATTATTTATTAGCCCTGAAAAGGGCTTTTTTGGTTTCTTTTTTTTGCTTTATTTTTCTCTAGCCTCCAAATCCGTGCAGGGTGCGTCCTTGTCGTTTTAGAGCATACACAACATCCATGGCTGTCACCGTCTTCCTCTTTGCATGCTCAGTATAGGTGACTGCATCTCTGATGACGTTTTCAAGGAATACTATGAGAACACCTCGTGTTTATTCGTAGATGAGACCAGAAATTCTCTTCACACCACCTCGCTTAGCCAAACGCCGGATAGCAGGCTTCGTGATATCTTGGATGTTATCACGTAAAACTTCTCTGTGCCGTTTAGCACCACCTTTTCCTAAACCTTTGCCGCCTTTTCCTCTGCCAGACATAATGTTCACTACTAAGATAAAGTTGATTTGAATTCAATTGAATAACTCTCCTTAAAAGTAGAACTGATGTGATTGATTGATTGATTGGCAAATCTTCAAATGAATATTCTTGCTACCAGGAATCCACCCGGTAGCAAACTCATTCAGCACACATTTAATGATTAGAATTTATATTACTTTTTTTTATAGTATATTAAACATATAAATTTGTTTGATATATAATAACAATAATTTATAGCATTTTGCTTTTTTTAGAATTTTCAGGTTCCAATATGCTTTTAAAATTATAATTCCTAATATTAAGTTTACTTAAAGCCTTAAAGTATATTTCTCTCTCTTTAACATATTTTTTACATTTGAAAATTAAATGTTCCAAATTTTCATATTCCTTACATTCGTCACATGCCGGGGAATCTTTTTTTTTTCATTCTGTATAATCTTGCTTTTGTATTAGCAGAATTTGTTTTAATTTTAATAATGATGTTAATTTCTTTTTTATTGAGTCCAAAATTATTAAATTTATTAATAATAGGTGAAACAAAATATCTGTGGGTATTATTTGCATTTGTGTTATACCAGCTCTGTTCCTTGTGTTATTTTTATTTTATTTTGTTTTTTGAAAAGATATATAAAGAAAGGTGTGTTAAAGTTAGGTGTTATGTTTATTGCTGTTTTTGCTTTTCTATCGACTATTTCATTATATTTTATTCCTACATGGCTAGGGATCCATTGTATATATGTAATATTCCTGTTTATTAGATAGTTTTTTGTTATAGTGAGTATATCATTTATAAATATTTTAAAGTTACTTTTTGTGTTATCATTATATAATGTTTCTATTGATGATTTGCTATCAGTGAATATTACTATTTTTTTATTCTTAAATTTTAGTGCCCAGTTTAGGGTAAATATGATTGCAGAAATTTCAGCAGTTAAAATAGGGTGAGGTTTATTGAATTTAAAAAGATATTCAAAATTTTCCTGTGGGCATATAAAAGCTCCCGCAAGTTTGGTTCTATCTTCACTAAAAGATTCATCTGTGTAAATATGAATAAAATCTTTATAATTTTTTTCTATATGTATATTTGAAAGTACTTTAAGAGTGTTGTTATCATTTTTTTTGAATGAATATTATCTATATTTGTGTTTAAAATTGGAAATGTAGAGTTCCAACTTGGTATTTGTATGTTATAATCTCCACTTGTTTTTTCTAAGATTAATTTTTTGATGTTATTTTTACATGGTAGGTTATATAATGTAATATCTTGAAAGTTATTTATTATTTTGTCATTTATTGGATGTATTTTATTTTTTGAGGAAATTATGTATATTAAGTTCTCCAATAAATATTTTTTTTTTATTTTTATAGGTGGAATAGCTATTTCTGCATAAATATTTAACCCATTTGTGTGTTGATGTAGTCCTATACAGTATTTTAATATTTTTAATTGTATATTTTCTAATATTTTTATCTTTGTATTTGATATATTATTAATTAGTTCAATTACATATAAACATTTTGGGAATATAACTACATTGTATAGTTGTAATAAATATTTATTTGCACATAACCAGTTGGAACTGCCCAAATATCTGAGAAAATTGTATAATTTATTTGCTTTATTTTTTGTTGTTTCTATATATTTATTCCATGAAAGTTTTGAATCAATTTGAAGTCCCAAAAACTTAAAATTGTCAACAATTTTTATGATTTTGTTTTTTAGATTTATTTTAAAGTCATTAGGTAATTTTTTATTTTTATGAATGTAAGTTAAAATGATTTTCTCTGTTGATATTGAAAGGTTCCAATTTTCACAGTAATTTATTATATTGTTAACTAATTTTTGGATTGATTTTTGTATGTTTTCTGGATTTTTGACAAAAGTCCAGAAGATCAAGTCATCTGCAAAGGTTCCAAATTTTACATTTTCAGGTATGATATTTCGTAAATCATTTATATATAAATTGAAAAGTGTTGGAGATAATATATCTCCCTGTATTAATCCATTATTGAATGAATGTTGTGTTGAATATTTATTACCAATTTTTATTTTGGATTTTTTTACCTTTAATCATATTGTATAAGAATCTATACATATTTCCACAAATTTTTAAATCTTTAATTTTATGTAATATCCCATTATGAGAAACTGAGTAAAAGGCTTTTTCAATGTCTTTGCCTAGTATTATCAAATAAAATTTGTTTTTTATTGCATATTCTGCATCTGATATTAAGCTTAGGAGTAGATCTTTGGCTGATCTACCCTGTCTAAATCCATATATGTGATTATTATATGTATCATTGAATTCTATATGCCAATTTATTCTATTTATAATTATTCTTTCAAACAGTTTTAATACATTGGAACTTAGACATATTGGTCTGTATGAGTCTGCACTTTTTTAGGTTTTTTTTATGAAGATCATTGAATTTTTAAACCAAGAATTTGAATTCCAGATTTCATTAAAATTTTTTAGTAGAATTTTTTTCCAATTGTTTGGTAGGTTTTTTAGTTCTTTATTTGTAATGCCATTAGGGCCTGCTGTAGTTTTTGATTTTATGGATTTTAATGCAAAATTTAGCTCAAAAAAGTAAATGGTTTGTTTAAGTATTCTGTGTTTTCATTTTTATAGAATTGATGCATTATATTTGAATTATTATATTTTTTATCTATTTTATTATTTGGTTTAGAATGTAAATTAGTAAAATAATTGTCCATTATTTCAGTTATTGAATGCTTTCTTTATTTTTAAGTGCCAAAGATTGAAGTGGGTTTACTGGTTCTTTTTCATTATAAAATTTTTTAAAAATTCTCCATAAGTTTGAAGTGGATGTAAGAGGTGAAAGGTTTTCTGTAAAAAGCTTCCAGTTTTGTTTTTGTATATTTGCTATTTTTTTGATATTGCTTTTCCCAAACGTTTAAAAATTTCACATGATTTGAATGTTTTTTTATTTAGCATATCTCTCTCTGCTTTTCTTCTTATTGCTATCAGCTTGTTTATAAAAATGGTGTGAATGTTGTTTTTTGGAATCTTTTTATATATGTTCTGTGTATTTTTTTACTTATATTTTTAACTTTATCTATAATAGTAATAAATATAATATAAATAATAATAATAATATAATAATAATAATAATAATAATAATAATAATAATAATAATAATAATAATAATAATAATAATAATAATAATAATAATAATAATAATAATAATAATAATAATAATAATAATAATAATAATAATAATAATAATAATAATAATAATAATAATAATAATAATAATAATAATAATAATAATAATAATAATAATAATAATAATATAATTATAATATATATATATATATATAAGTAATAAATATATATAGTCTAAATTTGAATTGTCATCTATATTTGTATTATTTAATTCATTTTTAAAATTATTCCAATTTGTTATATTTGCATATTTTTTAGTTTTTTGGTTTTTGATAAATTTAATAAAAATTGCGTAATGGTCACTTCCTAAGTTGTCTGTGGAAATTTTCCATTCAATTTCTTTTGCTATTTTTTCTGTGCATAATGTTAAATCAATGACTGAATTTTTATTATTTGTATTTTTCCTAGTAGTTTGTTCTGTGTTTAATATTATTAAATTTTTATGTTCTATATATTTAAGGAGATGTATGCTTTTATAGTCATTTTTATATGAGTGCCATGTTTTATTATGTGAATTAAAATCCCCGCAGATAATTGTTTCACCTTCAAGATCCTCCAATAATTTTAGATATTGATTATATGTTATTAAAATTCCTGGATTATATATATTTACAATATTAACTGTTATTTTACATATTTTAATTTGTATAATTAAACATTCTAATTTATCATGTATTAGTGTAGTATTTATTCTTCTTTGGGGTATATATTTATTTATATATGTTATTATTCCTCTGGTGTGTTGATTGTTTTTTGTATGTATGTAATGAAGTTAGAGAATTCAGGAATTTTACCTGAAAATGCTTCTTGAATACACATTACTTGTATATTTTTCACTTTTAGCAGGTGTTTGATTATATGCTTTTTGTTGTCGATTCCCTGACAATTCCATGAGCCATTATTAATTATTGTAAGGAGTAAGTCTTTAATTAGGTTGGCCTCTGGACAACTTGGAAGGATGAGGTCAAATAATTTAATTAAGAGTTCAATGATGAGTTTTTTCCCATTACTAGAAATATTGTCCTTCGGTCTTTCTTGCGTTACGTTACGTTTGCTGCGTTACGTTGTTTTAAATTTCTGTCATTTGTAATTTCAATATTTTTTTCCTGCTTTATTGAGGTTTTATGACCTGTTATGTGTTTTTTTACTGTTTGAGCATAGTCTTTTTTAGGAGAGTTTAACGTTTTCATTTCTTCTTTTCTTTCAATCGATTTTGAGCTTGATGGTAGTCTTGGAAAGCTTTCTGTGTCGTCCTCGGTTTGGTTAAATAATACGCTCTCTGTGAGGTCCTCAAAACTGATGGTTTCAATCCCGTCAGTCTCTTCATTTCTTCATTGTATCTTGTTTTCGGGGATTCTCTCTGTGGGCAGTCTTGGAGAGCGGACGTCGAGATTGTGCTGCGTTTGAATAATTTAATTTTTAAGTTTAATATTGGTTGGTGAATCGGTGAGGCGGAGGACTCTGAAAATGGCAAATGGAAGGAAAAAGAACAACCCTGTTTCGCCCATCAAAATTAGGATAAAAAAATCCAAGAACAATAACAACAACACTGGAAAGAAGAAAGTAATTCCAGATAAAATAAAGGACTTCTCGATACTGGATGAAGACTTAAAAATCTCATCAGAATCGGAGACATCTCCTACAAAATCCATTGAGGATAACAACAGAAAGGACATGAATACATCAACAGACATCAAGGATTTACCACCAAATTCGGATAATACAAACAAAAAGGTAACATTAGAAAACATTAAGTCTGTGGAAAATGTTTCTGCTAAACCTACTAATAATAATGAAATAGATTCTAACAAAACTCCAGTAAAGGATACTAATAATATGAAAAATGTCATTTTAACATCATTGGACTCAAACAAATTTAATGACTCGGAACCTATCTCTGAAAATTTACATAAAAAAGAAAAATTTGCATTAGTCATAACAGGCATAAACGACGATATAAGTGATCTTGATATTAAAAAAGTAACATCTTTTTTTAACAAGCTCCTCGGAGAACATATTCCTGGGAGATTTATCTCCTTCGGTAGGTTATTGTTGTTTCCTAATAACCAAAGTCACTATGATACAATTATGAACCTCAAAACTCTGTTAGACGTCCCTATTTCGGTGGACATTCCTGACTTTCGAAAATCAGTGTTAGGATCAATAATTGGTGTTCCTACATCGCTAAATGATGATGATATTCTCGAACTTCTGGAAGAACAACAAGTTCTTAGTTTAAGACGTATGGTTCAATACGACAAGAAATCTGATGAAAATTCTGAAACTGATTTTTCTCCAACCCATAAAATTATTTTAGAGTTTGACGGCATCTCTCTTCCCGAATTTGTCTACATTGGTTTTAGAAGGTTTCGAGTCAAAAAATATAATCTTCCACCCAACTTATGCCTTAGATGTTATGTTTTCGGACATGCCATCTCCTCATGTAGAGGAAAACTCACATGCAAGAAATGCGGAGGAAACCATCACTACAAGAAATGTACGGCAAAAGGCTACAAGTGCCCAAACTGTAACGGGCCACATCCAGCTACTTGGTCCGGCTGCCAGGCCCGAATCATTGCTTGCAAAGCAAAAACGATTCAACTAGAAGAGGGCATTAACTGGCAGCAAGCTTTGATTAAGGCTAGATTGAGTTTTCAAAACAATTCCTCTGATCTCAACTCAACTTCTTTGACAAGACGCGAAGACGATCGCCGAAACTTCACAACAGCTAACAATCGGATTGAAAGCACGGTTCATGCGGACCTGGAAGTGAGCTCGCAAGATGACGAAGAAGACGAAGTGGACGATCTCTTCAACGCAGAACCCTCTACTTCTACTGACTTTCCTATTCTTACCAGAAACAACGAAACAAATTTACCAATTACTATGGACTATGCTAAATGTGTGAAAAAAAACATTACTGGTGCAAAAAAGTCAAAAATTTCGATTTCCAATAAACAAATTAGACACGAAAAAAAAGAGAAAAAAGATCCGAACTCACAAGCCGAGGTAAGCAAAAGCCAAATACCGAATGAGACAAGAGGCTTGATCTTAAATTTAGTCATTAGACTTTTAGAATGTATACTTACTAACTGTCCTGAATTGAATTTAATTAAGGACATTCTCCTATCTTTCTCTTTGAGTGGTTCATGATTAATAATCTAGAGATTTTACAATGGAATTGTCGCGGCATTCAGCAAAGAAAACCTTATTTAAAACATTTAATCCAAACTAGAAAAATTAAAATAATATGTTTACAAGAGTCACAGACAGACAATATCCCCAGCCTGAATAATTTTGTTACTTATATTCAAAGAAATCATAAAACTTCAAGGGGAGTTGTAACATACTGTGACAAATTAATACCTCAAAGAAGAATTTACTTAAACAATATTACGGATAAAATAGAATACATAATTTTACAAGTAAAACTTAATCACTTAAAAACATATATAGTCAATATATACAACCCATGTAATCATATTAACTATAATCAATATGCAGCAATATTAGAAAATCTTGAAGGGGAAATTTTAATCTGTGGGGACTTTAATACCCATAATAAAATGTGGTACTCTTACAAAAATGATAATAGAAGCACACACTTAATTAAAGTAATTGAAAACTTTAACTTAATTATTCTAAATGAAAAAACACCTACAAGAAAAAATAACATTGATAAACACTCAGTAATTGATCTATCTCTTTGCACTAATGAAATCTCCAAGATAACTCATTGGAAAATAATGACTGATTCATTTGGAAGTGACCATTGGCCTATAGTCCTTACAATTAACATAACATTAAATACAAATAAACCACAAATTAAAATTATAAATTGGGGAACTCTGAGAAAAGATCTAGAAAAATTTTGCCCATATGAATCAAATGCAAGTTACAACAATGTCACCAATACATTAAATGAAAAAATTAAAGAACATACAGAAACTATCACAAAAAAATGTCCTAAAAATCATATAGAATCAATCTTCATAAACAAACTTATCGCTATTAGAAGAAGAGCAGAGAGAAGGATGGAAAGAAGTAGAACATTTATTGATTGTGAAAATTATAATAGACTAGAAAATGCAATAGAAAAAAAAATTAAAAATATACAAAAACAAAATTGGAAAGTACTAACTGAAAAATTATCCCCTAATTCAACAACAACAAACTTATGGAGAATTTATAAAAAACTGTATACTAATACTACTCCTAAAAACCCAATAGAAACATACTCTCTAAAAAACAACATATCCACACAAGAAACTACAGAGAAATTAGCAGAATTTTACACTAATAAAAATTATAAACCAAATGACAAACTAGAAAAAAGACATAAGGACTCTAACATATTTCACAAAACCTTCCAATGTAATAAAACAGAAATCCTAAACACCCCTTTCACCCTATTTGAATTAAACAGTGCCATTAAACTCTTAAAAAAAATACAACTCCTGGACCAGATGGGATCTCCAACAAAATTCTTAAAAATCTTCCACCTAATTGGATTCAACTATTGTTAAATTTCTTAATAATATTTGGACATCAAGAAAATACCCAGACTCATGGTCAGAGAATTATATGATTTTTATAAAAAACGAAAAAAAACCAGCAGACGACTTAAATTCCTACCGTCCAATTTGCTTAAGTTCTAATATACTCAAACTGTTTGAAAAAATGATAATCTTTAGAATGAATTGGTACATAGAGAAAAATAATATATTTCACAATAATTGCTATGGATTTAGATTTGGCCGAGCTACCAAGGACTTACTATTAGACATTATTACTGACGCGGAACATGCCATTGAAAATAAACAATTCATGGTAGCAGTTGTTATCGACTTAGAAAAGGCATTCGACTCTATTTCACATCAAGCATTACTATATAAAATCAGAACATTAAAAATCTGTGGCAATTTATATTTCTTTTTATACCACATAATACAAAACAAATTTTACAAGACTAAAATCGGAAATAAATTATCTAATGAATACAAATTTATGAATGGAATCATACAAGGAGACATATTATCTCCGTTATTATTTAATATTTATCTAAATGACATCGCAAACATATTCGACGCAAATATCAAATTTGGAACTTATGCGGACGATTTAATTTTCTGGACTTCACACTATAATAAAGATATAATACAAAAAAATATACAAAAAACAATAAATAAAATAAATGAATATTGTGAAAAATGGAATTTACAAATAAACATAGATAAAACAAACATTATTTATTTCCACAAAAGGGAGAAACTACCAAATGACTTCATCATTAAAATAAAAGACAAAAAAATAAAAATAGTGAATAATTTGAAATTCTTAGGTCTACATCTTGATTCGAAATTACTATGGAACTTTTACATACAAAATGCAAAGGATAAATCCAATAAATTATTTCAATATCTGAAATTTTTAGGAAATTCAAGCTGGGGAAGCACAGTAAAAAATTTATTACTTATATACAATTCAATAATTTTACCTAAATATACTTATGGATTAGAACTAATTAATAATATATCTAAAACTAAAATGAAAATTTTGGAAAACTCACAAACAAAAATATTGAAATACTGTCTGGGACTCTTGAAACCTACTGCAAATATCAATTTATATGCAGAAACAGCATTCCCACCACTGAACATAAAGAAAAAATACCTAACATCAAACCTCATTTTCAGAATTATTACCAAGAATCAACAACACCCAATTATTGAAAAAATTAAAACAAATTTTAAAGATATAACACTAACACAACTACCTGAAAAAAATGCATTCTTACACATCATTGAAAACAAATTAAGTGGAGACACTATAATACATTACCCATACTGGACATCACCATTTCCCATAATGATAAATGAAATTCCAGGTATTCATTCCAAAAAACAATTAGACTCAAATAGTTTGAAAATTCTTACTGAAACACACATAGAAAAAAAATATAAAGATTTCATCAAAATTTATACTGATGGCTCTCTAAATGCAGAAAGAACAATAACATCAGGAGCATTTATTTGCAACTCACATAACTATCAATTTAAACTCAATAGACCTGCCCCAGTAATTATAGCAGAAATTACTGCAATCTTACACGCCATTAACTGGGCTTTAAAATTCAATAATAATAAAATAGTAATATTAACAGATAGCAAAACATCTCTAGAAATTATTTATCAAAATCCTTTTAAAAGCAATTTCGCCATTTACATTAACGACATAATAGCAATTTCTCAACAACACATACAACATAACAACATAATATACATACAATGGATACCATCACATATTAACCACAAAGAAAATGAATTAGTAGACGCTCTGGCAAAACAAGCTAAAAATCTAAACACTTCAAATCAAACTCCCTACTTCCTATACTTACACAAAAATCAGAATAAAATTAAAATGCTAGAAGAACTACAAAACTGGTATAACACAAATGCTACACACACTCACAGATATAACATAAATTCTAAAGTGAACAAATTTAAAGATTATAATTTGAAAAAGAAGGAAATGAATATTATACTAAGAATCAAGGTTAACTTAGCTCTCACAAATACAACCCTGTATAAAATAAAGAAAACCTACAATCCAAATTGCAATTCATGTAATGAACCACATACATTAAAACACATTATCTTTAATTGTAAAAAATTTGACAATCAAAGAAAAACTTATTACCAAAAATTACAAAAATATAATATAAATCAATATAATTTTAAATCAATACTAGAACCACCTAAATATTACCTAAAAGGAACTCTATACAAATTACTGATCTCCTATATCAGAGATATTGATCTTATTGATAAATTATAAAACAAATAAATAAAAGAAGGAAAACTTCGAAAATATAAATGAGATATCCTACAATATGACTGAATGAGTCTGAGATCACACACCTGTCTTGATCTCAGGAATTTTCAAATGTCGGGGCGCAAGCAAGCAAGCAAGTATCTTGTTTTCTGAGAAAAGTTGTCGCTTGAATGAAACTTATTAAAATTTTTAAATTTATTTTCCGATGCAATTTTTGCCTTTATTAAGCTTGTTGCCATGACATTTTCTCATTAATTTGGATTTCTCTCGCCTTACAAGCTAGGATTCTGGCCGGAAAACCAGATAAAGTTGCCGGGTGATTTCCCTTACAATTCGGAAAATTGAATTTCTTAGCAGTGCATTGCTTATAACTGTGTCTCCCTCCGCATTTCTTACAAGTAATCCTTCATCTTCAATCATATAGGAGATGTCCGAATAAATAACATTTAAGGCAAAGGTGGGGAGGGAGATTATAGCTTTTAACTGAATGCCTATTGAATCCCAGAAATACATGTGTTGGTAATGATTCACCTTCAAACTCTAAAATAATTTTATTTGTAGGATTGGAGAATGTTTCACTAGTTTTTTCAATTTCCTTTTCGTAATGCCACATTCTTCTTAAGCTAATTACCTTTTGGTTTTCGAGATTTTCCAAGATATATTCGTGATCTAAATATGTAGGGACTCCAATAATTGTCCCTAGAACAGATTTTTTGAACTTCGGGTATTCAACAAACACTTTTGCATTTAAAATTTCTTTTATGTTTAGAAATTTTTCGTGTTGTGTTTTCGTTTTAGGGAAGATTAAGAGTCTGCCCTGCGAGATGGATTTCCCGTCTATATGTTCATCAAGTAATTTATAGAAAAAGGCAGTTACTTTAATAATGTCTAATTCGCTTATATCAAAATCAATTCCCTTAATTACTAATGATAAATCTTCTTTATTATTCATAGCGTTTTCGATAATGTCCGGGAATTTCGAAAGTTCACAATCTATTTTTGCAATGATAGTATATGATTTTTCCTCGTCCTTTGCATTCAAGTTCTCATTTAGGTTTTTATTTTCTTCACTAATATTAGAAGCATGAATTTTAGAATTACCTGTTTTCAGATCTTTTTGTATATTTTCCATATTCTTGTTTGGGGTTTGCTTGTCATTTTCTTCAACTGATTTTAAAGGTGAGACGTCTGAATCGGATGAAAGTTTCAAGTCCTCCTTTAAGGTAAAGTGACTGATCGTGGATAAATTCAATTTAGTGTTAACATTTGTAGATTCCTTGTCTATGTCCTCCGTTGTTATTATACTCTTACTTCGTTTAGTCCCTGTCAGCTTATGAGTGTCCTCCTCTGTATCCTTCTATTTATTTCTTTTAACTTTTATTTTTATATTACTAGGGGAAATTTTCTTCTTTTTATTTCCACCTATAGCCATTTTCAAGTTTCACTTAATTTACAATACTCTACTCCAAAACGTTACTGAAAACACTATTTCTAAAATCTCTTAAACGAGCAATCACACAAACATCTGCCACCTTTCGAGGCCCAACCCGAACTCAGAACTGATGTGAAATGGCACAAACTGTTTTTCGGGAAAGTTGTTGCACCTTTCGATCGGACCACCGAGAAAACTTTCGCGTCCAAAAACTGTGATTGGTTGGTTTCGGTGGACACTCTCACGTACAGTGAACAACACTGAATTTTCACGTGCGAATTTGAAAATTCAATTACCTAGTTACTCAAACAATAATGTAAAAAACTATTCATGTATTCTACCATGTATTAATACTCATTTAGGTAATTTTCGATAATGACGAATAGACCATTACGAGAAAAACGCAGTGCTAACGTGGTTGCCAGAAACTCCACTAATTTACAATATATTAATGAACGTTTTTCGTTTTAGTCACAAATAAAATCATTAAAATTGAATTCGATATAACCAATCAATAGGTTATCACTCACCTCGCCATAAAAAAAATTCACGTTTTTCCTTTTATATGAAATTTAATTTATTCAAATATTTATTTCTAAGCAGAATTTATAAACTTAAAATAGGAACACCTGCCTATAAACCATTGCATTTTAAAACGAATTTAAAAAACTTCCAACTGAGCAACATGTCTAAGAAAATAATTAATAGATCAGACTTTATCAAACTAGAAAATATTACAAAAAATTAATGTTTAATAAATTACCAGTAGTAAGTTTCTTTAACTTTCCCAAATCTTGGAAAAGAATTCTAAATTTACCATGTATTAGAAACTTATGGAACATCAACTAACGGTTAGATTTTGAATGAAATATTTCTTTCTGTTCTTGGTAAATTACTGGCTTTTGCTGCTAGTTTTGGAAAGAACGCCGTCCTTGGGATGGAACGTTAAGTCGTGAGCCGTACCCTGCGCATTTTAAAGAACACGCTGGATGGCTTTAACGGGAGGCTACCATCTATATCCCAATGGCTGCTCCATTGGGTCCCCTCCTCGAACGGTATCTGGGTCTTCTATGTCCTTGTCACCTAACTATTTAACCGATGGTGTGCAAGGAAGTGTCGCTCAGAGGTGAAACAACCCAACTGTCAGCTTTTTTCGAAATTCAAAACTCGAATTTTAAATTGCATTTCGGAAAACCTCGAGAAGGATCACCCAGTATGATGTAACGTTGAATTAATACCCTAAGGCCGGATTTAACCTACTAATTACGAAACCTCTCAAACTTTCAAAATAAATTATTGAAAACGAATAATCTAAATATAAAAAAAATTAAAAGTCAGAGTGTAATATCCAATCTTCAGACTTTGTATTATTTCATAATCAACTACTTTCTATTCAGAATCCTGTTGAAAACATATCCCCCTTTCCTATTTGAATTATAAACTCTGATAATTACCTCACTGTGACGCTATTTATATTATATTCGCTATATAACGTCTGTTCTCGCAATATATGGTTTTCAAATCAGGTATACGTCTTAAAATACCAAATCTATTTTTTATATTCCGAAACGAAACTTCTTCTTAACCTTGTTCGCGTCGCCGGAAATACTAGAATTTCCAACAATTATATCGAATAAGGTTTATTTCGATAACCGAAAGTGCATGATATTGTTTCGTCAAAGTAGCAACGTATGTGTAGTATTATTGAAAATATGAACATATTTTAGGTGTAAGATGCAGTTGATATGAGAGAGATTTCTTATAAGATTTTAATTTCATGATATGTAGATCTGATGTGAATTATTTTCTGTATCAGACGGTGAAATTATTAATCAAGTATAGATATTTGGTGAGAAAAAATTTCCATGTTCGAATAATGTTTAAATCTGATAATGTAAAGTGACAGTTTCGCAGAAAGGAAGCGGAAATGATCCGTTATGAGTTATGAGTAATTACCCGATGATGAGTTATGTAGCTCACTTGAATATAGTTTATTGTTGATTCCTATTGTAATTTCCTTTGCTGTTAAGAGGTTTAAAAATAATTGAATCTGTGTAATTTATAGAGTTTTGCTTTGAGCTGTGTTTTTTAAATTTCTAATTGAGGTTTGGAGAAAAACTATTTAAGAATAGCAGGATTGGTTTCTTTTTTTAAGTATGATGTTATACTATTTTTCTCTAGTTTTTCCTCTCGGTATGTTGTGTGTATATATAGGGTATTTGATATTTCTAGTGTTGAGGTGTATTTGGTGGCAATGTTGGAGTTAATATGATTTTGTCTGATGAATAGTGTACCATGGTGTATTCTAAAGAAGTGGGGAAAAGAGTTTTAATTTAGTCGCTAGTAATATGTTTAAAAGTTTTCGTTATGTTGAAAGTGTTGTGATATTTATGTAAATTGAGAAGAATTTCGATGGGTTGTTAGCGGGGTGGAAATGGGGGGTGTCGGTTTTGAGTTAAAAAGAAAAGTGCGAAAAAAAGAAGAACAAGAAGCCAAGTGGGTATTAAAGGAAAAGAAGGCAAAAAACGCAGGTGTCGTTGTTGGGGTAAGGGTGTGTGGGTGTGTGTTTGAGGATGTGTGTTTGGGTGTGTGTGTGTGGGAGTGTGTGTGGGGGGGAGGGAGGTGGGGAGGGTAGCGACGACGAGTCCTTTGCTCGGCAGGGACAAGAAACGGGAAAAATTAACGAATGCATTGCTGAGATGGAGAAAAAAATTTTTTTTTTCCATTGTAATCGTCTACTCTGTCGTTTCTAGGAGTAAATTAGATGTGATTTGAACTACTCTAGGCACCAAAAATTGCCTGGAACGAGATGGGGGGGGGGGGTTACCAGTAAAGATTTATTTTTTATGTCAAGTTCCAAAACAGTATGTATGATACAGTAACACTCCCCCCCCCCCCCCCGCTCTACACGGTTTTTTTTTGTTTTGAATTTCCTGGCCTGACACTTTGTAATTAGCAAGTAATAGCAGCCAGTGCTAATCTGTACCCAAACAAAAGGTAGCAAAGAAATCATTAGGTGAAAGGCCTGGCATTTTGTAATTAGGGAGTAATAGTGGGGAATGTTGATCTGCTTCCTAAGAAAAGGTAGGAAAGAAATCGTAAGGTGGAGAAACCAAATGGAACTTGGAAAGTGTCATCTCTCTCTGTCTCTCCCCCCCCCCCCATCTGTTTTATTAAAAAAAAAAATTTTTAATTTCTTAGCCAGGCATTTTTTTAATTACGAAGCAATAGCAGGCAATGGTAATCTGTGTCCTACCAAAAGTTAGGAGGGAAATCATGGGCTTGAAGAAACCAAATGCAACTTGAAAACTATCTTTTCACCCCCACTCCCAACTCCATATTGAAATGTGAAAAAAAAATCGTTGAAATATCTGATTTCCTCAATATATTTTTTTTAAGTATGTGCCTCTCACTCTGCCCTGCATGTAGCACTAGAGAGCAATTGTCTAGTATGGAATGGAGTAAAGGGTGTAAAGTGGCGTCCCTGTGAGATGGGACGCGAGCAGGAGGAGTACTCGGCGCAGAGACCTCTGGCGGCAGACAAGGAAGCGGCAGATGTAAGTGTCGTGAGGAAGTAGCACTTTAAGAAAAGGAATGCCTACCACGATGCCCAGGTCCCTAAACGTACCCAAGTTCTCTATTTGAAATCAATTTAAATGTGTCTTCCACATACCTAGGAACCTTTAACCCGCCCCCCCCCCCAAAAAAAAAAAAAAAAAAAAATTTTTACTGCACATCCCACATTGAGGAGCCTTAGCGTAAATAATAACGGATCGAGCAGCTGCTTGCCACAGAGGTCTGACGGGATTATCTCGCTTCAATGAGCATCTGTGCTTTTACCTGCTGGTCGAACCCAGGTCCCTTAGAACCGTAGCCTAGCACGATGACCACTCTGCCCTGCGACGGGTGTGAATTGTATAGCCAAATGAAATTTGCAATGTGCTTCGACAGTCTGTTTCTGCAATTAGAAGTGCATTTTTTTCTCAGGCAGTGCACCACATTAAGCTCTGTCCATCATCAAACTATTTGAAAAACAAGATATTGTACTAACACTATCTCATAAATACTTCGTATCTGTATCTCACTCGTAGGTGCACTAACCAAAATTTTATATTCCTCATCAGAGCTCCAAAGGAAATGAAATAAGATTATTATTAGTATTTTTCACCCTATGAGAGATATTCTCAGTAAATGGTAGCTAGGTAGTCACTGGAAGGAGAGCTATGCCCCAATCCCCTGTGATGATGCATAGAAACGGCCAGGCCTAGCAGCTAATGTCCGACCCCGCCTTCTCGTGGTGCAGACCGTTATTACCTTTCAAAAGAGATACTCTCTTGTGGGAGTGAACGGAAGGGGAGGGCTGCCAGATTAGTGTGGCCTACTGATCTGCACAACTATGGCTACTTTTCTTATTTTTCCACCCTACTGAGGAGTGGTCAACCACACAGGGTCTTGATGCTGACCATATAAACCCACTGGACTGGACAGATATATGGCTCTGAGCTTGATTATGGATCCTGATTTTGCTGCACTGGTGGGCTTCTGTGGAGGGATAATCTTCCGCTGTGTTTTCTGTTTGTTTGTGGGTTGACAGCCCCAAGTGAATAGATTCACAGGATATGTTTATCAGCCGGTGGATAATCCTGAGCAGAGGTCATCGCAGGCACCTGAACTCTTTGCTTCTATTGGCATCGTCAAATTCTACATTGGAGGAAGTCTTCCAGTGTAGATGGCTTCAGCCTTTAGTGGTGGGGGAACGAGTCTTTGCCCCATGTCTGCGATTAGGGGGCTGTTTGATATTGTTGGAATTCCCTCTCTCAATAAACATAGTTTCTTTAAACATCCCTTTAACCATTTTGTCTCCATAGGTATTTGGAATGTGAGGACTCTGCACAGAGCTTTTTCTCTTCATGTCCTCACACATGAATTCCACCATTATAATTTAGATATTCTGGGCTTGCAAGAGACCAGATGAACAGATAAAGGTCAGATTCTTAAAAATAATATTAAATTTCTCTTTTCAGGGAGGGACGACAATAGGCATCACCAAGGCGTGGGTCTGCTTCTCAGCAGACACGCTAGTGATGCTCTTCTAGGATATGAGTACATTAATGAAAGGTTTCTTACAGAAATATTTCAGACAAGCGTTA
The DNA here is from genome assembly GCA_038380435.1 of Ryuthela nishihirai. Taxonomy (NCBI): domain Eukaryota; kingdom Metazoa; phylum Arthropoda; class Arachnida; order Araneae; family Heptathelidae; genus Ryuthela; species Ryuthela nishihirai. The sequence goes on along the minus strand of JAWZYU010000003.1, from coordinate 85,731,429 downwards.
AAGCCCTGAATGTTATCTGCTGTTATTCCCGCACTGACGATGCTGATGAGGATGAGAAGGATAGGTTTTACGGACAACTTCAGGATATTTTGAATTCTGTCAAGATAGGTCCTTTGTTCTTGTTGACTTCAATGACAAAGTTTGTACTGACTCTGACCTTTGGGGAGGAGTAATTGGCCCTCTTGTATTGGTAGCTGCAATGGCAATGGGCAACGTCTCCTACAGGTAAGTAAAACTCAATGGATTCAGAATAACTAACACTTATTACAAACACCGCTACATACATAAGTACACATGAGTTTCATCCGATGGGCTGCATAAGAATATGATTGATTATATATTAATTAAACGCAAATGGGCTAGTTCTGTTAGGAATACCAGGTCATATAGGGGAGCTGAAATTGGATCTGACCATTACCTCGTTAAAAGTGTATTGCAACTTAAATTTAAAAAGTGTTGTTAAAAAAATTAAAAAATTTACTTTTAATTCTGAAGCTCTGAAAGACTCAGTAATAGCCAAAGCTTACCACGATAGGTTACTTAGTCATTATGACAGTCATAGTATGCTTACTACTGAAGTTGAGGAAGAATGGGATCATTTTAAACGGGCTTTTTTGGACACTAACAGTACTCTTCTAGGAAAAAAGGAGCAGAAGAGACAGAATTATCTGAGTGATAAGGCACTTCAGCTTATTTCGGAAAGAAAGACCTGCAGGAATGTTCTTAATCAATACCCTACTAGTCCTAATAGAAAGTATTACAGAGAACATCATAAACGTGTAAAGGATCAGTTAGCTGCTGATAAGAAACTTTGGCTTGATGGTTTGGCTGACAAAACCGAGGAAGCAGTTAGACAGCACAACAGCAGAGAGCTGTACCAGATAGTTAATGTTTTGTGTGGTAGAAAACGGACAGGTATACAGGGATTGAAGGATAAACAAGGTAAGGTTACAGAAGGTGAGGATTCTGTCATGGCTAAGTGGGCTGAGCATTTCAGTGATATTCTAAACAATGCGGTTAATTCTATTCCCATTGTTTGCAATGATGATAGATGCATTGATGCCTTTAATGTTGGCCCTATTACACAATCTGAAGTTATTTTGGCTGTTTCTAAACTTAAACTTCCTAAATCCCCAGGGGTAGATGAAATTACTACAGAAATGCTTAGAGCTGGGTATGTTTCGGTTATCACTTGGATGACTGAAATTCTGAATATCTTTTATGATAAAGGCATGGATCCTAAGGATTTTACCAGAGCTATTGTTATCCCTTTTTCAAAAAAGGCGATCGCAGTGCTTGTGATAACTATAGGGGTATCAGCCTATTTTCTGTTCCAGGTAAAGTTCTTTCGATGATTGTGCTTAATAGAATTAAGAATCTGGTTGACAGTCAATTGCGTGATGAGCAATGTGGATTCAGAAGTGGTAGGGGATGTGTGGATCAGATATTTTCATTTAGGCAGATCTTGAGAAATGTTTAGAGTTTCAGAAACCTTTGGTTGCTGGCTTTGTTGATTTCAAAAAGGCTTTCGACTCGTCATAATTTGTGGTTGATTGTGAAATCATATGGTATACCAGACAAGTTAGTTAACATAATGAAAGCTCTCTATAATAACACTGAGTCGTGTCTGAGAGTTGGTAAGGCTTGTAGCAAATGGTTGAGCACTACCTCTGGTGTTCGACAAGGGTGCATTTTGTTGCTGATTATGTTACGCGAAATTCACTTCAAGGGAAAGATTTTGGCCTTAAATGGGTTGGAGATACGAAAATTTCTGATTTAGATTATGCTGATGATTTAGCCCTTTTGGCAAATGATGTTGATGAGATGAACTCTTTCATTCGAGCTGTTGATGATACTGGTAGTAGAGTAGGATTGGTTATAAACAGAGAGAAAACTAAAGTGATGAAATTTGGTCAAGCAGGCTGTGATTCAGTTAATCTGAATGGTTGCAGTCTTGAGCTGGTGTCACAGTTTAATTATCTTGGGAGCTATGTATCAGATAATGGTGATGTGCGGCATGAGATTAACAGACGAATAGGGTCTTTTAGGCTGGGTCTTTTAAGAATATTTGGAGAGTGTGGAGAAATAGGCGTATACACTTAAAGACTAAAATTAGACTGTATAATAGTTTGGTTCTTTCTAGGGTTAGTTATGGTAGTGAAACGTGGACACTTTGTAAACAAGATAACAGGAAACTTGGTGCTTTTGATTCCAGATGCTTACGCAATATCTTGGGCATTTGGTGGTTCAACTTTTTAACTAATGATGAGGTTAGGCAAAGGAGTTTGCAACCTCATTTAAGCAGCATATTGTGCAGAGAGAGACTCCGTTGGTTTGGCCATGTTGCCCGTATGAATAATTATAGATTGGCGAATAGGGTTATGAACAGTGTGCCTAAAGGCCTCAGAAAGAAGGGGAGACCTAGGATGCGGTGAGCAGATAATGTCAAATAAGACCTTGTTAGAACTGGTGGGCAGTGGCAGTAGATGTAGCTGTGGACAGACATGCTTGGAGAACTAAATTGCACGGTCTGGTTGGACCTCCGTAGCCCATGGCTGCTTGAGGATGATGCCAAATTAATCAGCATTTAATTCTGGATTTTTTTGAAAATAAAATATTTAACAAAAAAGACCATGTTTCATTTTAATAGGACTTTTTTACTCATGTATTAAAAAATGCATCTTGCCACACACACACCTCGCGCGTTGAAGGGCAGCGCTAATCGGAGTGTTGGGCCTCCCCGACGGGAGCGACTGCTCCGGCGATGAGGCCTCTTGAGAGGGAGCATCCCCGGAATCGTTGAGACCACACGATTCCCGCTTCCCGATCCAAGCCTTGCAGGTGTGACGTGTGGGCACCAAATCGTCTGCAGACGACCTAGGTACTGATCTGGGTGTCGTGCTTAGAAAAGCAGCCACCATAGTGCGATCTATTGAGACTCATCCTCTGACTGGGAGATTTGTCCTCTCGAGGGCCACAATCATTTTTCTTCCTCTACTTTTCTACCCGTTTCCTGGCGTTGGGAGAGGTGGACTTGTCTTCCTCTAGAGACGTTGGTAGAGGAAGACTTGTCTTATTGTGGAGTTCTCTGTTTCCAGGTGTTGGGAGAGGAAGACGACTTATTCTGGAAGTCTCCGTTTCCGGGTGTTGGGAGAGGTGAACTTGTCTTATTCTGGAGTTCTGTATTTCTGGGTGTTGCGAGAGGTAGACTTGGTTGTTGTCTTTTTAATATGGAGAGATCCCCATTTCTGGGTGTTGGACAAGACAGACTGAACTTTGCATGGTTTTCGTTGTTGTCCTTTTAACGTAGTGAGATTCCCATTTCTGGGTGTAGGACAATGCAGTCTGGATTGTTTGTCTGTCGATGTGACGTCTCTGGGTGTTTGTCAAGACAGAGACGGTTCTCTTATGATGTAATGAGGTCTCCATTTCTGTGTTCATTCCAGGTAGTCTGTAGTAGCATCGGGCGCAATTGGTAGGCACTAGAAGCATAAAGAAAGAAGGGAAGATAGGAAAATTTTGAAAAACCGTTCGTACATATTTCATCATTATGTAACGTAAGAGTTATTCTTAGTGACTACATTATTTTCCAAATAAACACATAAATTTATCCATCGTTATCTTAATTTTCTGTGTGCAATGCGAATGTTACTAAGGTTGATTTTAATAAATAATATTATAATTTGAAGCTTCGAGCATGGTGTCTTATTTACAACGACATATTTCTTTACTATATTGTAGGACATAAAAGAGCACACATTTGTAACTGCACCTTTCTCTTTGTCCGCTTCAAGAAGGTAGTTTTCCAGGTATTTTTTTTTTCTGAAAAGGGGGCGGTAGGACATATAAGTTTGGGACCGCTTATCTAGTTCCTAAAGAGAAGGATAATCATTACGGCGAGCGGCAGACACACAAAACTATAAGTACCATTGCAAGCATTGAGATAGGAAGAAAAACGAGTCACATCTAACGTATTATAACTGTCCTAACAACGATCGAGAAATGCGTTCAATAAGCATGAGCCTGTAAGTTTTTTTCTCGAAATAGATAATATACTAACGAGGTCAGGACCTACGGCAGGGAGAAATTCATTCTTTTTAATGTAAACTGATGAAATCGAGGTTTATTATAAATTTCTCCAAAACATACGTCATTTCCTCTACACGAAATGTATCCTACCGAATTTCCATGTTTATGACAATCAACGTTTCAAGTACTATAACTTATTAAATAAGCAGATACAATACAGAAATTGACTATTACAAGACTCATCCGAACGGGAATATTCAACGATATTAACTTCTGAACTATGCATTTAACGCAAATATAGCGCTGAATATTATTTAAAGAGCTTGAATATATCTGCTCCAATCCCGAATTAGAACTGGAAGTATACGTACTCGACCACTATCTAATTGTGAACTTCGGTAACCTCGAAACTATGCATTTAACGCAGGAAAAATAAACATCATGATTAAATTTAGTTAAATCTAGATTTAAAAACAATATTAAAAACCGATCTCGTAGTTTGAATATTTCACACCGATCGTGATTTTCATTCAGAAATTAAGATTATTAGGTTTCGAAGTTCACTAACTTATGTTTTCAATAATGAACATTAACATTGCTAGAGGGAATAAACAACTGTATGTCAAACGAACGGAAAATCCAATCATGAGAACTAGTTAATTGATAAGTAAAAGAAGTGCTAGACCTTCAAAAAATAAAAAACGTTAGCAGCAAGAATCCATAATTTCAAAACAAATAGGTTCAGTGGCATTTCGATCGTATAACATTTACGCTATTAACCCACAGTATACAATAATACGATGTACGATAATTTGCATGTCTCATAAAGACCAACACGACGACATATACGATATCATTAAAATATCCTCTTCCTACCTCCGTGACTTAAAAGACGTCTTATTTTTCTAACCACAACTAATATTCGATTCCCTAGAAGAAAACGTGCAAAAATGTCGACGCTACTACGTCCGTTTGACCTCAACAGATTTCATTAACTGTATACTGTTTGAAACTAATCGTAATAATTATTTGCTGACGTTTGACAATAACATTGTTGATTTAATTGTTTTCCGACTTCGAAGGAAGTGACACCTGTCCATATCCGCAACAAAGTTCTCTCTCTTTAAGCTTCCTTTAACACCATTTCTCGTACCTCGGCGAACTCTATTTCGTGTCAACACAAATATTTCGTAGTCAATTCCTATTTATAGAAAGATAATTGCAACTGTTTATTTCATCTCTCAAAATATATGTTTTACCCCACCTTTCACTCTAAATCGAAATATTTATTCACCCATAAACCTATTTTTTAAACACTGCAAGCGTTCGGCAAAGGGCTTAAGATGCGACCCATATCCATTCCTATTTTTCTATCTTATTACACCACGACGTGCACCTAACTGTTAATTTACATTTCTGGGCCAAAAAAATAATATTAATCTTCAGATTACTCGCAAATACCAAAGTTTTTACCGAAAACGACTTTTCAAAAACCGGAATTTCCAAATTTTTAAAAAACGTATAAATGGTTCGTAAACGTATAAATGGTTGCTGCCTACGTAAAGCCCTTCCACATCGCAGTACATCACTAAAATCTCACCCAAAATACATTAAACAAAAGAATGGTTACTTCCTCACAAAAGAATGGTTACTTCCTCCGTGGATCGTACGAGAGTCGGAAAAAACATCCAGTGGAACAACTCAAAAAAGCTTGCAATGGGAAACTCAAAGTACGCAACTTCCAACTTTTACTACGGCTTCACCAATGTTTCGTCTATACTTCTCAGAAACTTTATATAACCATTTTTCTTATCTGCAGGAAAATAAAAATGCATCTTACGTACCTGAGATGATCGAAACATAAAATAAAAATAGACCAAAAATAGCAACATTATTATGATTAAGAAAAGCATTTCTAAAACTTTAACTCCGTGTAATATATTATACAAAATCTGCTGGCAACACAAACGAAACAGTACTACTGACGTGATCTCGGTGTTTTTGCTACTTTATTATTAACCGGTATTCACAGGCAGCACTAATTTTATCTTTTTCTTTTCCACTTTTATACGAGATAAGCAACATTTATATAATTAGAAATGTGTTTAAATTAATAAAAATCAATTGCATACTTAAAGATTTTCATATCTATTTTTTCATATGCACTGTAATTTTTTTTTAAAGGTTTATTTTGTTACACGGTTTTCTCGGGAACCTATCTACCGTGTCAGAATTCGAAACAGAATCTGGTGCATTGAATTAGATTATTCCTATTGTTTATTAATAAGGATTTATTTTTTTAAAAGTTGATTGGTGTGCGCGATTGGCTACTGATCTAAGAGACCTGAGTTCGAGTACCGGGTAAGGCATGGCTATTTTGTGTCGTTTTTCTGCTGAGGGCGTGCCATCCTCTCGGATGTGATGTGATAAAATGTGATGGGAAGGTTAGAAACCCTTCAACAATGGGCTTCCTGCTATCCCAAGTCCTCTCAGACCTTCTACTGCGGCATATAAACTGACAGGCTCCTGTCAGACCTCTCTGGTAAGCAGCTGCTTGAGGGGGTATTTATTTATTTATTTATTTATTTATTATTAAAAGTTCAGAAACATCCTGAAACAAATTTTAGAGAATATAATAGCAGGAATGAGCTGTGATGTGTACGAAAAAACATTTTTGTAAGCTGGATGCTTTTAAATGTTAAGAGAATCTATTTGAATAACTGACTGGAATTTCATACAATAATACGCATTTGATATCATATAGAGCTCAGAATTGGTTGTTTTACCTGTTATCGGCAATTTTTTTTGTAGACAATGGGCTAAACGGCCAGGTCACGAGGACCCGAAGGCTCAGAGAACGTTGGGGGATTAAACCACAGGTTTGTCCTTTGGGAACACAGGAAGAAGCGTTCTTTACCCCTAAGGACAAAGTTGCCTATGACATACGTAAGAGATTCACACCTAACCTCGATCTAGGAATTTGTCGTTGGACACCACAGGGAAGCGCGTATGGATGAAGTAGGATGAAGGTACTTCAGCAGAAAGAGAACACAGACATCTGTGTCTTACCTGCTGCTCGAACAGAGGTCCATTAGATCATTAGCCAATCGTGTTAACCACTCGGTCACGGATTGCGGGAAATAACGCTAGTTATCTCATATAAAATTCGAAGTTAAAAAGAGATTGGTGAGAAAAAAAATGGCGGCATCGGAAATAAGTGAATTCACTAAAATTAGTGCGGCATGTGAATAAGGGTTAGTAATAAAGTAGGTAAAACACCGAGATGTCGTCAGCAGTACTCTTTCCTTGTGTTGCCAGTACATTTTGAAACCGCGTTGATGACGTCATCTCTGTGTTTTATACAATTCATTATTAAGATTAAATAGTTTTTATGGTTTTTAGGTAACAGGAATAAGAAAAGAAAGTAAAAAAAATATTTAAGAATTCTTTATATATCTATTTTATTTAAACCCAAACCGGTGGATATTAATTTGAAAAAAAAAGAAAACAACTTTATGTTAAACACCCGATCGTTATATCGGTTAGAAAGGCGAACACCGATGGTTTGTGTAAAAGCATATTTGCATAACGTCCGTCGTAATGAGAGTTTACTGAAGTGAACGTTACTGCATCCTATGCTAAAGAATCGTGACACAACAATGCTTTTCGAATCGTTAAACCGGATACGCCTTTTGTTTCGTAATTTGCATTTCCGTCACGAATTAGTTTTAGCTTTAACAACTTTCGTATAATCAACTAAGTCACTGACCATATAGTACCGAACTTTTTAAAAACGACAGACATCGGAAGATTGCTCCGATATCCGGAATAAATCTGGTAATGATATTTTGATTGAAAATTTTACAATAAAGAATGTGTATATATATACGTTTTAGTTTATTCCCATTGTTATAGTATAACTATAGTTTTATGTATCTATATATTGGGTACGCCAGTAACATACACATTTCCAGGAGGAACGTGAGGCATAAAAGGTTTTGAGAACAACTGCTCTATTATATATATATATAAAGTTCAAGGAGATGACGTCATAAGCGTAAAATTACCAAAGTCAATAGTAGAAGACAAAAAATGCCAAAATGTCGTAAAATCTTAATATTTTTAGAATAAAAACTGATGAAAACCACAAGAAAATAGTGTAGAAATTCTGTATGCATCATACCCTGTGCAGGTTAAATAAAACGTTGAATGGAAGGTTACCATCTGTCTCATAACAGCTGTTCCATTCGGTCACCTTCCCGCAACCTAAACCGATCCCTCTGGTCCTTTATGACGTGACCATTTAGCCCCTTTTGTGCAAATAACTACCGGTCACAGATAAAACAACCCAACCAAACGCATATCTTCTCTATGGCGTATGAAAGTGATCAAAGGGGTCACCATTCTCACAGACCTTCGACTATGGCGGAGAAACTGACAGGCTCCTGTAAGATCGCTGTTGCAAGCAGCTGCTTGAGGGGGCTGTTTTTTGTTTCTTTATTATATTTATGAAGATATTTTCACTCTTTTCCCTAGCACGTTAAGCCTCTTTGGATTGAGAAATAAAATAATCATTACAGGTTAAATATTTAGGGTGTGAAATGACTCCTCGTCTAAGCAGTTAATACCTGTGTAGTGTGTAAAACAGAAATTCGTTAAAATTATGCTGCTGTTATGGATATTTTTATATTGTGCATTTCAATGTAAATCTCTTAACTGAGCTTAGAATTAATCAGAACTAGATTTATTTGTCTTTTGAAGACAGAGATCAAATTTTGGATTACCAATTTACATTACGGTGCTATGAAAAATGTATTGAAAATCAACTAATTACTCCTCAATTTCTAAAAAAAAGTTTTAATTAATTTCGAAATATTCCATGACCTTTTAATAAAGTCACAATAAATTAGTTTATTAATTGTCATTTTTGAAATAAATAGCTTATAATTAAATTTTAAATAAATTCAAATAATAAAAAAAACGCATTTTTTTTACATTTTTCCCGACTATTTATTTCAACAGATGTGAGGACTATATAGATATGACCGTCCTCGAACAGCTGAATAGGAAAAAAAATTTAACAAAGAAGAATAATTACATATGTGTAAATGACATCTGAGCTGCACTTTTTTTTTTGCTCACAGTGGGTTAAATGACCAGGTCACAGGGAAGCCGAAGGCTCAGAGAAGGTTGCTGGAGGGGACCCACTGCAACAGCTGTTGGCAGACAGATGGTAGCCTACCTTCAAGATCACCGAGCGTGTTCTTTAACGTGCACAGGGTGTGGCTCTCCCGCACACGGAGACACGGGTTAAATCCGACGGACGGCGGGCTTTCCAAGCCTATCGGTGTCCACTACTGACCGTGGGAATGGCGGGGAGTTTTGCGGAGATAAATCTCAAAGCTGAGGATTCTTTATGAGTTCCGTATTTAAATAGTAATGGAAACAGAAACATATTTATCGCTCTGCCCAAAGAAATGTAGATTGTTCCATTCTGCCTTCCTACAAACTTTTTTCTGTTACGGTTTCAGACTAAATAAACAGATATCGCTGCTGTTAAACATCTGAACTTGAGTTACTAATTAAATACTGCATCGGTTGAAGTAGAAAAATAAAATAGATTTTCTAATGTTTGTTAATTTTCAAGGGTATTATTTTGTGTTTTAAAACCAATTATTTTTCGTAAATTTTATCCGAATGAGATGAAATGGAATACAGCGTCATAACTTAGCGAGTTGCGGAGTGTCATTTACTGCCTGTCTCTGGCAGTCATAACACATCGGGAAATCAATGTACACACTCGAAGGTTTCACAGAATGTTTCAGGTTATGGTCCAGTTTGCAGTGCGAAATTTCAGGTCGAAAGACCAAGAGGGGAGCTTGCTAGGAAGAAAAATATTTACCATGCCCTTCCTACGGTAAACGAGAATCGGTATGAAATTTACTGTTGCCATTTTCTGTTCCCCAAGTTTGAAGAGTTAAATAGTATTTAAACCTTCGGCTGCAAAAATGATGCCTTTGCCAGATTCCCCCCGTTTTCTAAAATCATTATTTAGGCGTTCCATTGCAGCTAGGGAACTGATTTTCTAATCTAAAATGGGGTCGGGCAGGGAGAACCCGCGAACGAAATTTGGGAACTTTTCCTGAAGTATGTCGGGAATTACAGAATGTCAAATTCTGACGAAATATCTCTATCGTTTGTGAATGACTGAGAGCGCGCGCCGAGTCAGCAATGACCTTTGCAACACCGGGAAATTCTTCGTATTCAAACTGTGATAATATGTCGGTGTGGGAGATTTAAACCTAAGACATGACTTGTCACAATTTGTGTAGGAACGAAGCCACGGGCCAAGTGGGAACCTGATTTTTAAACCAATCACTGGGGCACAGGTGAGACGTTATGCGACGAATTTCGGCTGTGTGGTCGTATATCACGGAAGCCATAAGGCGGCAAATTCTGTGATAACGGATATAAAGATATCGATAGCTTAAACATAAAATATTTGAGAGCTCGCTGACGTCAATTTCTTCCTATTGAAAATCCATGCTAAAGTGTCGGTGGGGGGGGGGGGGGGGATTTACAACATTTACCCTTACTGCAGCGGAAATTAGAATATACAGATTAAAAGTAACACCCGGTCAACGCCAGGTACTTTCAGCTAGTAATCTATAAATGAAACACAGCTGACGTGGAAAGCGAAAATATATAAAAAACGTATCGATTTGTTGGGAAGAAACTAGGAATAAGCATCATAGCTATGTACCTTATATTATTACCCAACCTCACTGATGTAAAGTGAGGATTATTAATTGTAGGTATAATTATTAAATATCCTAAAGAAATAATACTCACCGTGAATCCGAAAAACGCCTGAAAGAGGCACTATGTTTAAACAAATGCGTGTTATTTCTCTTCCATAATTGAGAGCAATTTTCGTAAACAAGATATTGAAAAATACAACTGCGGAAGAATAAACAAACACGTCTGTTTGCAATACGAAACACTGTAAAAGTCACTTCCTATGAGTGAGCAAACAGTGCATTCTTTAACGTCACTCTTGTCAGATGTCATTACCCTATTATTGCAAGGTAAAAAAAATTATAATGTCAATTTACGAGTTTATATGAAGCGGGTATGGATATGGCGAAGATTTGATATAATTTGAGGGTTTTTTTTTTTAAGTATTCGGAGCTTTGCGTACCGGGAACACATTACAGTGTAATAAGCGACCATTGGCAAGGTCTATGCGATTAAAAAATACACACGGCCTCTACTCCCTATATCCTTCTCTAAACCACCATTCTGCTGCTCGAAAAAATATCAGGTGAATCAAGTTTAATAATATTCATAAAGTGTTTCAGGTTCGTTTGTAAATTCCTTCAGGTAAGTAACTTTGTAGACTTTTATTTTGAGGACGTGATCTCATTGTTTTTAATGTGCGACAATCTGTAGCTGAATTTCTTGTTTTGAAAATAATAATTAGTTACGACACATTTTAAATTTCGGTGGTGGGAAATAGGTTTTAGGAGAAGAACAGAATGTTTCTTCGGTGCAGTGTAGTATTTTACTCTGGGAGCCTTTGCTATTGTTTCAAAAGTTAACATAATTAATAACTAACTTTACTCCACCTTTGACCGAAGTATGATTTAAAGAAGTATTCTTGTAGTGAATATATTCGGGAAAGAAAAAATAAATATTGGATAAGTAGTGGAAATCCATACCTGTGTACGCAATCGACCTTATTTTTATAGTTATTTTATTATTAAATGCTTACTGAAGTAGGTGCTTTCTATAGAGGTGACACGAGCGTGTCAATTTAATACCCCAGACTAGGAGGACTGCTGAGGATGAAGGGGACCTGAGCAGAAATATAACGCAGAACTGTATGCTCCAAGTTCATCAGTAGCCAAGCGTGCTAAGCACTCGGCAACGGACGGCGGGAAATAATGTTAGTTATCGCGTATCAAAGTGCAAGTCAAAATAGAGTGGAGACAAAGACAAATGGCGGTATGAGAAATAAGTCAAGTCGCTAAGATTAGTCTTTCCCTATGAATACGGGTTAATAATAAAGTAGCAAAAACATAGAGATGACGTCAGCAGTAATCTTTCCTTGTGTTGCCAGTAGATTTGGCATATTAGATGCATATTCAAATTTTACAAATGCTTTTGTAAATCATAATATTGCTACTTTAGTGGAACGAATACCTGCAAAGTGAAATATTTCGATGTACCTGTTACGTAATAAATATTTTTCTAGAGAAAATTGAAAATGCTTATGTAAGGTACGTAGAGGTACAGACGAAACGTTGCGAAGCCGTAGTAAAAAGTTGGAAGTTTCGTATTGCAAGCTATTTTTTCTGTGTGATGAGGAATCCACGGGATGATTTGTCTTACACTACTACCATCCACAGTGGAAGGAGGTAGAGGTTATAAACAATTTTTTATTAAATATATTTCGGTTGAGATTCTAGTCATGGACTGCGATATTGCAGGGCTTTTTAGTTGGTAGCAGCCAATCATATGATTACCCATCGTTAAAGCTTTGAAAATTCCGGTATTTGGAAATTCATTTTCGGTAAAAACTCTTTTTTTTCTTTCGAATAATAATATCAAGATTAATATTTCTGTTGTGACTGACAAATCAAAATTAACACTTATGTGCACGTAATGGTATAATAAGATTGAAAATTAGGAATGGAATTGCATGGCACCATAAACGTTTTCCTCAACGTTTCAAGTGTTTAAAAAAATGCTCTTTATGCTAAAGGTAGACTATGTCAATAAATATTCCGATTTAGAGTGATTGGTGGGGTAATTTTAACGAGATTTATAATCGAGATTAGAGATATCTTGCGTAGGTGTTACAGATGTCAAATGCAAATGATATTGTATAAGTTCTTGAGGTGGGTCTGTTATTTTGCTACTGAGGTATTACGGAAATGTTTCCGAGTTTTTGATCATTGACCTACGTGTTGCGATTCACCTCAGGGGAAAAAATGTATTGAGATGAATATTGGAATATGAATGTTTCTTTCGATATATATTTTTCTTGTATGGCGTTCATGACACATTGGAAATGCTTTTTCGATACATGCACACCATAGGAATTATCTCTGCAAGCAGCCGAAACCGCGTTCGTGACGTCATCTCTGTGTTTTATACAATTCATTATTAAGGTAAAATAGTTTTTATGGTTTTTAGGTAACAGGAATAAGAAAAGAAAGTAAAAAAATATTTAAGAATTCTTTATATATCTATTTTATTTAAACCCAAACCGGTGGATATTAATTTGAAAAAAAAAAGAAAAAAACTTTATGTTAAACACCCGATCGTTATATCGGTTAGAAAGGCGAACACCGATGGTTTGTGTAAAAGCATATTTGCATAACATCCGTCGTAATGAGAGTTTACTGAAGTGAACGTTACTGCATCCTATGCTAAAGAATCGTGACACAACAATGCTTTTCGAATCGTTAAACCGGATACGCCTTTACTTCGTAATTTGCATTTCCGTCACGAATTAGTTTTAGCTTTAACAACTTTCGTATAATCAACTAAGTCACTGACCATATATTACCGAACTTTTTAAAAACGACAGACATCGGAAGATTGCTCCGATATCCGGAATAAATCTGGTAATGATATTTTGATTGAAAATTTTACAATAAAGAATGTGTGTATATATATGTTTTAGTTTATTCCTATTGTTATAGTATAACTATAGTTTTATGTATCTATATATTGGGTAGGCCAGTAACATACACATTTCCAGGAGGAACGTGAGGCACAAAAGGTTTTGAGAACCACTGCTCTATTATATATATATAGTTCAAGGAGATGACGTCATAAGCGTAAAATTACCAAAGCCAATAGTAGAAGATAAAAAATACTAAAATGTCATAAAATCTTAATATTGTTAGAATAAAAACTGATGAAAACCACAAGAAAATAGTGTAGAAATTCTGTATGTATCATACCCTGTGCAGGTTAAATAAAACGTTGGATGGGAGGTTACCATCTGTCTCATAAGAGCTGTTCCATTCGGTCACTTTCCCGCAACCTAAACTGATCCGTCTGGGTCTTTATGACGTGGCCATTTAGCCCCTTGTGTGCAAATAACTACCGGTCAGAGATAAAACAACCCAACCAAATGCATTTTATGAACAACTTCAGGATATTTTGAATTCTGTCAAGAAAGGAGATATTACCCTTGTTCTTGGTGACTTCAATGCCAAAGTTGGTACTGACTCTGACCTTTGGGGAGGAGTAATAGGCCCTTTTGGTATTGGTAGCTGCAATGGCAATGGGCAGGGTCTCCTGCAGCTAAGTAAACTGAATGGATTCAGAATACTAACACTTATTACAAACACCACTTCATACATAAATACACATGGGTTTCACGCGATGGGCTGCATAAGAATATGATTGATTATATATTAATTAACAGCAAATGGGGTAGTTCTGTTAGGAATACCAGGTCATATAGGGGAGTTGAAATTGGATCTGACCATTATCTTGTTAAAAGTGTCTTGCAACTTAAACTTAAAAAGTGTTGTGCTAGGGTTAAAAAATTTGCTTTTAATACTGAAGCTCTGAAAGACTCAGTTATAGCCAAAGTTTACCACGATAGGTTACTTAGTCATTATGACAGTCATGGTATGCTTACTACTACCGAAGTTGAGGAAGAATGGGATCATTTTAAACAGGCACTTTTAGACATTAACAGTTCTCTTTTAGGAAAAAAGGAGCAGAAGAGACAGAATTATCTGTGTTGATAAGGTCCTTGATCTTTTTTCGGAAAGAAAGAACTGCAGAAATGTCCTTAATCAATACCCTACTAGTCGTAATAGAAAGCATTACAGAGAACTTAATAAACGTGTAAGAGATCAGTTAGCTGCTGATAAGAATCTTTGGCTTGATGGTTTGGCTGACAAAGCCGAGGAAGCAGTTAGACAGCATAACAGCAGAGAGCTGTACCAGATAGTTAATATTTTGTGTGGTAGAAAACGGACAGGTATACAGGGATTGAACGATAAACAAGGAAGGTTATAGAAGGTGAGGATTCTGTCATGGCTAGGTGGGCTGAGCATTTCAGTGATATTCTAAACAATGCGGTTAGTTATATTCTCATTGTTTGCAATGATAATAGATGCATTGATGCCTTTAATGTTGGCCCTATAACACAATATGAAGTTATTTTGGCTGTTTCTAAACTTAAACTTCATAAATCCCCAGGCGTAGACGAAACTACGGCAGAAATGCTTAGAGATGGGAATGTTTCGGTTACCACTTGGATGACTGAAATTCTGAATATCTTTTATGATAAAGGCGTGGTTCCTAAGAATTTTACCAGAGCTATTGTTATCCCTATTTTCAAAAAAGGTGATTGCAGTTCGTTTGATAACTATAGGGGTATCAGACTACTCTCTGTCCCAGGTAAAGTTTTTTCCATGATTGTGCTTATTGGAATTAAGAATCTGGTTGACAGTCAATTGCGTGATGAGCAATGTGGATTCAGAAGTGGTAGGGGATGTGTGGATCAGATATTTTCACTTAGGCAGATTCTTGAAAAATGTTTAGAATTTCTGAAACATTTGGTTGCTAGCTTTGTTGATTTCAAAAAGGCTTTCGACTCTGCTGAACGTCATAATTTGTGGTTGATTGTGAGATCATATGGTATACCAGACAAGTTAGTTAACATAATGAAAGCTCTCTATAATAACACTGAGTCGTGTGTGAGAGTTGGTAAGGCTTGATTTGTTTTGGCCTTAAATGGACTGGAGATACGAAAATTTCTGATTTAGATTATGCTGATGATTTAGCCCTTTTAGCAAATGATGTTGATGAGATGAACTCTTTCATTCGAGCTGTTGATGAGACTGGTAGTAGAGTTCGTTTGGTTATAAACAGAGAGAAAATTAAAGTGATGAAAATTGGTCATGCAGGCTGAGATTCAGTTAATCTGAATGGTTGCATTCTTGAGCAGTTTAATTATCTTCGGAGCTATATAAGAGATAATGGTGCTGTGTGGCATGAGATTAACAGACGAATAGAGATTGCTGCCGGGACTTTTAAGAATCTATGGATAGTGTGGAGAAATAGGCGTATACACCTAAAGACTAAAATTAGACTGTATAATAGTTTGGTTCTTTCTAGGGTTAGTTATGGTAGTGAAACTTGGACACTTTGTAAACAAGATAACAGGAAACTAGATGGTTTCGATTCCAGATGCTTACGCAGTATCTTGGGCATTAGGTGGTTCAACTTTGTAACTAATGATGAGGTTAGTCAAAGGAGTTTGCAACCTCCTTTAAGCAGCATATTGTGCAGAGAGAGACTACGTTGGTTTCGCCATGTTTCCCGTATGAATAAT
This sequence comes from Ryuthela nishihirai, assembly GCA_038380435.1. Taxonomy (NCBI): domain Eukaryota; kingdom Metazoa; phylum Arthropoda; class Arachnida; order Araneae; family Heptathelidae; genus Ryuthela; species Ryuthela nishihirai. Next base: position 85,715,027 of record JAWZYU010000003.1, on the reverse strand, counting down.
TATGGATTGGCGAATAATAATTGATATAATTTGAGGGTTGTTTTTTGAGAGTTTCAGAGCTTTGCGTACCGGGAACACATTACAGTGTAATAAGCAACCATTGGCAAGGTCTATGCGATTAAAAAATACACACGGACTGTATTCCCTATGTCCTTCTCTAAACCACCATTCTGCTGCTCGAAAAAATATCAGGTGAATCAAGTTTAATAATATTCATAAAGTGTTGGTGGTTCGTTTATAAATTCTTTCAGGTAAGTAACTTTGTAGTGAATAATTAATTTACAGTAGAGGTAATCTTATTTTCCACTTTTTAGCATGAGAGTTATGAAATTTCAATCGAGAGCTACTATACAGCACATTAATCTGATTATTGGATATAAATTTTATAGTTAAACGCTATTTGTCGCTGTCGACCACAAACGACCCCTTTCAATTCGGCTCGGATTTCGTAAAGCTCCCTCAGTAGAACTAGTGGTTGTCCAAGGAAAAAAAATTCTTTGCTTAATTTTTGATTTCTGCATTTTGCTATTCGACGTTACAGTATGCGTAGAAATATTTCTATATTGTAAATGATCAAACGGCAGTATTTTTATGTACAGGCTTTCAGATCTATTTGCCCATCATCGTGGACGAAGTTCGAAACCAACATCTGATATTCACAACAGCTATATAGAGCTAATAGGGTGACGTAACGACACAAAGAAATATCAACTTGGCGATAAAAATGTAATTTACACAGTACACGGAAAAGCTTTGTTCAGAACTAAGAAGAAGGTAATGTATAGTACTGCGAAATCTGTAATAGAAGCCTTAGATTAAAATACAGGTTTGTCCTTTGGGAACACAGGAAAAAGCGTTCTTTACCCTTAAGGACAAAGTTGCATATGACATATGTAAGAGATTCATACCTAGCCTCGATCTAGGAATTTCTCGTTGGACACCACAGGGAAACGCGTTCTGTGAAAGCCACGTATTTGCCGCCTGTCTGGACAGCCTTCAACAAAAAGAGCGAAAATAAATATGCTTAAACAAGCAATTCCTTTCATTGGTTTAAGATAAGTTAAAGTTAATTTATTTTAATAACATTCAAAATAATTTACTTATTAAGAGTTTATTTAAATATATCAGAATAGTATAAAAATATTTAGAAAAATTAAAAAAGGAAATAACTACCAGTTAATATTTTATGACTAGAAGTGTTTTGATTTCTACACCTTAGTTTTGAAAGATCTTATAGAAATTATGGTGGCAACACCTGGACATACCAGAGATGACGTCACGTCCGTGTTTTCGCGATATGATTTGTAATTCTAATTTACCTGCTGAAATAATAATTCCAGTTTCTCACTGGCATACCACTGAAGATTATTGTTAACCATTCCAGCTTCCGCAACCATTTAAATATTAAAACAATATTTTTGAAAACCGATTGTTAAAAAATATTTGATTATGATCTTTAATTCATAATCAGTGACATTTTTCCATTAAATGCATATTTTAGAGCTTCCAAGTAAGGTTTCTCATTAGACTCATAACAAGGAAACTCTGTAGCCGTTCGGTAGGGTGCCTGAAAATCATAGGAAATGAATAATATCCATATTACCAGCCAAAATAAAGTGGTCGACACCGACAAATAGCGGTTAACTATCAATTTTATATCCCATAATCAGAATAATGTGCTGCATACTATTTGTCGGTAGGAAACCGACCGAAAATTCATAGCTCTTAGGCTAAAAATTGTAGAATTAGATTACCTCTACTCTAAACTAATTATTCACTACAAAGTTACTTACCTGAAGGAAAATATAAAAGAACCGCAAACACTTCACGAATATTATTTAACTTGATTTAGCTGATACTTTTCGAGCAGCAGAGTTTTGGGTTACAGAAGGACAGGCCGACGGTATTTGTCAACCGCACGGGCCTTGCCTATGGCTGCTTATTATACTCAAATCTCTTCGCGATAGGCAAAGCTCTGATAACTACAAACCCTCAAAAACGGATGACTTCTTCGCCATATTTTAATAGCTAACGCGGCAAATGGAACAGCGAGAAAAGCGTCTGACGATTACAATAATAGGCGAACGACATCTGACAGTGACGATAGAGAATGCATTGTTTGCAGAATCGCAAGGAAGTGACATTTCCATTGTTTCGTATTCCCAACAGAGGGATTTGTTTACTCTTCCGCACTTAGGTTTTTCGATACCTTCTATACCAAATTTACTAAAAATTATTCTTTTAATCTAGTACCTATTTCAAAAGTTTTTCGGATTCACCGTGAGTATCTTAAATATCTTTTTTCGGGGAGGAAAGACAATAAACATCACCAAGGTATTGGTGATATATCACCAGAATTGGGTGCATTGAATTAGATTCTCAGCAGACACGCTAGTGATGCTCTTCTAGGATAAGAGTGCATTAATGAAAGGTTGTTTACAGCAAAATTACAGACAAGCGTTAAGGACTTCAATCTTATCTACTGTTATGCCCTCATTGAGAATGCCGATGAGGATGAGAAAAAGGTTTTTACAAACTCCACACTGTCTCCCACACACGTATCCTCATACGAGCTTCCATTTCAAATGAAATTCGTAACTCTTTGCTGTCCGAACATGTAGTAACTAGTAAATTTTTTTATTTTGACGGGAAAGAAAACGAAGGTTGTTAGTTTTATGGACAGCAGCATTACCTACTTAACGAGTTTTCATGTGACACGGAACTTGTTCCGTTCGGGCCTCACGTTCGTAAAATTTAACATAAACTGGGCCGCATGTAGAATAAGAAATAAACTTTTTTTTCGGGGGGGGGGGGGGGGGGGGCTTTTATTTCATGCATAGGCCAACCATGAGTTAACTGACAATTTTTGATATGAACTATTATGGAAATACTTAAGGAAAGTTTTCAGCGTAAGAACTGATTATTTTTTTCAAATTAAAACCTACCGGTTTGGTTTTAAAGAAAATAAATATATAATGGAATTAATTTTTATTTTTAAAACTTGAACGTCCCTGTAATATATTATGCAAAGTCTGTTGGCAACACCACGAAACACTGTTGTTGACGTCATCTCGGTGTTTTTGCTAGTTTATCATTAACCCGTATTCACAGGCAGCACTAATTTTAGGAGCTGATTTTCATGCCAACATTTGTCTTTGTAACCACTCTATTATAAGTAACATTTATATAATAAGAAATGTGTTTATATTAATAAAAAACAAATGAATATTTAAAAATTTTCATATCTATTTTTTCATATGCACTGTATTTTTTTTTTAAGGTTTATTTTTTTTAAGTTGAATGCTTGGCTACTGATCTAAGAGACCTGGGTTCGAGTCCCAGGTAAGGCATGGCTGCTTTTTGTCTTTCTGCTGAGGGCCTTCTATTATGGCATATAAACTAACAAGCTCCTGTCAGACCTCTGTGGTAAGCAGCTGCTTGAGGGGGTATTTATTTATTTATTTATTTATTATTAAAAGTTGAGAAACATACTGAAACAAATTTTATAGAATATAATAGCAGGGATTGGATTCAAGGAATTAAATTAATTAACCCTATACGTGACAGAAATGCAAATTACGAAACAAATGGCGTATCCGGTTTAACGATTCGAAAAGCATTGTCGTCGATTATTTAGCGTACGATATGTTTTCTTCCTTTCTCTTTAATCGTGAAACGAGCAATGTAACATTTTACTAGTGAATATAAAACTTAGGTTTTCAACTGAAATAGATTTAATTTGGTTATTTAGATAAGGTTATTTGTGTTATTAAGAATTTTCCGTGAGTCTTCGAAACGACACTTAGGAGTCATTTCTGCAGATAAGTTTAGTCGAAATAGGATTTCCGCAATTACGAATAGTTATGGAATACAACGGACTCCTTTATCACGGCAATTATACTGTTGCATGAGAGTTCATTTCAGTGAACCCTCAATACGAAGGGTGTTATGCAAATATGCCTTTACACAAATCATCGGTGTTCGCCTTTCTAACCGATATAACGATGGGGTGTTCAACGTAAATTAATCAGAATTTTGAGTGTAATGGGAATCGACCCTGGGAATTGAATATTCCTTTCCTGTAGCAATACCTAACTTTCCACCCGTTCACTTTAATGAAAGCACTCCTGATACTATGTCTTTTGTGGCATTCGTAATAGCATGGCTAAAGACCGCTTAATACGAAAGCAGATATCGTTACTTCGCGATGGCGAATAATATATACGTAACTGCGGATCTCAACGCTGTCACAGGTGCTACTCTAACCAGAAAAGAACTGCACACGTAGAGAAACCATAGCAGTTATTCATTCCTTATCGCAAAGAAACTGCGGGCGGTGGGGTAGGGATGGGTTAGTTAGTAGCGCTCCCGGTTCGTAGTCTACAGTTCCCAGGTTAGAGTCTTATCTCCGCAAAATTCCCCGCCCTGCCCACGGTCAGTAGGGGACACCGATGGGTTGGAAAGGCCGCCGTCCGTCGGATGGGACGTTAAGCCGTGGCCCCGTGTAAGGGAGAGCCATACCCTGTGCACGTTAAAGAACACGCTGGATGGCCTTGACGGGAGGCTACCATCTGTCTCCCAACAGCTGTTCCAGTGGGTTCTCTCCCCAAACCTTCTCTGTAGCTTTCGGGGTCCATGTGACCTGGCCATTTAGCCCATGGTGTGCAAAAAAGTGCCGCACAGAGGTAAAACAACCCAACTCAAAAAATCTAGTCGTTGTAATTCTTGTACGTATTGTGGAGTGGATGCAGGCATTGCTTTGTGCCGACCATATAAAAGGTCACAGGGAAGACGTAACTCTCCTCCAAAGAGCATCATGGACGGTGTACATCCAGTTGTCTCATGCACTGCTCTTCTGTATGCCAGCAAAAGGAGTGGTATATGGCGATCGGAATCACGTTGATGATCGTCAACAAATAATCCTAGATGTTGGGCAATTGTCCAATTAAATCTCTCAACCTTACCATCGGACTGAGGGTGTAGGGGAGTTGTTCTGGTTTTCTGAATGCCTAATAGTTGGCAGATGCCTTTAAACACACTGGATTCAAAATTCCGTCCTTGGCCAGAGTGGAATTGTAAAGGAACTCCATGCCTATTGATCAAGTTGTTTACTATCATCTCTACAACTGTTGTTGCTTCATGCTCTTGTATGCGATAGACCTAAGGCCACTTGGTGAAATAATCCATTACCAGTAATAAATATCGATTTCCATCATCAGTCCTAGGGAACGGTCACTTTATATCAATGGCTAATCTTTCAAAATGGACACCAACGTTACACGTTAGTAGTTACAATACTCTTCGTAGCATCGATATAATCGATTTAATCATAATCGTTCGAAGCCAGCTTTTCAAAAACTCCGATTTCGCTCTTTCGACCACGCCGCATTTTCAAAATCTTTCTCGATATCGCGCATTCGACCACGCCCCCTTCTCGAAAATTTTCCAATTTTTCTTGATTACAGACCCCCTGGTTGACCCACTTGTATATTTGAAGCCTTCCTGAAAAATCCCCGATTTTTTCCTCACTTTTACCCCTCTGAAAATGTCTCAGATTTTTGAAATTTTTGATGGCACCATCTAGTACTTAACACAAGTAGTACATTTAAAAAAAATCAATATCCATTCGGTGATTCGAACCTGCAACCTATAGTGTAAAATCAGCGTTCTTATCCACTACGACACGATTTCTATATGGTTGAAGGGCTTAAAGATAGATGATCACTTTGAAAATTTAATAAACATATTTTTTATTCCTAGAAAACCGCATTTAACATAGGAATAATTATTTTAATCAATTTTTATTCCAAGAAAACAACATTTAACTTGGGAATAAATTACAAATGAATTTTATAAATGAATTTTGTTTTTATCTACTATTATATTCATAAATGTTTTTTATTCCACGTTTCGAAATAAGCACGTCGACTTCTCACCCCTTCTGTAGACCACGTTTTACTGACGGATGGATTTACAAACTGCAAAGTCTTGCTAAATATTTTGAAACATTATTTTTTCCAAATAATGAAGTACAGCTCTTTGCTCTGACGAATCATTAGTGGTGCGATTCTGAAAAATATTTTTAGAAATAAACTTACCCATTCTGCGAACTAAATGAAACATATGAAGAAATAAATTTATGTCTTCATCACACATCGTCTCCCTATCTCACGTCTCCTGAGGGACCACATTTTATTGAAGAACGTCTCAATAAACGAACATAGAAATCAATGCTTGAAAAAGAAATAACTGTTTTTAAAAGTCCCAATTTTCGAGCCCACATTCTGTCGCTGGCTGATTTTATTCCTTCTCTATCATCCTGCATTTGAACAGAACCACGTTTTATTGATGGCCGTCGCTACCACAAGCATTATTTCAACAATCTGAGAATTAAAAAGTCGTACCATTTGCGAAACAGAAAAAGAATTAAACATTATTTTTACAAATAAAGAAGTACACTCTTTGTTTGGGAATAATAATTATCAATGTGATTTATTAGGAATAAACTTTACCAATCTGCGAACTAAATGAAATAGACCAAGAAATAAATTTATATCTTTCTCTCACATTTTTATTCTCAATCACGTTTTATTGACGGACGGAAAAATAAAATATTTACAAACTGAAACGTCCTACATAAAAACAAATTCCAAATTGGGAAGAGCACGTCTATGAAAAATAATTTATTAGGAAACTTTCTCAATCTGTGAAAGACAAAGTTCTCATATCTGATTAATACCATAGTTTATTCCAATACCCTGGGAGATTTAAAAATATCAATAAAAAGGGTGCAGGAAATGCGTATTGAAAACTTCTTGTATTTTAAACATTTTCTAAAAACCTACAAGTTTTAACATGTAATGTTTTAGTTAACCTTTTATCGTGCTTTCTTGTCGACAAAGTTCATGGTCTGTTCTTATCAGTATGTTGTCAATGGGTGACACGAGGGTTCACAGATCGAACTCCGGATGGACTCTAGATGATCTCTTTGCATTATTTGGCAAGACTATGATTTCAGATTTTTTACCTCGTTAATTACAAGGAGTAAGGGTTTATCGCTCGTCGGTCCAATTCAACATCGTGTTCTTATCACTAGGTTGACGTGTAAGGCTCTTCTAGCAAACTGAATTGTTTGTAGGAGTTCTACGCAAATTACCATAAAACCTTTTACCGAGAGATGTTTGTTATTTGCATACTTTTAATTTCACAGCGAAATCCACAGTTCAGGCATGTGAGAATTCCTAAAGTGGGTGACCACATACGAAAGTTTCTGAATACATGACTTTATGAGCTGAAGGAGAGCGTTCAGCTGATAAAACCTAAGATAGGTTTCTTAGAAAAGATGTAATCTTAACCTATGAAAGAAATAACCATAGATTTCCGCTATTGAGAAGAACTGTGTGATGAAAATCGAAAGTAATTTGAGCCAGATAGGCTTTTAAATGTTGTGAAGAAATTTGTCTCTTATCACCTTCTACAAGTTGACGGGGAAGAACGACATTTGGGAAAATGCATTCATACGTAATGATGTCTGAAACTTATCTGTAGACCACGAAAGGACTCTTTTCAAAATTAACCTTTCTTTGTGCTTGTAGTGTAAAGGGTTAAGTGTTCATGCATCATTCATGAGAGCTCAGGCCCTATTCCTCACAAACACCTCAAGTTTAATGATATTTAGTGTTTCCGTGGCAAGAATTCGTGTTTTGAAGATGGTGTTATCTCACCAAACCCGATAAAATATCTTTCACACCTGCATAGCTGCTCTTGTGAGGAGAAGAAGCAGAGAGGGGATCAATAGAGGACAGCTCTTCTCTATCTGTTTCTGATGCCCCTTTATAGAACCTTTCCTGCACTACAGGTTTAGAATGTAAAGTTGGCATTTCTGGATATTATCGACGAAAGTTTAGTTGGAATTGATAAATTTTAGGAATCTTAAGGATTGTGACATCCCAGGCGGTAGTGAAGAGGGATTGAAAATTGGAAGGCACTAATACATAGGATTGTGATCCTCTTGATAGGAGGGACTTTCCAACATTGTTGGTTGGGGAAACTGTTTTTTTCCCCGCATTGTCACAACAGATGTTGACATCGAAAGTTTAGTTGGGCATGGCAAATTTTTTATTTTTAAAGATTGTGACATCTAACATTGAATAGTGAAACCAAAAAGTTCGAGTATTTTCAGGATAACATTTCTTTTTTCCAAGTTAGTTGGTCCATTTCAACAGTGTTATGTATTGATGATTATTTTGAAATGTTTGTTCCCTTACCTATATCAATGCATTTTTGTGAAATTTTGTGGGATTTTTCAGCTATTGCAATGCATTTTAAAACTATCCGCTCCATCGTATTTGAAGATATTTTGTCATCCATTCATTAAGTAATTTTAGCTCTTGACAAGAAATGGTTTGAAAATGGATTTCCCCTCTTACCCCTTCTGGTAAAGACGAATTTTTGTGATAGATTTCAGGATTACTTTTACCCACTAGATGGCACGAGTTAAATGTCATAACCGAGATAATTCCTTATTTACCGCTTTTTATCTGTTGCATGTATCATCGTCCTTCGAAATTTTTATCTTTTTGCATTTGTGCTCGAAAAAACTGCTAAGTAGATCACAATTAAGAGCAGACACGATTCATGTTTGAAAGAGTTTGCAGTGGTTTTTTTTTAAACACTCGTAAATATTTTACTGTGTATACCTGTATATTCTCATTTCTGCGTATTTAGAAAATAATCCGTTATCCACCCCACTAGTACTTTGTACATTTTCTTTCCATTTATTAGCTCGTTTTCGAAAAAATTTCCACTTGTCCTTTGTTTCTTTGTCCATAAACAGACATTTGACGTTGTCTTGTTTTAAGCGAAAAATGAGAAATTCTTTTTCGGTTGAATTCTCATTAATGAATTATTACTATTTATATTTTCTGAATCATCCATTAGTTGGAATCTCCATCGTTAAAAGGTGTAAAATGCGGAAAAAAGGTGGCTCTTTGAAAAAGAACTTCCATATTAGCCAGAGACAATTTCTTATTTTTCGAGGTCAACATTTATTTATTCCAGTTATTAAAATTTTCAAAGGGAGCTGTCATGCCCCCCCCCCCCCACCTTCCTAGATCTGACCCTTTGTTAAGTCATAAAGCGGAAGCGAAAGTAACCATTGTGTTTCCTTGTTCTTTCCATTTTTACCATTAGTATACAAAATAACGGAAAGATAAATTCCACGAATGCTTCCCCAAAATCAAAGAAAGAATTTCACCAGCATTTGATCGTCAGCGTGTATCTCTGATTCCTTCATTCAGTTAGAGGGATTGATTTCAGAGTTCATTTGGAAAGCGAAAAGCAAAGACAAATGTTCTCTTTCAAATGAACCTAAACATATGGACTAAAAATATACATATATACTGATGTTTGCTCTTACAGAAATGTGTATTTTTTAGTTAATCTTCGAAAAAGCTTATATTGTTTTCATTTTGCAATACGTTTTCAGACATTCAACTTTGCTTTAAGAATTTTAAAAAAATTCTTTTTGAGTTGGATAGATTCTGAGTTTTACGATTCGTATTTTCCAAAATTGTCAATTGCTTTAATATCCACCGTTAGAGGACTCTAAGTATATAAAATGGCAAAACTTGAAACGACCTTTTCGTGACAATACATTAATGAAGAAAATGTTTCCTTCATATAGTTTAAGTCTGTCCCCATGTGATTTCTTTATCACTCCATAGGCATTCAAGGCAAGGCATCCGATTTCGATCTGACTTTGAAGTGCAGCAAATTGTGAGCGATTGAATTGACTAGCAACCAAAATAATTCTACCTTAAAGGTATCCAGCATTTGGTGATCTTGTGAGTTGCATGTGTAAATGTTTTCGGTGAATTTGGGTTGCTAGGTCAGACAGATCAGAGTATTTACACGGGTTTACATGTAAGCTCCCATAAATAACTGATATTTATGTATATATTACTATTAAATATTTATATAAATAAATACATGCTTTCAGAAAAGATTTATTAATTCACCTCTGATATCTCTCCAATCCACTACTACAATCATCTGTAGATATTCACCATCATTATTTTAATTGTGGACGGGAGACGAATTGAATCTTTCTAGTGCTATAAATTTGCTTTTCTGCTTACATTTTTTCCGGCTAAAAACACTTTTCGGCTATGCACATTCAAAATAAAAAATTTTCCTTCGCCATCCTATAACGGGACGCGCTAGGATTAAACAACAAAAAAGAAGAAATTAATTATCTTTCGATGTCATACGATTTGGCCACCATAGCCATACAGGAATGTTTTTTCAATGAAAAAAAAAACACATCAAAGTCCCCCTTTCTTCCTTTTATTTTAATCTGTGAGGTTTTTCTGTTATTAAGTTATCGATTTCACTGTAGTTCACTCCATTGGAGCGAATTTGCACTTGTTTTCTCTTCCATCACAGTATGTTTTCAAGAAATGTGTCATCCATTCCATATATTTCAAGTTATTTTCACAATTTCGAAGATATTTTCTGATCCTCTCCCATGCACGCTACTGATTTTTCCTTTATTTCTATCATTCATTCCAGCATATTTTGAAGGTATTCTATAATCTCCAGTACACTTTGTTTGATTTTGCATACTGTAATGTCTTCCACTTCGAAGAAGTTTGAAAATATTCCCCCATCCACTGCAATGTGTGCGTATTTACTCTTTTTCCAAATTCACTGCATATAGTGTATTTCAAGCAATTCAACCAACGATTTCGTTGTTTGTTACAGTTGTTTTCTCTGACATTGCAATGTATTTTGAATATATTCTGTAATCCATATATATATAATAATGAATGTAATGGATCATGATTTTCTACAGGGTGACCCTAGGTATACTAATATTTCATGTTTTTCCCCTGTTACTCCTTCTGCTAAAGATGGACTTTTATCACTTAGTCTTTAAGATCACTTTTCCTCCACGAGACGGCACGAGTTAAAAGTCATAGCTTAGAAATTTCCTGATTTACCCCGTTTTCGATTGTTGCATATATCACTTCCTTTGAAATTTCTATCTTGTAGTATTTTTGCTAGAAAGAATAGCAAATAGATATTAAGAAGCAGACACGTTATATGTTTCACATAGATCTAAAATATTCTATTGTCTAATCTTGTATACTCTCACTCCAGTATATTTTGAAGAGAATCGCTGTCCATTCTTGTTTACGTTGTTAATTTTCCGGTTTTCCTTCTATGCTTTCTTTTGTCTTGTGTGAGGTCTCTCAGTAATTGACTGTTTTGAAGTGATTTTTACAGCCATTCGGAGATATTCTCCGATCCATTTCCAAATATTCGAAGATATTTTCTGATCCACACCAGTGTACTTTGTCGATATTTTACGTTATTTCTGATATCTATTGTAACATATTTTGGAGGTATTCAATCAACTCCAGTGTACTTTGTTTGATTTTGCAATTATTGTACCACCCAGTTCCGAAGTAATTTGAAGATATTCTGCCATTCATTGCAATGTGTGCGAATCTGCAGTTATTCTGCCATCCATTTCATTGTATTTTAGTGATTCTCATTTACGTTTACCAACCATTTCGTTGTTTTTCTAATTTTGAGGGGGTTCGTTAATGCATTTAATTTGATTAAACGGCCTAGTCACAGAGCGAAAGATTCCCCGCCCTTCCCACGGTCAGTAGGGGACACCGATGGGCTTGGAAAGGCCGCCGTCCGTCGGATGGGACGTTAAGCCGTGGCCCCGTGTGTGGGAGAGCCATACCCTGTGCACGTTAAAGAACACGCTGGATGGCCTTGATGGGAGGCTACCATCTGTCTCCCAACAGCTGTTCCAGTGGGTCCCCTCCCCCAACCTTCTCTGAGCCTTCGGGGTCCATGTGACCTGGCCATTTAGCCAATGGTGTGCAAAAAAGTGCCGCTCAGAAGTAAAACAACCCAACCCAACCCACAGAGCGAAAGAGCTCATTGTTAGATAGAGAAAGGGTACCCAGACCGGTGTTAGGATTGAAACCTCCTGGCAAGGCAATTCAGAGTGTTTTTCGACGCTAAGAAAGTATGGCCTTCTCCACATTCTCCACACGTAAAGTACCATACGAGGAACAGTTGTATTTTTCAAAGCAGTGTCACCTTTCTCACGGCGGACAGAGGTTAACAGAAATAAGTCTCAAAGTCAACACATTTGGGGAGTGGAACCTTGGAATAACAGCTTATAAACCAAGCGTGCTACGGACTTGGCTGTCCCTTGCCTCAGTTTTACAGTTAATCTGTCTCTATTATCACACTATGCTGTCAGCTCTCAAGTTCAGTACATTACGTTTCACATATTTTTTTTTTATCAATCAGATCAGTCCATTCACGGTTTGACCTCCATTCCCGATTCTTATTGGGGCGGGGGTGGCTCAGTTGGTAGCACGCCAGGCTCGTAATCTGTAGTTCCCAGGTTCGAGTCCCAGCTGGGTCAGCGTTGAGATTTATCTCCGCAAAATTCCCCGCCCTGCCCACGGTCAGTAGGGGACACCGATGGGCTTGAAAAGGCCGTCGTCCGTCGGATTGGAATTTAAGCCGTGGACCCGTGTGCGGAAGAGCCATACCATGTGCACCTTAAAGAACACGCTGGATGGCCTTGACGGGAGGCTACCATCTGTCTCCCAACAGCTGTTCCAGTGGGTCCCCTCCCCCAACCTTCTCTGAGCCTTCAGGGTCCATGTGACCTGGCCATTTAGTCCATGGTGTGCAAAAAAGTGCCGCTCAGAGGTAAAACAACCCAACCCAACCGATTCTTATTCAAAGTTTTTTCTCAACACCTGTTTTTCTGTTCCAAATTTTATCACCGAACCACTTTTTTGTTTAAAGTTTTAGTACCTTAGCAACTTCTTGTTTGAAATATTTCAGTACCAGACACCAAGTCTGCCACACGCTTCTCATTTTTCCCGTGTTACCTAAGGGAAGTCAAACCTCTACGTAACTTAATATTTTTAACCTTTGATATTCATTTCTGTATTTTACCAACTAAACAAAATATTTTAAAAATAAGAACACGTTTTCAGTTTTGTGTTTATAAAATTATCATCAAACAAATTTTCTGTTCAAAATCTTTTTCCATCCGACACAAAATTTGTACACTAAAACACAAATCACATGTTATCCCTATGGGAAGGAAAATTTCACCTTACACCATTTTTTGATCTTTTATATTTCTATCTCGCATATATTTTGTCTTTATTTTTTACACGAAACGAAAAATGTGTATAAGAACACGCGTCGTGTTGCATCACAAAATAAGTTTTCAAAACAATTTCCTCTCGAACGTGTTTTGCAAGGTGAAACGTGAATTCTATGTTATTTCTATGGAAGAGAAATTCGTTCCTTACAGTAATTTTTGTTCGTTTTAATTTTGTATCTTACTCAAATTTTGTTCATATTTTTTTAGGTAAGATAAAATTTGGTATGAAATAAGAACATGTTTTCCGTTTCTTGTTTAACATTTGTCCACTAAATCATTTTTCTGATCGCAACACGTGCAATTGAATGAATTTTTCGTTGAAACATATTTCTCCCCGACTGTGTTTTTGCGCCATAATAGTATATTCTTACAGAAAATGAGATTCCATCTATCAAGTCACTGGTTCACATAAATTTTTAACATTAATTTTTCAAGTCAGTAAAATCTGGTGTGAAAGAAGATGTTTTAGCATGAAATGAGTTTGTGCTCTTAATGAATGCAACTGAAAGTATTTTCCGTAGGACTGTTTCAGTCATGGTCTCGCAAAAATTCTGTCCTTATTTTTTCATAGTAAAATCTCGTGTCTTCATGTTTTCAAACCTTCAACTTTTTCTGAAATACGTATGAAAGCATTTTCCCAAATATCGTTCTTCTCCATCAACTTGCAGAAGGTGATAAGAGACAAATTTCTTCACAGCATTTAAAAGCCTATCTGGCTCAAATTATGTTCGAATTTCATCACACAGTTCTTCTCAATAGGGTAAATCTATGGTTATTTCTTTCATAGGTTAAGATTACATCTTTTCTAAGAAACCTATCTTTGGTTTTGTCAGCTGGACACTCTCCTTCAGCTCATACAGTCAGGCATTCAGAAAATTTCGTATGTGATCTCCCACTTTAGGAATTCTCACATGCCTGAACTGTGGATTTCGCTGTGAAATTAAAAGTATGCAAATAACAAACATCTCTCGGTAAAAGGTTTTATCGTAATTTGCGTAGAACTCCTACAAACAATTCAGTTTGCTAGAAGAGCCTTACACGTCAACCTAGTGATAAGAACACGATGTTGAATTGGACCGACGAGCGATAAACTACTTACTCCTTGTAATTAACGAGGTAAAAAATCTTCTGAAATCATAGTCTTGCCAAATAATGCAAAGAGATCATCTAGAGTACATCCGGAGTTCGATCTGTGAACCCTCGTGTCACCCATTGACAACATACTGCTAAGAACAGACCATGAACTTTGTCAACAAGAAAGCACGATAAAAGGTTAACTAAAACATTACATGTTAAAACTTGTAGGTTTTTAGAAAATGATTAAAATACAAGCAGTTTTTAATACACATTTCCTGCACCCTTTATATTGATATTTTTAAAACTCCCAGGGTATTGGAATAAACTATGGTGTTAATCAGATATGAGAACTTTGTCTTTCACAGATTGAGAAAGTTTCCTAATAAATTATTTTTCATAGACGTGCTCTTCCCAATTTGGAATTTGTTTTTATGTAGGACGTTTCAGTTTGTAAATATTTTATTTTTCCGTCCGTCAATAAAACGTGATTGAGAATAAAAATGTGAGAGAAAGATATAAATTTATTTCTTGGTCTATTTCATTTAGTTCGCAGATTGGTAAAGTTTATTCCTAATAAATCACATTGATAATTATTATTCCCAAACAAAGAGTGTACTTCTTTATTTGGAAAAATAATGTTTAATTCTTCTTCTGTTTCGCAAATGGTGACTTTTTAATTCCCAGATTGTTGAAATAATGCTTGTGGTAGCGACGGCCATCAATAAAACGTGGTTCTGTTCAAATGCAGGATGATAGGGAAGGAATAAAATCAGCCAGCGACAGAATGTGGACTCGAAAATTGAGACTTTTAAAAACAGTTATTTCTTTTTCAAGCATTGATTTTTATGTTCGTTTATTGCGACGTTCGTCAATAAAATGCGGTCCCTCAGGAGACGTGAGATATGGAGACATGTGTGATGAAGACATAAATTTATTTCTTGATCTGTTTCATTTAGTTAGCAGAATGGGTAAGTTTATTTCTAAAAATATTTCTCAGAATCGCACCACTAATGATTATATAGAGCAAAGAGGTGTACTTCATTATTTGGAAAAAATAATGCTTCAAAATATTTAGCAAGACTTTGCAGTTTATAAATCTATCCGTCAGTAAAACGTGGTCAACAGAAGGGGTGAGAGGTCGACGTGCTTATTTGGAAACGTGAAATAAAAAACATTTATGAAAATAATATAATAGTAGATAAAAACAAAATTCATTTATAAAATTCATTTGTAATTTATTTCCAAGTTAAATGTTGTTTTCTTGGAATAAAAATTGATTAAAATAATTATTCCTATGTTGTTAAATGTGGTTTTCAAGGAATAAAAAATGGGTTTATTCAGTTTTTATAGAGACCACCTATCTTTAAACCCTTCAACCTTATAAAGAACTCGTGTCATAGTGGATAAGAGCGATGGTTTTAACCTAAGGTCGTGGGATCGAATCACCTTACGGAAAATGATTTTTTTTTTAAATATAGTACTTGTATGAAACACTAGATGGCGCCATTAAAAATTGCAAAAATCGGAGACTTTTTCAGAGGGGTCCGAGTGGTTAGCGCGCTTGGCTACTGATCTAAGGGACCTGGGTTCGAGCCCCGGTATAGGGCATAGATGTATGTGTCGTTTTTCTGCTGAGGTCCTGCCATCCTCTCAGACCTTCTACTCTGGCATATAAACTGACAGGCTCCTGTCAGACCTCTGTGGCAAGCAGCTGCTTTAGGGGGTATTTATTTTATTTATTTAAAGGTGAGGAAAAATCGGGGACTGTTCAGGAAGGCTTCAAAAATACAAGTGGGTCAACCCACTTGTATTTTTGATTTTTCTTGATTTGTATTTTTGATTCGTATTTTTGATTTTTCTTGTTTACAGACCCCCTGGTCTGTAATCAAGAAAAATCGGAAAATTTTCGAGAAGGGGGCGTGGTCGAATGCGCGATATCGAGAAAGTTTTTGAAAATGCGGCGTGGTCGAAAGCGCGAAATCGGAGTTTTTGAAAAGCTGGCTTGGTCGAAAGCGCGATAACGGGGACTTTTCCTTAAACGATTATGATTAAATCGATTATATCGATGTTACGAAGAGCATTGTAACTACTAACGTGTAACGTTGGTGTCCATTTTGAAAGATTAGCCATTGATATAATGTGACCGTTCCCTAGGACTGATGATGGAAATCGATATTTATTACTGGTAATGGATTATTTCACCAAGTGGCCTTAGGTCTATCGCATACAAGAGCATGAAGCAACAACAGTTGTAGAGATGATAGTAAATAACTTGATCAATAGACATGGAGTTCCTTTACAGCTCCACTCTGGCGAAGGACGGAATTTTGAATCCAATGTGTTTAAAGGCATCTGCCAACTATTAGTCATTCAGAAAACCAGAACAACTCCCCTACACCCTCAGTTGGATGGTAAGGTTGAGAGATTTAATTGGACAATTGCCCAACATCTAGGATTATTTGTTGACGATCATCAACGTGATTCCGATCGCCATATACCACTCCTTTTGCTGGCATACAGAACAGCAGTGCATGAGACAACTGGATATACACCATCCATGATGCTCTTTGGAGGAGAGTTACGTCTTCCCTGTGACCTTTTATATGACCCTTTTATACGGTCGGCACAAAGCAATGCCTACATCCACTCCACAATACGTACAAGAATTAGAACGACTAGAAGAAATCCATCACTCCGTCAGACAAACAAAAAAAAACAACGAGAGCATTAACGACGTGGTGTATCGCATTCGTCGACGTCCAACTACGAAGTGCCAAGTGGTTCATGTGGATCGTTTGGCCTCGTTTCATCGAACTAAAGAAGCTTCGGAATGCAGAATTGTTCGTGACGAACAAGACCTAAGGAGGTGGCAGTGTTGCGACATATGAAAGTGCTGTAGAAACTTTATTAAAAACGTGACATGAACGCACGCCTATGCTTCTGCGTGGGATTTATGTAATAAACGAAGTGGAACATAGAACCGATCAGAAATACAAGAATGATAGAATTGTAATCTTCGAGTTGTGGATATGTAGAAAAAGGACTCTGTCTCAGTAAATACGCTATAAGTGAAATTAAAGAAATATTTTTATATGGTTAATGCACGGGAGGTTTTATTAGTATAAAATCTAATGAGGTAACTAGTATGATTTGTGCCTGAACTGAAGGATAAAAAAGGGCGTTTTAAAAAAAATTAGATGTAAACGATTATCAATTATGTAGACAGAACTAGTTTTGACTGTTCTGTAGGAAAAGATTATTATGTACGATTGTATTTAGTATGTTTATAAGTAATTTCATCCATGCTTTTGTAATAAATTGCATTGTTTTGTAATTTGTATTGTAAAATATACTTGCTTATACCTACGCTCAGTACTCATCCATTTAAATTTATAACAATATAATTAATACATATATATATATAATTATTCTAATTGAGGGGAACATTGGAAAACAAACACCAAAATGATGTGGTGAAAACATTATTCTTGCAATGTTAAGCAAAACAGTGTTTGCACAATAAATTAAATGTTAAAAAATTTTCGTGAAGCAGTTGAACTTGAAATATATTATTTTGAAGCCCTCATATCCAGAGGCCTATTTCTGTAACTTTGTTAGCATATGCTTAAGTCTGGCCCTGACCATCAATAGAGGTTCTTCAAACTTCTCAGTCTTCATTTAAAATGTATGTCTTTAAAACAAATATATATATATAAACTGGCGGAACGGCTTTGACCAATAAAAACCTTCCAGTATCTAATGTATTCCTCCCGGAAATAAGATCAGATATTGTTGCACAATGAAGCATCGTGCAAAATCTGTTCCCAACTAAATGTACAAATATTATTTTGGAGTATTTTTTCAACGCATAATAAAGGCGTATAGGAATACACATTTTTCCAAATTGTAAAACCTAGAGAATTTTATAAATAAATCGGAAGAGAAGGATTGCAGAGAAGATTAGTTAGTTTGGGAAGTGTTATACAGGGTGACATGAAAACTGTGGTGAAAGTAAGCCGGTACGCCATACCGGCAAGAAATTATTTGCCCGCACGACGTACCGGTAAAACATTTTTCAGTAGTGGCTCCGTTAACGACTTCCATTTCACCTTAATGCTTTTTCAACCAAATTTTTTTTTTAAAGCGGACCATTCCTTTTAAGAAAACTCGATAGTTTTTAATTACATTACTACAATTTAACCCTTTAGATAACAGGCTGTTTAGAAACCGGATACTTGAGGAGTTAACGGACAATGCACGTTCCCATCCGCCGTAGCTGTCTGGGTTCGGTCTTAATCACTACCGGAAGCAGAACTGGGAAAACGGAGTGGTAAATCAAAGAAAGGATATGAACTCACTTAGACGTTGAAATCCATTGCAAGGCAGCGTGTACAGTCGCTCAAATAAGTATCCGAACACTATGGTTGATTACAGAAATCAGAAAAAATATCTGGCAAAATTTTTTTTTTCAGAAATCAGTGATTTGGCAACCTTCGTGTCACGAAGGTTGCCAGATCACTAATCCCCAAAGTTTTGCCAAGTTTTCTTGATTTTAGTCTACTATCCTGAATTTTACAAACCCAATCACATTTATCATAACTTACCCGTATTTTCCAAGTGGATTCGAATTTTGCCAACTGCCCTACATTTTTGTTAAGTTTCAATTTGTCCAAAACTCCTCAATTTCACAAATCTCAATTTTCACAACTCGCCTATATTTTACCAAGTGGATTCGAATTTTGCCAACTACTCTAGATTTTACGAACTCGTCGTAATTTTAAGAGAAAAAAATCGCAAATTTTTACATCTTCCCTGAATTGGCCAAGTCACTTCGAAATTTATCAACTCTCTTTAATTGCACAAGAAAGGCACACTTTTCCCAACTCCCCTGTGTTTTACCAAGTGGCTTCCAATTTTGCCAACTCCCCTAGATTTTGCCAAGAGTTCTTGGTTTTTCCAATTTTCCTTAATTTCACAAAACCAATCCCAATTTTCACAAATCGCCTGTATTTTACCAACTGGATTCGAATTTTGCCAACTGTCCTAGATTTTCCCAAGTTTCCTCGATCTCGCCACAATTTTACAGAAAAAAATCCCAATTTTTATATCTCACCTGATTTTTCCAATGTCACTCTGAATTTTGACAACTCCCCCAAGATTTGCCAACTCTCCTAGATATTGCAAAGTTGCCCCGATTTTGCAAACACGTCATAATTTTACAGAAAAAAAGATTGCAATTTTTACATCTCACCTGAATTTTGTCAACTCTCCACGATTTTGCCAACTGCCCCTAGTTTTCCCAACTACCCGTAGATTTTGCCAACTGCCCCTAGATTTTGCCAACTCGCCATAATTTTACAGAAAAAAGATTGCAATTTTCACATTTCATCTGATTTTTGCCAACTCCCCACGATTTTGCAAAGTCATTCCGAATTTTGCCAACTGTCTCTAGATTTTGCCAACTCGTCATAATTTTACAGAAAAAAAATCCTAATTTTTACATCTTACCTGAATTTTGCCAACTCCCCACGAGTTTTCTAAGTCACTCCGAATTTTGCCAACTCCCCAAGATTTTGTCAAGTCACTCCGAATTTTGCCAACTCGCCAAGATTTTACCAAGTCACTCCGAATTTTGCCAACTCACCAAGATTTTGCGAAGTTATCCCGATTTTCCCCAAGATTTTACCATGTCACTCCAAATTTTCCGAAATCCCTAAGATTTTGCCAACTCGCCTATATTTTTACTAAGTGGCTTCGAATTTTGCCAACTGCTCTAAATTTTGCAGTCTCTCCATTTTCCAAACTGCCTTAGATTTGCAAAGTTGACTCGATTTTGACAACTGCTCTAAATTTTGCAGTCTCTCCATTTTCCAAACTGCTTTAGATTTGTAAAGTTGACTCGATTTTGACAACTCCTCTTAATTTTCCAATAAAAGAAAATTACAAATTTTCACATCTCACCTAGATTTTACGAAGTCGCTTCGAATCTTGCCAACTCCAAGTCCCCCCATACACCCCATGGCTACGCCCCTGGACAAGTTCATATTGAGGTCAAAACAAATGTAAAGTTAAGCGTGTCAACAAATACGTCTATCACGTGTAAAAGAGAAATGATTATTTTTCCTACAGATATGACCAACCTATAGTAATCGAGACTAGAGTAGAAAGCTAGACGATTTTGCTTGGCACACAAAAGCGCTGTACAAAATAATCTTGCAATTTTTTTGACTAAAGTCGCTCTTTTCCTAACTCATTTTGATGCGAAAACTCTGCAATTTCGCATCTATTATCGGGGATAAGTCAGAGGCGAAATTTCCGTATGTCATGTAATCCTTGTTTAAATTTTACATATTTTAAAGTCTATTCCAAAACCCCGATAAATGTTATTCTAAAAAAAAATGTTATATATTGCTTCAGAGTTTAAAATATGAAAGTTAACTATTCAAAACACGAAAGAGTGAAACGTTAATTTTCCTTTCGAAAAAATTCCTTGTAGTACTAAAATAATTTTAAAAACATCTAAATCATATTATTTTTTACAATAAGCCTGAAATCCAAGAATGCAACGAAATCAGCCAGTATTTAAATATATATTTATTTCACATTAAAAATCCATAAATCATTCGCTATTTGCGGAAGACATGTGCAAAATGCGTAAATCTAAGAGCTCTGTACTTTGGTCTCTAAACACTTCAATTTATTAACCCCTGTAAGACGACATCACTGGAGTGACCGCCTGTGTGTGATTTTCCACACGCAGCTATGCTTTGAAGCGCACCGGTTAAGAAATAAAATCTACTTTCACCACTGCATGAAAATCATGCTCCCTAAAAATCTGAATAAACTGGCAGCACTTTATTCTAACTGATTACTAAATAGTATTAATAATGATTCGATGTAAGCAACGACCGAGGAACACGAATTTTTAAGCAAATAATGAGAGTGTAATGTTCGAAAATAATTTTTAATGTCTCGGGGAAGTTCAGGTATTATGGGTTCTGCGAATACAGACATATTTCGAAATTAATAACAAACAATTCCAATAATTATTATGGTAAAGATTAAAATTATTAAGTATTCGAATATTTATTGAATTTTCTTCCCGTATTAATAAAAATTACTACGAATTAACTGTTAGGTTTTTTTTGCTTTTTAGTAGTTAAAATCCCAATGGGATGAGATTTTTTTGTGATGCATACTACAAAATTCGGCAAATTAAAATAAAATTATCGACAATTAAAATTTTTTGGAATTAAAAACATGTTTTTAATACAAAAGCTAAAATTTGACGAAAGTGACTGAGAATGGTAATGTAAATTAGTCACAGCCATGTGTTTTTCCAACATACATTTACATTTTTATTGTATTTTTGTTGTTGTAAATATTTTTATGTATTGTTTTTTAGAAGTGCAATTGTGGGGATGTGACTCAGAAGTTGTTTTCGGATCTGATCTGCGTGCCTGTACGGGCAGACGAGTCCAAAAGCTCTTTTTTACGACAATTTACATCTAACCTTGGGCGCGAGTTCAGGCGCTGGAGACTACGGCAGCAAGAGTAAACAAGAGTCTTGAGGGTCGCTGTCAAACAGGAAAGACGTTTGAACAC
Source organism: Ryuthela nishihirai (assembly GCA_038380435.1). Taxonomy (NCBI): domain Eukaryota; kingdom Metazoa; phylum Arthropoda; class Arachnida; order Araneae; family Heptathelidae; genus Ryuthela; species Ryuthela nishihirai. The sequence continues at coordinate 85,693,123 of JAWZYU010000003.1, read as the reverse complement.
GCGTCAAGCGATCCTGCCCTTACTCAAAATCTTTAAAGGAGAGGGTTCGGTTCTATGTAAGAACCAAGATACAGTTCTGGGTCAACCAAATACAGTTCTACGGAACTGAAGTGAGTTCTGTGTGAAACACATTGTAGGCAAGGTTTGAATATCCTTTCGCAGAGTTTGAGTTCGTTAAAGCGGGAGTCTGCAAAATGCGGTTCTCCACTTTGTTGCATAAATGTTTGCAGCAGCAAAGCAGCAAAGGCATCCCCAGTAGGTTACTGTATATAAAATGTGAATAAACGTCCCTATACAACTCTCGTGCGTGAATTGTTGGACATATTTCTATAAATTACTTGGCCCAGCAAGTCTGAGGCATACGTCGGTACGGGTTAACAAACCGCGAATCAGTTATTTCATCAAAGCAGTGGTAAATCCAATCAAGGGATAATTTATTGTCCTCTACTAAGGAGTGGTTAATCGTTCGCCATCGACTTGCACACCACATTTGGCGCAATTCAAGGGAAATATCTAATTTCACGTGACGAAATAAAAATCTGCGTCATTCCCTTACCACCGCCCAAAACATATGATCAAATTAATTTGCTAATAATAATTGTCTGCGTAAATTATACAAAATGTGAAATATTCGTCTTTCAGTAAAATGATGAAGTCCCAAAAAAAAAATAAAATTTTCAGAAAAATTTCTTCCACAATCCCCATGCACAAAATTTACACTTAACAAATATTTACAGAGAATGCTGTTGGGGAAAAGAAAAACAATTCTTTTAAGTTAGTGTGGAAAATTTCTCACTCTAAATTGTGGAAAGGCGGATTTTCTTTCCCATGTAGAAGAATCCGTTTCGTCACATGAAACCTGCTAAAATGTTGTGCCAAACACAAGTGGTTTCAAAAAGCATAGATTTCATTGCACACTCCCCTTCTCATCTGTTCTTAAAGGACAGCTATTTTCAGCTCTCCCCATTAATCCACGAGTGTGCACCCCACATTTGAAAACCACTGCTTCAGATCTCTGTGAAAGCGTTTTGTATCTATTTTACACAGTAACTCTGAAGAAGCCTAGTTTTGCACCTTCAATCAAGTGTTCAGATTTCTCTAAAATCACCCAACTGTAAATTTCAAACTTTAGATTCCCCTCATTTGCTTGTAAGAACAAACGTATTCTTAAATTATTTTTCTGTGCAGATGAATTTAGCTAAAATTAAATTTTCCGTGGATTAAGAAATGTTTCTTTAAGCTTCTCTATTCTAAAAAGGCTTTTACGCAAAACGTACATTTATGAAACTTCTCATTTAAGTGTAGAGATAATGTACACTTAGTTTATTTCTTGTTGAGACTTCTTTATTACATTCTTCACACTTGTGGATTCTTTTCTTTCATGTGTGTGAGCGAGTGTTTTCGAAGATCAGATTATGGTTCAAAATATTTTATGGTATAAATCACACTATGTTTTTCCTTTGTATGTCTGAACAAATGTTCATTTAAGTGCTCTCTGGAAAGCCGACGTTTTGCCACATTTATCACAGATATAAGGATTATTTTCCTAGTGTATGTTCTTGTGTGCAATTATGTTTATGTTTATACTTCTTACCGCAAACATCACACTCGAAAAGCTTCCTTTCGTGCGTGGGCAAGTGTGTGGCGAAATGTGCTTTTAAGTCTTTTCTGTTACCAAAAGGTTTACCACATTTATCACAGATGTAAGGAATATTTTCCGAGTGTATGTTTTTGTGTGCAATTAAGGTACATTTATTTTTATACTTCTTATTGCAAACATCACACTCGAAAAGCTTCCTTTCGTGCGTGGGCAAGTGTGTGGCGAAATGTGCTTTTAAGTGTTCTCTGTTACCAAATGGTTTACCACATTTATCACAGATATAAGGATTATTTTGCGAGTGCATGTTTTTGTGTGCAATTAAGAGTCTTTTACGAGTATACTTCTTATTGCAAACATCACACTCGAAAAGCTTCCTTTCGTGCGTGGGCAAGTGTGTGGCGGAATGTTCATTTAGAAGTGTTCTGGAAGCAAATAGTTTACCACATTTATCACAGATATAAGGATTATTTTTAGAGTGTATGTTCTTGTGCACATTTAGGCTTGTTTTATATTTATACCTCTTACTGCAAACATCACACTCGAAAAGCGGCAACTTTAGGTGCATTTTCTTGTGTCTCGATAGACTACTTGCGTGCGAAAAACGTTTGCCACAGTTATTACACATATAACACTTTCTACATCTATCTTCACACGTATGTGTTTTTAAGTCATTTCTGTTTGAAAATCCTCTACCACAAGTGTCACACACACGAGGCTTTGATATCGTTTCCGACGACAAGGCGTTTGGAGAAGAATCGCTTTCATGGGGCTTTGTTGTCGTTTCTGACGGCAAAGTTTTGGGAGAAGAATCGTATACACAAGTCTTCAGTATTGTTTCTGGCGACAATGCTTTTGGAGAAGAATTACATACACGAGGCTTCAGTATTGTTTCCGACGGCAAGGCGTTTGGAGAAGAATCGCTTACATGAGGCTTTGTTATCGTTTCCGACGACAAAGCCCTTGTAGAGGAATCACATACACGTGACTTTGGTATCGTTTCCGATGACAAGGCCTTTGGAAAAGAATTACATATACGAGACTTCGGTATTGTTTCCGACGTCACGGCCTTTGGAGAAGAATCACATACACGAGTCTTTTTATGTACATCCAAATGTCTAATTAGATTACTTCTAGAGGAAAAAGCTCTGCCACAAATATTATACTTATGAGATTTTGTGGAATATGTCACTAGGTCTTTATTATAACATATCCTCATTTTAAATTTTCTAATCTAAAATCTTATATATAACGTTTTCTTTCTATATTGCAGTGCAAATGAAGTAGAGAGTGATATAAAAGTCTTCTAAAGCAATTTCGTTCTCAAACATGATAAAATAGCAAAACATTTTTTTTGATTCGCCAGTCGAAATATGAATCACTATTAAACAGGTGTGCACATTATATTGGATAAAATTTTGTTGATTCGCTTTTAACAAAGTAGAGGCAGGAACTGTTGTTAAATTGACAACTTGTTCATCCGATTTCAACGACAGACCTGAAATATGAAAGAGCTATCAGCATCGGTATAAACATTTTAAACAGAACAAATAATTTAATTTAAATTTCGCATTTTTTCTAATATAAATCACATTTCTAAATCTCAAATAAAATCACATTTCCTTATTTCATTCCAATGGATTATTCATCGAATTTTTAGATGAATATCATTAACTAATTAAAGGACAAGAACAAAATATTAATATAAAAAAGTAACTAAAAAAACACTTACCTACTTGTAATTGCTTAAAAAATTTGAAGTGAAATATTAGCTAAAAGTGACATGACTTAGTGAATTTGTATGAATTTCAAAGGACGAATTTTGTATCCCTCTGACTGAATTCATCAAAGCGACTTAGCTCTTTCTCAAAAACCCTGAAGGAGCAGGATTCGGTTTTGTATGAACCATGTTATGTAGGATTAAGATATCCTCTCACCGAGTTTTCAGGTCTGTAAAGTGATTTTTATATGGAAGAGTACAGATGCTAGCAAAAAAAAGCACCATTCGAGATATGTTCGCTGATTGGAGGAAGTCTCCAATGAATATCAATTTAAGCCCTTTAATTCAACGAAGTGATGAGCACATTTCCATATGGTGTATATATATGTGTGTGTGTGTGTGTGGGAATGTAAATAAAATAGTGTGCTATCCTGTACTTAGCGCATTGGACATTCATTTCTCTCATCGAAGGCATATCACATTTAAAGCACTTCGAAGCGTGGGTGTGAAAAACCTATGGATCTGTAGTTTAGCACAAAATCACGGGTGAAGGTTAATTAGCCGGAATAATTTTTAAAAAAAGTAGAAGATCACCAACATTGAAGAGGTCATGAAAACAATACGGTGGCAATAACTATTGTCAATGGGTTGTTTTACATCAGAGAGTTACTTTTTTTTGCACACAGTGGACTAAATGACCAGGTCACAAAGACCCCGAAGGCCCAGATTGGGGGAGGGGACCCGCTCGAAAACCTTTTAGGAGACAGATGGTAGCTTTCCGTCAAGGCCATCCAGCGGGTTCTTTAACGTGCGCAGAGTATGGCTATCCCGCACACGGAGCCATGTCTTAATGTCCCCTTAGACAGACGACGGTCTTTCCAGATCCATCGGTGTCCCCTACTGACCGTAGATAGGGTGGGGAGTTTTGCGGAGATAAATCCTAATGCTGAGCCACCTGAGACTCGAACTTGGGAACTGAAGATTTCGAGCCTAGCGCGCTTCCGACTGAGCCATCTCCGTCCCTTTTCATCGGATAAAAGTACTTTGCTTCCATAACTTATCTTCCTTAATCCAACAACTTTTATAAAAGTTGTTTAATCAGTAGAAAAAAAAAATTTTAAAGGACGTACATAAATTGGAAACTTCGTTGCATTTTTTTTACTCTTTTCTAAAGATTCACGAAGAACGTTGTCACGACCAACATCCTGGGCGCGACTTTCATGTGGCCCTAAGCTATGGTAAGTTTAACAAGCCCCAAAATTTCTAAAGTCGAAATCAGAGCCGGGATTTGAGGAAAGTATCCCCCCCAACATCACCGCTTTCAGAATGCTAGTAAGGTAATGGAGACAAAACGCTATTAAAACTTGTGTACATTTACCTATTTTCAACAAGTCTTTTAAAGATTTAAAAACTAAAGGGAAAATATTGTACTGAAAATGAAAATTAGTCTCTTTCTATAATTTTTTTCCTGCTTAATTGGGTATAAATACATATAGGTTTACTCTTCTGACTGAAAGGAACTTTAAAAAGGAAACACGAAACAGATGTGAAGACATTATACTGCTCAGCTGAACAATGTTTGCAGAGCAGATTAATTTAAATATTGAAAAAGAAATTATTGACAAAGCAAATTTTGATTTCTAAGCTTTTTATAACTTACTTTACATGTTAATCCGCTCTGCCAAGGTCTATTTTTGCTCTTATTGGGACGAGCGCCAAATAAAGTGGTCCTCGATCAAGGGTGGAGAACCTGCAGCTTTGTAAGCAATTGAGTGCGGCCTTTTGAATGAATTCAAATTTTGCAGAAAAAATCCTTATATTTTTATTAATATTTTCGTTTTTTATTATTTTTATTTTAATCTTAAAATGAGCATTTGTAAAATTCCAAAGAGTAAAAGAGATTTAATGAAATAATCCTCCCCAACTGATGGCCTCAACTGAAACATTAATAAGTCATAAGGCCTATTTTGAGTCCTGCTGTGCACAAAAAATGTTATGCATCCTAATGCACAACAAAGTAAAAAAAAGTTAGTTAACGTTAGAGTAAACAACATTTTTCCAATATTTGAAGTTAGTTAATACATAGCAAAATAATGTACATTTTGAAGTGTATCTAATCGAAGTTTCTTGAAGCGGCCTTATTAGATTACAGCTAATTTAATCCGGCTACTAACATTAAAAGATTCCCCACTCCTGTCCTAGATGTTTGAAAGTTTAGAACTACATTTTTATTTTTCACCTGCGATTAAAAGTAAATAATATTAATTAATAAAAATGGGAACATAAATGGACTACTGAATGGGTCATTTAGCCCATTGTGTGAGAAAGAGTGTCGCACTGATCTCGAAAAATTGAATGGGCTATTTCTTGCCAGAGATGGAGCTCATAAAATGTTTCAAAATTTGGCAGACTTTAGATGTTTTCTTCTTTTAACTTCCATCAGTGGTCGAAAAGACCCAACTGATATGCAATTCGTTCCTGTCTAATGAGAATTTTTGTGCAAGCTACTTATTATATGCCCTAACTTTTTTTTCTGAAAAATAAGTATTGGACGTGTATATTACTATATTTCAGTATTGTGATAAATGGGGATTCTTTGTGAAATTGACATATGGATTTGAGTTTTTCTCAAAACTTTTTATTTACATATTTTTCTAAAATTTCTTTTGGAAATCGCAAATCCATTTCCCACCGAGCGGCATTCTTTTGCAAACAATGGGCCAAGGGCAGGATATAAGGTCACAGAAAATTGGAGATAGAAAACCCACTGGACAACTGTGTTAACGCCATCCAGCGTGTTCTTCAACGTACATAGGGTATGGCTCTTCTGCACAAAGCTTAAAGTCCCATCCGATGGAGGGGCGGGGGTGGCTCAGTCGGTAGCGCGCCAGGCTCGTAATCTGTAGTTCCCAGGTTCGAGTCCCAGCTGGGTCAGCGTTGAGATTTATCTCCGCAAAATTCCACGCCCTGCCCACGGTCAGTAGGGGACACCGATGGGCTTGGAAAGGCCGCCGTCCATCGGATGGGACGTTAAGCCGTGGCCCCGTGTGCGGGAGAGCCATACCCTGTGCACGTTAAAGAACACGCTGGATGGCCTTGACGGGAGGCTACCATCTGTCTGCCAACAGCTGTTCCAGTGGGTCCCCTCCCCCAACATTCTCTGAGCCTTCGGGGTCCATGTGACCTGGCCATTTAGCCCATGGTGTGCAAAAAGGTGCCGCTCAGAGGTAAAACCCAACCCAACCCATCCGATGGACAGCAGCCTTTCCAAGCCCATCGGTATTCCCTTTTTCACCGAGGACTAGTTAGGGGTTAAATAAAAAATAAATACCCCCTTAAGCAGCTGCTTGCCACAGAGGTCTGGCAGGAGCCTGTCAGTTTATATGCCATAGTAGGAGATCTGAGAGGATTGCAGGACCTCAGCAGAATTTAAGCGAAGAAAAATCACAAAGCTTCAACGGATGGGATTCGAATGTGAGTATTGTAGATTACGAGCTTGGTACGATAACGACTGAGCCAACCCCAGCCCCACGAACAAATCATTATGGTGTCCAAATTAGCTCTATATGCTGATTACACAGAAGGTCCCCGTTATCCGTGGTTAATTGGGACCGGATTAAATCCCTGTTAGGTGAGATTTCCCTCTTAGATGAGAAATAAATATTGTAAACAGGGGTTAATAAACACCAGATCATCTGATTAAACATTTGATTTACATTTTTAAAAAAAAAATTACTTTGATATAAAAAAATATGCAAATCAAATGTTTAAAGAAATTACCTTGACTTATGCGTAGTAAGTGATAAGTTTTCGATCCGTTTCTTAAAAATAAAACACTAATCTTACGTTCTGCTTGTTTCCTTTCATATTTCAATGCTATTTTTCGAAGATATTGAAGCTTTTCATTTTCCAATTTTAGAATCCTCTAACAGTGCAAATTCTAACTAATGGAGGATTAGGAAAATGGAAATAATATTTTATTATAATAACCCATACCTGTTCTAGTGATGAGCATTCGTGACTAACTAAACTAGCGGTTATGTCCCTGTGTATATGTTTGTACGTTTTAGAGAACTAGAACAAGCCTAATAGGGGTTAAGTAATCTCAGTCCTTTGTGTAGGTGAGCACCTTCTCTTTTTTTAAAAACGTAATATTTATACGACACAAAAAATTTTCTTTAATCTCTTAAAACGTTTCATTTTCCCACCCAACACAATGGGTTAAATAGCAAGGTCACGAGGACCCCGAAGACTCAGAGAAATTGAGGGAGGGGACCCACTGGAGCATTTGTTGGAAAACAGATGGTAGATTCATATCACGGCCATCCAGCGTGTTTTTTAACGTGTGCAGAGAATGGCTCCCCTGCACATGAGGACACAACTTAAAGTCTCATCCGACGGATGGCGACCTTTCCAAACCCATAGGTGTCTCCTACTGACCGTGAGAAGGGCGGGGAGTTTTGCGGAGATAAATCCCAACTCTGATACAGCTGGGACCTGCAGATTACGAGCCTGGTGCGCTACAGACTGAGCTATCCCCACCCATATCTCTTGAGGATAAAGGGCAAATCATTGATGTTAATGCAAATATTTTGATCATAACTCTATGACTTGGGTGAGGGTAGGTCGGTCGGTAGCGCACCAGGGTCGTAATCTGCAATAACCTGGTTCGAGTCCTGCCTGGGTCAGGGTTGAGATTTATCTCCACAAACCTCCCTGCTCTGCCCTAGGTCAGAAGGGGACACCAATGAACTTGGAAAGGTCTGTCGAATGGAACTTTAAGCCGTGGCCCCTTGTGCGGGAGAGTCATATCTGTGCACGTTAAAGAATACACTGGATGGCCTTGGCGGAAGACGTCTATCTCCTAACAGCTGTTCAGTTGGTCCCATCTCTCCAAACTTCTGAGTCTTCGTGGTCCTTGTAACCTGGCCATTTAGCCCATTGTGTGAACAACAGTGCCACTCAGAGGTAAAACAATCCAACATTTTCTTAACAATGTTTTTTTATCATATATCGTTTGAAATATTCGTTTCGTGTTTTCTCGTTTTCCACCTAGAATCTCATCACTACTGAATAAGAAATGATATGCACTGCCTAGACAAATTATTAACACCTACCTAATACTCCCGTTGTATTTGTCATGGTACAGTTCCTAAATTTCAAAACATTTTAATTCTCTGAGCATAGTTTTTATTGAAATGGGTTTTGAAATTATCATAATCTCTGTTAGTGATGGACTGCAGTAGCACTGTTTCGCAGTACATTTCGTGCCAACAAAACCGTACTCCTGTCTGTCAGAACCTTTTTCCTCCCGCATTTACCACGATTGGCGGACAATTTCCAAGAACGTTTGTATTCTCCATACACTTGGGATATCGTGCCCTATGATTTTCCACTGAGTTGCATCATTTTCGTTGTGGATGCTCCTTGCTCATCGAGCTCCAATTATGCGGCCCTTTTCAAAGCCAATCAATATCAGTCTTTTTACCCATGTCGCACTTGACTTCGCTTTCCGCCATTTCTGCTTTTACAAGACTTCGTAGTGACGTTAAATACTTACACGATTAAGACATTTTGCATATATTTGCATGTTTCCTAATATTTTCCACAGGATGTAGTCTACATAATAATTTTGCCAGGTAGTGTATATAAACAAGCCTGGATCTAGAAAAAAATTTAAGATGGGGGGAGGGGATAGCAAATTGAGATCGAACACAATACCGATACGAATTTTTTCCCTCCTTTTATTGATCTTTAAAATACTTCTTGAAAATTACGTGTAATATATGTTTAGCAAAAGAAGTGATAAATTGTTAAACGACTGCACGGCATAAAGAACAAACAAAGATACGAGGCATAAAGACCGAAGGCAATCGAACATGGCATAAACATGGCAATATGACAGGACATAACGATTAAAGGAAATCGAATAGGGCATAAAGACCGAAAGCAATTGGATAGTGTATAAATACGAAACACATTCGGATAGAGCATAAAGACCGAAGGCAATCGGACAGGGCATAGAGACCGAAGACAGTCGGATAGAGCATAAAGTCATGGCTCCATATGTAAGAGAGTCGTACTTTCTTCACGATTTAGGAATATGTTGCTTGGTTTTATTAATGAAACAGTGAAATGCGTTGTAGAAACAATAAAATATTTTTATCTCTTTATGGTGAGAATAACCAAGAGTGGCCTACACAGGCGGACAAGTTGAGATGTCGAAAAATTTATTTTTGGCAATCCAACGATTCACATACAAGAGGGAAAATAGATTAAGAACAAATTAAGGGAGTTCCCCATGGGAATGCAATTTCCTTTCTTCCCATTGCCTTTTTTATAAATATTAAGCTCCAACACTAAATGGTGGTTTGCTTCTTTTTATCGTTTTACAGTTCCTAAACTTTTATTTCTTATACTGATTACTACATATATCTCAGTATAAGAAATATGGATTAGGTTCTAATACATTTCAGTCTATTGTGTATATTTGTCGGATGAGGGGAATGTGTTTAAGGCTCCAATTTTCAGGGATTTTCGAAAAAAAAAAAAAAAAAAAACTGATCTTATTAAAGTTTTGAAGCAATGAGGATTATAACCCTTGAGTACGCTACTGTCTCCCAGAACCAATAGGTTGGATTGTTTTATCATTCAGCGTCGCATTTTCCACAATGAATTAAATGGCCAGTCACAAGAACTCAAGGATCAGAGAAAATACAATGGAATCCTCTAGTTAAAAGGCAGTTGGTAACTTCTCTTCAAGACGACGTGAAGTTTTCTTTAGCGTGCATAGAATGTGTCTCCGTTGTACACAAAACTACCTATATATATATATTAACGTTCCATCCGTCGTACGACGTTTTTTCAAACCTATTAGAATAGTCCTGCAGAAAATTAATCAATGGCGAAAGATATTTTACAGTATTATGGTTTTCATGACGAACTAAAACGCCGAATCCATTAGCTGGTGTTTGTTTGAGATAGGCGATCACCAAGTGGCTCTTTTATAGCAAAAATATCTGATTATGATTAATTACGTTAAAAATGTTAGGGCTTTGTAAGAGAAAAAAGTCAATATGGCGGGAGAAAATGTCACTAATCCGAAATTCCTTTAACTCTGAAGCAGATTCCGTTAACAAAATAGCTAACCAAAAGGTAGTGCGCGTCTACTTCTCTTTGGTCCCAGGCCAGAACTTTCATGGGTTGTTTTATATCAGAGAGTTATGTTTAAACACAATAGGCTAATTGGACAGGTCATGAGGACCCCAAGGGCTCAAAGTTCGGTGCAAGATCAACTGGACATCTCTTAAAAGAAAATGTAAGCTTTCCATCAAGGCCATCCGAATATGTCTTTAAAGTGCAGATTATGGCTTTCCCGCAAAAGGGTCTAAGGCTTAACATCCCATCCGACGGACGGCGGTCTTTTTAAGCCCATAAGTGTTCCTACTGACCAAAGCAGGAATGGGAAATTTTGTGCAAAAAAATCTAAACGTTGGCCCAGGTGGGACTTGAACCTGGAAACTGCAGATTATGAGCCAGACGCGGTACCTACTGAGCCACTCTCAACCCTTAGTTTCGGTCCCGGGAGCATGTTTTAAGGCATACTGTTAGGTAACGGTCAACAGCTCTAGTCAAAAAAATATTATACTGTTTATGAAAAATTTCTCTATATAATTCAGCCAACACCAACCATGTACATTTGAAAATTAAGAATTTTCGTTTAAAACCTTACGAGTTTAAATCCTCAGCTTTAGGAGAAAAATAGAACTGTGGATTTTGCACACATTGTTTTCTTATATAAAGTCCGATTAAATTGTGCGATAAGAAATGTACAGAAATCGGCTCTCGTGTCGCATACTGCAGTGCAGAAACAAAAAAAAAAACTCACCTCCTTTATAGCACCACGATCGTAGTCTTACTCGAATGTAACACTACCAAAACAATCCTGATTCCACAATTGGAAATTAGGGAAATCGTAGTAGGAACTTTCAGACTAGGAAAATTCAACTTCGTTTTACGTCAAGCACACGTAAAATTCAATCTGCATTTCACGTATAGCATTAGGAAACGCCCACTTTTATAATACAGCAGTGCAAGAAGAGGTACCAGCAAGAACAATCGTAATAGCTCCTCTACTCAGGCTTAGTTATGTTTGCAGTGGCTACCTCGTATTCATTTCAAGCCAAGCATTTTATCAACCACCAGTACTGCCAACACATAAAACTGAATTATCCTCACAAACATTGAACTACGAAACGAAGTAAAATCTTCAGCCAAATAAAAAATACTTTTTCCCCTTATTAACATCAAGAAATCCTCACTCAAAAGAGATTATTCTTAGAAAAATGCCCTTAATTATCATTGTTTATCAATGCATTATTTATTTTATTTTTTCTGCTTGCAATATATAGCACAAAGAAGAGTCCTGGAAACTACATGTAGCAATTACAATCCTTCCCAAACAAGGCTTGGAAAGGTCACCTTCCGTCGGATGGGATGTTAAGCTGTGGCTCGTGTACAGAAGGGCCATTTTTTTGTGCGCGTTAGAGAACACACTGGACTTGAAGTATCTGTCTTCTAATAGCTGTCCAATGGATTCACTTCCCTCAAGCTCTCTGAGCCCTCGGGGCCATTGTGACTTGATCATTTAGCCCAGTGTATGAAAAAGTGCCACTCAAACGTAAAACAACCCAACCCATACAAGAACATCATATCTCACTAAGATCGAAATTTATGCCAATTTGCTTCGGAGATAAATCCACAGAATTTACTCTTCAAGTGACTGTCGTATGGTTTTCGACAAGGAAGATGTCAAAAGAGGTTAAAACGTTACACAGAATAATTATTCGCTATCAGCTGCCCTATAAATTGTTGTTTGGCAAAAATTGGAAGGAGAGCTGTGTACCAATCCCCTATGACGATGTACGTTCTTCCAAAAGTTCAATCCATCCTTCTCCGTTGCAGGCCGTTAGTACATTTCAAAAGAAATATTACCTTGTGAAAGGGAATGGGATGGCTGCCAGATCAGTGTCGCATATTTGATTGATCTTAGTACTGCCAAATATTTTTCTCTGCTCTGCTGAGAAATGATCAACGTCACAGGGTTCTGGTACCAACGAATACACACTAGACTGGTTTATGACTTTGAGCTTGATTATGGGTCCTGGACTTGCTTCACTGGTAGGCCTTTGTTGAGGGAAAAATCTACCATTCTGATTTCTATTTGCTTATGTTTTATCAACCCTTAGTGAACAGTGAACAGGATATCTTTCATCAGCTGGTGGATAATCTTTGATCAGAGGCCATCGCAGGCGCTTGAACCCTTGGGGAGAGCGCACACCGTTGCAATTTGCAACAGCCATGTGACACATTTTATGAATTTACCTAAAGATTCTTAGAATTCTAAAGGTTTATTAAAGGTCCTAAAGGTTTATAAATGCACCAAAGTGTACTTAGAATGTTCTATTAATGTTCCTAGAATGTATTTTAAATCAGCAAACTACCCTGTGTCTCAGGCAGGTCAGTTTCTCTTTTGATTCTGTTTCTTGAAAAGGAGCACTTGAAATGTGATGCCTGAAGCTCCTACCACCATGGGTGGCTTCAGCCTTTAGCGATGACGAAATGTTCTTTGACCCATGCCTGCAATTAGGGGGCTGTATTCTATAGTTGTCCCTACCTATCTCAATAAGCCTAGTTTCATTAAAAATCCTACTAATAATTTTCTCTCTCCTGGCAGTGTAACGTGAGAAAGTTGCACAGAACTTACTCTCTTCACGTCCTCACACAGGAATTCCAGCGTTAACCTAGATATTCTGGGCTTGGAAGAGAGGAGATGGACAGGTAAAGGAGATACTTAAAAGTAATCTTACATTTCTATTTTTACGGAAGGAGAATGGAAAGTATCTCCAAGATATAGTGTCTCAGTCGACAATGCCAGTGATACTTTTCTAGGATATGACTGCATTAATTAAATATTTCTTACAGCTAAATTATAAACTCCGATTACAGACTTGAATGTTATGTGTTATGCTCCTGCAGAGGACTCTTATATTTACGAGTAGGTAGGTTTTACAAACACCTTCAGGATATTTTGAATTCCGTGGACAATGGACATATTTCTCTTGTGCTAAGTGACTGCAATGTAAAGTTAGTACTGACTTCAGAGGTGTTAGGTCCATTTGGCATTGGTAGTTCTAGTGGCAGTGGAAACGTCTCCTACAGGTAAGTAAACTTATTAGTTTGAGAATAAATGAACATGTACTACAAAACATTGGGACATTTATAAATACACATGTGTTCCACCGATTGGACTGCATAGGAATATGGTCATTAATATATTAACATCGAATCAGCTAGCTCGATTAGGATACTAGATATACCCTATATGATATACTTTATATGGATAGGGGAGGCGAAATTGGGTTTGACCATTTCCTGGTCAAAAATGTCTTACTACTGAAGCTTAAGAAATGTTCTAAGGTCAAAAAGAATTGCCTTTAGCACTGATTCTCTGAAAGATCTACATATAGCCAAAGTACCATGATAAGCTATTTAGTCATTATGACAATTGTAGTTTACTTTTTGCTGAAGTTGAGAAAGAATGAATCATTTTGAACAGGCTTTTCTTCAAAGTACCAGAACGCTTTTGGGTAAAAAGAAAAAGAGGAAACAAAATTATTTGAGTGATAAGGCACTGGAGCTTATTTTTGAAAGAAGGGACTGTCGAAATAACTTGAATCAACACTCTACTGGTCCTAAGGGACAGCATTTCGAAGAACTTAACAAAAGAATAAAGGATCAGTTAACAGCTGTTAGCAATCTTTGGGTTGATAGCTTGGTTGACAAAGCACAGGAAGTAACTGGAGCACAGATAAACAGGTAGGTAACTCATTCAAATTATAGCTCATATTCAAATTCTAGTGCAGCGCCACCTAAGGTGTAAGGCCTGAATAACTCATTTTCTTTCTGCTATCGTCTTGATATAACTGCCATTAATCTGTCTCGTTTCGTAGCTTTCAACAGAAGATGGAAATGTGTGAAAGTTTGTTGATATGGCGTAAATAAAATGTTATTAAAATTTTTTCTGTTTAGTCTTTAACATTTTAGCGATTTTATACTGCTCCCATAGAAAAGAAACTTTTAGCTGTTATTAAAGAAAATTGTAGAGTTAGGAAAATGTGTTAGATTAGATTACTACTTAAAAGAATTTTGTACATATAATAAGCTAAAATGCCAGGTCACAAGGACCCAAAAGGTTCAGAGTTGGGTATGGGAAGAGTATACATTGAAGAGATCTACGTTAGGTAGGTGGGAAGAAATGGAAACCTCTATACAACAATGCCCTCCAGTCAATTCTATAATGTGTATATAGTGTCTTTCTAGTTTATAGAACAATGGTTTAATTATCCGAGGATAGACCTGAGATAAATCTCAAAGCTGCACGGTTGGAACTGGAACTGCAGCTTAAGAGTCTGTCGCACTACCGATTGCTCATCGTGGAAGGAAATCGAAAATTTTCCATCATGAGACACAAAGAAAAAAAAGAAAGACATTTTTTACCATATCTTATTTGTCTTGAGATAATGTAAGTGCAGCTTTCAATGAGAATCAAAATATAAATAACAGTTATGCATTATTACATCCACATTTATTCTTAAAAAGAAAGATATATTTTGTTTTCGGTTTGTTATTCTTTTCTACTTCTTTGTAAAACTACAATGAGATGCTGAAAAGCGTTTAATTCCTTATTTGCAAAGAGAGTAAATTGCATTAGAAAGTGTATAGTTTAAAGAAGTCTCACACTGTACCGAACATATTGAAATTCCTCAGCTAAACCTTTTGCAGCAGATTGATCTCTCGATTGGGCCACATAATCTCTACGGAGTGAAAGTCGTGTTTTTCATCTCGGTTTTAAACAAAACGAGAGAGTAATTTCGCTTTGTCGTCTGTCTGTCTATCTGTAGACATCGAACTTTTTTGTTTACGGAGAGAAATTAAAAATTCTTTTTGTATTGGATAGGTAGTGATGAAATATTACGATATGCACTTTCCGAATTTCTCTAAAGCTATAATCATGCCCTACAGCGGTGAAAACGTTTGAAAATTTCAAAATGTCAAACGAATATTTCAAATCATGTATTTATGCTAGAATTTTAAAATTTTGGTGGTAGAATTTGAAGGTCACAAAATTTCCACTGTCAACAATGAGTTGGCTGTTTAGAACCATCATCATCATCATCATCCTCAAGCAGCCATGAGCTACGGAGGTCCAACCAGACCGTGCAATTTAGTTCTCGAAGCAAGTCTATCCTGATCTACATCTACTGCATCTGGCCACTGCACACCAATTCTAACAAGGTCCTGTTTGACATTGTCAGCCCACCGCATCCTAGGTCTCCCCTTCTTTCTGAGGCCTTTAGGCACACCGTTCATAACCCTATTCGCCAATCTATAATTATTCCTACGGGCAACATGGCCAAACCAACGGAGTCTCTCTCTGCACAATATGCTACTTAAAGGAGGTTGCAAACTCCTTTGCCTAACCTAATCATTAGTTACAAAGTTGAACCACCTAATGCCCAAGATACTGCGTAAGCATATGGAATCAAAAGCATCTAGTTTCCTGTTATCTTGTTTACAAAGTGTCCAAGTTTCACTACCATAACTAACCCTAGAAAGAACCAAACTATTATACAGTCTAATTTTAGTCTTTAGGTGTATATGCCTATTTCTCCACACTCTCCATAGGTTCTTAAAAGTCCCGGCAGCAATCCCTATTCGTCTGTTAATCTCATGCCGCACATCACCATTATCTGTTACATAGCTCCCAAGATAATTAAACTGTGACACCTGCTCAAGACTGCAACCATTCAGATTAACTGAATCACAGCCTGCTTGACCAATTTTCATCACTTTAGTTTTCTCTCTGTTTATAACCAAACCTACTCTACTACCAGTCTCATCAACAGCTCGAATGAAAGAGTTCATCTCATAAACATCATTTGCCAAAAGAGCTAAAACATCAGCATAATCTAAATCAGAAATTTTCGTATCTCCAGCCCATTTAAGGCCAAAATCTTTCCCTTGAAATGAATTTCGCATAACATAATCAATAACCAAGCTAAAGAGAAAAGGAGACAAAATGCACCCTTGTCGAACATCAGAAGTAATGCTAAATCAATTGCTACAAGCCTTACCAACTCTCACACACGACTCAGTGTTATTATAGAGAGCTTTCATAATGTTAACTAACTTGTCTGGTATACCATATGATCTCACAATCAACCACAAATTATGACGATCAACAGAGTCGAAAGCCTTTTTGAAATCAACAAAGCTAGCAACCAAAGGTTTCTGAAACTCTAAACATTTCTCAAGGATCTGCCTAAGTGAAAATATCTGATCCACACATCCCCTACCACTTCTGAATCCACATTGCTCATCACGCAATTGATTGTCAACCAGATTCTTAATTCTATTAAGCACAATCATGGAAAGAACTTTACCTGGAACAGAGAGTAGGCTGATACCCCTATAGTTATCACAAGAACTGCGTGGGTTTTATGAAGTTTAAGTTTAGAAACAGCCAAAAGAACTTCAGATTGTGTTATAGGGCCAACATTAAAGCCACCAATGCATCTATCATCATTGCAAACAATGGGAGTAGAACTAACTACATTGTTTAGAACATCACTGAAATGCTCAGCCCACCTAGCCATGACAGAATCCTCCCCTTCTATAACCTTACCTTGTTTATCCTTCAATCCTTGTATGCCTGTCCGTTTTCTACCCCACAAAACATTAACTATCTGGTAAAGCTCTCTGCTGTTGTGCTGTCTAACTGCTTCCTCGGCTTTGTCAGCCAAACCATCAAGCCAAAGATTCTTATCAGCAGCTAACTGATCTCTTACACGTTTATTAAGTTCTCTGTAATGCTTTCTATTAGGTCTAGTAGTGTATTGATTAAGGACATTCCTGCAGTTCTTTCTTTCCGAAATAAGCTAAAGTGCCTTATCACTCAGATAATTCTGTCTCTTCTACTCCTTTTTTCCTAAAAGAGTACTGTTAGTGTCCAAAAACGCCTGTTTAAAATGATCCCATTTTTCCTCAACTTCAGTAGTAAGCAAACCATGACTGTCATAATGACTAAGTAACCTATCATGGTAAGCTTTGGCTATAACTGGATCTTTCAGAGCTTCAGTATTAAAAGTAAATTTTTTAACCCTAGCACAACACTTTTTAAGTTTAAGTTGCAACACACTTTTAACAAGGTAATGGTCAGATCCAATTTCAGCACCCCTATATGCCCTGGTACTCCTAACAGAACTAGCCCATTTTCTGTTAATTAATATGTAATCAATCATATTCTTATGCAGCTCATCAGGTGAAACCCATGTGTACTTATGTATGTCACGGTGTTTGTAATAAGTGTTAGTTATTCTGAATCCATTTAGTTTACTTACCTGTAGGAGACGTTGCCCATTGCCATTGCAGCTACCAATACCAAAAGGGCCTATTACTCCTCCCCAAAGGTCAGAGTCAGTACCAACTTTGGCATTCAAGTCACCATGAACAAGGGTAATATCTCCTTTCTTGACAGAATTCAAAATATCCTGAAGTTGTTCATAAAACCTATCCTTCTCATCCTCATCGGCATCCTCAGTGGGGGCATAACAGCAGATAAAATTCAAGTCTTTAATGTTGTCTGAAATTTTGCTGTAAGAAACCTTTCATTAATGCACTCATATCCTAGAAGAGCATCACTAGCGTGTCTGCTGAGAAACAGACCCACGCGTTGGTGATGCTTATTGTCGTCCCTCCCTGAAAAGAGAAATTTAAGATTATTTTTAAGAATCTGACCTTTATCTGTCCATCTGGTCTCTTGCAAGCCGAGAATATCTAAATTATAACGGTGGAATTCTTGTGTGAGGACATCAAGAGAAAAAGCTCTGTGCAGAGTCCTCACATTCCAACTACCTATGGAGAGAAAATGGTTAGTGGGATGTTTAAAGAAACTATGTTTATTGAGAGAGGGAATGCCAACAATATCAAACAGCTCCCTAATCGCAGACATGGGGTAAAGACCCGTTCCCCCACTACTAAAGGCTGAAGCCATCTACACTGGAAGACTTCCTCCAATGTAGAATTTGACGATGCCAATAGAAGCAAAGTGTTCAAGTGCCTGCGATGACTTCTGCTCAGGATTATCCACCAGCTGATAAACATATCCTGTGAATCTATTCACTTGGGGCTGTCAACCCACAAACAAACAGAAAACACAGCGGAAGATTTTCCCTCCACAGAAGCCCACCAGTGCAGCAAAATCAGGATCCATAATCAAGCTCAGAGCCATATATCTGTCCAGTCCAGTAGGTTTATATGGTCAGCACCAGGACCCTGTGTGGTTGACCACTCCTCAGCAGGGTAGAAAAAAAAGAAAAGTAGCCATAGTTGTCCAGATCAGTAGGCCACACTAATCTGGCAGCCCTCCCCTTCCGTTCACTTCCACAAGAGAGTATCTCTTTTGAAAGTTACTAATGGTCCGCACCACGAGAAGGCGGGGTCGGACATTAGGTGCTAGGCGTGGCCGGTTCTATGCATCATCACAGGGGATTGGTGCATAGCTCAAGGGGTGGGAAAGTATAGGTTCTTCCTTTTAGCAAATAATTGCTTGTTTTTAGAGATAAATGAAAAATTCTCTTTCGGGTTAGATAGGAATTGATGAAATATTATGATTCGCTCTTTAGGAATTTTTAAAAAAAACTATAATTACACCCTCCAATGATGAAATAATTTAAAAATTCCAAAATTTCAAAAGACTATTGTAATGATGTAGTAATGATAGAAATTATACATTTTGGTGGTGGAATGTGAACGCCATGAAGTTTCCAATGTAAACAATGAAAGGGTAATTAGAAAAATCCATTTTAGTTGGATTGGTACTAATGAAATATTATAATTCGCATTTTTCAAATATTTAGGTAGTTTCAATATATACACTGCTGGCCATTAAAAGTTCAACACCAGGAAGAACTGATCAGATTGTCCCGAAATGTGCAAGATGGGTAGCCCATGGGAGAACATGTAAATGATTCAAAGAGCAGCATATACGCACATCATGTTTGACAGTAACTCCCCCTGGAAATGGTATAAGAGGAGATAAAAAAGAGACTTTGTATTTTCGCAGTTCTTGTTTTTTCGCATTTTGTTTGCTCGCAGTTCTTGCGCACTAAAGGATCAAGTATGCCCCGTCGAAGAACACAGCATCCATACGACCAGGTTTCCGACTTTGATCGAGGGAGAATTGTGGGATTACGGGAAGGCGAATATCGTACCGAGATATCGGTACTCGTGTTGGTCGAAATTCTGCCACAATTATGTGAATATGGCGTCCCCTTATCAACATCAAGAAAAGGGTAGAGGAGGAACGAACACACCGACGTGAGGGATCTCAACGGCCTTGTCCCACAAACGAACGAGAGGACAGACATCTCGTGCACTTGGCTATGAATGATCGTACAGCCACATCAAACACCTTAGCTCAATAGTTAGGGTGTGTTGCACATCAACACGTACAGTTCGACATCGTCTGCAGCATTGGGACATCTTTGCTAGGCGGCCATTACTTCGGCTACCATTGACTCTAAAACACAGGCGTATGCGACTGCAATGGTGCCAAGAACATCGCACATGGATGTGCGAATGGCATCGTATCGTCTTTTCAGACGAATCGCCCTTCAGTATGCAGCATCATGATGGACGAATCTGTATCTGGAGGTGCTGTGGCAACAGGCTCAGTGAGACATGCATAATGCAGTGCCATACAAGTCCGGCCCCTGGTGTTATCATTTGGGATGCCATTGGACTCCACTTACGCACGTACCTCATACGCATTACTGGTACCTTGAACAGCCAGGGTTATATCACTGAGGAGTTGGAGCCTGTGGTCGCACCTATCATAGGGGTTCTCTGGTGTGATTTGACAACAGGACAATGCCAGACCACATGTGACATGCATCGTCCAACAATTCCTGGATAGCCACCATGTAACACTTCTGCCTTGGCCTGCACGTTCACCGGATTTGTCCCCAACTGAACATGTGTGGTCCATGATCTCATTACGACTAGCACACCTAACACCAGCAACTGCTACAACAGATTTTGATTTTGACAACTTTGGATACGTATCGAAACTGCATGGACTGATCTTCCGCAAACACACATTCGACGTCTCATCCTCTCAATGTCTAACCGTGTAGAAGCATTTATTTCCGCTTCAAGATATTGATTTCTTTGTATTCCACAAGTCTAAACGAGTTTTATTTGTAATCATTTGATTCTTTAACATAAGCTATATAATTCACTAAATATGGCTTTGATATCCCTTATTTTTCCTAGAGTTGCACTTTTAATGGCCAGCAGTTACCTTTACAGATTAGTGAATTTTGAAACAGATCACCAAATATTCATATTTAGTGACCTTTACAGATTAGTGAATTTTGAAACAGATCACTAAATATTCATATTTAGTGACCTTTACAGATCCCTATGGAAACTGCAATGATATTACAGACAGACAGACAGACAGACAGAATGTGGTGGAAAGGTTAGAAAACCTTCAACTTTGGGATTCCTGCTATCCCAAAGAAAGGATGGGACGTGTAAATCAAAATGTAGGAAAATAAAATTGAAAATTAAAGTTTTTTTTAATTTCTAAAAGTTCTCACTTGTGTAGAGTAAATCTTTCTGTAGTCCAATACTCTTGGATCCCAATTTCCTCTCCTTTCTGCACCAAAATAGACCGCATAATCAAAAATCATTAGATATAATATAGTATAAAAAGTAGCAGTCATAAATTTTTTCTTACTATGGTAGGTTTACCATGGTAGGTGGTCATATTATTTTTATATGTCTGTGTATAAGTAGACGTCTGTTTATAAGTAGTATTTACTGCAAATATCTTTTCTAGTGAAAAAGTTTACATATTCTGGTATTTTAAAATGGTCAATATTTTCGGAGCTGCCAATGTCTTCTATGGCCAAAGCAGTGACCGATTTATATTTGAGAAAGTACAAGAACCCATTTTCTTTATTTGAAAGGGATCTAGCATTCCACTGAATAATTTAAGACAAGAAGGCAATGGAAGGTTAGCAAATGAGATCCCGTAGAATGGAGAAAAAGTTAATATTCAGTTTCAACTATAGCCTCTGGCGATGGGCTATGGCTCTCTGATTCTGATTGCCTTGACCTAGAAACCTCTCTTTCAGTAATCGCCGGTGCAATGACTGACATTAGATCGTTGGTGAATTCTTGCAAGATGTTATTTATATGGGATTGGACTTTTTTTCACGAGGAACTGTAATATTTCCTGATCATTTACACTTTCAGAAAGATGAGACCGGTGGCTGGAGGTAGAACCTCTGGCTGCTGGACTGCAATTGTAATTTGAAGGTCTGTTTAAGGCAGGAAATTCTTCGGAATGAACTACGATAATTTCTGCTGCAATGGTGATTCTAGATTTCTGGAGTGAAGACTCTCTGACTTGGTTAAGACGGGGGTGGGGGGAAGGACCTCAAAATAGGAACTTAAACAAACTAAAAACTTAAACAAACTAGAAACTTAAAAAACTAGAAACTTAAACAAACTGGAAACTTGAACAAACTAGAAACTTAAAAAACTAGAAACTTTAACAAACTAGAAACTTAAACAAACTAAAAACTTTAACAAACTAGAAACTTAAACAAACTAAAAACTTAAACAAACTAGAAACTTAAACAAACTAGAAACTTAAACAAACTAGAAACTTAAACAAAATAAAAACTTAAACAAACTAGTGGACCTCAACGGAGGTTTCAAAGCAGTTTTATTTACCTGTACAGTAGGAAAAATAATATCCATGTCAAATTTCGCCAAGCTCAGAATTGCCCACCAGTATGTATTCTTCCTATGCCAATGACTGCTAACTGAGTTCAGCCTTTGACTTGTATCTTTGATTGTTAGAACTGGTGTGCAGTGGCCAGATGCAGTAGATGTATAGCTCAGGATAGACTTGCTTGGAGAACTAAATTGCACGGTCTGATTGGACCTCCGTAGCCCATGGCTGCTTGAGGATGATGATGATGATGACTTATAACCACACGTCGTAGACTTTCATTGTGGGAAAGTTTTGAAAATAATAATTCCACTTTCTCACTGGCATACCACTGAAGATTATTGTTAACCATTACAGCTTCCGCAACCATTTAAATACTAAAACAATATTTTTGAAAACCGCATCACCAAGGCGTGGGTCTGCTTCTCAGCAGATACGCTAGTGATGCTCTTCTAGGATATGAGTGCATTAATGAAAGGTTTATTACAGCAAAATTTCAGACAAGCGTTAAAGACTTGAATGTTATCTGTTGTTATACCCCCACTGAGGATGCCGATGAGGATGAGAAAGATAGGTTTTATGAACAACTTCAGGATATTTTGAATTCTGTCAAGAAAGGAGATATTACCCTTGTTCTTGGTGAATTCAATGCCAAAGTTGGTACCGACTCTGACCTTTGGGGAGGAGTAATAGGCCCTTTTGGTATTGGTAACTGCAATGACAATGGGCAACGTCTCCTACAGGTAAGTAAACTCAATGGTTTCAGTATAAATAACACATATTACAAACACCGCGACATACATAAGTACACATGGGTTTCACCTGATGGGCTGCATAGGAATATCATTGATTATATATTAATTAACAGCAAATGGGCTAGTTCTGTTAGGAATACCAGGGCATATAGGGGAGTTAAAAAATTTGCTTTTAATACTGAAGCTCTGAAAGACCCAGTTATAGCCAAAGCTTACCATGATAGGTTACTTAGTCATTATGACAGTCATGGTATGCTTACTACTGATGTTGAGGAAGAATGGGATCAATTTAAACAAGCTTTTTTGGACAATAACAGTACTCTTTTAGGAAAAAAGGAGCAGAAGAAACAGAATTATCTGAGTGATAAGACACTTGAGCTTATTTTGGAAAGAAAGAACTGCAGGAATGTCATTAATCAATACCCTACTAGTCCTAATAGAAAGCATTAGAGAGAACTTAATAAACGTGTAAAAGATCAGTTAGCTGCTGATAAGAATTTTTGGCTTGATGGTTTGGCTGACAAAGCCGAGGAAGCAGTTAGACAGCACAACAGCAGAGAGCTTTACCAGATAGTTAATGTTTCGTGTGGTAGTAAACGGACAGGTATTCAGGGATTGAAGGATAAACAAGGTAAGGTTAGAGAAAGTGAGGATTCTGTCATGGCTAGGTGGGCTGAGCATTTCAGTGATATTCCAAACAATGCGGTAAATTCTATTCCCATTGTTTGCAATGATGATAGACGCATTGATGCCTTTAATATTGGCCCTATAACACAATCTGAAGTTAGTTTGGCTATTTCTAAACTTAAACTTCATAAATCCCCAGGAGTCGATGAAATTACTACCGAAATGCTTAGAGCTGGGAACGTTTCGGTTACCACTTGGATGACTGAAATTCTGAATATCTTTTATGATAAAGGCATGGTTCCTAAGGATTTTACCAGAGCTATTGTTATCCCTATTTTCAAAAAAGGTGATCGCAGTTCTTGTGATAACTATAGGGGTATCAGCCTACTCTCTGTTCCAAGTAAAGTTCTTTCCATGATTGTGCTTAATAGAATTAGGAATCTGGTTGACAGTCAATTGCGTGATGAGCAATGTGGACTCAGAAGTGGTAGGTGATGTGTGCATCAAATATTTTCACTTAGGCATATTCTTGAGAAATGTTTAGAGTTTCAAAAACATTTGGTTGCTAGCTTTGTTGATTTCAAAAAGGCTTTCGACTCTGTTGATCGTCATAATTTGTGGTTGATTGTGTGATCATATGGTATATCTGACAAGTTAGTTAACATAATGAAAGCTCTCTATAATAACACTGAGTCGTGTGTGAGAATTGGTAAGGCTTGTAGCAAATGGTTGAGCATTACTTCTGGTGTTCGACAAGGGTACGCTTTGTCTCCTTTTCTCTTTAGCTTGGTTATTGATTATGTTATGCGAAATTCACCTCAAGGGAAAATTTTTGCCTTAAATGGACTGGAGATATGAAAATTTCTGATTTAGATTATGCTGATGATTTAGCCCTTTTCGCAAATGATGTTGATGAGATGAACTCTTTCATTCGAGCTGTTGATGAGACTGGTAGTAGAGTAGTTTTGGTTATAAACAGAGAGAAAACTAAAGTGATGAAAATTGGTCAGGCAGGCTGTGATTCAGTTAATCTGAATGGTTGCAGTCTTGAGCAGGTGTCACAGTTTAATTACCTTGGGAGCTATGTAACAGATAATGGTGATGTGCGGCATGAGATTAACAGACGAATAGGGATTGCTGCCGGGACTTTTAAGAATCTATGCAGAGTGTGGAGAAATAGACGTATACACCTAAAGACTAAAATTAGACTGTATAATAGTTTGGTTCTTTCTAGGGTTAGTTATGGTAATGAAACTTGGACACTTTGTAAACAAGATAACAGGAAACTAGATGCTTTTGATTCCAGATGCTCACGCAGTATCTTGGGCATTAGGTGGTTCAACTTTGTAACTAATGATGAGGTTAGGCAAAGGAGTTTGCAACCTCCTTTAAGCAGTATATTGTGCAGAGGGAGACTCCGTTGGTTTGGCCATGTTGCCCGTATGAATAATTATAGATTGGCGAATACGGTTATGAACGGTGTGCCTAAAGGGCTCAGAAAGAAGGGGAGACCTAGGATGCGGTGGGCAGACAATGTCAAACAGGACCTTGTTAGAATTGGTGTTCAGTAGCCAGATGCACTATATGTAGCTCAAGATAGAATTGCTTGGAGAACTAAATTGCAAGGTCTGGTTGGACCTCCGTAGCCCATGGCTGCTTGATGATGATGATGATGATGATGATGATGATGATGATGATGATGATGATGATGATGATGATGATGATGATGATGATGATGATGATGATGATGATGATGATGATGATGATGATGATGATGATGATGATGATGATGATGATGATGATGATGATACTTCAAAAATATTTGATTATGATCTTTAAATTATCATCAGTGACATTTTTCCATTACATGCGTATTTTAGAGCTTCCAAGTAATGTTTCTCACTGGCATAAGAAGGAAATTCTGTAGCCGTTCGGCAGGGTACCTGAAAACCATAAGAAATGAATAATGTCCGTATTACGAGCCAAAATAAAGTCGTCGACACTGACAAATAGCGGTTAACCATCAATTTTATATCACATAATCAGAATAATGTGCTGGATACAATTTGTTGGTATGAAAACGACCGAAATTTCATAGCTCTTAGGCTAAAAAGTGTAGAATTAGATTACCTCTACTCTAAACTAATTATTCACTACAAAGTTACTTACCTGAAATAAAATATAAACGAACCACAAACACTTCACGAATATTATTTAACTTGATTCAGCTGATACTTTTCGAGCAGCACAGTTGTGGGTTACAGAAGGACAGGCCGACGGTATTTATTAACCGCACGGGTCTTGCCTATGGCTGCTTATTATACTCAAATCTGTTCGCCATAGGCAAAGTTCTGATAACTGCAAACCCTGAAAATAGGATTACTCCTTTGTCATATTTTAATAGCTAACGCGGCAAATGGAACAGCGAGAAAAGCGTTGGACGATTTCAATAATAGGCGAATGACATCTCACAGTGACGATTGAGGATGCATTGTTTGCACAATCCGAAGGAAGTGACATTTCCATTGTTTCGTATTCCCAACAGAGGGGTTTGTTTGCTCTTCCGCACTTACATTTTTCGATACCTTCTAAACCAAATTTACTAAAAATTATGGAGCAGAAATAAGACGCATTTGTTTTAACCTAGTACCTGTTTCAAAAGTTTTTTGGATTCACCGTGAGTATCTTAAATTTTCAGTGAAGAAAGACAATAAACATCACCAAGGCGTGACACGCTAGTGATGCTCTTCTGGGATATTAATGAAAGGTTGTTTACAGCAAAATTACAAACAAGTATTAAGGACTTCAATCTTATCTACTCTTATACCATCACTGTGAATGCCGATGACGATGAGAAATTAGGTTTTACAGACAACTTCAAGGTATTTCGAATTCTGTGAAGAAATGAGATGTTACCCTTGTTCTAGGTGACGTCAATGCCAATGTTAAACTCAATGGCTTCAGAATAACTAACATTTGTTACAAACACTGCGACATACATAAGAACACGCGGGATTCATCTCATGGGCTGCATAAGAGCGTTATAGATTATATATTGATTAACAGTAAATGGTTGGGTTGGGTTGTTTTATCTCTGAGCGGCCTCTGAGCGGCACTGATGACTAGGTCACATGGACCCTGAAGGCTCAGAGAAGGTTGGGGGAGGGGACGCAATGGAACAGCTGTTGGGAGGCAGATGGTAGCCTCCCGTCAAGGCCATCCAGCGTGTTCTTTAACGTGCACAGGGTATGTCTCTCCCTCACATGGGGCCACGGCTTAACGTAACATCCGACGGACGGCGGCCTTTTCAAGCCCATCGGTGTCCCCTACTGACCGTGGGCAGGGCGAGGAATTTTGCGGAGACAAATCTCAACGCTGACCCAGCTGGGACTCGAACCTGGGAACAACAGATTACGAGCCTGGCGCGCTACCGACTGAGCCACCCCCGCCCCAACAGTAAATGGACTACTTCTCTTAGAAACACCAGGTCATATTGGGAAGCTGAAATTATATCTGACCACTACCTTGTTAAAAGTGTTTTGCGATTTAAACTTAAGAAGGGTTGTGCTGAGGTTAAAAAATTTACCTTTATTTAGAAAGCTCTGAAACACCTAATTACAGTAAATCTTATCATGATATGTTACTTACTCATTATGACAGTCGTGCTTTGCTTGCTACTGAAGTTCATGAAAAATGGGACCACTTAGAATAGGCTTTTTTGGAAACTAACACTACTCTCTTACGAAAAATGAAGCAGAGGACACATAATTATCAGAGTGACATGGCACTTGAGATTATTTTAGAAGGAAAGAACTACAGGAATGTCCTGAATCAATACTAATCCTAATAGAAAACATTATAGAGAGCTTAATAAACGTGTAAAGGATCAGTTAGCTGCTGATAATAATCTTTGGCTGACAAAGCCGAAGAATCAGTTGGACAGCACAACAGCAGAGAGGCAATTCTGCGACACAAATAACTTGTAAAGTAATTACATAGGCCTAAAGGTAAAATTTTACACTGCACCGACGAAACTATCTATTCTCCTACAGAAATTTCAAATGCGTCATCAATAATTATTATTTACCACAGTGATAAGAAAATCAGCTACAGATTGTATGACTTCCTCAGAATAAAAACTATAACGTGTGACTATAAATTAAAAGCTTAATTACTAGAAGAATACAGCGGTTAATAAAGGATTACAAACGATATCGCGAAAACACGCACGTGACGTCAGCAGTGATCTTTCCGGGTGTTGCCACCCTAATTTCTATAATATCTTTCAGAAACAAAATGTATAAATCGAAAAGAATTACTAATCCTAAAATATTAACTGGTAGTTATTTCTCTTTTTAATATTGGAAAATATTTTTATAATATTCTGAAATATTTAAATAAAATCTTAATAAGTAAATTCTTCTGAATGTTATTAAAATAAATCAAATTACCTTTAACTTATCTTACACCAATGGAAGGAATTGCTTGTTTAGGCATATTTATTTTCGCTCTTTTTGTTGAAGGCTATCCAGACAGGCGGTAATGGGTCAAATAGATGTGAAAGCCTGTACATAAAAAAACTGCCGTTTGATCATTTACGATATAGAAATATTTCTACGCATACCGTAACGACAAATACCAAAATGAAGAAATGAAAAATTAAGCAAAGAATTTTTTTTCCTCGGACAAACATTAGTTCTACTGACCGATAAGCTTGGAAAGTCCGCCATCCGTCGGATGGGACCTTTCCAAGCTTATCGGTCAGTAGAACTAATGGTTGTCCGAGGAAAAAAACTATTGACCGATAAGGTTGGAAAGGCCGCCATCCGTCGGATGGGATCTTAGGCCGTGTCCCCGTGTGCGGGAAAGCCATACCACGTGCAGGTTAAAGAACACGTTGCATGGCTTTGACGGGAGGCTATCATCTGTCTCCCATCAGCTGTTCCAGTGAGGACCCTCCCCCAACCTTCTCTGAGCCTTCGGGGTCCATGTGGCATGGCCATTTAGCCCATGGTTTGCAAAAAAGTTCCATACCCTGTGTACGTTAAAGAACACAATGGATGGCCTTGACGGGAGGCTACCATCTGTCTCAAAACAGCTGTTCCAGTGGGTCCCCTCCCCCAACCTTCTCTGAGCCTTCGGGGTCCAGGTAGCATAGCGATTTAGTCCATGGTTTGCAAAAAAGTACCATACCCTGCTTACGTTAAAGAACACGCTAGATGGCCTTGACAGGAGGCTACCATCTGTCTCACAATAGCTGTTTATCCTCCCCCAACTTTCTCTGAGCCTTCGAGGTCCATGTGGCATGGCCATGTAGTCCATGGTTTGCAAAAAAGTACCATACCCCGTGCACGTTAAAGAACTCGTTGCATGGCTTTGGGGGGAGGCTATCATCTGTCTCCCATCAGCTGTTCCAGTGAGGACCCTCCCCGAACCTTCTCTGAGCCTTCGGGGTTCATGTGGCATGACCATTTAGCCCATGGTTTGCAAAAAAGTACCATACCCTGTGTACGTTAAAGAACACGCTCGATGGCCGTGACGGGAGGCTACCATCTGTCTCACAACAGCTGTTCCAGTGGGTCCCCTCTCCCAACCTTCTCTGAGCCTTCGGGGTCCATGTGGCATGGCCATTTAGCCCATGGTTTGCAAAAAAGTACCGTACCCTGTGTACGTTAAAGATCACGCTGGATGGTCTTGACGGGAGGCTACCATCTGTCTCACAACAGCTGTTTAGCCTCCCCCAACTTTCTCTGAGCCTTCGGGGTTCATGTGACCTGCCCATTTAACCCATGGTGTGTAAGAAAGTGCCGCTCAGGGGTAAAACACCTCAACGTTAAAGAACACGCTTGATGGTCTTGACTGGAGGCTGCCATCTGTCTCACAACAGCTGTTCCAGTAGGTCCCCTCCCCCAACCTTCTCTGAGCCTTCGGGGTCCTTGTGACCTAGTCATTTAGCCCATGGTATGCAAAAAAGTGCCGCGCAGAGATGAATATTAACAGATACCAAAATTTATAAGTTAAAACTTGAAAATGTTGTCCAGCGTTTTCAAATATCACATGAAACACGCACTAAGCACTTTGGATGTTATTTAAATTAAAGATAAATCACAAGTAATCTGTTCTAAGTGAATGCTTTCATCTTGGAAATCATGTTCACAAAGTTATCTGGGTGGACTTGAATCTTGGGCGTTTGATAAGCGATAAGAAATAATGCAAAGCACGAACTTTTTATATGGGTTTTCTGATTAGCAACTGTAACATTTTGAAGTCCGAATTCGTGACCATGTGGCCACCGTTTTCATTCTTATTCACGAAATGATTCACGGATGACGAATCTGCAATTGTTGTTTTTGATAATCACGCAGGCAGGCAAATGACGATTCCCCGTATCAGGTGAAGAATGTGGACACCTGCCAACCTGATAATTTGAAGAGTGTACAGTCGCTCAAAAAAGTATCCGAACACTGTGGTTTTATTAAAGAATAAAGAAAAAATATCTGCCAACGATATTTTTGGAAAATAGTGATCTGGCAATCTTCGTGTACAGTCGCTCAAACAAATATTCGAACACTATAATTGATTTCAGAATTCAGAAAAAACTATCTGGCAACGACGTTTTTAGAAAATAGTGATCTGGCAATTTTTGTGTACAGTCTCTCAAACAAATATCCGACCACTATGGTTGATTAGAGAATTCAGGAAAAAATATGAGGCAACTATTTTTTTAGAAATTAGTGATCTGGCAACCTTCGTGTACAGTCGCTGAAATAAATATCCGAACACTATGCTTGATTAAAGAATTCAGAAAATATATCTCGCAACGATCTTTTCTAGAAAATTGTGATCTGACAATCTTCGTGTACAGTCGCTCAAATAAATATCCGAACACTATTGTTGATTAGAGAATTGAGAAAAAATATATGGCAACGAATTTTTTAGAAATTAGTGATCTGGCAACCTTCGTGTACAGTTGCTCAAATAAATATCCGAACATTAATAATGTCTACAGAATTCAGAAAATTTATCTGTCAACGATTTTTTTTTGAGAAATTAATCATCTTGCAACCTTCGTATACCTACAGTCGCTCACAAAAGTATCCGAACAATATGGTTGATTACAGAATTCAGGAAAATTATCTGGCAAGGATTCATTTCTTTTTATATTAGTGATCTGGCAACCGTGTACAGTCGCTCAAAAAAGTATCGAAACACCATGGTTCATTACAGAATTCAGCAAAAATATCTGGCAAAGATTTTTTTTCCATTTAGATATAAGTGATCTGGCAACTTTCGTTTACAGTCGCTCAAAAAAAGTATCCAAACACCGTGGTTGATCACAGAATACAGGAAAAAAAATTTTGGAACGATTTCTTTTTCAATAATTAATGATTTGGCAACCTTCCTGTACGTATACGAAGGTTGTCAGATCAATAATTTCTAAAAAAATCATTGCCAGGTATTCTTCCTGAATTCTACAATCAACCACATTGTTCGGATACTTTTTCGAAGGAATGGACAAGAATGTATTTCGGATTTTATTTTAAACAACGGAAGGAAAATTAAATTATTTTGCGCCCTGTTGTAATCTAAAGTTCCAGGGTTCGAGTTCCAGTTGGGGTCAGCGTTAAGATTTATCTCCGCAAGACTCCCCGCTCTGCCGTCGGTCAGTAGAGGATACCGATTGGCTTGTAAAGGTCGCCGTCTTCCTAATGGGACGTTAAACCGTGGTTCCGTGTGCGGGAGAGCCATACTGTGTGCGCGTTAAAGAACGCACTGGATGGCTTAACTTCAGGCTACCATCTGTCTCCCAACAACTATTCCAGTGGGTCCCCTCCCCCAACTTCTTTTGAGCTTTCGAGGTCATTGTGACCTGGCCATTCATCCTATTCTATGCAAAAAAATTGCCGTTTAGAGGTAAAACTACCGAACGTTAAAGAACACGCTGGACGGCCTTGACTGGAGTCTGCCATCTGTCTGCTACAGCTGTCCACTGTGTCCCCCTTTCCCTCAAACTTCTCTGAGCCTTCAGGGTCCTTGTGACCTGACCATTCAGCTCATTGCATGCAAAAAAAGTTCTGTTTAGAGGTAAAACTACCCAACGTTAAAGAACACGCTGGACGGCCTTGACTGGGTCTGCCATCTGTCTCCTACAGCTGTCCAGTGTGTCCCCTTTCCCTCAAATTTTCCTGAGCCTTCAGGGTCCTTGTGGCCTGGCCATTCAGCTCATTGCATGCAAAAAAAGTGCCGTTTAGAGGTAAAACTACCCAACGTTAAAGAACATGCTGGATGGCCTTGACTGGAGTCTGCCATTTGTCTCCTACAGCTGTACAGTTTGTCCCCTCGCGGTCAGTACTTGGGAGGGTGACCACCTGGGAACAACGCGTGCAGTTGGCAATTTTTTTTCCCCAAGCGCTTTATTCTTAGAATATTAGCCAAAGTCATTCTGCGTCGGTCGCCGGGTTCCATTCCATTTTTAGTAAATAAATAAAGCAGATTTAGTTTTGGTTACAAAACCTGCAACTTACGTGCAGAAATGACTGCTCTGTGTCGTTTCGGAGACTCCTGGAAAGCTCTTAATAACACAAATAACCACATCTAACCAATGAAATCTATTTCAGTTGAAAACCTAAGTTCTATATTCACTAGTAACTGTTACAATGCATCGAAAGCAGTTCCTTCTCATAATAAGATGAGACTTTTAAAAAAATAATTAACCTTTCACGATGAAAGAGAATCGAATAAAACAGCTTCTATGCTAAAGAATCGATGACACAACAATGCTTTTCGAATCGTTAAACCGGATACGCCTTTTGTTACGTAATTTGCATTTCCATCACGAATTAGTTTTAGCTTTAACAACTTTCGTGTAAACAACAAAGTCACTGACCATATATTACGAAATTTTTAAAAACGACAGACATCGGAAGATTGCTCCGATATCCGGAATAAATCTGATAATGCTATTTTGATCGAAAATTTCAAAATAAAGAATGTGTGTATATAGATATATGAGTTTTATTTTATTCCCAATTTTAGAGTATAATTATAGTTTTCTGTATCTATACATTGGGGTACGCCAATAACATACACATTTCCAGGAGGTACGTGAGACATAAAAGTTTTTGAGAACCACTGCTCTATTATATATACCTAAAGTTCAAGGAGTTGACGTCATAAGCGTAAAGTTAACAAAGCCAATAGTAGAAGACAAAAAATACCAAAATGTCGTAAAATCTTAATATTGTTAGAATAAAAACTGATGTAAACCACAATAAAATAGTGTAGGAATTCTGTAAATAAAACGTTGTATGGGAGGTTGACCTCTGTCTCATAACAGCTGTTCCATTCGGTCACCTTCCCACAACCTAAACTGATCCCTCTGGTTGTTTATGACATGGCCATTTAGCCCCTTGTGTGCAAATAACTACTGGTCAGAGATAAAACAACCCAACCAAACGCATATCTTCTCTATGGCGTATTAAAGTGACCAAAGGGGTCACCAACCTCACAGTCCTTCGACTATGGCGGAGAAACTGACAGGCTCCTGTCAGATCGCTGTTGCAAGCACCTGCTTGAGGTTTTTTTTATTTCTTTATTATATTTATGAATATATTTTCACTCTTTTCCCTAACACGTTAAGCCTCTTTGAATTGGGATATAAAATAATCATTAGAGGTTAAATGTTTAGGGTGTGTTAAACTCCTAAAGCTAAAAGGAGGTCATTAAGTGAGGTCCTTCATTCCCATAAGTTGTGTTCAGCTATCTGCAGGTAGAGAAAGAGAATTGGGAATGTGGAAAACAACGAATAGGCGGTTGTATGCAATTATATTTGGACGAAAACTCCTATATATTAATTTCTCTATATATTAATTCTCCTATATATTGATTTCTATTATTTAATACTATTCTACCGAAGCGATCTTGAGAAAGACAGGAAGTGATATTGCTTAGTTCTTACGCTGAAAATTTGCCTTAATAACATTCCATAATAGTTAATATAATAGTTAATATTATGGAAAATACCTACTTCTTCACGTATATCAAATTTATAACTTCAAGAATTCAAGAAATCAAGGTTCTTTGTATTTTACTGTTAGGCTGCTGTAAAGAATAGTTTCGTGACTTTAAACCGTTAGTTCTATTGCACATATTATTCTATTTAAATTTTCCTTTTAGACGTGCATATGTATTATGCTAGGCACGGATTTTACAATTTATTTCCTTTCTCCTCAGTGTTGTTTCTATTGCTATATGCATGTAAAGATTTTAAGGAGACGTAAAAAAATTGTGCTGATAATTTTTGATAATAACTCTTATGGAAATACTACGGAAATTTTTCAGCGTAAGAACTTTTTTTTTTAATTAAAAGCCACCGGTTTCGTTTTAAAACAATATATAATTTTTCATATTTATTCTTGAAACTTCAACATGCTGACGTCATCTCGGTGTTTTTGCTACTTTATTATTAATCCGTATTCACCGGCAGCACTAATATTAGGAGTTCACTTATTTCTCCTGCCGCCACTCTATTTTCACTTACACTTTTTTACGAGATAAGTAACATTTATGTAATTAAAAATGTGTTTAAATTAATAAAAATCAAATTAATACTTAAAGATTTTCATATCTATTTTTTCCTATGCGCTGTATTTTTTTTAAAAGCACTGTATTTTTTTACACGGTTTTCTCAGGAACCTATTTACCGTGTCAGAATTCGAAACAGAATTGGGTGCATTGAAATAGATTATTCCTATTGTTTATTAAGAAGGATTTATTACTTTTTAAGTTGAATGGTTAGCGCGCTTGGCTACTGATCTAAGAGACCTGGGTTCGAGTCCCGGGTAGGCATGGCTGTTTTCTGTCGTTTTTCTGCTGGGGGCGTGCCATCCTCTCAGACCTTCTGCTATGGCATATAAACTGACAGGCTCCAGTCACTCCTCTGTGGTAAGCAGCTGCTTGAGGGGTTATTTATTTACTTATTTATTATTAAAAGTTGAGAAACATTCTGAAACATATTTTAGAGAATAAAATAGCAGGAATTGGATTGAAGGAATTAAATTAATTAACCTTATTCGTGACGGAAATGGAAATTACGAAACAAAAGGCGTATCCGGTTTAACATTTCGAAAAGCATTGTTGTGTCATTGGTTATTTAGCATACGGTCTGTTTTCTTCCTTTCTCTTTAATCGTGAAACTAACAATGTAACATTTACTAGTGAATATAAAACTTAGGTTTTCAAGTGAAATAGATTTAATTGGTTATTTAGATATGGTTATTTGTGTTATTAAGATCTTTCCGGGAGTCTTCGAAACGACACTTAGGAGTCATTTCTGCAGATAAGTTTAGTCTGCAGTCACTCTGCAAATAAGTCATCTGTCTCCCAACAGCTGTTCCAGTGAGGCCCCTCCCCCTACCTTCTCTGAGCCTTCGGGGTCCTCGTGACCTGTACCTTTAGCCCATTGTCTACAAAAAAATTGCCGATCACAGGTAAAACAACCAACTCTGAGCGCTATATGATATCTATGCATTTTATTCTATGCAATTCCAGTCAGATATTCAAATTGATTCTGTTTACATTTAAAAGCATCCAGCTTACAAAGATGTTTATTCGTATGCATCATAGCGCATTCCTGCTATTATATTCTCTAAAATTTGTTTGAGGATGTATCTCATCTTTTAATAATAAATCAATAAATAAATACCCCCTCAAGCAGCTGCTTACCACAGAGGTGTGACAGGAGCCTGTCAGTTTATATGCCATAGTAGAAGGTCTGAGAGGATGGTACGCCCTCAGTAGAAAAACGACACAAAACAGTCATGCCTTACCCGGGACTCGAACCCAGGTCTCTTAGATCAGAAGCCAAGCGCGCTAACCACTCAACTTAAAAAAAAATAAATCCTTCTTAATAAACAATAGGAATAATCTAATTCAATGCACCCAATTCTGTTTCGAATTCTGACACGGTAGATAAATTCCCGAGAAAGCCGTGTAAAATAATAAACCTTTAAAAAAAATACAGTGCATATGAAAAAATAGATACGAAAATCTTTAAGTATTCATTTGATTTTTATTAATTTATACACATTTTTAATTACATAAATGTTACTTATCTCGTATAAAAGTGTAAGTTAAAATAGAGTGGCGGCATGAGAAATAAGTGAACTCCTAAAATTAGTGCTGCCGGTGAATACGGGTTAATAATAGAGTAGCAAAAATACCGAGATGACGTCAGGAGTACTGTTTCGTTGTGTTGCCAGTAGATTTTGCATAATATATTACAGACACGTTGAATTTTAAAAAATGCTTTTCTTAATCATAATAATGTTGCTATTTAAGTTATATTTTTATATTATGTTTCGATCATCTCAGATACGCAAGATGCATTTTCATTTTTCTACAGAGAAGAAAAATGGTTATAGGAAGTTTCGGAGAAGTATAGACGAAACATTTTGAAGCCGAAGTAAAAGTTGGAAGTTGCATACTTTGACTTTCGCATTGCAAGTTTTTTTTGAGTTGTTCCACTAGATTGTTTTCTCTCGCCCTCGTACGATACACGGAGGAAGTAACCCTTCTTTTGTTTTATATATTTTGGGTGAGATTGTAGTGATGTACTGCGATGTGGAAGGGCTTTACGTAGGCAGCAACCATTTATACGTTTACGAACCGTTAATGCTTTGCAAATTCAGGTTTTTGAAAAGTCCTTTTCGGTAAAAACTTTGGTGTTTGCGAGTAATCTCAAGATTAATATTATTGTTTTGGCCCAGAAATCAAAATTAACAGTTATGTGCACGTCGTGGTGTAATAAGATAGAAAAATACGAATGGATTGGCATCGCACCTTTTGCCGAACGTTTGCAGTGTTTAAAAAATATGTTTATGGTGAATAAATATTTCGTTTTAGAGTGAATTTTGGGGTAAAACGTATTTATTGAGAGATGAAATAAACAGTTGCCAATATCTTTCTATAATATACGAAAAAATATATATAATATACGAATTGAATACGAAATATTTGTGTTGACACGAAATAGGGTCTTCCTAATTGTAGCTATGGAAATGACGTTTCTTGAACTACGTTATTTGCGTTTTTAGAGTTAAGAACGATAGGAAAATTTTACAAATGCCAGTATGGAAAATAATTATCCGGTGCAATATACTAATTATTTTATTAAGAGTGAAACTGAAATCTAAACGTTATTTGAAGTTTCATTTAATTTTTTTTATATTTAATATTTTTTTCGCGTGTTAAATATTCCAGCGTTCGTCATTTACATATTAGGGCAACCAACGTTTTTATATTCGATATTACACGTAGGTCGTACAGGTCTGAGAGATATCTAATGCAAATGATATCGAATAAGATATTTGGCTACTAAAGTATTAGGGCAATGTCACCTTTTATTTTCTCCATCAGATAGGTTTCGTGAGTGACCTCAGCAGAAAATATGTTTTGGAAAATGTATTGAACAGAATAATAAACTGTGATTTCACAATATAGCTTTGTTGTATGGCTTTCACGAGACACTGAAAATACTTTTCCTCTTCACATTATAGAAATTATGCTGGAAAGTAACCGAAACCGCGTTGCTGAATATCATCTCTCTCGCCACACATATTTAAGTTTGCTTATTTATGGCAATACGTAGCTCTTACACGATACACGTGGGATATTTTATACTTTAACGAGTCTAGGCAGGGAAAGGTTTCGTTATTCGATTATCTTTGGTTATTTGATGGCGATCCCCACTACTACGTTATGTTCGATAATATTCGTTCCTATAATGTTCTCTAATTGGCTTCGCTCAGGAACGAGAAATGGTGAGAAAGGAAGCTTAAAGAGACAGAACTTTGTTGCGGATATGGAGAGGTGTCACTTCCTTCGAAGTCGGAAAACAATGAAATCGACAATATTATTGTCAGACGTCAGCAAAGAATTATTACGATTACTTTCAAACAGTATACAGTTAATGAATTTTCTAATTTTCTAAGCACAGCTAATTGAAGAATAGTTGTGCTTAGAAAAATAAGCCGTCTTTTAAGTCACGGAGGTAGGAAGAGCATATTTTAATGATACCGTATATGTGGTTAGAACACTTGGCTACTGATTTAAGGGACCTGGGTTCGAGATCCGGATAAAGGCATGGCTGTTTGTGTCGTTTTTCTGCTGAGGGCCTGCCATCCCCTCAGACCTTCTACTATGGCATATAAACTGACAGACTTTTGTGGCAAGCAGCTGCTTGAGAGGGTATTTTTTTTATTATATGTACAGTGACCATACGTCCTATATTTAAGAGGACAGTCCTTTATTTCACTGCTCTGTCCTTTAGATTTTTTTTCTAAAATGGCAATTTTTTCCCTTTTATTTTCGTTAATTAAAATACTAAACTGAATATTGGCGCACAGTAGATGGGTTGAAATTTTTAAATATTTCACCGATAAACAGGAATCTTTTAAAAACGTTTTAAAAAACGTTGAATTTAGCTTATGTATCCCTTGATTTAATGTCCTCACTGAACGAGTATTTTGATTAGCGAACAATATGTGAACCAGTGTAAAAACAAAATGAAAAATCGGAACATTTGTAGCATACATTTATACCAAATGCAACTTTCATATGAATTGTATACAACTTTATGAAATTTTAAAACAAAAACGTGATTTATTAACCCTTTCCTTGTCCAGAACGTATATATCCGTTTTTAGTACAATAAAAGTAAACGATTTAAAAAAAAAATAAAATTGCCATTTTAAATTTGGTTAATAGATATCTTATAAAAATATTAATTTAAGCTCGATACATAATAGTTTCTTTTTTTATTTGACGCATAGTTTATTAAACTATGACATAAATAATTTGTTAAAGCCATCTTTTTGTCATTTCTTAGAAGTTATAAAAGGTATTTCCAATTTGTAAAACATTACTCTGATAAAGGCAAACGATTTAAAAAAAAATAAAAATTGCCATTTTAAATTTTGTAAATAGATATCTTATAAAAATATGTAATTTAAGCTTGATAAATAATATTTTTTTTTTATTTGATGCATATTTTATTAAACTATGATATAAATAATTTGTTAAAGCACTCTGTTTGCCATCTGTCAATCCCGGTTCTTAGCGAAACAAACCAGGCTATCCAAAAATATTCCATCGCTAATTAGAAATATTTCATATTTATTAACATACAACTCTACAAGGAATCCTAATGTAATCCGTAGCATTTTCGACGCCCGCAATCGAAATCAACGAAATTTGTGCGTGGCGCGGTGGCAACACGCATGGCGCTAATGAAAAAAGAAAAAGGCGATACAGAAGGCAGGCAAAAGGTAAAGGCGATGCGAAATGGTAATAGGTGGCGGGAGAGAGTAGCAGGAGATCCGGAAACGGAACGCATGCAGTGGAAAAGGAGAAAGTGGGTTCACTTTCTTTTTAATGGTTGCCTTAATAAGGCTATTCGCCGTCCCATGGCCGAGTGGTTAGCGCGCTTGGCTACTGATCTAAGGGACCAGGGTTTGAGCCCCGGGTAAGGCATCGCTGTTTGTGTGTTTTTCACTGCAAACGTTCGGCAAAAGACTTACGGTGCGATGCAAATCCACTCCTATTTTTCTATCTTATTACACCACGACGTGCACATAACTGTTAATTTTCATTTCTTCAGATTACTTGCAAATACCAAATTTTTTACCGAAAACGACTTTTCAAAAACTGGAATTTCCAAAGCTTTAACGGTTCTTAAAAGCATAAATGATTGGTGCCTACGTAAAGCCCTTCCACATCGCAGTACATCACTAAAATCTCACCAAAAATATATAAAACAAAAGAATGGTTACTTCCTCCGTGTATCGCACGTGGGAGAGAAAAAAAAATCCAGTGCAACAACTCAAAAAAGCTTGCAATGCGTAACTCAAAGTATGCAACTTCCAACTTTTACTACGGCTTCACAATGTTTCGTCTATACTTCTCCAAACTTTACATAACCATTTTTATTCTCTGTAGAAATGCATCTTACGTACCTGATGATGATCGAAACATAATATAAAAATATACCTATAGTTGCAACGTATAGATCCGGCCAGGCCTAGCACCAAATGTCCGATCCCGCCTTCTCGTGGTGCAGACCTTTAGTAACTTTCAAAAGAGATACTCTCTTATGGAAGTGAACGGAAGGAGATGGCTGCCAGATTAGTGTGGCCTACTGATCTGGAAAACTATGGCTACTTTTCTTTTTTTTCTACCCTTCTGACGAGTGGTCACCCACACAGGGTCCTGGTGCTGACCATATAAACCAACCTGAACGGTATTGTCTCTCAGCTTGATTATAGATCCTCATTTTGCTGCACTGGTGGACTTCTGTGGAGGTAAAATCTTCCGATCTCTTTTCTGTTTGTTTACCGGTTGACAGCCCCAAGTGAATGAATTCACAAGATATGTTTATGGCTGTTTCTAAACTTAAACTACATAAATCCCCAGGGGTAGGTGAAATTACTACCGAAATCCTTAGAGCTGCGGATGTTTCGGTTACCACTTGGATGACTGAAATTCTGAATATCTTTTATGATAAAGGCATGGTTCCTACGGATTTTACCAGAGCTATTATTATCCCTATTTTCAAAACAGGTGGTAGCAGTGCTTGTGATAACTATAGGGGTATCAGCCTATTCTCTGTTCCAGGTAAAGTTCTTTGCATGATTGTGCTTAATAGAATTAAGAATCTGGTTGACAGTCAATTGCGTGATGAACAACGTGGATTCAAAAGTGGTAGGGGATGTGTGGATCAGATATTTTCACTTAGGCAGATTCTTGAGAAATGTTTAGAGTTTCAGAAATCTTTGGTTGCTAGCTTTGTTGATTTCAAAAAGGCTTTCGACTCTGTTGATCGTCATAGTTTGTGGTTGATTGTGTGATCATATGGTATATCTGACAAGTTAATTAACATAATGAAAGCTCTCTATAATAACACTGAGTCGTGTGTGAGAATTGGTAAGGCTTGTAGCAATTGGTTTAGTATTACTTCTGGTGTTCGACAAGGGTACATTTTGTCTCCTTTTCTCTTTAGCTTGGTTATTGATTATGTTATGCGAAATTCACCTCAAGGGAAAGATTTTGGCCTTAAATGGACTGGAGATACGAAAATTTCTGATTTAGATTATGCTGATGATTTAGCCCTTTTGGCAAATGATGTTGATGAGATGAAATCTTTCATTCGAGCTGTTGATGAGACTGTTAGTAGAGTAGGTTTGGTTATAAACAGAGAGAAAACTAAAGTGATGAAAATTGGTCAGGCAGGCTGTGATTCAGTTAATCTGAATGGTTGCAGTCTTGAGCAGGTGTCACAGTTTAATTACCTTGGGAGCTATGTAACAGATACTGGTGATGTGCGGCATGAGATTAACAGACGAATAGGGATTGCTGCCGGGACTTTTAAGAATCTATGGAGAGTGTGGGGAAATAGGCGTATACACCTAAAGACTAAAATTAGACTGTATAATAGTTTGGTTCTTTCTAGGGTTAGTTATGATAGTGAAACTTCGACGCTGTGTAAACATGATAACAGGAAACTAGATGCTTTTGATTCCAGATGCTTACGCAGTATCTTGGGCATTAGGTGGTACAACTTTGTAACTAATGATGAGGTTAGGCAAAGGAGTTTGCAACCTCCTTTATGCAGCATATTAGGCAGAGAGAGACTCCGTTGGTTTAAACATTTTGCCCGTATGAATAATTGTAGATTGGCGAATAGTGTTATGAACAGTGTACCTAAAGGCCTCAGAAAGAAGGGGAGACCTAGGATGCGGTGGGCAGACAATGTGAAACAGGACCTTGTTAGAATTGGTGTGCAGTGGCCAGAT
The DNA here is from genome assembly GCA_038380435.1 of Ryuthela nishihirai. Lineage (NCBI taxonomy): Eukaryota > Metazoa > Arthropoda > Arachnida > Araneae > Heptathelidae > Ryuthela > Ryuthela nishihirai. The sequence goes on along the minus strand of JAWZYU010000003.1, from coordinate 85,651,704 downwards.
GCAGTAGATGTAGCTCAGGATAGAGTTGCTTGGAGAACTAAATTTCACGGTCTGGTTGGACCTCGGTAGCCCATGGCTGCTTGAGCATGATGCTGATGACTTATAACCCCACGTCGTAGAATTTTATTGTGAGGATGTTTTGAAAATAATAATTCCACTTTCTCACTGGCATACCACTGAAGATTATTGTTAACCATTCCAGCTTCCGCAACCATTTAAATACTAAACCAATATTTTTGAAAACCGATACTTCAAAAATATTTGATTATGATCTTTAAATTATCATCGGTGACATTTTCGCATTACAAACATATTTTAGAGCTTCCAAGTAAGGTTTCTCACTGGCATAAGAAGGAAATTCTGTAGCCGTTCTGTAGGGTACCTGAGAAGCATAGGAAACGAATAATGTCCGTATTACGAGCCAAAATAAAGTGGTCGACGCCGACAAATAGCGGTTAACTATTAATTTTATATCCCATAATCAGAATAATGTGCTGGATACTATTTGTTGGTACGAAACCGACCGAAATTTCGTAGCTCTTAGGCTAAAAAGTGTAGAATTAGATTACCTCTACTCTAAACTAATTATTCACTACAAAGTTACTTACCTGAAGGAAAATATAAACGAACCACAAACACTTCACGAATATTATTTAACTTGATTCAGCTGATACTTTTCGAGCAGCACAGTTGTGGGTTACAGAAGGACAGGCCGACGGTATTTATTAACCGCACGGGTCTTGCCTATGGCTGCTTATTATACTCAAATCTGTTCGCCATAGGCAAAGTTCTGATAACTGCAAACCCTGAAAATAGGATTACTCCTTTGTCATATTTTAATAGCTAACGCGGCAAATGGAACAGCGAGAAAAGCGTTGGACGATTTCAATAATAGGCGAATGACATCTCACAGTGACGATTGAGGATGCATTGTTTGCACAATCCGAAGGAAGTGACATTTCCATTGTTTCGTATTCCCAACAGAGGGGTTTGTTTGCTCTTCCGCACTTACATTTTTCGGTACCTTCTAAACCAAATTTACTAAAAATTATGGAGCAGAAATAAGACGCATTTGTTTTAACCTAGTACCTGTTTCAAAAGTTTTTTGGATTCACCGTGAGTATCTTAAATTTTCAGTGAAGAAAGACAATAAACATCACCAAGGCGTGACACGCTAGTAATGCTCTTCTGGGATATTAATGAAAGGTTTTTTACAGGAAAATTACAGACAAGATTTCAATCTTATCTACTCTTATGCCACCACTGTGAATGCCGATGACGATGAGAAATTAGGTTTTCCAGACAACTTCAAGTTATTTCGAATTCTGTGAAGACATGAGATGTTACCCTTGTTCTAGGTGGCGTTAATGCCAATGTTAAACTCAATGGCTTCAGAATAATTAACACTTATTACAAACACCGCGACATACATAAGTACCCGTGGGTTCCACCTCATGGGCTGCATAAGAACGTTATAGATTATATATTAATTAACAGCAAATGAACTACTTCTCTTAGAAACACCAGGTCATATTAGGAAGCTGAAATCGGATCTGACCATTATCTTTTTAAAAGTGTTTTGCGATTTAAATTTAAGAAGTGTTGTGCTGAGGTTAAAAAATTTACCTTTATTTATGAAGCACTGAAACACCTAATTATAGTAAATTTATCATGATAGGTTACTTACTCATGATGACAGTCGTACTTTGCTTGCTACTGAAGTTCAGGAAAAATGGGACCACTTAGAATAGGCTTTTTTGGAAACTAACAGTACTCTCTTACGAAAAATGAAGCAGAGGACACATAATTATCTGAGTGACAAGGCACTTGAGTTTATTTTAGAAGGAAAGAACTACAGGAATGTCCTGAATCAATACTAATCCTAATAGAAAACATTATAGAGAGCTTAATAAACGTGTAAAGGATCAGTTAGCTGCTGATAATAACCTTTGGCTGACAAAGCCGAAGAATCAGTTGGACAGCACAACAGCAGAGAGGCAATTCTGCGACACAAATAACTTGTAAAGTAATTACAAAGGCCTAAAGTAAAATTTTACACTGCACCGACGAAACTATCTATTCTCCTACAGAAATTTCAAATGTGTCATCAATAATTATTATTTACCACAGTGATAAGAAATTCAGCTACAGATTGTATGACTACCTCAGAATAAAAACTACAACGTGTGACTATAAATTAAAATTTAATTACTAGAAGAATACAGCGGTTAAATAAGGATTACAAACGATATCGCGAAAACACGCACGTGACGTCAGCTGTGATCTTTCCGGGTGTTGCCACCCTAATTTCTATAATATCTTTCAGAAACAAAGTGTATAAATCAAAAAGAATTTCTAATCCTAAAATATTAACTGGTAGTTATTTCTTTTTTTAATTTTGGTAAATATGTTTTAATATATGGAAACATTTAAATAAAATCTTAATAAGTAAATTATTTTGAATATTATTAAAATAAATTAAATTACCTTTAACTTATCTAACACCAATGGAAGGAATTGCTTTTTTAGGCATATTTATTTTCTCTCTTTTTGTTGAAGGCTATCCAGACAGGCGGTAATGGGTCAAATAGATGTGAAAGCCTGTACATAAAAAAACTGCCGTTTGATCATTTACGATACAGAAATATTTCTACGCATACTGTAACGACAAATACCAAAATGAAGAAATCAAAACTTAAGCAAAGAATTTTTTTTCCTCGGACAACCATTAGTTCTACTGACCGATAAGCTTGGAAAGGCCGCCTTCCGTCTGATGGGATCTTAGGCCGTGTCCCCGTGTGCGGGAAAGCCATACCACGTGCAGGTTAAAGAACACGTTGCATGGCTTTGACGGGAGGCTATCATCTGTCTGCCATCAGCTGAACAGTGAGGACCCTCACCCAACCTTCTCTGAGCCTTCGGAGTCCATGTGGCATGGCCATTTAGCCCATGGTTTGCAAAAAAGTACCATACCCTGTGTACGTTAAAGAACACGCTGGATGGCCTTGACGGGAGGCTACCATCCGTCTCACAACAGCTGTTCCAGTGGGTCCCCTCCCCCTACCTTCTCTGAGCCATCGGGATCCATGTGGCATGGCCATTTAGCCCATGGTTTGCAAAAAAGTACCGTACCCTGTGTACGTTAAAGAACACGCAGGATATCCTTGACGGGAGGCTACCATCTGTCTCACAACAGCTGTTTAGCCTCCCCAAATTTTCTGTGAGCCTTCGGCGTCCATGTGACCTGGCCATTTAGCCCATGGTGTGTAAGAAAGTGCCGCTCAGAGGTAAAACAACTCAACGTTAAAGAACACGCTGGATGGTTTTGACGGGAGGCTACCATCTGTCTCACAACAACTGTTCCAGTAGATCCACTCCCCCAACCTTCTCTGAGCCTTCGGGGTCCTTGTGACCTGGTCATTTAGCCCATGGTGTGCAAAAAAGTGCGCTCAGAGATGAATATTAACAGATACCAAAATTTATAAGTTAAAGCTTGAAAATGTTGTCCAGCGTTTTCAAATATCACTTGAAACACGCACTGAGCACTTTGTATGTTATTTAAATTAACGATAAATCCCAAGTAATCTGTTCTAAGTGAATGCTTTCATCTTGCAAATCATGTTCACACAGTTATCTGGGTGGACTTGAAACTTGGGCGCTTTTAATAAGCGATAAGAAATGATGCAAAGCACGGACTTTTCATAAGGGTTTTGTGATTAGCAACTCTTAACCAACTTAGTAAAGCTTTGTAGTCCGATTTCGTGACTATGTGGCCACCGTTTTCATTCTTATTCACGAAATGATTCACGGATGACGAATCTGCAATTGTTGTTTTTGATAATCACGCAGGCAGGCTAATGATGATTCCCAGTATCAGGTCAAGAATGTGGACACCTGCCAACCTGATAATTTGGAGAGTGTACAGTCGCTCAAAAAAGTATCCGAACACTGTGGTTTTATTAAAGAAGAGAGAAAAAATATTTGCCAACGATCTTTTTAGAAACTAGTGATCTGGCAATCTTCGTGTACAGTCGCTTAAACAAATATTCGAACACTATGGTTGATTAAAGAATTCAGAAAAAATATCTGGCAACGATCATTTTTAGAAAATTGTGATCTGACGATCTTCGTGTACAGTCGCTCAAATAAATATCCGAACACTATTGTTAATTAGAGAATTGAAAAAAAATATGTGGCAACGAATTTTTTAGAAATTATTGATCTGACAACCTTCGTGTACAGTCGCTCAAATAAATATCCGAACACTAACAATGTCTACAGAATTCAGAAAAAATATCTGTCAACAATATTTTTTGAGAAATTAGTGATCTTGCAACCTTCCTATACCTACAGTCGCTCAAAAAGATCCGAACAATATGGTTGATTACAGAATTCAGGAAAAATTTCTGGCAACGATTTTTATTTATTTTGTGATATTAGTGATCTGGCAACCGTGTACAGTCGCTCAAAAATAGGATCCGAACACCATGATTGATTACAGAATTCAGCAAAAATATGTGGCAACGATTTCTTTTTCTTTTAGATATTAGTGATCTGGCAACCTTCGTGTACAGTCGCTCAAAAAAGTATCCGAACACCATGCTTGATTACAGAATTCAGGAAAAAAATCTAGGAACGATTTCTTTTTTAATAATTAATGATTTGGCAACCTTCCTCTACGTATACGAAGGTTGCCAGATCACTAATTTCTAAAAAAAAACGTTGCCATGTATTCTTCCTGAATTCTACAATCAACCACATTGTTCGGATACTTTTTCGAAGGAATGGACAAGAATGTATTTCGGATTTTACTTTAAACAACGGAAGGAAAATTAAATTTTTTGGCGCCCTGTCGTAATCTAAAGTTCCAGGGTTCGAGTTCCAGTTGGGGTCAGCGTTAAGATTTATCTCCGCAAGACTCCCCGCCCTGCCGTCGGTCAGTAGACGACACAGATTCGCATGTAAAGATCGCCGTCTTCCTAATGGGACGTTAAACCGTGGTTCTGTGTGCGGGAGAGCTATACTGTGTGGGCGTCAAATAACGCACTGGATGGCTTACCTTCAGGCTACCATCTTTCTATCAACAACTATTCCAGTGGGTCACTTCCCCCAACTTCTTTTGAGCTTTCGAGGTCATTGTGACCTGACCATTCAACCTATTCTATGCAAAAAAAGTGCCGTTTAGAGGTAAAACTACCCAACGTAAAAGAACACGCTGGACGGCCTTGACTGGGTCTGCCATCTGTCTCCTACAGCTGTCCAGTGGGTCCCCTTTCCCTCAAATTTCCCTGAGCCTTCAGGGTCCTTGTGACCTGGCCATTCAGCTCATTGCATGCAAAAATAAAGTGCTGTTTAGAGGTAAAACTACCCAACGTTAAAAAACACGGTGGACGGCCTTGACTGGAGTCTGCCATCTGTCTCCTATAGCTGTCCAGTGTGTCCCCTTTCCCTCAACTTTTCCTGAGCCTTCAGGGTCGTTGTGACCTGGCCATTCAGCTCATTGAATGCAAAAAAAAAAAAGTGCTGTTTAGAGGTAAAACTACTCAACGTTAAAGAACACGCTGGACGGCCTTGACTGGAGTCTGCCATCTGTCTCCTACAGCTGTCCAGTGTGTCCCCTCTTACTATTACTTGGGAGGGTGACCACCTGGGAACAACGCGTGCAGTTGGCAATTTTTTTTTTCCCCAAGCGCTGTGCTCCTAGAATATTAGCCAAAGTCATTCTGCGTCGGTCGCCTGGTTCCATTCCATTATTAGTATATAAATAAAGAAGATTTAGTTTTGGTTAAAAAACCTACAACTTACGTGCAGAAATGATTACTCTGTGTCGTTTCGGAGACTCACGGAAAGTTTTAATAACACAAATAACGACATCTAACCAATGAAATCTATTTCAGTTGAAAACCTAAGTTCTATATATTATCGAGTTATGGAAATTACAAAACCTAAAGGTAAAATTTTACACTGCACCGACGAAACAATTTATTCTCCTACCGAAATTTCAAATGCGTCATCAATAATTATTATTTACCACAGTGATAAGAAATTCAGCTACAGATTGTACGACTTCCTCAGAATACAAACTATAACGTGTGACAATAAATTAATAGTTAAATTACTAGAAGAATACAGCGGTTATATAAGGATTACAAACAATATCGCGAAAACACGCACGTGACGTCGGCAGTGTTCTTTCCGGGTGTTGCCACCCTAATTTCTATAATATCTTTCAGAAACAAAATGTATAAATCGAAAAGAATTTCTAATTCTAAAATATTAACTGCTAGTTATTTCTTTTTTTAACATTGGTAAATATTTTTCTAATATTCTGAATTATTTAAATAAAATCTTAATAGCTAAATTATTTTTAAAGTTACTAAAATAAGTTAAATTACCTTTAACTAATCTTATACAAATGGAAGGAATTGCTTGTATAGGCATATTTATTTTCGCTCTTTTTTTTCAAGGCTCTGCAGACAGGTGGTAATGGGTCAAATATATGTCAAAGCCTGTACATAAAAAACTGCAGTTTGATCATTTACGATATAGAAATATTTCTACGCATACTGTAACGACAAATACCAAATTAAAGAAATCAAAAATTAAGCAAAGAATTTTTTTCTTCGTACAAACATTAGTTCAATTGACCGATAAGCTTGGAAAGGCCGCCATCCGTCTGATGGGATCTTAGGCCGTGTCCCCGTGTGCGGGAAAACCATATCCTGTGCACGTTAAAGAACACGTTGCATGGCTTTGACGGGAGGCTATCATCTGTCTCCCAACAGCTGTTCCAATGAGGACCCTCCCCCAACCTTCTCTGAGCCTTCGGGGTCCATGTGGCATGGCCATTTAGCCCATGGATTGCAAAAAAGTACCATACCCTGTGTACGTTAAAGAACACGCTGGATGGCCTTGACGGGAGGCTACCATCTGTCTCACAACAGCTGTTCCAGTGGGTCCCCTCCCCCAACCTTCTCTGAGCCTTCGGGGTCCATGTGGCATGGCCATTTAGCCCATGGTTTGCAAAAAAGTGCCGCTCAGAGATAAATATTAACAGATACCAAAATTTATAAGTTAAAGCTTGGAAATGTTGTCCGGCGTTTTGAAATATCACTTGAAACACGCACTGAGCACTTTGGATGTTATTTAAATTAACGATAAATCCCAAGTAATCTGTTCTAAGTGAATGCTTTCATCTTGCAAATCATGTTCACACAGTTCTCTGGGTGGACTTGAAGAATACATTCACACATTATCTGGGTGGACCATCTGTCTCCTACAGCTGTCCAGTGTGTCCCCTTTCCCTCAACTTTCCCTGAGCATTCAGGGTCCTTGTGACCTGGCCATTCAGCTCATTGCATGCAAAAAAAGTGCCGTATAGAGGTAAAACTACCCAACGTTAAAGAACATGCTGGATGGCCTTGACTGGGTCTGCCATCTGTCTCCTACAGCTGTCCAGTGTGTCCACTTTCCCTCAACTTTCCCTGAGCCTTCAGGGTCCTTGTGACCTGGCCATTCAGCTCATTGCATGCAAAAAAAGTGCCGTATAGAGGTAAAACTACCCAACGTTAAAGAACATGCTGGATGGCCTTGACTGGAATCTGCCATTTGTCTCCTACAGCTGTCCAGTTTGTCCCCTCGCGGTCAGTACTTGGGAGGGTGACCAGCTGGGAACAACGCGTGCAGTTGGCAATTTTTTTTCCCCAAGCGCTTTATTCTTAGAATATTAGCCAAAGTCATTCTGCGTCGGTCGCCGGGTTCCATTCCATTTTTAGTAAATAAATAAAGGAGATTTAGTTTTGGTTACAAAACCTGCAACTTACGTGCAGAAATGACTGCTCTGTGTCGTTTCGGAGACTCCTGGAAAGCTCTTAATAACACAAATAACCACATCTAACCAATGAAATCTATTTCAGTTGAAAACCTAAGTTCTATATTCACTAGTAACTGTTACAATTCATCGAAAGCAGTTCCTTCTCATAATAAGATGAGACTTTTAAAAAAATAATTAACCTTTCACGATGAAAGGGAATCGAATAAAACAGCTTCTATGCTAAAGAATCGATGACCAACAATGCTTTTCGAATCGTTAAACCGGATACGCCTTTTGTTACGTAATTTGCATTTCCATCACGAATTAGTTTTAGCTTTAACAACTTTCGTGTTAACAACTAAGTCACTGACCATATATTACCGAAATTTTTAAAATCGACAGACATCGGAAGATTGCTCCGATATCCAGAATAAATCTGATAATGCTATTTTGATCGAAAATTTCAAAATAAAGAATGTGTGTATATAGATATATACGTTTTATTTTATTCCCATTGTTATAGTATAATAGCAATTTTCTGTATCTATACATAGGGTACGCCAATAACATACACATTTCCAGGAGGTACGTGAGATATAAAAGTTTTTGAGAACCACTGCTCTATTATATATACCTAAAGTTCAAGGAGTTGACGTCATAAGCGTAAAGTTACCAAAGCCAATAGTAGAAGACAAAAAATACCAAAATGTCGTAAAATCTTAATATTGTTAGAATAAAAACTGAGGTAAACCACAATAAAATAGTGTAGAAATTCTGCATGTATCATACCCTGTGCAGGTTAAATAAAACGTTGGATGGGAGGTTACCATATGTGTCATAGCAGCTGTTCCATTCGGTCACCTTCCCGCAACCTAAACTGATCCCTCTGGTTCTTTATGACGTGGCCATTTAGCCCCTGTGTGCAAATAACTACCGATCAGAGATAAAACAACCCAACCAAACGCATATCTTCTCTATGGCGTATTAAAGTGATCAAAGGGGTCACCATCCGTACAGACCTTCGACTATGGCAGAGAAACTGACAGGCTCCTATCAGATCACTGTTGCAAGCAGCTGATTGAGGGTTTTTTTATTTCTTTAATAATCATTAGAGGTTAAATGTTTAGGGTGTGTTAAACTCCTAAAGCCAAAAGGAGGTCATTAAGTGAGGTCCTTCATTCCCATAAGTTGTGTTCAGCTATCTGCAGGTAGAGAAAGAGAATTGGGAATGTGTAAAACAACGAATAGGCGGTTGTATGCAATTACATTTGGACGAAAACTCTTATATATTAATTTTACCGTATGACCCTAGTGATATCGAGTTATAGGAAATACTATTCTACTGAAGCGATCTTGAGAAAGACAGCAAGTGGCATTGCTTATTTCCTACGCTGAAAATTTGCCTTAATAATATTCCATAATAGTTAATATAATAGTTAATATAATAGTTAATATTATGGAAAATACCTACTTCTTCACGTATATCAAATTTATAACTTCAAGAATTCAAGAAATCAAGGTTCTTTGTAGTTTACTGTTAGGCTGATCTAAAGAACAGTTTCGTGACTTTAAACCGTTAGTTCTATTGCACATATTATTCTATTTAAATTTTCCTCTTAGACGTGCATATGTATTATGCTAGGCACGGATTTTACAATTTGTTTCCTTTCTCCTCAGTGTTGTTTCTATTGCTATGTACATGTAAAGACTTTTAGGAGACGTAAAAAAATTGTGCTGATATTTTTTGATATTAACTGTTATGGAAATACTACGGGAATTTTTCAGCGTAAGAACTGTTTTTTTTTTCAAATGAAAATTCACCTGTTTGGTTTTTAAAAAAATAAATATATAAATTTTATATATTTATTTTTAGAACTTCAAGGTGCTGATGTCATCTCGGTGTTTTTGCTACTTTACTATTAAACCGTATTTACAGGCAGCACTAATTTTAAGATTTCACTTATTTCTCATGCCGCCACTCTATTTTAACTTACACTTTTATACAAGATGAGTAACATTTATGTAATTAAAATATGTTTAAATTAATAAAAAAAAAATGAATACTTAAAGATTTTCATATCTATTTTTTCATATGCACTGTATTTTTTTTAAAGGTTTATTTTTTTACACGGTTTTCTCGGGAACCTATCTACCGTGTCAGAATTCGAAACAGAATTTGGTGCATTGAATTAGGTTATTCCTATTCTTTATTAAGAAGGATTTAATTTTTTTTAGTTGAGTGGTTACCGCGCTTGGCTGCTGATCTAAGAGACCTGGGTTCAGTCCCGGGTAAGGCCTGGCTGTTTTGTGTCGTTTTTCTGCTGAGAGCGTGCCATTCTCTCAGACCTTCTGCTATGGTATTTAAACTGACAGGCTCCTGTCACACCTCTGTGGTACGCAGCTGCTTGAGGGGGTATTTATTTATTTATTTATTATTAAAAGTTGAGTAACATCCTGAAACATATTTTGGAGATTATAATAGCAGGAATGCGCTGTGATGCATACGAATAAGCATCTTTGTAAGTTATATGCTTTTAAATGGTAAGAGAATCAATTTGAATAACTGACTGGAATTTCATACAATAATACGCATTTGATATCATATAGAGCTCAGAGTTGGTTGTTTTACATGTGATCGGCCATTTTGTTTGTAGACAATGGGCTAAACGGCCAGGTCACGAGGAACCCGAAGGCTCAAAAAATGTTGGGGGAGGGGCCTCACTGGAACAGCTGTTAGGAGACAGGTGATAGCCTCCCATCAAAGCCATGCAACATGTTCTTTAACGTGCCCAGAGTATGGCTTTCCCGCACACGGTGACACGGCCTAAGATCTCATCCGACGGATGGCGGACTTTCCAAGCTTATCGGTGTCCCCTACTGACCGTGGGCAGTTCGCGGAATTTTGCGGAGATATATCTCAACATTTACCCAGCTGGGACAACATTTCCCAGCCTGGGAAGTACAGATTACGAGTTTGGCGCGCTACCGACTGAGCCCCCCCCACCCCCATTTATAAAATCATTATTTAGGCGTTCTATTGCAGCTAAGTTACTGATTTTCTAACCGAAATTGGGGTTGGGCAGGGAGAACTCGGGAACGAAATTTGGGAAGTTTTCGTGAAGTATGTCGGGAATTACAAAACGTGAAATTCTGACGAAATATCTCTATCGTTTGTCAAGGGCTGAGAGCGCGCGCCGAGTCAGCAATGACCTTTGCAACACCGGGAATTTCTTCGTATTCAAACTGTGATCACATACTGATTTAATTCTTCTTATTAATACTTCAAATAAGTTGAACTCTAACAAAAAAAATCACATTTCCCCTCACCCAATAAAGTGTCTTAAATTTATATTCCAACATACTATATGTGCTAATTTTCAAAGAGTGTTGATTAAAGTTTTGAAACATGAATGCATAAATATAACTTATGTACTTCATTCAATTCAAACGTACGGCGATTACTGCTAAATGAAATTCCTGGAAGTGGTGTTAATTTTTTTTTCTAACGAAATATTTGCTGGTTACCGCCATTCCCAACTGTTTTTGGTGTTCCTCTTCTACGATTGGTCAAATATTTTATATAGCTTGACACGTGTCGCCCTTAGTTACGATAGCAACAATATATTCGCTTTAACTTTAGAGTCAAATTTTACTCTCAATTAATTTTTTCTTTCCCATAATATATTTTATTACGTATATTTAGAATAAAATTCATAGACCACGTAAAGTAAACTTTACCTACACATGAATCGAACTACAGTTAGCAACGATTAATAGTAATATTGTAATATTTCAGAAACATTAATATTTAAAATATGCGAATGCAATTTAATATGGAAGCCGGAAATTACATACCATTCATTTTTCTTTACATGTTCATGCCGTTCTCATCGTAAAACGTAATGAAATTTAGTTCCATCGAACCGCGATATTTTTTTTTGCATGCGAATATGTTAGGGAAGAACTAGGAGTCAGTGTCGTAGTATCTTTACATTTTTTTTACCCGTCATTAAAGGTAAATAATTAGATAGGAAATTTAAATTCTACCCTGTAATATTTAACATCATGAAAAAGTATTAATCACCGTTATTAAGAAAGACGTTTGCAAGAGATCCTACAGTAAAAGAAATGAGTTTGATTTCTATTCGACAACGTTTACACGTAAATAGATAAAAAAAAGACAGGTGAGAAGAGTAAACCTCTGTTGCGAATAGGAAATACTGTTGCAGCCTCACTTCCTGCGATTGAGAAAACATTGCATTCCAAAACCCAAGTGTCGACGTCATTACCTTATTATTGGAATCCAAATTTAAGTGATAGTAAATAAATTGTCGGAAAGCGCCGTCTCGTTTCGGTCATTGCAATTACCTTGTGAATATCATGATGAAGTGCACAGAGTTCGTGGAATGGCAGTTACCTACACATTGCTTACCGCGAAACAATAGGAAGTGTAATAAACCTAGTTGTGTGAGATAAAACGAAACCTGAGAACTCCAATATCCACACGGGTTGTATTCCTTATCTCCTTCAAGCGTAACCAAGCACTCGGCCACTCGAAAAACATAGGTAAACCTAGTTAATTATTTTCCAATCTTCGCCACCACACGGAATTTAATGGTTTACAACCACTGGCTGACAAACCCCTAAGTAATATAAGCACCTGCTTAGGGTACCAAGGGAAGGGGGGCACCGAAGTTTTTTCCCCTAGCAATAATGCCCTTACCTATCAATTCTTTCACTGACACACTCGACTTAAGTCGTTTCTTTTTTCATTGTCCTTATCTGCAGTGTTCGACTTTAATCTGAGTCCTAAAAAAAAGGTTCCTATCGTACGGTTAGTGACATTTAAAAAGGTTGAAGATGACAGTCATATAGCTCGAGCTCAATACGTTTGACTTACCCGGGACTCGGGACTTACCCGCTACAAACCCCTTACCCGCTACAAACCCCTTACCCCTTACCCACCATCATCACCATCATGATCATCATCCTCAAGCAGCCATGGGCTACGGAGGTCCAACCAGACCGTGCAATTTAGTTCTCCAAGCAAGTCTATCCTGAGCTACATCTACTGCATGTGGCCATTGCACACCAATTCTAACAAGGTCCTGTTTGACATTGTCAGCCCACCGCATCCTAGGTCTCCCCTTCTTTCTGAGGCCTTTAGGCACACTGTTCATAACCCTATTCGCCAATCTATAATTATTCATACGGGCAACATGGCCAAACCAACGGAGTCTCTCTCTGCACAATATGCTACTTAAAGGAGGTTGCAAACTCCTTTGCCTAACCTCATCATTAGTTACAAAGTTGAACCACCTAATGCCCAAGATACTGCGTAAGCATCTGGAATCAAAGGCATCTAGTTTCCTGTTATCTTGTTTACAAAGTGTCCAAGTTTCACTACCATAACTACCCCTAGAAAGAACCAAATTCTTATACAGTCTAATTTTATTATTTAGGTGTATACGCTTATTTCTCCACACTCTCCATAGATTCTTAAAAGTCCCGGCAGCAATCCCTATTCGTCTGTTAATCTCATGCCGAACATCATCATTATCTGTTACATAGCTCCCAAGATGATTAAACTGTGACACCTGCTCAAGACTGCAACCATTCAGATTAACTGAATCACAGCCTGCCAGACCAATTTTCATCACTTTAGTTTTCTCTCTGTTAATAACCAAACCTATTCTACTACCAGTCTCATCAACAGCTCGAATGAAAGAGTTCATCTCATCAACATCATTTGCCAAAAGGGCTAAATCATCGGCATAATCTAAATCAGAAATTTCCGTATCTCCAGCCAATTTAAGGCCAAAATCTTTCCCTTGAAGTGAATTTCGCATAACATAATCAATAACCAAACTAAAGAGAAAAGGAGACAAAATGTACCCTTGTCGAACACCAGAAGTAATGCTAAACCAATTGCTACAAGCCTTACCAACTCTCACACACATCTCAGTGTTATTATAGAGAGTTTTCATTATGTTAACTAACTTGTCTGGTATACCATATGATCTCACAATCAACCACAAATTATGACGATCAACAGAGTCGAAAGCCTTTTTGAAATCAACAAAGGTAGCAACCAAGGTTTCTGAAACTCTAAACATTTCTCAAGAATCTGCCTAAGTGAAAATATCTGCACACATCCCCTACCACTTCTGAATCCACATTGCTCATCACGCAATTGACTGTCAACCAGATTCTTAATTCTATTAAGCACAATCATGGAAAGAACTTTACCCTGAACAGAGAGTAGGCTAATACCCCTATAGTTATCACAAGAACTGCGATCACCTTTTTTGAAAATAGGGATAACAATAGCTCTGGTAAAATCCTTAGAAACCATGCCTTTATCATAAAAGATATTCAGAATTTCAGTCATACAAGTGGTAACCAAAACATTTCCAGCTCTAAGCATTTCTGTAGTAATTTCATCTACCCCTGGGGATTTATGAAGTTTAAGTTTAGAAACAGCCAAAATAACTTCAGATTGTGTTATAGGGCCAACATTAAAGCCACCAATGCATCTATCATCATTGCAAACAATGTGAATACTATAAGAACTAACCGCATTGCTTACCATGATAGGTTACTTAGTCATTTAATAAGAACCTAATAAGAACTAACCGCATTGCTTAGAATATCACTGAAATGCTCAGCCCACCTAGCCATGACAGAATCCTCACCATCTATAACCTTACCTTGTTTATCCTTCAATCCTTGTATACCTGTCCGTTTTCTTCCACACAAAACATTAACTATCTGGTACAGCTCTCTGCTGTTGTGCTGTCTAACTGCTTCCTTGGCTTTGTCAGCCAAACCATCAAGCAAAAGATTCTTATCAGCAGCTAACTGATCTTTTACACGTTTATTAAGTTCTCTGTAATGCTTTCTATTAGTACTAGTAGGGTATTGAATAAGGACATTCCTGCAATTCTTTCTTTCCGAAATAAGCTCAAGTGCCTTATCACTCAGATAATTCTGTCTCTTCTACTCCTTTTTTCCTAAAAGAGTACTGTTAGTGTCCAAAAAAGCCTGTTTAAAATGATCCCATTCTTCCTCAACTTCAGTAGTAAGCATACCATGACTGTCATAATGACTAAGTAACCTAGCATGGTAAGCTTTGGCTATAACTGGGTCTTTCAGAGCTTCAGTATTAAAAGCAAATTTTTTAACCCTAGCACAACACTTTTTAAGTTTAATTTGCAAGACACTTTTAACAAGGTAATGGTCAGATCCAATTTCAGCTCCCCTATATGCCCTGGTATTTCTAACAGAACTAGCCCATTTGTTGTTAATTAATATATAATCAATCATATTCCTATGCAGCCCATCAGGTGAAACCCATGTGTATTTATGTATGTCGCGGTGTTTGTAATATGTATTAGTTATTCTGAAACCAAACACGGAATTTAGTGGTTTACAACCACTGGCTGGACTAACCCTTAAGTAATATAAGCACCTGCTTAGGGTACCAACAGAAGGGGGACACCGAAGTTTTTTCCCCTAGCAATAATGCCCTTACCTATCAATTATTTCACTGACACACTCGACTTTAGTCGTTTCTTTTTTCATTGTCCTTATCTGCAGTGTTCGACTTTAATCTGAGTACTAAAAAAAGGGTTCCTATCGTATGGTTAGTGACATTTAAAAAGATTGAAGATGACAGTCATATCGCTAGAGCTCAATACGTTTGACTTACCCGGGACTCGGGACTTAACCGCTACAAACCCCTTACCCGGGTCTTACCCGCTACAAACCCCTTACCCGGGACTTACCCGCTACAAACAGCGATGCCTTACCCGGGTCTCGACTTACCCGCTACAAACCCCTTACCCGGGTCTTACCCGCTACAAACCCCTTACCCGGGACTTACCCGCTACAAACAGCGATGCCTTACCCGGGTCTCGAAACCAGGTCCCTTAGATCAGTAGCCAAGCGCGCTAACCAATCGGCCATGGGACGGCGAATAGCCTTATTAGGACTTTGGGTTGGGTTGTTTTACCTCTCTGCGGCACTTTTTTGCACACCATAGGCTGCATGGCAAGGTCATATGTACCCCGAAGGCTCAGAGAAAGTTGGGGGAGGGGACCTACTGCAACAGCTGTTGGGAGACAGATGGTAGCCTTCCGTCAAGGCCATCCAGAGTGTTCTTTAACGTGAACGCTCTCCCGCACACGGAGCTACGGCTTAAAGTCCCATTCGACGGACGGCGGCTTTTCCAAACCCACCGGTGTCCTCTGACCGCGGACAGGGCGGGGAATTTTGCGGAGAAAAATCTCAACGCTGACCCAACTGGGACTCGAATCTGGGAACTACAGATTACGAGCCTGGCGTGCTACCGTCTGAGCCACCCCCTTCCCTGTGGAAGAGTAAACAAACCTCTCTGTTGGGAATACGACACAATGTAAATGTCACTTCCTTGCGATTGTGCAAACAATGCATCCTCAATCGTCACTGTATCGTCGTCAATGCATCCTCAATCGTCACAGTAGGGGACACCGATGAGCTTGGAAAGGCCGCCGTCCGTCAGATGGGACGTTAAGCTGTGGCTCCGTGTGCGGGAGAGCCATACCCTGTGCACGTTAAAGAACACGCTGGATGGCCTTGAAGGGAGCCTACCATCTGTCTCCCAACAACTGTTCCAGTGGGTCCCCTCCCTCACCCTTCTCTGAGCCTTCGGGGTCCATGTGACCTGGCCATTTAGCCCATGGTGTGCAAAAAAGTGCCGCTCAGAGGTAAAACAACCCAATCGTCACTGTCAGCTGTCATTCGCCTATTATTGAAATCTGTGTGGTGATAGTGTGGAGAAATAGGCGTATACACCTAAAGACTAAAATTAGACTGTATAATAGTTTGGTTCTTTCTAGGGTTAGTTATGGTAGTGAAACTTAGACACTTTGTAAACAAGATAACAGGAAACTAGATGCTTTCGATTCCAGATGCTTACGCAGTATCTTGGGCATTAGGTGGTTCAACTTTGTAACTAATGATGAGGTTAGGGAAAGGAGTTTGCAACCTCCTTTAAGCAGCATATTGTGCAGAGAGAGACTCCGTTGGTTTGGCCATGTTGCCCGTATAGATAATTATAGATTGGCGAATAGGGATATGAACAGTGTACCTAAAGGCCTCAGAAAGAAGGAGAGACCTAGGTTGGGTGGGCAGACAATGTCAAACAGGACCTCGTTAGAATTGGTGTGCAGTGGCCAGGTGCAGTAGATGTAGCTTCGGATAGACTTGCTTGGAGAACTAAATTCCACGGTCTGGTTGGACCTCCGTAGCCCATGGCTGCTTGAGGATGATGATGCCAAATTAATCAACATTTAATTTTGGATTTTTTGAAAATAAATTATTTAACGAAAAGCACCATATGTTTCATTTTAATAGGACTTTTTTAGAGTCATATAGTAAAAAAACTGCATCTTGCAACACAAATAAAAATTTATAAAAAAAGTAATTGATAATAATAATAAATTTATTAATACGTATTTGTATAATAATTGATAATTGATAATAACGTATTTGAATAGAATGGCTATTTATTTCTAAATAACAATAAAAAATTCTTGTTTAAAAAAAACTTTTCTTCCATTTTGAAATTTTTTCTCCATACTATAATTTGAGAAAAAGTCCAGGTTTTTGCAGTCGAATAAATAAGTCACATTTGGAATATTTTTAATAAATGACTAATCAACAGAATTAGCTCATGTTTTATACCAAATTAAAAGATATATTATTTTTAATAACAATTTTTACAGTGATATACCAAAAAAAAGGTACACATTTCATAATTACTTCCAATTTTAAAAAGTAGCAGTTATTTGTTAATTATCAGGAGATTTTTAAAACTTCAAGGAAAAATCTGTGTTGATAATAGTTCAAATCAAACTTCTGAGCTTAAATTAGGGGATTATTTCAGCACAGAGTAATGTTAAAAAATTGGCAATACCTTATATAACTTCTAAGAAATGGCAAACAGATGGCTCTAACAATTTATTTATGTCATAGTTTAATAAAATATGCATAAAATAAAAAAACAAAATATTATTTATCAAGCTGAAATTACATATTTTTATATCTATTTGCAAAATTTAAAATGGCAATTTTTAATTTTCTTTTTAAATTGTTTTCTTTTGTCAGAGTAATGTTAACAAATACCTTATATAAGTTCTAAGAAATGGCAAACAGATGGCTTTAACAAATTATTTATGTCACCGTTTAATAAAATATGTATCAAGTAAAAAAAAGGAAAATATTATGTATCAAGCTTAAATTACATATTTTTATAAGATATCTGTTAACCAAATTTAAAATGGTAATTTTTAATTTTTTTTTAAAATCGTTTTCTTTTATTGTACTAAAAACGGATATATACGTTCTGGACACTGGAAGGGTTAATAAATCACGTTTTTGTTTTAAAATTTCATAAAACTGTATACAATTCATATGAAAGTTGCATTTGGTATAAATGTATGCTATAAATGTTCCGATTTTTCATTTTGTTTTTTCACTGGTCCACATATTGTTCGCTAATCAAAATACTCGTTCAGTGAGGACATTAAATTAATGGATACATAAGCTAAATTCAACGTTTTTTAAAATGTTTTTAATAGATTCCTGTTTATCGGTGAAATATTTAAAATTTTCAACCCATCTACTGCGCGCCAATATTCAGTTTACTATTTTAATTCACGAAAAAAAAAGGAGGAAAAATCGCCATTTTAGTAAAAAAAAATCTAAAGGACAGAGCAGTGAAATAAAGGACTGTCCTCTTAAATAAAGACGTATGGTCACCGTACATATACGATATCATTAAATTATACTCTTCCTACCTTCGTGACTTAAAAGACGGCTTGTTTTTCTAAGCACAACTAATCATCGATTCTCTAGAAGAAAACGTGAAAAATGTCGACGCTAACTACGTACGTTTCACTTCAACAGATTTCATTAACTGTATACTTTTTGAAAGTAATCGTAATAATTCTTTGCTGACGTCTGACAATAACATTGTTGATTTAATTGTTTTCCGACTTCGAAGGAAGTGACACCTCTCCATATCCGCAACAAAGTTCTGTCTCTTTAAGCTTCCTTTCTCACCATTTCTCGTACCTGAGCGAAGCCAATTAGAGAACATTATAGGAACGAATATTATCGAACATAACGTAGCAGTGGGGATCGCCATCAAATTTCAAAGTTTCCCTGCCTAGAATAGTTAAAATAAAAAATATCCTACGTGTATAAGCAAACTGAAATATGTGTGCGCCTTAATAATAAATTGGAGAAAACGCAGAGATGACGTCAGCGAAGCAGTTTCGGTTACTTCACAACATAATTTCTATAATGTGAAGAGGAAAAGCATTTTCAGTGTTTCATGAAAGTCATAAAACAAAACTATATTGTGAAATCACAGTTTATTATTCAGTTCAAAACATTTTTGAAAACATATTTTCTCCTGAGGTCACTCACAATACCTATCTGATGGACGAAATAAAAGGTGACATTGCCATAATACCTTAGTAGCCAAATATCTTATTCGATATCATTTGCATTAGATATCTCTCACACCTGTACGTCATACGTGTAATATCGAATATAAAAACGTTGGTTGCCGTAATATATAAATGACGAACGCTGGAATATTTAACACGCAAAAAACAAAATATTGAACGCAAAGTTGACATGAAACTACAAATCACGTTCAGATATCAGTTTTACTCTTAAAAAAATAATTAGTGTATTGCACCGGATAATTATTTTCCATCTTGGCATTGGTAAAATTATCCTATCGTTCTTAACTCTAAAAACGCTTATCTCTGCAAAACTTCCCGTCCTACACACGGTCAGTAAGGGATACCGATGGGCTTGGAAAGACCACTGTCCGTGGATGGGGCGTTAAGCCATGGCCGCGTGTACGGGAGAGCCATACCCTGTGCACGTGGAAGAACATGATGGATGGCCTTGACGTAAGTCTACCATCTGACTCCCAACAGCTGTTCCGATGGGTACCCTTCCCCAACCTTTTCTGAGTCTTTGGGATCTTTGTGACCTGGTCATTTAACCCATGGTGATGAAAAACGGGCCTCTCAAGGTAAAACAACGAACCAAATTCCACTTACTCACTGGTATACCACGGAATATTATTGTTAACCATTCCAGCTTCCGCAACCATTTAAATACTAAAAAAATATTTTTGAAATCGATATTTTAGAAATATTTGATTATTACCTTTAATTCCATTAAATGCATATTTTAGAGCTTCCAAGTAAGGTTTCTCACTGGCATAACAGGGAAAATCTGTAGCCGTTCGGTAGGGTACCTGAAAAGAATAGGAAATGAATAATGTCCGTATTACGAGCCAAAATAAAGTGGTCGACACCGACAAATAGCGGTTAACTATCAATTTTATATCCCATAATCAGAATAATGTGCTGCATACTATTTGTCGGTTCGAAATCGATCGAAATTTCTTAGCTCTTAGGCTAAAAAGTGTAGAATTAGATTACCTCTACTCTAAACTAATTATTCACTACAAAGTTACTTACCTGAAGGAAAATATAAACGAACCGCAAACACTTCACGAATATTATTTTACTTGATTCAGCTGATACTTTTCGAGCAGCAGAGTTGTGGGTTACAGAAGAACAGGCCGACGGTATTTATCAACGGCACGAGCCTTGTATATGTCTGCTTATTAAACTCAAATCTGTTAGAGATAGGCAAAGCTCTGATAACTGCAAACCCTCAAAATAGGATGACTTCTTCGCCATATTTTAATAGCTAACGCGGCAAATGGAACAGCGAGAAAAGCGTTGGACGATTTCAATAATAGGCGAATGACATCTGACAGTGACGATTGGGTTGGGTTGTTTTACCTCTGAGCGGCACTTTTTTGCTAAATGGCCAGTTCACATGGACCCCGAAGGCTCAGAGAAGGGTGGGGGAGGGGAACCCACTGGAACAGCTGTTGGGAGACAGATGGTAGAGTCCCTTCAAGGCCATCCAGTGTGTTCTTTAACATGCACATGGTATGGCTCTCCCGCACACGGGGCCACGGCTTAACGTCCCATTAGACAAACGGCGGCCTTTCCAAGCCCATCGGTGTCTCCTACTGACCGTGGGAAGGGCGGGGAATTTTGCGGCGACAAACCTCAACGCTGACCCAGCTCGACTCGAACCTGGGAACTACAGATTACGAGCCTGGTGCGCTACAGACTGAGCCCCCCCCACAGCCCCCCAGTGACGATTGAGGATGCATTGTTTGCAAATCGCAAGGAAGTGACATTTACATTGTTTCGTATTCCCAACAGAGGGGTTTGTTTACTCTTCCACAGGGGAGTGGGTGGCTCAGACGGTAACGAGCCAGGCTCGTAACTTGTAGTTCCCAGATTCGAGTCCCAGTTGGGTCAGCGTTGAGATTTATCTCCGCAAAATTCCCCGCCCTATCCGCGGTCAGTAGGGGACACCGGTGGGTTTGGAAAGGTCGCCGTCCGTCGAATGGGACTTTAAGCCGTAGCCCCGTGTGGGGAGAGCGTGCACGTTAAAGAACACGCTGGATGGCCTTGACGGAAGGCTACCATCTGTCTCCCGACAGCTGTTGCAGTAGATCCCCTCCCCCAACCTTCTCTGAGCCTTCGGGGTCCATGTGACCTTGCCATGTAGCCCATGGTGTGCAAAAAAGTGCCGCAGAGAGGTAAAACAACCCAACCCAAAGACCTAATAAGGCTATTCGCCGTCTCATGACCGATTGGTTAGCGCGCTTGGCTACTGATCTAAGGGACCTGGGTTCGAGACCCGGGTAAGGGGTTTGTAGCGGGTAAGACCCGGGTAAGGGGTTTGTAGCGGGTAAGTCCCGATCCCGGGTAAGTCAAACGTATTGAGCTCTAGCGATATGACTGTCATCTTCAATCTTTTAAAATGTCACTAACCATACGATAGGAACCTTTTTTTTTAGGACTCAGATTAAAGTCGAACACTGCAGATAAGGACAATGAAAAAAGTAACGACTAGAGTCTAGTGTGTCAGTGAAAGAATTGATAGGTAAGGGCATTATTGCTAGGGGAAAAAACTTCGGTGCCCCCCTTCCTTGGTACCCTAAGCAGGTGCTTATATTACTTAGGGGTTTGTCAGCCAGTGGTTGTAAACCATTAAATTCCGTGTGGTGGCGAAGATTGGAAAATAATTAACTAGGTTTACCTATGTTTTTCGAGTGGCCGAGTGCTTGGTTACGCTTGAAGGAGATAAGGAATACAACCCGTGTGGATATTGGAGTTCTCAGGTTTCGTTTTATCTCACACAACTAGGTTTATTACACTTCCTATTGTTTCGCGGTAAGCAATGTGTAGGTAACTGCCATTCCACGAACTCTGTGCACTTCATCATGATATTCACAAGTAATTGCAATGACCGAAACGAGACGGCGCTTTCCGACAATTTATTTACTATCACTTAAATTTGGATTCCAATAATAAGGTAATGACGTCGACACTTGGGTTTTGGAATGCAATGTTTTCTCAATCGCAGGAAGTGAGGCTGCAACAGTATTTCCTATTCGCAACAGAGGTTTACTCTTCTCACCTGTCTTTTTTTTATCTATTTACGTGTAAACGTTGTCGAATAGAAATCAAACTCATTTCTTTTACTGTAGGATCTCTTGCAAACGTCTTTCTTAATAACGGTGATTAATACTTTTTCATGATGTTAAATATTACAGGGTAGAATTTAAATTTCCTATCTAATTATTTACCTTTAATGACGGGTAAAAAAAACGTAAAAATACTACGACACTGACTCCTAGTTCTTCCCTAACATATTCGCATGCAAAAAAAAATATCGCGGTTCGATGGAACTAAATTTCATTACGTTTTACGATGAGAACGGCATGAACATGTAAAGAAAAATGAATGGTATGTAATTTCCGGCTTCGATATTAAATTGCATTCGCATATTTTAAATATTAATGTTTCTGAAATATTACAATATTACTATTAATCGTTGCTAACTGTAGTTCGATTCATGTGTAGGTAAAGTTTACTTTACGTGGTCTATGAATTTTATTCTAAATATACGTAATAAAATATATTATGGGAAAGAAAAAATTAATTGAGAGTAAAATTTGACTCTAAAGTTAAAGCGAATATATTGTTGCTATCGTAACTAAGGGCGACACGTGTCAAGCTATATAAAATATTTGACCAATCGTAGAAGAGGAACACCAAAAACAGTTGAGAATGGCGGTAACCAGCAAATATTTCGTTAGAAAAAAAAATTAACACCACTTCCAGGAATTTCATTTAGCAGTAATCGCCGTACGTTTGAATTGAATGAAGTACATAAGTTATATTTATGCATTCATGTTTCAAAACTTTAATCAACACTATTTGAAAATTAGCACATATAGTATGTTGGAATATAAATTTAGGACACTTTATTGGGTGAGGGGAAATGTGATTTTTTTGTTAGAGTTCAACTTATTTGAAGTATTAATAAGAAGAATTAAATCAATATGTGATCACAGTTTGAATACGAAGAAATTCCCGGTGTTGCAAAGGTCATTGCTGACTCGGCGCGCGCTCTCAGCCCTAGACAAACGATAGAGATATTTCGTCAGAATTTCACGTTTTGTAATTCCCGACATACTTCACGAAAACTTCCCAAATTTCGCTCCCGAGTTCTCCCTGCCCAACCCCAATTTCGGTTAGAAAATCAGTAACCTAGCTGCAATAGAACGCCTAAATAATGATTTTATAAATGGGGGTGGGGGGGCTCAGTCGGTAGCGCGCCAAATTCGTAATCTGTACTTCCCAGGCTGGGAAATGTTGTCCCAGCTGGGTAAATGTTGAGATATATCTCCGCAAAATTCCGCGAACTGCCCACGGTCAGTAGGGGACACCGATAAGCTTGGAAAGTCCGCCATCCGTCGGATGACATCTTAGGCCGTGTCCCCGTGTGCGGGAAAGCCATACCCTGGGCACGTTAAAGAACATGTTGCATGGCTTTGATGGGAGGCTATCACCTGTCTCCTAACAGCTGTTCCAGTGAGGCCCCTCCCCCAACATTTTTTGAGCCTTCGGGTTCCTCGTGACCTGGCCGTTTAGCCCATTGTCTACAAACAAAATGGCCGATCACATGTAAAACAACCAACTCTGAGCTCTATATGATATCAAATGCGTATTATTGTATGAAATTCCAGTCAGTTATTCAAATTGATTCTCTTACCATTTAAAAGCATATAGCTTACAAAGATGCTTATTCGTATGCATCACAGCGCATTCCTGCTATTATAATCTCCAAAATATGTTTCAGGATGTTACTCAACTTTTAATAATAAATAAATAAATAAATACCCCCTCAAGCAGCTGCTTACCACAGAGGTGTGACAGGAGCCTGTCAGTTTAAATACCATAGCAGAAGGTCTGAGAGAATGGCACGCTCTCAGCAGAAAAACGACACAAAACAGCCAGGCCTTACCCGGGACTGAACCCAGGTCTCTTAGATCAGCAGCCAAGCGCGGTAACCACTCAACTAAAAAAAATTAAATCCTTCTTAATAAAGAATAGGAATAACCTAATTCAATGCACAAAATTCTGTTTCGAATTCTGACACGGTAGATAGGTTTCCGAGAAAACCGTGTAAAAAAATAAACCTTTAAAAGAAATACAGTGCATATGAAAAAATAGATATGAAAACCTTTAAGTATTCATTTGTTTTTTTATTAATTTAAACATATTTTAATTACATAAATGTTACTCATCTTGTATAAAAGTGTAAGTTAAAATAGAGTGGCGGCATGAGAAATAAGTGAAATCTTAAAATTAGTGCTGCCTGTAAATACGGTTTAACAGTAAAGTAGCAAAAACACCGAGATGACATCAGCACCTTGAAGTTCTAAAAATAAATATATAAAATTTATATATTTATTTTTTTAAAAACCAAACAGGTGAATTTTCATTTGAAAAAAAAAACAGTTCTTACGCTGAAAAATTCCCGTAGTATTTCCATAACAGTTAATATCAAAAAATATCAGCACAATTTTTTTACGTCTCCTAAAAGTCTTTACATGTACATAGCAATAGAAACAACACTGAGGAGAAAGGAAACAAATTGTAAAATCCGTGCCTAGCATAATACATATGCACGTCTAAGAGGAAAATTGAAATAGAATAATATGTGCAATAGAACTAACGGTTTAAAGTCACGAAACTATTCTTTAGATCAGCCTAACAGTAAACTACAAAGAACCTTGATTTCTTGAATTCTTGAAGTTATAAATTTGATATACGTGAAGAAGTAGGTATTTTCCATAATATTAACTATTATATTAACTATTATGGAATGTTATTAAGGCAAATTTTCAGCGTAAGAAATAAGCAATGCCACTTGCTGTCTTTCTCAAGATCGCTTTGGTAGAATAGTATTTCCTATAACTCGATATCAATAGGGTCATACGGTAAAATTAATATATAAGAGTTTTCGTCCAAATGTAATTGCATACAACCGCCTATTCGTTGTTTTACACATTCCCAATTCTCTTTCTCTACCTGCAGATAGCTGAACACAACTTATGGGAATGAAGGACCTCACTTAATGACCTCCTTTTGGCTTTAGGAGTTTAACACACCTTAAACATTTAACCTCTAATGATTATTAAAGAAATAAAAAAAACCTCAATCAGCTGCTTGCAACAGTGATCTGACAGGAGCCTGTCAGTTTCTCTGCCATAGTCGAAGGTCTGTGAGGATGGTGACCCCATTGATCACTTTAATACGCCATAGAGAAGATATGCGTTTGGTTGGGTTGTTTTATCTCTGACCGGTAGTTATTTGCACACAGGGGCTAAATGGCCACGTCATAAAGAACCAGAGGGATCACTTTAGGTTGCGGGAAGGTGACCGAATGGAACAGCTGCTATGACACAGATGTCAACCTCCCATCCAACGTTTTATTTAACCTGCACAGGGTATGATACATACAGAATTTCTACACTATTTTATTGTGGTTTACATCAGTTTTTATTCTAACAATATTAAGATTTTTATATTTTTATACATTTTGGTATTTTTTCTTCTACTATTTACTTTGGTAACTTTACGCTTATGACGTCAGCTCCTTGAACTTTATGTATATATAATAGAGCAGTGGTTCTCAAAAACTTTTATGTCTCACGTATCTCCTGGAAATGTGTATGTTATTGGCATACCCCATGTATAGATACAGAAAACTATAATTATACTATAACAATGGGAATGAAATAAAACGTATATATCTATATACCTTTTATTTCATTCCCATTGTTATAGTATAATTATAGTTTTCTGTATCTCACACATTCTTTATTGTAAAATTTTAGATCAAAATAGCATTATCAGATTTATTCCGGATATCGGAGCAATCTTCCGATGTCTGTCGTTTTTAAAAATTTCGGTAATATATGGTCAGTGACTTAGTTGTTTACACGAAAGTTGTTAAAGCTAAAACTAATTCGTGATGGAAATGCAAATTACGAAACAAAAGGCGTATCCGGTTTAACGATTCGAAAAGCATTGTTGTGTCATCGATTCTTTAGCATAGAAGCTGTTTTATTCGATTCTCTTTCATGGTGAAAGGTTAATTATTATTTTAAAAGTCTCATCTTATTATGAGAAGAAACTGCTTTCGATGCATTGTAACAGTTACTAGTGAATATAGAACTTAGGTTTTCAACTGAAATAGATTTCATTGGTCGTTATTTGTGTTATTAAGAGCTTTCCGGGAGTCTCCGAAACGACACAGAGCAGTCATTTCTGCACGTAAGTTGCAGGTTTTGTAACCAAAACTAAATCTCCTTTATTTATTTACTAAAAATGGAATGGAACCCGGCGACCGACGCAGAATGACTTTGGCTAATATTCTAAGAGTAAAGCGCTTGGGGAAAAAAAATTGCCAACTGCACGCGTTGTTCCCAGGTGGTCACCCTCCCAAATACTGACCGCGAGGGGACAAACTGGACAGTTGTAAGAGACAAATGGCAGACTCCAGTCAAGGCCATCCAGCGTGTTCTTTAACGTTCGGTAGTTTTACCTCTAAACAGCACTTTTTTGCATGCAATGAGCTGAATGGCCAGGTCACAAGGACCCTGAATGCTCAGGGAAAGTTGAGGGAAAGGGGACACACTGGACAGCTGTAGGAGACAGATGGCAGACCCAGTCAAGGCCGTCCGGCGTGTTCTTTAACGTTGGGTAGTTTTACCTCTAAACAGCACTTTTTTTGCATGCAATGAGCTGAATGGCCAGGTCACAAGGACCCTGAAGGCTCAGACAAAGTTGAAGGAAAGGGGACACACTGGACAGCTGTAGGAGACAGATGGCAGACTCCAGTCAAGGCCATCCAGCGTGTTCTTTAACGTTGGGTAGTTTTACGTCTAAACGGCACTTTTTTTGCATATAATAGGCTGAATGGTCAGGTCACAATGACATCGAAAGCTCAAAAGAAGTTGGGGTAGGTGACCCACTGGAATAGTTGTTGATAGAAAGATGGTAGCCTGAAGGTAAGCCATCCAGTGCGTTCCTTAACGCGCACACAGTATGGCTCTCCCGCACACGGAACCACGGTTTAACGTCCCATTAGTAAGACGGCGACCTTTACAAGCCAATCGGTGTCCTCTTCTGACCGACGGCAGGGCGGGGAATCTTGCGGAGATAAATCTTAATGTTGACCCTAGCTGGAACTCGAACCCTGGAATTTTAGATTACAACAGGGCGCCAAAAAATTTAATTTTCCTTCCGTGGTTTAAAATAAAATCCGAAATACATTCTTGTCCATTCGTTCGAAAAAGTATCCGAACAATGTGGTTGATTGTAGAATTCAGGAAGAATATCTGGCAACGATTTTTTTAGAAATTAGTGATCTGACAACCTTCCTATACGTACAGGAAGTTTGCCAAATCATTAATTATTAAAAAAGAAATCGCTCCCAGATTTGTTTCCTGTATTCTGTAATCAACCATGGTGTTCGGATAATTTTTTGAGCGACTGTACACGAAGTTTGCCAGATCAGTAATATCTAATAGAAAAAGTAAAATCGTTGCCAGATATTTTTTCTGAATTCTGTAATCAATCATGGTGTTTGGATACTTTTTTGAGCGACTGTACACGGTTTCCAAATCACTAATATAAAAAGAAAATAATCCTTGCCAGATATTTTTCCTGAATTCTGTAATCAACCATATTGTTCGGATACTTTTTTGAGCGACTGTAGATATACGAAGGTTGCAAGATCACTAATTTCTAAAAAAAATTCGTTGACAGTTTTATTCTGTATTCTGTGGACATTGTTATTGTTCGGATATTTATTGGAGCGATTGTACACGAAGGTTGCCAGATCACTAATTTCCAAAAAGTTCGTTGCCACATAATTTTTCTCAATTCTCTAATCAACAATAGTGTTCGGATATTTATTTCAGCGACTGTACACGAAGGTAGATATTTTGTCCACATATTTTGTCCTGAATTCTCTAATCAACCATTGTGTTCGGATATTTGTTTGAGCGACTGTACACAAAAATAGCCAGATCAGTATTTTCTAAAAACGTCGTAGCCAGATATTTTTTCTGAATTCTGAAAGCAACTACAGTGTTCGAATATTTCTTTGATCCACTGTACACGAATTACACAATCGCTCAACCAAGATTGCCAGATCACTATTTTCAATCAAGATATATCAACCAAGATTGCCGAAGATTGCCAGATCACTATTTTCTAAAACGATCGTTGGCAGATATTTTTTCGCTATTCTTCAATAAAACCACAGTGTTCGGATACTTTTTTGAGCGACTATACACTCTCCAAATTATCAGGTTGGCAGGTGTCCACATTCTTCACCTGATACTGGGAGTCACCATTTGCCTGCCTGCGTGATTATCAAAAACAACAATTGCAGATTCGTCATCCGTGAATTATTTCGTGAATAAGAATTAAAACGGTGACCACATGGTCACGAAATCGGACTACAAAGTGTTACAGTTGCTAATCATAAAACCCTTATGAAAACTGCGTGATTTGCATCATTTCTTATCGCTTATAAAACGCCGAAGATTCAAGTCCACCCAGATAACTTTGTGAACATGATTTGCAAGATGAAAGCATTAACTTGGAACAGATTACTGGGGATTTATCGTTAATTTAAATAACATCCAAAGTGCTTAGTGCGTGTTTCAAGTGATATTTGAAAACGCTGGACAACATTTCCAAGTTTTAACTTATAAATTTTGGTATCTGTTAATATTCCTCTCTGAGCGGCACTTTTTTGCACACCATGGGCTAAATGACCAGGTCACAAGGACCCCGAAGGCTCAGAGAAGGTTGGGGGAGGGGACCTACTGGAACAGCTGTTGTGAGACAGATGGTAGCCTCCCGTCAAAACCATCCAGCGTGTTTTTTAACGTTGAGTTGTTTTACCTCTGAGCGGCACTTTCTTACACACCATGGGCTAAATGACCAGGTCACATGGACCCCGAAGGCTCACAGAAAGTTGGGGGAGGCTAAACAGCTGTTGTGAAATAGATGGTAGCCTCCCGTCAAGGCCATCCAGCGTGTTCTTTAACGTACACAGGGTACGGTACTTTTTTGCAAACCATGGGATAAATGGCCATGCCACATGGACCCCGAAGGCTCAGAGAAGGTAGAGGGAGGGGACCCACTGGAACAGCTGTTGGGAGACAGATGATAGCCTCCCGTCAAAGCCATGCAACGTGTTCTTTAACGTGCACAGTGTATGGCTTTCCCCGCACACGGGGACACGGCCTAAGTAAGATCCCATCCGACGGATGGCGGCCTTTCCAAGCTTATCGGTCAGTAGAACTAATGGTTGTCCGAGGAAAAAAAATTCTTTGCTTAATTTTTTATTTCTTCATTTTGGTATTTGTCGTTACAGTATGCGTAGAAATATTTCTATATCGTAAATGATCAAACGGCAGTTTTTTTATGTACAGGCTTTCACATCTATTTGACCCATTACCGCCTGTCTGGATAGCCTTCAACAAAAAGAGAGAAAATAAATATGCCTAAAAATGCAATTCCTTCCATTGGTGTTAGATAAGTTAAAGGTAATTTAATTTATTTAATACATTCAAAATAATATACTTATTAAGATTTTATTTAAATGTTTCCATATATTAAAAACATATTTACCAAAATTAAAAAAAGAAATAACTACCAGTTAATATTTTAGGATTAGAAATTCTTTTCGGTTTATACACTTTGTTTCTGAAAGATATTATAGAAATTAGGGTGGCAACACCCGGAAAGATCACTGCTGACGTCACGTGCGTGTTTTCGCGATATCGTTTGTAATCCTTATTTAACCGCTGTATTCTTCTAGTAATTAAATTTTTAATTTATAGTCACACGTTGTAGTTTTTATTCTGAGGAAGTCATACAATCTGTAGCTGATTTTCTTATCACTGTGGTAAATAATAATTATTGATGACGCATTTGAAATTTCTGTAGGAGAATAGATAGTTTCGTCGGTGCAGTGTAAAATTTTACCTTTAGGCCTTTGTAATTACTTTACAAGTTATTTGTGTCGCAGAATTGCCTCTCTGCTGTTGTGCTGTGCAACTGATTCTTCGGCTTTGTCAGCCAAAGATTATTATCAGCAGCTAACTGATCCTTTACACGTTTATTAAGCTCTCTATAATGTTTCCTATTAGGATTAGTATTGATTCAGGACATTCCTGTAGTTCTTTCCTTCTAAAATAATCTAAAGTGCCTTGTCACTCAGATAATTATGTGTCCTCTGCTTCATTTTTCGTAAGAGAGTACTGTTAGTTTCCAAAAAAGCCTATTCTAAGTGGTCCCATTTTTCATGAACTTCAGTAGCAAGCAAAGCACGACTGTCATAATGAGTAAGTAACATATCATGATAAGATTTACTATAATTAGGTGTTTCAGTGCTTCATAAATAATGGTAAATTTTTTAACCTCAGCTCAACTCTTCTTAAGTTTAAACCGCAAAACACTTTTAACAAGATAATGGTCAGATCCAATTTCAGCTTCCCAATATGACCTGGTGTTTCTAAGAGAAGTAGTCCATTTGCTGTTAATTAATATATAATCTATAACGTTCTTATGCAGCCCATGAGGTGGAACACAAGGGTACTTATGTATGTCGCGGTGTTTGTAATAAGTGTTAGTTATTCTGAAGCCATTGAGTTTAACATTGGCATTGACGTCACCTACAACAAGGGTAACATCTCATTTCTTCACAGAATTCGAAATACCTTGAAGTTGTCTGTAAAACCTAATTTCTCATCGTCATCGGCATTCACAGTGGTGGCATAACAGTAGATAAGATTGAAGTCCTTAATGCTTGTCTGTAATTTTGCTGTAAACAACCTTTCATTAATATCCCAGAAGAGCATCACTAACGTGTCACGCCTTGGTTACGTTTATTGTCTTTCTTCACCAAAAATTTAAGATACTCACGGTGAATCCGAAAAAGCTTTGAAAGAGGTACTAGGTTAAAAGAAATGCGTCGTATTTCTGCTCCATAATGTTTAGTAAATTTGGTTTAGAAGGTATCGAAAAAATGTAAGTGCGGAAGAGTAAACAAACCCCTCTGTTGGGAATACGAAAAAATGGAAATGTCACTTCCTTCGGATTGTGCAAACAATGCATCCTCAATAGTCACTGTGAGATGTCATTCGCCTATTATTGAAATCGTCCAACGCTTTTCTCGCTGTTCCATTTGCCGCGTTAGCTATTAAAATATGGCAAAGAAGTAATCCTCTTTTGAGGGTTTGCAGTTATCAGAGCTTTGCCTATCGCGAACAGACTAGAGTATAAGAAGCAGCCACTGGTAAGGCCCGTGCGGTTGATAAATACCGTCGGCCTGTCCTTCTGTAACCCACAACTGTGCTGCTCGAAAAGTATCAGCTGAATCAAGTTAAATAATATTCGTGAAGTGTTTGTGGTTCGTTTATATTTTCCTTCAGGTAAGTAACTTTGTAGTGAATAATTAGTTTAGAGTAGAGATAATCTAATTCTACACTTTTTAGCCTAAGAGCTACGAAATTTCGGTCGGTTTCGTACCAACAAATAGTATGCAGCACATTACTCTGATTATGGGATATAAAATTGATAGTTAACCGCTATTTGTCGGCGTCGACGACTTTATTTTGGCTCGTAATACGGACATTATTCATTTCTTATGGTTTTCAGGTACCCTGCCGAACGGCTACAGAATTTCCTTCTTATGCCAGTGAGAAACATTACTTGGAAGCTCTAAAATATGCATGTAATGCAGAAATGTCACTGATTATAATATAAAGATCATAATCAAATATTTTTGAAGTATCGGATTTCAAAAATATTGTTTTAGTATTTGAATGGTTGCGGAAGCTGGATTGGTTAACAATAAACTTCATTGGTATTCCAGTGAGAAAGTGGAATTAATATTTTCAAAACTTCCTCACAATAAAAGTCTACGACGTTCGGTTATAAGTCATCATCATCATCCTCAAGCAGCCATGGGCTACCGAGGTCCAACCAGACCGTGCAATTTAGTTCTCCAAGCAGATCTATCCTGATCCTCAAGCATCCTCAAGCATCTGCTGCATCTGGCCACTGCACACCAATTCTAACAAGGTCCTGTTTCACATTGTCTGCCCACCGCCTCCTAGGTCTCCCCTTCTTTCTGAAGCTTTTAGGCACACTGTTCATAACCCTATTCGCCAATCTATAATTATTCATACGGGCAACATGGGCAAACCAACGGAGTCTCTCTCTGCATAATATGCTGCTTAAAGGAGGTTGCAAACTCCTTTGCCTAACCTCATCATCAGTTACAAAGTTGAACCACCTAATGCCCAAGATACTGCGTAAGCATCTAGAATCAAAAGCTTCTAATTTCCTGTTATCTCGTTTACACAGCGTCCAAGTTTCACTACCATAACTTACTCTAGAAAGAACCAAACTATTATATAGTCTAATTTTGGCCTTTAGGTGTATACGCCTATTTCTCCACACTCTCCATAGATTCTTAAAAGTCCCGGCAGCAATCCCAATTCGTCTGTTAATCTCATGCCGCACATCACGATTATCTGTTGCATAGCTGCCAAGATAAGTAAACTGTGACACCTGCTCAAGACTACAACCATTCAGATTAACTGAATCACGGCCTGCCTGACCAATTTTCATCACTTTAGTTTTCTCTGTTTATAACCAAACCTACTCTACTACCAGTCTCATCAACAGCTCGAATGAAAGAGTTCATCTCATCAATATCATTTGCCAAAAGGTAAATCATCAGCATAATATAAATCAGAAATTTTCGTATCTCCAGTGCATTTAAGGCCAAAATCTTTCCCTTGAAGTTAATATCGCATAACATAATCAAAAATACAGCTAAAGAGAATAGGAGACAAAATGCACCCTTGTCGAACACCAGAAGTAATGCTAAACCAATTGCTACAAGCCTTACCAACTCTCACACACGACTCAGTGTTATTATAGAGAGCTTTCATTATGTTAACTAACTTGTCAGATATACCATATGATTTCACAATCAACCACAAATTATGACGATCAACAGAGTCGAAAGCCTTTTTGAAAACAACAAAGCTTGCAACCAAATGTTTTTGAAACTCTAAACATTTCTCAAGAATCTGCCTAAGTGAAAATATCTGATCCACACATCCCCTACCACTTCTGAATCCACATTGCTCATCACGCAATTGACTGTCAACCAGATACTTAATTCTATTAAGCACAATCATGGAAAGAACTTTACCTGGAACAGAGAGTAGGCTGATAACTCTATAGTTATCACAAGAACTGCTACCACCTGTTTTGAAAATAGGGATAATAATAGCTCTAGTAAAATCCGTAGGAACCATGCCTTCATCATAAAAGATATTCAGAATTTCAGTGATCCAAGTGGTAACCGAAACATCCGCAGCTCTAAGGATTTCGGTAGTAATTTCATCTACCCCTGGGGATTTACGCAGTTTAAGTTTAGAAACAGCCATAAACATATCTTGTGAATCTATTCACTTGGGGCTGTCAACCGGTAAACAAACAGAAAACACAGCGGAAGATTTTCCCTCCACAGAAGCCCACCAGTGCAGCAAAATGAGGATCTATAATCAAACTGAGAGACATAACTCTGTTCAGGTTGGTTTATTAGGTCAGCACCAGGACCCTGTGTGGTTGACCACTCGTCAGTAGGGTAGAAAAAAAAAAGAAAAATAGCCATAATTGTCCAGATCAGTAGGCCACACTAATCTGGGAACCCTCCACTTCCGTTCACTTCCATAAGAGAGTATCTCTTTTGAAAGTTACTAAAGGTCTGCACCACGAGAATGCGGGATCGGACATTTGGTGCTAGGCCTGGCCGGATCTATACGTTGCAACTATAGGTATATTTTTATATTATGTTTCGATCATCATCAGGTACGTAAGATGCATTTCTACAGAGAAGAAAAATGGTTATGTAAAGTTTCGGAGAAGTATAGACGAAACATTGTGAAGCCGTAGTAAAAGTTGGAAGTTGCATATTTTGAGTTACGCATTGCAATCTTTTTTGAGTTGTTGCACTAGATTTTTTTTTTCTCGCCCTCGTGCGATACACGGAGGAAGTAACCATTCTTTTGTTTTATATATTTTGGGTGAGGTTTTAGTGATGTACTGTGATGTGGAAGGGCTTTACGTAGGCACCAACCATTTATACGTTTAAGAACCGTTAAAGCTTTGGAAATTCCGGTTTTTGAAAAGTCGTTTTCGGTAAAAAATTTGGTATTTGCAAGTAATCTGAAGATTAATATTATTGTTTTTGCCCAGAAATGAAAATTAACAGTTATGTGCACGTCGTGGTGTAATAAGGTAGAAAAATAGGAGTGGATTTGCATCGCACCGTAAGTCTTTTGCCGAACGTTTGCAGTGAAAAACACACAAACAGCGATGCCTTACCCGGGGCTCAAACCCTGGTCCCTTAGATCAGTAGCCAATCGCGCTAACCACTCGGCCATGGGACGGCGAATAGCCTTATTAGGGCAACCATTAAAAAGAAAGTGAACCCACTTTCTCCTTTTCCACTGCATGCGTTCCGTTTCCGGATCTCCTGCTACTCTCTCCCACCACCTTTTACCATTTCGCATCGCTTTTTCCCTTTGCCTGCCTTCTGCATCGCCTTTTTCTTTTTTCATTAGCGCCATGCGTGTTGCCACTGCGCCACGCACAAATTTCGTTGATTTCGATTGCGGGCGTCGAAAATGCTGCGGATGACATTAGGATTCCTTGTAGAGTTGTATGTTAATAAATATGAAATATTTCTAATTAGCGATGAAATATTTTTGGATAGCCCGGTTTGTTTCGCTAAGAACCGGGATTGACAGATGGCAAACAGATTGCTTTAACAAATTATTTATGTCATAGTTTAATAAAATATGCATCAAATAAAAAAAGAAAATATTATTTATCAAGCTTAAATTACATATTTTTATAAGATATCTATTTACGAAATTTAAAATGGCAATTTTTATTTTTTTTTAAATCGTTTGCCATTATCAGAGTAATGTTAACAAATTGGCAATACCTTATATAACTTCTAAGAAATGGCAAACAGATGGCTTTAACAAATTATTTATGTCATAGTTTAATAAACTATGCATCAAATAAAAAAAAATATTATGTATCGAGCTTAAATTAGATATTTTTATAAGATATCTATTAACCAAATTTGAAATGGCAATTTTAATTTTTTTTTTAAATCGTTTTCTTTTATTGTACTAAAAACGGATATATACGTTCTGGACAATGGAAGGGTTAATAAATCACGTTTTTGTTTTAGAATTTCTTAAAATTGTATACGATTCATATGAAAGTTGCATTTGGAATAAATGCATGCTACAAATGTTCCAATTTTTCATTTTGTTTTTATACTGGTTCACATATTGTTGGCTAATCAAAATACTCGTTCAGTGAGGACATTAAATCAAGGGATACATAAACTAAATTTAACGTTTTTTAAAATGTTTTTAAAAGATTCCTGTTTATCGCTGAAATATTTAAAAATTTCAACCAATCTTCTGCGTGCCAATATTCAGTTTACTATTTTAATTAACGAAAATAAAATGGAAAAAATCGCCATTTTAGAAAAAAAAAATATCTAAAAGACAGAGCAGAATAAAAAAAAACCAGAACAGATCTAAACTATCAGAACAGATCAGAACTATCTAAAGACAGAACAGAAATAAAGGACTGTCCTCTTAAATAAAGGACGTATGGTTACTGTACATATAATAAAAAAAACCCTGTCAGACCTCTGCTTGCCACAGAGGTCTGACAGGAGCCTGTCAGTTTATATGCCATAGTAGAAGGTCTGAGAGGATGGCAGGCCCTCAGCAGAAAAACGAAACAAACAGCCATGCCTTTTCCCGGGTCTCGAATCCAGGTCCCTTAAATCAGTAGCCAAGTGTTCTAACCACATATACGGTATCATTAAAATATCATCTTCCTACCTCCGTGACTTAAAAGACGACTTATTTTTCTAAGCACAACTAATCTTCGATTCCCTAGAAGAAAGCGTGAAAAATGTCGACGCTAACTACGTATGTTTGACTTCAACAGATTTCATTAACTGTATACTGTTTGAGAGTAATCGTAATTATTCTTTGCTCACGTCTGACAATAATATTGTTGATTTAATTGTTTTCCGACTTCGAAGGAAGTGACACCTCTCCATATCCGCAACAAAGTTCTGTCTCTTTAAGCATCCTTTCTCACCATTTCTCGTACCTGAGCGAAGCCAATTAGTGAACATTATAGGAACGAACATTATCGAACATAACGTAGCAGTGGAGATCGCCATCAAATAACCAAAGATAATCGAATAACGAAACCTTTCCCTGCCTAGA
Organism: Ryuthela nishihirai; assembly: GCA_038380435.1. Lineage (NCBI taxonomy): Eukaryota > Metazoa > Arthropoda > Arachnida > Araneae > Heptathelidae > Ryuthela > Ryuthela nishihirai. The sequence goes on along the minus strand of JAWZYU010000003.1, from coordinate 85,614,994 downwards.
CTCGTTAAAGTATAAAATATCCCACGTGTATCGTGTAAGAGCTACGTATTGCCATAAATAAGCAAACTTAAATATGTGTGGCGAGAGAGATGATATTCAGCAACGCGGTTTCGGTTACTTTCCAGCATAATTTCTATAATGTGAAGAGGAAAAGTATTTTCAGTGTCTCGTGAAAGCCATACAACAAAACTTATATTGTGAAATCACAGTTTATTATTCAGTTCAATACATTTTCCAAAACATATTTTCTGCTGAGGTCACTCACAAAACCTATCTGATGGAGAAAATAAAAGATGTCATTGCCATAATAACTTAGTAGCCAAATATCCTATTCGATATCATTTGCATTAGATATCTCTCACACCTGTACGACATACGTGTAATATCGGATATAAAAACGTTGGTTGCCGTAATATATAAATGATGAACGCTGGAATATTTAACACGCGAAAAAAAATATTAAACGCACAGTTGACATGAAACTTGAATTCACGTTTAGATTTTAGTTTTACTCTTAATAAAATAATTAGTGTATTGCACCGAATAATTATTTTGCATCTCGGCATTTGTAAAATTATCCTATCGTTCTTAACTCTAAAAACGCAAATAGCGTAGTTGAAAAAACGCCATTTCCATAGCTACAATTAGGAGGACCCTATTTCGTGTCAACACAAATATTTCGTAGTCAATCCCTTTTTATAGAAAGATAATGGCAACTGTTTATTTCATCTCTCAATAAATAAGTTTTACCCCACCATTCACTTTAAAACGAAATATTTATTCACCATAAACATAAATTTTAAACACTGCAAACGTTTGGCAAAAGTCTTAAGGTGTGATGCAAATCCATTCCTAATTTTCTGTCTTATTACACCATGACGTGCACATAACTGTTAATTTTCATTTCTGGGCCAAAACAATAATATCAATCTTCAGATTACTCGCAAATACCAAAGTTTTTACCGAAAACGACTTTTCAAAAACCGGAATTTCCGAAGCTTTAACGTTTCGTAAACGTATAAATGGTTGCTGCCTACGTAAAGCCTTTCCACATCTCAGTTACATCACTAAAATTTCACCAAAAATATATTAAACCAAAGAAGGGTTACTTCCTCACAAAAGAATGGTTACTTCCTCCGTGGATCGTACGAGAGTCAGAAAAAACATCCAGTGGAACAACTCAAAAAAGCTTGCAATGCGAAACTCAAAGTATGCAACTTCCAACTTTTACTACGGCTTCACCAATGTTTCGTCTATACTTCTCCGAAACTTTATATAACCATTTTTCTTATCTCCAGAAAAATAAAAATGCATCTTACGTACCTGAGATGATCGAAACATAAAATAAAAATAGACCAAAAATAGCAACATTATTATGATTAAGAAAAGCATTTCTAAAACTTTTAACTCCGTGTAATATATTATACAAAATCTGCTGGCAACACAACGAAAGAGTACTGCTGACGTGATCTCGGTGTTTTTGCTACTTTATTAGTAACCCGTATTCACAGGCAGGCAGCACTAATTTTAGGAGATTTAAAGATTTTTCATATTTATTTTTTCATATGCACTGTATTTCTTTTTAAGGTTTATATTTTTACACGGTTTTCTCGGGAACCTATCTACCGTGTCAGAATTCGAAACAGAATTGAGTGCATTGAATTAGATTATTCCTATTGTATATTAAGAAGGATTTATTTTTTTTGAAAATTGAGTGCTTATCGCGCTTGGCTACTGATCTAAGAGATCTGGGTTCGAACCTAGGGTAAGGTATTGATGTGTGTTGCTTTTCTGCTGGGGTGCTTACTTACGGTAGCAACAATGCAATCAGTTTAGGTTCATCATCATCATCCTCAAGCAGCGATGGGCTACGGAGGTCCAACCAGACCGTGCAATTTAGTGCTCCAAGCAAGTCTATCCTGAGCTACATCTACTGCATCTGGCCATTGCAAACCAATTCTAACACGGTCCTGTTTGACATTGTCTGCCCACCGCATCCTTGGCCTCCCCTTCTTTCTGAGGCCTTTAGGCACATTATTCATAACCCTATTCGCCAATTTATAATTATTCATACGGGCAACATGGCCAAACCGACGGAGTCTCTCTCTGCACAATACGCTGCTTAAAGGAGGTTGCAAACCCCTTTGCCTAACCTCATCATTAGTTACAAAGTTGAACCACCTAATGCCCAAGATACTGCGTAAGCATCTGGAATCAAAAGCATCTAGTTTCCTGTTATCATGTTTTCAAAGTGTCCAAGTTTCACTACCATAACTAACCCTAGAAAGAACCAAACTATTATACAGCCTAATTTTAGTCTTTAGGTGTATACACCTATTTCTCCACACTCTCCATAGATTCTTAAAAGTCCCGGCAGCAATCCCTATTCGTCTGTTAATCTCATGCCGCACATCATCATTATCTGTTACATAGCTTCCAAGATAATTAAACTGTGACACCTGCTCAAGACTGCAATAATTCAGATTAACTGAATCACAGCCTGCCTGACCAATTTTCATCACTTTAGTTTTCTCTCTGTTTATAACCAAACCTACTCTACTAACAGTCTCATCAACAGTTCTAATGAAAGAGTTCATCTCATCAACATCATTTGCCAAAAGGGCCAAATCATCAGCATAATCTAAATCAGAAATTTTCGTATCTCCAGCCCATTTAAGGCCAAAATCTTTCCCTTGAAGTGAATTTCGCATACCATAATCAATAACCAAACTAAAGAGAAAAGGAGACAAAATGCACCCTTGTCGAACACCAGAAGTAATGCTAAACCAATTGCTACAAGCCTTACCAACTCTCACACACGACTCAGTGTTATTATAGAGAGCTGTCATTATGTTAACTAACTAGTCTGGTATACCATATGATTTCACAATCAACCACAAATTATGACGATCAACAGAGTCGAAAGCCTTTTTGAAATCAACAAAGCTAGCAACCAAAGTTTTCTGAAACTCTAAAATTCTATTAAGTACAATCATGGAAAGAACTTTACCTGGAACAGAGAATAGGCTGATACCCCTATGGTTATCACAAGAACTGCGATCACCTTTTTTGAAAATAGGGATAACAATAGCTCTGGTAAAATCCTTAGGAACCATGCCTTTATCATAAAAGTTATTCAGAATTTCAGTCATCCAAGTGGTAACCGAAACATTTCCAGCTCTAAGCATTTCTGTAGTAATTTCATCTACCGCTGAGGATTTATGACGTTTAAGTTTAGAAACAGCCAAAATAACTTCAGATTGTGTTATAGGGCCAACGTTAAAGCCACCAATGCATCTATCATCATTGCAAACAATGGGAATAGAACTAACCGCATTGTTTAGAATATCACTGAAATGCTCAGCCCACCTAGCCATGACAGAATCCTCACCTTCTATAACCTTACCTTGTTTATCCTTCAATCCCTGTATACCTGTCCGTTTTCTACCACATAAAACATTAACTATCTGGTACAGCTCTCTGCTGTTGTGCTGTGTAACTGCTTCCTCGGCTTTATCAGCCAAACCATCAAGCCAAAGATTCTTATCAGCAGCTAACTGATCTTTTACACGTTTATTAAGTTCTCTGTAATGCTTTCTATTAGTACTAGTAGGGTATTGATTAAGAACATTCCTGCAGTTCTTTCTTTCCGAAATAAGCTCAAGTGTCTTATCACTCAGATAATTCTGTTTCTTCTGCTCCTTTTTTCCTAAAAGAGTACTGTTAGTGTCCAAAAAAGCCTGTTTAAAATGATCCCATTCTTCCTCAACATCAGTAGTAAGCATACCATGACTGTCATAATGACTAAGTAACCTATCATGGTAAGCTTTGGCTATAATTGGGTCTTTCAGAGCTTCAGTATTAAAAGCAAATTTTTTAACCCTAGCACAACACTTATTAAGTTTAAGTTGCAAGACACTTTTAACAAGGTAATGGTCAGATCCAATTTCAGCTCCCCTATATGCCCTGGTATTCCTAACAGAACTAGCCCATTTGCTGTTAATTAATATATAATCAATGTTATTCCTATGCAGCCCATCAGGTGAAACCCATGTGTACTTATGTATGTCGCGGTGTTTGTAATATGTGTTATTTATACTGAAACCATTGAGTTTACTTACCTGTAGGAGACGTTGACCATTGTCATTGCAGTTACCAATACCAAAAGGGCCTATTACTCCTCCCCAAAGATCAGAGTCAGTACCAACTTTGGCATTGAAGTCACCAAGAACAATGGTAATATCTCCTTTCTTGACAGAATTCAAAATATCCTGAAGTTGTTCATAAAACCTATCCTTCTCATCCTCATCGGCATCCTCAGTGGGGGCATAACAGCAGATAACATTGAGGTCTTTAACGCTTGTCTGCAATTTTGCTGTAAGAAACCTTTCATTAATGCACTCATATCCTAGAAGAGCATCACTAGCGTGTCTGCTGAGAAGCAGACCCACGCCTTGGTGATGCTTATTGTCGTCCCTCCCTGAAAAGAGAAATTTAAGATTATTTTTAAGAATCTGACCTTTATCTGTCCATCTGGTCTCTTGCAAGCCGAGAATATCTAAATTATAATGGTGGAATTCTTGTGTGAGGACATCAAGAGAAAAAGCTCTGTGCAGAATCCTCACATTCCAACTACCTATGGAGAGAAAATGGTTAGTAGGATGTTTAAAGAAACTATGTTTATTGAGAGAGGGAATGCCAACAATATCAAACAGCCCCCTAATCGCAGACATGGGGCAAAGATCCGTTCCCCCACCACTAAAGGCTGAAGCCATCTACACTGGAAGACTTCATCCAATGTAGAATTTGACGATGCCAATAGAAGCAAAGAGTTCAGGTGCCTGCGATGACCTCTGCTCAGGATTATCCACCAGCTGATAAACATATCCTGCGAATCTATTCACTTGGGGCTGTCAAACCACAAACAATCAGAAAACACAGAGGAAGATTTTCCCTCCACAGAAGCCCACCAGTGCAGCAAAATCAGGATCCATAATCAAGCTCAGAGTCATATATCTGTCCAGTCCAGTGGGTTTATATGGTCAGTACCAGGACCCTGTGTGGTTGACCACTCTTCAGCAGGGTAGAAAAAAAAAGAAAAATAGCCATAGTTGTCCAGATCAGTAGGCCACATTAATCTGGCAGCCCTCCCCTTCCGTTCACTTCCACAAGAAAGTACCTCATTTGAAAGGTACTAACGGTCTGCACCACGAGAAGGCGGAGTCGGACATTTGGTGCTAGGCCTGGCAGTTTCTATGCATCATCACAGGGGTGCATAGCTCTCCTTCCAGTGACTACCTAGCTACCATTTACTCTCATAGGGTCAAAAAATCTCTCATAGGGTCAAAAATACTGAAAATAATCTGATTTCATTTCCTTTAGAGCTCTGATGAGGGATATAAAATTTTGGTTAGTGCACCTACGAGTGAGATACAAATACGAAGTATTTATGAGATAGTGTTAGTACAATATCATGTTTTTGAAATAGTTTGATGATGGACAGAGCTTAATGTGGTGCACTGACTGAGAAAAAAAATGCACTTCTAGATGCAGAAACAGACTGTCGAAGCACATTGCAAATTTCATTTGGTTATACAATTCACACCCGTCGCAGGGCAGAGTGGTCAACGTGCTCGACTACAGTTCTAAGGGACCTGGGTTCGACCGGCAGGTAAAGCACAGATGCTAATTAGAGCGACATAATTCCGTCAGTCCTCTGTAGCAAGCAGCTGCTCGATCCGTTATTATTTACGCTAGGGCTTCTCAATGAGGGATGTGCAGTAAATTTTTTTTTTTTTTTTTTGGAGGGGGGGGGGGGGGGTTAAAAGTTCCTAGGTATGTGGAAGACACATTTAAACTGATTTCAAATAGAGAACTTCGGTACGTTTAGGGACCTGAGCATCGTGCAGGCATTCCTTTTCTTAAAGTGCTACTACCCACGACACTTACCTCTGCCGTTCCTTGTCTGCCGACAGAGGTCTCTGTGTCGAGTATTCCTTCTGCTCGAGTCCCATCTCACAGGGACTCCACTTTACACACTTTACTCCATTCCACATTAGACAATTGCTCTCTAGTGCTACATGCAGGGCAGAGTGAGAGGCACATATTAAAAAAAAAACATATTGAGGAAATCAGATATTTCAACGATTTTTTTCCACATTTAAATATGGAGTTGGGAGTGGGGGTTAAAAGATAGTTTTCAAGCTGCATTTGGTTTCTTCAAGCCCATGATTTCCCTCCTAACTTTTGGTAGGACACAGATTACCATTGCCTGCTGTTGCTTCGTAATTAAAAAAATGCCTGGCTAAGAAATTTGAAAAAAAAATTAAATAAAAGAGATGGGGTGGGGGGGGGGGGGGGGTAGACAGAGAGAGATGACACCATCCAAGTTCCATTTGGTTTCTTCCACCTTATGATTTCTTTCCTACCTTTTCTTAGGAAAGAGATCAACATTCCCCACTATTACTCCCTAATTACAAAATGCCATGCCTTTCTCCTAATGATTTCTTTGCTACCTTTTGTTTGGACACAGATTAGCACTGGCTGCTATTACTTGCTAATTACAAAGTGTCAGGCAAGGAAATTCAAAACAAAAAAGAACCCTGTAGAGGGGAGCGGGAGTGTTACAGTATCAATACATGCTGTTCTGGAACTTGACATAAAAAATAAATCTTTACCTATAACCCCCCCCACCCCCACCCCTCTCGTTCCAGGCAATTTTTGGTGCCTAGAGTAGTTCAAATCTTTTCTAATTTACTCCTAGAAACGACAGAGTAGAAGATTACAATGGAAAAAAAATTTTTTTCCTCCATCTCAGCAATGCATTCGTTAACTTTTCCTGTTCTTTGTCCCTGCGGAGCAACGCACTCGTCGTCGCTACCCCCCTCCCTCCCCCCCAACACACACTCCCACATACACACTCCCGCACACACACACCAAAACACACACACACACACCCTTACCCCAACAACGACACCTGCGTTTTTTGCCTTCTTCTCTTTTCCTTTAAAACCCACTTGGCTTCTTGTTCTTCCTTTTTTCACACTTTTTCTTTTTAACTCAAAACCGACACCCCCCATTTCCACCCCGCTAACAACCCATCGAAATTCTTCTCAATTTATATAAATATCACAACACTTTCAACATAACGAAAACTTTTAAACATATTACTAGCGACTAAATTAAAACCCTTTTCCCCACTTCTTTAGAATACACCATGGTACACTATTCATCAGACAAAATCATATTAACTCCAACATTGCCACCAAATACACCTCAACACTAGAAATATCAAATACCCTATATATACACACAACATACCGAGAGGAAAAACTAGAGAAAAAAAGTACAACATCATACTTAAAAAAAGAAACCAATCCTGCTATTCTTAAAGAGTTTTGCTCCAAACCTCAATTAGATATTTAAAAAACACAGCTCTAAGCAAAACTATATAAATTACACAGGTGCAATTATTTTTAAACCTCTTAACAGCAAAGGAAATTAAAATAAGAATCAACAATAAACTGTATTCAAGTGAGCTACATAACTCATAACTTACGATCATTTCCGCTTCCTTTCTGCGAAACTGTCACTTTACATTATCAGATTTAAACATTATTCGAACATGGAAATTTTTTCTCACCAAATATCTATACTTGATTAATAATTTCACCGTCTGATACAGAAAATAATTCACATCAGATCTACATATCATGAAATTCAAATCTTATAAGAAATCTCTCTCATATCAACTGCATCTTACACCTAAAATATGTTCATATTTTCAATAATACTAGACATACGTTGCTACTTTGACGAAACAATATCATGCACTTCCGGTTATCGAAATAAGCCTTATTCGATATAATTGTTGGAAATTCTAGTATTTCCGGCGACGCGAACAAAATTAAGAATAAGTTTCGTTTCGTAATATAAAAAATAGACTTGGTATTTTAAGACGTATACCTGATTTGAAAACCATATATTGCGATAACAGACGTTACATAGCGAATATAATATAAATAACGTCACAGTGAGGTAATTATCAGAGTTTATAATTCAAATAGGGAAGGGGGATATGTTTTCAACAGGTTTCTAAATAGAAAGTAGTTGATTATGAAATAATACAAAGCCTGAAGATTGGATATTACACTATGACTTTTAATTGTTTTTTTATATTTAAATTATTCGTTGTCAATAATTTATTTTGAAAGTTTGAGAGGTTTCGTAATTAGTAGGTTAAATCCGGTCTTAGGGTATTAATTCAACGTTACATCATACTGGGCGATCCTTCTCGAGGTTTTCGGAAATGCAATTAAAATTCGAGTTTTGAATTTCGAAAAAAGCTGACAGTTGGGTTTTTCACCTCTGAGCGGCACTTACTTACACACCATCGGTTAAATAGTTAGATCACAGGGACGTAGAAGACCCAGATACCGTTCGAGGAGGGGACCTAATGGAGCGATATCACTTCTTTAAATTCAGAAACCATATTAGAATATTGAAACGTTTGACCAAAAATATCTTCTATTACCCATCTTTATCTGGATTATCCTTTTTTCTCCTGTTCGTTCATTTAATATTACCCTCTGGCGCCTTAAACCTCCTTTCCCCTATGATCACTATGTTTTTTATCATATTACATGTTTGACCGTGTAACTTGTCATTTTGTTTATTTGTAATATGCAATTCCTCTAAATATATTTGAAATATCCTCAAATGTTATGGGACATCAAGCCACTTGAACGTTTAATATCCAGAATTACATTACCCCCTGCATGGAGTTATGCTGGTAGTTATGATTATTTTGACAATCTTTTGTTTTGGTCCGCGGATAAAACCGCGTACTAGTGTACAAATAATTCATGGCGAGATATACGCTCTAAATCTTAACTAGTTATTCTATCACAAATCATTTTAGGTAATGCATGATTACCGGGAACTAAAGCTTATGTGGACGAATAAAAGTATTTACAAGTTAGAAAATACACCGCCACACTTCAAAAATATTTTGTTATCACACTGGATTCCCTTTATCTGCAAAATAATGATCCTTTTCTCGGCAAAGGACTTATTACTGAGAGTATGCACACTGCAATTGGTCAAGATTCGAGTCAAGGTGGAAAATAGCGTCTTCTAGTCTCAAATTTTGGAACATTTCGAAAAACGTTATTTAAATAATGAGCAACATTTTAAAATTGCAAGGTCTAAATTTTAGAAAGAATGCTATTTAGACAAAACTGTTTTCTAATTTAGCCACTTTATTTCTCTGGCAATTTTACCAAATAGCTGAATCTTTGCTATTGACCCGAAATTAACTGATGTAGTGTTTGAAAACCGTATGTATTGCGCTATGTAATATTGTGTTATAAGATTTTATTGCGAACACTAATCTCTTTCATAGCGTGAGTGAAATATTGTATTGAAAATTTACAACCGCAAACGAGTCATACCCTAGGAGGTTATTATTTATAACACACTTCACTTGAGAGAAATATTTTGTGTATTGCATTTGTTTTTTGTTCATGTTAGAAGAAAATTTAAGATTCTTAATTCCTGTGAACCAATGAAATTTTATTTCTCTTGCAGGAACGTATTGTACAAAGGTAACAGTGTTTTGGAATCGAAGTTTACCACATAATTGCTATTCTAAATTACATTTTGTAGCTAATTTCTTGTAAAAAAGATCCAAGTGTTCCCCCAAGACATGTCGTGGAAAAATCTTTCGCATCATAAAATTACTGTAGCACATTTCTGTGTTCTTTTAAAACTTCTCTGATTATTTACACGCAGATTTTTTATTTCTGTGTAATTGCGATGTCGGGAAAATTAGTCGACACTGGCCTCACTTTCTTCCTGCGGTTATTTTTCAAAATAGAATGTGTGATAGAGAATATCTGTCGTATTCTGCTTTGTTTCACTAGTTTGCAAATGGTGTTTTACAGAGGCTTCAGATCGTTGTAAACCTTTCAACTTAATATTAACTGCACTAAGAAATCACAATGACGAAAAATCAGATATAGAACACTATTTATTTAGTAAAACTATTAGCATTTATTTAGTACATATTCAGAAGCGCGTACCAGTTCGTCGTACACTTCGTTTTATTAACAAGAAAGATCCATTCAGACACGTAGGAATAATTATCTTCAACTCCTGCCTGTTCCGCCAAACGTTTTGCGTTACAGTTCATATGTAGAATCCGAAAAAGACTCTTTGGGGATCCTGACACATTCTGTACTGAACGGTGCAGAGTCCATTGTTGAAACCTTAGCTTGGTCCCTCAAGGCCTCTAGATGAGCTTGTATGATGTCGAGGTAGTGTCTGATTTTGTCGGGTTCCGAAGAGTTCATCACAAAATCCGAAGATCTTATGTCTTTGCCCTTACATTGATGGCTTTTAAGGCGAAATACAAGCCCTATGACATCCTTGTTACACTGTAAGCACACGTCACGAAATCCCTTACCCTTCTAGTATTTCTTGAAACCATTCCAAATAGGATCGCTCTTTCATTCTGCCACGTTTAACGAGTCGCTTACTAGCAGCAAATGACAGAGATACAGCAGCACTTATGATTTAAATCCAAAACCTCTAGCCAATCAGCATGAATTAGATCTCGACCAATGGCAGGAAATTGCAAAATGACGTCAAAGGTTTTAGGTATAAGCTGCACCTTGATGTGTGAAATAACATATTTTTGCAGTACTGAAGTGTTAACGATGGCCTGTGTTCAGCATTCTCAGCCCGAAGGTGATCTCTCCATGGAGCGGTTTGCTATTGGTAATGGCGACTACCAGCTAGACTCTGACTTGTTGGTGAAAATTTGCAAGAACATTCCCGAAGTGCACATATGTTTGTTTAAGAAGTGCAGTGACATTCCGTTTAGATACATAAAAGCTTGTGTGATATTATTCGAAGAACATGGTATGGGCTGACTTCTACACTCTCCTATACGTTTACTTTCGAGTTTGAACTAAATTGCATGGTGGTATTCAAGGATAAAAAAGGGGTGGTCATTGAAAAAGGTGTGTGTGACGATACTTCTTCAATGATTTCTTCGGTACATCTCAGCATCGAACAATGGACGTGGTTAAAAGATTCCCGCAACTCCATCACCTGCAGCTTGTTGGCTCTGAAGTTTGAAGGTAATAAATTTTCTAATGCCGTAAGGGATGTCGAATTAATTGCTGACCATACTCCAAGACTGCCTAATGTTGAATTGCATGATCAGAGAGCAAAGCTAAGTTTCAGAAAAACATTAAACATACTCGTCAGAAAAGAAATTTTTTCAGATTCTACCTACGAACTGTAAATGGGTGTGAAGTAGATCACCCAAGTCAACTTCGCCATTCGTGTCTTGCCATATCTGTTAAATCAGTTGATGCCCATTTCGCAGAAGCCGTTAGAAACATTCATTTAAGCGATATCACTAATGTTTTTGTGGAAGAGGCAGGAGTTGAAGATATAATTTCTACATGTCTGAATGGAACTTTCTTATGTTACTAAACGAAGTGTATGATGAACTAGTACGTGCCTCTGAATATGTACTAACTAAATGCTCATAGTGTGAAAAAGGTTACTAAATAAATAGTGTTCTCTATCTGATTTTTGGTAGCGCGCCAGGCTCGTAATCTGTAGTTCCCAGGTTCGAGTCCCAGCTGGATCAGCGTTGAGATTTATCTCCGCAAAAATTTCCCGCCCTACCCACGGTCAGTAGGGGACACCGATGGGCTTGGAAAGGCCGCCGTCCGTCGGATGGGACGTTAAGCCGTGGCCTCGTGTGCGGGAGAGCCATACCCTGTGCACGTTAAAGAACACGCTGGATGGCCTTGACGGGAGGCTACCATCTGTCTCCCAACAGCTGTTCCAGTGGGTCCCCTCCCCCAACCTTCTCTGAGCCTTCGGGGTCCATGTGACCTGGCCATTTAGCTCTTTAGAGCGTTTTAGCTCTTTAGAGTGACAACTAAAACGCCTAAACAAGTAGTTGTTGTTGGGTTGTTTTACCTCTGAGCGGCACCTTTTTGCACGCCATGGGCTAAATGGCCAGGTGACATGGACCCCGAAGGCTCAGAGAAGGTTGGGGGAGGGGACCCACTGGAACAGCTGTTGGGAGACAGATGGTAACCTCCCGTCAAGGCCATCCAGCGTGTTCTTTAACGTGCACAGGGTATGGCTCTCCCGTACACGGGGCCACGGCTTAACGTTCCATCCAACGGACGGCGGCCTTTACAAGCCCATCGGTGTCCCCTACTGACCGTGGGCAGGGCGGGGAGTTTTGCGGAGATAAATCTCAACGCTGACCCAGCTGTGACTCGAACCCAGGAAGCCTAAACAAGTAGATATACCAGCAACGATCATTGGTAAATATTGCGAAATTGTCAATTAACCTAGTTTACTTTATGTGATTATAAGGTAACATTTAGACTGATTGATAATTCTTTGGATGATATGTGATTGTAATATAGTAATTACAATAATAACTTACAAGAGCATTTGCACTCCTTATGTTTAAGAAAAAATTATTTTAGACAAACTTGTTGTACAGCGTTTATTGTGAATATACTAGGTTTTATCTTATAAGCTGTGTTTAACATTATTTTTAAGAAAAAAAGTAGAATGCGACTGATATTCTCTATCACACATTCTATTTTGAAATATAACCGCAGGAAGAAAGTGAGGCCAGTATCGACTAATTTTCCAGACACCGCAATTACACAGAAATAAAAAAATCTGCGGGTAAATAGCCAGAGACGTTTTAAAAGAACACAAAAATATGCTACAATAATTTTATGCTGCGAAAGGTTTTTCCATGACATGTCTTGGGGGGAACACTTGGATCTTTTTTAGAACAAATTAGCTACAAAATGTAATTTAGAATAGTAATTATGGGGTAAACTTCGATTCTAAAACACTGTTACCTTTATACAATAGGTTCCTGCAAGAGAAATAAAATTTCATTGGTTCACAGGAATTAAGAATCTTAAATTTTCTTCTAACATGAACAAAAAACAAATGCAATACACAAAATATTTCTCTCAAGTGAAGTGTGTTATAAATAATAACCTCCTAGGGTATGACTCGTTTGCGGTTGTAATTTTCCATACAATATTTCACTCACGATATGAAAGAGATTAGTATTCGCAATAAAATCTTATAACACAATATTACATAGCGCAATCCATACGGTTTTCAAACACTACATCAGTTAATCTCGGGTCAATAGCAAAGATTCAGTTATTTAGTATAATTGCCAGAGAAATAAAGTGGTTAAATTAGAAAACAGTTTTGTCTAATTAGCATTCTTTCTAAAATTTAGACCTCGCAATTTTAAAATGTTGCTCATCATTTAAATTTGTTGTGTAGCATTTAATTAGCTGTGTAGCATTATATTAAATTCCTCATCAATCGATAAGCTAGGTGTAGGTGCTTCTGTAGATCTCGGTGGTATCATCTATTCTATGTTGACAACTTCATTTTCATTGCCAGTTACTGCTCTGCAGGCTATCGTCATCTCGTTCACTTCATTCTTGTTGGCTTTGTGCCTTCCAGGTTTATTGCTGCCTGCTTTTAAATGATAGTTAAACAGTTGCAAATTTCTTAACAAGTTAGATTCATTATGATTTTTTACATTGAAAACAATTTCTGGGATACTTGGCTTATCATCTAAAAATTCTTTACTGGCATTATTTTCTCTTAAAACTTCTGTTTCAACACTTTTCTCACTATCAACTTGCTTTGCATCATCAAATTGTTTCTCTAAATTCACATTAATTAAACTGATAGGACATTTTACCGTTTCTTCCTGAACATTCTGCTTTGGACTAAAGATAAATTAGAAAGTCCAGTGGACCATGGCTGCAATTTCAATTCACAATTGTGGTTAATTTCATTTAACACTTTCTCAGGGGGACATGAAAGAACAGCTACTCTATTGTTGCGATCTATTCAGTTTTTTCATGACAGGGCTTCACAAAAAATAAATCTAAAACATCTGTACCAACAGTGGCAAGACATAACTCATGAGAGAGCTTTTCTTGAGGAACTTTGGCCTCTTCAAAGATCTTAATTTAAGTTTCCCGAATTGCCATTTTTTCTGTAGCAATATTGCTCCGTGTGCCCTAGTCAGCCACAAAAAATACATCTGAAAGTCTTTCTATTATTTGTGGCAAACGTTTTGGTCTAATGTCATTGTTGGAAGCTTGACACAGAACATAATCTCTGCTTCATTCGTTCTGCATCGTTGTAGGTGAGTTCAATGCAAATTGTCGGGACCATATAACTTCCAGTCGTGCGGGAGTCATTTTGAGACTCAACCTGATCTTTCTGTTTTGGTGGAGATTGCATCCATTGTTGGTTTAATGCTGTTTTTGCAGATTCTCTTTTTGTGGTGTATTGCTGAGCCAATTTGACTGAAGTTGAAATTGAATTTACGTTTTCGTACTTCTAAGAATTCCCTAATGGACAAAAGCAATTGAGACAATGTGCAGTTTTATAATGTCAATTTCAGCAGCATCAACATCCTACAGCTGGTATAATTCTATTGTACCCCAGATGAATTTTTTGATATCATCTCCTTCTCTTTATCTTCGTGAAAACGTTCTGTAGCTAAATGTGTAAAATCATTATAAGAAGGATAAATTTCGAAAAGTTCGCTTTTAAAATCTTCCCAAAACTCTCTATTCCATGACGACATCCTACGTTATTCCACCATTGCTTAGCACATCCAATTAGACAAGATACTGCTAAAACCACCTTTTTTGTTGCCGAGCACTTCATGCAAACAGAAATGCTCTTCCATGGACTTGACAAATGTCCATGATGACGGACGTTTCGAACCGTCGAACCTTATCTCAGGTAGATCCAATTATCATAAGGACTACAGTTAATAAATGGTTTGGAAATTCGTTGACTTGCTGCTGACAGAACAAAAGATGGAACTTTATGTTTAAAGTTTATATTTTCATGAGTTGATTTAGCATTGCCAGCAAATTTAGGTTATGATGTAGCATTGCCAGCAAATTACTTGTTGTTTCCTTTTTCTCCCAAGGATCTTTAAACAGATTCATTAACACTTCTGTTTCTTTCATCATATCCTGCAACCTACCTTTCACTTTTGCTAAGTCGGGAGTCATAATGGCGGAATCAGTCATATTACTCGGAGACATGTTTAGCAATCTGCCAAAATTTTGAAACTCTTTTTTTATCTTGAACAGTGCTCAAAGGTACTGCCATAAAACAATACAATAGTAAAGCTATACAATAGTAAGCTTGCAATAAACTTGCTTATCAGAAAATTTATCTGTCACGTGTGTATCTGGACACTTTTAATTTTTACACACATACAATAAAGATATTAATTATCAGCAATAACTGTGCTGAAACTTCAGTACCTTTGACTCATACAAAATTTAAGCTTCTTGCTCAACAAAAAATTTCAGCTTAAGCTGCCGCCACAGATGCAGTTGCCAAGTTGCCCATTCCCCTGTCTGAACTTTCCACTGCGGTTCATACTTGGAGTTCTGGCAGTATTTTTCCACCTAGCTCCGGGTATAGTGGAAGAGATCTTGGTCTGAACAAGTTGGTAGTAAGCTTTTCGAGATAAGCCTATTGTCAAACCATGGTAGTCATGTTTTTGTAGGAATCAGAAGAAAGAAGTTGTACTTGATCAGCTCCGTCTAGGTCATTCATTTATTACTCATTTATTTCTTCTTTGGGTGGATAAGAGACCTAAGTGTGAGTTTTGTGACACCATTTTAACCATCAAAAATATTAAACATTTGTCCGCTTTTAACCTTGAACATAGATATTTCAACGTTCATGATTTTAAGTCTAAGCCCCTTACACTCGGACGTCCTTTTTAACTTTGTGGGTTTGCTGTCTTGCACCATAAAACCCAAAGCAACCAAGCAGCCAACCATTCTAAATTTTTTAATCATGCATATAATGTATATGCTTTGACTTTTGACAATTGATAAAATAAACCTAAAGAAAGCATTTTACAATGTATCTAAGAGAGGTTAAGGATTGTAAATTTTAAATATTTATTCTTAAAATCATAAAATCATAAAGTAAGTATAGGATGAACGTTGAAGATACTTACTGGAATTTGTTCGAAGATCCAATAGACGATAATTCAACGACAAAATACGAGTACTTGGAATATCGAGAAACCAATAAAAATGTTAAAAATCTCGAAAAATACGAAATATTTACCAAAGATATGAACGTTTTTCTACATCCGCACAATAGTTATATACACGTCAGAGGCAAAATACTGAAATCAGAAGTGTCTGATATCGGCGGCAATGATGTAGTTACGATGGACAATAACGGGTACAACATTTTTAAGAGACCTTAATATTATATAGAAAACAGAGAATTCGAAGATATTGAATTGCCAGGAGTAACGACCACGATTGACAATTTAATTGATTTTACCAAAGACTTTTCACACAGTGCTGCCACAAGTATGATGTGGTTCAAAGATACCGCAGACAGTTCGAAAATGAATAAGTATTTGTACGACGGGGGCGAAGATAAACTGGACACGAATAATAAGATAAAGGATTTTGCACCAGCGTTGAAGAAAAATCCTGAATTCAATCAAAGATTCTCGGACAGATATGAAAAATAAAAAAAATAGTCAAAATGTAAGTTTATTCTTACCACTGAATCGACTGTTTGGATTCTGCCGAGACGTGGATAAAGTGTTTGGCGGTGTAAAACTTACCATAAAACTAGAAACAAATGACGACAAAGACATTATTCAGAGAGTTGGGCTACGTTGTATAAATTTGAAATATCTCACGTATATTGGTTTATTCCAAAAGTGGAACCATCACTGCAAGTACTTGCAAAACTAGAATCTCAGTTAGCAATCGGCAATCCACATGAAAGTCTTTTGGGAATCGTGCAAACTGTACAAATCTGATACTCGAATTGACTCTCATGTCAGTTGGTGTGTTACTACAACACAAAACAAACCCGTCCATCTTTATGTCGTCTTACAAAAGTCTAACCGATTAAATAATCAAACCAGAAACAATATGGTGTTTGATCACATGTTACTAGAACGGATTCAGATCAGTGTGAATAGCAAACAGTTTTGAATCCAGAAGACCTTAATTAACGGGGTCGAGACCAATACCCACATGTTCAAAGTGTAGTACACCCCGAATGAAATCCAATAATATTAGTTTCAAACCTGTAGCTTGATTACAAGACAAGATATGAGATCATAAGTTTAAAAGGGTTCGACCCACTTTCTCGGCTACATAAGGGGTCCGAACCCGATTCTGGTTAGTTTGGAAAATAGTGTTTTATTGCTATTACTGAAGAAAACCATAATTAGCTGTGTAGCTCGATTAGAAGAAAAGTTATTGTAACACAAAATCTAAAAGTACCGAACCTGCAAAACTTAAAATAATGGGTCGAGACCGCTTCCAATATATTTAAAGTATAGTATTGGTCGAATGGAATACAATGATATTAGTTTGAGTTCTGTAGCTCTATTAGAAGCAGAGCTATGAAGACATACAACAAAATGAATGTCATGCTTTTCATTTAAATTATTCAACAATAAAAACACACTGGGAAAAATTTATAAAGTAGTCTAAGAAACACAAAGTACAGGTGAAAAACGAACACAACCGAAATTGGATTTTGCAGCTCACTGAGAGGTCCGATTGACAAGTTTCAGAAGTCGCGAAAAAGCCGCTTTCCTTCCATCATTCTGTTGTGGAAGCTAAACTTTACGTGTAACTTTTGTACGGAAGCTCTAAAAGGAACCAGCAATGTCTGATACAGCTGCAGAGACCAGTGTTCCAGCTACGGTTTCACCTAAAAAGAGGGACAAGGCAACTGCCGGAAAGCCGAAAAAAATCGAAGATTGCCGCTTCTCATCCTAAGGTGTCAGAGATGGTGACTTCGGCGATCAGTGCACTGAAGGAAAGAGGTGGATCGTCGTTGCAGGCTATCAAAAAATACATTGCCTGTCACTACAAGGTAGACATCGAACGTCTTGTCCCTTTATCAAGAAATATCTCAAGACAGCAGTAGCCAGTGGGCAACTCGTTGACACTAAAGGTAAAGGTGCAACTGGTTCCTTTAAGCTGAGTGCTACTGGTGAGAAGACGAAAGGAAAACCAGTAAAAATCAAAAGTAACTAAGAAGGAACAGCAAAAAAGCCAAAAACCTCCAGTGTTGCGAAAAAAGGTATCGAAGCCCAAAAAACCGGTGAAAAGAAGAAAACGCCTGCAGAGAAGAAACCTTCCGTTGCCAAGAAAAGCAAACCTGCTAAGAGTCCAAAAAACCCAAGGTGACCAAACCGAAAGCACCAAAACCTAAAAATAACCCTACTACGAAGAAAACTCTTCCAAAGAAAACTGGGAAGTAGTGAACTATAAAATAAGACATCAATAACAAAAGGCTCTTTTAATAGCCACATATTGTGTAGAAAGGATGCCCTACCGTACAAAAAAAATTATCGTGAAATCGCATTTTTTATACTCTACACGTAGGAAAAATAACCAGTAACTTACAGGAAAAGGAAATATTCACCACTGGAAACATTTAGTAACCAAACATTAAGCTTACTTAATTTTATTACAATTATATTACACGTAAATTTCGTCACTGATTTTAAATCCTAATAAAATGTACTAAAAAACATCGCTAAACCTTTATT
Source organism: Ryuthela nishihirai (assembly GCA_038380435.1). Taxonomy (NCBI): domain Eukaryota; kingdom Metazoa; phylum Arthropoda; class Arachnida; order Araneae; family Heptathelidae; genus Ryuthela; species Ryuthela nishihirai. The sequence continues at coordinate 85,596,309 of JAWZYU010000003.1, read as the reverse complement.
ATTCATAATATATTATAAATTAATGAACAATCGGTAGCTTTCCGTAGGTTGAAAGAACCGTATTGTGGCAATTTATAAGACGCGATATGTAATAGTTTTATGAAAAGATTTTTTGTTTATCACAGTGTAGTGTACCAATTAAGATCATAGTTTAACACACTGAATGCGTTCCTATAACGAAACTAACTATTATTCTTGGCAGTGATATGTGCGGTTGGAGAAAATATTTAAATAGCCTACTTGGTTTACCTTTAGGAGTTCACGTATAAAATGATAAATTTACGAATACAAGTACGATGAGTAATCCTTTAGACACTATTTATTAGCCCTGAAAATGGTTTTTTGGTTTCTTTTTTTTGCTTTATTTTTATCTAGCCTCCAAATCCGTACAGGGTGTGTCCTTGTCGTTTTAGAGCATACACAACATCCATGGCTGTCACCGTCTTCCTCTTTGCATGCTCAGTATAGGTGACTGCATCTCTGATGACGTTTTCAAGGAATACTTTGAGAACACCTCGTGTTTCTTCGTAGATGAGACCAGAAATTCTCTTCACACCACCTCGCCTAGTCAAACGCCGGATAGCAGGCTTCGTGATACCTTGGATATTATCACGTAAAACTTTTCTGTGCCGTTTAGCAGCACCTTTTCCTAAACCTTTGCCGTCTTTTCCTCTGCCAGACATAACGTTCACTACTAAGATAAAGCTGATTTGAATGCAATTGAATAACTCTCCTCAAAAGTAGAATTGATGTGAAATGGCACAAACTGTTTTTCGGGAAAGTTGTTGCACCTTTCGATCGGACCACCGAGAAAACTTTCGCGTCCAAAAACTGTGATTGGTTGGTTTCGGTGGACACTCTCACGTACAGTGAACAACACTGAATTTTCACGTACGAATTTGAAAATTCAATTACCTAGTTACTCAAAAAATAATGTAAAAAACTATTCATGTATTCTACCATGTATTAATATTCATTTAGGTAATTTTCGGTAATGACCATTACGAGAAAAACGCAGTGCTCACGTGGTTGACAGAAACGCCACTAATTTACAATAAATTAATGAACGTTTTTCGTTTTAGTCACAAATAAAATCATTAAAATTGAATTCGATATAACCAATCAATACGTTATCACTCACCTCGCCATAAAAAAAATTCACGTTTTTCCTTTTATATAAAATTTATTTTATTCAAAAATTTATTTCTAAGCAGAATTTATAAACTTAAAATAGGAACACCTGCCTATAAACCATTGCATTTTAAAACGAATTAAAAAACTTCCAACTGAGCAACATGTCTAAGAAAATAATTAATAGATCAGACTTTATCAAACTAGAAAATATTGCAAAAAATTAATGTTTAAAAATTACCAGTAGTAAGTTTCTTTAACTTTCCCAAATCTTGGAAAAGAATTCTAAATTTGCCATGTATTAGAAACTTATGGAACACCAACTAACGGTTAGATTTTGAATGAAATATTTCTTTCTGTTCTTGGTAAATTACTGGCTTTTGCTGTTAGTTTTGGAAAGACCGTCGTCCTCGGGATGGAGCGTTAAGTCGTGAGCATACCGTATACGGTGCTCACGATATAGCCGTACACGGTGCATTTTAAAGAACACGCTGGATGGCCTTGACGGGAGGCTACCTTCTATATTCCAATGGCTGTTACATTGGGTCCCCTCCTCGAACGGTATCTGGGTCTTATATGTCCTTGTGACCTAACTATTGATTTGATGGTGTGCAAGAAAGTGCTGCTCAGAGGTGAAACAACCCAACTGTCAGCATTTTTCGAAATTCAAAACTCGAATTTTAATTGCATTTCGGAAATCCTCGAGAAGGATCGCCCAGTATGATGTAACGTTGAATTAATACCCTAAGACCAGATTTAACCTACTAATTACGAAACCTCTCAAAATTTCAAAATAAATTATTGACAATGAATAATTTAAATGTAAAAAAAAAAAATTAAAGTCATAGTGTAATATACAATCTTCAGACTTTGTATTATTTCATAATCAACTACTTTCTATTCAGAATCCTGTTGAAAACATATCCCCCTTTCCTATTTGAATTATAAACTCTGATAATTACTTCACTGTGACTAACCATTCGCTATATAACGTCTGTTATCGCAATATATGGATTTCAAATCAGGTATACGACTTAAAATACCAAGTCTATTTTTTATATTCCGAAACGAAACTTCTTCTTAATCTTGTTCGCGTCGCCGGAAATACTGCAATTTCCAACAATTATATCGAATAAGGCTTATTTCGATAACCGGAAGTGCATGATATTGTTTCGTCAAAGTAGCAACGTATGTGCAGTATTATTGAAAAATGAACATATTTTAGGTGTAAGATGCAGTTGATATGAGAGAGATTTCTTATAAGACTTGAATTTCATGATATGTAGATCTGATGTGAATTATTTTCTGTATCAGACGGTGAAATTATTAATCAAGTATAGATATTTGGTGAGAAAAAATTTCCATGTTCGAATAATGTTTAAATCTGATAATGTAAAGTGCAGTTTCGCAGAAAGGAAGCGGAAATGATCGTAAGTTATGAGTTATGTAGCTCACTTGAATATAGTTTATTGTTGATTCTTATTTTAATTTCCTTTGCTGTTAAGAGGTTTAAAAATAATTGAATCTGTGTAATTTATAGAGTTTTGCTTAGAGTTGTGTATTTTAAATTTCTAATTGAGGTTTGGAGAAAAACTCTTTAAGAATAGCAGGATTGGTTTCTTTTTTTTTAAGTATGATGTTGTACTTTTTTCTCTAGTTTTTCCTCTCGGTATGTTGTGTGTATATATAGGGTATTTGATATTTCTAGTGTTGAGGTGTATTTGGTGGCAATGTTGGAATTAATATGATTTTGTCTGATGAATAGTGTACAGTGGTGTATTCTAAAGAAGTGAAGAAAAGGGTTTTAATTTAGTCGCTAGTAATATGTTTAAAAGTTTTCGTTATGTTGAAAGTGTTGTGATATTTATGTAAATTGAGAAGAATTTCGATGGGTTGTTAGCGGGGTGGAAATGGGGGTGTCGGTTTTGAGTTAAAAAGAAAAGTGTGAAAAAAAGAAGAACAAGAAGCCAAGTGGGTTTTAAAGGAAAAGAAGGCAAAAAACGCAGGTGTCGTTGTTGGGGTAAGGGTGTGTGAGTGTGTGTTTGTGGGAGTGTGTGTGTGGGAGTATGTGTGTAGGAGTGTGTGTGGGGGGGGAGGGCGGGAGGGTAGCGACGACGAGTGGGTTGCTCGGCAGGGACAAGAAACGGGAAAAATTAACGAATGCATTGTTGAGATTGAGAAAAAAAAATTTTTTTCCATTGTAATCGTCTACTCTGTCGTTTCTAGGAGTAAATTAGAAGTGATTTGAACTACTCTAGGCACCAAAAATTGCCTAGAACCAGAGGGGGGGCGGGTTACAAGTAAAGATTTATTTTTTATGTCAAGTTCCAAAACAGGATGTATGATACAGTAACACTCCCCCCCCCCCCCCCCCCCTCTACACGGTTTTTTTTTGTTTTGAATTTCCTGGCCTGACACTTTGTAATTAGCAAGTAATAGCAGCCAGTGCTAATCTGTGTCCAAACAAGAGGTAGCAAAGAAATCATTAGGTGAATGGCCTGGCATTTTGTAATTAGGGAGTAATAGTGGGGAATGTTGATCTGTTTCCTAAGAAAAGGTAGGAAAGAAATCATAAGGTGGAAGAAACGAAATGGAACTTGGAAAGTGTCATCTCTCTCTGTCTCCCCTCCCCCCCCCCTCTGTTTTATTTATTTTTTTTTCAAATTCCTTAGTCGGCATTTTTTTAATTACGAAGCAATAGCAGGCAATGGTAATCTGTGTTCTACAAAACGTTAGGAGGGAAATCATGGGCTTGAAGAAACCAAATGCAACTTGAAAACTATCTTTTCACCCCCACTCCCAACTCCATATTTAAATGTGAAAAAAAAATCGTTGAAATATCTGATTTCCTCAATATGTTTTTTTTTTAAATATGTGCCTCTCACTCTGCCCTGCATGTAGCACTAGAGAGCAATTGTCTAGTGTGGAATGGAGTAAAGGGTGTAAAGTGGCGTCCCTGTGAGATGGGACGCGAGCAGGAGGAATACTCGGCGCAGAGACCTCTGGCGGCAGACAAGGAAGCGGCAGATGTAAGTGTCGTGAGGAAGTAGCACTTTAAGAAAAGGAATGCCTGCCACGATGCCCAGGTCCCTAGACGTACCCAAGGTCTCTATTTGAAATCAGTTTAAATGTGTCTTCCACATACCTAGGAACCTTTGAACATTGAGAAGCCCTAGCGTAAAAAATCACGGATCGAGCAGCTGCTTGCCACAGAGGTCTGGCGGAATTATCTCGCTTTAATGGGCATCTGTGCTTTACCTGCGGGTCGAACCCAGGTCCCTTAGAACTGTAGCCGAGCACGTTGACCACTCTGCCCTACGACGGGTGTGAATTGTATAGCCAAATGAAATTTGCAATGTGCTTCGACAGTCTGTTTCTGCAACTAGAAGTGCATTTTTTTTCTGAGGCAGTGCACCACATTAAGCTCTGTCCATCATCAAACTATTTCAAAAACATGATATTGTACTAACACTATCTCATAAATACTTCGTATCTGTATCTCACTCGTAGGTGCACTAACCAAAATTTTACATTCCTCATCAGAGCTCTAAAGGAAATGAAATCAGATTATTATTAGTATTTTTCAAACTATGAGAGATACTCTCAGTAAATAGTAGCTAGGTAGTCACTGGAAGGAGAGCTATGCACCAATCCCCTGTGATGATGCATAAAAACGGCCAGGCCTAGCACCTAATATCCGACCCCGCCTTCTCGTGGTGCAGACCGTTAGCACTTTTCAAAAGAGGTACTCTCTTGTGGAAGTGAACGGAAGGGGAGGGCTGCCAGATTAGTGTGGCCTACTGATCTGGACAACTATGGCTACTTTTCTTATTTTTCCACCCTACTAAGGAGTGGTCAACCATACAGGGTCCTGGTGCTGACCAATATAAACCCACTGGACTGGACAGATATATGGCTCTGCGCTTGATTATGGATCCTGATTTTGCTGCACTGATGGGCTTCTGTGGAGGGATAATCTTCCGCTGCGTATTCTGTTTGTTTGTGGGTTGACAGCCCCAAGTGAATAGATTCACAGAACATGTTTATCAGCTAGTGGATAATCCTGAGCAGAGGTCATCGCAGGCACCTGAACACTTTGCTTCTATTGGCATCATCAAATTCTACATTGGAGGAAGTCTTCCAGTGTAGATGGCTTCAGCCGTTAGTAGTGGGGGAACGGGTCTTTGCCCCATGTCTGCGATTAGGGGGCTGTTTGATATTGTCGGCATTCCCTCTCTCAATAAACATAGTTTCTTTAAACATCCCACTAACCATTTTCTCTCCATAGGTAGTTGGAATGTGAGGACTCTGCACAGAGCTTTTTCTCTTGATGTCCTCACACATGAATTCCACCATTAAAATTTAGATATTCTCGGCTTGCAAGAGACCAGATGGACAGATAAAGGTCAGATTCTTAAAAATAATCTTAAATTTCTCTTTTCGGGGACGGACGACAATAAGCATCACCAAGGCGTGGGTCTGCTTCTCAGCAGACACGCTAGTGATGCTCTTCTAGGATATGAGTGAATTAATGAAAGGTTTCTTACAGCAAAATTTCAGACAAGCGTTAAAGTCTTGAATGTTATCTGCTGTTATGCCCCCACTGAGGACGTTGATGAGGATGAGAAGGATAGGTTTTATGGACAACTTCAGGAATTTTGAATTCTGTCAAGAAAGGAGATTTTACCCTTGTTCGTGGTGACTTCAATGCCAAAGTTGGTACTGACTCCGACCTTTGGGGAGGAGTAATAGGCCTTTTTGATATTGGTAGCTGCAATGGCAATGGGCAATGTCTCCTACAGGTAAGTAAACTCAATGGATTCAGAATAACTAACACTTATTACAAACACCGCTACATACATAAGTACACATGGGTTTCACCCGATGGGCTGCATAAGAAAATGATTGATTATATATTAATTAACAGCAAATGGGCTAGTTCTGTTAGAAATACCAGGGCATATAGGGGAGCTGAAATTGGATCTGACCATTACCTTGTTAAAAATGTCTTGCAACTTAAACTTAAAAAGTGTTGTGCTAGGGTTAAAAAATTTTCTTTTAATACTGAAGCTCTGAAAGACCCAGTAATATCCAAAGCTTACTACTGAAGTTGAGGAAGAATGGGATCATTTTAAACAGGCTTTTTTGGACACTAACAGTACTCTTTTAGGAAAAAAATAACAGAAGAGTCAGAATTACCTGAGTGATAAGGCACTTGAGCTTATTTCGGAAAGAAAGAACTACAGAAATGTCCTTAATCAATACCGTACTAGTCCTAATAGAAAGTATTACAGAGAACATAATAAACGTGTAAAGCATCAGTTAACTGCTGATAAGAATCTTTGGCTTGATGGTTTGGCTGACAAAGCCGAGGAAGCGGTTCGACAGCACAACAGCAGAGAGCTGTACCAGATAGTTAATGTTTTATGTGATAGAAAACAGACAGGCATAGAAGGATTGCAGGATAAACAAGGTAAGGTTAGAGAATGTGAGGATTCTATCATGGCTAGGTGGGCTGAGCATTTCAGTGATATTTTAAACAATGCGGTTAGTTCTACTCCCATTGTTTGCAATGATGATAGATGCATTGATGCCTTTAATGTTGGCCCTATAACACAATCTGAAGTTATTTTGGCTGTTTCTAAACTTAAACTACATAAATCCCCAGGGGTAGATGAAATTACTACAGAAATGCTTAGAGCTGGGAATGTTTCGGTTACCACTTGGATGACTGAAATTCTGAATATCTTTTATGATAAAGGCATGGTTCCTAAAGATTTTACCAGAGCTATTTTTATCCCTGTTTTCAAAAAAAGGCGATCGCAGTGCTTGTGATAACTATAGGGGTATCAGCCTGCTCTCTGTTCCTGGTGAAGTCCTTTCCATGATTGTGCTTTATAGAATTAAGAATCTGGTTGACAGGCAATTGCGTGATGAGCAATGTGGATTCAGAAGTGGTAGGGGATGTGTGGATCAGATATTTTCATTTAGGCAGATTCTTGAGAAATGTTTAGAGTTTCAGAATCCTTTGGTTGCTAGCTTTGTTGATTTCAAAAAGGCTTTCGACTCTGTTGATCATCAAAATTTGTGGTTCATTGTGAAATCATATGGTATACCAGACAAGTTAGTTAACATAATGAAAGCTCTCTATAATAACACTGAGTCGTGTGTGAGATTTGGTAAGGCTTGTAGCAAATGGTTGAGCATTACTTCTGGTGTTCGACAAGGGTGCATTTTGTTTCCTTTTCTCTTTAGTTTGGTTGTTGATTATGTTATGCGAAATTCACTTCAAGGGAAAGATTTTTGCCTTAAATGGGCTGGAGATACGAAAATTTCTGATTTAGATTATGCTGATGATTTAACTCTTTTGGCAAATGATGTTGATTAGATGAACTCTTTCATTCGAGCTGTTGATGAGACTGGTAGTAAAGTAGGTTTGGTTATAAACAGAGAGAAAACTAAAGTGATGAAATTTCGTCAGGCAGGTTGTGATTCAGTTCATCTGAATGGTTGCAGTCTTGAGCAGGTGTCACAGGTTAATTATCTTGGGAGCTATATAACAGATAATGGTGATGTACGCCATGAGATTAACAGACGAATAGGGATTGCTGCCGGGTCTTTTAAGAATCTTTGAAGAGTGTGGAGAAATAGTCGTATACACTTAAAGACTAATATTAGGCTGTATAATAGTTTGGTTCTTTCTAGAGTTAGTTATGATAGTGAAACCTGGACATTTTGTAAACAAGATAACAGGAAACTAGATGCTTTTGATTCCAGTTACTTACGCAGTATCTTGGGCATATGGTGGTTCAACTTTGTAAGTAATGATGAGGTTAGGCAAAGAAGTTTGCAACCTCATTTAAGCAGCATATTGTGCAGAGAGAGACTCCGTTGGATTGGCCATGTTGCCCGTATGAATAATTATAGATCGGCGAATAGGGTTATGAACAGTGTGCCTAAAGGCCTCAGAAAGAAGGGGAGACCTAGGATGCGGTGAGCAGACAATGTCAAACAGCACCTTGTTAGAACTGGTGGGTAGTGGCCAGATGCAGTAGATGTAGCTCAGGACAGACATGCTTGGAGAACTAAATTGCACGGTCTGGTTGGACCTCCGTAGCCCATGGCTGCTTTAGGATGATGCCAAATTAATCAGCATTTAATTCTGGATTTTTTTAAAATAAAATATTTAACAAAAAAAGACCATATATTTCATTTTAATAGGACTTTTTTATTCATGTATTAAAAAAATGCATCTTGCCACACACACACCTCGCGCGTTGAAGGGCAGCGCTAATCGGAGTGTTGGTCCTCCCCGACGGGAGCGACTGCTCCGGCGATGAGGCTTCTTGAGAGGGAGCATCCCCGGAATCGTTGAGACCACACGATTCCCGCTTCCCGATCCAAGCCTTGCAGGTGTGACGTGTGGGCACCAAATCGTCTGCAGACGACCTAGGTACTGATCTGGGTGTCGTGCTTAGAAGAGCAGCCACCATAGTGCGATCTATTGAGACTCATCCTCTGACTGGGAGATTTGTCCTCTTGAGGGCCACAATCATTTTTCTTCCTCTAGTGTTCTATCCGTTTCAGGGTGTTGGGAGAGGAGGACTTGTCTTCCTCTAGAGACGTTGGTAGAGGAAGACTTGTCTTATTGTGGAGTTCTCTGTTTTCAGGTGTTGGGAGAGGAAGACGTCTTTTTCTGGAGGTCTCCGTTTCCGGGTGTTGGGAGAGGTGAACTTTCTTATTGTGGACTTCTCTATTTCTGGGTGTTGCGAGAGGGAGACTTGGTTGTTGTCTTTTTAATATGGAGAGATCCCCATTTCTGGGTGTTGGACAAGACAGACTGAACTTTGCATGGTTTTCGTTGTTGGCCTTTTAACGTAGTGAGATTCCCATTTCTGGGTGTTGGACAATGCAGTCTTGGTTATTTGTCTGTCGATGAGGCGTCTCTGGGTGTTTGGCAAGACAGAGACGGTTCTCTTATGATGTAATGAGGTCTCCATTTCTGTGTTCATTCCAGGTAGTCTGTAGTAGCATCGGGCGCAATTGGTAGGCACTAGAAACATAAAGAAAGAAGGGAAAATAAGAAAATTTTGAAAAACCGTTCGTACATATTTCATCTATTATGTAACGTAAGAGTTATTCGTAGTGACTACATCATTTTCCAAATAAACACATAAATTTATCCATCGTTATCTTAATTTTCTGTGTGCAATGCGAATGTTACTAAGGTTGATTTTAATAAATAATTTTATAATTTGGAGCTTCGAGCATGGTGTCTTATTTACAACGACATCTTTCTTTACGATATTGTAGAACATGAAAGAACACACATTTGTAACTGCACCTTTCTCTTTGTCCGCTTCAAGAAGGTAGTTTTCCAGGCATTTTTTTTCTGAAAAGGGGGCGGTTGGACAAATAAGTTTGGGAACCGCTTATCTAGTTCCTAACGAGAAGGATAATCATTACGGCGAGCGGCAGACACACAAAACTATAAGTACCATTGCAAGCATTGAGATAGGAAGAAAAACGAGTCACATCTAACGTATTATAACTGTCCTAACAACGACCGAGAAATGCATTCAAAAAGCATGAGCCTGTAAGTTTTTTTCTCGAAATAGATAATATACTAACGAGGTCAGGACCTACGGCAGGGAGAAATTCACTCTTTTTAATGTAAACTGATGAAATCGAGGTTTATTATAAATTTCTCCAAAACATACGTCATTCCTCTACCCGAAATGTATCCTACCGAATTTCCATGTTTATGACAATCAACGTTTCAAGTCCTATAACTTATTAAATAAGCAGATACAATACAGAAATTGACTATTACAAGACTCATCCGAACTGGAATATTCAACGATATGAACTTCTGAACTATGCATTTAACGCAAATATAGCGCTGAATATTATTTAAAGAGTTTGAATATATCTGCTCCAATTCCGAATTAGAACTGGAAGTATACGTACTCGACCACTATCTAATTGTGAACTTCGGTAACCTCGAAACTATGCATTTAACGCAGGAAAAATCATCATTAAATTTATTTTAATCTAGATTTAAAAACAATATTAAAAACCTATCTCGTAGTTTGAATATTTCACACCGATCGTCATTTTCATTCAGAAATTAAGATTATTAGGTTTCGAAGTTCACTAACTTATGTTTTCAATAGTGAACATTAACATTGCTAGAGGGAATAAACAACAGTATGTCAAACGAACGGAAAATCCAATCGTGAGAACTAATTAATTGATAAGTAAAAAAGTGCTAGACCTTCAAAAAATAAAAAAAGTTAGCAGCAAGAATCCATAATTTCAAAACAAATAGGTTCAGTGGCATTTCGATCGTATAACAGTTACGCTATTAACCCATAGTATACAATACGATGTACGACAATTTGCATGTCTCATAAAGACCAACATGACGACATATACGATATCATTAAAATATCCTCTTCCTACCTCCGTGACTTAAAAGACGGCTTATTTTTCTAACCACAACTAATCTTCGATTCCCTAGACGAAAACGTGCAAAAATGTCGACGCTACTACGTACGTTTGACTTCAACAGATTTCATTAACTGTATACTGCTTGAAACTAATCGTAATAATTATTTGCTGACGTCTGACAATAACATTGTTGATTTAATTGTTTTCCGACTTCGAAGGAAGTGACACCTGTCCATATCCGCAACAAAGTTCTCTCTCTTTAAGCTTCCTTTATCACCATTTCTCGTACCTCGGAGTACCCTATTTCGTGTCAATACAAATATTTTGTACTCAATTCCTATTTATAGAAAGATAATTGCAACTGTTTATTTCATCTCTCAATAAATAAGTTTTACCCCACCTTTCACTCTAAATCGAAATATTTATTCACCCATAAACCTATTTTTTAAACACTGCAAGCGTTCGGCAAAGGGCTTAAGGTGCGACCCATATCCATTCCTATTTTTCAATCTTATTACACCACGACGTGCACATAACTGTTAATTTACATTTCTGGGCCAAAAAAATAATATTAGTCTTCAGATTACTCGCAAATACCAAAGTTTTTACCGAAAACGACTTTTCAAAAACCGGAATTTCCAAAGCTTTAACGGTTCGTAAACGTATAAATGGTTGCTGCCTACGTAAAGCCCTACCACATCGCAGTGCATCACTAAAATCTCACCCAAAATACATTAAACAAAAGAATGGTTACTTCCTCCGTGGATCGTACGAGAGTCAGAAAAAACATCCAGTGGAACAACTCAAAAAAGCTTGCGATGCGAAACTCAAAGTATGCAACTTCCAACTTTTACTACGGCTTCACCAATGTTCCGTCTATACTTCTCCGAAACTTTATATAACCATTTTTCTTATCTCCAGAAAAATAAAAATGCATCTTACGTACCTGAGATGATCGAAACATAAAATAAAAATAGACCAAAAATAGCAACATTATTATGATTAAGAAAAGCATTTCTAAAACTTTTAACTCCGTGTAATATATTATACAAAATCTGCTGGCAACACAAACGAAACAGTACTACTGACGTGATCTCGGTGTTTTTGCTACTTTATTATTAACCCGTATTCACAGGCAGCACTAATTTTATCTTTTTCTTTTCCACTTTTATACGAGATAAGTAACATTTATATAATTAGAAATGTGTTTAAATTAATAAAAATCAATTGCATACTTAAAGATTTTCATATCTATTTTTTCATATGCACTGTAATTTTTTTAAAGGTTTATTTTGTTACACGGTTTTCTCGGGAACCTATCTACCGTATCAGAATTCGAAACAGAATCGGGTGCCTTGAATTAGATTATTGCTATTGTTTATTAATAAGGATTTATTTTTTTTAAAGTTGAGTGGTGTGCGCTATTGGCTACTGATCTAAGAGACCTGAGTTCGAGTACTGGGTAAGGCATGGCTGTTTTGTGTCGTTTTTCTGCTGAGGGCGTGCCATCCTCTCAGACCTTCTACTACGGCATATAAACTGACAGGCTCCTGTCAGACCTCTCTGGTAATCAGCTGCTTGAGGGGGTATTTATTTATTTATTTATTTATTTATTATTAAAAGTTCAGAAACATCCTGAAACAAATTTTAGAGAATATAATAGCAGAATGCGCTGTGATGCATACGAAAAAACTTTAAAATGTTAAATTAAAAGTTAAAATGCTTTTAAATGTTAAGAGAATCTATTTCAATAACTGATTGAAATTTCATACAATAATACGCATTTGATATCATATAGAGCTCAGAATTGGTTGTTTTACCTGTGATTGGCAATATTTTTTTGTAGACAATGGGCTATACGGCCAGGTCACGAGGACCCCGAAGGCTCAGAGAAGGTTGGGGGATTAAACCACAGGTTGGTCCTTTGGGAACACAGGAAAAAGCGTTCTTTACCCCGGAGGACAAAGTTGCCTATGACATACCTAAGAGATTCACACCTAGTCTCGATCTAGGAATTTGTCGCATGGATGAAGTAGGATGAAGGGACTTCAGCAGAAAGAGAACGCAGACATCGTGCCTTACCTGCTGCTCGAACAGAGGTCCATTAGATCAGTAGCCAATCGTGCTAACCACTCGGTCACGGTTTGCGCGAAATAACGTTAGTTATCTCATAAAAAATTCGAAGTTAAAAAGAGATTGGTGAGAAAAAAAAATGGCGGCATCGGAAATAAGTGAATTCACTAAAATTAGTGCAGCATGTGAATAAGGGTTAGTAATAAAGTAGGTAAAACACCGAGATGACGTCAGCAGTACTCTTTCCTTGTGTTGCCAGTACATTTTGAAACCGCGTTGATGACGTCATCTCTGTGTTTTATACAATTCATTATTAAGGCGAAGCAGTTTTATGGTTTTAGGTAACAGGAATAAGAAAATAACCAAAAAAAATTAAGAATTCTTTATATATTTATTTTATTTAAAACCAAACGAGTGGGTTTTATTTTGAATAAAAAAAACAACTTTATGTTAAACACCCGATTGTTATATCGGTTAGAAAGGCGAACACCGATGGTTTCTCTAAAAGCATATTTGCATAACATTCGTCGTAATGAGAGTTCACTGAAGTAAACGTTACTGCATCCTATGCTAAAGAATCGATGACAGAACAATGCTTTTCGAATCGTTAAACCGGATACGACTTTTGTTTCGTAATTTGCATTTTCGTCACGAATTAGTTTGAGCTTTAACAACTTTGGTATAAACAACTAAGTCACTGACCATATATTACCGAACTTTTTAAAAACGACAGACATCGGAAGATTGCTCCGATATCCGGAATAAATCTGGTAATGATATTTTGATTGAAAATTTTACAATAAACAATGTGTATATATATATATGTTTTAGTTTATTCCCATTGTTATAGTATAACTATAGTTTTATGTATCTATACATGTGGTACGCCAGTAACATACACATTTCCAGGAGGTACGTGAGGCATAAAAGGTTTTGAGAACCATTATTCTATTATATATATATATAAAGTTCAAAGAGATGACGTCATAAGCGTAAAATTACCAAAGCCAATAGTAGAAGACAAAAAATACCAAAATGTCGTAAAATCTTAATATTGTTAGAATAAAAACTGATGAAAACCACAAGAAAATAGTGTAGAAATTCTGTATGCATCATACCCTGTGCAGGTTAAATAAAACGTTGGATGGGAGGTTACCATCTGTCTCATAACAGCTGTTCCATTCGGTCACCTTCCCGCAACCTAAACTGATCCCTCTGGGTCTTTATGACGTGGCCATTTAGTCCCTTTTGTGCAAATAACTACCGGTCAGATATAAAACAACCCAACCAAACGCATATCTTCTCTATGGCGTATTAAAGTGATCAAAGGGGTCACCATCCTCACAGACCTTCGACTATGGCGGAGAAACTGACAAGTTCCTGTAAGATCGCTGTTGCAAGCAGCTGCTTGAGGTTTTTTTTTTTTTGTTTCTTTATTATATTAATGAAGATATTTTCACTCTTTTTCCCTAACACGTTAAGCATCTTTGGATTGGGAAATAAAATAATCATTAGAGGTTAAATGTTTAGGGTGTGAAATGACTCCTCCACTAAGCAGTTAATTCCTGTGTAGTGTGTAAAACAGATTTTCGTTAAAAATTATGCTGCTGTTATGGATATTTTTATATTGTGCATTTCAAATTAAATCTCTTAACTGAGCTTAGAATTAATCAGAACTAGATTCATTTGTCTTTTGAAGACAGAGATTAAATTTTGGATTACCAATTTACATTACGGTGCTATGAAAAATGTATTGAAAATCAACTAATTACTCCTCAATTTCTAAAAAAAGTTTTAATTAATTTCGAAATATTCCATGACCTTTTAATAAAGTCACAATAAATTAGTTTATTAATTGTCATTTTTGAAATAAATAGCTTATAATTAAATTTTAAATAAATTCAAATAATAAAAAAAACGCATTTTTTTTTTACATTTTTCCCGACTATTTATTTCAACAGATGTGAGGACTATATAGATATGACCGTCCTCGAACAGCTGAATAGGAAAAAAAATTTAACAAAGAAGAATAATTACATATGTGTAAATGACATCTGAGCTGCACTTTTTTTTTTGCTCACAGTGGGTTAAATGACCAGGTCACAGGGAAGCCGAAGGCTCAGAGAAGGTTGCTGGAGGGGACCCACTGCAACAGCTGTTGGCAGACAGATGGTAGCCTACCTTCAAGATCACCGAGCGTGTTCTTTAACGTGCACAGGGTGTGGCTCTCCCGCACACGGAGACACGGGTTAAATCCGACGGACGGCGGCCTTTCCAAGCCTATCGGTGTCCACTACTGACCGTGGGAATGGCGGGGAGTTTTGCGGAGATAAATCTCAAGGCTGAGGATTCTTTATGAGTTCCGTATTTAAATAGTAATGGAAACAGAAACATATTTATCGCTCTGCCCAAAGAAATGTAGATTGTTCCATTCTGCCTTCCTATAAACTTGTTTCTGTTAGGGTTTCAGACTAAATAAACAGATATCGCTGCTGTTAAACATCTGAACTTGCGTTACTAATTAAATACTCCATCAGTTGAAGTAGTAAAATAAAATAGATTTTCTAATGTCTGTTAATTTTCAAGGGTATTTTTTTGTGTTTTAAAACCAATTATTTTTCGTAAATTTTATCCGAATGAGATGAAATGGAATACAGCGTCATAACTTAGCGAGTTGCGGAGTGTCATTTACTGCCTGTCTCTGGCAGTCATAACTCATCGGGAAATCAATGTACACGCTCGAAGGTTTCACAGAATGTTTCAGGTTATGGTCCAGTTTGCAGTGCGAAATTTCAGGTCGAAAGACCAAGAGGGGAGCTTGCTAGGAAGAAAAATATTTACCATGCCCTTCCTACGGGAAACAAGAATCGGTATGAAATTTACTGTTGCCATTTTCTGTTCCCCAAGTTTGAAGAGTTAAATAGCATTTAAACCTTCGGCTGCAAAAATGATGCCTTTGCCAGATTCCCCCCGTTTTCTAAAATCATTATTTAGGCGTTCTATTGCAGCAAGGGAACTGATTTTCTAATCAAAAATGGGGTCGGGCAGGGAGAACCCGCGAACGAAATTTGGGAACTTTTCGTGAAGTATGTCGGGAATTACAGAATGTCAAATTCTGACGAAATATCTCTATCGTTTGTGAATAACTGAGAGCGCGCGCCGAGTCAGCAATGACCTTTGCAACACCGGGAAATTCTTCGTATTCAAACTGTGATAATATGTCGGTGTGGGAGATTAAAAGTAAGACATGAACTGTCACAATTTGTGTAGGAACGAAGTCACGGGCCAAGTGGGAACCTGATTTTTAAACCAATCACTGGGGCACAGGTGAGACGCTATGCGACGAATTTCGACCGTGCGGTCGTATATCACGGAAGCCATAAGGCGGCAAATTCTGTGATAACGGATATAAAGATATCGATAGCTTAAACATAAAATATTTGAGAGCTCGCTGACGTCAATTTCTTCCTATTGAAAATCCATGCTAAAGTGTCGGTGGGAGGGGGGGTAAATGTAAATTTACAACATTTACCCTTACTGCAGCGGAAATAAGAATATACAGATTAAAAGTAATACCTGGTCAACGCCAGGTACTTTCAGCTAGTAATCTATAAATGAAACACAACTGACGTAGAAAGCGAAAATATATAAAAAACGTATCGATTTGTTGGGAAGAAACTAGGAATAAGCATCATAGCTATGTACCTTATATTATTACCCAACCTCACTGATGTAAAGTGAGGATTATTAATTGTAGGTATAATTATTAAATATCCTAAAGAAATAATACTCACCGTGAATCCGAAAAACGCCTGAAAGAGGCACTATGTTTAAACAAATGCGTGTTATTTGTCTTCCATAATTTAGAGCAATTTTCGTAAACAAAATATTGAAAAATACAACTGCGGAAGAGTAAACAAACACGTCTGTTTGCAATACGAAACACTGTAAAAGTCACTTCCTATGAGTGAGCAAACAGTGCATTCTTTAACGTCACTCTTGTCAGACGTCATTATCCTATTATTGCAAGGTAAAAAAAATATATAATGTCAATTTACGAGTTTATATGAAGCGGCTATGTTGCTGCTACATTTGCCGCGTTAGCATATGGATATGGCGAAGATTTGATATAATTTGAGGGGTGTTTTTCTTTTTGAAATATTCGGAGCTTTGCGTACCGGGAACACATTACAGTGGCAAGGTCTATGCGATTAAAAAATACACACGGCCTCTATTCCCTATATCCTTCTCTAAACCACCATTCTGCTGCTCGAAAAAATATCAGGTGAATCAAGTTTAATAATATTCATAAAGTGTTTCTGGTTCGTTTATAAATTCTTTCAGGTAAGTAACTTTGTAGACTTTTATTGTGAGGAAGTGATCTCATTTTTTTTTAATGTGCGACAATCTGTAGCGGAATTTCTTGTTTTGAAAATAATTATTAGTTACGACACATTTTAAATTTCGGTGGTGGGAAATAGGTTTTAGGAGAAGAACAGAATGTTTCTTCGGTGCAGTGTAGTATTTTACTCTGGGAGCCTTTGCTATTGTTTCAAAAGTTAACATAATTAATAACTAATTTTACTCTACCTTTCACCGAAGTATGATTTAAAGAAGTATTCTTGTAGTGAATATATTCGGGAAAGAAAAAATAAATATTGGTTAAGTAGTGGAAATCCATACCTGTGTACGTAATCGACCTTATTTTTATACACCTATCCCTCGTTTTACACGGTACTCAGTTCACACAATTTTGGCTTTGCACAGTCAAAAAATGCAACCCGTTTCGATTGACACGGTACTGAATGAGACGTACGTAGAAAGGAAATCTCAGTCAGTAACGTGTAAATCGAAACGGGTTGCATTTTTTCACCGTGCAAAGCCAAAATTGTGTGAACTGAGTACCGTGTAAATCGAGGGATAGGTGTCATCATCATCATCCTCAAGCAGCCATGGGCTACGGAGGTCCAACCAGACCGTGCAATTTAGTTCTCCAAGCAAGTCTATCCTGAGCTACATCTACTGCATGTGGCCACTGCACACCAATTCTAACAAGGTCCTGTTTGACATTGTCTGCTCACCGCATCCTAGGTCTCCCCTTCTTTCTGAGGCCTTTAGGCACACTGTTCATAACCCTATTCGCCAATCTATAATTATTCATACGGGCAACATGGCCAAACCAACGGAGTCTCTCTCTGAACAATATGCTGCTTAAAGGAGGTTGCAAACTCCTTTGCCTAACCTCATCATTACTTACAAAGTTGAACCACCATATGCCCAAGATACTGCGTAAGTAACTGGAATCAAAAGCATCTAGTTTCCTGTTATCTTGTTTACAAAGTGTCCACGTTTCACTACCATAACTAACCCTAGAAAGAACCAAACTATTATACAGCCTAATTTTAGTCTTTAGGTGTATACGCCTATTTCTCCACACTCTCCATAGATTCTTAAAAGTCCCGGCAGCAATCCCTATTCGTCTGTTAATCTCATGCCGCACATCACCATTATCTGTTACATTGCTCCCAAGATAATTAAACTTTGACACCTGCTCAAGACTGCAACCATTCAGATTAACTGAATCACAGCCTGCCTGACCAATTTTCATAACTTTAGTTTTCTCTCTGTTTATAACCAAACCTACTCTACTATCAGTCTCATCAACAGCTCGAATGAAAGAGTTCATCTCATCAACATCATTTGCCAAAAGGGCTAAAACATCAGCATAATCTAAATCAGAAATTTTCGTATCTCCAGTCCATTTAAGGCCAAAATCTTTCCCTTGAAGTGAATTTCGCATAACATAATCAATAACCAAGCTAAAGAGAAAAGGTGACAAAATGCACCCTTGTCGAACACCAGAAGTAATGCTAAACCAATTGCTACAAGCCTTACCAACTCTCACATACGACTCAGTGTTATTATAGAGAGCTTTCATTATGTTAACTAACTTGTCTGGTATACCATATGATTTCGCAATCAACCACAAATTATGACGATCAACAGAGGCGAAAGCCTTTTTGAAATCAACAAAGCTAGCAACCAAATGTTTCTGAAACTCTAAACATTTCTCAAGAATCTGCCTAAGTGAAAATATCTGATCCACACATCCCCTACCCCTTCTGAATCCACATTGCTCATCACACAATTGACTGTCAACCAGATTCTTAATTCTATTAAGCACAATCATGGAAAGAACTTTACCTGGAACACAGAGTAGGCTAATACCCCTATAGTTATCACAAGAACTGCGATCACCTTTTTTGAAAACAGGGATAAAAATAGCTCTGGTAAAATCCTTAGGAACCATGCCTTTATCATAAAAGATATTCAGAATTTCAGTCATCCAATTGGTAACCGAAACATTTCCCGCTTTAGTCATCTACCCCTGGGGATTTATGAAGTTTAAGTTTAGAAACAGCCAAAATAACTTCAGATTGTGTTATAGGGCCAACATTAAAGCCACCAATGCATCTATCATCATTGCAAACAATGGAAATAGAATTTATTACATTGTTTAGAATATCAATGAAATGATCAGCCCACCTAGCCATGACAGAATCCTCACCTTCTATAACCTTACCTTGTTTATCCTTCAATCCTTGTATGCCTGTCCGTTTTCTACCACACAAAACATTAATTATCTGGTACAGCTCTCTGCTGTTATGTTGTCTAACTGCTTCCTCGGCTTTGGCAGCCAAACCACCAAACCAAAGATTATTATCAGCAGCTAACTGATCTTTTACACGTTTATTAAGTTCTCTGTAATGCTTTCTATTAGGACTAGTAGGGTATTGATTAAGGACATTCCTGCAGTTCTTTCTTTACGAAATACGCTCTAGTGCCTTATAGCTCAAATAATTCTGTCTCTTCTGCTCCCTTTTTCCTAAAAGAGTACTGTTAGTGTCCAAAAAAGCCTGTTTAAAATGATCCCATTCTTCCTCAACTTCAGTAGTAAGCATACCATGACTGTCATAATGACTAAGTAACCTATCATGGTAAGCTTTGGCTATAACTGGGTCTTTCAGAGCTTCAGTATTAAAAGCAAATTTTTTAACCCTAGCACAACACTTTTTAAGTTTAAGTTGCAAGACACTTTTAACAAGGTAATGGTCAGATCCAATTTCAACTCCCCTATATGCCCTGGTATTTCTAACACAGCTAGCCCATTTGCTGTTAATTAATATATAATCAATCACATTCCTATGCAGCCCATCAGGTGAAACCCATGTGTACTTATGTATGTCGCGGTGTTTGTAATATGTGTTAGTTATTCTGAAACCATTGAGTTTACTTACCTGTAGGAGACGTTGCCCATTGCCATTGCAGCTACCAATACCAAAAGGGCCTATTACTCCTCCCCAAAGGTCAGAGTCAGTACCAACTTTGGCATTGAAGTCACCAGGAACAAGGGTAATATCTCTTTTCTTCACAGAATTCAAAATATCCTGAAGTTGTCCGTAAAACCTATCCTTCTCATTCTCATCGGCATCCTCAGTGGGGGCATAACAGCAGATAACATTCAGGTCTTTAACGCTTGTTTGAAATTTTGCTGTAAGAAACCTTTCATTAATGCACTCATATCCTAGAAGAGCATCACTAGCGTGTCTGCTGAGAAGCAGACCCACGCCTTAGTGATGCTTATTGTCGTCCCTCCCTGAAAAGAGAAATTTAAGATTACTTTTAAGAATCTGACCTTTATCTGTCCATCTGGTCTCTTGCAAGCCGAGAATATCTAAATTATAATGGTGGAATTCTTGTGTGAGGACATCAAGAGAAAAAGCTCTGTGCAGAGTCCTCACATTCCAACTACCTATGGAGAGAAAATGGTTAGTGGGATGTTTAAAGAAACTATGTTTATTGCGAGAGGGAATGCCGACAATATCAAACAGCCCCCTAATCGCAGACATGGGGCAAAGATCCGTTCTCCCACCACTAATGGTGAAGTCATCTACACTGGAAGACTTCCTCCAGTGTAGAATTTGACGATGCCAATAGAAGCAAAGAGTTCAGGTGCCTGCGATGACCTCTGCTCAGGATTATCCACCAGCTGATAAACATATCCTGTGCATCTCTATAGGTGTAGTTATTTTATTATTAAATGCTTACTGAAGTAGGTTACGACAGACATCGGAAGATTGCTCCGATATCCGGAATAAATCTGGTAATGATATTTTGATTGAAAATTTTACAACAAAGAATGTGTATATATATATATGTTTTAGTTTATTCCCATTGTTATAGTATAACTATAGTTTTATGTATCTATATATAGGGTACGCCAGTAACATACACATTTGCAGGAGGAACGTGAGGTATAAAAGCTTTTGAGAACCACTGTTCTATTATATATATATAAAGTTCAAGGAGTTGACGTCAATAAGCGTAAAATTACCAGAGCCAATACTAGAAGACAAAAAATACCAAAATATCGTAAAATCTTAATATTGTTAGAATAAAAACTGATGAAAAGCACAAGAAAATAGTGTAGAAATTCTGTATGTATCATACCCTGTGCAGGTTAAATAAAACGTTGGATGGGAGGTTACCATTTGTCTCATAACAGCTGTTCCATTCGGTCACCTTCCCGCAACCTAAACTGATCCCTCTGGGTCTTTATGACGTGGCCATTTAGCCCCTTGTGTGCAAATAACTACCGGTCAGATATAAAACAACCCAGCCAAACGCATTTTATGAACAACTTCAGGATATTTTGAATTCTGTCAAGAAAGGAGATATTACCCTTGTTCTTGGTGACTTCAATGCCAAAGTTGGCACTGACTCTGATCTTTGGGGAGGAGTAATAGGCCCTTTTGGTATTGGTAGCTGCAATGGCAATGGGCAGCGTCTCCTGCAGCTAAGTAAACTGAATGGATTCAGAATAACTAACACTTGTTACAAACACCGCGACATACATAAATACACATGGGTTTCACGCGATGGGCTGCACAAGAATATGATTGATTATATATTAATTAACAGCAAATGGGCTAGTTCTGTTAGGAATACCAGTCATATAGGGGAGCTGAAATTGGATCTGACCATTATCTTGTTAAAAGTGTCTTGCAACTTAAACTTAATAAGTGTTGTGCTAGGGTTAAAAAATTTGCTTTTAATACTGAAGCTCTGAAAGACCCAGTTATAGCCAAAGCTTACCACGATAGGTTACTTAGTCATTATGACAGTCATGGTATGCTTACTACTACCGAAGTTGAGGAAGAATGGGATCATTTTAAACAGGCTTTTTTGGACACTAACAGTACTCTTTTAGGAAAAAAGGAGCAGAAGAGACAGAATTATCTCAGTGATAAGGCCCTTGAACTTATTTCGGAAAGAAAGAACTGCAGAAATGTCCTTAATCAATACCCTACTAGTAGTAATAGAAAGCATTACAAAGAACTTAATAAACGTGTAAAAGATCAGTTAGCTGCTGATAAGAATCTTTGGCTTGATGGTTTGGCTGACAAAGCCGAGGAAACAGTTAGACAGCACAACAGCAGAGAGCTGTATCAGATAGTTAATGTTTTGTGTGGTAGAAAACGGACACGTATACAGGGATTGAAGGAGAAACAAGGAAGGTTATAGAAGGTGAGGATTCTCTCATGGCTAGGTGGGCTCAGCATTTCAGTGATATTCTAAACAATGCGGTTAGTTCTATTCCCATTGTTTGCAATGATGATAGATGCATTGATGCCTTTAATGTTGGCCGTATAACACAATCTGAAGTTATTTTAGCTGTTTCTAAACTTAAACTTCATAAATCCCCAGGGGTAGACGAAATTACTACAGAAATGCTTAGAGCTGGGAATGTTTCGGTTACCACTTGGATGACTGAAATTCTGAATATTTTTTATGATAAAGGCATGGTTCCTAAATATTTTACCAGAGCTATTGTTATCCCTATATTCAAAAAAGGTGATCGCAGTTCTTTTGATAACTATAGGGGTATCAGCCTGCTCTCTGTTCCTGGTAAAGTCCTTTCCATGATTGTGCTTAATAGAATTAAGAATCTGGTTGATAGTCAATTGCATGATGAGCAATGTGGATTCAGAAGTGGTAGGCGAAGTGTGGATCAGTTATTTTCACTTAGGCAGATTCTTGAGAAATGTTTAGAGTTTCAGAAACATTTGGTTGCTAGCTTTGTTGATTTCAGAATGGCTTTCGACTCTGTTGATCGTCATAATTTGTGGTTTATTGTGAGATCATATGGTATACCAGACGAGTTAGTTAACATAATGAAAGCTCTCTATAATAACACTGAGTCGTGTGTGAGAGTTGGTAAGGCTTGGTTGGTTTTGGCCTTAAATACACTGGAGATACGAAAATTTCTGATTCAGATTATGCTGATGGTTTAGCCCTTTTGGCAAATGGTGTTGATGAGATGAACTCTTTCATTCGAGCTGTTGCTGAAACTGGTAGTAGAGTAGGTTTGGTTATTAACAGAGAGAAACCTAAAATGATGAAATTTGGTCAGGCAAGCTGTGATTCAGTTAATCTGAATGGTTGCAGTCTTGAGCTGGTGTCACAGTTTAGTTTTCTTGGCAGCTATGTAACAGATAATGGTGATGTGCGGCATGAGATTAACAGACGAATAGGGATTGCTGCCGGGTCTTTTAAGAATCTTTGGAGAGTGTGGAGAAATAGGTGTATACACCTAAAGACTAAAATTAGACTGTATAATAGTTTGGTTCTTTCTAGGGGTAAGTTATGGTATTGAAACTTGGACACATTGTAAACAAGATAACAGGAAACTAGATGCCTTTGATTCCAGATGCTTACGCAGTATCTTGGGCTTTAGGTGGTTCAGCTTTGTAACTAATGATGAGGTTTGGCAAAGGAGTTTGCAACCTCCTTTAAGCAGCATATTGTGCAGAGAGAGACTCCGTTGGTTTCGCCATGTTTCCCGTATGAATAATTATAGATTGACGACTAATAATTGATATAATTTGAGGGTATTTTTTGAGATTTTCGTAGCTTTGCGTACCGGGAACACATTACAGTGTAATACGCAACCATTGGCAAGGTCTCTGCGATTAAAAATACACACGGACTGTATTCCCTATGTCCTTCTCTAAACCACCATTCTGCTGCTCGAAAAAATATCAGGTGAATCAAGTTTAATAATATTCATAAAGTGTTTGTGGTTCGTTTATAAATTCTTTCAGGTAAGTAACTTTGTTGTGAATAATTAATTTACAGTAGAGGTAATCTAATTTTCCACTTTTTAGCATGAGAGTTATGAAATTTCAACCGAGAGCTACTATTCAGCACATTAATCTGATTGTGGAATGTAAATTTTATAGTTAAACGCCATTTGTCGCTGTCGACCACAAACGACCCCTTTCATTTCGGCTCAGATTTTGTAAAGCTCGCTCAGTAGAACTAATATTTGTCCGAGGAAAAAAATTTTTCCTTAATTTTTTACTTCTTTTGCTATTCGTCTATTTCTTAATTTTGCTATTCGTCGTTACAGTATGCGTAGAAATTATTCTATATCGTAAATGATCATACGGCAGTATTTTTATGTACAGGCTTTCAGATCTATTTGCCCATTATCGTGGACGAAGTTCGAAACCAACGTCTGATATTCGCAACAGATATATCGAAATGATAGGGTGACGTAACGACCCCAAGAAATGTCAACTTGGCGATAAAAATATAATTTACCCACTACACGGAAACGCATTGTTCAGAGCTAAGAAGAAGGTAATGTACAGTATAGCGAAATGTGGGATAGCAGCCTTAGATTAAACCACAGGGTTGTCCTTTGGGAACACAGGAAAAAGCGTTCTTTACCCCTAAGGACAAAGTTGCCTATAACATACGTAAGAGATTCACACCTAGCCTCGATCTAGGAATTTCTCGTTGGACATCACAGGGAAACGCGTTCTGTGAAAGCCACCTAGTTACGGCCTGTCTGGACAGCCTTCAACAAAAAGAACGAAAATAAATATGCGTAAACAAGCAATTCCTTTCATTGGTTTAAGATAAGTTAAAGTTAATTTATTTTAATAACATTCAAAATAATTTACTTATTAAGATTTTATTTAAATATTTCAGAATATTATAAAAATATTTACCAAAATTAAAAAAAGGAAATAACTACCAGTTAATATTTTATTATTAGAAGTATTTTAATTTATACACTTTGGTTTTGATAGATCTTATAGAAATTATGGTGGCAACACCTGGACATACCAGAGATGACGTCACGTCCGTGTTTTCGCGATATGATTTGTAATTCTAATTTACCTGCTGAAATAATAATTCCAGTTTCTCACTGGCATACCACTGAAGATTATTGTTAACCATTCCAGCTTCCGCAACCATTTAAATACTAAAACAATATTTTTGAAAACCGATGTTTAAAAAATATTTGATTATGATCTTTAATTTATCATCAGTGACATTTTTCCATTAAATGCATATTTTAGAGCTTCCAAATAGCGTTTCTCACTGGCATAACAAGGAAATTCTGTAGCCGTTCGGTAGGGTACCTGAAAAGCATAGGAAATGAATAATGTCGTATTACGAGCCAAAATAAAGTGGTCGACACCGACAAATAGCGGTTAACTATCAATTTTATATCCCATAATCAGAATAATGTGCTGCATACTATTTGTCGGTTCGAAACCGACCGAAATTTCATAGCTCTTAGGTTAAAAAGTGTAGAATTAGATTACCTCTACTCTAAACTAATTATTCACTACAAAGTTGCTTACCTGAAGGAAAATATAAAAGAACCGCAAACACTTCACGAATGTTATTTAACTTGATTTAGCTGATACTTTTCGAGCAGCAGAGTTGTGGGTTACAGAAGGACAGGCCGACGGTATTTATCAACCGAACGGGCCTTGCCTATGGCTGCTTATTATACTCAAATCTCTTCACGATAGGCAAAGCTCTGATAACTACAAACCCTCAAAAACGGATGACTTCTTCGCCATATTTTAATAGCTAACGCGTCAAAGGGAACAGCGAGAAAAGCGTCGGACGATTTCGATAATTGGCGAATGACATCTGACAGTGACGATTGAGAATGCATTGTTTGCAGAATCGCAAGGAAGTGACATTTCCATTGTTTCGTATTCCCAACAGAAGAGTTTGTTTACCCTTCCGCACTTAGGTTTTTCGATACCTTCTATACCAAATTTACTAAAAATTATTCTTTTAATCTAATACCTCTTTCAAACGTTTTTCGAATTCACCGTGATTACGTTAAATTTCTCTTTTCGGGGAGGAAAGACAATAAACATCACCAAGGTATTGGTGATATATCACCAGAATTGGGTGCATTGAATTAGAGTCTCAGCAGACACGCTAGTGATGCTCTTCTAGGATAAGAGTGCATTAATGAAAGGTTGTTTACAGCAAAATTACAGACAAGCGTTAAGGACTTCAATCTTATCTACTGTTATGCCCTCATTGAGAATGCCGATGAGGATGAGAAAAAATTTTTACAGACTCCACACCGTCTCCCACACACGGATCCTCATACGAGCTTCCATTACAAATGAAATTCGTAACTCTTTGCTGTCCGAACATGTAGTAATTAGTAAATTTCTTTTATTTTCACGGGAAAGAATACGAAAGTTGTTAGTTTTATGGACAGCAGCATTACCTACTTAACGAGTTTTCATGTGACATGGAACTTGTTCCGTTCGGGCCTCACGTTCGTAAAATTTAATATAAACTGGGCCGCATTTAGAATAAGAAATAAACTTTTTTTTTCGGAAGGGGGGGGGCTTTTATTTCTTGCATAGGTCAACCATGAGTTAACTGATAATTTTTTATATTAACTATTATGGAAATACTTAAGGAAAGTTTTCAGCGTAAGAAGTAAATTTTTTTTTTTAACCTACCGGTTTGGTTTTAGAGAAAATAAATATATAAAGGATTTTAATTTTTATTTTTAAAACTTGAACTTGCCTATAATATATTATGCAAAATCTGTTGGCAACACCACGAAACAGTGCTGCTGACGTCATCTCGGTGTTTTTTTCTAGTTTAGCATTAACCGTATTCACAGGCAGCACTAATTTTAGGAGTTGATTTTCATGCCGCCATTTGTCTTTGCAACCACTCTATTGTAAGTAACATTTATATAATAAGAAATGTGTTTAATTAACAAAAATCAAATGAATACTTAAAGATTTTCATTTTTATTTTTTCATATGCATTTTTTTTTAAGGTTATTTTTTTACACGGTTTTCTCGGGAACCTATCAGAAACAAAATTGGGTGCATTGAATTAGAATATTCCTATTGTTTATTAAGAAGGATTTATTTTTTTAAGTTGAGTGCTTGGCTACTGATCTAAGAGACCTGGGTTCTAGTCCCGGGTAAGGCATGGCTGTTTTGTGTCGTTTTTCTGCTGAGGGCCTGCCATCCTCTCAGATCTTCTACTATGGCATATAAACTGACATGCTCCTGTCAGACCCCTGTGGTAAGCAGCTGCTTGAGGGGGTATTTATTTATTTATTTATTATTAAAAGTTGAGAAACATCCTGAACCAAATTTTAGAGAATATAATTGCAGGAATTGGATTCAAGGAATTAAATTAATTAACCTTATTCGTGACGGAAATGCATATTACGAAACAAAAGGCGTATCCGGTTTAACGATTCGAAAAGCATTGTCGTCGATTATTTAGCGTACGATATGCTTTCTTCCTTTCTCTTTAATCGTGAAACGAACAATGTAATATTTTAGTAGTGAATATAAAACTTAGGTTTTCAACTGAAATAGATTTAATTTGGTTATTTAGATATGGTTATTTGTGTTATTAAGAATTTTCCGTGAGTCTTCGAAACGACACTTAGGAGTCATTTCTGCAGATAAGCTTAGTCGAAATAGGATTTCCTCAATTACGAATAATTATGGAATACAACGGACTCCTTTATCACGGCATGATATTGTTGCATGAGAGTTCACTTCAGTGAACTCTCATTACGACGGATGTTATGCAAATATGCCTTTACACAAACCATCGGTGTTCGCCTTTCTAACCGATATAACGATGGGGTGTTTAACGTAAATTAATCAGAACTTTGAGTGTAGTGGGAATCGACCCTGGGAATTGCATAGTCCTTTCCTGTAGCAATACCTAATGTTCCACCCGTTCACTTTAATGAAAGCACTCCTGATACTATATCGTTTAGTGGCATTAGTAATAGCATGGCGAAAGACCGCTTAATACGAAAGCAGATATCGTTACTTTGCGATGGCGTATAATATATACGTAACTGCGGATCTCAACGCTGTCACAGGTGCTACTCTAACCAGAAAAGAAGTGCACACGTAGAGAAACCATAGCAGTTATTCATTCCTTATCGCAAAGAAACTGCGAGCACTGGGGTAGGGATGGGTAAGTTAGTAGCGCTCCCGGTTCGTAGTCTACAGTTCCCAGGTTGGAGTCGCCGCTGGGTCAGCGTTGAGATTTATTTATCTCCGCAAAACTGCTCGCCCTGCTAACGGTCAGCAGGGGACACCGATAAGCTTGGAAAGGCCGCCATCAGTCGGATGGGATCTTAAGACGTGCACCGTGTGCGTGAAAGCCATACCCTGTGCACGTTAAAGAACTCGTTGCATGTGTTTGATGGGAGGCTACCATCTGTCTCCCGACAGCTGTTCCAGTGAGGCTCCTCCCCCAACCTTCTCTGAGCCTTTCATATCCTCGTGACCTGACCATTTAGTTCATTGTCTACAAATAAAATGCCGATCACAGGTAAAACAATCAATTCTGAGCTCTATATGATATCAAATGCGTATTATTGTATGAAATTCCAGTCAGTTATTCAAATTTATTCGCTTAACATTTAAAAGCATCCACCTAACAAAGATGTTTAACATTATTCGTATTCATCACAACGCACTCCTCCTATTAGAATCTCTAAAAATTGTTTCAGGATTTTCTCAAGTGTAAAATAATTCATTTATACTACAGAAAAGGAATGATCTAAATAAATACACCTAATTCTGTTTTAAATGTTTACACAGTAAATACGTTCCCGAAAAAAATGTGTAAAAAAAATTCTAAAACAAAACACAGTGCATATGAAAAAATAGAATATGAAAATAGAATTGGTTCCAGACTTGAAAAAAAAACATGCCCTCTCAAGGAGCTGCTTGCCACAGAGATCTGACAGCAACCTGTCAGTTTATATGCCATAATAGAAGGTCTGTGAGGATGGCAGGACCTCAGCAGAAAAACGACACATACATCCATGCCTTACCCAGGACTCGAACCCAGGTCCCTTAGACGTGAAAACCGAATACAAATGAGTTGTTTTCAAACAAGTCACATCAAAATCTTGAAGTCTTTATTTCATTTTTATTAATTTTAATACATTTTTAATTTTATAAACTTAGAAGTTCTCAAATTAAAACCAACCGGTTTGGTTTTAAAGAAAATAAATATATAAAGAATTCTTAATTTTTTTTTTTTTTTTTAAATTTTAGTCGTGTTTTTTATCTCAATCGGTAGCGCGCCAGGCTCGTAATCTGTAGTTCCCAGGTTCGAATCCCAGCTGGATCAGCGTTCAGATTTATCTCCGCAAAATTCCCCGCCCTACCCACGGTCAGTAGGAGACACCGATGGGCTTGGAAACGCCGCCGTCCGTCGGATGGGACGTTAAGCCGTGGCCCCGTGTGCGGGAGAGCCATACCCTCTGCACGTTAAAGAACACGTTTGATGGCCTTGATGGGAGGCTACCATCTGTCTCCCAACAGCTGTTCCAGTGGGTCCACTCTCCCAACCTTCTCTGAGCCTTCGGGGTCCATGTGACCTGGCCATTTAGCCAATGGTGTGCAAAAAAGTGCCGCTCAGAGGTAAAACAACCCAACCCAAAAAATCTAGTCGTTGTAATTTTTGTACGTATTGTGGAGTGGATGCAGGCATTGCTTTGTGCCGACCATATTAAAGGTCACATGGAAGACATAACTCTCCTCCAAATAGCATCATGGACGGTGTATATCCAGTTGTCTCATGCACTGCTGTTCTGTATGCCCGCAAAAGGAGTGGTATATGGCGATCGGAATCACGTTGATGATCGTCAACATATAATCCTAGATGTTGGGCAATTGTCCAATTAAATCTCTCAACCATACCATCCGACTGAGGGTGTAGGGGAGTTGTTCTGGTTTTCTGACTGCCTAATAGTTGGCAAATGCCTTTAAACACCCTGGATTCAAAATTCCGTCCTTGGTCAGAGTGGAGTGGTAAAGGAATTCCATGCCTACTGATCAAGTTATTTACTATCATCTCTACAACTGTTGTTGCTTCATGCTCTTGTATGCGATAGACCTAAGGCCACTTGGTGAAATAATCCATTACCAGTAATAAATATCGATTTCCATCATCAGTCCTAGGGAACGGTCACATTAAAAATAATGACTAATCTTTCAAAATGGGCACCAACGTTACACGTTAGTAGTTACAATGCTCTTCGTAACATCGATATAATCTATTTAATCATAATCGTTTAAGGGAAAGTCCCCGTTATCGCGCTTTCAACCAAGCCAGCTTTTCAAAAACTTCGATTTCGCGCTTTCGACCACGCCGCATTTTCAAAAACTTTCTCGATATCGCGCATTTGACCACGCCCCCTTCTCGAAAAGTTTCCGATTTTTCTTGATTACAGACCCCCTGGTTGACCCACTTGTATTTTTGAATCCTTCCTGAAAAGTCCCCGATTTTTCCTCACCTTTACCCCTCTGAAAAAGTCTCAGATTTTTGCAATTTTTGATGGCGCCATCTAGTATTTAATACAAGTACTACATTTAAAAAAAAAAATCAATATCCATTCGGTGATTCGAACCTGCAACCTATAGTGTAAAATCAGCGTTCTTATCCACTACGACACGATTTCAATATGGTTAAACGGCTTAAAGATAGATGATCACTTTAAAAATTTAATAAACATATTTTTTATTCCTAGAAAACCACATTTAACATAGAAATAATTATTTTAATCAATTTCTGTTCCAAGAAAACAACATTTAACTTGGGAATAAATTACAAATGAATTTTATAAATGAATTTTGCTTTTATCTACTATTATAATATTTTCATAATTTTCTTTTATTTCACGTTTCGAAATAAGCACGTCGACTTCTCACCCCTTCTGTAGACCACGTTTTACTGACGGATGGATTTACAAACTGAAAGTCTTGCTAAATATTTTGAAACATTATTTTTTTTAAATAATGAAGTACACCTCTTTGCTCTATATAATCATTAGTGGTGCGATTCTGAGAAATATTTTTAGAAATAAACTTACCCATTCTGCGAACTAAATGAAACATATCAAGAAATAAATTTGTCTTCGTCACATATCGTCTCCCTATCTCACGTCTCCTGAGGGACCATATTTTATTGACGAACGTCGCAATAAACGAACATAGAAATCAATGCTTGAAAAAGAAATAACTGTTTTTAAAAGTCCCAATTATCGAGCCCACATTCTGTCGCTGGCTGATTTTTTTCCTTCCCTATCATCCTGCATTTGAACAGAACCGCGTTTTATTGATGGCCATCGCTACCACAAGCATTATTTCAACAATCTGAGAATTAAAAAGTCCTACCATTTGCGAAACAGAACAAGAATTAAACATTATTTTTCCAAATAAAGAAGTACAATCTTTGTTTCGGAATAATAATTATCAATGTAATTTATTAGGAATAAACTTTACCAATCTGCGAACTAAATGAAATAGACCAAGAAATTAATTTATATCTTTCTCTCACATTTTTATTCTCAATCACGTTTTATTGACGGACGGAAAAAAAAACATTTACAAACTGAAAAGTCCTACAAAAAAAATTCCAAATTGGGAATCGCACGTCTCTGAAAAATAATTTATTAGAAAACTTTCTCAATCTGTGAAAGACAAAGTTCTCATATCTGATTAATACCATAGTTTATTCCAATACCCTGGGAGATTTAAAAATATCGATAAAAATGGTGCAGGAAATGCGTATTAAAAAACTGCTTGTATTTTAAGCATTTTCTAAAAAACCTACAAGTTTCAACATGTAATGTTTTAGTTAACCTTTTATCGTGCTTTCTTGTTGACAAAGTTCACGGTCTGTTCTTGTCAGTATGTTTTCAATTGGTGACACGAGGGTTCACAGATAGAACTCCGGATGGACTCTAGATGATCTCTTTGCATTATTTAGCAAGACTATGATTTCAGAAGATTTTTTACCTCGTTAATTACAAGGAGTAAGGAGTTTATTGCTCGTCGGTCCAATTCAACATCGTGTTCTTATCACTAGGTTGACGTGTAAGGCTCTTCTAGTAAACTGAATTGTTTGTTTAATAATAATAATAATAACTTGAATTTTTGTTTTTTTCTACGCAAATCACCATAAAACCTTTTACCGAGAGATGTTTGTTATTTGCATACTTTTAATTTCACAGCGAAATCCACAGTTGAGGCGTGTGAGAATTCCTAAAGTGGGAGATCACATACGAAATTTTCTGAATGCCTGACTGTATGAGCTGAAGGAGAGTGTCCAGCTGACAAAACCTAAGATAGGTTTCTTAGAAAAGATGTAATCTTAACCTATGAAAGAAATAACCATAGATTTCCCCTATTGAGAAGAACTGTGTGATGAAATTCGAACATAATTTGAGCCAGATAGACTTTTAAATGCTGTGAAGAAATTTGTCTCTTATCACCTTCTACAAGTTGATGGAGAAGAACGATATTTGGGAAAATTCTTTCATACGTATTTCAGAAAAAGTTGAAGGTCTGAAAACATGAAGACACGAGATTTTACTATGAAAAAATAAGGACAGAATTTTTGCGAGACAGTGACTTGAAACTGTCCTACGGAAATTACTTTCAGTTGCATTCATTAAGAGCACAAACTGATTTCATGCTAAAATATCCCACCAAACACGATAAAATATCTTTCACACCTGCAGAGCTGCTCTTGTGAGGAGAAGAAGCAGAGAGTAGATCAATAGAGGACTGCTCTTCTCTATCTGTTTCTGATGCCCCTTTATAGACATTTTCCTGCACTACAGGTTTAGAATGTAAAGTTGGCATTTCTGGATGTTATCGACGAAAGTTTAGTTGGAATTGGATAATTTCAGGAATCTTAAGGATTGACATCCCAGGCGGCTGTGAAGAGGGATTGAAAATTGGAAGGCACTAATACATAGGATTGTGATCCCCTTTATAGGAGGGACTTTCCAACATTGTTGGTTTGGGAAACTGTTTTTTTCCCCGCATTGTCACAACAGATGTTGACATCGAAAGTTTAGTTGGGCATGGCAAATTTTTTATTTTTAAATATTGTGACATCTAACATTGATTAGTGAAACGAAAAAGTTCAAGTATTTTCAGGATAACATTTCTTTCATCCAAGTTAGTTGGTCCATTTCAACAGTGTTATGTATTGATGATTATTTTGAAATGTTTGTTCTCTTACCTATATCAATGCTTTTATATGAAATTTTGTGGGATTTTTCAGCTATTGCAATGTATTTTGAAACTATCCGCTCCACCGTATTTGAAGATAATTTGTCATCCATTCATTAAGTAATTTTAGCTCTTGACAAGAAATGGTTTGAAAATGGATTTCCCCTCTTACCCCTTCTGGTAAAGACGAATTTTTGTGATAGATTTCGGGATTACTTTTACCCACTAGATGGCGCTAGCGCGAGTTAAATGTCATAACCGAGAAAATTTCTTATTTACCGCTTTTTATCTGTTGCATGTATCATCGTCCTTCGAAATTTTTATCTTTTAGCATTTGTGCTCGAAAAAACTGCTAAGTAAATCACAATTAAGAAGCAGACACTATACATGTTTGAAAGAGTTTGCGGTGATTTTTTTGAAACACTCGTAAATATTTTACTGTGTATACCTGTATATTCTCATTTCTGCGTATTTAGAAAATAATCCGTTATCCACCCCACTAGTACTTTGTACATTTTCTGGCCATTATTCTATGCCTTTTATTATCCTGTGTGAGGTTTTTTCAGTTATTAAGTAATCGATTTCACTGTAGCTCACTCCATTGGAGCGATTTTGCACTTGTTTTCTCTTCCATCACAGTATGTTTTCAAGAAATTGTGTCATCCATTCCATATATTTCAAGTTATTTTCACACATTCGAAGATATTTTCTGATCCTCTCCCATGCACCCTACTGATTTTTCCTTTATTTCTGTCATTCATTCCAGCATAATTTGAAGGTATTCTATAATCTCCAATACACTTTGTTTGATTTTGCATACTGTAATGTCTTCCACTTCGAAGAATTTGAAAATATTCCCCCATCCACTGCAATGTGTGTGTATTTACTGCTTTTTCCAAATTCACTGCATATAGTGTATTTCAAGCAATTCAACCAACGATTTCGTTGTTTGTTACAGTTGTTTTCTCTGACATTGCAATGTATTTTGAATATATTCTGTAATCCATATATATATATAATAATGAATGTAATGGATCATGATTTTCTACAGGGTACTAATATTTCATGCTAAGCATACTAATATTTCATGTTTTTCCCCTGTTACTCCTTCTGCTAAAGATGGACTTTTATCACTTAGTCTTTAAGATAACTTTTCCTCCACGAGACGGCACGAGTTAAAAATCATAGCTTAGAAATTTCCTGATTTACCTCGTTTTCGATTGTTTCATGTATCACTTCCTTTGAAATTTCTATCTTGTAGTATTTTTGCTAGAAAGAATCGCAAATAGATATTAAGAAGCAGACACGTTATATGTTTCAGATAGATCCAAAATATTCTATTGTCTAATCCAGTATACTCTCACTCCTGTATATTTCGAAGAGAATCGCTCTCCATTCCTGTGTATGTTGTTCATTTTCCGGTTTTTCTTCTATGCTTTCTTTTGTCTTGTGTGAGGTCTCTCAGTAATTGACTGTTTTGAAGTGATTTTTACAGCCATTCGGAGATATTCTCCGATCCATTTCCAAATATTCGAAGATATTTTCTGATCCATACCAGTGTACTTTGTTGATATTTTACGTTATTTCTGACATCTATTGTAACATATATTGGAGGTATTCAATCAACTCCACTGTACTTTGTTTGATTTTGCAATTATTGTACCACCCAGTTCCGAAGTATTTTGAA
This sequence comes from Ryuthela nishihirai, assembly GCA_038380435.1. Taxonomy (NCBI): domain Eukaryota; kingdom Metazoa; phylum Arthropoda; class Arachnida; order Araneae; family Heptathelidae; genus Ryuthela; species Ryuthela nishihirai. The sequence goes on along the minus strand of JAWZYU010000003.1, from coordinate 85,561,533 downwards.
GATATTCTGCCATTCATTTGCAATGTGTGCGAATCTGCAGTTATTCTGCCATCCATTTCACTGTATTTTAGTGATTCTCATTTAAGTTTACCAACCATTTCGTTGTTTTTCTAATTTTGAGGGGATTCGTTAATGCATTTAATTTGATTAAACGGCCTAGTCTCAGAGCGAAAGAGCTCATTGTTAGATAGAAAAAGGGTACTAGACCGGTGTTAGGATTGAAATTGAAACCTCCTGGAAAGGCAATTCAGAGTGTTTTTCGACGCTAAGAATGTATGGCTGTTCTCCACATTCTCCACACGTAAAGTCCCATACGACGAACAATTGTATTTTTCAAAGCAGTGTCACCTTTCTCACGGCGGACAGAGGTTAACAGAAATAAGTCTCAAAGTCAACACATTTGGGGGGTGCAACCTGGGAATAACAGCTTATGAACCAAGCGTGCTACGGACTTGGCTGTCCCTTGCCTCTGTATTATTTGCGATTTTACAGTTAATCTGTCTCTATTATCACACTATGCTGTCAGCTCTCAAGTTCAGTACATTACGTTTCACATATTTTTTTAATCAATCAGATCAGTCCATTCACGGTTTGACCTCCATTCCCGATTCTTATTCAAAGTTTTTTGTCAACACCTATTTTTTCTGTTCCAAATTTTATCACCGAACCACTTTTTTGTTTAAAGTTTTAGTACCTTAGCAATTCCTTGTTTGAAATATTTTAGTACCAGACACCAAGTTTGCCACACGCTTGTCATTTTTCCCGTGTTATCCTAAGGGAAGTCAAACCTCTACGTAACTTAATATTTGTAACCTTTGATATTCATTTCTGTATTTTACCAACTAAACAAAAAATTTTTAAAAATGAGAACACGTTTTCAGTTTTGTGTTTATAAAATTGTCATCAAACCAACTTTCTATTCAAAATCTTTTTCCATCCGACACAAAATTTGTACACTAAAACACAAATCACATGTTATCCCTATGGGAAGTAAAATTTCACCTTACACCAATTTTTGATCTTTTATATTTCTATTTCGCATATATTTTGTTTTTATTTTTTTACACGAAACAAAAAATGTGTATAAGAACACGCGTCGTGTTGCATCACAAAATCAGTTTTCAAAACAATTTCCTCTCGAACGTGTTTTGCAAGGTGAAACGTGAATTCTATGTTATCTCTATGGAAGTGAAATTCGTTCCTTACAGTAATTTTTGTTCGTTTCAATTTTGTATCTTACTCAAACTTTGTTCATATTTTTTTTAGGTAAGGTAAAATTTGGTATGAAATAAGAACATGTTTTCCGTTTCTTGTTTAAAATTTGACCACTAAATTATTTTTCTGATCGCAACACGTGCAATTGAATGAATTTTTCGTTGAAACATATTTCTCCCCGACTGTGTTTTTGCGCCATAATAGTATATTCTTATAGAAAATGAGAGATTCCATCTATCAAGTCACTGGTTCACATAAATTTTTAACATTAATTTTTCAAGTCAGTAAAATCTGGTGTGAAAGAAGATGTTTTAGCATGAAATCAGTTTGTGCTCTTAATGAATGCAACTGAAAGTATTTTCCGTAGGACTGTTTCAAGTCACGGTCTCGCAAAAATTCTGTCCATATTTTTTCATAGTAAAATCTCGTGTCTTCATGTTTTCAAACCTTCAACTTTTCCTGAAATACGTATGAAAGCATTTTCCCAAATATCGTTCTTCTCCATCAACTTGTAGGTGATAAGAGACAAATTTCTTCACAGCATTTAAAAGCCTGTCTGGCTCAAATTATGTTCGAATTTCATCACACAGTTCTTCTCAATAGGGGAAATCTATGGTTATTTCTTTCATAGGTTAAGATTACATCTTTTCTAAGAAACCTGTCTTAGGTTTTGTCAGCTGGACATTCTCCTTCAACTAATACAATCATGCATTCAGAAACTTTCGTATGTGGTCTCCCACTTTAGTAATTCTCACATGCCTGAACTGTGGATTTCGCTGTGAAATTAAAAGTATGTAAATAACAAACATCTCTCGGTAAAAGGTTTTATGGTGATTTGCGTAGAACTCCTACAAACAATTCAGTTTGCTAGAAGAGCCTTACACGTCAACCTAGTGATAAGAACACGATGTTGAATTGGACCGACGAGCGATAAACTCCTTACTCCTTGAAATTAACGAGGTAAAAAATCTTCAGAAATCATAGTCTTGCCAAATAATGCAAAAGATCATCTAGAGTCCATCCGGAGTTCGATCTGTGAACACTCGTGTCACCAATTGACAACATACTGATAAGAACAGACAATGAACTTTGTCAACAAGAAAGCACGATAAAAGGTTAACTAAAACATTACATGTTGAAACTTGTAGGTTTTTAGAAAATGTTTAAAATACAAGCAGTTTTTTAATACGCATTTCCTGCACCCTTTTTATTGATACTTTTAAATCTCCCAGGATATTGGAATAAACTATGGTATTAATCAGATATGAGAACTTTTTCTTTCACAGATTGAGAAAGTTTTCTAATAAATTATTTTTCAGAGACGTGCGATTCCCAATTTGGAATTTTTTTTTTTGTAGGACTTTTCAGTTTGTAAATGTTTTTTTTTTTCCGTCCGTCAATAAAACGTGATTGAGAATAAAAATGCGAGAGAAAGATATAAATTTATTTCTTGGTCTATTTCATTTAGTTCGCAGATTGGTAAAGTTTATTCCTAATAAATTACATTGATAATTATTATTCCCAAACAAAGAGTATACTTCTTTATTTGGAAAAATAATGTTTATTTCTTGTTCTGTTTCGCAAATGGTAGGACTTTTTAATTCTCAGATTGTTGAAATAATGCTTGTGGTAGTGACGGCCATCAATAAAACGTGGTTCTGTTCAAATGCAGGATGATAGAGAAGGAGAAATATCAGCCAGCGACAGAATGTGGGTTCGATAATTGGGACTTTTAATAACAGTTATTTCTTTTTCAAGCATTGATTTCTATGTTCATTTATTGCGACGTTCGTCAATAAAATGCGGTCCATCAGGAGACGTGAGATAGGGAGACGATTTGTGATGAAGACATAAATTTATTTCTTGATGTGTTTCATTTAGTTCGCAGAATGGGTAAGTTTATTTCTAAAAATATTTCTCAGAATCGCACCACTAATGATTATATAGAGCAAAGATTTGTTCTTCATTATTTGGAAAAAATAATGTTTTAAAATATTTAGCAAGACTTTACAGTTTGTAAATCCATCCGTCAGTAAAACGTGGTCTACCGAAGGGGTGAGAAGTCGACGTGCTTATTTCGAAACGTGAAATAAAAAAAAATTTATGAAAATAATATAATAGTAGATAAAAACAAAATTCATTTATAAAATTCATTTGTAATTTATTCCCAACTTAAATGTGGTTTTCCTGGAATAAAAATTGATTAAAATAATTATTCCTATGTTGTTAAATGTGGTTTTCTAGGAATAAAAAATACGTTTATTCAGTTTTTAAAGAGACCATCTATCTTTAAGCCCTTCAACCATATAAAGAACTCGTGTCGTAGTGGATAAGAGCGATGGTTTTAATCTAAAGTCGTGGGATCAAATCACCATACGGAAATTGATTTTTTTATAATACTTGTATTAAACACTAGATGGCGTCATCAAAAATCGGAGACTTTTTCAGAGGGGTAAAGGTGAGGAAAAATAGGGGACTTTTCAGGAAGGCTTCAAAAATACAAATTGGTCAACCAGGGGGTCTGTAATCAAGAAAAATCGGAAACTTTTCAAGAAGGGGGCGTTGTCGAATGCGCGATATCGAGAAAGTTTTTGAAAATTCGGCGTGGTCGAAAGCGCAGTTTTTGAAAAGCTGGCGTGGTCGAAAGCGCGATAACGGGGACTTTCCCTTAAATGATTATGATTAAATCGATGTTACGAAGCGCATTGTAACTACTAACGTGTAACATTGATGCCCATTTTGAAAGATTATCCATTGATATAATGTGTCCGTTCCCTAGGACTGATGATGGAAATCGATATTTATAACTGGTAATGGATTATTTCACCAAGTGGCCTTAGGTCTATCGCATACAAGAACATGAAGCAACAACAGTTGCAGAGATGATAGTAAATAACTTGATCAGTAGGCATGGAATTCCTTTACCACTCCACTCTGACCAAGGACGGAATTTTGAATCCAGTGTGTTTAAAGGCATCTGCCAACTATTAGGCATTAAGAAAACCAGAACAACTCCCCTACACCCTCAGTCGGATGGTATGGTTGAGAGATTTAATTGGATAATTGCCCAACATCTAGGATTATTTGTTGACGATCATCAATGTGATTCCGATCGTCATATACCACTCCTTTTGCTGGCATACAGAACAGTAGTGCATGAGACAACTGGATATACACCGTCCATGATGCTATTTGGAGGAGAGTTACGTCTTCCCTGTGACCTTTTATATGGTCGGCTTTTATATGGTCGGTAAAGCAATGCCTGCATCCACTCCACAATACGTACAAGAATTACAACGACTAGAAGAAATCCATCACTCCGTCAGACATAACATCAACTTAGCAAGCGAGAGAACCAAAACGAGATACGAGAGCAAAACAAAAAATATAAACGAGAGCATTAACGAAGTGGTGTATCGCATTCGTCGACGTGCAACTACGAAGTGCATGCGGTTCATGTGGATCGTTTGGCCTCGTTTCATCGAACTAAAGAAGCTTCGGAATGCAGAATTGTTCGTGATGAACAAGACCTAAGGAGATGGTAGTGTTGCGACATATGAAAGAGATGGTAGTGTTGCGACATATGAAAGTGCTGTAGAAACTTTATTAAAAACGTGACATGAACGCACGCCTAGGCTTCTGCGTGGGATTTATGTAATAAACGAAGTGGAACATAGAACCGATCTGAAATATAAGAATGATAGAATTGTAATCTTCGAGTTGTGGATATGTAGAAAAAGGACTCTGTCTCAGTAAATACGCTATAAGTGAAATTAAAGAAATGTTTTTATATGGTTAATGCACGGGAGGGCGATTAATTTTATTAGTATAAAACGTAATGAGGTAACACAGGTAACTAGAATGATTTGTGCCTGAACTGAAGGATAAAAAAGGGCGTTTTAAAAAAATTAGATGTAAACGATTATCAATTATATAGACAGAACTAGTTTTGACTGTTCTGTAGGTAAAGATTATTATGTACGATTGTATTTAGTATGTTTATAAGTAATTTCATCCATGCTTTTGTAATAAATTGCATTGTAAAATATTATTGCTTATACCTACGCTCAGTACTCATCCACTTAAATTTATAACAATATAATTAATACATATATATATATATAATTATTCAAATTGCCGTAGCTGTCTAATAACAAAACAAACACCAAAATGTGGTGAAAACATTATTCTTGCAATGTTAAGCAAAACAGTGTTTGCACAATAGATTAAATATTAAAAAAATTTCGTGTTGCAGTTGAACTTGAAATAAATTATTTTGAAGCCCTCATATCCAGAGGCCTATTTCTGTAACTTTGCTAGCATATGCTTAAGTCTGGCCTTGACCATCAATAGAGGTTCTTCAAACTTATCAGTCTTCATTTAAAATGTATGGCTTCGAACCAAAAAATATATATATAAAAACTGGCGGAACGGGTTTGACCAATAAAAACCTTACAGTATCTAATGTATTCCTCCCGGAAATAAGATCAGACATTGTTGCACAATGAAGCATCGTGCAAAATCTGTTCCCAACTAAATGTACAAATATTATTATGGAGTATTTTTTCAACGCATAATAAAGGCGTATAGGAATACACAGGTTTCCAAATTGTAAAACCTGGAAAATTTTATAAATAAATCGGAAGAGGATTGCAGAGAAGATTAATTAGTTTGGGAAGTGATATACAGGGTGACATGAAAACAGTGGTGAAAGTAAGCCGGTACGCGCCGGTACGCCATACCGGCAAGAAATTATTTGCCCGCACGACGTACCGGTAAGACATTTTTCAGTAGTGGCTCCGTTAACGATTTCCTTTTCACCTTAATGCTTTTTCAACCAAAACTTTTATTTTTTTTTAAAGCGGACCGTTTCTTTTAAGAAAACTCGTTGGTTTTTAATTACATTACTACAATTTAACCCGTTGGGTTGTGTTGTTTTACCTCTGAGCGGCGCTTTTTTGCACACCATGGGCTAAATGGCCAGGTCACATGGACCCCGAAGGCTCAGAGAAGGTTGGAGAGGGGACCCACTGGAACAGCTGTTGGGAGACAGATGGTAGCCTCCCGTCAAGGCCATCCAGCGTGTTCTTTAACGTGCATAGGGTATGGCTCTCCCGCACACGGGGCCACGGCTTAACGTCCCATCCGACGGACGGCGACCTTTCCAAGCCCATCGGTGTCCCATACTGACCGTGGTCAGGGCGGGGAATTTTGCGGAGATAAATCTCAACGCTGACCCAGCTGGGACTCGATCCTGGGAACTACAGATTACGAGCCTGGCGCGCTACCGACTGAGCCACCCCCGCCCCGTTTTAACCCGTTAGATAACAGGCTGTTTAGAAACCGGATACTTGAAGAATTAACGGACAATGCACGTCCCATCCGCCGTAGCTGTCTGGGTTCGGTCTTAATCACTACCTGAGGCAGAAATGGGAAAACGGAGTGGTTAATCAAAGAAAGGATATGAACTCACTTAGACGTTGAAAACCATTGCAAAGCAGCGTGTACAGTCGCTCAAATAAGTATCCGAACACTATGGTTGATTAGAGAATTCAGAAAAAATATCTGGCAAAGATTTTTTTCAGAAATCAGTGATCTGGCAACCTTTGTGTCACCTGACACGAAGGTTGCCAGGTCACTAATCCCCAAAGTTTTGCCAAGTTTTCTCGATTTTAGTCTACTATCCTGAATTTTACAAACCCAATCACATTTATCACAACTTACCCGTATTTTCCAAGTGGATTCGAATTTTGCCAACTGCCCTACATTCTGTTAAGTTTCCTCAATTTATCCAACACTCCTTCATTTCATAAAACAAATCTTAATTTTCACAACTCGCCTATATTTTACCAAGTGGATTCGAATTTTGCCAATTACTCTAGATTTTGCGAACTCTCTGTAATTTTACAGAAAAAATCGCAAATTTTTACATCTTCCCTGAATTTGATAAGCCACTTCGAATTTTATCAACTCTCCTTAATTGCACAAGGTACAATTTTCACAACTCCCCTGTATTTTACCAAGTGGCTTCGAATTTTGCCAACTTTCCTAGATTTTCCCAAGAGTATTTGGTTTTTCCAACTCTCCTTAATTTCACAAAACCAATCCCAATTTTTACAACTCGCCTGTACTTTACCAAGTGGTTTCCAGTGTTGCCAACTTCCCTAGATTTTGCCAAGTTTTCTCGATTTTGTCAACTCTCCTTAATTTTTCAAAAATAATCCCAATTTTCACAAATCGCCTGTATTTTACCAAGTGGATTCAAATTTTGCCAACTGCCCTAGATTTTGCCAAGTTTCCTCGATCTCGTCACAATTTTACAGAAAAAAATCCCAATTTTTATATCTCACCTGATTTTTCCAAAGTCACTCGGAATTTTGACAACACCCCCAAGATATGCCAACTCTCCTAGATATTGCAAAGTTGCCCCGATTTTGCAAACACGTCATAATTTTACAGAAAAAAAGATTGCAATTTTTACATCTCACCTGAATTTTGTCAACTCTCCACGATTTTGCCAAGTCACTCCGAATTTTGCCAACTGCCCCTAGTTTTTTCAACTACCCGTAGATTTTGCCAACTGCCCCTAGATTTTGCCAACTCGCCATAATTTTACAAAAAAATAGATTGCAATTTTCACATTTCACCTGAATTTTGCCAACTCGCCAAGATTTTGCCAAGTCACTCCCAATTTTGTCGAACTCCCCAAGATTTTGTCAATTCACTCCGAATTTTGCCAACTCACCAAGATTTTGCGAAGTTGTCCCGATTTTCCCAACTCCCTAAGATTTTGCCAACTCGCCTATATTTTTACTAAGTGGCTTCGAATTTTGCCAACTGCTCTAAATTTTGCAGTCTCTCCATTTTCCAAACTGCCATAGATTTGCAAAGTTGACTCGATTTTGACAACTCCTCTTAATTTTCCAATAAAAGAAAATTACAAATTTTCACATCTCACCTAGATTTTACGAAGTCGCTTCGAATCTTACCAACTCCAAGTCCCCCCATAGCTATGCTCCTGGACAAGGTCATATTGAGGTCAAATCATATGTAAAGTTGAGCGTGTCAACAAATACGTATATCACGTGTAAAAGAGAAATTATTAATTTTTTAATTCTATGACCAACCTATAGTAACCGAGACAAGAGTAGAAAGCTAGACGATTTTGCTTGGCACAAAAAAGCGCTGTACAAAATCATCTTGCAACTCTTTTTGACAAAAGTCGCCCTTTTCCTAACTCATTTTGGATGCGGAAACTCTGCAATTTCGCATCTATTATCGGGGATAAGTCAGAGGCGAAATTTCGTATGTCATGTAATCATTGTTTAAACTTTATATATTTTAAAGGCTATTCCAAAACTCCGATAAATGTTATTCTAAAAAAATGTTATATATTGCTTCCGAGTTTAAAATATGAAAGTTGACTATTCAAAATACGAATGAGTGAAACGATAATTTTCCTTTCGAAAAAATTCCTTGTAGTACTAAAATAATTTTAAAAACATCTAAATCATATTATTTTTTACAATAAGCCTGAAATCCAAGAATACAACGAAATCAGCCAGTATTTAAATATATGTTTATTTCACATTAAAAATCCGTAAATCATTCGCTATTTGCGGAAGACATGTGCAAAATGCGTAAATCTAAGAGCACTGTACTTTGGTCTCTACACACTTCAATTTATTAACCCCTGTAAAACGACATCGCTGGAGTGACCGCCTGTGTGTGATTTTCCACACGCAGCTATGCTTTGAAGCGCACAGGTAAGAAAGAAAATCTACTTTCACCACTGCATGAAAGTCATGCTCCCTAAAAATCTGAATAAACTGGCAGCACTTTATTCTGACTGATTACTAAATAATATTAATAATGTTTCGATGTAAGCAACTACCGAGGAACACGATTTTTAAGCAAACAAGAGTGTAATATTCTAAAATAATTTTTAATGTCTCGGGGAAGTTCAGGTATTATGGGTGCTGCGAATACAGACCTATTTCGAAATTAATAACAAACAATTCCAATAATTATTATGGTAAAGATTAAAATTATTAAGTATTCGAATATTTATTGAATTTTCTTCCTGTATTAATAAAAATTACTACGAATTAACTGTTAGGATTTTTTTGCTTTTTAGTAGTTAAAATCCCAATGGGATGAGTTTTTTTGTGATGCATACTACAAAATTCGGCAAATTAAAATAAAATTATCGACAATTAAAATTTTTTAGAATTAAAAACAGCTGTTTTTAATACAAAAGCTAAAATTAGACGAAAGTGACGGAGAATGATACTGTAAATTATTCACAGCATTAAAGACGTGTTTTTCCAACATACATGATACCATGTCCCTCTATTGTTTTGGGTTGTTTTACCTCTGAGCGGCACTTTTTTGCACACCATGGGCTAAATGGCCAGGTCACATGGACCCGAAGGATCAGAGAAGGTTGGGGGAGGGAACCCACTGAAACAGTTGTTGGGAGACAGATAGCCTCCCGTCAAGGCCATCCAGTGTGTTCTTTAACGTGCACAGGGTATGGCTCTCCCGCACACGGAATCACGGCTTAACGTCCCATCCGACGGACGGCGGCTTTTCCAAGCCCATCGGTGTCCCCTACTGACCGTGGGCAGGGCGGGGAATTTTTGCGGAGATAAATCTCAACGCTGACCCAGTTGGGACTCGAACCTGGGAACTGCAGATTACGAGCCTGGCGCGCTACCGACTGAGCCCCCCCCCCCCGCCTCCCCCTATTGTTACATTTTTATTGCATTTTTGTTGTTGTAAATATTTTTATGTATTGTGTGTTTTTAGAAGTGCAATTGTAGGGATGTGACTCAGAGGTTGTTTTCGGATCTGATCTGCGTGCCTGTACGGGCAGACGAGTCTAAAAGCTCTTTTTACGACAATTTATTTCTAACCTTGGGCGAGAGTTCAGGCGCTGGAGACTACGGCAGCAAGAGTAAACAAGAGTCTTGAGGGTCGCTGTCAAACAGGAAAGACGTTTGAACACGCGTCAAGCGATCGTGCCCTTACTCAAAACCCTTAAAGAAGAGGGTTCGGTTCTATGTAAGAACCAAGATACAGTTCTGGGTCAACCAAATAAGTTCTATGGAACTGAAGCGAGTTCTGTGTGAAACACATTGTAGGCAAGGTTTGAATATCCTTTCGCCGAATTTGAGGTCGGTAAAGCGAGAGTCTGCAAAGTGCGGTTCTCCACCTTGTTGCACAAATGTTTGCAGCAGCAAAGGCATCCCCAGTACGTTACTGTATAAAAATGAGAATAAACTGTGTCGTCCCTATACAACTCTCGTGTGTGAATTGTTGGACATATTTCTATAAATTACTTGGCCCAGCAAGTCTGAGGCATACGTCGGTACGGTTTAACAAACCGCGAATCAGTTATTTCATCTAAGCAGTGGTGAATCCAATCGAGAGATAATTGATTGTCCTCTACTAAAGAGTGGCTAATCGTTCGCATCGACTTGCACACCACATTTGGCGCAATTCAAGGGAAATGTCTAATTTCACGTCACGAAATAAAAATCTGCGTCGTTCCCTTACCACCGCCCAAGACATATTATTAACAAATTTTAATTGATCATGATTATCTGTGTAAATTATATAAAATATGAAATATTCATCTTTCAGTAAAATGATGAAGTCCCAAAAAAAATAAAATTTTCAGAAAAATTTCTTCCACAATCCCCATGCACAAAATTTTCACTTATTAACAAATATTTACAGAGAATGCTGTTGGGGAAAAGAAAAACAATTCTTTTAAGTTAGTGTGGAAAATTTCTCACTCTAAATTGTGGAAAGGCGGATTTTCTTTCCCATGTAGAAGAATCCGTTTCTTCACATGAAACCTGCTAAAATGTTGTGCCAAACACAAGTGGTTTCAAAAGCATATATTTCATTGCACACTCCGCATCTCATCTTTCTGTTCATAAAGGAGAGCTGTTTTCAGCTCTCCCCATTAATCCACGAGTGTGCACCCCACATTTGAAATCCACTGCTTCAGATCTCTGTGAAAGCGTTTTGTATCTATTTTACACAGTAACTCTGAAGAAGCTGTTTTGCAACTTTCAATCAAGTGTTCAGATTTCTCGAAAATCACCCAGCTGTAAATTTCAAACTTTAGATTCCCTTCATTTGCTTGTAAGAACAAACGTATTCTTAAATTATTTTTCTGTGCAGATGAATTTAGCCAAAATTTAATTTTCCGTGGATTAAGCAATGTTTCTTTAAGCTTCTCTATTCTAAAAAGGCTTTTACGCAAAACGTACATTTATGAGGCTTCTCATTTAAGTGTAGAGATAATGCACACTTAATTTCTTGTTGAGACTTCTTTATTACATTCTTCACACTTGTGGATTCTTTTCTTTCATGTGTGTGAGCGAGTGTTTTCGAAGATCAGATTATGGTTGAAAATATTTTATGGCATAAATCACACTTACGAGGTTTTTCCTTTGTATGTCTCAACAAATGTTCATTTAAGTGCTCTCTGCAAAGCCAATGTTTTGCCACATTTATCACAGATATAAGGATTATTTTCCTAGTGTATATTCTTGTGTGCAGTTATGTTTATACTTCTTACTGCAAACATCACACTCGAAAAGCTTCCTTTCGTGCATGGGCAAGTGTGTGGTGAAATGTGCTTTTAAGTTTTTTCTGTAACCAAACGGTTTACCACATTTATCACAGATGTAAGGATTATTTTCCGAGTGCATGTTGTTCTTGTGTCCAATTAAGTTTCTTTTACGACTGTACTTCTTATTGCAAACATCACACTCGAAAAGCTTCGTGCGTTGTCAAGTGTGTGGCAAATATTCACTTAAGTCCTTTCTGCAAACAAAGGTTTTGTCACATTTATCAGAGATACAAGGTTTTTTTTCCGAGTGCATGTTGTTCTTGTGTCGAATTAAGTTTCTTTTATGACTATACTTCTTATTGCAAACATCACACTCGAAAAGCTTCTTTTCGTGCGTGGGCAAGTGTGTGGCGGAATGTTCATTTAGGAGTTTTCTGGAAGCAAATGGTTTACCACATTTATTACAGATATAAGGATTATTTTTCGAGTGTATGTTCTTGTGCAGACTTAGGCTTGTTTTATATTTATACCTCTTACTGCAAACATCACACTCGAAAAGCGTCTCCTTTACGTGCACGTTCATGTGTTTCGTTAGCATACTTCTGTACAAAAAACGTTTGCCACAATCATTACACATATAACACTTTCTAAATCTGCCTTCACACGTATGTGTTTTTAAGTCATTTCTGTTTGAAAATCCTCTACCACAAGTGTCACACACACGAGGCTTTGATATCGTTTCCGACGACAAGGCGTTTGGAGAAGAGTCGCTTACAAGAGGCTTTGTTATCGTTTCCGACGGCAAGGTTTTGGGAGAAGAATCGTATACACGAGTCTTCAGTATTGTTTCTGGCGACAATGCTTTTGGAGAAGAATTACATACTCGAGGCTTCAGTATTGTTTCCGACGGCAAGGCGTTTGGAGAAGAATCGCTTACATGAGGCTTTGTTATCGTTTCCGACGACAAAGCCCTTGGAGAGGAATCACATACACGTGACTTTGGTATCGTTTCCGATGACAAGGCCTTTGGAAAAGAATTACATATACGAGACTTCGGTATTGTTTCCGACGTCACGGCCTTTAGAGAAGAATCACATACACGAGTCTTTTTATGTACATCCAAATGTCCAATTAGATTACTTCTAGAGGAAAAAGCTCTGCCACAAATATTATACTTATGAGATTTTGTGGAATATGTCACGAGGTCTTTATTATAACATATCCTCATTTTAAATTTTCTAATCTAAAATCTTATATATAATGTTTTCTTTCTATATTGCTGTGCAAATGAAGTAGAGAGTGATATAAAAGTCTTATAAAGCAATTTCGTTCTCAAACATGATAAAATAGCAGAACACTTTTTTTTTTTGATTCGCCAGTTGAAATATTTATATATCACTATTACACAGGTGTGCGCTTTATGTTGGATAAAATTCTGCTGATTCGCTTTTAACAAAGTAGAGGCAGGAACTGTTGTTAAATTGAAAACTTGTTCATCCGATTTCAACGACAGACCTGAAATATGAAAAAGCTATCAGCATAAACATTTTAAACAGAACAAACAATTTAATTTAAATTTCGCATATTTTCTAACATCATTTTGCAATTTTTTTCTAATATAAATCACATTTCTAAATCTCAAATAAAATCACATTTCCTTATTTGATTCCAATGGCTTATTCATCGGATTTTTTTAGATGAAAATCTTTCACTAATTAAAGGACACGAACAAAACATAAATATTAAAAAACGTAACTAAGAAAACACTTACCTACTTGTAATTGCTTAAAAAATTAGGAGTGAAATATTAGCTAATAGTGACATGTCTTAGTGAATTTGTATGAATTTCAAAGGACGAATTTTGCATCCCTCTGACTGAATTCATCAAAGCGACTTAACTCTTTCTCAAAAACCCTGAAGGAGAAGGTTTCGGTTTTGTATGAATCATGTTATGTAGGATTAAGATTTCCTCTCACCGAGTGTTCAGGTCTGTAAAGTGATTTCTAAATGGAAGAGTAGAGATGCTAGCAAAAAGAAAGCACCATTCGAGATATGTTAGCTGATTGGAGGAATTTCCAATGAATATCAGTTGCAGCCATTTCAATCTACGAAGCGATGACCACATCTAAGGTCCAGAGAATATAGCACATTTCCATATGGTGAATATATGTGTGTGGGGGGGATGTAAATAAAATAGTGTGCTATCCTTTACTTACTGCATTGGACATTCATTTCTCTCATCGAAGGCATATCACATTTAACGTACATCGAAGCGCGGGTGTGGAAAACCTATGGATCTGTAGTTTAACACAAAATCACGGGTGAAGGTTAATTAGCCGGAATAATTAAAAAGGAAAAAAAGTAGGGATCACCAACATTGAAGAGGTCATGAAAACAATACGGTGGCAATAACTATTGTCAATGGGTTGTTTGGTTGTTTTACATCCGAGAGTCAATTTTTTTTTGCACACAGTGTACTAAATGACCAGGTCAAAAAGACGCCGAAGGCCCAGATTCGGGGAGGGGACCCGCTGGAAAAACTTGTAGGAGACAGATGGTAGCTTTCCGTCACGGCCATCCAGCGGGTTCTTTAACGTGCGCAGAGTATGGTTATCCCGCACACGGAACCATGGCTTAATGTCCCCTTTGACGGACGACGTTCTTTCCAGATCCATCGGTGTCCCCTACTGACCGTAGGTAGGGTGGGGAGTTTTGCGGAGATAAATCCTAACGCTGAGCCACCTGAGACTCGAACTTGGGAACTGAAGATTTCGAGCCTAGCGCGCTTGTGACTGAACCATCTCCGCCTCTTTTCATTGGGTAAAAGTAGCCTTCTTCAACAACTTATCTTCCTTTAAAACCAACAAACTTTATAAAAGTTGTTTAATCACTGGAAAAAAAAACTTTTTTTAAGGATGTACATAAATTGGAAACTTCGTAGCATTTTTTTTTTTTACTCTTTTCTAAAGATTCACGAAGAACGTTTTCAGGGCAAACATCCTGGGCGCGACTTTGACGTTCTGTGGCCCTAAGCTATGGTAAGTTTAAGAAGCCCCAAAACTTCTAAAGTCGAAATCAGAGCCGGGATTTGAGGGAAAGTATCCCCTTCCCCCCACCCCAACATCACCGCTTTGAGAATGCTAGTAAAGTAATGGAGACAAAACACTATTAAAACTTGTGTACATTTACCCATTTTCAACAAGTCTTTTAAAGATTTAAAAACTAAAGGGAAAATATTGTACTGAAAATGAAAATTAGTCTCTTTCTATAATTTTTTTCCTGCTTAATTGGGTATAAATACATATAGGTTTACTCTTCTGTCTGAAAGGAACTTTAAGAAGGAAACCGAAACAGATGTGAAGACATTATACTGCTCAGCTGAACAATGTTTGCACAGCAGATTAATTTAAATATTGAAAAAGAAATTATTGACAAAGCAAATTTTGATTTCTAAGCTTTTTATAACTTACTTTACATGTTAATCCGCCCTGCCAAGGTCTATTTTTGCTCTTATTGGGACGAGCGCCAAACAAAGTGGTCCTCTATCAGGGGTGGAGAACCTGCAGCTTTGTAGGCAATTGAGTGCGGCCTTTTGAATGAATTCAAATTTTGCAGAACAAATCCTTTTATTTTTATTAATATGTTCGTTTTTTATTATTTTTATTTTAATCTTAAAATGAACATTTGTAAAATTCCAAAGAGTAAAAGAGGATTTAATGAAATAATCCTCCCCAACTGACGGCCTCAACTGTAATAAGTCATAAGGGCTATTTTGACTCCTGCTGTGCACAAAAAAATGTTGTGCAACCTAATGCAAAACAAAGTCAATAAAAGGTTAGTTAATTTTAGAGTAAACAACATTTTTCCAATTTTTGAAGTTAGTTAGTACATAGTAAAATAATGTACATTTTGAAGTGTATCTAATCGAAGTTTCTTGAAGCGGCCTTATTAGATTACAGCTAATTTAATCCGGCCTACTAACATTAAAAGTTTCCCCACCCCTGTTCTAGATGTTTGAAAGTTTAAAAGTACATTTGTATTTTTCAATTGCGATTAAAAGTAAATAATATTAATTAATAAAAATGGGAACTATTGAATGATTGAATATTGAATGAACTATTGAAAAAAGATGACTATTGAATGGGTCATTTAGTCCATTATGTGAGAAAAAGTGTCTTACTGATCTCGAAAAATTGAATGGGCTATTTCTTGCCAGAGATGGAGCTCATAAAATGTTTCAAAATTTGACAGACTTTAAATGTTTTCTTCTTTTAACTTCCATCAGTGGGTCGAAAAGATCCAACTGATGTGCAATTCGTTCCTGTCTATTGAGAATTTTTTGTGCAAGCTACTTATTTTTCAGAAAAAAAAGTTAGGGCACATAATAAATCCTGGACGTGTATATTACTGTATTTCACTATTGTGATAAATGGTGATTCTTTGTTAAATTGACATATGGATTTGAGTTTTTCTCAAAAATTTTTATTTACATATTTTTCTAAAATTTTTTTTGGAAATCGCAAATCCATTTCCCACCGAGCGGTATTCTTTTGCAAACAATGGGCCAAGGGCAGGATATAAGGTCACAGAAAATTGGAGAAAGAAAACCCACTGGACAACTGTGTCAACGCCATCCAGCGTGTTCTTCAAAGTACATAGAGCATGGGCTCTTCTGCACAATGCTTAAAGTCCCATCCGATGGAGGGGCGGGGGTGGCTCAGTCGGTAGCGCGCCAGGCTCGTAATCTGTAGTTCCCAGGTTCGAGTCCCAGCTGGGTCTGCGTCTAGATTTATCTCCGCAAAATTCCTCGCCCTGCCCACGGTCAGTAGGGGACACCGATGGGCTTGGAAAGGCCGCCGTCCGTCGGATGGGACGTTAAACCGTGGCCCCGTGTGTGGGAGAGTCATACCCTGTGCACGTTAAAGAACACGCTGGATGGCCTTGACGGGAGGCTACCATCTGTCTCCCAACAGCTGTTCCAGTGGGTCCCCTCCCCCAACCTTCTCTGAGCCTTCGGGTTCCATGTGACCTGGCCATTTAGCCCATGGTGTGCAAAAAAGTGCCGCTCAGAGGTAAAACAACCCAACCCATCCGATGGACAGCAGCCTTTCCAAGCCCATCGGTATTCCCTTTTTCACCGAGGACTAGTTGGGGGTTAAATAAAAAATAAATACCCCCTCAAGCAGCTGCTTGCCACAGAGGTCTGACAGGAGCCTGTCAGTTTATATGCCATAGTAGGAGATCTGAGAGGATTGCAGGACCTCAGCAGAATTTAAGCGAAGAAAAATCACAAAGCTTCAACGGATGGGATTCGAACGTTAGTATTGTAGATTACGAGCTTGGTACGATAACGACTGAGCCAACCCCAGCCCCACGAACAAATCATTATGGTGTCCAAATTAGCTCTATATGCTGATTACACAAAAGGTCCCCGTTATCCGTGGTTAATTGGGACCGGATTAAATCCCTGTTAGGTGAGATTTCCCTCTTAGAGAGAAATAAAAAATTGTAAACAGGGGTTAATAAACACCAGATCATCTGATTAAACATTTGATTTACATTTTTTTTAAAGAAATTACTTTGATATAAAAAAAATATGCAAATCAAATGTTTAAAGAAATTACCTTGACTTATGCGTAGTAAGTGATAAGTTTTCGATCCGTTTCTTAAAAATAAAACACTAATCTTACGTTCTCCTTCTGTTTCCTTGCATATTTCAATGCTATTTTTCGAAGATATTGAAGCTTTTCATTTTCCAATTTTAGAATCCTCTAACAGTGCAAATTCTAACTAATGGAGGATTAGGAAAATGGAAATAATATTTTATTACAATAACCCATACCTGTTGTAGTGGTGAGCATTGCTGACTAAACTAGCGGTTATGTTCCTGTGTATATGTTTGTACGTTTTAGAGAAACTAGAACAAGCCTAATAGGGGTTAAGTAATCTCAGTCCTTTGTGTAGGTGAGCACCTTCTCTTTTTTTTAAAAACGTAATATTTATACGACACAAAAATTTTTTCTTTAATCTCTTAAACCAAAACGTTTCATTTTCCCACCCAACACAATGGGTTAAATAGCCAGGTCACGAGGACCCCGAAGACTCAGAGAAATTAAGGGAGGGGACCCACTGGAGCATTTGTTTGAAAACAGATGATAGATTCACATCACGGCCATCCAGCGTGTTTTTTAACGTGTGCAGAGAATGGCTCCCCTGCACATGAGGACACAACTTAAAGTCTCATCCGACGGATGGCGACCTTTCCAAACCCATAGGTGTCTCCTACTGACCGTGAGCAGGGCGGGAAGTTTTGCGAAGATAAATCCCAACACTGATACAGCTGGGACCTGCAGATTACGAGCCTGGTGCGCTACAGACTGAGCTATCCCCACCCATATCTCTTGAGGATAAAGGGCAAATCATTGATGTTAATGCAAATATTTTGATCATAACTCTATGACTTGGGTGAGGGTAGGTCGGTCGGTAGCGTACCAGGGTCGTAATCTGCAATACCCTGGTTTCGAGTCCTGCCTGGGTCAGCGTTGAGATTTATCTCCACAAACCTCCCTGCTCTGCCCTAGGTCAGTAGAGGACGCCAATGAACTAGGAAAGGCCTGTCGTCTGTCGAATGGGACATTAAGCCGTGGCCCCTTGTGCGGGAGAGTCTGTGAACGTTAAAGAATACACTGGATGGCCTTGGCGGAAGACTACAGTTTATCTCTTAACAGCTGTTCAGTGGGTCCCATCTCCCCAAACTTCTGAGCCTTCGTGGTCCTTGTGACCTGGCCATTTAGCCCATTGTGTGAAAAACAGTGCCACTCAGAGGTAAAACAACCCAACATTCTCTTAACAATGTTTTTTTATCATATACCGTTTGAAATATTCGTTTCGGTTTTCTCGTTTTCCACCTAGAATCTCATCACTATTGAATAAGAAATGATATGCACTGCCTAGACAAATTATTAACACCTACCTAATACTTCGTTGTATTTGTCATGGTACAGTTCCTAAATTTCAAAACATTTTAATTCTCTGCGCATAGTTCTTATTGTAATGGGTTTTGAATCGAGCTCCAATTATGCGGCCCTTTTCAAAGCCAATCAAGATCAGTCTTTTTACCCATGTCGCACTTGACTTCGCTTTCCGCCATTTCTGCTTTTACAAGACTTCGTAGTGACGTTAAATACTTACACGATTAAGACATTTTGCATATATTTGCATGTTTCCTAATATTTTCCATAGGATGTAGTCTACATAATAATTTTGCCAGGTAGTGTATATAAACAAGCCTGGGTCTAGAAAAAAATTTAAGATGGGGGGAGGGGATAGCAAATTGAGATCGAACACAATACCGATACGAATTTTTTCCCTCCTTTTATTGATCTTTAAAATACTTTTTGAAAATTACGTGTAATATATGTTTAGCAAAAGAAGTGATAAATTGTTAAACGACTGCACGGCATAAAGAACAAACATAAAGATACGAGGCATAAAGACCGAAGGCAATCGAACATGGCATAAACATGGCAATATGACGGGACATAACGATTAAAGGAAATCGAATAGGGCATAAAGACAGAAAGCAATTGGATAGTGTATAAATACGAAACACATTCGGATAGAGCATAAAGACCGAAGGCAATCGGACAGGGCATAGAGACCAAAGACAGTCGGATAGAGCATAAAGCCATGGCTCCATATGTAAGAGAGTCGTACTTTCTTCACGATTTAGGAATATGTTGCTTGGTTTTATTAATGAAACAGTGAAATGCGTTGTAGAAACAATAAAATATTTTTATCTCTTTATGGTGAGAATAACCAAGAGTGGGCTACACAGGCGGACAAGTTGAGATGTCGAAAAATTTATTTTTGGCAATCCAACGATGCACATATAAGAGGGAAAAGAGATTAAGAACAAATTAAGGGAGTTCCCCATGGGAATGTAATTTCCTTTCTTCCCATTGCCTTTTTTATAAATATTAAGCTCCAACACTAAATGGTGGTTTGCTTCTTTTTATCGTTTTACAGTTCCTAAACTTTTATTTCTTATACTGAGATTACTACATGTAATCTCAGTATAAGAAATATGGATTGGGTTCTGATACATTTCAATCTATTGTGTATATTTGTCGGATGAGGGGAATGTGTTTAAGGCTCCAATTTTCAGGGATTTTCGAAAAAAAAACTGATCCTATTAAAGTTTTGAAGCAATGAGGATTATAACCCTTGAGGTACGCTACTGTCTCCCAGAACCAATATTATTGTACCAATATGTTGGATTGTTTTATCATTCAGCGTCGCATTTTCCACAATGAATTAAATGGCCAGTCACAAGAACTCAAGGATCAGAGAAAATACAATGGAATCCTCTAGTTAAAAGACAGTTGGTAGCTTCTCTTCAAGACCACGTCAATGTTTTCTTCAGGATGCATAGAATGTGTCTCGGTTGTACACAAAACTGCCTATATATATTAAGCTTCCATCCGTCGTACGACGTTTTTTCAAACCTATTAGAAGAGAGTCCTGCAGAAAATTAATCAATGGCGAAAAATATTTTACAGTATTATGGTTTTCATGAGGAACTAAAACGCCGAATCCGTTAGCTGGTGTTAGTTTCAGATAGTCGATTACCGAGTGGCTCTTTTATAGCAAAAATATCTGATATGATTAATTATGTTAAAAATGTTAGGTGTTTGTAAGAGATAAAAGTCAATATGGCGGGAGAAAATGTCACTAATCTGAAATTCCTTTAACTCTGAAGCAGATTCCGTTAACAGAATAGCTAACCAAAAGGTAGTGCGCGTCTACTTCTATTTGGTCCCAGGCCAGAACTTGCATGGGTTGTTTTATATCAAAGAGGTACGTTTGAACACAATAGGCTAATTGGACAGGTCATGAGTACCCCAAGGGCTCAAAGTTCGGTAAAGGATCAACTGGACATCTCTTACAAGAAAATGTAAGCTTTCCATCAAGGCCATCCGAATATGTCTTTAAAGTGCAGATTATGGCTTTCCCGCAAAAAGGTCTAAGGCTTAACATCCCATCCGACGGACAGCGGTCTTTTTAAGCCCATAACGGTTCCTATAGACCAAAGGAGGAATGGGGAATTTTGTGCAGAAAAATCTAAACCTTGGCCTAGGTGGGACTTGAACCTGGGAACTGCAGATTATGAGCCAGACGCGGACCAACTGAGCCACTCTCAACCCCCCCCCCCCTCAGGTTCGGTCCCGGGAGCATGTTTTAAGGTATACTGTTAGGTAACGATCAACAGCTCTATTCAAAAAAATATTATACTGTTTATGAAAAATTTCGCTATATAATTCAGGCAACACCACCCGTGTACATTTTAAAATTAAGAATTTTCGTTTAAATTCTTACGAGTTTAAATCCTCAGCTTTAGGAGAAAAATAGAACTGTGGATTTTGCACACATTGTTTTCTTATGTAAAGTCCGATTAAATTCTGCGATAAGAAATGTACAGGAATCGGCTCTCGTGTCGCATGTTGCAGTACAAAAACAAAAAAAAAAAAAAAAACTCACCTCTTTATAGCACCGCGAATCCAATTCTTACTCGAATGTAACACTACCAAAATAATCCTGATTCCACAATTGGAAATTAGGGAAATCGTAGTAGGAACTTTCACACTAGGAAAATCCAACTTCGTTTTACATCAAGCACACGTAAAATTCAATCTGCACTTCACGTATAGCATTAGGAAACGCCCACTTTTATAATAAAGCAGTGCAAGAAGAGGTACCACCAAGAACAATCGTAATAGCTCCTCCACTCAAGCTTAGTTTCTTTTGCAGTGGCCACCTCCTAATCATTTCAAGCCAAGCATGTTATCAACCACCAGTACTGCCAACACATAAAACTGAATTATCCTCACAAACATTGAACTACAAAACGAAGTAAAATCTTCAGCCAAATAAAAAATTACTTTTTTCCTTTATTAACATCAAGAAATCGTCACTCAAACGAGAATAGCCTTAGAAAAATGCCCTTAATTATCATTGTTTATCAATGCATTATTTATTTTATTTTTTCTGCTTGCAATATATAGGACAAAGAAGGGTCCTGGAAACTACATGTAGCAATTACAATCCTTCCCAAACAAGGCTTGGAAAGGTCACCTTCCGTCGGATGGGATGTTACGCTGTGGCTCGTGTACAGAAGGGCCATTTTTTGTGCGCGTTAGAGAACACACTGGACTTGAAGTATCTGTCTTCTAATAGCTGCCCAATGAATTCACTTCCCTCAAGCTCTCTTAGCCCTCGGGGCCATTGTGACTTGGTCATTTAACCCATTGCATGAAAAAGTGCCACTCAATCGTAAAACAACCCAACCCATACAAGGACATCATACCTCACTAAGATCGAAATTTTTGCCAATTTGTTCGGAGATAAATCCACAGAATTTACCCTTCAAGTGACTGTCGTATGGTTTTCGACAAGGAAGATGTCAAAAGAGGTTAAAACGTTACACAGAATAATTATTCGCTATCAGCTGCCCTATAAATTGTTGTTTGGCAAAAATTGGAAGGAGAGCTGTGTACCAATCCCCTATGACGATGTACGTTCTTCCAAAAGTTCAATCTATCCTTCTCCATTGCAGGCCGTTAGTACATTTCAAAAGAAATATTACCTTGTGAAAGGGAATGGGATGGCTGCCAGATCAGTGTCGTATATTGATTGATCTTACTACTGCCACATTTTTGTCTCTGCTCTGCTGAGAAATGATCAACGTCACAGGGTTCTGGTGCAGACGAATACACACTAGACTGGTTTATGACTTTGAGCTTGATTATGGGTCCTGGACTTGCTTCACTGGTAGGCCTCTGTTGAGGGAAAAATCTACCATTCTGTTTTCTATTTGCTTCTGTTTTATCAACCCTTAGAGAACAGTGAACATGATATCTTTCATCAGCTGGTGGATAAACTTTGATCAGATGCCATCGCAGGCGCCACACTGTCGCAATTTGCAACAGCAATGTGACGCATTTTATGAATTTACCTAAAGATTCTTTGAATTCTAAAGGTTTATTACAGGTCCTAAAGGTTTATAAATGCACAAAAGGGTACTTAGAATGTTCCATTAATGTTCCTAGAATGTATTGTAATTCAGCAACCTACCCTGTGTCTCAGGCAGGTCAGTTTCTCTTTTGATTCTGTTTCTTGAAAAGGTGCACTTGAAATGTGATGCCTGAAGCTCCTACCACCATGGGTGGCTTCAGCCTTTAGCGATGGCGAAATGTTCTTTTACCCATGCCTGCGATTAGGGGGCTGTATTCTATAGTT
This sequence comes from Ryuthela nishihirai, assembly GCA_038380435.1. NCBI lineage: Eukaryota > Metazoa > Arthropoda > Arachnida > Araneae > Heptathelidae > Ryuthela > Ryuthela nishihirai. The sequence continues at coordinate 85,538,429 of JAWZYU010000003.1, read as the reverse complement.
GTCCCTACCTATCTCAATAAACCTAGTTTCTTTAAAAATCCTACTAAGAATTTTCTCTCTCCTGGCAGTGTAACGTGAGAAAGTTGCACAGATATTTCTCTCTTCACGTCGTCACACAGGAATTCCAGAGTTAACCTAGATATTCTGGGCTTGGAAGAGACGAGATGGGCAGGTAAAGGAGATACTTAAAAGTAATTTTACATTTCTCATTTTACGGAAGGAGGATGGAAAGTATCTCCAAGATATAGTGTCTCAGCCGACAATGCCAGTGATACTTTTCTAGGATATGACTGCATTAATTAAATATTTCTTAGAGCTAAACTCTAAACTCCGATTACAGACTTGAATGTTATGTGTTATGCTCCTGCAGAGGACTCTTATATTTACGAGTAGGTAGGTTTTACAAACACCTTCAGGATATTTTCAATTCCGTGGACAAAGGAGATATTTCTCTTGTGACTGCAATGTGACTGCAAAGTGACTGCAATGTAAAGTTAGTACTGACTTCAGAGGTGTTAGGTCCATTTGGCATTGGTAGTTCTAGTGGCAGTAGAAACGTCTCCTACAGGTAAGTAAACTTAATAGTTTGAGAATAAATGAACATGTACTACAAAACATTAGGACATTTATAAATACACATGTGTTATACCGATTGGACTGCATAGGAATATGGTCATTAATATATTAACATCAAATGAGCTAGCTCGATTAGGATACTAGATATACCCTATATGGATAGGGGAGCCGAAATTGGGTTTGACCATTTCCTGGTCAAAAGTGTCTTACTACTGAAGCTTAAGAAATGTTCTAAGGTCAAAAAGAATTGCCTTTAGCACTGATTCTCTGAAAGATCTACATATAGCCAAAGTACCATGATAAGCTATTTAGTCATTATGACAATTGTAGTTTACTTTTTGCTGAAGTTGAGAAAGAATGAATCATTTTGAACAGGCTTTTCTTCAAAGTACCAGAACGCTTTTGGGTAAAAAGAAAAAGAGGAAACAAAATTATTTGAGTGATAAGGCACTGGAGCTTATTTTTGAAAGAAGGGACTGCCGAAATAACTTGAATCAACACTCTACTGGTCCTAAGGGACAGCATTTCGAAGAACTTAACGAAAGAATAAAGGATCAGTTAACAGCTGTTAGCAATCTTTGGGTTGATAGCTTGGTTGACAAAGCACAGGAAGTAACTGGAGCACAGATAAACAGGTAGGTAACTCATTCAAATTATAGCTCATATTCAAATTCTAGTGCAGCGCCACCTAAGGTGTAAGGCCTGAATAACTCATTTTCTTTCTGCTATCGTCTTGATATAACTGCCATTAATCTGTCTCGTTTCGTAGCTTTCAACAGAAGATGGAAATGTGTGAAAGTTGTGTTGATATGGCGTAAATAAAATGTTATTAAAATTTTTTCTGTTTAGTCTTTAACATTTTAGCGATTTTATACTGCTCCCATAGAAAAGAAACTTTTAGCTGTTATTAAAGAAAATTGTAGAGTTAGAAAAATGTGTTAGATTAGATTACTCCTTAAAAGACTTTTGTACATATAATAAGCTAAAATGCCAGGTCACAAGGACCCCAAGAGGTTCAGAGTTGGGTATGGGAAGAGTATACATTGAAGAGATCTACGTTGGGTAGGTGGGAAGAAATGGAAACCTCTATACAACAATGCCCTCCAGTCAATTCTATAATGTGTATATAGTGTCCTTCTAGTTCATAGAACAATGGTTTAATTATCCGAGGATAGACTTGAGATAAATCTCAAAGCTGCACGGTTGGAACTGGAACTGCAGCTTAAGAGTCTGTCGCACTACCGATTGCTCATCGTGAAAGGAAATCGAAAATTTTCCATCATGAGACACAAAGAAAAAAAAGAACGACATTTTTTACCATATCTTATTTGTCTTGAGATAATGTAAGTGCAGCTTTCAATGAGAATCAAAATATAAATAACAGTGATGTATTATTACATCCACATTTATTCTTAAAAAGAAAGAAATATTTTGTTTTCGGTTTGTTATTCTTTTCTACTTCTTTGTAAAACTACAATGAGATGTTGAAAAGCGTTTAATTCCTGTTTTGCAAAGAGTGTAAATTGCATTAGAAAATGTATAGTTTAAAGAAGTCTCACACTGTACCGAACATATTGAAATTCCTCAGGTAAACCTTTTGCAGCAGATTGATCTCTCGATTGGGCCACATAATATCTACGGAGTGAAAGTCGTGTTTTTCATCTCGTTTTCAAACGAAACGAGATAGTAATTTCGCTTTGTCGTCTGTCTCTCTATCTGTAGACATCGAACTTTTTTGTTTACGGAGAGAAATTAAAAATTCTTTTTGTGTTGGATAGGTATTGATGAAATATTACGATATGCACTTTCCGAATTTCTCTAAAGCTATAATCATGCCCTACAGCGGTAAAAACGTTTGAAAATTCCAAAATGTCAAACGAATATTTCAAACCATGTATTTATGCTACGATTTTCAAATTTTCGTGGTAGAATTTGAAGGTCACGAAATTTCCACTATCAACAATGAGTTGGCTGTTTAGACCCAGGGGGTGGGAAAGCATAATTTCTTCCTTTTAGCAAATAATTGTTTGTTTTTAGAAATAAATGAAAAATTCTTTTTCGGGTTAGATAGTAATTGATGAAATATTATGACTCGCTCTTTAGGAATTTTTAAAAAACCTATAATTACACCCTCCAATGAGGAAATAATTTAAAAATTCCAAAATTTCAAAAGACCATTGTAATGATGTAGTAATGATAGAAATTAGAAATATTGGTGGTGGAATGTGAACGTCATGAACTTTCCAATGTAAACAATGAAAGGGTAATTAGAAAAATCCATTTTAGTTGGATTGGTACTAATGAAATATTATAATTCGCATTTTTAAAATATGAAATATAAAAAAAAATATAATAAAACTGAAATTCTGAATATATTTTATGATAAAGGCATGGTTCCTAAGGATTTTACCAGAGCTATTGTTATCCCTATTTTCAAAAAAGGTGATCGCAGTTCTTGTGACAACTATAGGGGTATCAGCCAACTCTCTGTTCCAGGTAAAGTTCTTTCCATGATTCTGCTTAATAGAATTAAGAATCTGGTTGACAGTCAATTGCGTGATGAGCAATTGACTGTGCGTGATGAGCAATTGATGCGTGATGAGCAATTGATGCGTGATGAGCAATTGATGCTTAAATAAAATGAGTCGCGACAAAGTACAATGGAGTTGAAGTGGATCCTGTCCTGTAGAACGAATATTCATTATTGGTTTTCTTAATTTTTTTTGTGAACATAAAAAAATAAACCCATATAACGCAAGGCTTATTTCATATAAAAATTATTACCTTATCAACATATCGAGGTTAACTTTTTCATCGATAATAGGGCTTAGTAGAGAAAATCAGAAAGCAGCCACAGTCAGGACGTGAACCTCGGATCATCAGATTTCGAAATATGACTAGCACATAACTCTTATATTGAGAAGCACTGGGTTAGGGAACAGTAGCTACTCCCTAATCACTATACCTTAACTTTTTGCACATCATCATCATCCTCAAGCAGCCATGGGCTACGGAGGTCCAACCAGACCACGCAGTTTAATTCTCCAAGCATATCTGTCCTGAGCTACATCTGCTGCATCTGGCCACTGCACACCAATTCTAACATGGTCCTGTTTGACATTGTCTGCCCACCGCATCCTAGGTCTTCCCCTCCTTCTGAGGCCTCTAGGCACACTGTTCATAACCCTATTCGCCAATCTATAATTATCCATACGGGCAACATGGCCAAACCAGCGGAGTCTCTGTCTGCACAATATGCTACTTAAAGGAGGTTGCAGACTCCTTTGCCTAACCTCATCATTAGTTACAAAGTTAAACCACCTAATACCCAAGATACTGCGTAAGCATCTAGAATCAAAAGCATCTAGTTTCCTGTTATCATGTTTACACAGCGTCCAAGTTTCACTACCATAACTAACCCTAGAAAGAACCAAACTATTATACAGTCTAATTTTAGTCTTTAGGTGTATACGCCTATTTCTCCACAATCTCCATAGATTCTTAAAAGTCCCGGCAGCAATACCTATTCGTCTGTTAATCTCATGCCGCACATCACCAGTATCAGTTACATAGCTCCCAAGGTAATTAAACTGTGACACCTGCTCAAGACTGCAACCATTCAGATTAACTGAATCACAACATGCCTGACCAATTTTCATCACTTTAGTTTTCTCTCTGTTTATAAACAAACCTACTCTACTACCAGTCTCATCAACAGCTCGAATGAAAGAGTTCATCTCATCAACATCATTTGCCAAAAGGGCTAAATCATCAGCATAATCTAAATCAGAAATTTTCGTATCTCCAGCCCATTTAAGGCCAAAATCTTTCCCTTGAAGTGAATTTCGCGTAACATAATCAACAACCAAACTAAAGAGAAAAGGAGACAAAATGCACCCTTGTCGAACACCAGAAGTAATGCTAAACCAATTGCTACAAGACTTACCAACTCTCACACATGACTCAGTTTTATGATAGAGAGCTTTCATTATGTTAACTAACTTGTCTGGTATACCATATGATCTCACAATCAACCACAAATTATGACGATCAACAGAGTCGAAAGCCTTTTTGAAATCAACAAAGCTAGCAACCAAAGGTTTCTGAAACTCTAAACATTTCTCAAGAATCTGCCTAAGTGAAATTATCTGATCTACACATCCCCTACCACTTCTGAATCCACATTGCTCATCACGCAATTGCCTGTCAATCAGATTCTTAATTCTATTAAGCACAGTCATGTAAAGAACTTTACCTGGAACAGAGAGTAGGCTGATACCCCTATAGTTATCACAAGAACTGCGATCACCTTTTTTGAAGATAGGGATAATAATAGCTCTGGTAAAATCTTTAGGAACCATGCCTTTATCATAAAAGTTATTCAAAATTTCAGTCATCCAAGTGGTAACCAAAACATTCCCAGCTCTGAGCATTTCTGTAGTAATTCCATCTACCCCTGGGGATTTATGAAGTTTAAGTTTAGAGATAGCCAAACTAACTTCAGATTGTGTTATAGGGTCAACATTAAAGCTGCCAATGCATCGATCATCATTACAAACAATGGGAGTAGAACTAACCACATTGTTTAGAACATCACTGAAATGCTCAGCCCACCTAGCCATGACAGAATCCTCACCTTCTATAACCTTACCTTGTTTATCCTTCAATCCCTGTATGCCAGTCCGTTTTCTACCACATAAAACATTAACTATCTGGTACAGCTCTCTGCTGTTGTGCTGCCTAACACAGCAAACAAAATTTTGTCTGTGTGCTGTTAGCTATGATTTTACGTCAGCAGCGACGTTGACCTTAATAAGGAATGTATTATGAGGCCTGTAATATACTAGAAGTAGCTTCTAGGATTGTACTATGTTCTAAATGTTGCAAATGAAAAAAATTACATCGAATATTTAGAAAATGTTGAATAAGCCAATTACCTGGTGCTATTAATATCATAATAATTTTTTAAATTAACAAATTATTACCTTATAGTCGATGCTAATCTAAACTCAACGAAGAGCTGAAGTTACTGATTACTTATTAGAATCTAATGCTCAGAAAGGGGAATTTTAGAATAAGGAATGTCAAGCTGACATTTTGCTTGTAAAACATAACTTACAGCTGGTTAAAAAAAAGGAGTAGAGGGGGGGGGGGGGAATCTGTTGGTATTTACTTCTAATGTAAAATAACACTGCATAAGAAATTATCTTTTAAACTTTTTTTCAATATTTTCGCATTTTTTTATTCCAGTGTAAAAGTTATAAGCCCTATCAAACAAATGTATTATTTGCATTATATCAGTGATTAAAATGATGTAAAATAAATTATTGTAATATGAAGAATTGATAATAATTTTGCTCTCCTTACCTGCACTTCGCAGTTGCATTCTTGCAAGGTGATTAAAACGAAGGCTGTCATTGGAATTAAACCATTAACACCACCCTGAAAAAACAAAGACAAAGTTATGGTTATTATTTTAAGACGTTTGCCTAAAAAGCAAATATATATTTAAGTGCATAGTTACATTGCACGAATGCGAAAATTGCTAGACAACAATTTTGATTTTGAAATTTACTATTAAAATAAAATTCCTTTACTCTGATATTTCAGAATCGCCAACTATCATTTCGATGTTGATCAGAACTTTATATTCAGTGCTTTATATAAAATACTGCTATGGAATTAACTAAATACGACACTGACAGCATGAAATGAAGATTAATAAATCATTTCTCATTTCAGGAGTTTATTTATGGAGAGCCAACTTCTTTAGATACCTTGTTGTTTTTAGTATTTATTAATGAGCACCATTCTCCACAACGGGATATTTTACCCGTGATTTTACACTGAGTTCCATCACTTTCATTACAGATTGCTTTCCACCATACCTTTTTGACTTTATAGGATTTCGTAGTGACGTAGAATATTTACGTCAGTAAGAAATTTTGCGTATATTGTCGTTCCTCATGGTACTTCACGCAAGATGCAATGTTCATAACAATTTGGTCAGGTAATGTAATACACACTATTCAAATAGACCTAAGCTATGCAGATTTGGGTTGGGTTGTTTTACCTCTGAGCAGCACTTTTTTGCACACCATGGGCTAAATGTCCAGGTCACATAGACCCCGAAGGCTCAGAGAAGGTTGGGAGAGGGGACCCACTGGAAGACATGGTAGATAGCCTCCCGTCAAGGTCATCCAGCGTGTTCTTTAACGTGCATAGGATATGGTTCTCCCCACACTGGGCCACGGCTTAATGTCCCATCCGACGGAAGCCCATCGGTGTCCCTTTCTGACAGTGGGCAGGGCGGTGAACTTTGCGGAGATAAATCTCAACGCTGACCAAGCTGGGACTCGAATCTGGGAACTACAGATTACGAGCCTGGCGCGCTACTGACTGAGACCGGTAAGCTATGCATATTGAACTAGATTTTGTGATTTAATTTCCTAAATACTTCGATACTGAGAGAAAACACTTTGTACTGAAACAACTTTGTACTAATAAGATTCTGTCTTGCACTGCCCATTACCTCATTCCAGATCTGTCCTCATTTCCAGGGGCAATTTAAGCACACTCATTATATTTTTTTGTCGCCAATTTTCAATACTGCATGAGGGAATCATATAGACAAACCAGTGCAGTCACTCCTTACGTTAGAAGTTACCTAAGGCCAGAATCGGCTTAATATATGTTTGCGTTCCCAATGCGAGATCTCTTTTCAGCTCCCCTTTTCATACGTTTCACAGGCACGCCTTTTGAGAAGTCGTCATGATGCGGTGCTTATCTGCTTGAGCCGGTCCTGCTTAAGGATTGTTAACGTCTTCTATCCTCATTGCTATTTTTATAATTAAATCACCTAACACCCAAGACGCTTCATACTGATATTCACAGACTCCTATTAATAGTCTTGCATACAAAGACTACAGTTTCACTACCACAGCAAAATTTAAATATAAAACTTTTATTCATCATCATCATCATCATCCTCAAGCAGCCATGGGCTACGGAGGTCCAACCAGACCGTCCAATTTAGTTCTCCAAGCAAGTCTATCCTGAGCTACATCTACTGCATCTGGCCACTGCACACCAATTCTAACAAGGTCCTGTTTGACATTGTCTGCCCACCGCATCCTAGGTCTCCCCTTCTTTCTGAGGCCTTTAGGCACACTGTTCATAACCCTATTCGCCAATCTATAATTATTCATACGGGCAACATGGCCAAACCAACGGAGTCTCTCTCTGCACAATATGCTGCTTAAAGGAGGTTGCAAACTCCTTTTCCTAATCTCATCATTAGTTACAAAGTTGAACCACCTAATGCCCAAGATACTGCGTAAGCATCTGGAATCAAAAGCATCTAGTTTCCTGTTATCTTGTTTACAAAGTGTCCAAGTTTCACTACCATAACTAACCCTAGAAAGAACCAAACTATTATACAGTCTAATTTTAGTCTTTAGGTGTATACGCCTATTTCTCCACACTCTCCATAGATTCTTAAAAGTCCCAGCAGCAATCCCTATTCGTCTGTTAATCTCATGCCGCACATCACCATTATCAGTTACATAGCTCCCAAGATAATTAAACTGTGACACCTGCTCAAGACTGCAACCATTCAGATTAACTGAATCACAGCCTGCCTGACCAATTTTCATCACTTTAGTTTTCTCTCTGTTTATAACCAAACCTACTCTACTACCAGTCGCATCCATAGCTTGAATGAAAGAGTTCATCTCATCAACATCATTTGCCAAAAGGGCTAAATCATCAGCATAATCTAAATCAGAAATTTTCGTATCTCCAGCCCATTTAAGGCCAAAATCTTTCCCTTGAAGTGAATTTCGCATAACATAATCAATAACCAAGCTAAAGAGAAAAGGATACAAAATGCACCCTTGTCGAACACCAGAAGTAATGCTAAACCAATTGCTACAAGCCTTACCAACTCTCACACAAGACTCAGTGTTATTATAGAGAGCTTTCATAATGTTAACTAACTTGTCTGGTATACCATATGATCTCACAATCAACCACAAATTATGACGATCAACAGAGTCGAAAGCCTTTTTGAAATCAACAAAGCTAGCAACCAAAGGTTTCTGAAACTCTAAACATTTCTCAAGAATCTGCCTAAGTGAAAATATCTGATCTACACATCCCCTACCACTTCTGAATCCACATTGCTCATCACGCAATTGCCTGTCAACCAGATTCTTAATTCTATTAAGCACAATCATGGAAAGAACTTTACCTGGAACAGAGAGTAGGCTGATACCCCTATAGTTATCACAAGAACTGCGATCACCTTTTTTGAAAATAGGGATAACAATAGCTCTGGTAAAATCCTTAGGAACCATGCCTTTATCATAAAAGAGATTCAGAATTTCAGTCATCCAAGTGGTAACCGAAACATTCCCAGCTCTAAGCATTTCCGTAGTAATTTCATCTACCCCTGGGGATTTATGAAGTTTAAGTTTAGAAACAGCCAAAATAACTTCAGATTGTGTTATAGGGCCAACATTAAAGCCACCAATGCATCTATCATCATTGCAAACAATGGGAGTAGAACAAACTACATTGTTTAGAACATCACTGAAATGCTCAGCCCACCTAGCCATGACAGAATCCTCCCCTTCTATAACCTTACCTTGTTTATCCTTCAATCCTTGTATGCCTGTCCGTTTTCTACCACACAAAACATTAACTATCTGGTACAGCTCTCTGCTGTTGTGCTGTCTAACTGCTTCCTCGGCTTTGTCAGCCAAACCATCAAGCCAAAGATTCTTATCAGCAGCTAACTGATCCTTTACAAGTTTATTAAGTTCTCTGTAATGCTTTCTATTAGGACTAGTAGGGTATTGATTAAGGGCATTCCTGCAGTTCTTTCTTTCCGAAATAAGCTCAAGTGCCTTATCACTCGAATAATCCTGGCTCTTCTGCTCCTTTGTTCCTAAAAGAGTACTGTTAGTGTCCAAAAAAGCCTGTTTAAAATGATCCCATTCTTCCTCAACTTCAGTAGTAAGCAAACCATGACTGTCATAATGACTAAGTAACCTATCATGGTAAGCTTTGGCTATAACTGGATCTTTCAGAGCTTCAGTATTAAAAGTAAATTTTTTAACCCTAGCACAACACTTTTTAAGTTTAAGTTGCAACACACTTTTAACAAGGTAATGGTCAGATCCAATTTCAGCTCCCCTATATGCCCTGGTATTCCTAACAGAACTAGTCCATTTGCTGTTAATTAATATGTAATCAATCATATTCTTATGCAGCCCATCAGGTGAAACCCATGTGTACTTATGTATGTCGCGGTGTTTGTAATAAGTGTTAGTTATTCTGAATCCATTGAGTTTACTTACCTGTAGGAGACGTTGCCCATTGCTATTGCAGCTACCAATACCAAAAGGGCCTATTACTCCTCCCCAAAGGTCAGAGTCAGTACCAACTTTGGCATTGAAGTCACCAAGAACAAGGGTAATATCTCCTTTCTTGACAGAATTCAAAATATCCTGAAGTTGTTCATAAAACCTATCCTTCTCATCCTCATCGGCATCCTCAGTGGGGGCATAACAGCAGATAACATTCAAGTCTTTAACGCTTGACTGAAATTTTGCTGTAAGAAACCTTTCATTAATGCACTCATATCCTAGAAGAGCATCGCTAGCGTGTCTGCTGAGAAGCAGACCCACGCCTTGGTGATGCTTTTTGTCGTCCCTCCCTGAAAAGAGAAATTTAACATTATTTTTAAGAATCTGACCTTTATCTGTCCATCTGGTCTCTTGCAAGCCGAGAATATCTAAATTATAACGGTGGAATTCTTGTGTGAGGACATCAAGAGAAAAAGCTCTTGCAGAGTCCTCACATTCCAACTACCTATGGAGAGAAAATGGTTAGTGGGATGTTTAAAGAAACTATGTTATTGAGAGAGGGAATGCCGACAATATCAAACAGCCCCTAATCGCAGACATGGGGCAAAGACCCGTTCCCCCACTACTAAAGGCTGAAGCCATCTACACTGGAAGACTTCCTCCAATGTAGAATTTGACGATGCCAATAGAAGCAAAGAGTTCAGGTGCCTGCGATGACTTCTGCTCAGGATTATCCACCAGCTGATAAACATATCCTGTGGATCTATTCACTTGGGGCTGTCAACCCACAAACAAAAAGAAAACACAGCGGAAGATTTTCCCTCCACAGAAGCCCACCAGTGCAGCAAAATCAGGATCCATAATCAAGCTCAGAGCCATATATCTGTCCAGTCCAGTAGGTTTATATGGTCAGCACCAGGACCCTGTGTGGTTGACCACTCCTCAGCAGGGTATAAAAAAAAGAAAAGTAGCCATAGTTGTCCAGATCAGTAGGCCACACTAATCTGGCAGCCCTCCCCTTCCGTTCACTTCCACAAGATAGTATCTCTTTTGAAAGTTACTAACGGTCCGCACCACGAGAAGGCGGGGTTGGACATTAGGAGCTAGGCCTGGCCGGTTCTATGCATCATCACAGGGGATTGGTGCATAGCTCTCCTTCCAGTGACTACCTAGCTACCATATTGCCCAATTTTTTTTCTTTAAGTTATCAACTTTCTCTTCCACTATCCATATATTCTTAAAAGTTCCATGAATAACACCTATTCTCCTGTTCACTGATATCACAAAACTTAATAGGGAATTGAACTAAAGAACTTGCTTGGATCAAATGATCCAAAATACTATTAATTAATATGGATTATTATTAATTATTATTATTAATCCATATTAATAATAATAATAATAATAATAATAATAATAATAATAATAATAATAATAATAATAATAATAATAATAATAATAATAATAATAATAATAATAATAATAATAATAATAATAATAATAATAATAATAATAATAATAATAATAATAATAATAATAATAATAATAATAATAATAATAATAATAATAATAATAATAATAATAATAATAATAATAATAATAATAATAATAATAATAATAATAATAATAATAATAATAATAATAATAATAATAATAATAATAATAATAATAATAATAATAATAATAATAATAATAATAATAATAATAATAATAATAATAATAATAATAATAATAATAATAATAATAATAATAATAATAATAATAATAATAATAATAATAATAATAATAATAATAATAATAATAATAATAATAATAATAATAATAATAATAATAATAATAATAATAATAATAATAATAATAATAATAATAATAATAATAATAATAATAATAATAATAATAATAATAATAATAATAATAATAATAATAATAATAATAATAATAATAATAATAATAATAATAATAATAATAATAATAATAATAATAATAATAATAATCCAATTAATAATTTTATGACTAATAATTTAGCCATGCGTCTCAGTTGCAATCACTTTGGCTTTTACTTTTTGTATTAATCACCAAGCTGCGGGGTATGTATTTTTTTGTATTAATTTCCAGCCACAGTTTTATTGAAAGAGTTCGTCTCATGAATATCATTGTCTAGATGAGTAAGAGGGTTTCAATGCTGATCATTTAAACCACCGAGAATATCCAATGGCTTACAGTCTGATTAGACCTCTCTTGAGAATGATTCTACAGTCGTTTTCTGTTTATTTGTGGCCCAAGTGAACAGGCATGCAGAACACTTTATTGAACTGGTGGATAATCTTAACCAGAGCCCATCGCAGGTGTTTGGATGATTCTAAAAACATCGCCAATCCCAAACTGGAATTATGTGTCTCACATAGTCCAGCTTTATCTCTTATGAAATGGGCTCACTTGGCATTCTGATATTCATATGTTACTCATACACTGGTTGACACCAGGGCACCATTAAAATATTGAGAGTAGCAATTTTGGCATGAAGAGAGGAATATCTCTTCTCAAAAGAGAATTCAGAATATCCATAAATTCCCCTTAAAAACAGTACAGTACTTCATTCTCATCAGTCGTCGGTCGGGACATTGCAACAGATAACAATCTTTAATCCCTGTTTTAGATTTAGTTCTAAGAAATGTCTCACTAATGCAATCATATTCCAAAAGTGCATCACTAGCATTACTACAGATTAGCTTGGGTTCAATTTTTCGAGCCTAGCCCAATTTTGAAAAAAAATTCTTTGACGCATCATAAGACATACATACAGAAATGCAACATCGCTAATTTTTATATCATTAATAACAATCATTTTATGACGAAATTGAAATTTTAATGTCATTTGGAAAGTAAAATATTAGAAATACTAGTAGAAACTTAAAGTTCGTGGGTAACATCATTATACATTCAAAGAATAATTAATTTATTAAAGACAGAGAATACTTAAAAAGTTATCAAAAGTCGCATGATGTTTTTTTTTAGCCACTAAAAACAGATTAATCTTATAATCAAAGAATAGTTTACATTTTTCACTTATTTTTTTCACAATCACAAGAAATATTTTATTTTAAATAATTTTGAGCCCGTAATTCCTACCAATGGATGGTCCTGAGTTTTATCTGTACGTTCCATGAATAAATTTGCTTTGATTTTTATCACTAGACCTCTCTCTGTCCGTTGGTTTCTCATAAGATCGAAATGTCTAGGTTTTTCTTTCGAGATTTTGTATGAGTGCCAGTTGCCGTACCAGTTCCAAAGACAAAAGAAAACGTGAAAAAGCCAAGATTGCAATTTATAAAAAATAACATAATATTTTCTACACCTTATAATTTTCACTATATATTAATTTCTTGATAACTTTTTACAGGGTAAGGGGCAACTACCCATATGGGATTCGGTATAATGATTATCTGTTTTATGAGCCGCAAGTTCTCTTTCAATGAGAGGCACATGTGCTGCGAGTTGGATAAGCCTCATCTAAGCTTCTTATCTCGATGACTTACAAAAATATATTATTTTAGGTACACAAACCTTTTATTTCTTAACAACGGCTGCTATTAATACGGGGGAATTTCGGAGAATATACTTGGAGATTCTTTACTATTGATTATACGAATTTTTGTGTAAAGAAATGAATGAGACGATTTTAGAACTAAAAGCTCTTACCGTCGTTTCCGTGTGGATTACAGGAGAGCTTTCTAGAAAAGAACCATCGGCTTGTTGTCTTTGAAGCAACCATGTGATCCCACTGCATAGCACGTTTTCGTCAATGTGAACTAGAGTGTTGGCCTGGCAGAAAACTTTGGTGACGAAAACAGTCAACCTGAAACAATGAACGAAATATAAATATGTCTGATCAAAACTGAACATTTATATGAATGTAAAAAATTCCGTTAATAATTTTAAAAAAGATTTAGTTTTCATTGCCTTTTAAAGGGAACCAGTAACTTTGAAATCATTAGGGAACTTCAAATTTAAAGGTATCAGAAAACTGAACACTTGGGAAATGGAATTTCTGAGTTAGATATTTCATTTATTCTAATAATTTTAATGATACATAAATGCGACATCTCTTTTTTGGGCCACAAGAGTGCGTTTCTTGCTTAGTGAAAAATAGTTGCATTTTGCGTTTTTAAACCACATCTAAAATCAGCCATGATAAAAAGGAAAGCTCAAATTCTTCGAGAGTTTTTCTTTTTTGCTTTATGATTATATTGCTGAAGCAGTCCTTAGTTTCCCAAAGTGGGAACGTTTCTTTTCCAAAGTTTGCATGTTACTTAGCTTTTGGTAAAAAGGAAACCCGGGTACGAATCCCGTAGGAAAGCATGAGTGTTTGTGTTGATAATTCGGCTGAGGCCTGAATTTCAGATAGTTTTTTTTTTATAGCTTAAGGAACTGAAAAGCTTCTTGGCCATCTCCGTAGTTATTTGAGACATATTTTTTTACAATAAATTACTGCATTTGACTACGGATAGAAACCAGAAAATGACAATTTTATTCAACTGAAAAGGAAGACATCAACACAATGAAAAGAAGTCTATTTGAATAATTCAATTCTACACTGAGGTGCCAATTTATTAGGTACACCTACCTAGTAGCGAGTTGCGCCTCCTTTGGCCTTCAGAACAGCCCTAATTCGTCGGGGCACGGAACTTACACGATGTTGAATGCCTTGCGCAGGTATATTGTACCAGGCGGAAATGATTGTGCCATGCACTTGCTGCAGATTGGACGACTGTACATTCTCGTTACGAACACCTCTTACCACCTCATCCCAGAGATACTCGATACCGGCTGTACACGCCAATGAAACAATGAAAACTTGTCGGCATGTTCTTGGAACCATTCGGTGATGATATGTACCTTGTGAGCAGGTGCATTATCATTCTCAACATGTCCATCCGAGCAAGGACGAGTAGCCATGAAGGGATGAACTTGGTCAGCAATAATGTTCAAATGCAACGTGGCATTCAGATGTCCTTCGATGGATATAATGGGGCCTAATGTGTGTCAGGAAAATATTCCCCACACCTTCACACCGCCACCACTGGCCTGTGTTGTTCACACTAGACAAGATGGCTCCATGGCTTCAGGTTGCTTGCGCCAAATTCTAATCCTTTCATTAGCATGATGGAAAAGGAACATTGAATCGTCCCTACCAGTCTACCTTTTTCTAGTCCTCAATGGTCCAGTATCGAAGCTTCTGCACCCACAGGAGACTTCTTTTGGTGTTCTTCGCTGACAACATTGGTACTCCACATGGTCGGCGGTTGTTGTAGCCTATTCTACACATCAGTGCTCAAGTCTCTTGTGATTTGTCTGGTTCTGGCCTGTCGGTTATCGCCAATCTCCTTTGACCCTTCTGATCCCCCCTCGAAGGGAACCACCTTGTCATAGTGAGCGGGTTTGTGTACCTTAATGAACCTAAGGGCTGTACTGAATAGGTTACCCATATGAGGAAGGCCAGACTAAGAGTTTCCCGTCTAAGATGACATCCACAGAGACGAGAACAGATTTGTCCGTGGTTGTTTGTTGACCTTAAGTCAACTCAGCCTATTGGACTCAAGTCCAAGAAACAGAAGAGATGAACTTTATATTTTGGAGTTGAAATCTCAGGAATTTGGATATTTGAATAACATTGGTCGCCTCGAGCTTATTAACATGGACCAAATGAACCCATAATGGCTTAGTCCACAATGGGGTTTTCTTTTTCCAAAATATTTTCAAAATCTCACAATATCAACAAGGGGCCTCTTCAAGGTAAAAGTTCACCCAAAGAGGCATGCCTTCCAGGACATTAGCTGGTGTGCTAAATCCATTTATCCTTCCATTTGGACCTGAGAAGGTGATCTGGCATTTTAGGCTGTTGAAATTGAGCAAAATGCCCAATAGGATTGGTGGCAAGCCACTTGGAATAGGATTATATAGGCCCAATGATGACAAAAGGGAGGATTTTGGGTTGGGATGTTTTACCTCTTAGCGGCACTTTTTGCACACCATGGGCTAAATGGCCAGGTCACAAGGACCCCGAAATCTCAGAGACGGTAGGGGTTGGGGACCCACTGGAACAGCCATCTTACAGAAGAAGTCTCACACTATACCGAACATATTGAAATTCCTCAGCTAAACCTTTTGCAGCAGATTGATCTCTCGATTGTGCCACATAATATCTACGGAGTGAAAGCCGTGTTTTTCATCTCGTTTTCAAACGAAACGAGAGAGTAATTTCGCTTTGTCGTCTGTCTGTCTATCTGTAGACATCGAACTTTTTTGTTTACGGAGAGAAATTAAAATTTCTTTTTGTGTTGGATAGGTAGTAATGAAATATTACGATATGCACTTTCCGAATTTCTCTAAAGCTGTAATCATGCCCTACAGCGGTAAAAACGTTTGAAAATTCCAAAATGTCAAACGAATATTTCAAACCATGTATTTATGCTAGGATTTTCAAATTTTCGTGGTAGAATTTGAAGGTCACGAAATTTCCACTGTCAACAATGAGTTGGCTGTTTAGACCCAGGGGGTGGGAAAGCATAATTTCTTCCTTTTAACAAATAATTGTTTGTTTTTAGAAATAAATGAAAAATTCTTTTTCGGGTTAGATAGTAATTGATGAAATATTATGACTCGCTCTTTAGGAATTTTTAAAAAAACTATAATTACACCCTCCAATGATGAAATAATTTAAAAATTCCAAAATTTCAAAAGACCATTGTAATGATGTAGTAATGATAGAAATTAGAAATTTTGGTGGTGGAATGTGAACGTCATGAAGTTTCCAATGTAAACAATGAAAGGGTAATTAGAAAAATCCATTTTAGTTGGATTGGTACTAATGAAATATTATAATTCGTATTTTTCAAATATTTAGGTAGTTTCAATATATACACTGCTGGCCATTAAAAGTTCAACACAAGGAAGAACTCATCAGATTGTCCCGAAATATGTAAGATGGGTAGCCCATGAGAGAACATGTAAATGATTCAAAGCGCAGCACATACGCACATCATGTTTGACAGTAACTCCCCCTGGAAATGGTATAAGAAGAGATAAGAAAGAGACTTTGTAACAATTATTAATGAGATGCAAACAGAATTTGCGACGATGAATACCAGGTCAGATAAGGTTTACGAATCATGTTACATAAATAAGAATTCTATGCATTTTCAACTAGTTAGTAACTTCGATGTTGCCAATATTATAGATCACTTAAAATATAACACTACATCTTGTATAATGTATTCGCCATTACTTCGTAAAAACATATATGTACATCTCCTGGATTTGACAATATTAAACCAATATACATAAAGGAAAATAAATGCAATTTTGTTCTTGTAATAACAATTCTTATAATTAAAATTTTTGAAAATTCGCAAATCCCAATAGCTATGAAAATTGGAATTATTCGTCCGGTATATAAAAGTGGATCAAAAAAGAATTTGAATAATTATAGACCAATCACTCTATGAACAATTTTTGATAAGATAATGGAAAAATACGTTGGAAATCGCTTGCAAAATGTTTTGAATAAAATTAATTTTCTGTCAAGTCAGCAATTTGGGTTCCGTAAAGGTATGGGAACACAAAGTCTTTTAGAAGATCTTACTAATAATATTAATATTAATTTAAATATAGGAAAGAAATGTAATTATGTAATTAATGTAAATTAATATATTAAATAATATTAATATTAATTTAAATATAGGAAAGAAATGCGTTGCGGTATTTATGGACTTAAATAAAGCATTTGATTCAGTTGACATTGATATCTTGCTACAGAAATTATATTTACTTGGTATAAGAGGGAATATTTTTGAATGGTTTAAAAGCTACTTATTACATACAGAAATAGTTATGAAAATAAATGATCATTTTAGCGATAAATTTCAGATCAATTTTGGAGTTCCACAAGGATCTATTCTCGGTCCTATGCTATTCCAAATATACATAAATGATTTGGCTAATATTAATTTCGATAGTAAATTATATAGGTATGTTGATGATACAGTGCTAATCAACTTCCACTCTGATTTAGAATACGCTATTTGCAATCTACAAAGTGATTTCAATAAAGCAGTTAAATGGTTTTCTCTTAACACACTGAGAGTAAACGAGAAAAAAACTAAATTTATGTGTGTCGGTTCTCAACAACCTACACTTAATAGAAGAATTACTAAGCATCGAATAAGTTGTACTAGGCTGGATGGTTTATCACCTGGTAATGCAATTGTCCTAAAATAGAAGTAAATGAATAATTTACCTAGGCTTGAAAATGAATTCGAAAATGAAATGGAATAAACATATTGATTGGATGTGTTCAAGATTACGATTTGTAGCATTTAAAATTAGGAAACTTAACATGTTTGTTGATACACAGATAAATATTTTAGTATATAAAGCACTTTTTGAATCTATAATTAGGTATGGGATAACAGTTTATGGGACAGCCTACAAGACAGAATTAAATAAAATTAAAAGAATACAATTTAGTCTGCTAAAAGGATTGTGTAATACAGAAGTTAAATATTCCCTTACAACGAAAGATGATATATTCATTTTGTTCAAAATTTCACCTATTGAAAGTTTATATGTGTTTGTTTCTGTTATCAATAACTTCTTTGACGATACCTATAAGCAAAATATTTGCCACGATAAGTTTACTAGAAAAAAGGCTATGGGTTTTTTGAAACAATCAAAATTTTATAATAATTACGGACGAAATTCCAAAGAATATCAAATTCCCTACCTATTTAACTTGCTTCCTAGAGAAATAGTTAACTTAAAAAAATTGTGATGTTAAAGATAATTATTTCAGTGATTGATGAAAAAGTGATGTTTTTATTTTTGGAAACTTTCATCATTTTGTCGGTTTTCTTTCTCATTTATTCCTTTTTTCTCTCCTTCATTTTTTGTACTACTGAGGCAATCTAGATCATATCTGTAAAAACATATATGTACATTCCCGCTGATAGGCTTCGGCTTAGTGGGATTTTTTATGTCATATAATTATAGATAATACTTACTGAAAATAAATTTGAATTTGAAATTTGAATTTGAACTGGAATTTTGTTTGCTCGCAGTTCTTGCGCACTAAAGGATCAAGTATGCCCCGTCGAAGAACACGGCATCCATATGACCAGGTTTCCGACTTTGATCGAGGGAGAATTGTGGGATTACGGGAAGGCGAATATCGTACCGAGATATCGGTGCTCCTGTTGGACGAAATTCTGCCACAATGATGAGAATATGGCGTCCCCTTATCAACATCAAGAAAAGGGTAAAGGAGGAAGAAACCCACCGACGTGAGGGATCTCAACGGCCTTGTCCCACAAACGAACGAGAGGACAGACATCTCGTGCACTTGGCTATGAATGATCGTACAGCCACATCAAACACCTTAGCTCAATAGTTAGGGTGTGTTGCACATCAACACGTACAGTTCGACATCGTCTGCAGAATTGGGATATCTTTGCTAGGCGGCCATTACTTCGACTACCATTGACTCTAAAACACAGGCGTATGCGACTGCAATGGTGCCAAGAACATCGCACATGGATGTGCGAATGCCATCGCATCGTCTTTTCAGACGAATCCCCCTTCAGTATGTAGCACCATGATGGACGAATCTGTATCTGGCGGTACTGTGGCAACAGGCTCAGTGAGACATGCATTATGCAGTGCCATACAGGTCCGGCCCCTGGTGTTATCGTATGGGATGCCATTACACTCCACTCACGCATGTGCCTCATACGCATTACTGGTATTTTGAACAGCCAGCGTTATCCCTGAGGTGTTGGAGCCTGTGGTCGTATCTATCACAGGGGTTCTCTGGTGTGATTTGACAACAGGACAATGCCAGACCACATGTGACATGCATCGTCCAACAATTCCTGGATAGCCACCATGTAACACTTCTGCCTTGGCCTGCACGTTCACCGGATTTGTCCCCAATCGAACATGTGTGGTCCATGATCTCACTACAACTAGCACACCTGACACCAGCAACTGCTACAACAGATTTTGATTTTGACAACTTTGGATACGTATCGAAACTGCATGAGCTGATCTTCCGCAAACACACATTCGATGTCTCATCCTCTCAATGCCAAACCGTGTAGCAGCATTTATTGCCGCTTCAAGATACTGATTTCTTTGTATTCCACAAGTCTAAACGATTTGCATTTGTAATCATTTGATCCTTTAACATAAGCTATATATTCACTAAATATGGCTTTGATATCTCATTTTTCCTGGTGTTGCACTTTTAATGGCCAGCAGTGACCTTTACAGATCAGTAAATTTTGAAACAGATCACTAAATATTCATATTTAGTGACTTTACAGATCCCTATGGAAACGGTAATGATGTTACAGACAGACAGACAGACAGACAGACTGTGGTGGGAAGGTTAGAAAACCTTCAACTTTGGGATTCCTGCTATCCCAAAGAAAGAATAGGACGTGTAAATCAAAATGTAGGAAAATAAAATTGAAAATTAAAGTTTTTTTTAATTTCTAAGAGTTCTCACTTGTGTAGAGTAAATCTTTCTGTGGTCCAATACTCTTGGATCCCAATTTCCTCTCCTTTCTGCACCAAAATAGACCGCATAATCAAAAATCATTAGATATAATATAGTATAAAAAGTAGCAGTCGTAATTTTTTTCTTTCAGTTGATGTTATCGTAGATCGTAGATCATATATCATATTCGATGTACCGGGTAATACTTTTACCCCTAACCATCTCCATCAGAAAGATATGTCTATTTGGCATGAGTAAGAACAAAATATATAAGTAAACCACCCTTAGGTGGGCCCCTAATAATTTACAAACATAAGAAAAGCTAAAAATAGCGGTAAAATTGTATAAGAAACCTAAAACCGGTAAGTCTCCTCAGAGAACGCTACCGTTTTAGGCCTCTTGAACTTGTTCAAAATAGTATGATCGTAAAGAATCAGAGACGAAATAATCTCATTAGGATTATTGCTTCATCATCATCATCATCATCCTCAAGCAGCCATGGGCTACGGAGGTCCAACCAGACCGCGCAGTTTAATTCTCCAAGCATATTTGTCCTGAGCTACATCTGCTGCATCCGGCCACTGCACACCAATTCCAACAAGGTCCTGTTTGACATTGTCTGCCCACCGCATCCTAGGTCTCCCCCTCCTTCTTAGGCCTATAGGCACACTATTCATAACCCTATTCGCCAATCTATAATTATCCATACGGGCAACATGGCCAAACCAGCGGAGTCTCTCTCTGCACAATATGCTGCTTAAAGGAGGTTGCAGACTCCTTTGCCTAACCTCATCATTAGTTACAAAGTTAAACCACCTAATACCCAAGATACCGCGTAAGCATCTAGAATCAAAAGCATCTAGTTTCCTGTTATCTTGTTTACACAGCGTCCAAATTTCACTAACATAACTAACCCTAGAAAGAACCAAACTTTTATACAGTCTAATTTTAGTCTTTAGGTATATACGCCTATTTCTCCACAATCTCCATAGATTCTTAAAAGTCCCGGCAGCAATACCTATTCGTCTGTTAATCTCATGCCGCACATCACCAGTATCTGTTACGTAGCTCCCAAGGTATTTAAACTGTGACACCTGCTCAAGACTGCAACCATTCTGATTAACTGAATCAGAGCCTGCCTGACCAATTTTCATCACTTTAGTTTTCTCTCTGTTTATAACCAAACCTACTCTACTACCAGTCTCATCAACAGCTCGAATGAAAGAATTCATCTCATCAACATCATTTGCCAAAAGGGCTAAATCATCAGCATAATCTAAATCAGAAATTTTCGTATCGCCAGCCCATTTAAGGCCAAAAGCTTTCCCTTGAAGTGAACGTCGCATAACATAATCAACAACCAAACTAAAGAGAAAAGGAGACAAAATGCACCCTTGTCGAACACCAGAAGTAATGCTAAACCAATTGCTACAAGACTTACGAACTCTCACACACGACTCAGTGTTATTGTAGAGCGCTTTCATTATGTTAACTAACTTGTCTGGTATACCATATGATCTCACAATCAACCACAAATTATGACGATCAACAGAGTCGAAAGCCTTTTTGAAATCAACAAAGCTAGCAACCAAAGGTTTCTGAAACTCTAAACATTTCTCAAGAATCTGCCTAAGTGAAAATATCTGATCCACACATCCCCTACCACTTCTGAATCCACATTGCTCATCACGCAATTGCCTGTCAACCAGATTCTTAATTCTATTAAGCACAATCATGGAAAGAACTTTACCTGGAACGGAGAGTAGGCTGATACCCCTATAGTTATCACAAGAACTGCGATCACCTTTCTTGAAAATAGGGATAATAATAGCTCTGGTAAAATCCTTAGGAACCATGCCTTTATCATAAAAGTTATTCAAAATTTCAGTCATCCAAGTGGTAACTGAAGCATTCCCAACTCTAAGCATTTCCGTAGTAATTTCATCCACCCCTGGGGATTTATGAAGTTTAAGTTTAGAAATAGCCAAAATAACTTCAGATTGTGCTATAGGGCCAACATTAAAGCCAACAATGCATCTATCATCATTGCAAACAATGGGAGTAGAATTCCCCAAATTATTTAGAACATCACTGAAATGCTCAGCCCACCTAGCCATAACAGAATCCTCACCTTCTATAACCTTACCTTGTTTATCGCTTCAATCCCTGAATTTTATCCTCAAATCCTGTATACCTGTCTATGTTCTACCACACAAAACATTAACTATCTGGTACAGATCTCAGCTGTTGTGCTGTCTAACTGCTTACTTGGCTTTGTCAGCCAAGCCATCAAGCCACAGATCCTTAGCAGCAGCTAACTGATCCTTTACACATTTATTACGTTCTCTGTAATGCTTTCTATTAGGACTAGTAGGATATTGATTAAGGACATTCCTGCAGTTCTTTCTTTCCGAAATAAGCTCAAGTGCCTTATCACTCAGATAATTCTGTCTCTTCTGCTCCTTTTTTTCTAAAAGAGTACTGTTATAGTGTCCAAAAAAGCCTGTTTAAAATGATCCCATTCTTCCTCAACTTCAGTAATAAGCATACCATGACTGTCATAATGACTAAGTAACCTATCATGGTAAGCTTTAGCTATAACTGGGTCTTTCAGAGCTTCAGTATTAAAGGTAAATTTTTTAACCCTAGCACAATACTTTTTAAGTTTAAGTTGCAAGACACTTTTAACAAAGAAATGGTCAGATCCAATTTCAGCTCCCCTATATGCCCTGGTATTTCCAACAGAACTAGCCGATTTGCTGTTAATTAATATATAATCAATCATATTCCTATGCAGCCCATCAGGTGAAACCCATGTGTATTATTGTATGTCGCGGTGTTTGTAATATGTGTTAGTTATTCTGAAACCATTGAGTTTACTTACCTGTAGGAGACGTTGCCCATTGCCATTGCAGCTACCAATCCCAAAAGGGCCTATTACTCCTCCCCAAAGGTCAGAGTCAGTACCAACTTTGGCATTGAAGTCACCAAGAACAAGGGAAAAAACTCCTTTCTTGACAGAATTCAAAATATCCTGAAGTTGTCCGTAAAACCTATCCTTCTCATCCTCATCAGAATCCTCAGTGGGGGCATAACAGCAGATAACATTCAAGTTTTTAATGCTTGTCTGAAATTTTGCTGTAAGAAACCTTTCATTAATGCACTCATATCCTAGAAGAGCATCACTAGCATGTCTGCTGAGCAGCAGACCCACGCCTTGGTGCTGCTTTCCATCCTCCCTCCCTGGAAAGAGAAATTTAAAGTTATTTTTAAGTATCTCACCTTTACCTGTCCATCTGGTCTCTTGCAAGCCTAGAATATCTAGGTTATAGCGCTGGAATTCCTGCATGAGGATATCAAGAGAATAACCTCTATGTAATGTCCTCACGTTCCAACGTTCCTGCAGAGAGAAAATGATTAGTAGGATTTTTAAAGAAATTAGGTTTATTGAGATTGGTAGGGCCAACAATATCAAACAGCCCCCTGATCGCAGGCATGGGGCAAAGACCTGTTCCTGCTCCGCTAAAGGCTGAAGTCACCGATGCTGGTAGGAACTTCAGGCACCACCTTTTCAAGTGGACTTTTTCAAGAACCATATGGCCTGCCTGAGACACATTACTCCAGTTTATACTTGACAATGCCCAACTAGCTAAGTAAGGTTCAGGTACCTGCGATGGCCTCTGAATAGGATTATCCACCAGCTGATATAAGGTATCCCATGCCTCTGTTCACTTAGAGCTGGCAACCCAGAAGCAAACAAAAAACACAGTAGCAGACTCTCCGTCAACAGAGGCCCACCAGTGCAGCAAGTCCAGGATCCATAATCAAGCTCAAATCCATAAACAAGTCCAGTCTAGTAGGTATAGATGGTCAGCACCAGGACCCTGTGAAGTTGACCACTCCTCAGCAGGGTTGAAAAAAAAGAAAAAGGTGGCCATAGATCACCAGATCAGTAGGCCATACTGAACTGGCAGCCCTCTCCTTCCGTTCCCTTCCAAAAGAGAATATCTCTTTTGAAAGGTACTAACGGGCTGCACCACGAGAAAGCGGGGTCGGACATTAGGTGCTAGACCTGGCAGGTTCTGTGCATCATCACTAGGGATTGGTACACAGCTCTCCTTCCAGTTTACGCCTAGCTACCATTTATCAAAAAATCGTTTTGAGGTGCGTTTTATATGTGTACATATATATGGTCGATGCCCAGGTCTTTATGGAATTGTCTGTTAGTGAGAAACCAGGAGACATCGACCGCAGTTCACAAAATCTTGTTCTGTAAGACCTGAAACTTACGAATATTGGTGGTTGTACTATTCGCCCATATGGGTGAAGCCTAGAGAATCACCGGTCTGATGATCATACCATAGAGTGAAAGCTTATAATTAATCATTAAAATGGATGATATTATCGAATTTTTCAAATAACATGTATATAATAATAATTTGAAATTTGAGTGGTAATTATTCAAGAGATATTGGACTGACAGCAATAATCTACATATTTTCTGAGAGAGGTATGGAAAATGCAACTTTTTAAACTTAAGGATTAAAAGAACAATACTTTTATGTTGTATAATTACTAATAATATACTATTTACACTACCCATCATCCGCTGGCTCAAATTAAAACTGTTAAGGAGTGAAAGAGTAGGTAAAGGAAAAACTTCATTCTCTTTGACAACGAGATTCTTATACGCCAGACGTGATATGAGTTCGTCTAATTTATCTTTGGTGCCAATTTAACAAATAACTATATATTGCAAAAATACTGCCAGCTTGGCTCAATTGGAGAGCAGTATTAACCCTGTATATTCCATACAAGAGCGTCTACCAGACGAAGTACCTGCCCATTTCAACAAAAAGTAATAAAAAAGTTACTATATCAGCAGTGAGAGAGCAGAGACCCGTTTCTCATCTCTTAACCTGTTTTAATGTGTTAATTAAATTTTGGAGTCAATTTTTTTTTCGCTAATATATTTTCCAGCGTTCAGAACTCTTTGAATGTTGAAAAGCTATTGTTTAAAATCGGGTTTTAATTAGAATTTATTGAGATCATTAATTTATTTTCAGACGCATTTTTCAATGAAAATCATATTGAAGAAGTTATTGAGCTCTAAATGTGATTTTATGTTATATAACATGAAACTGCTTCCCATTTTCAGTCCAGTATCTATCTCTATATATGTATCTGCGAGTTATCTCATAGTAATGAAGTTGGGGGGACTAAAGGTGCAATCTCCTCCACATTCAGGAAATTAATATTTAAGAATTACTTTATTCACTAGCGTCCCGTGGTCGAGTGGTTAGTTTGGTTGACTATTGGTTTCAGGAACTTGGGTTCAATTTCTGCATAAAAGTATCGATATTATGCTCACAGGCTCCTATACGATTTATGTGGCAAGCAGCTGCTTGAGGGGTATTTTATTTATTTTTTCATTCATCATCATTGTTATTCTCAAGCAGACATGGACTAATGAAGTCCAACCATATTGTGCCATTTAGTTCTTTAAACACATCTCTCCTGAGCTATATCTGCTGCATCTAGCCAATTACAACGTACAACTACACTACAGACCAATTCCAACAAGGTCCTATTTGACATTGTCTGCCTACCGCATTCTAGGTCACCCCGTCTTTCTCTGGACTTTTGGAGCACTGTTCATAACCTTATTCGCTAATCTATAGTTATGCATACATACAATATGTCCAAACCAACGGAGTCTTTCTCTCTCTCTGCAAAATATGCTGTTAAAGGAGGTTGCCGACTCCTTTCCCTAACCTCATCATTATTTACAAAGTTGAACCACCTAATAACCAAGATACTGCATAAGCATCTAGAATCAAAGCATCGAGTTTCCTGTTATCATGTTTACAAAGGGTCCAAGTTTCACTACCATTACTAATCATGGAAAATACCAAGCTATTATACAGCCTAATTTTAGTCTTTAGGTGTATACGCCTATTTCTCCGCAATTTCCACGAATTCTTAAAAGTACTAGGAGCAATCCCTATTCTGTTTAGCTCATCCACACATCACCAGTATCAGTTGTATAGCTCCCAAGATAATTAAATTAAGACACTTGCTCAAGAGTTCAATCATTCAGATTAGCTGAACCATAACCTGCTTGAGAATTTTTCATCACATTAGTTTTCTCTCTGTTTATCACCAAACCTACTCTATTACCAGTCTCATCAACGGCTCGAATGAGAGAGTTCATCTCATCAACATCATTTGCCAAAAATGGCTAAATCATTAGCATAATCTAAATCAGAAATTTTCAGATCTCTAAAACCTTGAAGTGAATTTTGCATAATGTAATCGATAACCAAAGAGGAAAGGAAACAAAAATACACCCGTTTGAACACCAGACACAATTCTATATCAATTGCTACAAGCTTTACCAACTCACACACATGACTCGTTATTATTATAGAGCGCTTTCATTATGTTAAATTATGCTAAATCCTTTTTGATCGTTAACTGTCATTAATAGAAATGTCAGCAAAATTTTTGAAAAGCCTAACAGTTACAAATATTTTAGCTATTCTTGGCTATGCCACTGATTTTATATGAAAGAATTATGTATAATTCCTAAATTCCATTCTTGTTATTTTTCATTAAATTGATATTGTGTTCAACTCAAGAGGCTCCTCTAGTGAAAGGCCGACAGCGGCAGACCGCCAACCAATCAACGCGAAGCAGTCAGAGCAGCGCAACCCACTTGCTATACTTCATGTTGCCATGGCAACCAGTGACAACTTACGCCGAGGTGGCCAAACGAGTAAGGGCATGATGGAGATATTTCACTAACGGATATCTGCGTATATAAAACTTTAACATTAAGCGAGTTTTTCTCTTGTAACGACACATAGAGTTTGGAAAATATGTTAGGAGTAGCTAAAAAAGTGAAGAAATACACGTAAAATTTAAAATGCATGCATTTTGGGAGATTCTCACCCCTTCCCTTTTAACCACACTGCGTAGCATAAAACGAAATTTTTAACTTTAACTGTTCCACTTGACGATAAGGAGATTGATTATTTACACAAAGGAACGAAACGGAAATCTATGCATTTAATAATATCGTATCGTAAGTAATGTTTCGGTATGATGATTTTAATGTATTATAGTGTTACTCTAATGATTAATTTTTAGTGTAACAAATAATATTCAACACATTAGGACCTGGATTGGTGTGGACCTTTAGAAAACTTTTAAAAGAAAATAGTTTACCTACATTATATTATAGTAATCCTATTTAAAATCCCATTAAAAATAATATAGAGGAGAAAGTACTAGATAATAATTTTATGAAAATAGAACAGTGTTCTTGTTTGATCTTTACCCTTCAATTATTTTTTCCAATCTGATGGATTGTTTACTTCAAAAGAAGTTGTCAGTCGTTGTTGTTAGTGCAATATCTCTTGACAATCTACAGTCGAAATTTCCATTTTCTGCATAAAGAGGTCGCTTGCAATATTCATATAAAATTTCGCATTTTACAGATTTAACATTGTCTAAACATTAAAAAACTACTTGATGATTTGAAAACGTGAATCATAATATTTCATCAGTAATTGTCGAACAATTTTTTCCAATTATCTTATAAAGCAAAAAATCCCCCCCCCCTCATAATCAACTCATTGTTATCAATGCAGACCTAATGGTATTCATATTCCACCACCAAAATTTCCAGGCCATATTCATATTCATTTAAAATTTTACAGTTTTCAAAAATTTCCATCGATTATTAGAGAGCGCCATTAAAATTTTTGGGTAATTTTAAAAGTTCGAATCATCGTAATAGTTCATCGATCGTTGTCAAACACAGAAGGAATTTTTAATTTACCTCTTCAAACAAAAAAGTTGACTTCTACAAACAGACCAAAAAGTACAAATGTTAGCTATTTTGGAAAACGAGCCAAGAACAATTCTAAATGCATTTTGCCTTATTTGTTAGCGCCAATCTTTCAGCTGTAGAAATTGATTTCCGCAATTTCGTGTCCTTTGTTCTAAATCGCCAAAACCTCTTTAGATAAACAACAAAAACAATAGCTAAAATCTCTTTAAATTCGGTAGGTGTCATACGCAAAAAATGATTTTTTTAACAGTTTCAGCCTCTTGAATATTAAAGACTAAATTGTGAAAATCGCCAAATCTTTTTCTATCATTAAAAATCTCGCGACCCATTTAGTGCGAAATTTTTGCATTACTACGCCTATGATTAGCAAAGGCAAGTAATGTGGTGACCACCCCTGAGTATATTTAGGGCGGCACATGCACTTAGGCCATGATTCGTCCACTTGATGCCCAAACAAAGGCAAATTCCCGGTCCCACATAAAACAAATAACAGACATTTGTAATAATGAAAACCGAGATAATTTTACAGTTAACAAAAACACAACATTTATTAACAAATTAGTATTCAGACATTTTTCACTTGTAGGTCCACTCATCGGACAATTTCATCAAGCGCCCCTGGCGCGGCCCTTTTCAGTCAAGGGAAACATTCGTAGTGGTGGAGGCTAAAAGTCTTAAAAAGTTCGTAGAAGCGAGCCACTCGTTTGGAGACTAGCAGGCCTTAAACACTCTGTGGTCCCATTCGGGACAACGTGACGGCAGTACACAGAACACATTCATGCGGCAAAAGCGAAACCCAGATCTTAACAAACTGTTCCCTCTACCTCATTTAGTCGTCCTTAGGGAGAAGGCACTTTCGCTCGCCGTCCGCCGCCGGTGGCCTCGAGCACGTACTGTTCATCGCTCTTGCCGGCTACTCATCTAAACTTTGGGAATCTGCAGAGCTCACTCGAGAGGACCGTCGCTGCCCACAACTCAGACCAGATGAACGTCGAAAAGTACAGTCTTTGATTTTTGCCTCTTTTTCTGGCTCCCGGGTGGAGGTACCACCAATCAGCGGTGTCGTGGACGCCGCAGGTTAGTTGAACTAGCCGAGGTGCGACTCATGCACCCATCTGTTGTTTTGATGTTTACAGCGACGGATCACTTACACCATGCTTTGACACCTGAGGGGGGGGGGGGGGGGGGGGCAAACGGACCAGTCGCGAACTATCCATGCCAGCGGCTAGGTCCTTCCTCAACAGGAGCTGAACGCAGAAAAATGCAACAATATGGAGGTCGGTCAAAATGTCACTATCGCTGGGAACAAAACGTTCGAGATCCTTCCTGCCAATAGTTGTGTCCACAGGATAAGATAACTGTGGACACAACATACCTATCCCCCTTTAGGGGTGATAGACAGGGTGCGGAAGTTCTTTGGCCTACTGAGAAACCCAACGCACACACATCACACTCTTCAAGTAACTGGGATTCCTCTTGTCGAACGATGTTCGCAGTCACGGAAGTCCCTTGGAAGTCCAAGGGTCACGGGGCGCAGCACACGATGCACTAGTAGAAGGGGCTGCCTTGGTCCGGGCCGTTCCACTCGATCATTGATTCAGCTCGACGAATGCTCCAGCAGCACATGAAACAAAAAGAAATGAGGAGGGGGTCAAAATCTGGTTTTTCCACATTGACTAATTCACAATACAGAGTTCATTTCATTACTAACCATCACGTGTCTCCGAAACTTCAATTCCCTTTTTCCTAGCCTCAGTCCTTTCATCCCACATAAAAGTTATCTCTTTACTCAAGAATATAGAACAGTTTCAAACTTACTCAGGCCACATACTCGTAGGCATATAATATACTGTATCATGAAGTTTTTAAATCGATAGATGAACGTGTCCCACATGAAATCATTAGAAAAACCACTTGCTGTATTATAGTACTTTCTACTTATATATTCCAGAAGACTTCAGTGCTGCCTGAATTAAGCCTGTACAATCTAACAATTCTGTCTGCCTCTTTTTCCACAACAAGGCTGCTAGATGGCCAGACATTGGAATTACATCACTTAGTTCTATGTAGTCTAACAATACAGAAATTTCTTTTCCTGTTATGGTGACAATCATTTCACACAAAAGGATTATGTAGTCTGATGGTACAAAATTCTCCCTTTTTTTTTAAATTCCACAGCAATAAATGGCCTATAAAACATTTGGTGTACTTCACTTAATGCTATGCGATCTATCCTATAAAAACCTTCATTTATGTCACAGATATTTGTCCTACAAGCTATTCAGCAAACTCTAATTAGCTCGATTACAATATAATATTACAAAATTCATCTCTAGTCAGTACATTTCAACTTATTAGCTTGCTTAATGGCATTAATAAATCTTAATCACTTCTATACTATACCCAAAAAGATACAAACTCCTATTTCCGTTGTACCAGACGTCACTACTTTACACGATAATCATCCCGCTTCCTAAATTCTGAGTCCCCTGAAGTGGTGTGTAGTGTCCCCAGGAGAGGGATAAAATGTGCAGGAGGACAGACGCTGATCCGCCAATGGGCTCTCGTCGATCGCTTCATGAGCGCTGGCGACACAGAATTAGCCTGCCAGGGGGGAACCCACCCACCCCGGTTAGAGTCAATTAACCGGTGGTCCTCTGGCGTCCCATTAAGGATCAGACAACATGGAGATGACATCACGCTGCTCTTTGCTTCCAGGCAACGCCACGTGGCGGGTCGCCATTTGGCTGCCTGTGGCGAGTCGCCATTCAGCTGCCTCGGCGTATGTTTTCACTGGTTGCCATGGCAATGCACAAGAAGGAAAACCAGTTGTCTGCATGTCATCTTGACTGCCTCACGCATTGATTGGACGTTTTGGTCTGTGTCGGCTGTCGACTCAGGCGTGCACTGAGTAAAGGTGGCAGAATTTGTGTTAAGGCATCTGATTGCACAGGCGCCCTGGCCTGCCCGAGCATCCAGCTGGCATGGAGAGTATGATTGCGTCATCGGCTGAGTTTGATCGGCTGGAGGAGTGAATGGCCTTGGCATGGCAGATCATGGAGGGTGCTCTATGGCGCGGTTCGGGGTGACCCATGGGTCAGAATCCCAGTCCTTGTAGACCTCTCCATTGAGCCACCTCAAATCTTTTTGGCTGTGTCTTCACTATCCCTGTGTATAGAGAACTCTCTGTCTGGCTCTTTGCTTTTGCCATACCCATGTGCGTGACAACTCCTAATGCCTCTGTGTAGATAACAACTTATGCTGACTCTCTTGTATGAAACGAAATTATCTTTTCCAGGCATATCCAAACTCATGTCACCTCTAGGTGCCACAACATCCTCAATTTTTCTGCTTGTCTCCCAATTCCTAATTTCACTAGTTGGGACAAACTTCTCAATCTCCAAACGGGTTTCCAAGCTCTCACTACCGCTTTTTACTTCCCAATCACAATTCTTGTGTGAGGGCAAACTCTCCTCATGCTCATCGGACATTTCCAAATTCTTACTGTTACTGTCTTGTACCTCATCAGTTTCACTACTGCTGGGCATCTCAATCTGTTCACTCACTATGTTTACCTTAACAATTTCTCTACTACTCGGTACGTCGAGACTCTCAGTTTTATGCATCTCCAAATTCTCCCTAGCCTGGTGCGCTTCTACCCGCCTGCCATTCTCTTCGCTAGCTGTGCTGACCTCAGGCGACGTCCTTCACCCTGTGGTTGGTGCTCCATGTGGGTTGGATTCCTGTTGCCCTCTTCGTTTCCCTCTTGAGTACTTTCCTGTCTTCCTTGACCTCTCCTCTGCTAATATTTCGTGAATTATCTTCTGAAGCCCGTCAAGGTCGAACAGGACTTCTACCGACTTACTGACTTCCACGTCAGCTTCGAGGCCCATTAGCGTAAATACTTTAGTCACCATTCTCATGACATCGACTTTCATCCCTTTCCTCCAGCACATGGGAGGAGAGCCCAGTTCCGCTTCTGAGGCCCGATACAAGTGGGTCTGTCTAATGGAGTTTACCAGGGGTGCCTTCTGCTGAGCTGTCTTGTTTGATATGTCCTGGGACTGAGGGGGAAAATGTGGGCTAGGAGGTACTGCTGCATTTGATTCTCAGGGTCATCATACCAATTCTCCTCGATGGGACAGTCGCTAGCCAAATGTCCATACTCTCTGCACTCCCAACAATTCTTCATGTACCTTCCGGTGCTCATATTACATGGGTTCTGCCTAATAGAGGCAGCCATCTGCTGTGGAGCTGCGTTAACCTGACTGCCGAAGTATCCCAGTGGACCATATGCTAACACTTTGGTTCCCTGCCTTATCGATGTGCTAACTGCAGTGGTCTGTATGTTGTGGGACTGAGGGGGGAAATGTGGGCTAGGGGGGTACTGCTGTGCGTGGCTCTCAGGGTCGCCATAGTCATAATCCATGGAATACCAATCTTCCCCATCGGGACAGTCGCTAATGGTCATCGAAAAACCCTTCTACCTAGTAGGGGCATCTCTGGCAAAACTGCAGACTTCCCTAGACTCAAACCAATCCTTTGTGCTCTATTCCGTGTTCCTATTCAGTGTTCCTATTCCGTGTTTCGGGGGTCCTCGTGGTGGGGGGATGTCAAAAAGTACAGTCTTTGATTTTTGCCTCTTTTTCTGACCCCCAAATGGAGGTCACCTCACTGACCCATCGTGGACGTCACTAGTTGGTTGAACTAGCCGAGGTGCGACTCATGCACCCATCTGTTGTTTTGATGTTTACAGTGACAGATCACGTACACCATGCTTTGACACCTGAGGGGGGGGGGCAATGGACCCGTCGCTAAATTTCCATGCCAGAGGCTAGGTCCTTCCTCAACAGGAGCTGAATGCAGAAAAATGCAACAATATGGAGGTCGGTCAGAATGTCACTATCACTGGGAGACAAAACATCCGAGACCCTTCCTGCCAGCAGTTGTGACCACAGGATAAGATAACTGTGGTCACGACAGTAATATTAACCGTTGTCGAAAGAGCAAAGTTTTGATGGACATAATGTTTTACTATGGAGTGAAAAAAGTGTCAGAAAGCACGGGAGATCTCGCAGAGACAACAAAGCACGCATTCCGGTTATTTGCAGCAAAAACCAATGAGCTTAGTTCTTTGTTGCAGACCATGCGTTTAAGTGTGAAGGCTACAACAGTTCATTGAGGAGCATTGTGGAGCTGCGAGTGATGTCACAGTGCGTTTGCGACGTGGCGAGTGGCAAGTGTGATGGAGCCCTAACACGGAATGGGACTCCGGGCGACATGGCACTGCTGGAAAGCAAAGGGCAATGCGTGCCTAGACATATGACGTCATCTACCCGTTCTCTGAGCCATTAATGAGCCATGGAGCGGAGTGCCGGTTGATTGACTCTCCCCAAGGCCGAAAATATATATATAAGACAAGACCCACTGGTTCCGCCAAAAGGCACTACCAGTATAGGGAAATGCCATTTTCGCCACTAACTACGGAAGGGGGCAGCACAGTACCATATAGATACAGCTCATCCCTGACTACCTAATGGCGAGCAGTCCTATAGAAGGAAAGCTCATCCATCGGTCAAAACCTAAATTTAATCTATTCCCAGGTTTGCCATAAACAAGGATATATAGATCCAAGTTGATTCGGCTCCCGGGGTGGAGACTCTTAGTTGGACCCAGATTTGAAAAAGGGCCTCTGCCTACTAGAGGGACCAAGTCATTCAGCAGGGCCTCGAACTGCTCCATTGAGCACCTGATAGAGGGCTTAGATTGCCAACCGGGCTCCAAACAGGTCAGCAGATCCTTCGACCTCAAAATGGTCTTAGCTCTGTCCAACCATGGCCCAAATCAGTCAGCAGAGCCTTCGACTGCACTGGGCCACAAGCGTGACGTTGACGTGGTCCCCCACCACGTGGTGGGGGGTCTCCCCAGGGCAATTGTAGTAAATTGTATGGCAAGACCCGATGCTCTGCTATACATAGACAGCACTACATCTGATGGGAAATGCCATATACCACCATATGGCATTCCAGAAAAACCTTCGATGGAAAAAGAAAACCTGAATGCTGTTGGACAGCAGAGAAAGGACCTGTCATTATGAGCTTGACTGTTGCTGCAAATTCAGCAATATGTAGTATTGCTGAGATGTGCAATACTACATATTGCAATATGCAGTATGAGTCTGGGTTTTTAATCATTGAGGTGCGTGGGAGGTCTTATAGACTTCTGAGCGTATGTCTCATTGGGAGTGCCAATCAATATTTTGATCTAAATATGGGAGTCAAAACATAGATGAAATTTTGAATTTTGAAACCAGATGTACGTATATAAAGCTATACATAAGTAATCCTTTTAGATAGAAGTATATAATACTACACTTAAATTAAGCCATGTTAAATAGAAGTATACAATGCTATACTTTATTTAAGCCGTTATGAATAGGAAGTAAAAGATAATAGGAAAGAAGTGGCATGAAGGAGATGCATTCACTGGGGTGGGAGACCAAGGTCCTGTGCAGTTTGGACCACACAGGACCCTCTCAGCATAGGGGTGGGAGAAGGCCAACGGGTGACCGTGGACTTTAGAGGGACAAAAACTGGCTTGGGAGGAGTAATGCTGGTCGGGGCTCTCACCCCCAACCCCCACCACTCACCAAGGAGAGGAGCGGGCCGGCCGAAAGCCGAGCAGTGTGGACCCAGGCCACCCTGAGTCCCCACTGAGGCACGTGACTCGGCTAGTAGGAGACAAGATCTCAATGAGATAAAGAGTGGGGGGTTATGGAGTGAACTTGAGTGTATATAAGTTATGGACATTAGAACCGAGATATAAATCTAGCTTTTATATTTAGTGAAGAGGAGATAGTTAGAAGAGGGATATTGGTAAGATGGATAGGCATTCACCTGGAGTGCAGACCAAAGTCCTGTGTGGGGGAAACCACACCAGACCCCAACTGCTTAGGTAGGGGAGAAGGCGAGCAGGTGCCCGTGGGCCTTAGTAGGACAGAAACTGGCTTGGGAGGAGTGATTCTGGTCACTCCCAACCCCCACCACTCACCAAGGCAGTGGAGCAGGCTGGCCGAAAGCAAAGCAGTGTGGACCCAGGTCGTCCTGAGTCCCCACTGAAGCACGTAACACAGCTAATAGTAGACAAGATCAGAATGAGATATAGAATGGGGGGTATGGTGTGAACTTGTTTATATATTACGTTATGGACATTAGACTAGACATCAATCTAGTCTTCGTATATTATGTGGAGGAATGATTTAGAGGAAAGAGATAGGTAAGAAGGATAGGCATTCACCTGGGGTGCAGACCAAGGTCCTTGCAGGAGAAACTACACTGGACCTGCTCTACTGAAGGATGGGAGAAGGCCAGAGGGCGCCCGTGGTCATCAGGGAGGAAGAAACTGACATGGGAGGAGTGATGCTGGTCAGGGCTCTCACCTCCAACCCCCACCACTCACCAAGGCAGTGGAGCAGGCCAGCCAAAAACAAAGCAGTGTGGACCCAGACCCTCCTGAGTCCCCACTGAAGCACATGACGTGGCTAGTGGTAGAAAAGATCAGAATGTAGAGAGAGATGGGGGTGGGGGGTGAACATGTGGAAGAGAATACAATATTATATAATACAGAATACATTATATAAAATAATATAAATAATTATTGGTATGTCCTTTGGTAGCTAGAAGGGGACAAATGGATATATGGGTGAAGGGGGAATTGCTAATGATAGACTATGGAGAGTAGAGAACCAAATATCACATATTATATATAACACAGATAAATATTTAATTTAAATTAATTAATGGTATAGACATTAAAGCTAGAGGGGAGCAAATGGATATTTGGGTGAAAGGGGGGATGGCTAATGATAGAGTATGGAGAGAAAAGAGCCAAATATTACAATCATAGATGACACAAAGAGATATTTAATTTAAACTTTAAAATAAATGTTGGTATAGTCTTAGAAGCCAGAGGGAGGGAAATGGAAAGGATGACAGGGGTGTTTGATAAGAGAATATGGAGATAAGAGAACCAAATATCACATATTATGGATAACACCAATAAATATTTAGTTTAAAAAAATTAATGGTACAAACATTAAAAATTAGAGGGAAGCAAATGGATATTTGGGTGAAGGGGGTGGGGGGGGGTAATGAGAGAGTATGGAGAGAAAGGAACCAAATATCACATATCATAGATAACACAGATATATTTTTATCTAAAATAAATGTTAGTATATTCTTTAGAAGCTAGAGGGAGAGAATTGGATAATATGGTGGAAGGGGGTGGCTACTGATAAAGTATGGAGAGAAGAGAACCAAATATCACATGTTGCAGATATCATTGGTAGGAAATAATTTAAAATAATTATTAACATATACTGTGGAAGCTAGAGGGAACATGTGGAGATATGGGTGGTAAGGGAATGGGCTAGAGGGAGGGGAGTGGATATATGTAGTGGAGGGGGTGGCTGGAGAGCAAATAGATATTTGGGTAAAATGGGAATGGTTAATAATAGAATATGGATAGGAGAAAAGAGTCACATTTTACAGATGATATAGATAGTAATTAATTTAAAATAAATGATGGTATAAACAATAGGAGCTAGGGGGAGGCAACTGGCTGTTTGGGTGTAGGGGATATGGCTAATGATTGGATATGGAGAGAAGAAAACCGAATATCACTTATTATAGTTAACACAGATAGAAATTGACCTAGCCCAATTAATGGTAAAGACATTAAAGCTAGTGATTTATTGCTTTTTTATTAATGAAGCATGTATCTTGTAATGTTTAGAAGAGTATATATATTTCTGTTATGGGTCATATATTTTTATCATGTAAGTTTCAGGGAGTAGGGAGGATGGAAAGCATCACCAAGGCGTGGGTCCGCTACTCAGCAGACATGCTAGTGATGCTCTCCTAGGATATGAGTGTATTAATGAAAGGTTTCTTACAGCAAAATTTCAGACAAGCATTAAAGACTTGAATGTTATCTGCTGTTATGCCCCCACTGAGGATGCAGATGAAGATGAGAAGGATAGGTTTTACGAATAACTTCAGGATATTTTGAATTCTGTCAAGAAAGGAGATATTACCCTTGTTCTAGGTGACTTCAATGCCAAAGTTGGTACTGACTCTGATCTTTGGGGAGGGGTGATAGGCCCATTTGGTATTGGTAGTTGCAATGGCAATGGGCAACGTCTCCTACACGTAAGTAAACTCAATGGTTTCAGAATAACTAACACATATTACAAACACCGCGACATACATAAATACACATGGGTTTCACCTGATGGGCTGCATAGGAATATGATTGATTATATATTAATTAACAGCAAATGGGCTAGTTCTGTTAGAAATACCAGGGCATATAGGGGAGCTGAAATTGGATCTGACCAGTACCTTGTTAAAAGTGTCTTTCAACTTAAACTTAAAAAGTGTTGTGCTAGGGTTAAGAAATTTCCTTGTAATACTGAAGCTCTGAAAGACCCAATTATAGCCAAAGCTTACCATGATAGGTTACTTAGTCATTATGACAGTCATGGTATGCTTACTACTGAAGTTGAGGGAGAATGGGATCATTTTAAACAGGCTTTTTTCGACACTAACAGTACTCTTTTAAGAAAAAAGGAGCAGAGGAGACAGAATTATTTAAGTGATAAGGCACTTGAGCTTATTTCAGAAAGAAGGAACTGCAGGAATGTCCTTAATCAGTATCCTACTAGTCCTAATAGAAAGGATTACAGAGAGCTTAATAAACGTGTAAAGGATCAGTTAGCTGCTGATAAGAATCTTTGGCTTGATGGCTCGGCTGACAAAGCTGAGGAAGCAGTTAGGCAGCACAACAGCAGAGAGCTGTACCAGATAGTTAATGTTTTATGTGGTAGAAAACGGACAGGCACACAAGGATTGAAGGATAAACAAGGTAAGGTTATAGAAGGTGAGATTCTGTCATGGCTAGGTGGGCTGAGCATTTCAGTGATGTTCTAAACAATGTGGTTAGTTCTACTCCCATTGTTTGTAATGATGATAGATGCATTGGCAGCTTTAATGTTGGCCCTATAACACAATCTGAAGTTATTTTGGCTATCTCTAAACTTAAACTTCATAAATCCCCAGGGGTAGATAAAATTACTACAGAAATGCTCAGAGCTGGGAATGTTTCGGTTACCACTTGGATGACTGAAATTTTGAATAACTTTTATGATAAAGGCATGGTTCCTAAAGATTTTACCAGAGCTATTATTATCCCTATTTTCAAAAAAGGTGATCGCAGTTCTTGTGATAACTATAGGGGTATCAGCCTACTCTCTGTTCCAGGTAAAGTTCTTTACATGACTGTGCTTAATAGAATTAAGAATCTGATTGACAGGCAATTGCGTGATGAGCAATGTGGATTCAGAAGTGGTAGGGGATGTGTAGATCAGATAATTTCACTTAGGCAGATTCTTGAGAAATGTTTAGAGTTTCAGAAACCTTTGGTTGCTAGCTTTGTTGATTTCAAAAAGGCTTTCGACTCTGTTGATCGTCATAATTTGTGGTTGATTGTGAGATCATATGGTATACCTGACAAGTTAGTTAACATAATGAAAGCTCTCTATAATCACACTGAGTCGTGTGTCAGAGTTGGTAAGTCTTGTAGCATTTGGTTTAGCATTACTTCTGGTGTTCGACAAGGGTGCATTTGTCTCCTTTTCTCTTTAGCTTGGTTATTGATTATGTTATGCGAAATTCACTTCAAGGGAAAGATTTTGGGCTTAAATGGACTGGAGATACGAAAATTTCTGACTTAGATTATGCTGATGATTTAGCCCTTTTGGCAAATGATGTTGATGAGATGAACTCTTTCATTCGAGCTGTTGATGAGACTGGTAGTAGAGTAGGTCTGGTTATAAACAGAGAGAACACTAAAGTGATGAAAATTGGTCAGGCAGGCTGTGATTCAGTTAATCTGAATGGTTGCACCCTTTAGCAGGTGTCACAGTTTAATTATCTTGGGAGCTACATAACAGATACTGGTGATGTGCGGCATGAGATTAACAGAGGAATAGGGATTGCTGCCGGGACTTTTAAGAATCTATGGAGATTGTGGAGAAATAGGCGTATACACCTAAAGAATAAAATTATACTGTATAATAGTTTAGTTCTTTTTAGGGTTAGTTATGGTAGTGAAATTTGGATGATTTGTAAACAAGATAACAGGAAACTAGATGCGTTTGATTCTAGAAGCTTACATGCAGTATCTTGGGCATTAGGTGGTTCAACTTTATAACTAATGATGAGGTTAGGCAAAGGAGTTTGCAACCTCCTTTAAGCAGCATATTGTGCAGAGAGAGACTCTGTTGGTTTGGCCATGTTGCCGGTATGAATAATTATAGATTGGCGAATAGAGTTATGAACAGTGTGCCTAGAGGCCTCAGAAGGAGGGGGAGACCTAGGATGCGGTGGGCAGACAATGTCAGACAGGACCTTGTTAGAATTGGTGTGCAGTGGCCAGATGCAGCAGATGTAGCTCAGGACAGATATGCTTGGAGAATTAAACTGCGTGGTCTGGTTGGACCTCCGTAGCCCATGGCTGCTTGATGATGATGATGATGATGATGATGATGATGATGATGATGATGATGATGATGATGATGATGATGATGATGATGATGATGATGATGATGATGATGATGATGATGATGATGATGATGATGATGATGATGATGATGATGATGATACTATGCAAGATTTAAGGCGTATTGTAGTACTATATCTTTTTATTGTTCGTTAGAGTATGACCCAAACCTAGCTAAATTGGTCGTCGGGACGGTCGCCGCCGATCCGCGCAAGTTCTTATGAAGCCTCAACCCTCACGGTAGGCTAAAGGTCAATAGGAAGAAAGGGTAGCCAGGGGAGGGGGGTGATGCGGGTCGAGGTTATCCCCAGCAGGCATCGCCCGACCATGGCTATAGAGCTGAGAGAATTAGGTGTGCTGGGATGACCTTGCAAGTGTTTGCGAAGTCGGGAATCAGTGCAAGTATGCGGTAAGCGCTTCATATATGATCTTCGGAGCATTACAAGTTACTTGCCAAGGGTGTGCGGGCTGTAAGGGGGAATGGAAAGGAATGTTGTCCATTAAGGAGCTATGGCTTAGTAAATGAGAGACATTGAAAGTTGCTGTATAAGGTATCTTAGGGTGAAGGATATGGAATAGAATCGTTAGAGGGAGATGTATATTAGACGAACATTGTCTCTATCTGAATCAATATAACTCTGTTGACTATAATTTATATACATTATGTATTATTTTACTTAACTCACACTCACTAAATAAATTAATATTTTGAGATTTGGTGTATTGAACAGTGGGGAGAGGGAAAGATATCTAGTGGAGAAGGTTATAGTTCGAATCAATCTAAAGGGTTATACGGGGGGGTTATGTGAGTTCAATATCGTGTAAGGGGTGTGGGAGTGTTTATAATCTAATAGCATGTATAGAAATATAAAATAAATAATAAATACCCCCTCAAGCAGCTGCTTGCCACAGAGGTCTGACAGGAGCCTGTCAGTTTATATGCCACAGTAGAAGATCTGAGAGGATGGCAGGACCTCAGCAGAAAAACAACACGAACATCCATGCCTTAACCCGGGGCTCGAACCCAGGTCCCTTAGATCAACAGCCAAGCGCGCTAACCTCTCGGCCACGGGACGGCTTATAGAAATATATGGAAGTAATAAAGAATTTGGTTTGAGAAAATGAAGGAAGAGTTTTGGTTAGGGGAGGGCATGACAGGAAGGGATCATTATAAAGTCTTTGTGTTGATGGCCACCGCTAAAATAATGTTTATGGCACACTTAGTTATTAGTATACACATATGGCAAATAATCCAAGAATAGAAAACTACAGTATTACAAAAAGAGATGTTTGAATTAGCATAATAACATAATAAAAACATATATTTATTTCATTTTGCTAGTTTTATTTTATTCACCTCAACAAATATCCAATAGAGTAGTACATAGATTGTATGAATTATGTTATTACAGATAAGAATAGATATTCAGGGTTCCAGAGTTGTTGGTTCAGAGAGGGAAGTATTGATAAACTTCGTTCTGTCACATTTTGCCGCGATCCTGTGCAGTCTGTCGCTGGGTTTGTGTGGCTTGGGTTTGGGGAGGAGGAATTCATAGAGAAGATAGAAGAAGTTATAGTGCATTTATAAGCAAGATGTTAAGTAGAGGAGTGTAGTATGATATGAAGAGGTTCATGTTGCATTCTAGTTGTGAAGTAATCAATACCATTGTATGTGTATGTGTCGTGAAAGAGGGGAGAAAATGGAGTAACTAGAGTGGTGTGGGTGTGACCTTAGTATGGCGTCAATAGGATCTTGGTCCTGTGCAGGTATATGTGAGGCTGAGGTAATGGGAGGAAGGAGTGTACATAATGTTAAAGAGAGTTGGGGATGGGAGATCGTATGGAAATAATACACTGGCAGAAATCAAGTTAACATATGGTGTAGTTAGAATAAATTAGGCCAATGCACCTAGGATGTCCCAACTCTACTAGTGCATCGTGTGTTGCGCCACGTGATCCCTGTACTTTGGGGAAACCTGGACAGCTGACGTATTTAGCCAAGAAGAACGCCCACTACCTAGGCAGTACGATGTGCGCGTTGTGATTCCTCCCCCCCCCCTCGAAAGCTGACCTGGATCACTTACCACCGGACGTTGAAGGGACATGGTGACCTTTTCCTATGCACAAACCATATCAGACATCCTGAAGACTTCACCCACCTCCCGGCCAGCCAGGAACCTTCTGTACCTCTACTTACCCCCCCCCCCTAAAGGAGGATAGGTATGTCATGCCCACAGTTATTTCATCCTGTGGACACGACTGTTGGCATGGAGGGTCTCAGACACCATTCTTTTTAAGTGATAGGGACATTTTGCCTCGATTCCATCTTTTTGCATCCAGCTCCAGTCGAGGAAGAACCCTGCTAAAGGCGTGGAAATTTCGCGACGTAGTCCAGTGGCCCCAGGTGTCAAGATGGTCTACGTGACCTGTTGCTGTCAACAACATGCCAGATGGGTCGGGGGGATTCGTACCTCGGCCAGTTCTGGCCAACCAGCAGCATCCACGCTGAGCCAGGGTTACCACCACCAGGCGCGGGAAAAAGAAAAACGAAAAGGCACAAACTGTAGGACATTCTCATGGCTGACTCGAACGTAACAAGTGAGATGTGCAGAGTGATCCCTTAGAGAGAAAAGAGCGGAAAGATTGGAAGTATCGACGAAAATGTACAACGAGGGCACCAAGCAGCACGAGCCTCCAGCGACTGGCAGCGACTGACCCAGCTACGATGCCCTTGTCATAACAAGGGCATCGTAGCTGGGTCAGTCGCTGCCAGTCGCTGGAGGCTCGTGCTGCTTGGTGCCCTCGTGGTCCTTCTGAACTAACGAGGTAGGGGTCAATTTATGTTGATCTGGTTTGATTTTTCCCACGCGAGATTGTGCTGTGAATTGTCGTCACATTGCTCCCTGATGGGACCGAGAAACTTTTTGACGTCTGATAGCCTTTTGAGCGATTAGCTGGGTCATAAGGAACTGGAAACAGACTGATCTCCATCACTCCTTAAGTTTCCGTTGATTGCAAAGGGCCGTGCCAAGGGCGCTTGTTAGAATTGTCTCAAAATGGGAAATGGTTGTGTGTAATGTGTTATTTACTGATTCTGTTAATAAATGTTCATTTTTGTTACCTGTAATTGATCCCAGTTTTGCCTACTTCTCTATGTGTGTAGATTTTGATGTTGGGTCTGAGAACTTGCTTGAGTTTGACAAACGCAAGGAATCACGTCCACTAATGTGTGTGCCGCCCTAAAATATATGCGTGGGTGGTCACAATACAACAAAGCATGAAATGCAGCACACATATGGAGCCCATGTTTTGTCCTGATCTCCAACATGATATCCAAAATGCAAGTTATAGACTTTCTTCACAATCTCGTCAAAGAATGACTCTGAGATTTTAAAATGTAATTTCCACACACAACAAAACTTATCTGGCACATTAACACATCTGCGATGCTGTCTTTTTGACATTTAAACGCCAAATTTCACTCTTCAACATACAGCACGTGTTCCTCTTACAATGAAAACAACAAGAATAGCTGTCTGAGGTTAGGCTACTGTTATATGTTTTCTCCCACTTGGCAATCAGTGTTGCCAGCAACAAAAAGTAAAATATCTAGTATCCTCCCAGTTGCCAGGAGGTGTTTGTATAGGAAGATCTTAAAAGGAGTCAAAATGACCAATAACATAAAAACGTGACGTGCTAGCCAGTTTTTTAAGGCGAGATCTGAAATCAGCACCTGAAAAATAGTTAAAGGCAGCTACAATTGTTCATGTTATAAAAACCTTGTAAACCAGTGGAATCATAAATTAATTACAATTTGTAACTAAAGAATAGGAACATGAAGTACAATAAAAAGGAAATATGAATGAAGTACAATAATAAGGAACATGAAGTACAATAACATGATAGTACAATAAAATGGCATTTCTGAATATGCTTGATACAGCTCTCAATAATTGGGGTGGGGGGCGGGTCCTTCGGGACCCACCCCCCATGGGGAAAAGCTCGTCTTCCGTCTTTCGACACTACACGAACTGGCATGAGAAGTCTGAAAGTAGACGTTGAAGTTTGTCTCAGAGGAGACCAGTAGGGACTTGGAGTATGGGTGGTGTTAAAGGGGGTGCAGAATGCAGCCCGGGAGAGAAATGGAAATTAAATAAAAGAGCGAAAGCAGCTCCTGTCTCAAAGAAGTGAGTCCCGGAGCCAGCAGACGATTCAGTCCATGTCCCTCAGGTGCGTCCTAACTTGGACACTCCTGATGGACACCGTGACCACCCCCACCTGCTCCTTCGCTGATCGCCTGGGAGCTTCTGAGTTCGTTAGCAAACCTTTCTGTAGTCGGACACTGGAGGATATAGTGCCTGACGTCTGCATCTGGAGCCCCACAGCCGCAGTAACTGAGGGTAGCGATCTTAAAACGCTCCAGATATGCTGGGAAACTCCCATGTCTCATCAGTACCTGCGTGAGAGTGGTCTGAGGACATCAGTGATAGACCGACCCTTTGTAAGAATGTCTTTGTTTGAAAACCATTCTCGGTTGTATCCCAGAGCCTCTGACAATCGTCCATAATTTGTTGGCTTAAAATAGACTTCAGGGTTATTTTAGAAGTCTTTACCGCTATCTCAGGTTGGGTGTCAGTACCTGCTGAGCGGGCCAGTTGGTCTGCCCGCTCGTTTCCTTCATGAATTACAGATGCTTTGATCCAGAAGTAGGAGACTCTGGGCATGTTCTGATTGCCTAGGAGGCGCTTGACCTCATTTATTCTCTCATGCCAGCTGTTTGCATCTTCAAGTGCTTGCAGAGCTGCCCGGCTGTCTGTATACAACCTGATGTTGTTATTCTGACTGCCGTCATTGATGGCCCAAATTAAAGCCTCTCTGATGGCAAGCAG
The DNA here is from genome assembly GCA_038380435.1 of Ryuthela nishihirai. Classification (NCBI taxonomy): domain Eukaryota; kingdom Metazoa; phylum Arthropoda; class Arachnida; order Araneae; family Heptathelidae; genus Ryuthela; species Ryuthela nishihirai. Next base: position 85,493,561 of record JAWZYU010000003.1, on the reverse strand, counting down.
CTCTGCTTGGAAGGCTGAGCCATTATTAGATACCTTCCTCTTATATTCATACATTTCGGCTCCTTGATTGCAGACAGTGTTGGCTAAACCCACACCATCCTCACTCTTGGAACCTTCCGTGTATATTTCAACTCCTCAACCTGATGGTAACTCCATGGACCATGACACACGTAGTTTTCTGGTGGGATGGGTATCCACTTAACGGTCTCACTGTTAAAGACCTCGGGGTCATACTGGACTCCAAGGAATGTTCTTTTTCCCTAGCCTGCAGGACCCTAAAAATGGTCGCCTCTTTTCCGACCATCAAAAACAAAGGAGGAATGCCTGCTAACACCAGGAGGGCATCCATAAATGTGGTCCTATAAGCCCTGGCGATTCGCAGTAAGGCTCGTTGTTGGGCTGCAAGCAGCTTTCTACACATGATGGAGTGGTCCGTCAGGTGCCATCAGACACCCACTCCATAAGTTAGGATCCTCTCTGTGCCCATTAAATAAATTTCTTTGAGGACTTCTCCTCTCAGTCCCCTCGAGATGCGAGCCTTTCGCCCCAGCTTGCACATAACTTTGGTGCATTTTACCTTTAGGTCCTGCAAGTGTGGGATCCAGCTCATCTTCTCATGATCCCCAAGTATTTTAAAGTCGTCCTATGCCTGATATTATTGCCATTTAATTTAAAAATCGGGTACCTCTTTTTTGAGGACACCCTCCTTAGTCACTGACATTGATGTCATCTTCGCACAGCTGAACCCAAGCTTGTAGCGTAGATTCCATCTTTCGAGCACCAACAATGCTGCATTGCTGGCGATCTCCAGTCTCTCTGTGGAGGATGCCGATGTGACAAGCAGCATTCGTCTGCATACGCCTAGAGCCAGACACCCTCAGGTAGGGTCAACTCAATGGCCGTGTCTGCAACTAAGTTCCAGAGGAACAGGCCACTGCATGAACCTTGTGGGCAGCCTCTATCCAAGTTCCTTGAGATTGCCCACTGGCATGGGAGTAGGTGACCACTCTCTCACTGAGATAATCGGACACCAGAATAAAGATGTTCCTGGGACAAGAACAATCTTTCAACCTGCCTAAGATAACGGCCACCAGACGTTGTCAAATGCGCCCATCACATCCAAAGCGATAAGACAGGTGTGCAAATTATTCACTTTGTTTACCTTAACAATATCCACCACTTGTTTGAAAGCGGCAGTGGTGGACTGGTCTGTCCTGAACCCGAATTGCCTCTCGTTCAGGAAGTTGTTCTTACAACAGTGGTAATATAACCTACTTGTGAGCAGCTTATCCAGTATTTTTCCATCACCAGCAGCAGACATATTGGTCTGTAAGATTTTACATCTGCCGGGTCTCTACCTGCCTTGTTAAAAAGGACCAGGTCGGCCTGTTTCCAGGCTTGTGGGAAAACTCGCAGTCTCAGTCAGATGTTATATAGCTGGGTGAACAGATCTTTGTATTCATTGAACACCTGCATCACAATTTCCACTGTCAGATCATCGTGGCCTGGGGCTTTACCCCTGGCCATTGCTTTTATCACATCTCCCACCTCTGCTTCCGTAAACGGAACGTCATCTTCCGGGTCTGGTGGGACCCTGCTATAGTCCCTAAGGAGTTGATGTTGGGCATCATCAGAGCTCCTATCATCATCTGGGAATAAACCCTCTAGTAATACCTGGATAGTTTCGTCAAACAAAGTGGTCTTGGACTCATCTTTGCGAACATACTCAATATCCAGGGGTTTTATGTCTTTCCCTGTAGCCAGCTTATACTGCAGAGTAAAGGGGTCCTGTGCAGTAACTTTACTACAAAACTTCTGCCATGAGGCAAACTGAGCATGGCGTATAGCGAGCTTATACTCCGCCTGATCTTTCCTATATAATTCCTCTCTGGAACTTCTTTCCCATTGTGGCACCTTTGATACCTTTTTCTTAGAGCTAGGACCCACTTTCTTTTTATACCGAGCTCTGGTGTCCACCAGGACACAGACTACCTACCTTTTGGGAGTTTCCCCTTGAACCCGAAGGTTTTCTCGCAACTAGAACATATACACTCGGTTATATCTCTAATGATGTTGTTCAGAGAGTTACTATCATGAATACTGGTAATACACTGGCGGATCTTATCCAGGTCCGGTGCGACAAAGCGCACGAGCTTGCACCAGTCAGGGGTCTTGCCAATTAGAAACCTTTTTTTGTTGTGAAGGGGCGGTGTTCTGCCTCCCACAAGGAACATTAAATACTTATGTTCGCTGTTAGTGACCTTGTCGCTAACACCCCAGTCTTGGATCAGTGGAATCGTCCGTGGTGCAGCCAGGGTCAGGTCAATACAGCTCTAGCCTCTTGGGCCATGAAAAGTAGATGGTGTATCCAGATCATTTAATAGAATTAGATCAGCAGAGTTGATAAAATCAAGAGTCATATCTCTTCTAACATCTTGTCTGTTCGATCCCCAAAGGGGGTGCTTTGCGTTGAAGTCACCTCCCACCACTAAGCTCTTATATTTGATCTGAGCTAGGACGTTTTGTAGCTCAGTCAAAGAGTCCTCTACATTCTGACTCGGTGGACAGTATATGGAGATGGCATGTAAATTTAAACTCCCAAAGCCGATCTGCACTGCTATTACTGTGGTGAAGTGATATGCCAGGATGGCATTCACTTTGGGGTTCGAAACGATAATTCCAGCTTTTGGCTTGGCTTCTTTCGTGCAAAATAGCCTACTGGTCAGAGGGAGCCCCCTTATGATGTTCTCTGTGCAGTAGGGTTCTTGCACTAGAGTTACATCGACTCCTTCCTCTTTTATCTCCTGGCTGAGTTGGGCCGTTGAGGCCGTTGCCCCATTTAGATTTATCTGAAGAAATTTCAGACTCGCCGCACTGCCTATGTCTGCACTCCTTGTGCCCATAGTCTATGCACTTCTTCAGCAACTTCAATTCTCTTTGATATGACGAACAGTTGCTGTCCATCGCATCATTGCCAGTTCGTATTTGCACCCGCGTTCCTTATTTGCAATTTTGCAAACACACTTTCGCTTGACCTTTTTGCACTCCCTGAACGAGTGCTTGCCCACACACTTTGAGCACCATTGTGTTTTCATGGTGCATTCTTTTTGCATATGCCCAAAGGCATAGCATTTATAACACCGGAGTACCCTTATGTACTTCTTCACTATGCACCGTGACCAGCTGATGTACAGGTTATAACGACCTCAACCACATCTCTCGAATAATCGATGACCAAGAAAACTTGAAAAAGAAAAGGTGGGGGAGAGGAGCCCATGTATTTGAACAGTCTTCCTCTCCCGAAGGTGACTACAGACCTGTAAATTTGGCTCTCCCCTAAGCCTTTATAATAATATCATCTCTAACCTTCAATCATTTCAAACACCTCACAGTTCTTAGTACCTATTTGCCTCAATTTTCTCAACTTTCTCCAGTCCATCCTATCCAAGTCAACTTAATTCCAGTCAGTCACAAGCCATCTTATTTTACTTCATCTTAATTTTTGAATCCGTCGCATATTCCGACTTATCTCACTCATCTTATTCCTCCAAGTCCTGCACATTTTCCACCTTTTTTAAACCATTTTTTCCTGTCAACTCATCCACATAATCCACCTTCAAACCATTAGCCCACCTCCAGCTGAACTCAAGCCTAATGGACTACGTTGATTTAAGGTCAACTGACAACCACACACAACTATGTGCTTGACCCTGTGGAACTCATAAAAGATTGGGAACTCTTAGTCTGGCCTTTCTGTTTTGGCCTGTCCGACATGAGTAACTCTAGTCAGCATAGCCCTCAACTTCATTAAGGCATGCAAGCCCCCTCACCACAGCAAGGTTCATTCCCACCCTTCGAAGGGGAACGTGCCCGATACATGGTGTCAGGAGTAAAACGGGATTTCAGTAAACAAAAATGGAAGGTTTAAAATCCCAGAGCATGTAAGACTGTCTCATATTTGGGTTGGGTTGTTTTACCTCTGAGAGGCACTTTTTTGCACCCCATGGGCTAAATGGCCAGGTCACATGGACCCCGAAGGCTCAGAGAAGGTTGGGGGAGGGGACCCACTGGAACAGCTGTTGGGAGACAGATGGTAGCCTCCCGTCAAGGCCATCCAGCGTGTTCTTTAACGTGCACAGGGTATGGCTCTCCCGCACACGGGGCCACGGCTTAACGTCCCATCCGAAGGACGGCGGCCTTTCCAAACCCATCGGTGTCCCCTACTGACCGTGGGCAGGGCGAGGAATTTTGCGGAGATAAATCTCAACGCTGACGCAGCTGGGACTCGAACCTGGGAACTACAGATTACGAGCCTGACGCGCTACCGACTGAGCCCCCCCCGCCCCGACTGTCTCATAACATCGCGGAGAAATTCAAGCAAACTTTCGAAATATTTTCTCCTGCAACTTCACATATCAATCATACCGACAATGATAAATTGGCGTTATTCCTTTACCTCGCGGGAGAAAGAAGCGCTTGATGTATACAATAGTTTTACTTTTGGAGGTAAGGAGGTAAGAAATTATGAAAATGTTCTAAATTTTTTGAACAATATTGCATCCCACGTACAAACGAAACTTACGAAAGTTATGTTCATAGATATAGCTGGTCATAGATGTAGTAGGCAGAAAGATGGTGAAACTGTTGAGCAATACGTTGTGCATTTGAAAAATAAGGCCAGTACAATGAATTTCGGAAATTTAACTACCTCAATGATCAGAGATCAGTTAGTAATTGGAATTTCAAGAGCAAAAACTAGAGAAAGGCTTCTAAGAGAAGAAAATTTAATTCTCAATCATGCTATTCAAATTTGTCAATCAGTGGAACAAACGCTTATGCAAATGCGTGCAATAGAAGAAAAGAAAAAGTAGTTGATGTACACTAAAGTGCCATTGAATTAGAGATAGGAAACGTTATTCAAATTCAGTACCGCAACCTCTGCATTTGGGTGCAAGAGTGGCTGAAACTCTGGTCATATATAGATGTCAGCTTTGGCTTCTCCAAGCATTCGTCATGAGAAGTGTAATGGGAAAGGCGTGTGATTTAGATGCATTTGCAAAGGGCAGATCGTAGGTACCCAAAGAATAGGACACTCGATCTCCGAAATTATCAACGAATTTGGATTCTCTCATGCGATAGTTTCAAGAGCGTTCCGGGAATATGAAAATTCCGGCAAAAAAAACAAGCACCCAGACAAACTGCAAAGGACAACCAGCCTTGAATGATCGTGGGCTTCGCCGTCTGACCAATACCACCTACAGCTGAAAGACAACCACCTTCAGAATACGTCACAACAATGGCGATCCTAGTGGGCCAGCGGGCCGTGTCACAAAGCAGCGCAAGCGTCCCGTGCATTGACTCCGATTCCCGTAGCATTGACCGCCATGATTACAGACGTCTGTGTCTGCCGACTGCTTAGTGAGTCAAGATACCCATGATGCCTTGCGAATTGGCTGCGAACAACGATGAAGGCTATTTAAAAATGCTTAACAAATGATTTAAATGAGGCAGCACTTTGCTGTTTTTGTGTTTTGTTTCAATGAGGTTATTCCAGTGTAGTAATTAAAGCAAAACAGATTTAATTAATACACACTTACTGATTTATATCGGATGAAAAGCGAAGACACTGGAAACTGCTTCTCTCTCAAATCGAGGTTTTGTATGAAAATTAAAAAAAATTCGATATGTTCTTAATATATGATTAAAGCTGAACTAAATTGACTGTAAGCTTAGCAGACTTTAATTTTAGCCCGTTTCAAACAGGAACAATAGTAAACATATTTTAAAATCTAATACATGATCAAATCATTCAGCTTAAGCGAAAGCGCTCAAAATTTATAGACCTTAATAGTGCAAATCTGCGCCTCATTTAAAAAAACATGAAAAGTCACATCTATTTTCTTCTTCATTAAAAAATATTAATTTTTATTAAAAATTGAAAGAAATGATCAGAGAGTGTAAACTTTTTTTAATTTAGTTGAGGCAGGAAATCTAATCTCCTCCCAATAAATGACACAATTTAATTTCATGCTATTAAAAAAACCCAAATGTTATAAGCTTGTTATTCAGCTGAAGCATAACGAAATTCAAGCCCCCCTCCCACACAAACACACAAATGGCATAATTGAAATTTGATGCTATGTAAAAACAAATATTGTAAACTTTTATATCAGTTAAGGCATAAGGAAATCCAAGGTCACACACACACACACAAATGACATAATTGAAATTGCATGCAATATATATATAAAAAACAAAATAATTTACACTTTCTCTCATTTCAACTAAGGCATAAGGAAAGGCAATTTCCCCCCCCTCCCCCCACACACAAATGACATGATTGGAACTTAATGGAACAAAAAACAAATATTCTAAAATTTTATATCAGTTAAGGCAGAAAATCCAAGGTCACACACACAAGCACAAATGACATAATTGAAATTGTATGCAACAAATATCAAATATTCTAAATTTTATATCAGCTGAGGCTGAAGGAAATCCGAGGTCACATACATACACACACAAATGACAAAATTGAAATTGCATGCTATATATATATAAATAAAAAAAATACCTCCTCAAGCAGCTGCTTGCCACAGAAGTCTGAAAGAAGCCTGTCAGTTTATATGCCATAGTAGAAGGTCTGTGAGGGTGGCAGGACCTTACACTTTCTCTCATTTCAACTAAGACAGAAGTAAAGGCAAGACCTCCCCCCTCACACACACAAATGACATAATTAAAATTTCATGCAACAAAATACAAATATTACAAACTTTTATGGCAGCTAAGGTAGAAGGAAAACCAAGGTCCCACACACACACACAAATGACATAATTGAAATTTCATGCTATAAAAAAAAGAAAACAAAAATGCACACTATTTTCATTTCAGCTGAGACAGTAGGAAATTCATATCACACACACATAATATAAGAATTGAAGTTACTGCAAAGTATATTTTTGTCACTGTGTTTTATGCAAATTTAGATGTTTGCTCTAATATGATGCCTCTTAATTTTTCTATCATTTGTGTCTCTAAATAGTGAAGTCTAGTTTTAGCATATTCTTTTGTAATGTTTCTTTTTCATATTATAAGCATGATTGTCGAATTCCTCATCCAATTCCCTATTACTTCTATGACTATCTAGTGATATGAGCACAACATGCATTGAAGCCTATGTAGGACATTAACCTGAATTTTTTAATTAGGTATGAAATGGTTGTTGTTGAGAATATAAAGTTTTCTCCTGGAAGACTCTGTTCAGTAATTTTTGCAATTGCACACACATACTGTGAGAAGGGTAAGAAAACCTCAATTTTTAATATTAACCTTTAAAATAACAGAAGCTGATTAATCAGTTTTCAAAAATCCTTACAAAAGAACCTGCAACATGCTTTTTTATGCTTCCCTACCATTTTTTTTCCAGAATTAAATGCTTTTTCTTTTGATATGTAATATGGACTATTTCATTCATTATTTTTTCATAATAAGGCTCAAAAGTTGTTCCTTAAAGAAAAAAAATTATATTTGTAAGGGTTAATAAGTGCAGACACAGAAGAGTGCATTAGGCTAATTTACATTCTATGCAAGAAATTTTTCATAATTTTTTTGCTATAAAGACAGCTTATAATAACATTTTTCAATTTCAGAGAAAAGAGACACAATGACCTTTACTACTTTACTATGAATGTTTCATATTTTCCATATGTGAGAAACACCTAAAATGTCACTGGACATTTCATTATTGCTCCCAATGATTTTAATTTCATTGAAAGTCAAACAATTGCCATTTTACTTATTAATTATCAGCCGATTAATTATTAACTGCATGTGTGCACTTTGGAACTACAGATCATTAGGTTATTATAGTTTCCCTCTTTTGCTCTTATAGCTTTAAAAAAAGTTAAATATGGTCCTGGCTGAATTTGTGAGTAAAAATATATTTCGAGCCAGACAAACCAACTGTTAAAAAAATAACCTATGGGGACTTTCCAGCTATATGAAACTGAAACAAACATAAAAATTAGAGTTTCAGAAGCTATATCTGAAATTTTATCATTAGCATTATTACCATAATCCAGATATCCACAATTGCATTTACCATTGAACAGTATTTGTTTCCTAATTGACTTTTCCTCAAATAACAAAATGAATATCATATGCTTCAGCTTACTATCAGTAAAATTTTCCATGCAGAAAACTTCAATAAATCCAGGAAGGCCATCTATAGATTTGCACCAAGTTAAAATTGTGGAGCTATTGGAAAAGATTTTTTCTTACAAATTCATAAGCCTTTTTAAAAATAAAAAATAGAACTTCAATTTTTAATAAGCCTTTGGAAAATGAAAATATCATGGTAAACCTATTTACCTCTTGGCAATAAAATATGCCATTGCTTCTTTCAGCATTTTGCTGTGAATTTCTGAACAGTTTTAAAGTTATATCTAGAAACACAGGCTTTGGTGTCTGAATACCATCTTGATGAGCTTTTGAGCCTTAAAAAAATTTTATATTTCTTTTAAAGAAGAAGAGTCTGATGCTTGGCTCTTTGCTGGCAATAATATCACCATAGCATTTTCTTTAAGCTTTGGATTTCATTTTGCACGGATATCAACTTTCTCTTAAATTTTCTAGGACTCTTCCCTCTTACACAGCATGAGTGATCATTTTTAGAGGCACTATCTGTTCTCATTGCAATTTCTATCATATCTTCTACAAGTGTCACTCAATACAGGCATTTGTTACAAATGTGAATAAAGTTGGCAGAGCATCATTAATTAATCCTACTGGGCCATTTTCTGAAGCTTTATTTTTAAGACAATAAAGTGCTGGGAACAGATAGTACTAGCTACTTTTTAAAGAGAGACAGTGGAGCTTCAACCACAATTGACAAGCCTTAGCATTTCAACTCATAAAATTTTTTTATCAAATATGAAGAGCAAATTTTTATGCTTCATTTATCACACGCAAAATTATAAAATCCCTATTTCAGGCGTTTCGTTTGAGAAAAAAAAAAGAATATGTGTTATTTTGGCAAAATAAAAATGCAAAGCAGAAGTCTCATAAAATTGATGTCTAAGTTCAATATTTCTTTTAGAAACAAACGTCACGAAAATATTCTATAAATTCCATGCTGTTTGAATTTATAAATCGCCTTCTTTTCATATGTAAATATTATTAGTTTCATTTATGGAAAAAATCGTGAACTACCTTTGATATTATACTAGGACAGAACGGTATTTTAAAATGCTTTAGTTATTTTTAGGTCTCTCTGCTTTAACAATTTAAATTTAAAAGAATTTCACAATATTCCTAAATTACTAACCTAACCTAAATTACTAACTGTAATTCGCCGATAGTTTACTGGTAAAATGATTTGGTTTACAATTTACCTTTCGCTGATATTTAAGTGGTAAAGTGATTTAGTTTAAAATTGACATTCGCTGATATTTTAGTGCTAAATTGATTTGGTTTATAGCTGAAATTAAGCTGATATCTTAGTGATAAAATAATTTAGTTTATAGTTAACATTTCGCTGATCTTTAATGAGTTAAAATGATTCAGTTCTATAGCTCATATTTCGCTTATAAAATGGTAAAATGACCTAACTTTGGCATTCGCTGAGATTTTAGTGCTAAATTGATTTGGTTTATAGCTGATATTTAAGTGGTAAAATGGTTCGGTTTTGAGTTTATATTTCGCTGATATTTTAGTATTAAAATTCGGTTTATAGTTCACATTTCGCTGATGTTTAAGTGAAAAAATTATTTGGTTTTGCAGTTCATATTTCGCCGATATCTTAGTGATAAAATTATTTAGTTTATAGTTAACATTTCGCTAATCTTTAATTAGTAAAAATGATTCGGTTCTATAATTCATATTTAGCTTATAAAATGGTAAAATGAATTAAATTTGACATTCGATGATATTTTAATGCTAAATTGATTTAGATTAGAGTTCACATACCACTGATATTTCAGTGATAAAGTAATTAGACTTTATAGTCATTGCATTTGAACTGATATGTCATTGCATTTCGAATGTAAAATGATTTCATTCAAGCTGGCATTTCATTAACACCTAGAGTGAGAAAGTATATGCCATTAAATGTGATTGAAATATTATGAATAGTTGGGTTTTTAGCTTGATTTGATAAGTGTTACTAAAAACTTGAATTTATATGAGGGATAAGCAGTCTAATTATGACAAGCAAAGATGTCAATTACACAGTCCCCATTATTTATCTGAATCACCATTTTTAGGTACCTTCTATGCTTGTTTATTGACATATCTGGTAATCTATGTGTTAGAGTATACCATTTATCTGAAACACTATTCTGCAGCTTTTGTATTGTTTTCTGGATATATCAACAATTGCTTTGTTCATATGATTTAATTGAATCACTAATATTGTGCACTCTCTATCACATATATAATGAACCATTTTTTATTTTTAAGAAAGCACATATATTTCTTCATTTTGTTCAAAGTATATGATAAAAATGTATCACTGAATTTGATAACTTTTACTAACTTTTATTTCCATCACTCATAGAAAAGTTAATGTGTATTTTAAAGTTATTTGAATATATATATATATACACAGTCATATCACAATAATATGACCAGTTACCATACATATACTATGGTAGGTGGTCATATTATTCTGATACTACTGTATATATGACTTAAATTAATCATTATCCTTGCTAATTTTCTATCTCCTTTATATTTTTTCCTTCAACTTTATGAGTTTTAAACATTTCTTCATTTGAATTAGTATACGATATTTGAATTAGTATACGATTTCATTAAATCACTCAGGCTAATTTTATGCTAATATTTCCTCACTTTAAAAGATTTATGCATTTCTGCATTAGGTTTATTATACATATATATTAATTGAATTACTTCAATTTTGTGCAATATTTAATATTTTTTCACTTCTCTTTTGGGAGATCTATGTATTTCTTCAGTTGGTTTACTATATATGAATTAATTTATTTACTCCTAGTTTTGCGAAATTCTCAATATTTTCCCCCTCACCCTCTACGAGATTTTTGCATGTCTTCAATTGGTTTAGAATATCACATTTCATGATTTACTTCTAAATATTTTGCAATTTTTAATATTGACCCCCTCATCTTTAGAAGCTTTATGAATTTCTTCAATGAGATTTAACATATATGTTATAAATGAATCACTAATGAATCACTAATGAAATCACTAATTTTATGTATTTTTTTCCAGGCATAATTGCTAATCGCGTCAATTATTTTTTATGTAAATGTTTATGAAAAATTACTTAAATTTGTAAAAGTTGATAATTTTCCACTTGTAATTATGGTTTCTTTGAAATCGTGAAAGATACATTATTTTTGCTTGAGATTTTATTTATTTGTTTTCGGTGAAAAAATGTTATTTCAAGAGGAATTTTGAATAGCTACTGTTCACATCAGAATATTCCAAAACTTCCTTATTGTTTTTTGAAATTGTATCCTGCTGAGGAGTGGTCAACCACACAGGGTCCTGGTGCTGACCATATAAACCCACTGGACTGAACTGAATTAAGGCTCTGAGCTTGATTATGGATCCTGAATTTGATGCACTGGTGGGCTTCTGTTGGAGGGAATATCTTCCGCTGTATTTTCTGTTTGTTTGTGGGTTGACAGCCCCGAGTGAATAGATTCACAGGATATGTTTATCAGCTGGTGGATAATCCTGAGAAGAGGTCATCGCAGACACCTGAACTATTTGCTTCTACTGCCATCGTCAAATTCTGCATTGGAGGAAGTCTTCCAGTGTATATGGCTTTAGCCTTTAGTGGTGGAGGAACGGGTCTTAGCCCATGTCTAAGATTACGGGGCTGTTTGATATTGTCGTCATTCTCTCTCACAATAAACATAGTTTCTTTAAACATCCAACTAACCATTTTCTCTCCATAGGGAGTTGGAAAGTGAGGACTCTACACAGAGCTTTTTCTCTTGATGTCCTCACACAAGAATTTCACCGTTATAATTCAGATATTCTCGGCTTGCAAGAGACCAGATGGACAGAAAAAGGTCAGATTCTTAAAAACAAAATCTTAAATTTCTCTTTTCAGGGAGCGAAGACAATAAACATCACCAAGGCTTGGATCTGCCTCTCAGCAGACACGCTGGTGATGCTCTTCTAGGAAATGACTGCATTAATGAAAGGTTTCTTACAGCAAAATTTCAGATAAGCGTTAAAGACCTGAATGTTATCTGCCATTATGAACCCACTGAGGATGCTGATGAGGATGAAAAGGATAGGTTTTACGGAAACTTCAGTATACTTTGAATTCTGTCAAGAAAGGAGATATTACCCTTGTTCTAGTTGACTTCAATACCAAAGTTGGTACTGACTCTGACCTTTGGAAATGGGTGATATGCCCTTTTGGTATTGGTAGCTGCAATGGCTATGGGCAACGTCTCCTACAGGTAAGTAAACTCAATGGTTTCAGAATAACTAGCACTTATTACAAAGGCCGTGACATACATTACACACGGGTTTCACCTGATGGGCTGCATAAGAATATGGTTCATTATATATTAATTAACAGCAAATGGGCTAGTTCTGTTAGCAATACCAAGTCATACAGGGGAGCTGAAATTGGATATGACCATTACCTTGTTGAAAGTGTCTTGCAACTTAAACTTAAAAAGTGTTTTGCTAAGGTTAAAAAATTTACCTTTAATACTAAAGCTCTGAAAGACCCAGCCAAGCAGGCTTTTTTGGAAACTAACAGTACTCTTTTAGGAAAAAAGGAGCAGAGGAGACAGAATTATTTAAGTGATAAGGCACTTGAGCTTATTTCAGAAAGAAAGAACTGCAGGAATATCCTTAATCAATAGCCTGGTAATCCTAAAAGAAGCATTACAAAGAGCTTAATAAACGTGTAAAGGATCAGTTAGCTACTGATAAGAATCTTTGGCTTGATAGCTTGGCTGACAAAGCTGAGGAAGCAGTTAGGCAGCACAACAGCAGAGAGCTGTACCTGATAGTTAATGTTTTATGTGGTAGAAAACGGACAGGCATACAAGGATTGAAGGATAAACAAGGTAAGGTTAGAGAAGGTGAGGATTCTGTCATGGCTAGGTGGGCTGAGCATTTCAGTGATGTTCTAAACAATGTGGTTAGTTCTACTCCCATTGTTTGTAATGATGATAGATGCATTGGCAGCTTTAATGTTAGCCCTATAACACAATCTGAAGTTATTTTGGCTATCTCTAAACTTAAACTTCATAAATCCCCAGGGGTAGATGAAATTACTACAGAAATGCTCAGAGCTGGGAATGTTTCGGTTACCACTTGGATGACTGAAATTTTGAATAACTTTTATGATAAAAGCATGGTTCCTAAAGATTTTACCAGAGCTATTATTATCCCTATTTTCAAAAAAGGTGATCGCAGTTCTTGTGATAACTATAAGGGTATCAGCCTACTCTCTGTTCCAGGTAAAGTTCTTTCCATGATTGTGCTTAATAGAATTAAGAATCTGGTTGACAGGCAATTGCGTGATGAGCAATGTGGATTCAGAAGTGGTAGGGATGTGTGGATCAGATATTTTCACTTAGGCAGATTCTTGAGAAATGTTTAGAGTTTCAGAAACCTTTGGTTGCTAGCTTTGTTGATTTCAAAAAGGCTTTCGACTCTGTTGATCGTCATAATTTGTGGTTGATTGTGAAATCATATGGTATACCTGACAAGTTAGTTAACATAATGAAAGCTCTCTATAATCACACTGAGTCGTGTGTCAGAGTTGGTAAGTCTTGTAGCAATTGGTTTAGCATTACTTCTGGTGTTCGACAAGGGTGCATTTTGTCTCCTTTTCTCTTTAGCTTGGTAATTGATTATGTTATGTGAAATTCACCTCAAGGGAAAGATTTTGGCCTTAAATGGGCTGGAGATACAAAATATTCTGATTTAGATTATGCTGATGATTTATCTTTTTTGACAAATGATGTTGATGAGATGAACTCTTTCATTCGAGCTGTTGATGAAAATGGTAGTAGAGTATGTTTGGTTATAAACAGAGAGAAAACTAAAGTGATGAAAATTGGTCAGGCAGGTTGTGATTCAGTTCATCTGAATGGTTACAGTCTTGAATAGGTGTCACAGTTTAATTACCTTTGGAGCTATGTACAAATACTGGTGATGTGCGGCATGAGATTAACAGACGAATAGGGATTGCTGGCGGGACTTTTATGAATTTAGGGAGAGTGTGGAGAAATAGGTGTATACACCTTAAAGACTAAAATTAGATTGTATAATAGTTTGGTTCTTTCTAGGATTAGCTATGGTAGTGAAACTTGGACGATGTGTAAACAAGATAACAGGGAACTAGATGCTTATGTAGTATCTTGGGTATTACGTGATTCCACTTTCTAACTAATGATGAGATTAGGCAAAGGAGTCGGCAACCTCCTTTAAGCAGCATATTGTGCAGAGAGAGACTCCGTTGGTTTGGCCATGTTGCCCGTATGGATAATTATAGAATGGCGAATAGTGTTATGAACAGTGTGACTAAAGGTCTCAGAAAGAGGGGAAGATCTAGACTGCAGTGGGCAAACAATGTCAAACAGGACCTTGTAAGAATTGGTGTGCAGTGGCCAGATGTAGCAGATGTAGCTCAGGACAGACTTGGTTAGAGAACTAAATTGCACGGTCTGCTTGGACCTCCATAGCCCATGGCTGCTTGCTGATGATGATGATGATGTCTGAAAGGATACGGCGATTGGATTTTAACATTTGTTTTACTTGAGTGCAAAATTCGGCAAATGCATTTTCCGTTTTTTACATTTTTGTCGAGGAATTATTTTTATTCAAAGAATGATAAATTGCAGCTGCATTAAAAATTGGTTCACTTGAAACCACCGACAATAATTTCCGTTTCAACTTCATTCAAATGAAGCAATGTGCAGAAATAACCAGCAACAAGCAAACGCAGTGATGGCCCAGTGTGTGTGACATCAAAAACAGGTTGGTGGGCTTGGTCGTTCTAGGAGCTATTGGTCTGACCCGCATTGTTCGGATCGGTTGTGGCCAGAAATTATCTGAAATCACCTCCCATCTGAACATGGGTTCCACCCAGGAAGTCAGTGTACGGACTGTGCAATGCTCACTTCATCGTCTTGGCTTCGGGAGCCACCGAACTAAGAGAGTCCCACTTCTAACAGCATGACACTGGGCTCAATACCTTGCCTAGGATGAAGAACATCGAAACTGGACCTCGAAAATTGGCAACGGACAGCCTGGAATGATAAATCCCGATTTAAACTTCATCACACCGATGGAAGACTGAGGGTATGGTGCCAAACCCATGAAACCATGGATACTGCATGCTAGGTCGGAACAGTACAAGCTGGTGATGGTTCAGTGATGGCCTGGGGTGTCTTCAGTTGGATGTCTGTGGGATCTTTGGTACGTGAACTGATGATTCTCAATGCATCCTGGTATGTAGAACTCATGGCTGATCATTTACACCCATTTATGGCCATCATACATCCCAATGGAGATGGTTTCTACCAGCAAGAAAATTATTCATCTCACAGGTCCAGGTTGGCTACTGAATGGTTGCAGGAGCATTCTGCTGACTTTGAAATAATGAATTGGGCACTTAGAAGCCCATTTTAAATCCCATCGAAAATCTTTTGGATACCATCGAGCAGAGTGTTCGGGCCCATGTTCCATCAGCGCGACCTTGAGAGATTTGTGGACAGCTCTGGACGATGCATGGGTCGCCATACCTCTGGAACATTTACACAAGCTTGCGGAGTCCTTGCCTCGTCATATGGCGGCCGTTATCAGTTCCAGAGGAGGTCCAACACGTTACTAGGTTGCTATCCCTAATTCCATGGCATTTCAGTGTAATAAGTAAAAACAAGAAAAATCAATATGTGGAGACAAAGGTCAATAGGTCAGCCGAAAGCGAGAACTTCAGGCACCACCTTTTCAAGTGACCTTTTCAAGAGCCATATGACCTGCCTTAGAGACATTACTCCAGTTTAGAATTGATGATGCCCAACTAGCTAAGTGAAGGTTCAGGTATCTGCGATGGCATCTGATCAGGATTATTCACCAGCTGATATAAGGTATCTCGTGCTTCTGGTCACTAGGGCTGGCAATCCACAAGCAAACAGAAAACACAGCGGTGGATTCTCCCTCAACAGAAACCCACCTGTGCAGTAAGTTCAGGATCCATAATCAAGCTCAAAGCTATAAACCAGTCCATTAGGTATAAATGGTCAGAACCAGGGTCCTGTAAAGTTTACCACTCCTCAGCGAGGCAGAAAAAAAAAGAAAAAAGTTGCCATAGATGACCAGATTAGTAGGCCACACTGATGTAGCAGTCATTACCTTCTGTTTCCTTCCAAAAGAGAATATCTCTTTTGAAAGGTACTCACAACGAGAAAGCGGGTTCGGACATTAGGTGCTAGACCTGGCCGGTTCTGTGCATCGTCAGTGGGGTACAGCTCTCCTTCCAGTTTATTCCTAGCTACCATTTACAACAGCTCCTTTGTATAAGACAAATCCTTACTGTTAGTGTAAACACTTGACCATTGCACTATATCTCCAAAATGTTAAGTTTCTAGCATAAATAGATCATTTGCAATATTCGTTTAAAGATTTGACATTTTCCAGCTTTCTCTCCTCCTAGAGGCCGCCTTTTCGAGTTTTTATTTACCGCCTTTAGCACTCTCTAACATCGAAAATTATAGTTGATGAATTTTTTTTAATATATCAATATTTCGTTAGTATCTGTAAAACAATAAAAAGATTTTTTTTTATCTCTTAAAATAAAAAAGTTTTATTTCCCATCCCCTTGGTGGTAAGAGGGCAAAGTCTTGTTGCCATTGTAAACCTTCTGACCATAACACTCTACACCCAAAAATTAATATTTCTAGTATATTATAGATCGTTTGTAATATTCGTTTGAAAATTTAGCATTCACATCTTTGTTTGCCGCTAGAGGGCGCTTTTAAAGCTATTGAGATGTTTCAAAATTGAAAATCGTAACTTTAAATGAGGCGTCCAGATATTGTGATAAGCTAAACCTACAATAAGAAAATGCTGCAGCAAGAACAGCGAGAGTGCAACTGAAAGGTGTTAGCTTAGCCTGGTCGAAATACGAATCTAAAGCGGTTACTTGTATCCCCTTTGTAGGGATCGTTCGATCTACAGATGATTCTTTTTACAAGTTGCTATGAATTCGTGTTATAT
The DNA here is from genome assembly GCA_038380435.1 of Ryuthela nishihirai. Classification (NCBI taxonomy): domain Eukaryota; kingdom Metazoa; phylum Arthropoda; class Arachnida; order Araneae; family Heptathelidae; genus Ryuthela; species Ryuthela nishihirai. The sequence goes on along the minus strand of JAWZYU010000003.1, from coordinate 85,476,317 downwards.
ATCGACAGATGTTCAGGTTGATGCCGTTGATCGTCCAATTCTGTACCAGCTGAAATGGAGAAGCCATATTAGTTGTAAGGTAAGAATAAAAATAATTTAGAAATAGAAAAGAAGTCGCATCTTGGAAATCATTTATTATTTGAGTAACTCTCCATTTATGGTTAACAATGTATTACTCATGAAAAATTTAGAGCTCGCAGCTTTTGAACGACCGCGTGAAGTACAATATGAAACGTAGGATAAATAGGTGGTTTGCTGATAAGGTAAGCTAAGAAATTCTTCAATTACTTCAGTTGAAAAACGCGCAATCACCCCTCCCCAAAGGTCAGAGTCAGTACCAACTTTGGCATTGAAGTCACCAAGAACAAGGGTAATATCTCCTTTCTTGACAGAATTCAAAATATCCTGAAGTTGTTCGTAAAACCTATCCTTCTCATCTTCATCTGCATCCTCAGTGGGGGCATAACAGCAGATAACATTCAAGTCTTTAACGCTTGTCCGAAATTTTGCTGTAAGAAACCTTTCATTAATGCACTCATATCCTAGAAGAACATCGCTAGCGTGTCTGCTGAGAAGCAGACCCACGCCTTAGTGATGCTTATTGTCGTCCCTCCCTGAAAAGAGAAATTTAAGATTATTTTTAAGAATCTGACCTTTGTCTGTCCGTCTGGTCTCTTGCAAGCCGAGAATATCTAAATTATAACGGTGGAATTCTTGTGTGAGGACATCAAGAGAAAAAGCTCTGTGCAGAGTCCTCACATTCCAACTACCTATGGAGAGAAAATGATTAGTGGGATGTTTATTGAGAGAGGGAATGCCGACAATATCAAACAGCCCCCTAATCGCAGACATGGGGCAAAGACCCGTTCCCCCACTACTAAAGGCTGAAGCCATCTACACTGGAAGACTTCCTCCAATGTAGAATTTGACGATGCCAATAGAAGCAAAGAGTTCAGGTGCCTGCGATGACTTCTGCTCAGGATTATCCACCAGCTGATAAACATATCCTGTGAATCTATTCACTTGGGGCTGTCAACCCACAAACAAACAGAAAACACAGCGGAAGATTTTCCCTCCACAGAAGCCCACCAGTGCAGCAAAATCAGGATGCATAATCAAGCTCAGAGCCATATATCTGTCCAGTCCAGTAGGTTTATATGGTCAGCACCAGGACCCTGTGTGGTTGACCACTCCTCAGCAGGGTAGAAAAAAAAGAAAAGTAGCCATAGTTGTCCAGATCAGTAGGCCACACTAATCTGGCAGCCCTCCCCTTCCGTTCACTTCCACAAGAGAGTATCTCTTTTGAAAGTTAATAACGGTCCGCACCACGAGAAGGCGGGGTCGGACATTAGGTGCTAGGCCTGGCCGGTTCTATGCATCATCACAGGGGATTGGTGCATAGCTCTCCTTCCAGTGACTACCTAGCTACCATTTCACAAATCAAAAAAAGATGGTACTACATAGCAATAGAAACATTAATAGAAATCTGGAATAGATCAATATATATTTGCTGAAATTTTTTACAAACTACCCATCATTCATTTTGATGTCTACTCTGTGGTAGGGGATAATGAGTTTTTTTTGATAGATTAAATAATAGGGAAGCAGAATTTTCTGCTATGATATAAATAAGGTCACTGCATCCAATTTTAGAAAATAAGTAATGCTAAATTTCAACTGCAGAAAATACAATAAATGTCCTGGCCTAAGAATTTATTGAGTACTGAATCATTTATATGTAATCAAGTGGTTAGTGCACTTGGCTACTGATATAAGGGACCTAGGTTTGAGCGGGGCCATTGTGAAGGAATTGGGCCTGCTCCAATGAACTGTGATGTCAATGGCTTACTTCATCAAAACATATTGAAGTATGCTCCAGGAAATCTCACTGTTTTCCTTTATATTCAATATATTTTTGCAAATATTGTCTGAAAACATTTACAATTGACACCTCATGAATTAAAATAATTTTTTTCTTCAATGAAATTTTCCCAAATCAAATTTTAAAGTCATGCTGCTGATAGCTGTGGAATTAAATGGTATATTTATTTCAATTGTTTTTATTTAATAATGTAATATTCTAAAGTTTTTTACTACTGATAGTTGTACAATTAAGTACGAATGTAGATTATATTTCTATATTTTTTTTCAAAATCAGATGAATAATAAAACTTTTGCAATGCAGTTTCACATATTATAATGAAAATATGAAATATTTCTACCTGTTTTTATACAAAAGTGAAGTCTTATGATACAAAATTGCAAACACAGCAGAAATGACACAAATATTACATCTTGCATAGGATTAATACTTTAAGTAGACAAATCACTTTTTAAACTTCTTTCACACCAAAAAAGAGAATTATGAATTACTTTTAAACAATAATTTTGCACTAATACTGAAACTGAATAATAAATGTTTGAATCAAAAGTAATTTTCGATTATTATTTGCTCAAACATCTCAGCAAATAAACAGGAGAAAATATTTTAATAAGCCACAAGTTTCTTTTAAGCAATATTTTGAACTGCTGTTTCCAGACATGCTATGTCGGTCATCACATCAATATTTGATTACAAACGACTTGTGAATATCACTCACACAACTATGCAAATAAACGGAAGAAAAATATTCTATTTGGTTGAGATTCTACTAAGCAATAATTTGTTTCTCAAAGTACATATTAACATCTGAATATTTTTAATGCCATCATTAATGAGCAGAAGAAGAAATATTCTAATAAATTTCAAATGCTGACTCAACAGACACACATCATATCATTAATATTGGCTTAAAAATTACTTGTGAATGTCACTCACACAGCTAAGCAAATAAACACTAAAAAATATTCTATTCAGTTTCAATTACTGACTCAGTAGAGACACATTAATATTTACTTAAAAATGACTGCTGAAAGATACACAACTAAGCAAATGAACAGAATAAAAAATATTGTAATCATATATGAGATTCTACTAAGTAATTTGAATTACTCACCCAACATTGATAGATATTACATCTATCATCACAAAAATATTTCTTTTGAAATGACGTCTGAATATCTTTTGCTTACATGTATCGGGTGAACAGAAAAAACAAATGTAGCATTCATGATGCTGACACTGTTGGACATAAGTAAATAAAATACTTTCAATGTTTAAAGATAGTTCTAAGATTTTTTCATTTTTCTTGTAACACTGATAACTTTCTTGTTTTGTTTTATAATTTTGTAATATTTATTATTCCCCACTTTGCTATAATTATTTGTGCACCTTGAACCCTTAAATGCAAACATCAAAAAATTATTCTTCACTAATATAACTAACAATGTCTCAAAGGTGGAATACACAATATGTTTTCAAATATGGCATTACTGTAGCAATTGGTTGTCTGCAGCCAAAAAGCGGAAGCCCATTGTATTGATGCCATGTCACATGATGTACAGCTTGAATCAAGCCTCCAGTTGAGACTGTCTTGGTTCAAGCCCCAGATAAAGCATGGATGTTCATGTTGTTTTTCTGCTGAGGTCCTGCCATTCTCACAGACCTTCTACTATGGCATATAAACTGATAGGCTCCTGTCAGACCTCTGTGGCAAGCAGCTGCTTGAGGGGTATTTTTTTTTTTTCATTTATTTTTATATTTTAAGGGAATATTTTTCCCCAAATGTAAAAATATAGCAAAGCAGAGAATATTTTTAGTAGATTGTGATGTACCACTTTCACCCAAGTTTATATTTGTTTAAATAGAATCAACTCTGAAGTATTTTTAAATAGTATTTTTTACAACCAACTGTAGAAAATTTTCACTCTTTCACTAGAATATCACCCATCAGTATCAGTAATTTTGTAGGCATTTTGTCACCCATTACACTGTATTTTATGGCATTTTGCAATTTTTCTACCTTCAGTTTTTTAAAACGTTTTACCACACCTATCACTGTATTCTGAAATAAAAGCATTATCATTTTTATAACCACAGATGTCAATTCTGTTTGGAGAATTTTGGCTTTTTTTTTATTTTTTTTTTTCCACTGTGGGATCATTTTTGTTTTGTTTTTTTGGCCACATAAAAATTTTGCTGATAGCTTTGATGACACCCTAAGAAGTAGTGCTATTTACACTTATTTAATGCTTGCATTCTCCATAGATGATCTTTGGTTAGAAGACTACAGCTGTGCAGGTGATTCAACCTGATTTGTTAGTTCCACTTTCTGCCAAATTTGGCAAACTTAGAATCTGTTCGCACAGTAATAAAGCTTGCAATCTGTTCATACAATAATACATTGAATTGCTTTTAGTGTTTGCTACATTTTTTGTGTGTGGAAAACTAGCTTTTGTTTGTTTTCATTTACCTAGATCATGTGTGCACAAACTCCAGCCTGTGTGAAAATTGGAAAACATTTTTTTTAATATGGCTCTAATTAAATTAATGGTGTTTAATAAGATGAAAAATGAAAATCTGAATAAAATTATACAACTAGTTATCATTGAAATTGACTGTTCAGCAGCTCATTTCTGGGATTCAGTCCCATTTTTCACACTACGAGAAGCCAACTTTAGTTTTTACATTAAAATAAACTTTATATTAATATTTTATTTTTTTATTTTGTACCTATACATATGACAAGAAAATCGTAATAAGCAATAGGTTTCTTTTATCCTTTTTATTGCACTCCCTCCCAAATACTGGACCACAGCAAACATATTTTTTCTATTCAGCCTGATGTCAAAAACATTTGTGCACTACTGACCTATATCATGAATCAATAATCTACATTAATAACCAGAGCTATTTTTAATTGTTTCTGCTTAGATATCATCATCCTCAAGCAACCATGGGCTACGGAGGTCCAACCAGACTGCAGTTTAGTTCTCCAAGCATGTCTGTCCTGAACTACATCTGCATCTGGTCACTGCACACCAATTCTAACAAGGTCCTATTTGCCATTGTCTGTGCACTGCAGTATAGATCTGCCCCTCTTTATGAGGCCTTTAGGCACACTGTTCATAACCCTATTCACCAATCTATAATTATCCATACGGGCAACATGGCCAATCCAACGGAGTCTCTCTCTGCACAATATGCTGCTTAAAGGAGGTTTTCGACTCCTTTGCATGACCTCATCATTAGTTACAAAGTTGAAGCACCTAATGCCCAAGATACTGCGTAAGCATCTAGAATCAAAAGCATCAAGTTTCCTGTTATGTTTGCAAAGTGTCCAAGTTTCACTACCATAACTAACCCTAGAAAGAACCAAACTATTATACAGTCTAATTTTAATCTTTCGGTATATATGCCTATTTTTCCACACTCTCCATAGATTCTTAAAAGTCCCAGCAGCAATCCCTATTTGTCTGTTAATTTCATGCCGCACATCACCAATATCTGTTACATAGCTCCCAAGATAAATAATCTGCCTGACCAATTTTCATCACTTTAGTTTTCTCTCTTGTTTCTAACCAAACTTACTCTACTACCAGTTACATCAACAACTCGAATGAAAGAGTTCCTCTCATCAACATCATTTGCTAAGAGGGATAATTCATCAGCATAATCTAAATCAGAATTTTTTTGTATCTCCAGCCCATTTAAGGCCAAAATCTTTCCCTTGAGGTAAATTTCACATAACATAATCAATAACCAAACTAAAGAGAAAAGGAGATAAAATGCACCCTTGTCGAACACCAGAAGTAATGCTAAACCAATTGCTACAAGCCTTACCAACTCTCACACACGACTCAGTGTTATTACACAGAGCTTTCATTATGTTAACTAACTTGTCTGGTATACCATATGATCTGACAATCAACCACAAATTATGACGATCAACAGAGTCGAAAGCCTTTTTGAAATCAACAAAGCTAGCAACAAAGGTTTCTGAAACTGTTAAACATTTCTCAAGAATCTGCCTAAGTGAAAATATCTGATCTATACATCCCCTACCACTTCTGAATCCACATTGCTCATCACGCAATTGACTGTCAACCACATTCTTAATTCTATTAAGCACAATCATGGAAAGAACTTTACCTGGAACAGAGAGTAGGCTGATACCCCTATAGTTATCACAAGAACTGTCATCGCCTTTTTTGAAAATAGGGATAATAATAGCTCGGGTAAAATCATTAGGAACCATGCCTTTATCATAAAAGATATTCAAAGTTTCAGTCATCCAAGTGGTAACCAAAACATCCCCTGCTCTAAGCTTTTTTGTAGTAATTTCATCTACCCCTGGGGATTTATGAAGTTTAAGTTTAGAAATAGCCAAAATAACTTCAGATTGTCTTACAGGGCCAACATTAAAGCCACCAATGCATCTATCATCATTACAAACAATGGGAGTAGAACTAACCACATTGTTTAGAACATCACTGAAATAATCAGTCCACCTAGCCATGACAGAATCCTCACCTTCTATAACCTTACCTTGTTTATCCATCAATCCCTGTATACCTGTACGCTTTCTATTGCACAAAATATTAACAATCTGGTACAGCTCTCTGCTGTTATACTGTCTAACTGCTTCCTCAGATTTGTAAGCCAAGCAATCAAACCAAAGATTCTTATCAGCAGCTAACTGATCCTTTACATGTTTATTAAGCTCTCTGTAATGCTTTCTATTAGAACTAGTAGAGATTAAGGACATTCCTGCAGTTCTTCCTTTCTGAAATAAGCTCAAGTGCCTTATCACTCAAATAATTCTGCCTCCTCTGTACATTTTTTCCTAAAAGAGTACTGTTAGTTTCCAAAAAAAGCCTGTTTAAAATGATCCCATTCTTCCTCAGCTTCAGTAGTAAGCAAACCATGACTGTTATAATAACTGAGTAACCTGTCATGGTAAGCTTTAGCTATAACTGGGTCTTTCAGAGCTCCAGAATTAAATTTTTTTTTGAAAGTAGCAATTTTTTTAAATGTTCGCACAACATTACTTAAGTTTAAGCTGCAAGATTCTTTTAACAAGGTAATGGTCAGATCTAATTTCATTTCCCCTATATGATCTGGTATTCCTAACATAATTTGCCCATTTGCTGTTAATATATAATCTATCATATTCCTATGCAGCCTATCTGGTGAAACTCGTGTACTTATATATGTTGTGGTGTTGGTAATAAGTGTTAGTTATTCTCAAACCATTAAGTTTACTTACCTGAGATATCGCCATTGCAGTTACCAATACCAAAAGGGCCTATCACCCCTCCCCAAAGAGAATAGTCAGTACCAACTTTCTCATTGAAGTCACCTAGAACAAGGGTAATATCTCCACAGAATTCAAAATATCCTGAAGTCTGTAAAGCCTATCCTTCTCAACCTCATTGGCATTCTCAGTGGGGGCATAACAGCAGATGACATTCAAGGCTTTAATGCTTGTCTGAAATTTTGCTATTAGAAACCTTTCATTAATGCACTTGTATCTTAGAAGAGCATCAATGGCGTGTCGGCTGTGAAGCAGACCTACCTCTTGGTGATGCTTATTATCATCCCTCGCTGAAAAGAGAAATTTAAAATTATTTTTAAGAATCTGACCTTTATCTGTCCATCTGGTCTCTTGCAAGCCGAGAATATCTAAATTATAATGGTGGAATTCTTGTGTGAGGACATCAAGAGAATAAGTCCTGTGCAGAGTCCTCACATTTCAACTTCATATGGAAAGAAAATGGTTAGTGGGATGTTTAAAGAAATTATGGTTATTGAGAGAGAGAGAGAGAATGGCGACAATATCAAACATCCCCATAATCGCAGACATGGGGCAAAGACCCGTTCCCCCACCACTAAAGGCTGAAGCCATCTACACTGGAAGACTTCCTCCAATGTAGAATTTGACGATGCCAATAGAGGCAAAGAGTTCAGGTGCCTGCGATGACCTCTGCTCAGGATTATCCACCAGCTGATAAACATATCCTGTGAAACTATTCACTTGGGGCTGTCAATCCACAAACAAATAGAAAACACAGCGGAAGATTTTCCCTCCACAGAAGCCCACCAGTGCAGCAAAATCAAGATCCATAATCAAGCTCAGATCCTATTTTCAGTCCAGTATGTTTATATGGTCAGCACCAATACCCTGTGTGGTTGACCACTCTTCAGCAGGGTAGAAAAAAAAGAAAAGTAGCATAGTTGTCCAGATCAATAGGCTACACTAATCTGGCAGCCCTCCCTTTCCGTTCACTTCTACAAGAGATTATCTCTTTGAAATATACGGCCTGCACCACAAGAAGGCGGGGTAGGACGTTAGATGCTAGGAATGCCACAATAGATTAAATGGACAGTCCAAAAGGCATGAAGCAAATTTGGTAAAGGTGATCCACAGGATATCTGTTTGGAGAACAGGAACATACAGAGGATATAGTTAGTTGTGATTGGGAAGGGGGAGGGGGCTGACAATACAGAAGAGTAGGGTTTCCCATTTACTAAAATACTTCTCCAGACAGGAAAGGTGAAAATTATATTGCTTATGAAATAAAGTTTTATTGTTTAAATCTATTTTTACATTTAGGCACTTAACATGGGAATAAATTAAACAGACACCTGATTTGGATAAGTTTGCATAAGATGACATGATTTCAAGAGGGTCTGGACACCTCACCCTCATATACATTAATACCTCATATATGTCAATGAAACAAATCTGAAATTATTGATTTTTGAAATTTTATTTCCACTCTTAAACCTTTGAAACCATGCTGTAAAAAAATGAATATCGATAAAAAAAAAATAATGTAATTTGACAACCTGTAAGAGCATAAAGCTCATTGGTTGTTCTTTTATGGCTTCTATTTTAATGCATTTCAATTCACAGTAAATATTTTTCATATCATCATCATCATCATCATGATCCTCAAGCAGCCATAGGCTACGGAGGTCCAACCAGACCGTGCAATTTAGTTCTCCAAGCAAGTCTATCCTGAGCTACATCTACTGCATCTGGCCACTGCACACCAATTCTAACAAGGTCCTGTTTGACATTGTCTGCCCACCGCATCCTAGGTCTCCCCTTCTTTCTGAGGCCTTTAGGCACACTGTTCATAACCCTATTCGCCAATCTATAATTATTCATACGGGCAACATGGCCAAACCAACGGAGTCTCTCTCTGCACAATATGCTGCTTAAAGGAGGTTGCAAACTCCTTTGCCTAATCTCATCATTAGTTACAAAGTTGAACCACCTAATGCCCAAGATACTGCGTAAGCATCTGGAATCAAAAGCATCTAGTTTCCTGTTATCTTGTTTACAAAGTGTCCAAGTTTCACTACCATAACTAACCCTAGAAAGAACCAAACTATTATACAGTCTAATTTTAGTCTTTAGGTGTATACGCCTATTTCTCCACACTCTCCATAGGTTCTTAAAAGTCCCGGCAGCAATCCCTATTCGTCTGTTAATCTCATGCCGCACATCACCATTATCTGTTACATAGCTCCCAAGATAATTAAACTGTGACACCTGCTCAAGACTGCAACCATTCAGATTAACTGAATCACAGCCTGCCTGACCAATTTTCATCACTTTAGTTTTCTCTCTGTTTATAACCAAACCTACTCTACTACCAGTCTCATCAACAGCTCGAATGAAAGAGTTCATCTCATCAACATCATTTGCCAAAAGGGCTAAATCATCAGCATAATCTAAATCAGAAATTTTCGTATCTCCAGCCCATTTAAGGCCAAAATCATTCCCTTGAAGTGAATTTCGCATAACATAATCAATAATCAAGCTAAAGAGAAAAGGAGACAAAATGCACCCTTGTCGAACACCAGAAGTAATGCTAAACCAATTGCTACAAGCCTTACCAACTCTCACACACGACTCAGTGTTATTATAGAGAGCTTTCATAATGTTAACTAACTTGTCTGGTACATCATATGATCTCACAATCAACCACAAATTATGACGATCAACAGAGTTGAAAGCCTTTTTGAAATCAACAAAGCTAGCAACCAAAGGTTTCTGAAACTCTAAACATTTCTCAAGAATCTGCCTAAGTGAAAATATCTGATCCACACATCCCCTACCACTTCTGAATCCACATTGCTCATCACGCAATTGACTGTCAACCAGATTCTTAATTCTATTAAGCACAATCATGGAAAGAACTTTACCTGGAACATAGAGTAGGCTGATACCCCTATAGTTATCACAAGAACTGCGATCACCTTTTTTGAAAATAGGGATAACAATAGCTCTGGTAAAATCCTTAGGAACCATGCCTTTATCATAAAAGATATTCAGAATTTCAGTCATCCAAGTGGTAACTGAAACATTCCCAGCTCTAAGCATTTCCGTAGTAATTTCATCTACCCCTGGGGATTTATGAAGTTTAAGTTTAGAAACAGCCAAAATAACTTCAGATTGTGTTATAGGGCCAACATTAAAGCCACCAATGCATCTATCATCATTGCAAACAATGGGAGTAGAACTAACTACATTGTTTAGAACATCACTGAAATGCTCAGCCCACCTAGCCATGACAGAATCCTCCCCTTCTATAACCGTACCTTGTTTATCCTTCAATCCTTGTATGCCTGTCCGTTTTCTACCACACAAAACATTAACTATCTGATACAGCTCTCTGCTGTTGTGCTGTCTAACTGCTTCCTCGGCTTTGTCAGCCAAACCATCAAGCCAAAGATTCTTATCAGCAGCTAACTGATCCTTTACAAGTTTATTAAGGTCTCTGTAATGCTTTCTATTAGGACTAGTAGGGTATTGATTAAGGGCATTCCTGCAGTTCTTTCTTTCCGAAATAAGCTCAAGTGCCTTATCACTCAGATAATTTTGCCTCTTCTGCGCCTTTTTTCCTAAAAGAGTACTGTTAGTGTCCAAAAAAGCCTGTTTAAAATGATCCCATTCTTCCTCAACTTCAGTAGTAAGCAAACCATGACTGTCATAATGACTAAGTAACCTATCATGGTAAGCTTTGGCTATAACTGGATCTTTCAGAGCTTCAGTATTAAAAGTAAATTTTTTAACCCTAGCACAACACTTTTTAAGTTTAAGTTGCAACACACTTTTAACAAGGTAATGGTCAGATCTAATTTCAGCTCCCCTATATGCCCTGGTATTCCTAACAGAACTAGCCCATTTGCTGTTAATTAATATGTAATCAATCATATTCTTATGCAGCCCATCAGGTGAAACCCATGTGTACTTATGTATGTCGCGGTGTTTGTAATAAGTGTTAGTTATTCTGAATCCATTGAGTTTACTTACTTGTAGGAGACGTTGCCCATTGCCATTGCAGCTACCAATACCAAAAGGGCCTATTACTCCTCCCCAAAGGTCAGAGTCAGTACCAACTTTGGCATTGAAGTCACCAAGAACAAGGGTAATATCTCCTTTCTTGACAGAATTCAAAATATCCTGAAGTTGTTCATAAAACCTATCCTTCTCATCCTCATCGGCATCCTCAGTGGGGGCATAACAGCAGATAACATTCAAGTCTTTAACGCTTGTCTGAAATTTTGCTGTAAGAAACCTTTCATTAATGCACTCATATCCTAGAAGAGCATCGCTAGCGTGTCTGCTGAGAAGCAGACCCACGCCTTGGTGATGCTTATTGTCGTCCCTCCCTGAAAAGAGAAATTTAAGATTATTTTTAAGAATCTGACCTTTATCTGTCCATCTGGTCTCTTGCAAGCCGAGAATATCTAAATTATAACTGTGGAATTCTTGTGTGAGGACATCAAGAGAAAAAGCTCTGTGCAGAGTCCTCACATTCCAACTACCTATGGAGAGAAAATGGTTAGTGGGATGTTTAAAGAAACTATGTTTATTGAGAGAGGGAATGCCGACAATATCAAACAGCCCCCTAATCGCAGACATGGGGCAAAGACCCGTTCCCCCACTACTAAAGGCTGAAGCCGTCTACACTGGAAGACTTCCTCCAATGCAGAATTTGACGATGCCAATAGAAGCAAAGAGTTCAGGTGCCTGCGATGACTTCTGCTCAGGATTATCCACCAGCTGATAAACATATCCTGTGAATCTATTCACTTGGGGCTGTCAACCCACAAACAAACAGAAAACACAGCGGAAGATTTTCCCTCCACAGAAGCCCACCAGTGCAGCAAAATCAGGATCCATAATCAAGCTCAGAGCCATAAATCTGTCCAGTCCAGTAGGTTTATATGGTCAGCACCAGGACCCTGTGTGGTTGACCACTCCTCAGCAGGGTAGAAAAAAAAGAAAAGTAGCCATAGTTGTGGTTTTATTTATGTTCAATTGTATATATTTCTTCATACTGATTTGTGATATATATTTTAGCTCATTATTTATGTGTAAGCATTATGTGTCTTGTATTTATTATGTTATATATTGTCAATAAACATATTATAAGGATATAATTTGAAATCTAGTGTTACATGTTACAGTTACCTTAAAATGCCGTGCTGTTCAGCTGTAAATTGCCATAATAGTGGAAATAAAGGATTTAGTATGAGAGCTTTTCCAAGGGATCCAGCTCGTCGTTCTTTATGGGCTTCAAAACTAAACAGATCAAATTGGAATCCTTCTAATTCAAGTCGTATTTGCGAAGTAAGTAGACTACTCTTTCTAATTATTTTGAAATATTTATAATTTGTTTTGTAAAGCTTTTCATTAAAGTACTTATAAATCAGTGCAGAAATTTTAATTCAGATAAATAACAAATGCATTTTACATGATTGAATTATAGAGTGGTGCAAATTCAAAATTAGTAACATTTCAAAACTTCCAGGTCAAATTAAATATTAAAAAGATTAGGTGTAAAACATTTTGGGCTTTTTATGTTGTGATGTTTTGGTCACCATTGTCATATGGTTCCAATTACCATAATCAATGATAAAATGCTGTATATGATTCTGATTTATAGAAAAATATATTTTTCTGAATGTATAGAGATTTCAATTGTGTAAATTATTTAGTTAATGGCCAAATTATATATTCTTATTACCGGAACAGTTCATTGAAAAAAAAGCAAAAGAAGTGTATTGTGGAGTGCTTTAGTACAATTGATGTCATGAAATTTGTTAAGATTTCCACTTTAATGGATTATTCAGTTATGAATGATTTCCACCTGATCTGGGGTGGGTGATACGGTAGCATGCTAGGTTTGAGTCCCAGCTAGGCCAGCATTGAGATTATCCCTCTCAAATCTCCCTGCCTGACCTGTATCAGTAGGGATCTGATGGGCTTTGAAAAGCTGTCAGATGCGGGAGGGGGGGGGGGGGCATTAATCATGGTCACCTGTTTGGGAGAGCCATACCCTGTGCACATTAAAGAACATGCTAAGAGATGACAGGAGTCTCTTAACAGTTGTCCAATGTGTCCCCAACCTCTCAGCTCTCAAGACCTTTATGACCTTGCCACTTAGCCTATTGTGTGCAAAAAAGTGTTCACAAGTAAAATATATTAGGCGGTTCTGAGAAAAGGTCCACACTGCAGTTCCAGAGAGATCGCTAATGCAGTGGCATGACTAAGATCTTTTTTTCTTCTGTGGGGGTGGGGAGTAAAGTTTCATTATTTTTATTGAAAACGTTAAGTAAATAAGTTGCTGATTTCGTTTAATTACTATCCTTCATCTAACTCTCAATGAATAAACAATTTTTTTTATCAAATAGGTCCATTTTGATGGAAATCAATGGGAAAAGCCTAGGATGGATGGGAAGAAAAAATTGAAGCACAATGCTGTTCCTACAATTTTTGATCATATGAAACCCATAAAAAAGAGGAAACCAAAAATTCGAGCACTTCCTGCCAAAAGAAAGAAATCGAGACCAACTGACAATGTAACACAACCTTTAGTAAGTAATGATCATCAATATTCAAGTGTTTCAAAGCCCAGTGTCTTAATAAGAACCCCCCCAAAAAGGAAACAATCAATAATTCGACCTCTCCTATCCAACAAAAAAATGAGGCGAACTGACAAAGTTGATCAGCCTTTAACATTCTCTATTGTTCAATATTCAAGTGTTTCAGAGACTGATGTGTTAATAGCAACACCAAAAAAGTGGAAACTACCAATTCAAACCCCTCCTGCCAAAGAAACAAACACAAGTTCAAACAGTGAAGTTACTTCAACAAGTTATGACCATGAATATTCAAGTGCTTCAAAAACCGATGTGTTGTTAAGATCGCCAAAAAGCAGAAAACCAGCAACAATTTTAACTTCTTTCGCGAAGGAAGGAAATACTAGTCGAACTGATAAAGCTAGACAAGCTAAAACTAGCCGTGATCACTGTTCAAGTGTTTCAGAGACTGATATGTTAATAAGAACACTTCAACAGAAACTGGAAAAAATAGAAAAAGTTGTTGAGAAGCAGCACAAAGAAATTTTGCATTTAAGGGGAAGATTGAGAATTCATACAACCACAAGAAACGGAAAGAAAAAAGGAAGATGAAATTTTACTCTAACCAACCAAAAATATTTTAAATACAGACCCAATTTCAGCTTCCAGTAAAAAAATTGCAATTTTTCAAATAGTCAAATGACTGTAAACGTTGCTGTAGGTCTATTGTAACAGCTATGAAAATTTGTTGCAACAAAATTTGCCATAGCATTTCCCATAGAGCCGTTCAAATATAATAATTCAATCTCCATGTACTGCTGTGAGAACACTAATTATAAAACTTTATAATTAATGTAATAGTGTTAAATATATTTAAAAAATTATTTTTTTATGCGAGATATTTAAAATAAAGGAAGTTTATTTTGCATGCCGTTTTATCAATTTTTTTGTGAAAGATGTTTATTTAAAAATAAATAACCCTCAAGTAGCTGTTTGCCACAGAGATCTGAGAGGAGCCTGTCAGTTTATATGCCGGAGTAGAAGGTCTGAGAGGATGGCAGATCCTCAGCAGAAAAACGACACATACGTCCATGCCTTACACGGGGCTCGAACCCAGGACCCTTGGATAAGTAGCCAAGCGTTCTAACCACTTGGCCAGACTGAAATAACTGTCTGCTTTAAGCGTTGTTCGTCTAATCAATTAGTTTGGGACTCAAAGGATTAAACTTATTAGTGGCATTCCCCATGAAGGGTTTTAAATGTAATGATTTAAACGTTCGGCAATTCTTAGGACAAGCGTGCGTTACTGCTTGATGAATGTCCACACTGAGGAAATTAAATTGGGCAATCCTAAGTATGTAGAAGGGTGATTTAAGGATATATGAAAGATTTTGTGGTTTAGAAACGACACTATACTATAGTGCCTATAAGTATAGTGTGGATTTCGCGTATTAAAATCTGGTAGAAAAAGTGTCCCATACCAGTAAAGGGCGCTGGGAACGATATTCTTGTCTTGTTAACATTACCCTCTATGGAAGTTCCGTTTGTCAACGACTTTTAAGCATAGAAACATTTATGCAAAGATTTTACCATTTAAATGCACATTATTCCTAAGTATTTTAACTGAACTAGTAAAACTTATACTTGCTCAAGCGTTCTCTATTTTTTTAAAGTGAAGAAAATTGATGGCCGTTCGATCAAAACACCGCATTCCTCTTTATGTAGCAGAGCGCTGAAGTGATAGTTTTGATTGGCTCTTTGGTAAACTCTTCGAATGACACGTGAGGTAACATATGTTCTAACATGTGACGTTTGGATTCGCCAATTGTTATAGAAGTTTTATGGCGTAGATATTCTTGTAAATTGCAAAAGCAATTTAAAACGTAATCGGCTAAACAAGAATGCAAGTTATTAGCATCATGATTATTCTTTCTTATTTAGCCAATTATAACGTTTTAAATTGCATTTGCAATTTACAAGGATATCTACACCAGGACTTCTATTGCAATTGGCGAGTCCAAACGTCACATATTAGTACGTATGTTATTTGTCACATCTTCAAATTATAAAATATACTTCAAAGTAATAAAAATTTGAATTAACCGATAGGTTAGATCATTTTAATACTGCAAATTATTAGTATCATGATTATTCTGTATTAAAATGCTCTAACCTATCGATTAATTCAAATTTTTATTACCCCCTGTCAACCCACATTTTACTACTCTGAATACACCAATTGGTCATAAACAGACCCCCATAACCCCCTTACCCCTCACTATAAGTAAAAAAAAATTATTGTATCAAATATCCTTTAATTCACAAGGAATACAGTTTGCACTGGACCCCTTCGAGTCTACTTCACTGCATTCCACTTCATTATTATTGCTAATCTAACTGGCTAACAACCATCTCCTTACTCCCATATACAATTCACATCCCCATTAAATTAATGGCACATTTTAAAATTTTTAAGGGCAGTTAACTAAAGGCCCCTCTCACCCCTAAAAATTCCATTTCTACAGTTAACTCCCTCCAATGCAAGAAGATTTAAAGAATATAAAATTTCTATCTTAGCCCCCTAGGGCACAAATTTCCACCCCTATTCAAGACTCCTCCCCCACACCATTAAAAATTTATAACTATCTCAATCCCATACTTTTAACTACAGTCCATCCCATTTCCTACTTAGTTAAGCTACGTTGTGTAACGCAACACAAGCGCTAAAATCTACCTTATTGGCATCAACTCACAGTATCCCACAAAAAGCATACATTTCACCCTCCATCATGGAAGATATTTTAACTACTCCTTACCACTCTAACACATTTTACGACGTTGCAGCTTCCCTTTGCTTTTTTTTTTTCCATTTTTCAACGAATCTAGGCGGTCTGCGAGCCATTAAGCCTAATCGCCAAAATGTTGGATAACCAGCACTTTACGGACTTGGTCCCGCTAGTCGTTGCTTACAGCGCCCAAAATTGAATTTTGCGATTGGTTCCAAATGTCTAACAGCCATGGCTGTTTGGCACAGTGGTAGCTGACCCTAAAGTTATTCAATGAGTGTTTTATCTCGTTCAGCAGTATATTTTACGATACCTGGAAAAACCGTTGCATGTTTACTTTGAGTAAATTTGCAGAATTTTAAAAATTAATATGTAAATTAATACATTTAATCATCTTCCGAACATGTAACTCAATGTATGTTGCAGTTTTGTGTTCTCTGGAGCATATCAATGTATATAGGTGTCTGCAGTTTGTTCTAATAGTAAATTTTTTATGGTTGATAAGAGAAGTGCCTGCTGCCATCTATTGACAATTTATACAAGTAAGAAACTCGATATGACTTTTATTGAAAATATCTCTATGCCATAAATTTCAATTTATTATAATATATTAAATATTGTAGAATGTTCAAAATATTAAAATTCTTGTTCAAATTATTAAAATTCTTTACCTGTTTTACAAAATGGGATTTTATTAAAGAAAATAATTTTAACTAATCCTTGTAAAAAGAAAATTATGATGGTAAAATTTAAGAAATGAACACTTCGAACAGAGCTAAAGTGAATGTAAAATTTGTGACGTGGTGTAAGCCATTGAAAACCTTGCTGGTGTAAGCCATTGAAAACCTTGCTGGGCGGTGGAAAAATAACGCAAGGAACTGGCTCCTCTCCCTGGCTAGGTGGCTTCATTGCAATGCACGAATTTGCCATATTTAGAGGGTCCTGCAATCGAAAAGTTTACATTAAGCCTATGGATGCTAGCTCTCCCTGGTCCAGGAAGGGATGAAGGATTGTTAAACGCTGTTACTATCCCGTGCTGAATGCCACAGCATTTTATTACCGTTAAGTACTGGAATATAGGTCGTGGAATTGACAGGAACCAATAACAGCTTTACAGTACCCAAAATGCATGTTAGACTTGAATGTTTTTAAACGTAACAACAAAACCTCAGTAATTTATTTATATTTGAGTAGAATCTAAAATTCTAAATATTACTCTTAAAAATTCTCGTCTTAACTGCACTGAAAAAAACAAAGTTGCAAAAGAAAGTTGTTACACTGAGAAAAATACTGTTAAAACTTCGTTGCAATCGTGAGGCTAGCGGTTCCTATCGCTTCAAGATGCTGCATGCAAAGCACACCTTACTACGTTAAAAGTACAACGTACGCGTTCATGCGTAGCCACAGCGACACACTATTCAACAAGTTGTACATAAAAATGTATTAAATGTCACGTGAAGTTAAGTATGAGCAAATATAAACTATATAATTCTCTCCTTTTCATAACGTTAAACGTAGCAACACTGAAATTTACAACTGCCCTGAAACTTCTATAAACGATAAATTATGCTAAATAAATCAAACAAATTAAAGGTTTATTTTATTCACTTCATACTTACCAAATTAAAATGGATGTACAAATGGGATTTGTGAGGATGCCACCCCAATTAAACAATTTTTTATTATGTAAGCTAATTCTTAATATTTAAATTTCTGGAGGAAACTAACGAAACATTTTAGTTGCTTAGAGTATCATGTTTTTTCATCCCATAATGTTTCGCTCTCATTTTTTATGCAGAACTACTTTTTTCCTATCTAAAACTACTTGTGGTGGAGTAATTTGGCGTAAAACGGTACGCCAAATTAAATTAAATTAATTTATTAAAAAGTGGTCCAAGTAATGGTCCCCTGTCGGTAGGGGACCATTACTTGGACCACTTTTTAATAGCTAGGCTATTGACGATTGCCACATTATTACTTACAGGCACTATAACTATACTAATAGTTTATAGGTGGTTAAGGGCACATGGGTTTTCTTTTCGGGAATAGAAAATGGTAAACTCCCCACGAATAATCCCTTCAAGAGTGCAAAAATGGTTAGCTGTTGGGAAAAAATTTATATATTGTTGCAGGGGGCCATGATTAACCACTGAATTAAGTTATGGTATTGAAACTGAAAATGTTGCTCTACAAGATCATGCCCCCCCCCCCCACCACCCAATATGGGACCACCTTGTCGTGGTGGGGGGGCCTAAGGCCCAGCAACCCGGCTGAAGGCTGTGCCGACCGGATTGGTCCCCCGGTTGGACATGGCTAAGGCCAACCGAGGTTGAAGATGCTGCTGGCCAGCTTGATTGCCGGTCGGATGATGCCGGCATCGGAGACCTCACCTATCAGGAGACCTGTCACCCTGGTGAATCACCTATCAGGAGACCTATCAAGGTTTCCTCCGGTGGTCAGCTTTCCTTCTATAGGACTGCTGCCATTTGAGGCTGGGGTTGAGGTGCGCCTATAGGGCGTATTCCTTGCCCCCGGCTCTAGATAAGCACGGCTCTTCATAACCAGGTAGTGCTGTACAAGCGGAACCGGGAATTGCCGTGGTTGCATAAGATCGCAACAAAAGAGATACTACAAGATCATGAAGGTATGGTTAACCGTTCAATGGTGTTTATGCTAAGTGGAAAAAAGTGCTTTTCTTTGCCAATAATGCTGTTGAAGAGCATGGAAAAATACTTTTACACACATTATTATTTAGCAGGGGGATTAGTAAAGAATTAATAGTGTAATGGGCTTGGGAATTCTATCTGTAGTATGAGACTTTAAACCTAGAGTCCATAACAGGGGCTGCAATTTGTCTCTTAACAGCCTTTCAGTTCTTGTGATCCTTGTTCCTTGGGGTGGTTGTGATTCAGTTGGTAGTGTGCCAAGCTTGCAATCTGCAGTTACTACGTTGGAGTCCCATCTGGGCAAGCATTGAAATATAGTTTATCTCCCCAAAACTCCCCACCCTGCCCATGGTCAGTAGGGAAACCAATGGACTTGAAAAGGCTGCTGTCCATTAGATACATTTAGCAGCATTCCCTGTGTGAAGGAGAGCCATACCCTGTGCACATTAACACGCTTGATGGGAGGCTAACAGCTATTGAGTAGATCTTAACCACAACCAACCTTCTCAGTCTTTGTAACGCCATTTTTTCCATTGTGTGCAAAAAAAAAGTTGTTACTCAGAGGTAAAACAACACAATAGCCCTTGTTCCCTGGGTATTCCTACACATCAAGATGATTTCAGAATATTGTGGTTGTGTGGGTTTAGCCTATTGCATTAAAAAAAAGTGCCCTTCATTTTTTGGGGGCTTTTTCTGCTACCAGAAAGATCGTAAATTAATTTTTAATAGCGAGAGAACTGTTATTCAATTACCGTGAAAAAAATTAGTCACCCTGGTGAATGTCATCTAATAGAGCGTAACGCCTCCGTGTGACCAAAGAAAACCCGAAATCCTGTGACATGAATGCCACAAGTGTGTGGATATAGTGCACATCAGTGTTCATCCACTCTTCCAATAACAAATGTTGTAGTTCGGCTGGGACGATGCTTCACTCGTTACCCAAATAGTCCCACAAGTTTTTATGGGATTCAAATCTGGGGATTTAGCGGGCCAGTCAAGATGTTCGAAGGCTTCAGAATGCTCATCATGCCAATCTGACACTTTGAGCCCTGTGAACTCGGCAATTGTCGTCTAGGAAGACTGGTATCCTTCTGGTGTTCACTGTAGAAATGCTGCAGAAAAAGCAACATGTGGTCGTCCAGTAGCTCCATATAGCCTTTCTGATTCAAATGTGACGTTATCGCAACCAAAGGACTCATTTCCTCATATGTGAAACACCCCCAGAACACAGTCTCCTCCAGCTTGAACAAAACCTTGTACACAGTCTGCATGGAAGGCTTTGTGTAGCTTACAATATACCCGCCACCTTGCATCATTCGAGTACAAGCAAAAACGTGACTCATTCGATCAGATCACATGCTTCCAAGAGTTGACAATCCAGTCTTTGTGGCGCCGCATCCGCTGTAGCCGTGCAGCCTTGTACAGACCTGTTAAAATGGGTCTCTTCCATTGTACTCTGCTCCAGATATACATGGCATACAGTTCCCTTTGGAGTGTTTGTTCGGAAACAGCTTGTTGTAGACCTACATCGACTGACTGGAACAATTCCTGCCTCATTGCAAAGCGATTTGCCCTAATAGTGCGTGACACACTGTGGCGGTCCTTATTGATGAGCATAGTCTTTCTACCGCAGCTCTGGCGATGAATAGCGGTGGACTGCAATATATGCTCCTGCTGGAAGACCCTTTGGATAGTATATTTCGACACACCTGCAAAGGCAACAACTTCTTATACACTATGCCCTTTGGCTTTGCCAAACGCTATAACACCTTTTTGCCACTCATTCACACTTTTCATGACCCATGTTTCACGGAACAACTAACACACGTGGCACATAACCACTGGTCACTGTATGAAGTCTGTAGCGCTATTCGTAGGACGCGCTTATTAGTGGTGCACCCTCTTTGCTGTCGAACAGATGTAATCCTTAGTGCTTGGCACAGCTATTTGTAGGACATGTTTATTACTGGTGTGCCCTCTTTGCTGTCGAACAGACATAGTTTATGGTGGGAGAGGACTAATTTCCGGTCCAGTGAGCTTACGTTCCATCTTCGAGTATGATGTGATATTTTAGCATAACATCCTTAATAGTTAAGTGAAAGAAGAAAATAATTATGGTTATTATGGTTATTAAGTGATTTACGTATATATTAGTTTCGAATGTTTTTATAAATTAATGTTTTTTAAGTGCATATCAATTTTCCTGTAGTTGAAGACCCCTTTGGTAGTGGTATACTTAGCAGGTAAAGTGTTACATTTGAAAACAGATTCTTTTAATTTCTAATTTTTATTACATAGAAGCCTATTTACCCTATGTTGCTGTAGCCTTACTTCAATGTAGTTAAAAAATATTCAATTATATAGTAGTTTACATTGACCCTGTTAAATTTCTTTCTGCCTTTTTGGAATAAGAGGGATGTGAAGAAGAAAGTGACGTAATATGAAGTAGCCTGTGATAATCCCCCATTTCATTTACGCCTTCAATTTTGAAAGTTTCGTATATAATTAAAGAGCTGTTTCTTAAATAATATTTTAGGAACATGACAATAACTGCTTTGCACCATTGTACTGCACGGTCGCCTTATTTGTGCATTTATGGGAAAAGTAGAAAGCGGAGTCAAATATATCGCTATATTTCTATTATTCCACAATTGGGACATACGTAAAAGTCTTCATTCTTGGAAGCTGGTTTGTTAACCCTCTGTAAAAAGTAACTGAAATTCCATGTAGCCTTAATCTAAATGTAAAAATTTTTAAATGTCATAAAAACGCTCATAATTGTACAAAAGAAATTCTATTTTAAACCAATTTAAAGATTACTTTTTTTTCTATTATTTACAAAAAAAAAAGACAATTTTTCTTTTGTAGCTTTAACTTTTCAAATTTAACAGCATAGTACATTATGAGAAACTTGTTAACATTATCTGAGAAGTACTTTTGGAGAAAAAATTAATTTTTCCCATGAGGTGGGTTTTGAATACACGTCCCCCAGTTACAAGCTAGGTTTTCTAGATCACTGCACTATCACTGACTAGTTCATTTCTCCTCTAATTGGATTCTATATAAAAAGATAATTCTGTGCATTTGCTTTTCGCCGAATCTGTAATTATCTTTCGTTTGATTACCGTCAAAATTAAACCACATCTAGGCCTAAGTCTTTATTGATACATAATAATTTAATATTATTAAATTTCCAAACAATTCCTTATGTTCTCTTCTAATATCTCGCTACTTGCAGTCGACATATTAGAGCAAAATAGCCATAACAAAGGAGGCACGTGTTGTGAGCAACTGTTTCTGCAAACTTCTGTTTGGAACACAACTAGATTAAATACTTAATATGACTAAGAAATACGATAAAAATGGAGAGGTATTCTACATCATCATCATCATCATCATCATCATCATCATCAAGCAGCCATGAGCTACAGAGGTCCAACCAGACCGTGCAATTTAGTTCTCCAAGCAAGTCTATCCTGAGCTACATCTACTGCATCTGGCCACTGTACACCAATTCTAACAAGGTCCTGTTTGACATTGTCTGCCCACCGCATCCTAGGTCTCCCCTTCTTTCTGAGGCCTTTAGACACACTGTTCATAACCCTATTCGCCAATCTATAATTATTCATACGGGCAACATGGCCAAACCAACGGAGTCTCTCTCTGCACAATATGCTGCTTAAAGGAGGTTGCAAACTCCTTTGCCTAACCTCATCATTAGTTACAAAGTTGAACCACCTAATGCCCAAGATATTGCGTAAGCATCTGGAATCAAAAGCATCTAGTTTCCTGTTATCTTGTTTACAAAGTGTCCAAGTTTCACTACCATAACTAACCCTAGAAAGAACCAAACTATTATACAGCCTAATTTTAGTCTTTAGGTGTATATGCCTATTTCTCCACACTCTCCATAGATTCTTAAAAGTCCCGGCAGCAATCCCTATTCGTCTGTTAATCTCATGCCGCACATCACCATTATCTGTTACATAGCTCCCAAGATAATTAAACTGTGACACCTGCTCAAGACTGCAACCATTAAGATTAACTGAATCACAGCCTGCCTGACCAATTTTCATCACTTTAGTTTTCTCTCTGTTTATAACCAAACCTACTCTACTACCAGTCTCATCAACAGCTCGAATGAAAGAGTTCATCTCATCAACATCATTTGCCAAAAGGGCTAAATCATCAGCATAATCTAAATCAGAAATTTTCGTATCTCCAATAACCAAGCTAAAGAGAAAAGGAGACAAAATGCACCCTTGTCGAACACCAGAAGTAATGCTAAACCAATTGCTACAAGCCTTACCAACTCTCACACACGACTCAGTGTTATTATAGAGAGCTTTCATTATGTTAACTAACTTGTCTGGTATACCATATGATTTCACAATCAACCACAAATTACGACGATCAACAGAGTCAAAAGCCTTTTTGAAATCAACAAAGCTAGCAACCAAAGGTTTCTGAAACTCTAAACATTTCTCAAGAATCTGCCTAAGTGAAAATATCTGATCCACACATCCCCTACCACTTCTGAATCCACATTGCTCATCACGCAATTGACTGTCAACCAGATTCTTAATTCTATAAAGCACAATCATGGAAAGAACTTTACCTGGAACAGAGAGTAGGCTAATACCCCTATAGTTATCACAAGAACTGCGATCAACTTTTTTGAAAATAGGGATAACAATGGCTCTGGTAAAATCCTTAGGAACCATGCCTTTATCATAAAAGATATTCAGAATTTCAGTCATCCAAGTGGTAACCGAAACATTTCCAGCTCTAAGCATTTCTGTAGTAATTTCATCTACCCCTGGGGATTTATGAAGTTTAAGTTTAGAAACAGCCAAAAAACTTCATGTTGTGTTATAGGGCCAACATTAAAGCCACCAATGCATCTATCATCATTGCAAACAATGGGAATAGAACTAATCGCATTGTTTAGAACATCACTGAAATGCTCAGCCCACCTAGCCATGACAGAATCCTCACCTTCTATAACCTTAACTTGTTTATCCTTCAATCCCTGTATACCTGTCCGTTTTCTACCACACAAAACATTAACTATCTGGTACAGCTCTCTGCTGTTGTGCTGTCTAACTGCTTCCTTGGCTTTCTCAGCCAAACCATCAAGCCAAAGATTCTTATCAGCAGCTAACTGATCTTTTACACGTTTATTAAGTTCTCTGCAATACTTTCTATTAGGACTAGTAGGGTATTGACTAAGGACATTCCTGCAGTTCTTTCTTTCCGAAATAAGCTCAAGTGTCTTATCACTCAGATAATTCTGTCTCTTCTGCTCCTCTTTTCCTAAAAGAGTACTGTTAGTGTCCAAAAAAGCCTGTTTAAAATGATCCCATT
Source organism: Ryuthela nishihirai (assembly GCA_038380435.1). Lineage (NCBI taxonomy): Eukaryota > Metazoa > Arthropoda > Arachnida > Araneae > Heptathelidae > Ryuthela > Ryuthela nishihirai. The sequence goes on along the minus strand of JAWZYU010000003.1, from coordinate 85,451,733 downwards.
CTTCCTCAACTTCAGTTGAGGTAGTTGAGTATGACCATGACTGTCATAATGACTTAGTAACCTATCATGGTAAGCTTTGGCTATAACTGGGTCTTTCAGAGCTTCAGTATTAAAAGCAAATTTTTTAACCCTAGCACAACACTTTTTAAGTTTAAGTTGCAAGACACTTTTAACTAGGTAATGGTCAGATCCAATTTCAGCTCACCTATATGTCCTGGTATTTCTAACAGAACTAGCCCATTTGCTGTTAATTAATATATAATCAATCATATTCCTATGCAGCCCATCAGGTGAAACCCATATGTACTTATGTATGTCGCGGTGTTTGTAATATGTGTTACTTATTCTGAAACCATTGAGTACTTACCTGTAGGAGACATTGCCCATTGCCATTGCAACTACCAATACCAAATGGGCCTATCACCCCTCCCCAAAGATCAGAGTCAGTAACAACTTTGGCATTGAAGTCACCTAGAACAAGGGTAATATCTCCTTTCTTGACATAATTCAAAATATCCTGAAGTTGTTCGTAAAACCTATCCTTCTCATCTTCATCTGCATCCTCAGTGGGGGCATAACAGCAGATAACATTCAAGTCTTTAACGCTTGTCTGAAATATGCTGTAAGAAACCTTTCATTAATGCACTCATATCCTAGAAGAGCATCGCTAGCGTGTCTGCTGAGAAGCAGTCCCACGCCATGGTGATGCTTATTGTCGTCCCTCCCTGAAAAGAGAAATTTAAGATTATTTTTAAGAATCTGACCTTTATCTGTCCATCTGGTCTCTTGCAAGCCGAGAATATCTAAATTATAATGGTGGAATTCTTGTGTGAGGACATCAAGAGAAAAAGCTCTGTGCAGAGTCCTCACATTCCAACTACCTATGGAGAGAAAATGGTTAGTGGGATGTTTAAAGAAACTATGTTTATTGAGAGAGGGAATGCCGACAATATCAAACAGCCAACTAATCGCAGAGATGGGACAAAGACCCGTTCCCCCACCACTAAAGGCTGAAGCCATCTACACTGGAAGACTTCCTCCAATGTAGAATTTGACGATGCCAATAGAAGCAAAGAGTTCAGGTGCCTGCGATGACCTCTGCTCAGGATTATCCACCAGCTGATAAACATATCCTGTGAATCTATTCACTTGGGGCTGTCAACCCACAAACAAACAGAAAACACAGCGGAATATTTTCCCTCCACAGAAGCCCACCAGTGCAGCAAAATCAGGATCCATAATCAAGCTCAGAGCCATATATCTGTCCAGTCCAGTGGGTTTATATGGTCAGCACCAGGACCCTGTGTGGTTGACCACTCCTCAGCAGGGTAGAAAAAAAAGAAAAGTAGCCATAGTTGTCCAGATCAGTAGGCCACACTAATCTGGCAGCCCTCCCCTTCCGTTCACTTCCACAAGAGAGTATCTCTTTTGAAAGGTACTAACGGTCTGCACCACGAGAAGGCGGGGTCGGACATTAGGTGCTAGGCCTGGCCGATTCTATGCATCATCACAGGGGATTTCTATGCATTATCACAGGGGATTGGTGCATAGCTCTCCTTCCAGTGACTACCTAGCTACCATTTACAGACCATCTATATAGTGAAGAATTATTAATTCTTTGTATCCTTTTCGTTATGGTTGGTACCAGGGACGTACGAAAGAGACTAATGGGGGGGGGGGGGCGAAGTTGACATAATTCGATTTCCAACTCGGAAATCGAATTATGTCAACTGAGAAAATAAGCACTTTACAGAAAATTCATTGTAACTCTGTCGGCCGTACCCAGGAATTAGCTCCAGAGGGGCAGAATGTTACAAAAAAAAATGAAAAAAATCTGTATTTATATCTTACCAGAATTTTATTAAATTGCCTTGACTTTGCCAACTCGCCATAATTTCACAAACGAAAAAGAACGAATCCCAATATTTTCATTTCACCTGAATTTAACCAAGTCACTTCGGAATTTGCAAACTTCTCAATTTTACATCCCACTTGAATTTTTGCCAACTCTTCAAAGTTGGCAAAATTTAAAGCTGCATGGTAAAATGCAGGTGAGTTTGAAAAATCTTGTGGAGCTAGCAAAATTTGAAGCGACTTTGTAACATCCTGGTGAGTTGCGAAAATTGGAATTGTTTTTGCAAAATTAAGGGGGGTTGCCAAAATCCGAAGCCACTTTGTAAAATTTAGGCGAGATCATAAATTTACAAGAAATCCCAGGGGCAGAAGCTCCCCAAGATTTTGGAAAGTTGTCTAAATTTTGCAACTCGCCGTAATTTTACAAAGAAAAAAAAAAAACCACCAATATTTATATCTCACTTGAATTTTACCAAGTCAGTTCAAATATTTGCCAACTCTGATATACTTTGGGGGGAGCCTCTCCCCATAGCTACGCCCCCGGCAGGTACAACACCTGCAATACTCGACCTAAGAAAAAAAAACTTGTGGTATAGCATATGTACCACAATTTTCCTAGTGGTATCTAATTGCTTTGGTTTCACAGGGGGAACTATAGGTCAGCCCGTTATCTCTTGATATGTCCCAACTCTTCAGAGATCCATCCTTCCCCTCCACTCAATTAAAATCGGCTTGAAGCAGTGTCTTCACTTCGATTACTGGAAAGGGGACAAGGATGGTGCCAACCACAAAGTGTGTACAGAGATCATGATGTGGTATTTTGCTGGAAGGGCTGGAAATCGTTCTCTGCCGTTTTCTGAGAGCAAATAGAGTTTCGACTGACTGATATCTAAAGGTTAAAATACAAAAAGATAAAAATAATATACTTTTAGACGGATTTAACGATTTGATTTTTCTACAAATTCACTGGCGATAGAGAAAATATTGCACACGAAAACAAGAGTAATTTGGATAAGACTGTAAATTGCTGAAAAAGAATAAAAATAACGCATGCAAAATTAAGCTTTTTTTTCTTCGTCAAGTTTTTGGAAGAATGAAAAATTGGGTATCATTACGTTTCTTTCTACACAACCATTTAGAAAGAAAAATTGGGTACATAAAAACTTTTGGTTACGTTAAACTTTTCCATTCTGTACTTGAAAAATTTCTCTAAATTTGGTAAACTTGATTACAAGCACTTCCAATTTTGTGGAATCTGTGCGAAAACCAAGCATAGCTCTCCTGATTGAAAAAGAGATCATACAAAATATTAGGCAGATTTTATAATAAACTGTCCATTGGATGGTTATAGCAGTATTTCTGTTGTATCTATTTGCAGTTAACATTTTTTCTTATGAAGGTAAAATGTTCTTTACCTTTTTCAATATACACTGGCTGAAATTGAAAAAAGAACACACAGAAGGAATTCCTTTAGGAACGTCATATTTTAATATGTTAATTGTTAAGGGCAACAGAAACCATGATCCAAGATTGAAAGTCATTAGATGAAATAATGACCATTGAGGACGACAATATGCAAATGTACGCAGCATGTGTTTAAGGACTAGGATATGAAGAAAGAAGTTATTCGTCTTGTATTGTTTGTTCAGTGCTCTTTGAAGAAGTTACCATGCTGGACGATGCAGGGACACAATATTTGTTCAGTTAGCAGAGTTTGAGCGAGGCCATATAGTGGATCTTCGGGAAGCAGATTGGTCTTTTCATCAAATTGCCCACCGCACTGGATGAGAGGTATCGGCAGTGATCGATGGGCAGAAGAGCTTTCGCACACTCGCAGATGTGAATCCAGGCAACACAGAGTCATGGACACACGAGAGGATCGGCGGATCAGGAGGGTGGTCACAAATTCTATCCTCTGTCATACAAGGGTGTCTACAAGAACAATACACACAATCGTCTTTTGCCAGCAGGACTATGGGCACGATTGCAGTGGTGTCAAGAACGAGTTCATTGGAGGAAACAATGACATTCTGTGGTCTTCAGTGATGAAAGCCGTTTCTGCTTACGAACGTCTGATGGTCATTTACACGTCTGAAGACGACAAGGTCAGTTCCTATTCCATATTGCATCTGCCGGCAACATAGGGCCCACGCCGGGCATCATGGTGTTGGGAGCGATTAGCTAACACTCTCGTACATGTCTGGTGTTTGTACGGGGTACACTGAATAGCAATACATACGTCAGCAACTTCGTACAGCTGGGCGTCCTGTCATATGTGAGTGTAATCCCAAATGCGATGTTCCAGCACGATAACGCCAGCCCACACTCCGCCTGGGCAACTCAACATGCTCTTCAGGCAGTGCACCAACTTCTTTGGCCAGCACGCTCTCTGGACTTGTCTGCACTAGAGAATGTCTGATCATTTGATTCATCGAGCATGTCTGCAATCGAGCATGAGAGATCAGTTTCAGAAAAGAGATATATTATTTCGGTTTTCAGAGATATGTTACTCCATTACACAGCATTAATGACAATATTTATTTAATGAAATTTCAACTGCTCTTGCAAGTACTGACCTTCCAGCTATTCAAAAAAAGAAAAAAAAAATCATTTGAATTGAAACAAATGAATCAAACAAAATGAATCAAACAAAGGCTCTTCAGCAGAACACACAGGCAATGACTATCGCTGAATTACACATCCAAGTTGAAAGTGCATGGAATGGTATCTCCCAGCTTGATATCGCATTTGTACGACCGATTACATGCCAGATTGGAAGCTGTATTGCTGCTCGAGGAGGTTCAACACCTTATTAAAATCTGCCTTCTCTAAAATGTAATACTCATTAAAAGTAATAAACATTGAATCACTTCACACGTGTGATCACTGTCCTTTCTCAACAAGTTGCTTCTGCTAAATAAATCTCATAGATTACACTTCAATTGTTAATGGTGTTCTTTTTTCAATTTCCCCCAGTGTATTTTTTTAATTGTATTTACGGTTACAGAATATATACTGCATATGTCCCTGGCAGTATTTTTCAATGTTTTCCTTTTTCTCTGTTTCCGAAATTAGTTGTGAAAAGAAAAACAAACCACCAACTCATATAATGAGCAGCAATGCTGTTTGTCGAGAAAACAGAGATAAACTAGCAGAAAAAAAATGCAGAATTGTATGCACACTGCAAATTAAGCTACATCCTACTTTATATTGATTTGTACAGAATACATTATAGCGTCTTGAAGAAAATTCCCTGTTAGCAGAACAACTATTATTATTAGTGAAATAATGCTTATATCATCGTTACTGAACGTTGATTTAGAATCATATTCCATGCGGCAACAGGTCAAGTAAAGATAATCTCGAAACATAGTGCTTCCATTAAAACTCTCATCAAGAACAAAATTATACTATATAATAAATAGAGCACTAGGATAGTCGAACTAGAATTTGCAACCATGCTTCATCACTACAGCATTGGTTATCGTATCATACGACGGAACTCCCATTTCCCATATTTAACCAGCAGAAATTTTCTTGTGGGCCAATTTGTCACTTTGTAGCATGACATTATGTTTCATCAGTTTCATAACTTTCTCACTAGGCACTAGAGGCAGACTGTTAGCTCTGTGATTGGTTGCTGCCATTATCGGCAGATTCTTTGAAACCCAGTAGCTTTCAGTGTTTCGTAGAAAGTCCATTCATTACAATGTACTAGGTTCCATTCTTTTAATGCATAATCTCTATTTGCACAAACATTTGAATTTCAGAAGTAGTAGTAATATCTTCTTTAGCCTGGCAGGTTGTAGTTTGTGGAGAAAGCAAGATGAATTTCGACATTTTATGGCAAGTAACATTACAGTTATTTCGGTAATTCTTTTTTTTTTTGAATAGCTGGAAGGTCAGCACTTGCAATAACAGTTGAAACTTCACTAAATAAATATTGTCATTAATGCTGTGTAATGGAGTAACATATCTCTGAAAATCGAAATAATATATCTCTTTTCTGAAACTGATCTCTACATAAACTCAACGACCAAACAATGATCAAAATTGCAATTGCAGCGAAGATGCAATCTTAAAAATGCAGGTTGTCATTAGTCAATATTTCACTTTTTTCCCCCCACACAATTATTTTTTAATTTATTACAAAAACTATGCAAATGAATAACCAAATTATTCAAACCAAATTTATAAATCCCCCTAAACTTTTCTCTCTAAAAATGTCTTCCTAGATTTCAGCCAAGATGGCTAAAGAAAACCAACCGAAATCTACGAGGCAAACCTCTAATCTGGGCAAAACTACACTTTCACCTAGGGGTAGATATTATTAGAGGCCCTATATAGGTAAAAGTTGGCCATCTCAAAATTGAATGCCATTTTTGTCGTCGCTCGGATTGTTTAGCGTGCAAAGCTGAATGGTATTGCACGAATACTTATGGATTCGAAAAAAGGTAGGATAATATTTGATACAGATTTCAGTGCTTACTATTGGAAGTACAGTGGACCTCCGATATAACGCGCATGTCGGGCGGGAAACAACACCCGCGTTATACCGAGCGGCGGAGACAATAAATTTCACACTTTTATTAATTAAATTAAAGAGATATAATTTCGCTTGTTCTTTGTCCGTCTGTAGACATCGAACTTTTTTGTTTATACAGAAAAAGAAAAAAATTCTTTTTGTATTAGACAGGTATTAATGATATATTACGATTTGCATTTTTTGAATTGCCCAAAAGTTATAACTGCACCCTCTAAAAGTGGAAAAATTTGAAAATTCCAAAATATCAAACGAATATTCCAAACGATGTAGTTATGTTAGAAGTTCGAAATTTTGGTGTTGAAATGTGAAGTTTACGAAGTTACCATTGGCAACAATCACTTGACCATTTAGATCCAGTGGGGAGGTGAATGCAACTTTTTTTTTTGTTTTAACAGAAAAGTGCATGTTTTTAGAGATAAATTAAAAATTATTTTGGGTTGAACAGGTATTGATGAAATATTACAATTTGCATTTGCAAATTTCCCAAATCTATAATTGCGCTCTCTAAAGGTGGAAAAAAATAGAAAAATCCCAAAAATTAAAACGAATATTGCAAACGATGTAGTTATGCTAAAAATTTCAAATTTTGGCCTTGGAATGTGAAACTCTTGAAGATTCCACTGACAGCAATGAGTTGAACCCTCCGCCCAAGGTAGGTAAGAAACGGAACGGTTTGTTTTAAGAGATAATTGGAAATCCCTTTTTTTTTTGGTACTATTGAAATATAATTCGCATTTTCAAAATAAAAAAATAAAAAATAAATACCCTCTCAAGCAGCTGCTTGCCACAGAGGTCGGAAAGGAGCCTGTCAGTTTATATGCCAAATTAGAAGGTCTGTGAGGATGGCAGGACCTCAGCAGAAAAACAACGCACACAACTATGCCTTACCCAGGTCCCTTAGATCAGTAGCCAAGCGTGTTAACCACTCAGCCATGGTAGTTTTAATTTATATCATTAGAGATCACTAAATATCGAAACTGCAAAACTTTAACGAATGTTTCAAGTGATCTGTTTATGTTAGAAATTCTACAACAGCAATGATCTACCCACTATTTTCAGAGAAGCGAGAGAAAAGCAACTTTTTAAATTTAAGAACAAAAAGAGAAATACTTTTTATGTTTTATAATTACTAATAAAATAGTACTGTGTGCATTTTACCTGACCATACATTAAACAATAAATAACCTCTCAACCACCTGCTTGTACAGGGGTCTGACAGGAGTCTGTCAGTTTATACGCCATAGTAGAAGGTCCATGAGAATGGCGGAACCTCAGCAGAAAAACAAAACGAACATCCATGATTAAAACTTTTAAGGAGTAAAAAAGTTGGAAAATAAAGAGCTTCATTCTCTTTGAAAATGAGATTCCCATACACTTGTTGGGGGGGGGGGGAGATTATATATCAAACCTACTACCTTTAGTGAATTTACAAAACAAACTTGTAAAACGTATCAAATAGTTCTATTAGTATTGTAAATTATCATTACATAAGTAATGAAATATTACCCTTCAGAAAGTTATATTTATATCATCATCATCATCATCCTCAAGCAGCCATGGGCTACGGAGGTCCAACCAGACCGCGCAGTTTAATTCTCCAAGCATATCTGCCCTGAGCTACATCTGCTACATCCGGCCACTGCACACCAATTCTACCAAGGTCCTGTTTAACATTGTCTGCCCACCGCATCCTAGGTCTCCCCCTACTTCTGAGGCCTCTAGGCACACTATTCATAACACTATTCGCCAATCTATAATTATCCATACAGGCAACATGGCCAAACCAGCGGAGTCTCTCTATGCAAAATATGCTGCTTAAAGGAGGTTGCATACTCCTTTGCCTAACATCATAATTAGTTACAAAGTTGAACCACCTAATGTCCAAGATGCTGCGTAAGCATCTAGAATCAAAAGCATCTAGTCTCCTGTTATCATGTTTACAAAATGTCCACGTTTCACTGCCATAACTAACCCTAGAAAGAACCAAACTATTATACAGTCTAATTTTAGTCTTTAGGTGTATACGCCTATTTCTCCACACTCTCCATAGATTCTTAAAAGTCCCGGCAGCAACGGTGTCTGTTAATCCGTGTAAAGTCCGTCTGTTAATCTCATGCCGCACATCACCATTATCTGTTACATAGCTCCCAAGATAATTAAACTGTGACACCTGTTCAAGAATCCAACCCTTCAGATTAACTAAATCACAGCCTGCCTGACCAATTTTCATCACTTTAGTTTTCTCTCTGTATATAACCAAACCTACTCTAGTACCAGTTTCATCAACAGATTGAATGAAAGAGTTCATCTCATCAACATCATCTGCCAAAAGGGCTAAATCATCAGCATAATCTAAATCAGAAATTTTCGTATCTCCAGTCCATTTAAGGCCAAAATCTTTCCCTTGAAGTGAATTTCGCATAACATAATCAACAACCAAACTAAAGAGAAAAGGAGACAAAATGCACCCTTGTCGAACACCAGAAGTAATGCTAACCAAGTGCTACAAGACTTACCAACTCTCACACACGACTCAGTATTATTATAGAGAGCTTTCATTATGTTAACTAACTTGTCTGCTAAACCATATGATCTCACAATCAACCACAAATTTTGACAATCAACAGAGTCGAAAGCCTTTTTGAAATCAACAAAGCTAGCAACCAAAGGTTTCTGAAACTCTAAACATTTCTCAAGAATCTGCCTAAGTGAAAATATCTGATCCACACAACCCCTACCACTTCTGAATCCGCATTGCTCATCACGCAATTGACTGTCAACCAGATTCTAAATTCTATTAAGCACAAGCATGGAAAGAACTTTACCTGGAACAGAGAGTAGGCTGATACCCCTATAGTTATCACAAGAACTGCGATCACCTTTTTTGAAAATAGGGATAATAATAGCTCTGGTAAAATCTTTAGAACATTTATGATAAAGGCATGATAGAAACCAAAATAATTTCTATCATGCCTTTATCATAAATGTTCTTCAAAATTTCAGTCATTGAAGTGGTAACCGAAACATTCCCAGCTCTGAGCATTTCTGTAGTAATTTCATCTACCCCTGCGGATTTATGAAGTTTAAGTTTAGAAATAGCCAAAATAACTTCAGATTGTGTTATAGGGCCAACATTAAAGCCACCAATGCATCTATCATCATTGCAAACAATGGGAGTAGAACTAACTACATTGTTTAGAACATCACTGAAATGCTCAGCCCATCTAGCCATGACAGAATCCTCCCCTTCTATAACCTTACCTTGTTTATCCTGCAATCCTTGTATACCTGTCCGTTTTCTACCACATGAAACATTAACTATCTGGTACAGCTCTCTGCTGTTTTGCTGTCTAACTGCTTCTTCAGCTTTGTCAGCCAAGCCATCAAGCCAAAGATTCTTATCAGTAGCTAACTGATATTTTACACCTTTATTAAGTTCTCTGTAATCCTTTCTATTAGGACTAGTAGGGTACTGATTAAGGACATTCCTGCAGTTCCTTCTTTCTGAAATAAGCTCAAGTGCCTTATCACTTAAATAATTCTGTCTCCTCTGCTCCTTTTTTCCTAAAAGAGTACTGTTAGTTTCCAAAAAAGCTGTTTAAAATGGCCCCATTCTTCCTCAACTTCAGTATTAAGCAAACCATTACTGTCATAATGACTAAGTAACCTATCATGGTAAGCTTTAGATATAACTGGGTCTTTCAGAGCTTCAGTATTAAAGGTAAATTTTTTAACCCTAGCACAACACTTTTTAAGTTTAAGTTGCAAGACACTTTTAACAAGGTAATGGTCAGATCCAATTTTAGCTCCCCTATATGCTCTGGTATTTCTAACAGAACTAGCCCATTTGCTGTTAATTAATATATAATCAATCACATTCCTATGCAGCCCATCAGGTGAAACCCATGTGTATTTATGTATGTCGCGGTGTTTTTAATATTTGTTAGTTATTTTGAAACCATTGAGTTTACTTACCTGTAGGAGACGTTGCCCATTGCCATTGCAGCTACCAATACCAAAAGGGCCTATCACCCCTCCCCAAAGATCAGAGTCAGTAACCAACTTTGGCATTGAAGTCACCTAGAACAAGGGTAATATCTCCTTTCTTCACAGAATTCAAAATATCCTGAAGTTGTCCGTAAAACCTATCCTTCTCATCCTCATCAGCATCCTCAGTAGGGGCATAACAGCAGATAAATTCAAGTCTTTAATGCTTGTCTATAATTTTGCTGTAAGAAACCTTTCATTAATGCACTCATATCCTAGAAGAGCATCACTAGCATGTCTGCTGAGCATCAGACCCACGCCTTGGTGATGCTTTTCATCCTCTCTCCCTGTAAAGAGAAATTTAAAGTTATTTTTAAGTATCTCACCTTTACCTGTCCATCTGGTCTCTTGCAAGCCTAGAATATCTAGGTTATAGCGCTGGAATTCCTGCATGAGGACATCAAGAGAATAATCTCTATGTAATGTCCTTACGTTCCACGTTCCTGCAGAGAGAAAATGATTAGTAGGATTTTTAAAGAAATTAGGTTTATTGAGATTGGTAGGGCCAACGATATCAAACAGCCCCCTGATCGCAGGCATGGGGCAAAGACCTGTTCCTCCTCCGCTAAAAGCTGAAGTCACCGATGCTGGTAGGAACTTCAATCACCACCTTTTCAAATGGACTTTTTCAAGAGCCATATGGCCTGCCTGAGGCACATTACTCCAGTTTAGGCTTGACGATGCCCAACTAGCAAGTAAGGTTCAGGTACCTGAGATGGATTCTGATTAGGATTATCCACCAGCTGATATAAGGTATCCCATGCCTCTGTTCACTTAGAGCTGGCAACCCAGAAGCAAACAGAAAACACAGATGCAGATTCTCCGTCAACAGAGGCCCACCAGTGCAGCAAGTCCAGGATCAATAATCAAGCTCAAATCTATAAACAAGTCCAGTCTAGTAGGTATAAATGGTCAGCACCAGGACCCTGTGAAGTTGACCACTCCTCAGCAGGGTTCTGATACTAAATAACTTAAAGCTTAACAACGTGCTACGGAGAAACATTTTTCGGTAATTTATTAAGTTGGAAGAATAACATCATCTTTTGCGGATACGGATATTCGTTTCCAAACAGAATGAAATTCCTTATGATCCGTCTTTACTTCCTTTTACACTAACTTTCAACTAACGGATGATTGTGGAAATGTAACTAATAATATTTTATTACAATACTAGCAGATTTACCCGGCCTTGTACGGCTTTGAAACTCTTTAGAATATATAGTTGATGGCATTCCCCACGTGGCAAGCTTTCATTTGGCATAAAAATCATTACGATCATTCCTCCCCAAGTTTAAGTTTTCTCAATCTCTTCTAGAGGTTCGAGTCCCAGCTGGGTCAGCGTTGAGATTTATCCCGTCAAAATTTCCCGCCCTGCCCAGGGTCAGTAAAGGCTGTCGTCCGTTGGAATGAGACGTTAAGCCGTGGCCCCGTGTGCGGGAGAGCCACACTGGATGGCCTTAACGGGAGGCTATCATCTGTCTCCCAACAACTGTTCCAGTGTCCCCTCCCCCAACCTTCTCTGAGCCTTTGGGGTCATTGTGACCTGGCCATTTAGCCCATGGTGTGCAAAAAAAAAAGTTCCACTCAGAGGTTAAACAACCCAACCCACCCCAATTTTGGTTGACCCCAGCGGGTTCGCACATAGGCTATATTTTTATCCTGGTTGAAGGGAACGGTCATGCAAAGTTGGAGCCTCTAGCTCTTCTGGGGGCCGAGTGCCTAAGCAGAAAGATAAACACACAAACTTTCTGCGTTATATATTACAGTACTGTGCGAATTAGTTGGGACAAGCGAAGGAACGCTAAGTCCCTTCCGCTGCAGAGTCTAAACTGCTGCAAGTCTAAACTCGTTCGTAACTTCTGCTGCAAGTTTAGACTTATAGCAGAGCGATATCTGCAAGTCTAAAATTGTCTGTTGTGTTACTCTGCTATTATTTACACTTCCACTTTAGTCGGAATTGATATTTCATAGGCTGAGGACGTGATTATGTAAATAGTTCACAATTTTCATTCGAAACTTTTTTTATTAAATACATCATGGACATCATGCCTCGTAAACGAGCTAAAATAATCGCTTTAGGCGAAAACACTTCACTTACTGCTAGGCAGATAGTAAAAGCAGTTGCCGTCGGGAAATCCAGCGTTTCAGAGATCATGAAGCTGCATAAGGAGAAAGGGTCCGTGGACACGTCCCGTAAAGAACATTGTGGAAGAAAAAGAAAAACACCCCTAGAGATGATAGTCTAATTCGAAGAATTAGTATCATAGAACCGAAGAAGACCAGTGGAGATATCAAAAGGGAGATTGCGTCTCATGGGGTTAATATAGATGCTTCCACCGTACGTCGTCGTCTTCTAGATTGTGGCTGCCGGGCTCGACGCCCCTCCAAAAAGCAGCTTTTGACACCCGCTATGAAGCAAGAAAGGCTATCCTGGGCAAAGAAACATCGAGACTGGACTGTGGAGAATTGGGAAAAAGTGATATTTTCCGACGAAATCCACTTTCATTTGCATGGCTACAGGTCAAATTTGGTCTGCCGCTCGCCTGGAGAACCTCTTCGATCCGTCCACATCCAGCAATTCCCCAAACACCCAACCAAGGTCATGTTTTGGGGATGTTTCACAGCTTCCGGGCCACAGACGCTTCACCCCATTGAAGGAATGATGGACAGCAAAAAGTACATAGGCGTTCTGGAGGCGAAAATGGTCCCAACACTGCAGAAGCTGTTTTCTAATGGCGATGGGGCATTTCAATAGGATCTGGCTCCATGCCACAATTCTAAGCTTGCTAAGAGCTTCTTTACCAAGCAACATTTGAAGGTATTGGAGTGGCCAGGAAATTCACCCGATCTAAACGCCACTGAAAATTTGTGGGTCATTATTAAAGTGCTCATATCTAAGATGGATTGCACGACGAAAACCAAAATGATAGAAAGTGTCATGAAAGTGTGGTTCCACTACCCTGAAGTGAAGGAGATGTGTGGAAAGCTAGTCGCATCAATGGTTGAGAGGGTGAAAGAAGTAATTAAAGCTAAGGGGGGGGTCACATTCACTATTAACTATGTACACTATTAAACAAATAAATATTTCAGTTGTGTCTTTGTTACCGCATTTTCCTATTGTCGCAACTAATTTGCACAGTACTGTAGATTATTAAAATCTTCTCAACGCAAATAGAATTTTAAAATTACTTCTAAAAAAATGGTATTTTCCTTCTTAGTGGTAAAAGAACAATCCATTTTTGATAATGTAGTAAAATGTAAAACTATTTATATAAATTGAAATTTCTAAGATAGGCTAATAATATGAAAAAATATTTTCTTGTATGCCTTAAAACATATACTTTATTCTAATTTAATAAAAATGGGACGGGGTGGCTCAGTCGGTAGCCCGCCAGGCTCGTAATCTGCATTTCCCAGGTTCGAGTCGCAGCTGGGTCAGCGTTGAGATTTATCTCCGCAAAATTCCTCGCCCTGCCCTCGGTCAGTAGGGGAAACCTATAGGTTGGAAAGGCCGCCGTCAGTCAGAACGTTAAGTCGTAGCCCTGTGTGCGGAGAGTCATACCCTGTGCACGTTAAAGAACACGCTGTATGGCCTTGAGGGGCCCCCTCGGTGTGAGCATCTGTACGCGGTGAGGGGGACCACCCTGTGAAGGTTCCGCTGGCTCGGTTACCTTCGCAGGGTCCTAAACGCTCGCCCGCGTGTTTGCCATGCGCGGAGACCCGTGTCCCGGGAAAGGAGGATCCTGGTAGTTGCTCGAGGGTCCCCGTCTTCTCTCCTCAGCTCATGACTGGTGGGGTCCCCTTTTGCCGTTTTGCCATTGGGGGAGCCTGTCCGTCGCGGGGCTGGGCAGCGAATTCCGGGGCCTCTGCTATACACTGCTTTGGCCTCTGCTTCCGGTAAACGGGAGCTCCTGGGGTGGCCCTCCCAGGAGCAATCGGCTGGTGGGCAGGTCCTGCTAGGGTCAACCGTGCAGAGTGGTGAGTAACCTTGCCCACGGTCCGGGTACAGGTTTACAAGTTTCCTCATAACTTATTTTCCTTTTGTCGTTATCTTTTCTTTGTGAGGCCAGGTTGGCCATTCACAATTTTGTTATTTTAAGCTTTGTTTCATTTGTGCAGAACGTTTTTGTTCTGTACATTTCTCTTTTCATTTTCCTTCTATTTATTTGTGAGGGCTTGGCTCACTTCTGTGTGGGTATAGTGCCTGCGTAGCCCTGGCGCCCGACTGGGCGTCCCCTTGTTGGGCTCCGTGGAGGGTGGGGACAGCGGGCACTGAACCACACAATAAAAAACATGAGAGAGAATGATGAAAAGAATGCGATCGCCGCCAACAAGAGGGCTCGACATGAGCCCCCATCTTCCTCGTTGTCTAAGTTATCTCTGCCGTCGTCTTCTTTGTCTGTGTCTTCGTTCCCAAAGTTCCTGATCATCCACTCCACGGGTGATCAGGTGCTTGGAGACATGTCCCCTTTTTTTGTGAACAAAGGTTTGAAAGGTCTTGCGGGAGAACCGAAATCCGTAAAGCGCTTACGATCTGGCGACTTACAAGTTGAGACCGCTTGTTCCAAACACTCGGAACTACTCCTGAAAGTCAAGGAAATTGGTGGGGTGGCTGTCGAAGTCACTCCCCATAAAACTTTGAATTCCTCTCGGGGTGTGATCACCGAGTGGCGCCTCCTCAAAGTCACTGAGGAGGAGATCCTCTCGGAGCTCACACCTCAAGGAGTAACAGCGGTCCACCGGGTTTCGACACGCCGTGATGGGAAATTGACACCCACCCGGGTGTTGATTGTGACATTTAACACGCCACGCCTGCCTTCTTCCATCAAGGCAGGTTATTTACATTGTGAGGTACGGCCGTATATACCGAACCCTCTGCGCTGTTTTCAGTGTCAGATATACGGTCATGCCCGCACAGCATGCAGGGGCAAGCCCACCTGTGCTCGCTGTGGCAGTAAGGATCATCTCGATCCTGACTGCACAGCAGAAAAGGCATGCTGTGTGAACTGTAGTGGCGAACATCCGGCGTACTCCCGCGACTGTCCAAAGTGGAAAGAGGAAAAGGAGGTACAATGCCTCAAAGTCGTGAATAATATCTCGTATGCTGAGGCGAGAAAGCTTGCTGCACCGCCCGCCCCACCTGGCAAGGTTTCCTATGCCAGTGCAGTCATTGGAAAGCCCATCGTTCCAATGACTTCGGTTGCGGTGCAGACTGACATCAGTGTACCACCTACTGAGTCTTTCTCGCCAGCTGCGAAGTACCTCCTCACGCAGGCGAGACCGAGGGTGGTGTCGACTTCGACATCAACCCCGGTTTCCATTCCTGCAGCTCAGCCTTCCACCTCCACCGGAAGGCCTCCTCCCTCCCGTCCTCAGACAGCAAGACCTTCCAAACCGAAGCCCCCCCCCCGGGGGCCAAAAAAGAAAATAACAGCACCACAAAGGGCGGTCACTGATCCATGCCCCTCGGACGATTCCGAGGACATGGATACCGACCGCCCCCTATTCACTAAACCGTCCTCTGCGGCGGTTAAGTTGAATAGGAATTCGTCGTCCGCCCACTCTTCTAAGTCCTGAGATGGCCACACTCCTACAATGGAATTGTCGTGGATTCCAGAGGAATCTTGACGACATCAAGGTCCTCCTTCAGGTACACCAGCCCATCTGTGTGTGCCTGCAGGAGACATACTTGCAGCCAGTCACAGATCCCACGATCCGGCACTTTTCACTTTCGCCGGGACCGGGATGGAGATGGCCCAGCTCGCGGGGGTGTCGCCATCCTCGTGAGCAACCACTCTCCATTCCAGGTTCCACCACCAACTTGGAGGCGGTAGCCATCCGTCTCTTCGTGGGGGTTCTCGCTGACTGTCTGCTCTGTATATCTTCCACCTGGGAGCATCGTCTTCCAGGAAGACCTTGATGATCTCGTCTCGCAGCTGCCGTCCCCCTTCCTCATTATGGGGGACCTCAACGGACACAGTCCACTTTGGGGCAGTGCTGACACCAACGGGAGGGGCGGGGTCCTGGAGCAGTGGCTCCTGGATCCTTCTCTCTCCCTGTTGAACACTGGTGTCAGTACTTACTTTCACTCCCCAACCCGCTCTTTCACTGCCATTGACCTCACCATCTGCTCCTCCTCGATCCTTCCACTCTTTACATGGGAGGTCGAGGACAACCCTTATGGAAGCGATCACCTCCCTGTGGTGTGCACCATCTCCCGTGGGGGGCCTTGCAGCCCTTCACGCGTCTCATGGTGGAGGCTGGATCGGGCTGACTGGGGTGGTTTCGAGCTGCTCTCTGAGCTCGATGATCACTCTGTCAGCCAGGAGCCAATCAATGTGGCAGTAGCGGAGATAACGGACTATCGTAGATGCAGCTGCATCAACAATTCCTCAAACTTCTACACGGTTTCCTCGCTTTCCGAAACCATGGTGGAATCCAGATTGCACCGCAGCTCGTAAGGCTCAGAACAAGGCTTGGGGGGTGTTTCGGAGATATCCGACGACCCCTAACCTCGAAAATTTCAAACGCGCCAGGGCGAAAGTTCGTTTCATCCGACGCCAGAGCCAGAAGGAATCTTGGATCAAGTATACATCTTCTATCACCTGCACGACTACTTCTAAGGTCGTGTGGGATAAAGTCCGGAAGATGAGTGGGAACTACATGTCCCACTCGTTATCGATCCTGGAGCACAATGGACAGGCAATTGCTGATCCCAAAGCAATTGCCGACACTCTGGGGGAGTCATTCTCTTCCATCTCTTCGTCTTCCTCTTACTCCCCCGAGTTTCTGGCCCAGAAGGGCAGGGCGGAGCGCTCTCCGCTGTCTTTCCACTCGAATGGCCTGGAGCCTTACAACAGGCCATTCACAGCGGAGGAGCTTCGCCTTGCTCTGCACTCTTCTCGTGCCTCTGCTGTAGGGTCGGACAATGTCCATTATGCCATGCTCCAACATCTTTCACCTTCGAGTAAGGATCGGCTGCTCCATCTCTTCAATCGCATTTTTGTCGAGGAGCAGTTTCCGGACTCCTGACGGGAGGCCATCGTCTTGGCCTTCCCCAAGCCAGGCAAAGATCCCAAGATTCCTTCCAATTATCTTCCCATCGCATTGACGAGCTGCGTGTGCAAGGTGTTGGAAAGAATGGTAAATGCCAGACTCATCTGGTATTTAGAACATCACAACCTTCTTTCCAACACCCAGTGTGGCTTTCGCAGGCAATGGTCAACTCTTGACCATCTGATAAGCCTCGAATCGGCTATCAGAAATTCATTTTTAAGAAGAGAGCACCTGGTGTCAATTTTCTTCGACATCGAAAAAGCGTACGACACGGCTTGGAGATCCGGCATTCTTCGTGACCTCCACAGCTTCGGCTTGAGAGGTCATATGCCGATCTTCATCTCCAACTTCTTATGGACACGCTCTTTTCGTGTCTGTGTCGGTAACACTCTGTCGCGGCCGTACCCCCAAGAACAGGGGGTGCCACAAGGCTGCGTTCTGAGTGTTACGCTTTTCGCTGTCAAGATTAATTCTATAACTAGACAACTTCCTCCATCAGTAGACAATGCTCTCTATGTTGATGACTTTAGCATCTTTTGCTCATCGTCCAGCATGAGGGTCATTGAAAGACAACTGCAAATTGCCCTGAACAATCTTTCGGTTTGGGCGACGGCAAACGGGTTTCGGTTCTCCCCACAGAAGACCGCTTGTGTGCACTTTTGCCACAAGCGTAATCTTCATCTGGATCCTGAGCTGCGGCTCGGGGGTAACATCATTCCAGTTGTGGCGGAGACCAAGTTTCTCGGTCTCATATTCGATCGGAAATTGACCTTTTTACCACACATACGTCATCTCAGGTCCAAGTGCACGCGGGCATTGAACATCGTCAAGATCCTCTCCTCCCTTTCTTGGGGGGCGGACCGATGTTCTTTGCTCCGCCTGTACCGTGCACTTGTCCGATCGAAACTGGACTACGGATCCCAGGTGTACGACTCGGCCCAGGATTCGGTGGTGAAGGTGCTGGACCCCCTCCATCATCAGGCTCTCCGTGTTTGCACGGGAGCCTTCCGCACTTCACCGGTCCAGAGTCTTTACGTTGAGACCGACGAACCTTCTTTATCTCTTCGCCGTGAGCAGTTGTCCCTACAATATGCTTCTAAATTGTGATCCCTGCCTGGCCATCCCACTTGGGACTGCGTTTTCAGTCCGAAGTGGGAAATGCTTTACAATAATCGGCCGACTGCCATTCGTCCTTTTGGTTTGCGAATACGAGGCTACCTCAGAGACATCAACACCAGTCTCGATAGCGTTGCACAGTCGACAGCTGAGCCACTTCCACCATGGCTCGCTGTTTCCCCTACCTGCGATTTTTCCCTGTGCAGGACGGGGAAGGCCTTTACACCCGACTGTGTGTACCGGCAACTCTTTGCCAGCCATCGTGCTGAGCACCCGGACTTCTTTCCTGTCTTTACAGATAGCTCGAAGTCCGGCACTTCAGTGGGATCAGCCATGGTCTGCTGTGATGTAATCATTGCAGACCAGATCCCACTGCAGTGTTCCATCTTCACTGCAGAGTTGCACGCTATCAGCCTCGCCTTGGACCATGTGGCGACTAAGCATCATCGTCGGTGTGTGCTTTACACCGACTCGCTTAGCTCTCTACAGGCTTTGATCTCGGTGAGGCATCAGCCTCACCCAGTTCTTACTAAGATCCGCCAGCAACTATATCGTCTGGCAGCCACCACCACCATCCATTTCTGTTGGGTGCCCGGTCACGTCGGGATTAGAAGCAATGACTTGGCAGATGCTGCTGCCAAGTCAGCCATGCCCCTGTCCGACTCTCCGTTGCCGGTTCCCTATCTGGATTTCCGGCAGCGTTTTACCACCGAGCTCCGGGCAGAGTGGCAGAGATCTTGGTCGGAACAGCTTACGAACAAGCTCTTTGAGATCAAGCCTATCATCAAACCATGGCAGTCTTGTTACCGCAGGAATCGCAAGGAGGAAGTTGTACTTGCTCGGCTCCGCTTAGGTCACTCGTATATTACTCATTCGTTTCTTCTACGGGCGGACGACTTACCTAAGTGCGAGTTTTGTGACACCATTTTAACAATCAAACATATTTTAATTGAATGTCCATGTTTTAACCTAGAACGTCGTTTGTATTTTACTTTTCATAAATTTACTTCCGAGCCACTTACACTCGGACATCTTTTAACTGATCATTGCTTTTTACCTCCAATTTTTGCCTTTTTGAAGTTTACAGGTTATTTTAACAGGTTATGATTTTACGGATTTGTTATTTATTCGTCATCTGACCTAGGTCATTTACACCTGGGTTAGTTTTATCCATTGTATATACTGTATATATATATATATAAATATTTGTTCTTTTACAGTAATTTTTATCACGGTTTTTTGTTATATATTTTTGTTGGTTTTGTCTTTACTTGTTTTACACTTGTTGCTGTTTTTGTATTGTATTTTATCACCTTTAGATGTTGCTTTTAACATTGGTTGTAGGTTTACACGATTTTTAATATCCTATTTACTACTTGTCTTTGTCTGGCGCATTATGGCCTTAGTTGCCGATGCGCCAATAAACCTAAAACAACCAAAACAACCAAAGCCTTGAGGGGAGACTACCATCTGTCTCCCAACAGCTGTTCCAGTGGGTCCCTTCCCCAAACCTTCTCTGAGCCTTCGGGGTCCTTGTGACCTGGCCATCTAGTCCATGGTGTGCAAAAAATGCCTCTCAGGGGTAAAACATCCCAACTAATTAAATAAAAGTCTACTGTACCTCAACTAGTAGATCGTTTACAATATTTTCTAAAATATTGGAGGATTAATGGTAGTGTGAAATTCTGAAACTGCTACTTCTAATATTTTATCAATACTTATTACAACCTGGGGTGGGGCTTGTAATTTGCAGTTCGCTGGTTCTAGTCCCAGCTGGGCCACGGTTGAAATTTATCTCCGCAAAATTTCCCGCTCTGCCCACACTCAATAGGATACACCGATGGGGTTAATATAGATGCTTCCACCGTACGTCATCGCCTTCGACGACCGATGGGCTTGGAAAGTCCACTATCGTTGAATGGAATGTTAAGCCGTGGCCCTGTGTGGGGCAGACCCATACCTTGTACACGTTAAAGGACACGCTGGATGGCCCTGACGGGAGGCTACCATGTGTCTCCTACCAGATGTCTAGTGGTTCTCCCAGACCAACCTTTTCTGAGCGATAGGGGTCCTTATGACCTGCCCATTTAGGCCATTAGGTGCAATAAAAGTGTCACTCAAACAACCCAACCTTATTCCAACCTAAAAATAAATTTGAATGGATCTATAAAAATAGCTGAAAACGATGGTAAGCAGTGTCACATTATCTTTTTTCACTAGGATTTAAAATACACAGCCTGGCCAAATTATTACGAACGCCTACCTCATATTTCGTTGGACGTCCATGGATATTTTCAATTCTCTACACATAGTTCTCGTTGTAGTGTGTTGTGAAGTAGTTCCAGCTGTCCTCTCTCTCAGTTGAGTTCGTCAAGGCGTTCCAGCATGTTCTTTAATGTGCACAGGGTATGGCCCTCACGCACAGGGTGCCAGAGCTTAACGTCCCATCCGATGGACGGCGGCCTTTCCAAGTCAATCGGTATCCCCTACTGACCATAGGCAAGGAGTTTTGTGGAGATAAATTTCAATGCTGGTCCAAACGAGACTGCAGATTGATTGACTGATTGTCTGACGCTCTACCGACAGAGCCATTCCCTCCCCTCTCTCTCAGCTGGAGAACTGTTGCTGTTTCTTTTAACCTACAATTCGTGCCAACAAACGTTTGTCCCTGTCTATCAGAGCCTTTTTATCCCGCATTTGTGGGGTGGGGGTGGCTCAGTCGGTAGCACGTTAGGTATTTTATCTTTAGTTTTTATATTCGGGTCGAGCCTGTGCCAGCATTGAGATATATCTCCGCAAAACTCCCCACCCTGCCCACGGTCAGTAGGGGACACCAATGGTCTTGGAAGGGCATCATCCGTCGAATGGGACTTTGAGCCGTGGCCCTGTGAGGGAAAGCCATAATCTGTGCACGTTAAAGAACACGCTGGATAGCCTTGACGGGAGGCTACAATCTCTCCTAATAGCTGTTCCAGTGGTCCCCAACCTTCTCTGAGTCTTCGGGATCCTTATGACCTGGCCATATAGACCCATCGTGTGCAAAAAAGTGATGCTCAGAGGTAAAACAAGACCCAATCCAACTCTCTCGCATTTGCCATGATTGGCGGACTTATATTTTTCAGACCATTGCCATTCTCCATATTCTTAGGATATTGTGCACCGTAATATTTCGCTGAGTTCATACAAACCGTTACGAATGCTCCTGGGCATCACTCACCAACATTGAACATCTTTTCGATTTGAGTCATATCATTCTTTTTACCCACGTCGCAGTTTGGGTTGGGTTGTTTTACCTCTGAACGTCCCATCTGACGGACGGCGGCCTTTCCTAACCCGTCTGTATACCCTACTGACCGAGGAGAGGGCGGAGAGTTTCTCGGAGATTAATTTCAGCGCTGGCCCAGCTGGGACCCAAACCTGGGAACTACAAATTACGAGCTAGACACGCTACCGTCTAAGCCAACCACGTTCGATGCCGCACTTGACTTTGATTTCCATCATGCTTATATGTCTTTTATAGGACTTTATATTAATGTAGAATTCTAACATTTAGTAAGAAATTTTGCATACATTGGCATGTTTCATAGCATTTCACGCACGATTCAGTGTTTATAATAATTTGCCCAAGCGGTGTACCGATTTAATGGCTTTGACAGGAGGCTTCCATCTATTCCCAAACAACTGTTGATTGAATTTCGTTTCCCAGTGATTTTGTGTTATTGGATTCTTGTGACCCAGTAGAAAAACGTGTTGCTTCAACACCACCCAAAACGCAAGGCCATTGTACGTAATTATAACGTCAACATTAGTAGAACAAAAAATATATATACAGGGTGATTCAAAACTTATCGTTCAAATTTCGTGGGGAGGTAGGGAATACGTCAGGAAACCGATTTCACATAGGAAAGTATGTCCGCAAACGTCATCTACATGAACAAAATGGACAAGTAAAGTGAACACAAGGAAACAGTACAGTTAAGTGGTAACGAATGTGACTTTTATTCCAACAAGGTAAAGTACAGGTTCACAGTAGGTACTCAAAATTGCGACCATTTACACGGACACAGGATTCACAGCGCCGTTGCATTGACCACCGAACATTTTCAAAAACGCCTGGCATATCACGGACAATGCCTGCGGCGGCCACTATTCGTGCAACTAGGTCCATTTCACTGTCGACGGGGGTCTCGTACGCATAGTATTTCATGGTCCCCCACAAAAAAAATCCATGGGCGATAAAACAGGTGACCTGGGTGGCCAAGCGATCGCTGATGACAGCGGGAGTGGTCGGGCGAGCTGTACACTGGTTGGGTACACACAGCGCCCTCTACATACGCATGCGTACATTTGCGGACATACTTTCCTATGTGAAATCGGTTTCCTGATGTATTCCTACCTCCCCACGAAATTTGAACGATAAGTTTTGAATCACCCTGTATATACAATATAAGTTCCTTATATATTAATTTCCGTTATTCCTATTGATAAGTTTTAAAATTAATTTTTATACTAATATTTAATAATATTAATCTTTATACTAATATATAAATAACGTTAATTTATATTTATAAATATATATTTAGAAAAAGTTATTTGTATGTATTAGCTTTATGATAATGCTTATATATATGGGAATAATTTTTCTAAATAATGTATATTTATAAATATAAATTAGAAAAATAGATTAATTTAAAACTTACCAGTAGAAATAACAAAAGAAAATATATAAGAAATTTGGTATATTTTTTTTAGATCCACCTTTGCAGACGTAATAATTCAGTGGAATGGCCTCCTGTTCTAGGTTGTGTTGGTTGGGTTGTTTTTACCTTTGAACGACACTCTTTTTGCACACAATGAGCTAAATAAGCAGAAAACAAAAACTTGTAGGGCTTTGGGGGAAAGAACCCACTGAACAGCTGTTAGGAAACACACGGTAGCCTCTCGTCAAGGCCATCCACCGTGTTCTTTAACATGCACAGGATATGGCAGAAGTGTAGGGGCCGGGATGGTAGGCGGAAATGAGAACCGGAAATTGGTTACATAACTCGTTTCCAGTTACATAACTCATTTCTGGTTACATAACTTCGACAACCCCACCTCGCGCCATAAAGTCCTTTCGATATCGTGCTTTCGAAAGTTATGAACCAGAAATGAGTTATGTAACTGGAAATGACTTATGTAACCAATTTCCGGTTCTCATTTCCGCCCACCGTACCGGCCCCTACACTTATGGTCTGCAGTCCAGTGGGTCCCCTCCCCTAACCTTCTTCTTCTTTCTCCAACCTTCTCTGAGTCTTCGGGGTCCTTGTGATCTAGCCATTTAGGACCATTGTGTTAAAAAAAGCCCCTCTCAGTGGTAAAACAACCTTTCCCAGCTTCTGTGAGCCATACACACGGAGCACCCCCTCCCCTTAACGTTCCATTCGAAGGACGGCGGCCTTTCCAAGTCCAAGAAAAACGAACCATGCAGCGACTGAAAGAACGGAAACCAAATGTAATTATTGCAAATGCCAAAATGGCAATTAACTGAAATGTTTTAGTTGCTTAGACTCACCTCGAGTGTTACGCTTAAACGACAGGACGGGAGAAAAAACCTTAGTTTTGGGCTGAACTGTGATGATAACGGCAATTACGTTCGTAAGTCTCTTAGGCGATGAAAAATGCAATTTAGAAAAAAGTTTCATTTCTTCGTTTGACCATTAATCGTTTCGCGATTAGTTTTTGTTGCTGACAAGCTTCGTTGAAGTCCGGGATTCTTAATTAACCTGAAGGGAAATCAGCGAAGCAAAACAACAATATGCATTGTAAAGTTTTAATGGATGTGTTGATGAATATTTTTGAAATGTCCTAGGGACTGAAGTGATGTGATGTGATAAAATGTGATGGGAAGGTTAGAAACCCTTCAACAATGGGCTTCCAGCTATCCGAAACAAAGAATCGGACGTTTAAATCACAATGTAGAAAATTAAAATAATAGTTTTTCTAAATGTTTTAAAAATTCCTATTTATGCAGAGTAGACTTTCTGTAATCCAATACTCTTGGATCTTAATTTCTTTTCTTTTCTGCGCCAAAAGAGATTTCAAAAACAAAATTAACACTTCAAACAAGATATAAAAAATAACAGTCACAGTTCTTTCTTCAGTTCCACCACAAAAATAACCATGAGGTTATCACTTGTGATACTGGCCACTAGAGAAAGTTTGTAAGCAAAAACACATTTTCCTTGAACAGTCAATATTTCATATTTGTATATTATTAAATTCCTCTTGTTTTTATTTTCGAAAAACGAAAACCCAGAAAAGGATGAATTCAGATTCTGTATAATAAAGAACTTTCCTCCAAGAAACTGAGAATCAGGGTCTGAATTTTAAATCTATTGCTTTTACTGTAGCTTCTGCAGAGAAGAGATTTCATTGACAATTCTTCATCAATAATCTTCTTCATCTTTTCCTTCAGAATTTGTCGTTGAAATTGATAGAGAAGACAATGTAAAAAGACATGAGAAATATTTTCTGGAGTTTTACAGATGGCACAAAGTGGAGAGGGTTTTTTTGCTAATTTTGAAGAGCTTTTCATTTAAAGCACAGTGATTAAGGTTAATCCTGAAAAGAGATGTTTCTTGTCCTGCTAAGATGAGATGTTTGAAGTTGGGGTGGGAGGCTATTAAAGATGCTGCGATAGAATAGGCCAACATTTTTCCGACTATTTTGAAAAAGTTTAATCCATTCAGAGTGAGTTATTTTATTTTCTCTAATGCAGAAATCTTTGTATGTAATGATGTTAAATATGTTTGCGGTTTTCTGTAAGCTCTCTCTAGCAGTTTTGTCAGCCTCTTCGTTCCCATGGATTCCTATATGGCTAGGAATCCACTGGATCACAATTTGATTTTTATTTTCTTCAACATGTTTATTGCATTGCCATAATATTTCTGAAATTAATGAACAGTTAGAGGTAGAAAGTGGATCGGCTAGAAGAGCTTGGAGTGAAGACCTGCTGTCTGAAAGAATCAGAATTTTTTCTGAATGAAAAATGAATGCCCATTCAAGTGCCTTGAGGATAGCCCAAAGTTCGCCATTCATAATAGGTGTTGGATTAGACAACGAAAATCCTTCTTTAATACTAAGACCAGGAATGCAGAAAGCACAGGATACTATTCCAGTTTCATCACTTCTAGAACAATCAGTAAAGATGTGGCAAAAAACAGCAAATTTCCCACCAATATACTGCATGGTAACAGCCCATAGTTCTTCAGAAGGGTAATGATGTTTTGAAATCACGTCAGGGATATAAGGAAAAATATCCGGCCTAGAGATATTCCAAATGGGAAAATCGGGTATGCTGTCTCCTGCAATATTTCTGTTAATCAAATTTAAAAGGAAAAAATTACTTTTGATACTTCTAAAAATGCTCGATCTTTTGCAGTTCAAAAATTTATCTAAGATTAGATTTTTATTGGTCTTGGTGTTCATTCTTGCTATACTTTTAAAAACCATGGAATTTCTTCTAACGCTGAGTGGAGGTATCGCAGCTTCACCAAGTGATGGAAGGGTTGGAGATCCAGGAAGTAATCCGAGGCAACATCTAATAGCTTTATTTTGACAGGTTTCAAGCTTTTTGCACAAGGAATCGGAAGCATTAAGGTAAAGCTGGCTACCATACTCGAGAATCGGGCGTATTAAAACTTTGTAGAAAATAAGGAGAGTTTTAGATTTAGCTCCCCACAATGTACCAGTTAGATATCTCAGCATATTCAATCTGCTATTAACTTTTTGACAGACTAGATTAATTTGAGGTTTCCAAATTAAATGATGGTCAAGAAGAACACCAAGGAATTTGTGTTCTTTAACAACTTCAATTGGCTCATTGTTAATTTGTAGTCTTAATAGGAAGTGGTCTGGAAATAATAGACACTTAGTCTTATCTTGTGAAACTGAAAATCCCCATTCATCTAAAAACTTATGGACTTGATTGACTGCTATTTGTAGATTCTTTTGAAGGATGTCAGGATCTCTGCCAGTAACCCAAACAGCCAAATCATCAGCAAAAATTGAATATTTAATATTTTTGTTTAAGTACTTAGGTAGGTCCTGAAGCATGATGTTGAAAAGCACAGGGCTGAGAACGCTGCCCTGTGGTAAACCCTCAGAAACAGGGATAAGAGCTGAAAAAACATCTCCTAATTTTACTTGAATTTTTCTATCTTTCAGAAAATTGTTTATATAGTTAAACATATTGCCAGTTATTCCTAATTTTAAAAGCTTAAAAAGGAGTTCAAGATGCCAAACACTGTCAAAAGCATGTTGCATATCGAAGAAAACCACAGCCACTCTTTGTTTTATGGAAAGAGCATTTTGTGACTCAGCAATTAGTTGACGTAAATTATCTTTAGATGACATTCCTCTCCGAAAGCCCGTTTGGAAAGGAGATAGCATTCCAGAGTATTCAAGAAACCAATTGAGTCTGTAAAGTATCATCGTTTCAAATACTTTCCCAAGACAAGAAGTCAGTGAAACAGGTCTGTCATCATCATCATCATCATCATCCTCAAGCAGCCATGGGCTACGGAGGTCCAACCAGACCATGCAGTTTAATTCTCCAAGCATATCTGTCCTGAGCTACATCTGCTGCATCAGGCCACTGCACATCAATTCTAACAAGGTCCTGTTTGACATTGTCTGCCCACCGCATCCTAGGTCTCCCCCTCCTTCTGAGGCCTCTAGGCACACTGTTCATAACCCTATTCGCCAATCTATAATTATCCATACGGGCAACATGGCCAAACCAGCGGAGTCTCTCTCTGCACAATATGATGCTTAAAGGAGGTTGCAGACTCCTTTGCCTAACCTCATCATTAGTTACAAAGTTAAACCACCTAATGCCCAAGATACTGCGTAAGCATCTAGAATCAAAAGCATCTAGTTTCCTGTTATCTTGTTTACACAGCGTCCAAGTTTCACTACCATAACTAACCCTAGAAAGAACCAAACTATTATACAGTCTAATTTTAGTCTTTAGGTGTATACGCCTATTTCTCCACAATCTCCATAGATTCTTAAAAGTCCCAGCAGCAACACCTATTCGTCTGTTAATCTCATGCCTCACATCACCAGTATCAGTTACATAGCTCCCAAGGTAATTAAATTGTGACACCTGCTCAAGACTGCAACCATTCAGATTGTAGGAGCTTAATAAATTAGGTGGTTTCTTAGATTTTACAATAGGAATGATCTGGGCTATTTTCCAAGTATCCGGAATTGTGCCTCTGTTCCAGCATTCATTAAGTAGTTTCAATAAATGTGTCAGTCCTTCCTGTGGAAGGGATTTAATAATAACATTGGTGATTCTATCTGGTCCAGAACTGCTCTTATTTTTGGTTTTTTTATAGCATTTTCAAGTTCCCATAGGTTGAAAGGAGTATTCAAATATTCTGGAGACAGGGGCAATTCATCCAAGACTGCTTCCATAAATTTGGAAATTTTATCCCTGCTGTTTCTGAATGAATCAGAAGTAGATAACTTATAATAAGAAGAGAAATGATGGACGAAATATTCTGCCAATTTCTCGGTTGTGCAATTTAGAGCTATAGTAAGTTGGGTCCAGATGGGAGTAGTCAGGAGCTATTCCAATATTCTTTATTTTCCTCCATATAGCTGACTGAGGAGTCTGGAAGTTAATATCCTTGCAAAAGTTTTGCCACTGTTTTTTCTCAATATTTTTTGTTTCTCTTTTACTTTTAGCACAAACTCTTTGGTAATCTTCAATATCTTTTAAATTTCCAGATCTTTTAGCTTTTCTTTCACTTCTTCTCCTATTTGCAGTGATCTTTTTTACTTCTATAGCATAAGAACAAATTTTAATGGGGGCTTTGAATTCTTTAGTGTTACATTGATAGTTCCTGAAGAGAGAAGAACTAAATTCAATTAGATTAGACTGGTTGTTTGCATTTTGCAGGTCAAATGAGATATTTTTCTTGAATTGGAACCAATTAGTAACTTTCAAACGAGGTTTAGATATTTTATACCAAAAGTTAGCTGAAATAAAGACTGGTAAATGATCGCTCCCAAGAGAATCATGATGTGTTGTCCATGCAAAATGTTTGGCAAAGGGAACTGAGACAATGGAGAGATCAACAGCACTTCCTCTTCCTGAAGTTTGAAAAAGGTAGGAGAGCCATCATTGAGCACAACCAGGTTAAGATTCATGATCAGATCTTCAACAATGTTTCCTCTTCTGTCTGTAGAGGAGCATCCCCAAGTTCTACTGTGTGCATTCCAGTCTCCACAGATAAGCCATGGTTGGGGGCATTGATGCAAAGTGTTTTTGAAATCTTCCAACGAAACATCATAACCTGGATTATACAGTGAAATAATGCTGAAGGTAAAATCTTTAATTTTCACTTGCACTGCTACAATTTCGAGGAATTGATTGCGACAGGAGATCTCGATTGCAGCTTGGGGCAATTTGGAGTGCTGAAGTGTAACAGCACAAACATAATTTATATTAATCTCTATTTAAAAAACGGTAGTAATTATTATAATCATTTATTATTCAAACAAAATTTGCAGTAATTACAGTTACTAATCATTTACATAATATCTAACTGTAATATATATAAATATAATATAAAATGAAAATATTCCTATAAATACATATCATACAACACTTTATTACAAAAGCCGTTTGACACTTCGATATTATTTCAGTGAAAATCAACATTCAAAGTTCGGTAATTTTGAGAATAAACTTGATAAATTTGAAAAGTGTTTTTGCGATTTCATTGAAGTCTCTCTAAATCTCGATTTTCAACAATATTCGTTAATAATTAGAGAATTATAGATGCTGTAACTTTAAAGAGAAGATGCTACTTGTAATAAATATTTACCTCAATACTAATTAATACCTATGTAACAATTACTATCACAAATTGTTTAGTAAAATGATGTTTTAGAAATTCGGGTAAATATAATATAGCTTTTTTCTATTAGTTTTTTTAAAAAGCGTTTAGGATGATTACCAGAACAATGTCTATTGTTAAATGTTCCATGTTCAAGAGCTGTTTTAATATTTAGAAAAATTTCAATGAAATCTTCAATATATCTCGGTATTGGTAATTTTTCACAAAAACTTTAATTTCAAATTTCGGAACTTTGAGTTGGGTTGGGCTGTTTTTTCTCTGAATGACACTTTTATGCACACAATGGGGTAAATAGCCAGGTCACAAGGACCCCAAAGAGTCAGAGGAGATTGATGGAAGGGACTCACTGAATAGCTGTTAGGAGACAGATAGAAGCCTCCCGTCAACGTCATTCAGTGTGTCCTTTAACCAGCAGAGGGTATCGCTCTCCGAACACGGACACACGACTCTTTCCAAGCCCAGCGGTGTCCCCTACTGATGGAGGGCAGTACGGGAATTTTGCGCAATGGACTAAATGGCCTGGTCACAAGGACCCAAATATCTCAATGAAGGTTGAGAAAACGGTGTCATGATTTGAAGTCCCATCCGAAAGACGGCAGCGTTTCCAAGCCTAACGGTGACATTCTATTCACCGAGGGCATATCAGTGTTATCAGAAAGTATTCTCAACGCAGTTAAGATTCAAATTTGATTCAATACAGTTGAGATTCAAACTTGAAACTTCAGATTACGACTCTGGCCAGCTACCGACTGAGCCATCTTCACCCTACATACTTTCCAGTTATTCCAGAAATAATATAATTATTTCTATTTGACACGGGGCGGAAGTCGCTCAGTCTGCACCGCGCCTGGCTTGTAATCTGTAGTTCCCAAGTCCCAATTCAGCCCTCATTGAGATTTATGTCCACAAAACTCCCCCACCCTGCCCTCCGTTAGCAAGGGACAGCGACCGACTTTGTAAATCCACCATCCATGGGATGGGAAGTTAAGCCGTGGCTCCGTGTGTGAGAGAGCCATATCCTGTGCACGTTAAACACGCTGGATGGCTTTAACCGGAGGCTGTTATCTGTCTGTATTCTGCCAGTATATACTCTAGTACAGGCATGTGAAACACGCGGCCAGCCGGGAACTGTTCTGCGGCCCGCCAAGATTGATAACCAATACGTTTATTTAACTTTTGACAACACTGGATTCTTTAATTAAAATTATAAGTACGTATACGGTACATGAATTAAATAAACGTATTTCAGAAAACATTTCCATTTATATATAAGGGAAACTATTGCGCATAAATGTATATCTCGGAGCCCGATCGTAGAATTGCTCATATCATGAAATGCCCGATCATTTCATGAAATAGTGGCATTTCATGATATGAGCGATTCTACGATCGGGCTCCGACATGTATACACATGTCTCGAGGTCATTCAAATGTACATACTTTGCGCATGGCAATGAATCACGAAATGCCAGTAGAGTCGGAAGCTATTCGTTAGCAGTCAGTGAACGAATACTGCGTTCTAGTCTAGTTTGCACATAACAATTTTCATCTGGTTTTTTTTGTTTTGCGGCCCGCGATTTAATATATAATACTTAATATGGCCCTCGGTGGTTAACGAGTTTGACATACCTGCTCTAGTAGAAAGTCTGTGAGGAAGGCGAGAAGTCAGCAGATAAACAACACAGACATTCATGGCTTCCCCTGAGCTCTAACCCAGGTCCCGTTGATGAGTAGCCAAACGTGCTAACCACTTGGGGCTCGGGGGGGGGGGGGGGGATATATATATATATAAGCGCTTTAATTTTCCTACAGTTTAAATGCAAGCTATTTATTTTTGAACAGCATAAAATAATACAATTCATTTATTACGACTTTATTAAAATATTTTAAAATTAATTAGTAAATTTCTTAAAAATAAAGAGTCACCAGTGGCATTTTAAGATTATAATGTATAATTTAAAAACCTGTAGAATTATAACTTTCTTTTTTTTTGGGGGGGGGGGGTAGCAAGTAGACAATCCAGGCTGGATTAAGTTGTGTTGTTTTACCTCTGAGCGGCACTTTTTTGAACATCCTTATTTCAACAACATCCTTATTTGTCATAAGGACTCCGAAGTCTCAGAGAAGGTTGGGGGAGGGGACCCACTGGAATAGCTTTTGGGAGACAGATGGCAATCTCCCGTTAAGGCCATCCAGCTTGTTCTTTAACGTGTACAGGGTATGGCTCTCTCGCACACGGGGCAATGGCTTAATGTCCCTTTCGAAGCCTATCGATATCCCCTACAGACCGTGGGCTGGGCGGGGAGTTTTGCGGAAAGAAATCTCGAAGATTACCCAGTTTGGACTCGAACCTGGGAATTGCAGATTACAAGCCCTGAAGTGCTACCGACTGAGCCGTCACCCCGTCTCTTCTATGATTAGGTATAATAGTAATTTCTTCTCCTGACCTTAATAAAAAGCAGAAAAATTTTCAATTTTTCATTGCATCATTTTCAAGTGTATTAAAACTTGTATTGATTACTTCATTGTTTTGATTGATTCATTATTTATTAATTATTTTTATTCATAATTTAAGCATTATTAAAATATAGAATTTTTTCCCCTTCATCTGCTTTTGCCATTTTTTCGTATATTTTGATTTTATAATTAAAAAATTTACCTATTTAAATAAATTTAAATTTTTAATTAAACCTTTTTAATATTTTCGTAAATTTTATATTTTTAATTTCTCTACTTTCAAATTTTGTTTAATATTTTTTTTTAATTTTTGATTATTTCAAGAATTATTTTTCTGTTTGGTGTTCGAATTCTGTAGGTAAATTAACGAAATCTAAAGATTTGGCATGTTGCAACAAGTTATTTATTTGAAAAAAAGAAAAGAAATGTAATAATGGTTGTATAGAAGTTAAAGTGAAGTACTGCATATTTTAGTATTAATTATTAATCTGATATCTGATATCTTGAATTAATTTTTAGAGCTCCACCCCCAGGGCTTATATCTCGAAGTGTAAAATAGTGCCTTATTGGCAATAACAAAGTTAAAACACATAAACCCCAAAGGGGCCACACGGGCAAAAGAAATTAGCTATAAAATGCACAACTAAAAGTTAAACATGCGAATGTCAAACACCAATATCTTAGGTTGGGTTGTTTTACCTCTGAGCGGCACTTTTTTGCACATCATGGGCTAAATGGCCAGGTCACATGAACCCCGAAGGCTCAGTGAAGGTTGGGGGAGGGGACCCACTGGAACATGCTATTGGGAGCTGTACAGATGGTAGCCTCCCGTCAAAGCCATCCAGCGTGTTCTTTAACATGCACAGGATATGGCTCTCCTGAACAACACGGGGCAAAGGCTTAACGTCCCATCCGACGGACGGCGGCCTATTCCAAGGCCATCGATGTCCCCTACTGACCGTGAGCAGGGCGGGGAGTTTTGCGGAGATAAATCTCAACGCTGACCCAGCTGGGACTCGAACCTGGGAACTACAGATTACGAGTCTGGTGCGCTACCGACTGAGCCACCCCCACCACATTATCTTAAGACGCTTGAATTGATTTAAACCAATGTAATATATATGTGGTCAGTGCTGAAATCAGTGTGAATAATCCTGTTTTTCACAAACCAGGGAGATCTGAGGATTTAAATTAATTACTAATGTTTAACTACTTATAATTTTTTTTCCTAGCTTTAAGTAGTGAAGTTCGAGACTAGTCCCCTAACTTCCTTCCCTCTATGACGTCACTAGTCACGCTCAATGACGTCTAGGAGGCGTGGTAAATGACGTCATGGGGGAAGAAATTGGGGAGGCTATTCTGGGACTTCACTATTGCATTATAAATAGTTAAGCATTAGTAAAATTTGAAATTTAAACTCCAATTCATTCATCTTAAATTTGCACATTTATAAGTTTCCCTTATTTCTTCGGGCGGGGTTTATTCAGTCGGTAGCACATCAGGATCGTATTTTGCAGTTTCCAGGTTCGAGTTCCAATCGTACTTGCGATGAACTTTATCTCTGGTAACTCCCTTCTCCCCTCAATGAGAAAGTAGACACCGTTGGTTTTGAAATTATTGCCGTCTGTCTTACAGCACGTTAAGCCTTGGCACCTGTTCGGGATAACTATATCTTGTGTACGTTAAGGAACATGCTTGATGGCCTTTGATATTTCCATCTGTCTGCTAACAGCAGTTTGGTGGATCCCCATCTCCTTCCGTACCACTAAGTTATGACGTAAGCATAAGCAAAGCCGAAAAATATATTTACAACTTTCTTACATATTTATTTCTGTCATTATAATTGGCAAGTTTTCAAACTAATTTTATACTAATTTATATTTACAAATATACATTATTTAGGAAAAATTATTCATATTTATATAAGCGTTGTGATAATGCTAATACGTACGAATAATGTTTTATGATTAATGTATATTTATAAATATAAATCAATATAAAGATTAGTTTTAAAACTTATCAGTAATAATAATAGAAATAAGCATATAAGAAATTTGTAGTTTTTTTCCTTTTTAAAGTCTCATATGTTGACGTCATAATCCCGTGGTGCGGCCTTCTTTTCTAGGAGATGTTGTTTCTTGCGACCGGGTCATTTAGTCCATTATGAGCAATAAAGAGCCACTGATAGGTAAAACAACACCACTTCAAGGGCTCGTTGAATTTCAAGGGAAAGGTGCTAGCTAATATATCATGCATGACAGCTGCTTCTAGTTTGCATTGATTTAAGTGTTCCTTACAGCTGGTTACAACAACATAATGCAGATTGAAGAACAACTACAATTATTGAATTAATTAATTTTATGATAAATATGATGTACGAGGTATCATTTTTTGGCCTGTGAACAATTAGATATTTCTGGCTCTGTTAATTTACTTTAAATGACAATGTGTAAAATGTAATACAGAACTGGTTGGTTACATGTAGAAAAGGACAAATTATCATAGTTTTATGAAACGGGAAAAGAATTAAAAGAGAAAGCTAATGTTAAAGAAACATTTAGATATGTATATAATACTGCGATGCTGAAATTTTAATTGGGAGTAATGTGTTTAATGTTGATGTATGAGCAATTCTATTAAACATCTCATTTTATAATTATGATTCATGATGATAGAAGTTGCATTTTATTTCTGTAGGTCATAAAGTTCCAAATATCAAGTTGTTTCATGAAAGTCTGTCAAATAGCCAATTTTTAATACATTATTCAATTAACTAGAAAAACTTAAATTAATTATGAAATTGAAACTAAAAATTTAGTGGTAGCAAATTCCATCACGATAAATTTTGCACCGTTTTTGTATTGGTAGCAGAAGAGTTCACAAGACAATTGAATTGATCTCGAATATGCATCCTGAAAGGTCTGACCTTGCATAGTAATCGCGTCGTTTTGATACCGACCTTATATTTTTATAACATGCTACGAAAACATTTCATATTTTCGTCCGACCAGTCTAGATTCGACGGAGTTATGTAAACAGAAGTGCAAATGGGAAGCCTGGTTGATGGCAAACAATCTAGTTTAAGCTAGATGGAAAATTTTATTTCCATCGTTCTCTAGGTTCTCATCTTACTCATTGGACGATATTAAAAGTAAACACCATTCCATGGATGATGTCTGCAGGGGATTCTGGGTAAATTCTCATTTTCCTCTGTGAAGAAGATATTTTCCTGATCGGTGTAATCCTCAGAAATTTTATATGAAATATCGACTTTTTTCTCCCTGCGTTACTTGATGTTTTTTAAAACATTTCGGAGCTACGTGATTATTATATACGCAACAGATGTTTTTGAAATTATTATGGATGTTGATGAAGTATATTTATTACCATAGCAACCGTGTTTTGTTGTTGTTGCTCTTGCTACGTTGGCTATAATAATGATGATGTTTATGTATAATTATTGTTTTTAAAAGTAATATATTTATAGTAAATAAAACGCTAGTGGTGATAAATTCTATCAAGATAATTTTTACACAGTTACAATGATGTAATTGCTGGATTGTGCAGAAATTTAGATGATGGCTGAGAGTAACGTGAGCTTTGATTATCAACTATTTTATATTCTTAGATTAGGAATTTTGAGAATTTTACATTCTACACTTTTCTAAAAAATCAAGCAAGAAATTGGCACTGAGTCATGAACATCCCAGTGAAATATGCACATGGAGAAATTAAATGGAAAAAGACGCATACATTGTCGTGAATTTTGAAAGTTATAAGACGTTGAATTCTCTTAGTAATATTGCATTGGAATAAAATTTTCAAAATAAATTGTAGCTGAACTGTTTGTTATCTAGATGTTTTTTCTTTTGTTATTGGAATGACATGACTTATACCAAAGACATTTGATATTTATAGTGAATTACAGATATATAGAGAAGTGGACGATTATAACACACATGCCACTAGCAGGAGGGTTGGGTTGTTTTACCTCTGAGCTGCACTTTTTTGCACACCATGGACTAAATGGCCAGGTCACATGGACCCCGAAGGCTCAGAGAAGGTTCGGGAAGTGGTTCTCGTCGGATGGACTCCCGTCAAGGCCATCCAGCGTGTTCTTTAACGTGCATAGGGTATGACTCTCCCGCACACGGAGCCACGGCTTAACGTCCCATCCGACGGACAGCGGCATTTTTAATGCTCATCTGTGTCCCCTACTGATCGTGGGCAGGGCGGGGAATTTTGCGGAGATAAATCTCAACGCTGACCCAGTTAGGACTCGAACCTGGGAACTACAGATTACGAGCCTGGCGCGCTACCGATTGAGCCACCCCCGCCCCACACTAGTGCCATACTCTGTGCACGTTAAAGAACACGCTGGATGGTCTTGACGGGAGACTACCATCTGTTTCTCTTCAGCTCTCTCGTGAGTCTCCTCCCCCAACTTTCTCCGACCCTTCGGGATCCTTGTGATCTGGCCATTATTTTAAAAATAATAATTCCTTATTTCCTTTGCATTTACGTATACAGAGTTGATAACAGCAAGCTCCAAGAGTTTGACGTAAGACCAAATGCTTCATACATATTCCTTATAAGTAGCACATACAATTAATAAAGAAAATATAAGAAACACTTTGAGTAACAATGTTAAGAAAATCCCTGTGAAGCTTGATGTAGCTTATCCGCAGGAAACGTTAAAATTTAACGTTTTAAATGTATGCAGTTACAAGTAGTTGCTTTGCATCAGTTAGAAACTGACATTCACACATAAGAGCCCTGATATATATATGTACATAAATAAAAATGCTAATTAATATTTAGGTAGGAAACGGGCACATTTATACACTAACTTTCTAAGAGCCAATTTTTGGTCTCAGATTTAAGTTCTGATAGTCTAAGAATGGATAAAGTTCTCTAGGCAAAGAGTTAAAAATAAGAGGAACTGAATAGTTTCTGATGTGTTTACCGTAGTTATTGCTAAAAATTTGGATTTGGTAGTAATAATTGCTACGTAGTCGGCTGTTGATCGCGTGATCTAAATTTATTTTGTAATTACTTTTAAAAAAATGTGTAAGAATTATAGCCTATCTATACATATCTTTCACAGGTAACTATTTGATACGTACTCTATTCCATCTAAAATGAGTTTCATTCTAGATGACACACCAACAGATATGCACACGACAATGGGATTCATATTCCATTGTGGTGTGCATATCTGTTTTTATTAGAACACATAGTGGTTCTTTTAACTGCCGGCGAAATTGATCTTAGTACTGAATTTTACAATTTGCTGCTTTTTTTAATGTGTTTTGAAAGTATTGCCATATACAGTAATATCATACCTTATAATAGATTCACAAATTGTTTTATATATCAATATGCTGATATGAGAGGGTACGAAATAATTTACTAATAAATTATTTTGCACAAATTCTTATGCGATCTCATAACTTCGAAATGTGTGTTGTCAGTTTGAAATTCGATCAATGATTAGGCCTAAATAGTTATATTGCTTAACGATTTCAAGAGGAACACACGAGCATCCAGAGTAATCAGAGACCGCTTGGTTCAAACATCGAATATAATCGTTTGGGCTTTGATTTCAGGCAAAAATCAATTATTAATTCTTGCAGAGTGAATGTACATTAATTTAGTTTTATTGCCATTTAGTATTAATGAGTTACAGTGAAGCTATCTACTAATAGTATTGAAATCTATTTGCAATTCACTTAAAGCTATTTTGTAATCCCGGTTACTATTTACAAGAACAATTCGTCAGCAAATAGATATATACTGCTCTTTTTTAGAACGTTTGTTATGTCATTAATGTATATTAAAAATGGAATAAGCCCAAGAATTGAACCTTGAGGTACCCCATATGTGATTTTCCGTAAGTCACTATCAGTGTCATTTACTCTATTTAAAGAATATCTATTGGATAAGTAGATTTTGAATATTATAAATAATTCCTCTTATTCCCGCACTATATAATTTTTTGAGTAAAATATTATGGTCCAACAGTCAAAAGCTTTACTCATTTTCCATAAACACAGAAATGGTAACTTTGTCCTCATTTAGATTAGAACATAGTTCGTCAGAAAAATCTAATAATGTTGTAGTGCTCTTATTAGTCTGAAATCATATTATCTCGAAGAAATTAATTATATTTACTAAGATAGTTTTTGATTAGATTAGCGACATATCGTTCCATAATTTTTTTCAATAACGGGCAAAATTGCAATATGTCTATAATTTTTGTAGGATTTCCTTTCAACAGGTTTGTAAATATGTCTAATAATTGAAATCTTCATTTTAGATGGAATGTAGGACGTATCAAATATTAAGTGTCACAATTTTGCGATCACTGGGGATAATGAAAATTTAGAGTGCTGTAAATGCTGGACATGTATCCTATGTATTCCTGAAGATTTACGGTCTTCCAAACTATCAATTATTCGAACAACCTCGTCGTCGGTAATATTCGGAAGGTAAAAATTCTGTTTAAGAAACATTAATTTTTGTTGTTCTTGAGAATGAAAATCGTTCTCTTCCATTAATTTATTTGATTGAATTTACAAAATTATTCTTGAAGTTGCTCGCAATTTGTAATGTAGTTAAAGTTTTATCCACGTGTTTTAAAATTTTGGTGTCTTCATTTTGTTTTGTTTTATTACAAGGATGTTATTATATGTTACTTTCACGTTGCCTTTTGCATCTGAAAATAATTTCTGTTAATATTGCTTTTTGGAATTTCTAATCATTAGTAACCTTATCCTCATATTTATATAGTTGCTTTTGTGGGAATTGTTATTTTTGTTGTTTTCATATAATATTCATAGTTTGTCTCTTTTGTTTATTTCTTTTTTTTATTTCACTAGTGATCCATTTTTTTATCTTGTCGATTGCGTTTTATAGGAATATTTTTACATTCTACATCATTATCAAAATCATTAAATTTATTAATAATTTTTTAATGCAGTTGTTCCAGCTCATTAAATTAAGAAACGAAGAAGATTTAGATTCTTTAGTTTATGAATTGCATTTTTGTCATTGAAATTGACAGTTTTTCGAATACAATCACTTTTATTTTCATCTTCAGAATAATGTAGTTGATGACTTTTATTCACATTTAGTGACTGCCATGATCATCTAATGGTCAGCTATTTTGTTTGTACATACACCTATGATGATATTGTTATGTGCAGTTTTTAATAAAATGTGATCAATATATATATATGACTGGGTTAAATTGTCTCCCCGTATTTCTTCTTTGGCATAACGGTGTATGATTTGCATGTATCCAAATTCACTGAGTAAGTTTTATATATTTCTACTCCAAATTTTTCGGAATTTCACCAATCAATGTTAAAATCACCAATCATGATAACTAATGTTAGGCTTCTATTATCTGAGAATGGAAACCTTCCAA
Organism: Ryuthela nishihirai; assembly: GCA_038380435.1. Classification (NCBI taxonomy): domain Eukaryota; kingdom Metazoa; phylum Arthropoda; class Arachnida; order Araneae; family Heptathelidae; genus Ryuthela; species Ryuthela nishihirai. The sequence goes on along the minus strand of JAWZYU010000003.1, from coordinate 85,412,309 downwards.
AATAGGGGTAATATTTCAGCTGGGTGATTTATAAATGGCAATAATATCAAATTTAGTTTTATTTTTTTTTCGATATTGATATGTATAGCTTTAGAAGATATTATAGATGTATTTACGCGTTTATAATTTAAATTTTCGCAACTGTATATACATATACTTCGATTGCCAGTTTAAACCGATCTAAACTAGTGACATTAAAATTATGTATATGGTAGATGTTATTATGAGAAATGTTGAATTTTGTTTCAGTAAGAACAATAATATCTGAAAGGTCAATGATTTCATCAATATACAGTATATGTTAAAATTATCCCAGTACTTTCTCAAACTTCTAATATTAACATGCAAAACAAAAAGAGAATCGGATGATTTTGCGGAATTCAAATTTTTATGGGTCTATTTTGCTAAATTATCAGTTATTGAAAAATATTCTGTGGATCCTAAATCTCTAAAAATATCTTCCTTAAGGGAAGAAGAAATTTAGTTTTATTCAAATAAGGGCGGGGGAAGGTCAGTCGGTAGCGCGCCAGGCTCGTAATCTGCTGTTCCCAGGTTCAAGTCCCAGCTGGTTCAGCGTTGAGACTTATCTCCACAAAACTCCCCGCCCTGCCTACGGTCAATAGAGGACACCGATGGGCTTGGAAAGGCCGCCATCCGTCGGATGTGACGTTAATCCGTTGCCCCGTGTTCAGGAGAGCCATATCCTGTGCATGTTTAAGAACACGCTGGATGGCTTTGACGGGAGGCTAGCATCTGTCTCCCAACAGATGTTCCAGTGGGTCCCTTCCCCCAACCTTCTCTGAGCCTTCGTGGTCCTTGTGACCTGGCCATTTAGCCCATGGTGTGCAAAAAAAGACGCTCAGAGGTAAAACAACCTAACCCTTAATTCAAATAACTTCATTGGAACTGGGCACAGGTAAAAAAATGCGAAAAACAAAAAAAGCAGAGTGAAGAACTTTGCTGCGTTGGCACAGATAGTTTCAAATTCCTTACATAATCCATGTGAATTGGGGAGTGCTCCCTCTTCCTGGTTTACAGCCGGTAAGTGGCCGAGTGGTTAGCGCGCTTGGCTACTGATCTAAGGGACCTGGGTTCGAGCCCCGCGCCAATCATGGATGTATGTGTCGTTTTTCTGCTGAGGTCCTGCCATCCTCTCAGACCTTCTACTATGGCATATAAACTGATAGGCTCCTGTCAGACCTCTGTGGCAAGCAGCTGCTTGAGGGGGTATTTATTTTTTTATTAAAATCCCTGGGAATTAGTTTCCCCTCCCAAAAATTGGTTGAATAGGTTTAGAATCTTTTCTTGGACGACGCTTGGTAGGTTTTTAATCCCCTATATCCGATTCTGTACAGGATGACCACAATTTTAAAGAGTAATAACTCATGAAATAATGAACTTTTATATGCTAATACTATTGCAAATTTGCGAAAAGGGAATGATTTTTTATGCAACAACTTCAGGAACACAATTCGCTGCACGAGCAAGTCTATAATCAATCTCAATACATGCTCTTTGAAGCAGTGATAGTGGAAGTGCTGTTGGGGAATCAGAAAACGTGGGATTTGTTTCAACAAGATAGATTGGATCACCATCAGATGGGTCTTGTCTTATGAGGAACATTTGCAACAGAGAATTTCTTGGGAGTTGGAATTTGCTAAATGGACCAATAGCTGGGCCTATGTGGCTTCCAAATTCACCCATCTTGACTCTTTGATGCTGTGTGAAGATATCGTGCAAACCAATCCTGTTGCTGATCTTCCGAACCCGAGCAACAGGATCTCAAACGTCATTTTCATGAACATGCTTCAACGCAGAGGTGGGTCTAGAAAATGTCTTTTAAGGGGGGGGGGGGGGCGATATACGAGGCAGGGTTCCTTCTCGTGCTTAAAGATCCACTGGTGAGAAAATGGACTTCGCAAATTTAATACTTCTTTTGGAATAAAAGCAGCCTATTATTTTTGCTTTCAAGACAAAAGCGATTTAATGACCTAAGATTACACCCAATCGTCGATATACACGGTAGATAAGTTCTAGGATATCACGGTATAAATCGAGACCAACAACTTATGGGCAAAATGAGGATTGGTTCCAAAAGAAATCCTTGTTAAGAATGAAACGTGCATCTCTCTCTGATTTTAGATCTGACATCTGATTTTGTTATCGAAGAAACTGAGTCATTATATTCAGGGATCTAATGCCCCGCTGCTACCACACGTGCAACCTGTGCGACTGCACTGAACGGTATTGTTTTAAGGGCAGCAAATTTGAAAACCAACTAACAATTACAGCTACAGAAAGATTGACCGGAATAAGTATGAAGTAGTTTTCAGCAGATAAATTTCGATTGCTTTTCAAAATGACAGTTGAGTTAGCTACATTAATCGTTGATATCTAATATCAGACATGGTGAAAGGGGTCAGCAGAATTCAAGTTCGCTCAGGGCGGCAAAATAGCTCAGGGAGGCCCTTATTGTATTCACATAGTATATCATTCCTGTCAGCTATATTATTAAAGATGTAAGTACTAGAAATAGCCATCGTAACAGACGCACCATCAACTAAAGTCGAACTTTCTTCGTGTACTTCATGTTTTAGTTCACTAAGATGTTCCGCCGCAGCTGCTACATCATCTACAATTTCGCAAATTGCCGTTCCTTCTATTCTACTTCACACATATAAGGATCTATCGTTGGATTCTTCAGTTTCTAAAGCTACGCACACATCAAAAGCTGTGGTAGAAGGGCAATCGCCACTCCCTTACCCAGAGGATGGATGGTGAAAGCTATGACATTGAAGGGATTTGGCTTGACGTCATTAGCAAGCAGAGAAATGCAATCTGGGAATCTTCTGGGAGCAATTGCTGACCAGTGGAACCTACGATTGCTGTCAGTACGTACGACTCAGTTATGTGAGTCGTGCGTACTGACTGACAGCAATAGTATGTTCCCAAGGGAAGAACCCTTCCTAAGACGCCGTTATTGGCTTGGGAGGGTTTAGTTATTTGAGGGATGAACAGGTTTTATAGTTTCATGCTGCCCTGTGGATGGACACTATGGTCGTCACTTATTGTTGACCACCCAGGCTCCACAATCCCTTTTTTGCCACATGGAGCGAACTTGGATATCTGCTGCTGCCCCTTTCTTCAGATCCGCCATTAGCTCGGTGAACTTTACATCAGCTGAGGTTAGCTTATTAGCAAATTGGCAGCACGGTGCGCCTTCGGGTTCCAACTCCCTCTGGTATGACTCAGACGATTGCGTTAAACGAAAAGGAACAGGTCAACCCAGACCTACGACAAGAACAGAGCAGATGCCTTTATTTTTTAGAGTATTTCGGGGATCGAAACTTTGCAGCTGTTAAAACTCCCCAATATAATTTTGTAGTTGAGTTAAATTTTTATATTTGTTATAGTTTATTTTGTTATTTGAGATGGCTTTCCGTAACTAAGGCTCAATTCTTATATTCGACCTAATGCACATCACGTGATCGACATTACTCTCGGTCAGACCGATTCAGCCTTATTCGGGAATAACACCTTTCCGTCTGCAGTTCGCATGGGACGCGGAGAAATATCGATAATACGAGATGGTTGGTAACCCTTGGTGTACTCAAGTGTGTGTGTTTGGAGGGGGAAAGGTTTGAGTTCTACCCCCACTCCCGCCACTTGAGATTTTGAGTAACATATTTTTTCTAGGGATACATCTAAAAATTCGAGCATCAGGCTTGCCATTTTTAGGAAATGATATTGAAATATGTCAACTTCCATTTCAAAGTTTCTGAGTATGCCATTGGCAACGCTGTGATGAACGAAAGTATTCATTGTGTTGACTTTCACTGTTGCCATTCGTAACAAACAAAGTCACAGACGTTTGTTGTACGAAACAGAAACATTCGTTACGAAACAATGATAAATTTGTTTCTGAACTTCAACGTGGAGAAGCGGTTCTTTTCTGTGGACTTTCGTCATTTGTTTCTTCTCGTTTGTGCGTGGAGAGTTTGCTGTGTCAGCCTACGCCAGCCAGTATCTAAAGTATCAACGGTGGAGAACAAGTAGCAACGTGGGAAACAAGTGTGCTCAGTTGAGTGTTTTCCCTGAGCACTAGGACCATAAACGGATTCCTGGCGCTGCTTGTGGTGATCTTGACATCCTCCTCTGTGAAGGTAAGTCTAACTCTCAATGTCCCATTTATCTAGTCATGGAGTTACGTGTTTATGCAGTAGTGAATATATGTAGCGCACAGTTGTTTTATTTCTTTAGCCAATATATGCTGTTTCTCTGGCGTTGGACGCCCAGAAGATTGGTTGCACCGCATTAAGTATGGACAACTGTAACATCGCGCTGATAAGAAATGGTATTATATTGGGGAATATTTAATGTATTGGGATTTGAATGGAGAATAAGCAATCGTTCTCTTGTTACTTGATTATACTTGAGCTCAGGATTTATTTCTCGTGTGTTTTATTACTATAATATCTATGTGTTAACTCAGTAGATGGAGACGTGCAAGGCTTCGAACCTTGCAGGTTTCCGTTCACTCGGTGTTACGATACCAGAGTTGGGTTGTTTTACCTCTGAGCTGCATACAATGGAATAAACAGCCAAGTCACAGGTATCCCGAGTGCTCAGAGGAGGTTAGGGGAATAGAACCCACTGGACAGCTGTTAGGAGACAGATGGTAGTCTCCTCTCATGGCCATCCAGCGTGTTCTCTAAAGTTTGCAGGGTATGGTTCTCCCTGTCAAGGCGCCATGGCTTAATGATCATCTGACGGACAGTGGCCTTTCCAAGCCCATCGATGCCCCCTACTGACCGAGGGCAGGGCGAGGAGTTTTGAGGAGATAAATCTCAACATCGGCCCAGGTGGGACTCGAACCTGGGAACTGCAAAGATACTAGAAAGATGTGGCAGTGGCACCGGAAGTTTCGTCTTGGTTACCTAAACCGAAAAAATAAAAATATTAAATTTTGTTTCGTTGCCGAGTGGTTAGCGCGCTTGGTTACTGATCTAAGGGACCTGGGTTCGAGCCCCGGGTAAGGCATGGCTGTTGGTGTCGTTATTCTGCTGAGGGCCTGCCATCCTCTCAGACCTACTATGGCATATAAACTGACAGGCTCCTGTCTGACCTCTCTGGCAAGCAGCTGCTTGAGGGGATATTTATTTTTTATTTATAAATTTAGCTATTGTAAGTTGGTAATACGACCTTCGTTTTAGACTGCTAACAGAATATTCAATAGGAAAGTACATTTGATTTTGTAATAAACTCAGATAAAACGTGGGAGCATGATGGGAAAACTTTACTCACAACACTGGATGTTTCATTTGATTTGAACTCGAAATCGGGTTGTAATTATTTTGGCAAACCTCCTGTTGTTCCTCTTTGAACAGCGAAGTATTTTTACCGAGTATTTTGATATAAGCCGTCCCATGGCCAAGTGGTTAGCGCGCTTGGCTACTGATCTAAGGGACCTGGGTTCGAGCCCCGGGTAAGGCATGGATGTAAGTGTTGTTTTTCTGCTGAGGTCCTGCCATCCTCTCAGACCTTCTACTATGGCATATAAACTGACAGGCTCCTGTCAGACCTCTGTGGCAAGCAGCTGCTTGAGGGGGTATTTATTTATTTTGATATATTCAATTAGAGTAAATCGCATTTTTATATAATCAAATCTATATATATATATACATACATTGGTAGTTAAATATTTCTTCAACGGCTATGATGCGACTACCACACATTTCTCGTATCATTCTCCAACGCAATGTCCTGCTTCGCCCATTGGGCAAGTATCAGTGTCCACTCCCGACTTGGGGCGTGTGCGAAAGAGATGCTTTCCAGAAACTGAAGTCGTTCAAAAGAGCATTGAGAAGGACGTAATATCACCAACTCTTATCTGTAATCTATGAGCGTAAAATCTTTTTGGAGAATGTCAATTGTTCGTTGGGTGTCTCTCCTGCTTTCATTTTGTTGATGTCTTGTATAAATAAAAAATAAAAAATATTATTTAACCAACTGTATCTATTACTTAAATGGTTTTATTATTCTTATTAATAAGAAATTTTCATTTTATTAACATTTGAACCGTGAAATCAATTATTTAAAGCATGTATATATTTTAATGCTTTTATATTTTGTAAAAAAAAAAAGTGGAAAACCTTTTTTTTTTAAGTTCTGAAAAATATCAAGTATATCTATTAGTCCTTTAATGTTTTGCGTTTCTTCCTTTCGTTCAGATGACAAGGTGCCCAAAAGTTCCAAGGAAACGTCATCAGGACCCAGATGTTCTCTTTCCAACAACCGTTTCCTGGAGCTGCCTGTGGTGATCTTGACATCCTCCTCTGTGAAGGTAAGCTTTACTCTCAATGTCCCATTTACCTATGTCACGGAATTTATCTATTTATGCAGTAGTGAATATATGTAGTGCACAGTTGTTTTATTTCTTTAGCCAATATCAATGCTGTTTGTAGGGCGTTGGACACCCAGAAGATTGGTTGCACCGCATTAAGTGCGGATGTCTATAATATCGCGCTGGTAAGCCTCGGTTCGAGCCCCGAGTAAGGCATGGTGTTCGTGTTGTTTTCTGCTGAGGTTCTGCCATCCTCTCAGACCTTCTACTATGTCATATAAACTAACAGGCTCCTGTCAGACCTCTGTGGCAAGCAGCTGCTTGAGGGGGTATTTATTTTATTATTTTTTAAGAAATGGTATTATATTGGGGAATATTTAATGTATTAGGATTTGAATGGAGAATAAGCAATCGTTCTCTTGTTACTTGATTATACTTGAGCTCAGGATTTATTTCTCGTGTGTTTTATTACTATAATATCTATGTGTTAACTCAGTAGATGGAGACGTGCAAGGCTTCGAACCTTGCAGGTTTCCGTTCACTCGGTGTTACGATACCAGAGTTGGGTTGTTTTACCTCTGAGCTGCATACAATGGAATAAATAGCCAAGTCACAGGTATCCCGAGTGCTCAGAGGAGGTTAGGGGAATAGAACCCACTGGACAGCTGTTAGGAGACAGATGGTAGTCTCCTCTCATGGCCATCCAGCGTGTTCTCTAAAGTTTGCAGGGTATGGTTCTCCCTGTCAAGG